>CM077166.1:68550361-69952763 GCA_039583875.1 Platanthera guangdongensis | reverse complement strand
TTAGTATGAAGCCATTTTGTGCTTCTGTTGAGGGATTCTTGTCGGGAATCTGAGTAGGAACGTCCGTCTCTTGCGTAGGTTCTTGGATCTGGATTGTAGGATCTGCGGATCTGAAATTGGAGGAGTTTGTCGAAGCTAGCGCACTGCTAGATAAGCGGAGGGGGAAAAAGATGTACCCAAATCGGGGAACAACTATAAAATTATTGTGTGCTTTTGGTGTGTGTGACTGTTTCTGCACCAAAGTTAACATTACAAAACCGCAAATACTCTAAAAAGGTTGATCACCTATTCACCTCCCCCCTCCCCTCTAGGTGTTTAGTGTCATCCCACGACTAACAAACTCCCCCCTCCCCTCCTACGTGTTATTTATTCCACGACTAACAAGTGGTAAACCTAATCAGCTGACCGTAAAATAGGAAATCAAGTGCATGAGGATAAGTGTTTTGAAAGCTTTATATTAGATGTCAAATCTTTGAACAATAAGAAGAAGGGTCTTCAACAAGAGCAAAGCAGTTCATTTTAAAAATATGTTTCAACTTTGAAGGAAGATCCTAGTCGAAGCATTCAACATCTACTTCAAGAAGACTCCAGAGCTTTCAAGTATCATCCTTGAGTCCAAAGAAAATTTCATCTTTAAAACTTATTCAATTGGTGGATCTCGTCGAGATCTGTTCAGTCGGATCCCTTGTGGATCCCAGTTGTAGGGTTCTGCGTGACCTGAGCTTTAGAGTTCTGGATTGAATCTGAGTAGGATTCCTTGCAGGGATCAGAGTCGTAAGGTCGGTAGCGGCCTGAGGTTGGAAGCCAGTCTGTGCTTCTGAGGTATGATTCCTTGCCGGGAATCTGAGTTATTGGAGACTTGGTCTCTGAGGTAGGAGGTTGCTCTGAGTTGTAGGATCTGCGGATCTGAGATTGAAGGAGTTTACCGAAGCTAGCACACAATTAGTTAGGCGGAGGGGGAAAGTGGAGATACCAAAATCGGGGAACCACTATATAATTAATGTGTGCTTGTGGTATGTGTGAATGTTTATGCGCTTTAGTTTTAAATTCCGCAAATAACTTTAAAAAGGTCGATCACCTACTCCACCTCCCCCCACCTCCCCCCTCCCCGCTCAAGTTGTTTAGTGACATCCCATGACTTACAGTCTCTCCATTTGTGCTCAGCTAAGGATGATGCTAGTAGACAAATAGAGATCTCTGATTGTCGTTCGCCTACTGTCTGCTCAAGGATCGCTGACCGAAATAAAAGTTTTGTCGGGATTAAAAATAGAGTCTTTTTTCTTTCTTAGGACTTTGATAGAATCACTCACTCTCCTGGTGATATTGTTGTTCCTGAACATTCACAAAATTTGTATATGGTTATTGGATCTTCCTTTGGAAGATCTGGGTGTTGTTCTTAAGTCACCTTAGAAAAAACTCTTTGGGTTTTTGAGCCTTAAGGAAGAAAATGATTTTTTTTGTCTTCTTGTGTCTCCAGCGGAAAAAATATGAGGTCTTGTGAAGGAAGTGCTATCCCACAGACTGTGGAAGGGACAAGCGATGGGGATCCATTAGATCCATCAACATTGCCTCGCCGCAAGGAGGGACCCACATTCGTTTATTTTCGCAAGAAGACTTGATCGTAATGGTGATCCGACTTCACAGATGCATCTAGTCTGTCATTTACCTACGATTTCATATATGACATTGTTGTTTTTTAGTTATATTTATTGTAATCTGACCCTCCGCATCAACAACCAATCATAGTTGTTGATGTCTGGTGCCCTATGTGTGTTTTATTATATATACGATTATGGGGGCAGCCAACCTCATTGCAGAATTTGAAGAAATCTATTCCCGGATTCCGACGATCCCCTCGCGGTGACGACTTCTTGGTGTTCTTCTTTCTCCCCCACGGTATTACCTAACCCTAACATTCATTTCCACCATTTCCAACCTTTGCCCCCTCCCACACTTTCCCAAAACTGCTGGCCAACCTGTATGCCCATCCACAGGATTGTGTGTCCAGACGACGCTCCTCCATAGGCCGTAACGACACAACCCTAAGCGATTCCCAGTTCTCTTTATTATTATAGCCCAGGCCAACCCTCACCCATCCCATTTCTCCCCAACAGAAGTCATGTACCCAGGCCCCCGCCATTTGGTTCTACTATTGCCACTGCCTCCGCCGCTCAGGCCCTACGTACTATCGTTGTTTGATCTTCGTATTCGTGAGTATCTCGTATTGTGTTCCCTCTTTGTTGTTGAATATTTGGATGAATATTGTATGACTGTTTGGGAATTTGATCTGTGTATGCTATTGTATGTTTTGTTTTCTTATTATTCCATATAACTTCATATGTACAAGTTTTAGTTTATAGCAATTCATGTGAAAAAACTCGTGCATTGTTCGGCCAACCGAACTTGTAGCGAATGTCGTGAAGAGCCGCTAACTTTAATAAATTCTTTACTACTAAATTTAATCTTGATTAATCTAAATCACTCACGCATCATATAGAAGTGGTTTGTACGAGTCAACCCAACATCACTTACATGAGTTTGCATTAGTGTTGCCTCAGTTCCACAACCTACCCTACTTCATATTAACTTTTTGCAAATCTTTTTGTTCTCATCTTGTTCTCTCTTACAATCATCAGAGTGTTAAATTGCTGACATTAGACATTGAGCATTACAAATTTCAAAGATAAAGGATTGGAATCTGTATTATATTATAGAAATGTTTTTCATTTTTTTTATATTTTATATTAATTTCATTAATTTGTTTATTCTCCTGTCGTAAAATACTTCGGGAACATTTGATATAAAATTTTATTAATCATTTATTACTGAAGAACTCTTTAAGGAGCAACAAGTTGAGTGAATCAATTACACAATTCCTAGTTGATCCTAATTCATTAGCATATTTCTCAATTTTCTTCTCACCTTTCTTCTGAAAGTATAAGAGAATACTTTTTAGTATATTTTATGAATCAATATTCTTTTTTTATTATGAAATGAAATCTAATATTTTGTGCTCTTCATCAGATGAAACTAAAGAAAATGTTCTCCTCAAGATGGAGACCATCTAGAAGCAGGTCGGTGGTGATTACTCAAGATGATTTGCAGTCAGCAACATCCTCAGACTTAGATTGGGAACTCTTGTAGAACAACTGATGGAATATGATACATGCAAATAAATTTTAGCCAAGCATTTAGAGGAATTTTTAGGTTTGCTGGCTGCACCAGTGACGGGTGGCCAGATGCACCTGTGATGGTTGCACCTGATTTTCCTAAAATCAATATTTGGGCTTTATATATGACTAATTTTTGTTTGACCGTAAAAGTCTCTTGTATGATTGTAAAAATGCTCGAAAGTTTTAGGTTATAAGAAGCTTGTAAATGAATTCAAATTACATATTATTTTTCCTTAACATAATTGTATTTATATCACTTCATAAAATAATAATAGGATGATTATATTGGCAACCCGTATATAGCTATTGGCAGTCTCATAAATTATAAAAACACACATAATAAGAGAGAAATGACATCTAATATCAGCCCTAAAACTTCCCCTTTGCAGTTCTCTAGATTCTCAATCCTGAACCCCGCCGCATTGCGAAACCCGCGACATCAAAATCTGTGCCTCTCCCCCTTCCGCCCCTTGCCATCCGTCAAAAATCGCCGGAGAAGTCCTTATTGGGTTTGGTGGACTCCTCTGGTAGTTCTTTCCTTCCACATTTTTTGTTTGGAGGCCTACTCTGGAAGGTACTTGCCGACAAAAGCTTCCACATTTTGAATTTGCCCCTCTTACACATCTCACAACAACCCATATCTCCAGAGTTTCTTGAGCTAGGGCATCAATCAGAAGTGCACATTTTTTTTGCCCTAGGACATCAATCCGAAGTTGGAGATCACATTTTTTGCTCTTGGACATCAATCTGAAGCTGGCTCTATCGAGGAAGGCCATCAACAGGGTTGATTCTGCAATTTACTAAAGGTATATTTATACTCCTTGCTCAAGATTTCTCATTTTTTGTGTGGGATGCGTATTGAAATCAAAAAATTTCTCCAAATTTTGTTTTTATATTTTTTTGCTTATTATTTAGATTAAAATGAGTTCCGATGGATGCATGAAATTATTGACGTATGAAGGTTGCTCTGAACAAACTTCAATTGATGTCGGATCACATTTCATTACAAATAGGTCATTTTGTAGCAAAGAGTAATTGATTGAATGGACAAGAAATATTGGTAAAGAATTGAGCTTTGTCTTCGTCATAACGAAGACCGATGAAATTGTCTCAAGGGCAAAACCTAGAGTTATGTGATAACTCTAAATTTATCTTTATTATATATATTTTTTATTTAATAATTATTTAATTTTTATTTATATTTTACTAATTAAGTCTCTAAATAACTTCTTTTTAAATTTCAGGTGAACCTGGAATGCAAATATCATTTTTGACCTCACTGGAATAATTAGGGCAAATTTTGAAGCTTCTGTGGAAAAATCATAAGGACATGCCCCAGGTCACGCGCTTGACCATGGGACGTGATGTAATACCCCAGGCTTCCCATAGTGGAAAGACAATAAGTTGTGGTTTTGGGGCTATCGCTGGCGATAGTGATATCGCCAGGTGATAGTGGTTAGGTCGATGCAGTCGACAAGACGATGTAGTCGACAAATGATGAAGTTGATGCGGTCGAATTGCTATCGCTGGCGATAGCGCGATATCGCCCGACGATAGTGATTAAAACGATACATTTGAGATAACGATGAAGCCGATTTACTATCGCTGGCGATAACGATGTTGTCAGGCGATAGTGTGCCATGGCAGACCACCACACGTCAGTTGACTGTGAAGCGGTTGTTAAGCGGTAAAGCGGCGTTGACTTGGTCAAGTGTCCACCGCCGAGGCCATCACCAGGCGATAACGATATTGCCCGGCGATAGCGATTTTTAATTGACAGCTCGGTTTGATCACAACTATCCATTATTATTTGTATTTGGATCACGAGGACAGGATTATTTTTCGTCTCTGCTTAACCGAAGGAGTAGGGAGAGAAGTGTTCATTTAACTTTTACTCTCTCTCACTCTCTCTTCAAACTTGGGAAAGAAAAGAAGGAAGAAGAAGTGGACGCTGATCCAACTCTTTGGAGAGCTGTTGGTGGAGTTCTTGAGATCAGAAATGCAAGCCGATGTTAGATCTGTTGAGGGGAAGGCATTGCGAACGTTTTCATCTGGATCAAATCCGTGTTCATGGCTCCTAAGCGATCTACAAGGGTAACGATTCTTTTCTTGTACAAGTGAAGTCCTCATTTGACATATTTGCATGGAAACCATCACCATTTGGTAGACAGCGAGAAGTTTCCAATGGGTTGATATCGAGTATCCCCGATAAAATGCATATAGAGTTCAGAATCAAAGTACATACATAGACATGTGTGAAATCCATCTTTGACAAGTTGGTTTGGATTGATGATATTGATTTGCGTGTCAGAGAAGACTCTGTGGAAAACGACTAGATTTCAATGTTTTGGGGTACTGCAGGTTACTGTAAAAGTATTGGAAGATGTCTCCAGGAAATACCCAATTTTGCAACAGAGAAAGAGATTTTATTGCTATCGCTCGCGATAATGATATCACTGGCGATAGCTCTGCTGGCAGTGACGAGTGAGCAGTTGTATGTGCTGGGTATGAACCCGAGCCAGAGTCAGATTGGTGATTCTATCGATATCGCACGACGATAATGGTTACCGCTGGAGATAGCTCCTAGAGAGCTTTGATTGTGGTTGTGAAGCCTATGTCTATGAGACAAGGTGGGTAACATGTTAAGCTGTAGAGTCTTATGGGTCCAGCTGCGGTGGCCGTAATAGTCAATCTTTGAACATAACACAGTTATTTGTGTCATGTTTGTTTCGGTGGCAATTTGAGCAACGAGTTGTGGCTGAACTATACCTGCACTATGTCGTTCGTACTGGATTCCTAAAGTACTTGGAATCGTCGTTGGAATATGATAGAGTCATTATCTTTATGCGTGACTAGTAATGCTCAAGTGGAACCATCAAGTTTGTGACTTAGTATGGTGGTGGGACTCGGGGAGTACACCGAAAAAGTGCCTTGAGAGCACGAAACGTAAGGCTGATCGTGTCGCCGTTGATGACGAATGGTTCTTAAGTTGCACGTTCTTTCTTCGAATAAATGCTGCTTGCTTCCAGGGAAGGAGTATCACTGCCCCACGCATGGGGTGTGGTTTTTTTAAATTGGTCAGCTAAAGCTGACCGGTGTTTTCTTTGTCATGTCTTAGTGGATTGTCCTTGTGCAAGTGCAGGAGAGCCGAGTGGGAAGTAGCGGGCCGAAACCACTTTGTGTTATGCCAACCCTCGAAGGCCAAGCGAAGTGTTTACAAGTTTTTATGTGTTGTCGGCCTGCGTACCAAAGTATGTAAACCACCTTAGTATTGTAAATATTTCACAAGTTGTAAGGCCTTGAGGCCAAATATTGTGTATGACATTCATTCCTGATTATCTATATAGTGGACATTCCTGGTTGTGGGTTCTTTTTACTTAAAAAATTCCTATAAAATATAATTCTGAGTTAGAATACGTGAATATTTTGGTTTCAATGCGCAACTCCACTAACTATCCGTGGAATATGGCGTGGGGCCCCGACCAGACATTCTGTTATATTCTTCGTGACAGATGTGGGGTATTATAATTTTGATATCAGCTTCTAGTGTCGGTCTTTCTTCATGGTCGAATTCTTTTAAGGGGTGGTGAACACGTGTATGTGCCTTATTATTATAACGTGAAAGAACCCATGAATGTCCACTTAGAAATGAACCTACACATATTGCAGAATCTGCGTGTTCCTGTAATTATTGTTTTGCAATATGACTTGTCACTTAATTTGGTATTTCCCGATTATATGTGACTAGAAGTGGTGTGGGGCAATCTCAGCCTCAGCGCTCGACAGAAAGTAGTGCACCAGCTAAGGTGCCTACACGTCCTCCTTCTGCTGAAACAATTCAATTGGTTGTTGAAGCCATGTTTGTGCTGTTCAATGCGCAACTAGGAGGGCAAGTACAGCCTCCTACCACTGTGGTTGCCATAGTGCAGGTTGGCGTAGTTGAGTCCATGGTTATGAGGCAAGTGCCTGATGAGCCTGGCGGTGAGGAGAGCAAAGGAGAAGCAACTGTAGCATTTTTTGAGCTTCCATCCTCCAATGTTTAAGGGAACTGGATCCCCCACTCAAGCCAAAGACTTTCTCTCATGAATAAAAAGAACCTTGATGACAACAGAGATGGAGGAGAGGCTGTAGCTAACTTTTTTTTGGAAGGAGAGACGAGGCTATGGTGGGATGAGTTGGAATTACATCAATTTGCTGGAAGGCAACTAACTGAGGTCATGATGGAAGAGTTTTTGAGACATTTTCTGGTAAGGTATCCCCCTTCTGTGCAACGTATTCTGATGGAGAATCAGTTTCAGAGGCTGACTCAAGATGAGAGTCTTATTGATGACTACTTGTATGAGTTCACTAGATTGGGGTGGAATATAGACTCTATGTTTTCTTACAAGGATCGAAAGACCAATCAGTTCTATGAAGGTCTGCTGGATGATCTAAGGTTACATCTCTCAGGTCCAATGACGCAGGGCTTTCAGATGTTGGTGAATACTGCCCGATCCCTAGAGCAGGATTTGAAAAAAGTCCAAAGTAAGAAGGACTTGGGTGTTAAGAAGCCAGAGTTCAAAGTACCGAGCTCTGTAAAGTCTGGATATCACACGTGGAACAAGAAATCTAGGTCTTCTTGGCAGCTCCTTCTTCTATTTCTGGGGCGACTACTGGGCGAGAAGGCCCAATTATTTTATATACTTGCTGCAAGCCGGGACATATAGACCGAGACTGTCATAGTGGTCCTCCGAGGATAGAGAGAAAGGTGGGAGCATCTTATGCTGAAAAAAGGGAAGGCAACGAAGTCAATTGTGTCCCATTATGCTCCAAATAGCCCAGAGTATTTAATCTTGGCCAACATCAGGTCATTAAACAAAAAGATGTGATGACAGGTATGCGTTAGTATACAACTTCATTGCTTTATATACTTATACCTTATGCATTGTATATATAACTTGTTTGTATTAGGCTTTTTCCTAATTCTGGACTATCCGACGAGAGCACTGTTTGATACCAGAGCTTCTCACTCCTTTTTATCAGAAGATTTTGTAATGTATATCAGAGCGCCTTATTTTATGTTGAAAGATAGATTGAATGTGTTGCTGTCGAATGGGTGCTTGATGCGTACAGATAGAGTTTGTTGTGTTAAGGCGAAGATAGGAAGTCATGAGTTTGGCTTGGAAGCATCGATGTTGCCGATACCAGGGTTTGATGCGGAATTTGGCATGGACTGGCTTTTGGTGCAGTGTGCATGCATTGATTACAACTCAAAGGAAGTCATACTGGGGTAAGATATTGAACACGTGTTGGGTATTGTATCAAAACTAACGCAGATTTGATGAAGTCACCATTGAACTAAGATGAATTAAGTTGTATTTGATGCTTGGTTTGAGTTATGTGTTTGTAGGATTCTTATGGGAAGTGTAGACCAATGTCAGTATACAATGGGTCACCAAACACAGGACCATACAATGTAATCCCTCATTGTGTGTTCCAAAGTGTTGACTCATGTGTAGCCTCTCTATTGGGATAGGCTTCATATTCAAGCTCTAGGACTATGTGAAAAGACTTGATGATGGTCATCCCTTAGAAGAAGAAAATTCAGTCAAAAAAATTTCCTAAGTTAAGTACTCGAGTATTTCTTTACTTAATCGAGTAAGTTACTAAATTCATACTCGAGTAATAATACTCTTACTCGAGTAGATAAGATGTATCTCGAGTAGTTACATCAACTACTCGAGTAGTTTCCTTTCTTCTCTCGAGTTTACTGGAATTCTCTTCTCAATTTATTTTCTAAGTTAAATACTCGAGTAGATCTGTATAGTACTCGAGTAGTTTCATCTATATACTCGAGTAGCTGAATTCTGACTTTTGTGTTGTTCTCACTTACTCGAGTAGTCTAAGTCATGTACTTGAGTAGTTCATCTACTACTCGAGTAGTCCAGTGTTTATACTCGAGTAATCCAGAATTCCATTCCATAAAATTTCTCTAAGTGAATTACTCGAGTAGTCATCTCCGTATACTCGAGTAGTTCTATTTGTCTCGAGTAGTTCGTCGTCTATACTCGAGTAGTCAGTTTTCCTGTTCCAGAAATTTTCTAAGTCTTTGTCTCGAGTAGTTTCTTATATACTCGAGTAGTTCATTCTTATATACTCGAGTAGTATTTCTTTTACTCGAGTAATATACTCCACCTCTCGTGTATGTACTCAAGTACTCGAGTAAGTCATTTTTGTTACTCGATTAGCTGAGTCTTTCTCATTCTTATTTACTCGAGTAGTTCACTCCATGTACTCGAGTAATCATCTCTCTTTATCCCGAGTAGTTTTTCTCATGTACTCGAGTAGTCATCTTCTACCTACTTGAGTAGTGCTGCATATACTCGAGTAGTCTACTACATCTCGATTAATTTACTTTAACTTTTCCAAAAATTCTTTAAGTCCAGACCTAACGGTCATATTCATAAACTCTGACGTGATTGGTTCTCGTGTCTTTCTCAAAATGACTCAATTAAGTCTAATCTTTTCTGATCCTATAAAAGGTCTTGTCTAAACCGACAAACCCTAATAATAATTAAAAGATTATTCTAAGAACGTTTTTGCAGCCGTACTCTCAAAAAGAAATTCTGTCTCCTCTTTCTCTCTCCAAGAAACGGAAACTCGCCGCCGCTGTCGTCGCAGATTTCCGACCGACTAGGGTTTTCATCTTTTGAGGATTCAGATCAAGAAGGCTTTCCAGATCGAGATTCGCTCAACTCCGTATTTTCTGATTAGATCGATCGTGAGAAGCAAAGGAAGTTCAGATCCATTCTTGCCGAGATTCTTCTTCAATATTCTGATAAAGCCGCACGCCTAGAAGAAGGAATTTCTGATTTACTGTTGCAGATCTGAACAAGAAGTTTACCATTTGTATTTTTGTACAACTTTATTTCATTATTGTAGGAGAAGTTTTCTCCGAGTGTAGGAGTTTTCAACTCCGATATTATAGGAAGTTTTGCCTTCCGAGTTAGATCCGTTGTGTGGATCGAGTTTGTAGGAACGTTGTTCCGAGGGTATGATTGATTTCCAATCCGAGATAGTGGTGTAGCCGAATCTAGTGTATTGCTAGATCAGTGAGGGAAAGTGGATGTACCCAAGGTTGGGGAAACACTATAAATCTTGCCTCGTCTGTGTTTGATTAGTATATTGTTCTGTGCTTTGGTTTGAAATTTTTTATTCCACAAAAAGACACACAACTCACCTATTCACCCCCTCTAGGTGATTTAGGTTGGCAACTATTAACTTTCAATTGGTATCAGAGCGAGGTTCATCATTAAAAGGTTAACACCTTGATCAGATCCTTCAATAGTTGTCTTTTGAGATCTACCAAAAATGGACAATGCTAAAGATTTTGCCAAGCTTCCTTTGTGAAAAAAAATAATTTCCCATGTGTAAAGAGAGAATCAAGTTCTTCATGGAAGCTGTGGATCCAAGGATCTTCATGATAGTTGAAGAAGGTCCTTATATTCCCATGACCGTCTCCACTATAGATCCAACTAAGAAAGTCCCCAAGAAACTTATGGATCTAGATAAGGATGAGATTGCACTTGTCTCATTGGACAAAAAGGAAAAAAATATCATAGCAAGTGCAGTCGATGATTCAATGCTGCAAAACCTGATTCACTGCCAGTCTGCGAAGGAGATGTGGCAGTCACTAGTTACCTTGATGGAAGGCACAAAGGAAGTGATGGATGATAGAAGATCCCTTCTTAATCAGAAGTATGAAGGTTTCCGACAGGGAAACAAAGATACCATTGCTGACACCTTTGAGAACTTCTTCAAGATAGTGAATGGGCTAAGGGTATATGGCAGAGTCTTCACTAATAGAGAATTGAACGATAAGTTCTTGAGATACCTGACTAAGAAATGGGATAACAAGGTCTGTCCTATAAGGGAGTTTGGAAAACTGGCCGAGACAGATCCTCAGAATCTCTTCGGGAAGCTTATGTCATATGAGCTTCAACTCAACACTAGAAAGGCTGAAGAAGAGAAGAGCAGGTCCGCATTCAAAGAGAAGTCTATTTCTTTAAAGGCAGACACCTCTAAGAAGTCCAAGGCTGTCCCTCCTACTCCAGCACCAGAAGTTAGTGAAGAAGAAACCTCAGAGTCAAGCACCTCAGGCTCTGAACTATCAGAAGGAGAGTTCTCTCTACTCTCACGACAGTTCAA
This sequence comes from Platanthera guangdongensis, assembly GCA_039583875.1. Lineage (NCBI taxonomy): Eukaryota > Viridiplantae > Streptophyta > Magnoliopsida > Asparagales > Orchidaceae > Platanthera > Platanthera guangdongensis. Next base: position 69,941,403 of record CM077166.1, on the reverse strand, counting down.
GAAATTCTTGAACAAGAAGAAGCAATGGAAAGGCAAGGATGCCTCCTATAGAAGATCACAACGTGATGGTGATCGTCAAAGAAAAGACTCAAGTAGCCATGACAGGTATAACTCTAAACAGAACAAATATATTTCGACTGACATTATTTGTTATTGTTGTAATAAGCCAGGACACGTTATCGCTGACTGCCCTCACAAGAAGAAGGAGGGTGGTAGAAGAGAGGAAAAGAAGTCCTCGTACAAGAAGAAGAGGATAGAGAAAAGCTTGATGGCCAAAAAGGGCAAGACTCTTAGTGACTCTGACTCATCTGAGTTGAGTGAAGAAGAAGAAGCCTATTTTCGACTCATGGCTCAAACAGATGATGAACAAGAGCCCCAGTTCACTGAGAAGGTAAACTCTCGCACCCCTCTTTTAGATTCTGAAGTTTCTGAACATGATTGTGAGGATAGCTCTTCTGACGATGAGTCAAAACTCATGGCCCAATATAAGGAGTTAATCATGGCTTACGACAAATGTCACCGAGCCGTGAAAACTCAGGCTAAAGAGATAAAGTCTCTCAAACCTGAAGAGAGCATCTTGAGAGAGAAAGTCGTAAAAACTGACTCGCTCGAAGAGAACTTCAATAATGCTATTGAAGAATATAACAAAGCTCTTGAGCATCTTGATCTTAAAGAGATAATCATCAAAGAACTGGAAGCCCAACTTGCTGCTGAAAAGAAACTTGTTGAAAGTTTCTCGAAGCCCAAGACAATTCTTCCATTCGTTGCTGAATTCTCAGCCAAGGCCAAGGGTGCTGGACTAGGCCATGAAGAACCTCCTCGTAAGTCTTCTAGGAGAAATAAAGCTCAACGAAAGAATAAGGCCGCCAAAAAGGCCTTAGCCAAAGAGAAGGGAAAAACCCCTCAAGATCAGACCACGTTCAAGAAGGTTATATTTCCTTCAAATGAGTTTGATCTTGACTCATCCTACGGACACTTTGCTAGGCCTGCCTATGTAGAACCAAAGTCCCGTTATCAAGGATGGACTCGACTCAGAAACTTTGGCGAAAGTGTCTTTAAGGCACCTTATGAAGAAGTGATTCTTCAGAGCTATGGCCCCTTCAATCATGGCCATGACTTCAAAAGGCACCAAAGGCAAAGCCTGTTGTAGAAAAGCCAGTGAAGGAGAAGAAAACATGTGATTGCCATCATCATGAAGCTTCTTCCTCCAAGAATGCTGCCCCTGCTAGACCTCATTTCCAAAAGGCCAAGCAGGAAACATAAGGCAAAGATACAACAGATTTGACTGTTGGTGTTGTGGCAGAATTTGTCACTTTGCCATTGATTGCTGGTTTAATCCCAGAAATACTGCAACCCCACATGTTGGCAATGTGAGGAAGACCACTCCTAATGCTAATATTCGTAGGGGGACTGTTCTAACCTGAGACCAAGGACCCAAACGTATTTGGGTTCCTAAGGCAAACTGACTGTGATTGCAGGTATGTCCAAAGGCCACCAAAACGCCAATCTGGTATTTGGACAGTGGATGCTCTCGACATATGACCAGGACAAGAATCCTAATTCAGAACTTTAATCCAGTCGTGAACGGACCGAAGGTTATCTTTGGAGGTTCAGACCGTGGAATTACTAAAGGATACGGTATGATTACAAACGGTAATGTATCCTTCTCAGATGTGACTTACATTGAAGGTTTGGAATATAACCTAATCATCATAAGCCAATTCTACGATAAAGGATACATAGTTGAGTTTCACGCTGATAAGTGCTTGATAAAATCTGTTGATAATATGGAAACGATTCTATCCGGCACTCGAAGCAGAAACATTTTCTGTTTAAATTTCATTTGTATATATTCTTCGAATTCAGTGTGCTTTTTAGCAAAAGATAGTGCATCTCTTGTTGACGAATGACACAAGATACTAGCACATATTAATTCCAAAACTATTAATAAATTATTTTCAATGAACTTAGTACGTGATGCCCCAAATGTCAAGTACGTCAAAGATAGACCTTATCATGCATGTGTAAAAGGCAAGCAAACAATGACTACCTTTAAAAGCGTTATTGACAAGGATTCTAATAGATGTCTTCATCTACTGCATATGGACTTGTTTGGTCCACTGCAAATTAGAAGTTTGGGAGGTAAGGATTATACGTTGGCAATTGTTGATGATTACTCGCACTTTGCGTGTATGTTCTTTCTGAAACACAAGTCAGATACCTTCGACATCTTTACTAATTTTGTCAGGCAAGTTCAGAACGAGTACAACTGCTCCATAGTCAAAATCAGAAGTGACAATGGAACAGAGTTCAAGTCTGGGGCCATGACAGAATTTTGTGAAAGCTTATGTATCTTTCATGAGTTTTACTCTCCTCATACTCCACAACTGAACGGAGTGGCCGAGAGAAGGAATAGAACGCTCATAGAGGCCTGCAGGACCATGTTGAGTGATGCTTCACTTCCGGAGTACTTTTGGGCTGAAGCCGTCAACACTGCAGGCCACGTGTAAAATCGAGCCCTCATAAACAAAAACCACGATAAGACACCTTACGAACTTTTGAAGGGCAGGAAACCAACAGTCTCATACTTTAGAATTTTTGGCTGTAAATGCTTCGTGCTAAACAATGACAAGTATCATACTACTAAGTTTAGAGAAAAGAGTTTTGAAGGTATTTTTGTAGGTTATAGTAGCCATAGTAAGGCATATAGGATTTTTAATAGAAAAACCCTGGTGGTAGAAGAATCAATACATGCTGTATTTGATGAGACGAGCTTGCAGCAAAGCAACTCTTCTAGTGTGCTTATTGAAGATGCAGGTGCAAAGCTGAAAGAAATTAGCTTGGATGGACCGTCCGAAGACAGAGGTGAAAAGTTCATCAAGATCACCACTGCAACCCCTATTGGAGAGGCTGATGGTCAAGATGAAGAAAACATCCAAGATGAAGAAGTCACTCCGGTGATAGAAGATAATCCAGATGCAAGGACTCTAGAGCTCAGACATTTGAAGGATCATCCCATGGACCAGATCATAGGAGATCCCTGAGATGGTGTCAAAACTCATAGAGGTACAACTAATGAGAATCTATATTTAATTTTTCTCTCGCGGGTTGAACCAAAGAAGTTTGAGGAAGCAAACTCAGACGCATTGTGGATAATGACGATGGAAGAAGAACTTAACCAGTTCAAGCGTTGCAAAGTATGGAAGCTTGTTCCAAGACCCAAAGGTAAGAATGTCCTTGGGACAAAATGGGTCTACAGGAACAAGATGGACGAGGATGGAACGATTGTGAAGAACAAGTCCAGACTTATCGCAAAAGGAAGAAGGAATCGACTTCGACCAGACATACGCTCCAGTGGCGAGGCTGTAGGCAATAAGGCAGTTGATGTGCACAGTTACTTTGGATAAAGAATCAGTTTGAGGACTACAACATGAAGTTTGAAAAGATTCCATTGTTTTGCGACTCTTCCAGCGCAATAACAATAGCCAACAACCCAGTCTCGCACAGCCGGACAAAGCATATCGAGCTAAGGTATCACTTCATCCGGGAGCATGTGGAGCATGGGGACATAGATCTTCAATATGTCCCTATAGACAGGCAAATTGCAGACATTTTCACGAAGCCGCTGGACGAGACCAAGTTCTCGTTCTTCAAAACAGAACTTTGGATGCTCAATAAAGAAGACTAGAAGAAGGTGGACTTTCAAGAAGGTTCAAGGCTCAAAGGTTAGTCAAAAATTGGAGTTTTCCAAAAGTTTAAGTTTTTGACTCGAGTAAGTAACAACCTACTCGAGTAAGTATATGACCTACTTGACTAGTAGAATGACATACTCGAGTAGTCTACTTGACCTACTCGAGTAGCAAACTGACATACTCGAGTAGTCAACTTCGTATACTCGAGTACCTCACTCATCTACTCGAGTACCTCACTCACTAACTCGAGTACTTTTGTTTACCTACTCGAGTAACTCCTGATTCATCTTCTCGTGTATGTGCCGAGTCGTGTTTTTTTTCAAATTTTCTTATGCGCAAACCAAAGGCTTATTCCTCCTCTTCTATGGTTTCCTTTAGTCATTTTCAAATAATTAGACCTAAACCTAGGGTTATATAAATAAGAAAATCCGAAAATTTCCCTACACGAAATCATTTCCGCCCTCTCGAGTTCCCGACTGGCTCTTCACCTTCCTCAATCAGTTGCAGAGCCGCGCCCTTTCTGTCTCTCCGTCGAAATTTTCTAGGGTTTCTGCATCTCCAAGACTACTGAATCATGGCCGCCTCCTCTAAAATCGGTGTGGGTTCAGAGTTAGTCACCGCCGGGATTGCAGAGCTCTCTGACGACTTTCATCATCTCATGATTCTCCTCGACACCGCCGAATTAACTTTCATCCTTCAAGAACCGTGTCGCATTCTCTTCCCAGATGTAGCAGAATTCTTCAGGAATGTAAAGGTCAAGCTCCATGGCACAGTATTGTAGTCTTCAGTTAAAGGTATCAAGATCAAATTAATCCAGAATTCTGTTTCTCAATTACTTCGGCTGCCAGTTCTGGATGCAGATGAAATTCTGGGTAATGAAGAATATTCCAGAATTTGCTTGTTCTGTGGAATCTCTGCTGATGCAAAGTATATCAGAAGAGTTGACATGAATGCAGAAGGTAAACTGCTAGTGGATATAATAGGAAAAATTCTGTTATGTAAAACCAACTCCATCAGAGATATCCCTTTATACTTCTTTGAATTAATGCAAGCAATTGTTTGTAGAAAAGCCTTTCAGTTTGGCTTGTTGATTTTGAATAAAATAAAAGACAACATCAAATCTCCCAACTATGCAAGGATTATTTCCTTACTCCATCATGAGATAAACCCTGACACCTTCAACTTCTCCAAAGGGAGCATCCTTCACCACATGAAGAAGGTCTCCATCTCCTCAATTCAAAGATGGGAGCTCAAGTTGCAAAATCCCTCTCAAGCTGCCAAAGTTACTAAAGCTATAGACAAAGAGGACAGGACTCCATCTCCTTCTCCACCTCAGGTCCCCAGCTCCTCTGGTGCACCTATTGAGAGGGAGCCTGCTCCTACTGTTCAAGCCAGGATGCCAACTCCTCCAGCACCACCTCCTCCACTAGTCACTCCAGATGATATCCCTATAGATCAACAAGTTCAAGAAGCACTATTATCCATTGATCCTGCCATCAATGTGATGATAGAGGAATAAACTGCAGATGAACCACCTCCTCCTCTCTTTACAAATGCTCCATTCACTGAAATTCCCAAGGACACATCTCCAGTGCAGTCTCCAGCAAGGTCTCCAGACACTTCTCTAGTAAGAACTCCAGCAAAATCTCCTGATGCCCCTAAAGAACAGCCAGAAACAATTCTCATTTCTGATGAGCTCTCACCTTAGCCAGCTGAAGCTCCTCTCAGGATTTTGGATTTCTCTCTCTCTAAGATAATGGATCAAGGGGATGCCATGTTACCCACTATAAGAGCTCAGAGCTCAGTCACCCTCACATAAATAGCTCCATGGGTAGCTCCTCCTATTCCTTCTGCTCCATCTACTTCTGCTCCTCCTGCTGCTACAACTCCTGCCTCCTCAGATTTGATGACTCAGATTGTACTTCTTCTTCAAGAACAGAAAACATACTTTGATACTTGTATCAAGACTGTAACTGATAAGGTAACTGCTCTAGAAACTGAGATGAGCAGAGGATTTGCTGAGATCCAACATAATACTAATCAGCTCAGACATCTGTTCCAAATTTGTGGCAAAGCCTTAGACCACACCATAACTAGTGTTGGACAAGTTATGGAGAAAGGTCTGACTCTTGCTACTAATCAAATGGAATTGGACAAACGAGCTGAAGCCACTAAGATGAAAATCTGTGAAGAAGTTGACACTTTCAAAGATGATGCCATCTCTCAGCTATCTGTTGAAGTCAGAAAGGGGGAGAAGTTGGTAAAAGAATACTTAGATAAATCTAATGCCCTTAAGAAAGAACTATGGGAAACCAAGATGAAAGAGATCCATGATGATGTACTAGCTCAAATTCAGAGTGTCAAATTCCACACATATGACACTGCTGTATGGATGCACAACCAGATCCTTCCTGAATTTGCTACTGATCCTAATATCATTCCTCATCACCTGAACCCTCTAGATACTGCTGATGCTCCTGCTCCTCCTCTACAACCTACCTTTTCTCCAAGGCCTGGAGACTCAGTTGCTCCTCTAGAGTCATATGCTCAGGATTGGGAAGATGTTCCTGCAGATATCTTTCACAAAGCCCCTCCTGAGATTCTGACCTATAAGAAGAAAAGAAAGTATGGTGAAGGTCCTTCTGCCAGCAAGTCCATTCCAGTCTCTGATCCTGAGAAAAGAAAATCTCCTGAACATGCTGAGGTTTGGTCTCCCACTTCTAAGTCCCTCATCCTGGAAACACTCAAATTAGTTTTGGATTTCCATGAGAGTAGATATATTCACTACAGTTCCTAAGAATGGGAGTTGTATGAGAAATCTATGACCAATAAAAGGATATATAATAGAGAATATGGAAGAAACAATCCTGTTGCTCCTCCAAGGCCACCCAAGTATTATCCCAAGCCTTATAGCTATCAAAGGAGACAACAAGAGAAACAAGACAGACAACATCATCAGAACTAGCCAAAAGGACTCATGAGTTGTGGAAATGGATTTTTGTTGTTAATGACATTTCTGGATAATCATACTTATATAATTCAAAGTTTTTGATCTTATTATATTTTTCATAGTTCCTTGATTGCTTACACTGCTTTATTACTTAGCATTCTTTTTATTTCCATAATTCACCTTAGTGTAAAGGGTTCTGACTTCTACAAATAGGGGGAGATTGTTGGGTATTGTATCCACACTAACTCAGATTTGATGAAGTCACCCTTGAACTAAGATGAATTAAGTTGTATTTGATGCTTGATTTGAGTTATGTGTTTGCAGGATTCTTATGGGAAGTGTAGACTAATGTCAGTCTACAATGGGTCACCAAACACAGGACCATACAATGTAATCCCTCATTGTGTGTTCCAAAGTGTTGACTCGTGTGTAGCCTCTCTATTGGGATACACTTCATATTATAGCTCTAGGACTATGTGAAAAGACTTGATGCTGGTCATCCCTTAAAAGAAGAAAATTCAGTCAAGAAAATTTTCCTAAGTAAAGTACTCGAGTAGTTCTTTACTTACTCGAGTAAGTTACTGAATTCATACTTGAGTAATAATACTCTTACTCGAGTAGATAAGATGTATCTCGAGTAGTTACATCAACTACTCGAGTAATTTTTTTTCTTCTCTCGAGTTTATTGGAATTCTCTTCTCAAATTTTTTTCTAAGTTAAATACTCGAGTAGATCTGTATAGTACTCGAGTAGTTTCATCTATATACTCGAGTAGCTGAATTTTGACTTACGCATTGTTCTCACTTACTCGAGTAGTCTAAGTCATGTACTCGAGTAGTTCATCTACTACTCGAGTAGTCCAGTATTTATACTCGAGTAATCCAGAATTAAATTCCAGAAAATTTCTCTAAGTGAATTACTCGAGTAGTCATCTCCATATACTCGAGTAGTTCTATTTATCTCGAGTAGTTCATCGTCTAAACTCGAGTAGTCAGTTTTCCCGTTCCAGAACTTTTCTAAGTCTATGTCTCGAGTAGTTTCTTATATACTCGAGTAGTTCATTCTTATATACTCGAGTAGTATTTCTTTTACTCGAGTAATATACTCCACCTCTCGTGTACGTACTCAAGTACTCGAATAAGTCATTTTTGTTACTCGAGTAGCTTAGTCTTTCTCATTCTTATTTACTCGAGTAGTTCACTCCATGTACTCGCGTAATCATCTCTCTTTCTCCCGAGTAGTTTTTCTCATGTACTTGAGTAGTCATCTTCTACCTACTCGAGTAGTGCTGCATATACTCGAGTATTCTACTACATCTCGAGTAATTTACTTTGACTTTTTCGAAAATTCTTTAAGTCCAGACATAACGGTCATATTCATAAACTCTCACGTGATTGGTCCACGTGTCTTTCTCAAAATGACTCAATTAAGTCTAATCTTTTCTGATCCTATAAAAGGTCTTGTCTAAACCGACAAACCCTAATGATAATTAAAAGATTATTATAAGAATGTTTTTGTAGCCGTACTCTCAAAAAGAAATTCTGTCTCATCTTTCTCTCTCTAAGAAACGGAAACTCGCCACCGCCACCGTCGTATATTTCCGACCGGCTAGGGTTTTCATCTTTTGAGGATTCAGATCAAGAAGGCTTTTCAGATCGAGATTCGCTCAACTCCGTATTTTCTGATTAGATCGATCGTGAGAAGCCAAGGAAGTTCAGATCCAATCTTACCGAGATTCTTCTTAAATATTCTGATAAAGTCGTATGCCTAGAAGAAGGAATTTTTTATTTACTATTGCAGATCTGAACAAGAAGTTTACTGTTTGTATTTCTGTACAACTTTATTTCATTATTGTAGGAGAAGTTTTCTCCGAGTGTAAGAGTTTTCAACTCCGAGATTGTAGGAAGTTTTGCCTTCCGAATGTAGATCCGTTGTGTGGATCGAGTTTGTAGGAACGTTGTTTCGAGGGTAGGATTGATTTCCAATCTGAGATAGTGGAGTAGCCGAGTCTAGTGTATTGCTAGATCGGTGAGGGAAAGTGGATGTACCCAAGGTTGGGGAACCACTATAAATCTTGCTCCGTCTGTGTTTGATTGGTAGATTGTTCTGTGCTTTGATTTGAAAATTTTTATTCCGCAAAAATACGCATAACTCACTTATTCACCCCCTCTAGGTGATTTAGGTTGGCAACTATTAACTTTTAACACGATACCAAGTTTGCTAATATGCGAGGATAAAACAAGATACTGATGTTTGCTCTCCAAATGGTCAAAGCGGTTTGGAAGGGCGCAAAGTTGTTCTTCACGTTATTGGAAGCTTCAGAGCCTGAGGATGTTCCTATTGTATCAGAGTATGCTAATGTGTTCCTAAAAGATCTCCTTGGAGCTCCACCTCAGAGAGAGATTGACTTCACTATTGAGCTAATGCCTAGTGCTAAACCAGTGTCACACTGACCGTACTGGATTGCGCCAAAAGAGATGGAGGAGTTGAAGGTTCTGTTACAAGAGTTGCTAGAGCAAGGCTACAAATGCCCACGTTCATCTCCTTGGAGTGCACCAATCCTTTGTGTAAAAAATAAGGATGGAAGCTTGCATCTCTACATTGAATACCGTGAACTGAATAAGTTGACAAAAAAGAACAAGTATCTGATTCCGAGGATCGATGACTTGTTTGATCAGCTAGTTGGATCAACGATATACTCGGAGCTGGATTTGAAATCCAGATACTATCTGTTGATGATTAGGGAAAGTGATATTCCCAAGACATCATTTAATACTCATTTTGGACACTATAAGTTTACCGTTATGCCTTTTGGGATGACTAATGCGCCATTAGTGTTCATTGACCTGATGAATAAAACTTTCAGGGAGTATTTAGACCAGTTTATGAGTCTTTTAGGTAGGAACCCTTGTGATTCTGAGTTTGGATTCTGAAAAGTATATATGTGTTAAGGCTAAGGGCCTGAGGTGTAAGCTCTGAGGAGCATATTGGTGGAGTTTGTGTCTAGTCCAACAAATTAGTTGGATAGGTGGGAGGGAAAGTGGATGTACCCAATTGGGAAACCACTATAAACACTTGTGTGCTTGGTGGTGTTGTTTGTTTTCTTTTATATTGCAGGACCAAAGGACAAGCTCTAGTTCACACAAGAAGAAATCAGCATAAAGACTACTAAAATTTCAAAGACCTATTCACCCCTCCCCTCTAGGTGACTAGCTAACCTTAACCAAATAACTTTCAAGTGGTATCAGAGGCAGGTTACTCAAAAAGGATCTAACAATCTGAGTATACCTCCAAGGTTAGCTAGAAGATATATTTATGGGGTCAGGAATGAACTATAGGGAGCTAGGGGCCATGAAGCTACCAATCTACAGGAAGGAACGATTTGGTCTCTGGAAGCCAAGGGTCAGACTATTCATGGAAGCATCTAACCCTAGGATCTATATAATAGTAGTGGAAGCTCCCTTTATCCCCACAAAAGATTCATCACAGATCCAACTATGAGAGTGACTAAGGGATATATAGAGATGGACATAGATGAGCTGATTCTGTCTACCATGGACAGAGATGGAGGAGTTGAAGGTTCTGTTGCAAGAGTTGCTAGAGCAAGGCTACAAATGCCCACGTTCATCTCCTTCGAGTGCACCAATCCTTTTTGTAAAAAATAAGGATGGAAGCTTGCATCTTTACATTGAATACCGTGAACTGAATAAGTTGACAAAAAAGAACAAGTATCTGATTCCGTGGATCGATGACTTGTTTGATCAGCTAGTTGGATCAACGATATACTCGGAGCTGGATTTGAAATCCAGATACTATCTGTTGATGATCAAGGAAAGTGATATTCCCAAGACATCATTTAATACTCATTTTGGACACTATAAGTTTACCGTTATGCCTTTTGGGATGACTAATGCTCCATTAGTATTCATTGACCTGATGAATAAAACTTTCAGGGAGTATTTAGACCAGTTTGTGATAGTCTTTATTGATGATATCCTAGTATACTCAATCGATGGAAGACCATGCAAATCACTTATAGATTGTTATGGAGACCCTGAGGATGAGTCAGTTGTATACCAAGTTCTTCAAATGTGAGTCAGTTGTATTCTCAAGCCTAAGGTTCGTGTGTTGCCTTTAGAGCACCGAAACACCGCCTCTATCAAAGGAAAAGAAAACCACATCACTCCCGTTCGCACACGAAGATCTCCGGTGAGCCAATGAATATAACGATTACGAGGAGTCGATCCTTTCCAACCAAACGAAGATTGTTAGCACCGGTCACGCAACGGTCAATGGAGGAAACATCTTGAGGGAGATTCAATCTTAATTCTTCTTTAATCTTTTTGTACTTTTCTCTTTTCTACGTTCTTGTGGTGAGGAAAATCAACTAGTGAAGGTTGTCGGAATCCGAGGAGGAGTCCGTGAGAAATCGTCCCGCGGAAGGGACGTCTAGATACGAGGATCTAACGAGGCTCTAAGACACTTTTTGCATGAAGGTGAAGAGTCGGCTCGAAGACCTTTCTTAGAGGGAAAGGGAGAGAGCCAACCGGTCCGGGTATTAAGCCAGTATAGAAAACAAAAAAGGATCTGTTTTTCACCGCCTCCAATCTTTGGCATCATGGAGATAAAGTTTTTGTAATTGTAAAAACACTCGTTGATTTAGTTTGAATAAAATTCATTTGCTGTTCTTTTTCTAACTTGTAATGTTGTGGTTGTTAGCTGGTGATTCTCTAAAGGGTGTGTAGATCTCCAAGGAGGAATTTGCCCAGGAAAACGAGGTCTGCGGCCTATCACCACGCGTTAGCCAGCTAACTCCCCGCGGTAGCTTCCAGAACTAGTTTTCTGGACCAAAATATTTCAAATTTCTAAATAACGTCTAAAACCTTATTCACCCCCCTCTAAGGTTGGCCACTAGATCCAACACTATACGGCTCCGAGATTACCTCGTCTGCCAAGTTCAACTTGGATGTGTACATTGGAGGGAGCTTTTTGAAACCCCTGCGACGATATTGAGGATGTCAGAATTTGATCTTGTTCTGGGTATGACTTGGCTGGATTGGCATCATGTCAGGATTGACTGCGCGACAAAGCAGATCACTTTGAGGCAGGGAGATTCAGAGATCGTCTTTCAAGGTATTAGATTTGCACCCCAAATGCTATTATCTTCTATTCAGGCCATTAAGGCCCATGTGCAGGGGGACAGAGTTTTTATAATATGTTTTGAGCTGAATGAGATAGAGGTTAACTTGAAGGATGTACTAGTGGTTCAGGATTTTCCTACTATTTTCCCCGAAAAGATACCTGGGTTACCCCCTCTTAGGGCAGTAGACTTCCAGATTAGGCTAGTACAAGGTGCCAAGCATGTCTCTCAGACCCCCTACAGGATGGACCCAAAGGAATTATCAGAGTTTTGAGTATAATTGTAAGAGTTAGTGAAATCAGGATTTGTTCGCCCCAATTTGTCACATTGGGGATCCCCTATTTTGTTCGTTAAGAAGAAGGATATCTCACTGTGATTGTGTATAGACTACCAGGAGCTCAACCGGTTGATGGTGTGAAACACCTATCCTTTTCCCCGAATTGACGAGCTAATCGATCAGCTGGTGCGAGTGCATTGGTTCTCCAAGATAGATTTGCAGTCAGGGTACTATTAGTTGAGGATATAGGAGTAAGATATCTAAAAGATAGCTTTTAGTTTGAGATATGGCTTATACGAGTTACCTGTGATGCCATTTTGACTCACAAATGCCCCGTCTACGTTCATGAGCTTGATGAATAGGGTGTTTGAGTCGTATTTGGATGCCTTTGTCATCGTATTCATTGATGACATTTTGGTCTACTCAAGGACAGAAAAAGAACATGCAAGGAACTTGACCTTGGTTTTCTAGAAGCCAAGGGAGCACTATTTGTTTGCTAAGTTCAGCAAGTGTGAGTTTTGGCTTCGAGAAATTGATTTCTTGGGCCATATTATTAGTGGAGCTGGACTAGCAGTAGATCCGACCAAGGTTCATGCCGTGAAGGAGTGGCCGCATTTGATGTCAGCAGCTGACGTGTGAAGTTTTCTCGGACTTGCTGGGTGCTATCGCAAGTTCGCGGAAGGATTTTCAAAGATCTCCCTCACCGCTCTGACCAAAGAAGGGTGTACCTTTTGTGTAGGCACCAAAGTGTGAGGCTGCATTCCAAGAATTGAAGGACTGTTTTACCTCTGTGCCAATCCTCGCCCTCCCATCTGGGAAGGAAGGATTCTAGATTTATTCTGATGCTTCCTATCAGGGCATGAAGGCGGTATTGATGCAGTGCGAACACGTGATTGTGTATGCTTCTAGATAACGTATGAAGCATGAAGTGAATTACCTAGTACATGACTTGGAGCTGGGAGCAGTGGTCTTCACCCTAAAGATTTGAAGGCACTATCTATATGGAGTCCACTGCGAGATCTTTTCAGATCATAAGAACTTGAAATACATCCACACCCAAAAAGATATGAACTTGAGACAGAGGCGTTGACTGGAGTTTCTGTGTGATTATGAATTTACATTGAACTACCACCCAGGGAAGGCAAACTCAGTGACAGATGCTCTAAGCAAGAAGGCACCAACATCGAGCCCCGAGTCTCGATTAATGGCTATGAAGTTGGCTCGAGTACTTGAAGAAATGGAGATTATGTCGGTGTCTAAGTATCTGCTACTGTCTTTTCTCTAACTCATCTTCTAAATCTCTTATCCGGGATATTGATCATCTCCTATTCAGAGTTGGAAGGTTCTCCATCTGTAGATTTAAGAGCAATGGACTTCTCTCTAGGGGCAGCGAGCTTTTCCTTTACGTATGACTTAGCCCTACTCTTTAAGAGGAGTTCATAGGACTTGAGCTTGCCTATTATGGAATTAGTAGTGATTTTCCTATGACATCTGGACTCTATGATGCCCCAGATTCTTGAATCCAAAGTGCTTGGGGAGCACATAAGAAGCTTGTTATTGATCTCAGTGAGTGAGATCTCCTTGTCCAGTCCTTTCAGTTCATTAACTATGCCATTGAAGCTTGTCATTGATCTCGATTAATGGCTGTGGAGTTGGTTCGATTACTTGAAGAGATGGAGATTACATTGGTGTCTAAGGCTTGCCTCGAGGACTATATAGAATACTTAGCCACCATGAGTATAGTTTGGGACATCCGTGATCGAATTCGGGCAGAGTAAGGGAAGGATGCTGCTCTAGTCCCTGTGTTCCAAGCAGTTGTTGGTGGATCAACCGACGGGTATATGCTAAAAGAAGACCTTATTCATTCCCATGGTAGACTTTACATTCCAGTAGGTGGTGGGATTCAGGGATACATCTTGGGAGAGGCCCATTGCACTAAGTATTCAGCGCATCCTAGGATTTCCAAGATATACACTGACTTGCGGAGGACCATGTATTGGACAGGGATGAAAAGACACGTCATTACTATGTTACACACTGTGAGGCTTTAAAGATGGTGAAGGTGGAATGCACGTGTCAGAGAGGACAATTACAGTCATTACTCATTCCTGAGTGGAAGTTTGAAGACATTTCCATGGATTTTGTTAACAGTCTTCCCCTATCTTACTCCGAGAATGATTCAGTTTGGGTGATAGTAGATGGCTTAACAAAGGTTGTCATGTTCATCCCCATGAGGAAGGAGGTACATGTCGATGTTTTGGTGCGTCTCTTTGTGGAATAGTTCATTTAGTACCATGAGGTGCCCAAGACAATAGTTTCGGACCATGATAGTCGCTTCACCTCTAAGGAGTGGAGGGCAGATACTTGGGCTCTCACCTTACCTTCAACACTACATTTCGTCCTCAGACAGACGACCAATTTGGTAGGACTGTCAAGACTATGAAGGACTTTCTGCGGTTATGTGTTTTGGATATTGAGAGCCGTTGGAGAGATTTCTACCGTTGGTACAATTTTCTTATAGTAATAGTCATCAAACAAGCATCAGAATGACAACCTATGAGGCACTCTATGGTAGCAGGTGTAGAATGCCTTTATCATGGGTCCAGGGTGAGGATCCAAAGACATTGGTGGTGGAGTACATCGATGATACCAGTACTATGATTAGGCTGATCCTGGACTGTATACTAGAGGCTCAGATCCTGCTAGCAAGGCATTATGATGCGAAACACAGGATGGTGGAATTCCAAGTAGGTGACAAGGTATTCTTAAAGATTAGGCCGATGCATGGGATGTCTCATATTCGTGGAAGGAAGAAGCTCAGATCGCAATATATGGGGCCTTATACCGTTTTGGAGAGGGTTGGTCCCTTGGCATATAAGCTGGAGTTACTATAGAAACTGGAAAACTTACATGACGTCTTCCATGTGTCTTCCCTTCAGAAGGCATTGCTTTGGCATGTGCAGTTTGTCGCCACTATGTCTGGCCCTGTGGCTTCTGATAGATCTGTCCGGCTAAAGCCTGGGCGGATAATATATACTGAGATACGAATGTTGAGGTGAAAGAGTGTTTCTTTGGTAAAGGTCATGCGGTCCAACCATGGGAAAGAGGAATACACTTGGGAGCCTATGGGCCTTATGCAGCAACACTACCCATAATTGTTTCCCCAAAGTATATTCAAACTTACCTTACATGCCTCATACTTTGATACCCATAGACCTTACCTCAATTTCGGGGATGAATTTTGTTTATTTATTTATAGCTCTTGTAACGTCCCATTTTAAGAGAGACCCCTTAACCGTGTTTTTTGTCGCCTTGGGTGGCTTAGGCCGGTAGAAAATGTTGGGATAGAAAACCCATGGTCATAGTATGGCAGTTAGATCAGGTCCTGAGTAAATTCGATGAACGGTGGAGTGAACTCGACGAACCCGTCGAGTGGACTCGGCGAACCCGTCGAGTGGACTCGGCAAACCCGTCGAGTGGACTTGGCAAACCCCTCGAGTGGACTCGGCGAACCCGTCGAGTGGGCTCGGTGAACTGTCAAGTGATCTCAAAAAATGGACTTGACGTTTCAATTTACGACCTGGAAAACCACGTGGGGTCTAGTGAGCGGTGTGGAATGTCCTGCTACTTTTCCTCCTTCTGATTTCTTATGATAAGACATATGACATGACTTTACTCATGTTAATTCAAGTACATGTGACCAATCCTTGCTCTTCCCAAAGTTGGGAGGTGGTTTTGGTCCAATTAGGAAGTGACATGTGGCACATATTATTTAAATGTATGGAGGGACTTTTCCATCACTGTTAACAAACTGAGTAAATCTTTCCTCTTCCCATATTTTTTCCTCCCCACTTCAGAACTGAAGACGAAAACTCTCTTAGAAGAACAAAGCATAGAGCAAATCGTCGGAAGACGAGCGCTGTCATGCCACCAAGGAGAAGAACTCGATCTATGACAAAACATCATGTGAGCTTCTTACCCTCTCCCTTTTTGCTAGATCCTTAGATATGAAATTAGGAGAGATGTCGACTCAAGAGAGCTTGACCTTGGTGAGTTTAATGGAGTTTTTTAGGAAGAGACCACGCTAGAACTTTCATTCTAGGGGTGTCGTTCGCCATGATATTAACTTCAATCAATTCCTCTCTTCAGTACGAAGATGACAGACTTGATCTTGCGAAGAATGGTGATGTTTTGAGGGATAAAATGAGGAGAGAAGGTGAACTAGTAATATGTGTGTGTTGGAGGAAGAAGATGAACATATGCTGTCTATCTATCTTAAGATTTGTGCAGATTTTTACTTTTTCATGCTGGAACTTATTTTATTAGCAGACTAAATTCCTATTTCTTGTGCATGATAGACTTCAAGCCAATTTTTAGGTATGATCCGACCAGAATCAGGTCTCGGGCTCAACACGGAAGTTGTAGCTGTCGGAAAAATCTTTCCAACAAGTGGTGTCTTTTCTGGGGAGCTCTATAGCCCCCAAAAAGTGAAACCAAAAATGGTTGTTCAGAATGTGATCCTGTTTAAGTACAGGACAGATTTTTGTCCAGATTTGCTCTGCCGGGCTCAAACTAAATTTTAGGCATGTTAGACTTAGATTTCGATCTCAGGCTCAACACGAAAGTTGTAGCATTTGGAGATACATTTCCGGAATGGGGTGTACCATTAATTTCAGTGGAGTGTAGCCCTTAGAAATCCTATTTTAGTAAACTGTGACATGCAACTGCAATGTGTTGATGTATTGTTGAATTCTCTTATATTACTAATCAAATACTCATGAGATTTTGAGCATTTTGTTGTTGCCCTTCGAGCATTTTTGTACTCTGATAGTTACAGGAGCTTGTGTAGCTACTTGATTGTTGTATTATCTTAGACTTTTACTTATGTGGATCATGACTTCTATGTTTCTTCTCTTATTATTGTATTGGCAATTTGATATCGGAAATTATCTGGTAGAATAGGAGACTTGTGGTACAGATTAGCCCGTATGTTGATGCTTCCAAATGGTGGCTGTTCTGGCATAAGACTCTCCTCCGCCGTGTCTTGTGTTCCGGGAAGGGGGTTTTACAGTAGTGCCAAAGATTGATGACGTTGATAATGTTTGTTTATTTTTTTCAAGAAATGGCTTCTAGATTACGTGTGCCGGGGGTCGTGGACGAGAGAATATAGGCTTCATCCAGCAGAGGGAGCCCCTATTGGTGTGAGCTTGAGACTAGGGGTGGACATGTCCCAACATGCTCATATTTATGCAATGTTATCTGATGTTGGACTGATGTTGGTGATGATAGAAGAGAGATTTTCATCAGTGTTCGTCAAGGAGTTTTATAACAACTTAGAGGACCCTTCCCGATCTCAACTAGACTGTGGAGTTCAATCACGTCTCAGCGGAAAAGTGGTGGTGATTATTCTCGGAGATCTGCGTTTGCAGTTTGGGCTTATGCAGTGCTTGACACGATTAAATGTGGTGGAGATTTTTGTATGTTTAGAATTGGTCAATTATGAATATGCTTCTTCAAGGAACCCTAGACAAGAGTGATTTGATCAATACTACTTCCACCCTCCGATCGGATGCCTATATTATCAAAGACATCCTTCGTCATACAATTTTGTTTAATCCATGAGACACAAAGACTATTAATGCTCAGACCTCAATGGTGACATTTCTTGTCCTGGAGAAGATACTGTTTGATGTGCCAGATCTCTTATTGGCTCTCATGAGGCATGCCTACTGGCTGAATGATCTAAAGCATTTGTGGTTTGATTCACTACCGCTTGAAGTGATCATTCACTGGGTGATCTATGAGAAATATCCTACCCTCAGCAAAGCTCTCTACCCTATCGACTGCCTCCCTATGGTGCTTTTTACATATACTATCTGATCGCCTTCCCAAGAGAGGGAAACCTTGACTTGTCTGATTTGTCGGGGAGGCTCAGCACGTGGGCTCCACGTGACTATAGCGGTGCAACAGAGGGAGTGGAGAAGAAGGTATCTAAGGTGTCAAAGATGGTTAAATACATGATGAAGTCCCTTAAGATTTCTCTACCCAGTGTCGAGAGGGTGCAGTATGCTACTACGGATGAGGAGCCACCGCACGGCTCATATTGTCGATCCAAGAGGCAAAGAGATTCAGGAGAGGGAAGCAGCTATAAAGCCGGTATTAGTGTGGAGTGATGATTTGAATTGATGTGTAATAAACATGTTTTTGGACTATTATGACTATTTTGTGACTATCTCCCAGCTGTATCCACTACTGCTGGCGGTAGTTCCAATAAGTGTGATGATTTAGTTTTTGTTGAACTATTATGCTACTCAATTAGAAGCATTATGCTAGTTTATTTATGAACTAGGATTATTCAATAGTGCTTTATATAGTGATATTTCCTACTTCACTCATGGTAATTTTTTAGCAAAGAAGATATTTGTGTAACCAGTGAGGACAAAGTGTGGTGGTCCCCCTGGGTTCCCAGATGCTTTAAGGATATTTGTGCTGAGATAATGAGGATGGTAGCCAAAGTGAAGCATTTGTGACTGTTCCTTTGGGTACCCAAATAGTCCTAGTTATTTTCCTACTGAGTGCATTCCTGTTTTATTATTTTGATCAATATGTCTCCATTCGAATCTTTGTGGATTTTTGATGTACTTGTTTAAATTTCTTTGGTGATTAGTTTGAAGATGATTGTGATGCTTAGATTGATGTTTTGTGGGGAACTCAGGCTTACCTAGGTTATTGGTTAATAAAGATTGATTTTGTGAGAGATAATTTGTATTCCATATGGGTTTGGTTTTTTTGCTTTAAAGTAAGGATTTATGATTTGCAAGATTTTATTCATAATTTCCTTAAGCACATTATTTTTTATTACTATGGCTCCGTTTGGGGGGACTTATTTTCACCGGTCAAGCAGTCATGACAGCATGAATCGGGACTTAAATAAGTCCCGGTTCATGCGGTCATGACCACTTGACCGGTGAAAATAAGTTCTCCCAAACGGAGCCTAAATCTTTATTCTTAAGTTTTAGATTTTGTCAAGCTTTTGCATAGAAATTTGTGTTATTTTAAATAGTGGTGACTATAGAATCAATATGAATTTTATATTATTTTTAAATTCTTCAAATGTTTCCACTTTTTCTTTAATTTCAATTTTGTAATTTTTGCACATAGCATAGTTATTTTTGAAAGAAGAATTTTCTAGGCTTAGTTTTTCATTTTCCTCTTATATAATAGAAAGATCTTCTTCAAATATCTTAAATTTTTTTTCCAATACATAACAATCTATACAAGATATAACATTCTCAATAATAGAGCAAGAAGGAGAATTTTACACAAAAAATTGATTTTAGTATTTTATTTTCTAAATATAACTTTGAATTAGCACTTTGAATTTCTTGATTTTACATTTAGCATAATTTAGCATACAATATTTAGAAATTGAAGTCACAGAAAAGCCAGGGTTTTTGCTTATAATGTTCTCAGATGTGGTAAGAATTGACAATGAAGTTCCTTGGACATCTTCTTCTATGCATGATGTACTTATTGTGTTCTCATTTGAGAATGATCGTGCAAACTCACATTTCTCTTTCTTTGACTGATCTTCCTCTATGCATGTTTCTTCATTTATTTCTTCTCTCAGACCCATAAGAAATTGTTCTTGTTCATCATCTATGGAGGGATGACTATAAGTAATCTCAAGAAATGCCCAAATATCAAACACAGTAGGCAATGTAAATAAGTTTAAAGATTCCTTATCAAGAGCGCAAAATAAACCATTTATTAATTTAACATCAAATAACATTTCATTTTTATATAATATAATCGGGGGCTTTTTAATTGTAATATTCCAGACTTCTATGTGTAAAGTTTTAAGAAATTTTTCTATTAATATCTTTCATCCTTTATAATTTTCACATATGAATAAAGGTGTTGCTAAATATTTTTCATTTATTAAAATTTTTTCCCTTCTAGTAGAAGTTAGATTATGGAGAGCGATTATTCCCAATTGTTAAATCATTTTTGAGTAACCTGGCTCTGATACAACTTATTGGATTGTGTAGCACCCTTAGAGGGGTAGGGGTGAATAAGGGGTTTTTAAATAATTTTAAACTTAAGGCAACAAATTTGTTTAACTCTGATTTTTATTATTATCGCTAGTGATAGCGATACTGGTAGGTGATAGTAACAGAAACTTTGGTTTTTTGTAAAACATAGAGTAAAAAAGATTGCAGATGGAAAATAAGAGAAAAATAATAATTTTATTTTAGAAGATATGATTACAAAACTTTGATCCCAATCATGCTTGGTATCGAGGCGTCAATAAAATTCTTTTTCCTTTTCTATACCAACCCATCACCCAAGGACCGGCTGGTTCTAGCATATCTCACCAAGATATGTCTTTGAACCACCCTTAGATATTTTCTAGACCTAATCGCTACACCACGTGGCAAATTTGCTGAATCCTCCCAGGAAATTGACGTCCATACTCGATGATTTTGTCCCCCAAGTCTCACATGACTTATTTGTCCCTTACCAGTGGTGAAATTACAACTTAGAGAAAATAAAGGAAATGTAAATATAACAATAATAAAGTAAATCCCTTAATGAGATGGACTTGTTGGTGAATATGCATGATCGATGCTTTCTCCTAGTCTGTACCCTTTTTGAGCATTAAGTGGAGTTCTTGTTTCCAAGGAGGATGCTCTCACAAAAGTATGAGAGTTCTGAATTCAGCCATGACCTCCGACTGGTGTCTCGTCGTCTCTCTCTATGAAAGGAGGACTGCTCTTCTTATAAGCATGTGACCTATTGCCAAACGGTAGCCATACTGCCCAGTGATAGCTTCTTTAGGTAGTCTTCTTCTCCTTTGGAAATTAACATCTTTGACAACTTTTCTTTGCCATTTTAGAAAAAGTTTTCCACACTATTTTAAGAAATTTTTGAACTTTGGAATCCAGTATTTTTGGCAACTTTATTTTCCAAAAATGGATTCTTCAACAGGTACCGCCTGACGATAATGATACCGATTGGCAGTGGCACCTTCCATTTTTAGCAGCTTCCTTCCATGGATGGTGTCCTTCCTTTTGTGTCAGATTCAAGTTCTAGCACCAGCGGTAGTGATACCACCCAACAGTAGCAAGAGAAATGTGCCATCTTTGTCTTTTTGACTTGCCTTCTAAGGGGTATTGAACTTATAGTTTCTGCACACTATAAACACGCAACAAACATGATCAGATACAAAATGAGATTTGTTATTCTCAAACCAAGAGATGTGGAATGCATATTACAACAAGTGCTATGTGTTAAATAATAGGAAGCATTATCTAAAAAAATTTGCTGAAAAGGACTATGAGGGAATTTTTGTAGGATATAGCTCCCATAACATAGCATACATGATATTCAATAAGAAGACTCAAGTTGTAGAAGAATCTATTTATATTGTATTTGATGTGACTATCCTGATCTATACATGTTGTCCTAGTCCTTCTATTGATGTAAGTACTAAGCAAAAGATTGAAGAATTATCTATCAATGACAAGCATGAAGCCAATCAAATCATCTCATATGATGCAATGATTAGAGAAGAAAGCAATCCAATAGAATATGAACAGGAGGCCATAGAAAGGACTTAGCAGGCTGAGGTAGAAATTGAACCTGAAGCACGAGAGATTACAGAATAGTTGCCAAAAGCTAGTAGACATCTAAGAGATCATCCCAGAGATTTTATCATTGGTGATGCTATCCAATGAGTCCAAACAAGAAGAAGCACAATAAATGAAGTACCCCACTTGAGCTTCATTTCTCATGTAGAGCCAAAGAAGTTTAAAGAAGCCAACTCTGATCCGTCCTAAAACTTGGCTACATAAGAGGAGTTGAACCAGTTCAAAATGTGTAATGTATGGAAGATAGTCACAAAGCCCCATAATCACAATATGATTGGAACTAAGTGGGTATTTAGAAATAAGATGGATGAACAAAGCATTATTGCTAAGAATAAAGCAAGGCTGGTTGCAAAAGGCTATATACATGAAGAAGGAATTGACTTTGATCAAACCTTTGAACCAATAGCAAGATTAGAGTCCATCAGGTTGTTTCTAGCATATACAACTCACAAAGGTTTTATGTATATCAAATGGATGTGGAGTCTGCCTTCTTCACTAGAGATTTGAAAGGGAAAGTATATGTAGAACAACCTCCAAGTTTTGTTTATTCAACCCACCCTAATCATGTTTACTATTTAAAGGAGTCTATATATGGTCTCAAATAAGCACCTAAAGCTTGGTATGAGGCTTTATCCACATTTCTCATTGGAAAAAAATTTTCAAGGCGAAAGATAGATAAGACATTATTTCTAAGGGAAATAAAATGCAAGATCTTGCTGGTCCATATATATATATATATGACATAGTCTTTGTTTCTATAGATGATAACCTTTGTAAAAGGTTTGCTAATCTTATGCAAGGTAAATTTAAAATTTGTTGTATGGGAGAGCTAAAATACTTCTTAGGACTCCAAGTGAAGCAATCCGAGGATAAAATGTTCATCTCTCAAACCAAGTTCAAAAAAGAGCTCATAAAAAAGTTTAGAATGGAGAGTGCAACCTCAATGAGGACTCCTAAGGGCTCTAATGTGTCGTTAGATAAGGATGAAAAAGGAAAACATTTTAATGAAACCATGTATAGATACATCATTGGATCTCTACTCTACCTAATTGCTAGTAGATCAAACATTATGTTTGCTACTTGTCTTTATGTCTGATATCAAGTTAACCCAAGGAATCTCATTATACCTCTGTCAAGAGGATTTTAAAATACCCTAAGGGTACACCAAATCTTGGCTTATGGTGCCCTAGGAATAATGATTTTGAGCTAACAAGATTTTCAAATGCAGAATTTATAGGATGCAAGGAAGACAGAAAAATTGCCTTAGGGACATGCCAATTCCATGGGAGAAGGTTAATTTCCTTTAGAAATAAGTAGTAAACTTGTGTTTCTATATCAATAGCCGAGTCAGAATACTTCTCTACTAGAAGTAGCTATGCTAAATTACTATGGATTCAACATTAACTACATAACTATAATAACCAGCTAAGTAGAATTCCTATGTTCTGCAATACATCAAATGCAAACTCAATTGCTAAGAATCTTGTGTCATACAATAGGACCAAACATATTGATATTAGGTATCACTTCACTAGAGAGCATGTTGATAAAGAAGATATTTTTCTTAAGTTTGTCCCCAATAACAAACAAGTGGTAGACATCTTCTCCAAGCCTCTAGATGAAGAGAAATTAATTTTTTTAAAATTGAATTAGGCATGTTAGAGTAGTTTTCATGCCAAGGAGACTCTTTTAATTATTTATCAAGATTTATCTTTGCAAATTATAATTTATGCCCATTCATAGATGTTTGGTATCTAACAAAGTTGCAAGAGATAAGACAGAAAAGTGTGAGTGACACTCATAATGTGGACATATTAGTGTTTAATCGACCAACACTTTTTTATCCGAAGGGGTATCAGAAAAATACTTCTTATACTTTCATCACCCCCTATAATGGAAAAAGGAGCAATATGTCTAAGGTAACCTGGAACCCAACTATTGTTTAGTTTCATGTGTAGGAAAAGGACTGTCCTTCCATAAACCAGCTATTGGAAAACAACAAGGACAAAAATGGCCCCAAGGTAATTTTTGGTGACAAAAATTATGGTCAGACTAAAGGCTATAATGTGATAAAAATTGGAGATATCATATTCTCTAAAGTAGCTTTTGTTGAGATACTTCAACATAATCTAATTAACATTAGTCATTTGTATGATGGTGAATCAAATTTGTTTTCACCCATAATTTATGCCAAACAGTCAACACTAGAATAGATACAATTGTACTTTCTGGGTCTAGAAAGGAAAATTTATATGTTGTTGACTTCAGCTCAAATGATAAGGAAATCTATCTTTTCAATGTTGATGTAGACAAATATCAGCTTTGGCATAAGAGGCCTGATCACCTTAATCATAAGACCATAGCCAAGCTTGCAAAGGATAATCTAGTTAGAGGCTTACAAAAGGTAATTATAAATAGCTAAATCCTTATAGAGCATGTCAGCTTGGTAAGCAAACTAACTCATCTTTCAAACCAATTGGTAATATTTATTCTCTTAGAATTTCATATTTATTGTATATGATCTTGGTCCACTCACCACTCAGATCTTAGGAGGAAAGTCCTATGCTTCAGTCATTGTAGATGATTTTTCTAGATTCAGTTGGGTGTTCTTTTTAAAAACTAAGTCTGTCCCACTTTAGATCCTCTCAAGATTCATTGAATAGGTTCAATCTAAATTCAACACTCAGATGTCTATGACTAGAAGTGAGCATGACACAGAGTTTAGAAACTAGTTAATCTGTAGACTCTATGTGGATGAAGGGATAAGGCAAAGCTTTTCACCTCCTAGAAATCCCTAACAAAATGGGGTTGCTAAAAGGAAACAATAGAACTCAAATTGAATAAAGAAGGATTTTATTGGTTGAGTCAAATTTGTCTAAGTCCTTATGGGCTGAAGAAGTTAACACAACCAACTATGTTCTGAATAGGAGTCTTATCCACAAAACTAAGTTGAAGACACCTTATGAGCTACTGAAGGGGAAACCACCTTTAGTTACATATTTTGGGATATTTAGATGTACTTGCTATATTATCAAAAATGGGAAGAGCCATCTTGCCAAATTTGACAAGATGGTTGATGATGGCATATGTTTGGGGTATTCATTATCTAGCAAGGCCTATAGGTACTACAATAAGAGGACTCCTAAAATAGAAGAGTCAATGTATATAATCTTGAATGAAGCTAGTGCATTTTCCAAGGGGTAGGAAATTTCGACCAAAAGTATTTTGCAGGAATAGGTTCCTCTAGTTGCTGGGTTGGAGAAATTAAATATTGAAGAGAATAATAAAGGATCATCTAAAAAGCACCATCAATAATTGCAAGGTGCTGAAGCTAACTTTGATGAAGACCATGCTGACATAATCATAAGCTCAATAATAAATCAAGTTTAGACTAAAAATCATGCTACTGAACAAGCAATTGCATGAGAAATTAAGCTAAATGAAGTATAAGAAGAGATAGTTCTTACACTTAGGGAAGCTAGAGTAGATCAAGAGATGGCTATCCATAGGTATCACCCCCAATCCCAAGTATTCGGAGATGTCAATTTGGTAGTAAGAACAAGAAACCAACTAACAATTGAGGCTATACTACAATGTTTTCTCTCCCAGCATGAACCCAAGAAGTTTGAGGAAGTAGACGATGATCCCCATTGGATTGTTGGTATGTAGGAAGAGCAAGCTCAGTTTGAGAGGAATACAGTCCGGACACTAGGGAAAGTCCTAGGAATTACCCAATCATTGGAACAAACTGAGTATATAGAAATAAGTTGGATTCAAATGGTGTAATAGTCAGGAATAAGGCCAGACTAATTGCTCAAAGGTATATGCAAGAGGAATGTATAGACTATAACCAAATCTTTGCACCAGTTGTCGGACTGGAGGCATTCATGTTATTGTTGTCTATGTTGCATACAAGAAAAATAAGGTATATTAGATTGATCTCAAAACTGCTTTTCTCAATGGTACACTTCAAGAAAAGGTTTATGTTTAACAACCTCTAAGTTTTGTCAATCCAACTCATCCATCTTATATTTAAAAATGAATATGCATTGTATGATCTAAACAAGCACTAAGAGCTTGGTATGATACCATGTCCACTTTTCTCCTAGAACACTCATTTACAAGAGAAAAGGTGGATAAAATACTTTTCACAAGAATACAAAAAGATCAGATGTTTGTTATCCAGATTTATGTGGATGATATTATATTTATAGCTCCACAGATGCAGGGCTTTGCAAAAGATTTGCTGACCTAATACAGTCTAGATTTGAAATGCGTAGCACAGGGGAATTATCTTTCTTCCTTGGTCTTCAATTGAAGCAATGTAATGAGGGCATTTTCATATACCACTCAAAGTATGAAAAAGAACTGATTAAAAAGGTTCTGGTGGAAAATTCCTACACCATGAAAACTCCTATGACTATAAATATTGTTATTGATAGAGATGAATCAGGTCAACCCATTGAACAAAAAACTTATAGAGCAATCATTGGCTTTTTTCTCTACCTTATAGCCAGCAAGTCAGATATAATGTTTGTCATACACGCATGTGTGTGCTAGATTTCAAATTGAACCAAAGGAATCACACCTAAGTTTTGTAAAAAGGATTAGTTCGGGAACATGCCAATTCTTGGGTGCTTTACTGATCTCTTGGTTCAACAAGAAGCTAACCTCACGCTCAACTTCTACAGTAGAGGCTGAGTACATAGCTGAAGGAAGTTATTGCTCACAATTATTGTGGATCCAAAGTTAGTTGCATGACCACAATTTGGATTTCTCAAAGTCCACAATATATTGTGATAGTTCTAGTACAATATCCATTGCCTCCAATCTAGTACTACATAGTAGGGCTAAGCATATTGAGATCAGACATCACTTCCTTAGGTTCAATGTTGAAAAATGGGAAATCTCCTTGGAATATGTGTCCACTGAAGATCAAAGGAATGATATTTTCACTAAGTCCCTTGATGAGATCAAGCACAAGCACTTTATCAATGCATTGGGCATGGTTTATTGAAGTCAATAAACCACATTCTGACAAGCAAAAAGTACACTTTCTACATAAACACATTGCTTGGAAAAACCAGCAACAGACATAAAATCCTTAAGTCTATATTCATGTAACGTTGAATACAAGTCGATGGAACATCGACTTATACTAAATGCAATGTCTAGAGCCAACGACTACAAAGATATTGAACATACTTGATGTAACATCGACATATATTGATGCTTGCGTCGACATCCAGGCTGATATAAAGAGACTCCAAGTAATGCCAGTTCGAATCGACATACCGTTGAATAAATTGCATGCACTTAAAAATTCCTAAAGTGTGTCCCTTTATAGCCTAATTTCTTGACGTTTCATCTACTTAAGCCAGCCTTTTATTATTATTCAATACTCTTTCAAACTCTTCGTCTTCACCACTCTATCCTTTCTTGCTCTCTTTCAACTTGGTTATTTCGATTGTCTGCAGGTACTTCAATGACCAATAGGATAACTGAATCAGAAATAAGGAGTGCTCTTGATAAAGCTATACATTTGCTAATTATAGGTTTCGTTTGGAGGGACTTATTTTCACCGGTCAAGCGATTACGACCGCATGTATCGGACCATAATTAAGGTCTGATTCATGCGGTTGTAACCGCTTGACCGGTGAAAATAAGTCCCCCCAAACAGAGCCATAGAGTTCAATAAGCACTTTTTGGTTTTCGAAGAAGGCTGCACTAGTAAAATAATAATTCTTCAAGATCAAATAAATGAGTTATCAAGCTCGGTACCATTTTTAGAACAACAGGTCGATCAATCCCAACTCCCTACTGAAGTCTTTACACCCTTTTTCTAGGATCTAAAGAAGGGGGGAGTCGAGGCATGGTTGAGCATTATTCTCAAGACAGGGATGATGAAAATATTAAAAGGAACCAGCTTTTGATTCTCAAAAGGCAACAATTAAAGATCATCAAAGGGAAGAGTTTCTTGAGAACATTTTTGAGGCAATCAATGAGCAAGTGGCCAAGATTTTGAGTCATGGTTATACAATAAATACATCATCTCATAATGCTGAAGTAGATGCTCAGAAGCTATTTAACCTCCATCATAACATCCAACAACATCCTAATTGTTCTAAGACATGTCACTTTCATTTTGTGGAAAGAATGTCCAAGAAATTGTATGTTGCATTCACTCAGTTTCTTGCAGATAATAAATGCGGGTAACACTATTTAAACTATATGATTCACAATTTCTAAAAGCATTCAATTGCTACTCACGTGCTTATGTCCTTTGCATACGCTTATTAAAAATCATTATGTGCATATCATGTTTTAATTTTATAAAATCACTAGTGAAACTTTGTAAAATTTATTAATCTAAATAGGGGGAGATTGTTGGAAAAAACTCTAATGATTTAACATAACAGATTATATTTAAAGTGATTTAACATCCTAGGTTTATTACTTATGTTGTATAGAGAGGGTAATATTATTGGAACCAAAAACTGGTCCGAACGAGAGTTCGGACCCTGGGGGTAGCTAACACCTACTTCTCCTAAGTCCAGACCTCTAACCAGACACAAGGAACAAAGAAACTGATCCTAGGCTATAGCACGGAGGTCCCTCCACTAACCCGGAAGACCTTAGAGTGATTCCCCTCTTTAGCCAAGTGCTGAGCTAAGGAGATCTCAGAGCGATTCCCCTCTTTAGCCAAGTGCTGAGCTAAGGATCTCTCAGAAAACGCTGCAAGACTTTGGAAAATGAGAAAACTTGCCTTCTGAGGTATCTTATGTGTCTATTTATAGATTTTCAGTCTTCTCTACCAATAGGTAATTCCGCTATTCAAAAAGGCTATATGCAGCCCAAAATGGTCTGTAACAGCCAAACTGTGCTTTTCTGACAAGCTAAATGCAGACCTCCAAGGTCATCCAGGTAATTTTACCTTTGGACCCTACTGGGCAGAAACCCTTCCGCTAATCCCCGTGGGATTCCCGCTCATCCAGGCAAAAACCCTTCCGTATGCCCTGTTGGAAGGCAAAAATCCGGCTGAGTGTGAGTTTTCCTACCCCACTCGCCTGCTCTTATAAGAGACACAACCAAGTACAAAAGAGTTGTGAGCGTTGAGTGGAAAGACTTCACTGAACGCCAACCTTGAAGGCCTCCCGCTCTACTTCAAGACAAAAGTCGATGCATGCGTCAATAAGATATCAACACAACTTTGATAACAGAGTTATTTTATTCAGAAGTAAGAAGTTTGCGTAACTTTTATTTGAAGTCAACGTAGCGTCGAGTACAACCTAGAATGAAATTTCCAGAGAATTATTTTAGGCTTAATCCAAGGGGCTTTCATAGAATTTATTCAAACAATTCTAACCATTGGAAGACAACCTAAAAGAAATATTTCTCTTTCAGATTCAGAGATGACTTTATTGAAAGTTTTTGAAGAGGATGTCAAGATCTATTGAAGTAATTTTTGGAAGAATAAATCATCATTCCTTCTGAAGATATTTTGCTAAGAAAGGGAAAATTAAAAATTATTCAGGGATGATATAATCATAAGAGAAAATGAAATCAACAACCAATACACATATAATAGACAAGCAGTCATGCACGGGGGACCCTGTGCGGGCAACATTCGTCGTGGGTGCGACATTAGTTGAGGGTGCGACATTTGTCGAGGCGGCGACATTTGGCTTTTGGGGGCGACATTTGTCGTGGGAGCGATATTTGTTGTTGGGGAGACATTTGTCGTGGGGGCGTCATTCGTCGGGGGTGGCGATATTGGTCGGGGGCGGTGACATTGGTCGGGGGCAACGACATTGTTTGTGGTGGGCAACATTGATCATGGGCGGCAATATTGGTCGTGGGGGCGACATTGGTCGTGGGGGGCGACATTGGTCGTGGAGGGTGACATTGGTCGTGGGGGGCGACATTGGTCGTGGGGGTGACATTGGTCGTGGGAGGCGATATTGGTCATGGGGGGCGACATTGCTCATGGGGGCGACATTGTTCAAGGGGGCGACATTGGTTGTGGGGCGACATTGATTGTGGTGGCGCGACATTGATTGTGGGGGACGACATCGGTCCTGGGGTCGACATTGGTCCTAGGGGGTGACATCGGTCCTGGGGGGTGACATCGGTCGCGGGCGGCGATATCGGTCATGGGCGGCAACATCGATCGTGGGCGGCGACATCGGTGGACGACATCATTCAGAGGGCGGGATCATTCGGAGGGTGTCATCATTTGGCAGGGTAGAGACAATTGACAGGGGCAGCGACAATTGCGGGGGCGTCGATAATTGGAGGGGGCGGTGATAATTGACGTGGGCGGCAACAATCAGAGGGGAGGGACGACATTCGGAGGGGGCGGTGACATTCGGCGGGGGTAGAAACATTCAATGGTGGCAACGACATTCGGCGGGTGTGCTCATTTATTCAGTGGAGGCAACATTGATCGTCAGAGGGATATTAGTCGTGTGCGACGACATTGGTTGTGGGCGGTGACATTGGTCGTGAGCGGCGATATGGGTCATGGGAGGGCAAATTGGTCGTGGGCGACAACATTAGTCGTGGGGGCGATATTTATTCTAGGTGGCGACATTGGTTGTGGGCGGCGATATTGGTCGTAGGGGGCTACATTGGTCGTGGGGGCGACATTGGTCGAGGATGAAGACATACGTCGTGGGGAGCGACATTAGTCATGGGGGGGCAACATTGATCGTGGATGACGACATTGGTCCTGAGAAGGTGACATTGGTCCTGAGATAGGCGACATTGGTCTTAGACGGCGATATTGATCTTGAGAATGTTTGCACTGGAAGATGTCCATTATCATATCTGATAAAGAATGTTGAAAAAAAATAAAAACACGGGAAGCAATAAATTGAATATTGAAGCAAAAAAATAATGAACTAACTTTTAAGAAATCTTAATAATAATAAATATACATAGAAAAAAATAACAACACTTATAATTCAAAGCAACTTACATCTATTTCCAACCTTTACTCCCCACCTTCCATTTAGGGGACACATCAGTCAATAGTTGGTGATGGATAAAAGAAGATCAAAACCTGAAAGATGTGCATTAAATTATGAATCGGTTTAGGAAGTGAGAATGAGCAAGAGCAAGATCTAACATCATTGAATGTACTAAAAAAAATCCTGACACAAATATCTAATTATGGCGGTCGTTTGAGGAAATAAAAAACCGCCGTCAAAATCCAACAAAATCACAATAGATGACATGTATAGTTTCAAATAATATATAATCAATGGGGGCCAAGAAACCATAGATAGAGATTTTTAAACATTGATTAATTAATCATCCATCATACAATCAGTTTAGTGAAAAGGAAAAGAAAAAGGCAGAGAGCATCAAACCATCATCGTTAAATGAAGAATGAAGGATTTTAAGAATTGAAAAGTAGAAATCATTAACCGAGAAGAAACATTACACACCAAGTTGAGTCTGGTCTACATTGGAGGGGTATGAGGAAATAAAAACTCACCAAAATCCAACAAAAGCCCAGTACCTTGGATAGAAATTTTTAAACATTCCTAAATTAATCAACCATTTCGCAATCAGTTCAAGGAAAAGGAATATAAAAAGGCAAAGAGCAGCAACGATGAAAATGAAGAACGTGAATGAGAGATCTCAACATGGATAAAGAATGTCCTTAGGGGAATGAAATAAACTAATTTAACGTCTCCAAGTTTATCACAGTACCTCTTCTAAGTCAGAAAATGAAGCAGAAGTAATGAAGTCTCTCTGAAGTATTTAATCAAACATTTAAATTGCATTTTGTACGATAATAAATTTGCAAGTAGTGATTTAGATTCCTGGAGAAAAAGAGTTATACCTATAGCAGTGATTTAGATTCCTGCAAGATCAAAATTTAAGTTGCTGGAAGAAATTTAAGTTAAAGTTCTTGAAAATGAAAAATATAACAAATTAAACCTGATTTTACCAGCAAACCTGCAGCCTTGAAAGGAAGAGGGGATCATTTGTGCAGCCTCGAAAGCAGGAATAATGTCGAAGAAGTTAGATGACGAAGTAAGAAAAACCAGCAGAGGAGAAGATGGAATATAAAATGGATCAACCCATGATCAGGGAGGATTATCAGCGAACCTGCACCACAAAATTTCCAAAATATACAATGAGCAGAAGTCAATGGACGGCGACATCGGTCGTGGGAGGCAACATCGATCGAGGGTGGGGACATCAATCGTGGGACGACGACATTAGATGGGCGGCGACATTCGGCGGGTAGCATTCAGTGGGCGGCATCATTCGACGGGCGGCAACATTCGGTGGGCGACAAAATTCGGCGGGTAGCATTCACTCGTTGCTCTCTTGCGAGGTCTATTGTCATGATATTTACATGGACATAAATCAAGTTATTGAACTCACGGGCTAATCTAAGTAATACCTTTTGGCTATGACTTGGTAATCCAATCTGCTTCATTAAGTTCAACACGGTCTAAATTATTAGGAAGACGCGTGGGTGACATCGATCGTGGGCGAGCGACAACATTCAACGGATTGCAATTAGATTGTGGGTGACATCGATCGTTGGCGGCGACATTGATCGTGATCGGCGACATCGGTCGTGGGCAAGAACATCAGTTGTGGGCATGGACATCGATCGTCGGCGGGGAAAGTGGATAGCTAGAATAATTTGCATAATTATGCTCCTATAATAAATTAATAACAAATATTCATTGCCCGTCATGTTGGCAGGGACACCTCTAAAACACAATAAATGAAGAACATTGTGTAAGATCCGCAGCAACTATTGAAATTGAGCAAACAATAAATAACATCAAATAAAATTCAAAACAAACTGAATACATTGTTGAATCATGAAATTCTAAGCACAATTTGTTAACATACCTACAACTTTTGTGCTGTTTATATCTCTTGCAGAAATCAATCACTTTGCTCATGCCAAGATAATAATGAGAAGCAATGGACATTCATGCCGAGATAATAAAATTAATTAGATTCTAATTGGTTGGTATTCAAACTAAATGAACAAACAAATCTGTTCAGAAGAATAATCGCACGTGAATCGATGCAAATACTCTGTTCATAATATTGCAATGACAGAAAGGCCGATCATGCCCTGCATCACAGAAGCCATCCTGGAGGTGGTCTTTGATGCTGCAGAAGGACTCCATGCAATATTTGTTAGCAATGTATGAGGTGTATTTAACGGGCTTGCAAAACTTGCTATATATGAGGTATTTTTGAAACTAAAAAAAGATTGTCAACCCCCATTGAGCTATTTCTTTAGTGACCAATGGGCCTTGACACTACTCAAACAAAGCTCCAGTAAACATCATAATTAAGGATGTGTAAAGAAATCTATCAAATAAGCTATATATCAACTCATAAAAATTCAAGAGGTAGAATGTGCAGATGAACCGTAAAAACTCAGAATGAAAATCGGCCCTGAAAACGGTGCAAACGAACGAGACCTAAAAGAATTTGGCAGAGAAATACTAAAGATTGAAAAACTAATATACACAGTATTGTCGGCCAACTCTATGATTTTTGTCTATTCTTTTAAACCTCTAAAAGAATTTGACAGAGAAATACTAAAGATTGAAAACGTCAATTTCACGGATGAGTAAATCAAATCTGATAAACTTTTGGGCA
The DNA here is from genome assembly GCA_039583875.1 of Platanthera guangdongensis. Taxonomy (NCBI): domain Eukaryota; kingdom Viridiplantae; phylum Streptophyta; class Magnoliopsida; order Asparagales; family Orchidaceae; genus Platanthera; species Platanthera guangdongensis. The sequence goes on along the minus strand of CM077166.1, from coordinate 69,908,036 downwards.
AAAAAAGAAGAAAAATGGCAAAGGAAGGTAATATCTTATTTAGCTCCAGTATCAGGGATTTGCAACAAAGAAAGTGATCAAAACTTTTACCGCAACCTCATCCACCCAGCACACATCTGCCTGTAGAAAAGAATAGACAAAAATCATAGAGTTGGCCGACAATACTGTGTATATTAAGCAGTTGAGGAGAAAGGAACAGAGCAAAAAATTGTTGGTAGGGCTTCAGAGTTGTTAACAGCACAGGTTTGGTACGAACCTGAGAAAACCTTTTTAGATCTTGTGTTGAGCGGATGTATGGAGCTGAAAGGCATCAGTCAGAAGGTGTGATGCCATGCATTTACTACTGTCCACCTTTGTAGAGCCTGCGAAGGAGCTAAGCAGAACCTATGAGAGGGAAGTGTCGAAGAAGTTAGATGACGAAGTAAGAAAATCCAGCAGAGGAGAAGATGGAATATAAAATGGATCAACCCATGATCAAGGAGGATTATCAGCGAACCTGCACCACAAAATTTCCAAAATATACAATGAGCAGAAGTCAATGGACGGCGACATCGGTCGTGGGGGCAACATCGATCGCGGGTGGGGACATCAATCGTGGGACGACGACATTAGGTGGGCGGCGACATTCGGCGGGTAGCATTCAGTGGGCGGCATCATTCGACGGGCGGCAACATTCGGTGGGCAATAAAATTCGGCGGGTAGCATTCACTCGTTGCTCTCTTGCGAGGTCTATTGTCATGATATTTACATGAACATAAATCAAGTTATTGAACTCACGGGCTAATCTAAGTAATACCTTTTGGCTATGACTTGGTAATCCAATCTGCTTCATTAAGTTCAACACGGTCTAAATTATTAGGAAGACGCGTGGGTGACATCGATCGTGGGCGAGCGAGAACATTCAACGGATTGCAATTAGATTGTGGGTGACATCGATCATTGGCGGCGACATTGATCGTGATCGGCGACATCAGTCGTGGGCAAGAACATCAGTTGTGGGCATGGACATCGATCGTCGGCGGGGAAAGAGGATAGCTAGAATAATTTGCATAATTATGCTCCTATAATAAATTAATAACAAATATTCATTGCCCGTCATGTTGGCAGGGACACCTCTAAAACACAATAAATGAAGAACATTGTGTAAGATCCGCAGCAACTATTGAAATTGAGCAAACAATAAATAACATCAAATAAAATTCAAAACAAACTGAATACATTGTTGAATCATGAAATTCTAAGCACAATTTGTTAACATAACTACAACTTTTGTGCTGTTTATATCTCTTGCAGAAATCAATCACTTTGCTCATGCCAAGATAATAATGAGAAGCAATGGACATTCATGCCGAGATAATAAAATTAATTAGATTCTAATTGGTTGGTATTCAAACTAAATGAACAAACAAATCTGTTCAGAAGAATAATCGCACGTGAATCGATGCAAATACTCTGTTCATAATATTGCAATGACAGAAAGGCCGATCATGCCCTGCATCACAGAAGCCATACTGGAGGTGGTCTTTGATGCTGCAGAAGGACTCCATGCAATATTTGTTAGCTATGTATGAGGTGTATTTAACGGGCTTGCAAAACTTGCTATGTATGAGGTATTTTTGAAACTAAAAAAAGATTGTCAACCCCCATTGAGCTATTTCTTTAGTGACCAATGGGCCTTGACACTACTCAAACAAAGCTCCAGTAAACATCATAATTAAGGATGTGTAAAGAAATCTATCAAATAAGCTATATATCAACTCATAAAAATTCAAGAGGTAGAATGTGCAGATGAACCACAAAAACTCAAAATGAAAATCAGCCCTGAAAACGGTGCAAAAGAATGGGACCTAAAAGAATTTGGCAGAGAAATACTAAAGATTGAAATACTAATATACACAGTATTGTCGGCCAACTCTATGATTTTTGTCTATACTTTTAAACCTCTAAAAGAATTTGACAGATAAATACTAAAGATTGAAAACATCAATTTCACGGATGAGTAAATCAAATCTGATAAACTTTTGGGCAAAAAAAGAAGAAAAATGGCAAAGGAAGGTAATATCTTATTTAGCTCCAGTATCAGGGATTTGCAACAAAGAAAGTGATCAAAACTTTTACCGCAACCTCCTCCACCCAGCACACATCTGCCTGTAGAAAAGAATAGACAAAAATCATAGAGTTGGCCGACAATACTGTGTATATTAAGCAGTTGAGGAGAAAGGAACAGAGCAAAAAATTGTTGGTAGGGCTTCAGAGTTGTTAACAACACAGGTTTGGTACGAACCTGAGAAAACCTTTTTAGATCTTGTGTTGAGCGGATGTATGGAGCTGAAAGGCATTAGTTAGAAGGTGTGATGCCATGCATTTACTACTGTCCACCTTTGTAGAGCCTGCGAAGGAGCTAAGCAGAACCTATGAGAGGGAAGTGTCGAAGAAGTTAGATGACGAAGTAAGAAAATCCAGCAGAGGAGAAGATGGAATATAAAATGGATCAACCCATGATCAGGGAGGATTATCAGCGAACCTGCACCACAAAATTTCCAAAATATACAATGAGCAGAAGTCAATGGACGACGACATCGGTCGTGGGAGGCAACATCGATCGCGGGTGGGGACATCAATCGTGGGACGACGGCATTAGGTGGGCGGCGACATTCGGCGGGTAGCATTCAGTGGGCGGAATCATTCGAAGGGCGGCAACATTCGGTGGGCGACAAAATTCGGCGGGTAGCATTCACTCGTTGCTCTCTTGCGAGGTCTATTGTCATGATATTTACATGGACATAAATCAAGTTATTGAACTCACGGGCTAATCTAAGTAATACCTTTTGGCTATGACTTGGTAATCCAATCTGCTTCATTAAGTTCAACACGGTCTAAATTATTAGGAAGACGCGTGGGTGACATGGATCGTGGGCGAGCGACAACATTCAACGGATTGCAATTAGATTGTGGGTGACATCGATCGTTGGCGGCGACATTGATCGTGATCGGCGACATTGGTCGTGGGCAAAAACATCAGTTGTGGGCATGAACATCGATCGTCGGCGGGGAAAGCGGATAGCTAGAATAATTTGCATAATTATGCTCCTATAATAAATTAATAACAAATATTCATTGCCCGTCATGTTGGCAGGGACACCTCTAAAACACAATAAATGAAGAACATTGTGTAAGATCCGCAACAACTATTGAAATTGAGCAAAAAATAAATAACATGAAATAAAATTCAAAACAAACTGAATACATTGTTGAATCATGAAATTCTAAGCACAATTTGTTAACATACCTACAACTTTTGTGTTGTTTATATCTCTTGCAGAAATTAATCACTTTGCTCATGCCAAGATAATAATGAGAAGCAATGGACATTCATGCCGAGATAATAAAATTAATTAGATTCTAATTGGTTGGTATTCAAACTAAATGAACAAACAAATCTGTTCAGAAGAATAATCGCACGTGAATCGATGCAAATACTCTATTCATAATATTGCAATGACAGAAAGGCCGATCATGCCCTGCATCACAGAAGCCATCTTGGAGGTGGTCTTTGATGCTGCAGAAGGACTCCATGCAATATTTGCTAGCTATGTATGAGGTGTATTTAACGGGCTTGCAAAACATGCTATGTATGAGGTATTTTTGAAACTAAAAAAAGATTGTCAACCCCCATTGAGCTATTTCTTTAGTGACCAATGGGCCTTGACACTACTCAAACAAAGCTCCAGTAAACATCATAATTAAGGATGTGTAAAGAAATCTATCAAATAAGCTATATATCAACTCATAAAAATTCAAGAGGTAGAATGTGCAGATGAACCGCAAAAACTCAAAATGAAAATCGGCCCTGAAAACGGTGCAAACGAACGGGACCTAAAAGAATTTGGCAGAGAAATACTAAAGATTGAAATACTAATATACACAGTATTGTCGGCCAACTCTATGATTTTTGTCTATTCTTTTAAACCTCTAAAAGAATTTGACAGAGAAATACTAAAGATTGAAAATGTCAATTTCACGGATGAGTAAATCAAATCTGATAAACTTTTGGGCAAAAAAAAGAAGAAAAATGGCAAAGGAAGGTAATATCTTATTTAGCTCCAGTATCAGGGATTTGCAACAAAGAAAGTGATCAAAACTTTTACCGCAACCTCATCCACCCAGCACACATCTGCCTGTAGAAAAGAATAGACAAAAATCATAGAGTTGGCCGACAATACTGTGTATATTAAGAAGTTGAGGAGAAAGGAACAGAGCAAAAAATTGTTGGGCTTCAGAGTTGTTAACAGCACAGGTTTGGTACGAACCTGAGAAAACCTTTTTAGATCTTGTGTTGAGCGGATGTATGGAGCTGAAAGGCATCAGTCAGAAGGTGTGATGCCATGCATTTACTACTGTCCACCTTTGTAGAGCCTGCGAAGGAGCTAAGCAGAACCTATGAGAGGGAAGTCGTCAATCACTATGCGCGTATTTTTAGGGTTTAGGGTGGTCGAACCTTGAATGGTGCAGGAGCGACGAAGACGAAAAATGGCGAAGCGACGAAGTGGGAGAGGATTCGGGGCCGCCATTGCTGTTGCTTCGGCTGGAGGGATCTTCGATTTCCCTTTGCTGGACGAAGAATCCCTTTTGGTGGAAGTTGCTTGGAGAAGGATATGGCGGAAGGAGTGTGTCGTTCTTGGCATTGTGAAGTTGACGGAGGCATGAAGAGGCGGATCGTGAGGAGGCGGATCCAGATCGTGAGCACGGGAGTGGTAAAGGAAGAAATCATGAGTGGGAGATCGTGAGCAGAGGAAGAAGCTAACGAGCCCTAGCCCTGCGCAGAGGAAGAAGGCAGATCCAGATCGTGAGCGGGAGATCGTGAGCACGGGATCATGAGCACGCGAGCCCTAGCCCTGCGCAAAAGAAGAATAAGAAAACAGGGTGTCAGATTTTTGAGGTGGGGGGTATAGTTCTGATATCTTTAATTAAGTAGTAATTCAGCCGAATGACCGAAATACCCCCCAATTAACCCACCAAATGCGATTTTATGAGGGCATATTAGGAATTAAAAGTTACACCACCCCCTCATTAGGGGTTTCCTTATAGTATAAAGATATACTAATAGCTGATTGTTCTTCATTTTCTCAATACTCAACCTTCTCTGCTTGTGCTAAAACAAATAATCAACTAGAATAATCAGAGAAGCTGTCTGGATCCAGAGATTATAACTCATGCAAATCTTCTTTCAGAAAGGGTTTCATCATATTGGAATATCATATACACTAATTGTGTAATAGTCCTCAGATTCTTGCTAAGAGGACTCATCTGGAAGAATTTCACTTCACTTCTTTCTCTCTTAATCTCCTTCAAATTCTATTGTATTGATTGAGTAAAGAGTTTTTAGAATCCCTCTTTAAAGGATTTAGGTTATGGTTCCAAGTGTCTCCTTGTCAAAAGACTCAGTAGGTTGTGGTTCAAGATCTCCTTATAAAAAGATCTAATTGTTAGTTCTAAAAGTCTCCTTATCAAAAGGCTCAGGCACTAGGATAGTGTATTCTTACCAAGGTAATAGAAGTGTGGATGTACCCAAATTTTGGGTAACCACTATAGCTTTGGTGTCTTCTGTGCCATTATTTTTCTATGCTTATTTTCTTGCAGCATTGTGTTTACTTATACAGTGAATAATTTTTGGATTGCAATCTGTGCGTGTGTGCAAATTCTAAGTTAATTGAAATTATTTAAGAAGATTTTTTTAATCTCTATTAACCCCCCCCCCCCTAGAGAATTCTTAGAGGGTTTCTTCAACTGTTCACACTTTTAAGGTTACTACTTTAGTAAATCTCCAACTAGCTTTTTAAACCACAACAAACCATATGGCAGAGCATGGGATGAATATTCTTAACAGAATACACTTTTGTAGGCAATTATTAGATGGACATCCTCTTGAAACAAAGGAACACATCACTACAGGGGTTGACATGTTATAGCAGAAGCTATCTAACACTCAAGAAAATATCTTACAACATGTATCTGAAGAGATCAGAAAGGAGTTGGAAACCATCACACATTATTCTGCTAATCAAGCTATATGGATTTTAATTGCAACAAGGCTTGCTTTGAATCTACCTCTAGTGAATTATTCACCAGTTCCTAAATATCAGGATAATTCATCAACTGGTCATGCTTATATCCCTCTAGCAGACTATATACAGACATTTGCTGACTATGATTATAATCCTCAAGCTGGTTATGCAGAACCATCTCATTAATCTGATTATGCAAAGCCATCTCAATCATCTCAAAAAAGGAAAGTTGTTCCAACAGAAGAAGAGATGATGAGTAGACAAAGGAGGAGGGAAGAGGTTCAGAATTTATTAGGTTATGAGATATGTAGTCCTATGTCCAAAGATATCATTCTAACCATATGGGAACAATTTATAAAGGAAAGGATTAACTCTCCAAGATTTTACAACTCTGTGGAATGGGACAAGCATGAGAAGTACAAGGCAAAGAGGAGGATCCATAGGAGAAATCATCTGAATTGACCTCCTCCTCCTCAGAGATATATCCCAAAGCCACTGAGCTATTTTGAAAGACAAAGCACGAAAGCGGCTAGAGATAGTGACTGAGTATTGAAAGAACTTATGATGGATTTACAATTTGTTTTCTTAATGTATACAACTTTGATATATATATATATATATATATATATATATATATATATATATATATATATATATATATATATATATATATATATATATATATATAGAAGTCATGCACGGGGGACCCCGTGCGGGCAACATTTGTCGTGAGGGTGGCACTTGTCATAGGAGAGACAATTATCGTGAGGGTGACACTTGTCGTAGGAGAGACAATTGTCGTGGGGTGACAATTGTCATAGGGTTGATAATTATTGTGGGGGTGACACTTATGGTGGGGGAGACACTTGACGTGCAGGGGGGGGGGGACTTGTCGTGGGGGAGACACTTGTTGTGGGGGTGACACTTATCATGAGGGAGACACTTGTCATGGGGGAGACACTTGTCATGGGGATCATACTTGTCGTGGGGATGACATCGGTCTTAGGGGTGACATCGGTCCTGGGGGCGCCATCGGTTGTGGGTGGCGATATCAGACATGGGCTGTGATATCTATCATTGGAGGTGACATCGATCATGGGCAGCGACATTAGTCTTGAATGACGACATCGATCATGGGTGGCGACATCGGTCGTGGGCGGCGACATCGGTCATTAGAGGTAACATCGGTCGTGGGTTGCAACATCGATCGTGCACATCAATATCGATCGCGAAAGGTTAATATTATCATTCTTTTGAATTTTATATATACCTTATATTTTTATGATCATTTCAAGAGATCTGACTTTACTCACTTTCTTTGTAGTAAGAAAGCTCTGAATAAAGTAGAAATCTGAAGAGAGGACACAAAGAAAAAAATCATTCAAACTCAAATCTTCTCTTATTTTATTTTTTGCATTGGTGAAAAGAGTTTTGTGAATCCCTCGTCAGAAGATTTTGTGAGAGGTTCTAAGAGTCTCCATGATAAAAGACTCGGATTGTAATTTATTTTAGATCACCTTATCAAAAGGTCTGGTGTAATTCTAAGAGTCTCCTAATAAAAAGACTCAGACACTGTGATCCTTGTGTCTTCTGTTCTTTTGTTTTTATCTTATATTATGTGGTTTTGTGTTATGATTTTACTTTACTACATATGATTCTGGATAACTATTTATGTGAATACAAATTCTGTGATTAGAATTAAGTATTTTGAGATAATTTTTAATCTCTATTCACCTACCTCTAGAGAAAACTCAAAGTATTATACCAATTGTACTCCCATTTCATACTCTCGCACAAGCACGCTTAACTGCAGAGTTCTGATGAGATCCGGTGCTCTAGTGTTGGTATGGTCGTACATGTTGGAATAGTCTGACACATTTTATTTAAGCCAAGATTCCCGATGCACGATCTTTCGGATTGCGGGCTTCCATTCAGATAAACAAATTTTGGCAGCTCAAAATTTTAATCATAACAACGGTCGAGTTGCCACACTGCCGCCTCTACGCGGGATCTTCGAAATGGGGAAGTGGTGGCGATTTCCCTGCGTGAGTGCAAAGTTATGTCGCAGCCATTATTGTATCCTTGAAAGTGATCTCCTTGTATCCACAACCTCTTGATAAAATCTAGGATATGAATCTAGGATCGAAGAATATAATCATGACATATGAATTCGATGCAATAAAATTCAAAGATAAATCGAAGTGAACAAAGTAGAGAGCTTGATAATTTTGTGAAAAATAAACAAAGTTTATTTCATTTCAAAGTTCATCATGATCAAGTGCTAAATGAAGTTTTGGCTACTCAATATGATGAGAGAATTACACCAAAAGGTAGAGAGAGACATGATTTCTAAAGAAACGAGTACATGAATTAGAAGATACCAAAGATAAAAACTACACTATGAAATAAAAAGTACAAAAAAGAAATGCAAAAATAATAAAAACTAAACTCCAAATTCTTCTCCTCAACTCCCAGACTTTCCTGGAATTTATAGTGAGTTGCTGGTGAGTGAGACCCCTAGGCCACGTCCTTGATCTAGGGCGTGTAAGGCATAGAATCGACGCCTTGATAGCCAAGGAACGTTTGGAGAAAAACTGCCAAAATTTGTTAATTTGTGGGTCACGCCCCTAGGTCACGTCCGTGATTTGGGGGCGTGTACAGATCGAGTCAGCAAATGATAAGAAACAGTGGAATCTGACATCAATTTGACAGTTTTTGGGTAGTTAACGCCCTGGTCACGCTCGTGACATCGGGGCATGTACTTAGAAAAAGTAACAGAATTACACCAGGAAGCTTTTTAGAGAAAATTGAATTTTTTTTGCCCGAGAACAGCCTGTGTTAAAGCCCTTGTCATGCTCGTGACATAGTGGCTTGTACTTGTGAAACTCTCCAGATTTGTTAAGGACGTCATCCTATTTCCATTTACTAGTTGCACATCTCGTAACTCTTCCTAGTTTGAAAGTTATGACTATTTGAAGTTCAGCTATCTGCGGTCAAAAGTGTTAATTTTCTACAAAATCTCCAGATCATGGTCATGGACTTAAAATTTATATATGATGCCCAATTATGTCCGAAATTAAAAAAATAAAGTAATTTAGACATATATTAATATAAAACTAAGTAAAAGTGATTATTTACTAAATAAAAATTATATTAAAATAACTATAAATAATATTCTATCAAATACCCCATATTTAAGCTTTTGTTATTCCAAAGCAAAAATATGAGAAATATTTATATGATATTAATGTAATTTTTAATTAAACTAAAATTTATTAAATCAAAAGAAAGCTAAAAAAAATTTAGTGATTCAAAAATTAAGTCCTAAATTATGAAATAAAAATCAGAAGAGAGAGATATTTAGCAAAGATTTCTCAAATAAATTAACTAACATTCAAAATTAAGTAATTAGCAAACAAAATTACATTAAAATTATTAATACCCTTAATCAAAAAGAGACTTAAAGAAAAATTCAAAGTACTACTTATGCTCTCTTAGTATTTTAATCTAACTCTAAAACAAATATATTTGCTAATAGGGTTTGGGGAAAAAAGGAATATAAAGAGATTTCTGATTTGAGGTGAAAGTTCTTGTTTTCAAGATAGCTAGCAATCTAGATGAGGGGGGGGGGGGGGGGGGGAGGGGTGAATAGGTTTATATAGGTCCTTTGATTCCTTTTTAGTTTCTTCTTTAATTACTATGTGAATGAGAGCTTTTTATGTACCGACAAGTAGAAATCAAACACAGAAAAGCACATTATTATTTTATAGTGGTTCGCCAAAATTATGGGCACATTCCCTCTCCTCCCACCTTACTAACTTCCTGTTAGTCAAGGCACTTCTCCAAATCAATACTCTAAGGAGCTTACACCTCAGATCCCTCAGGATCTCCTAGTCTCCTCCAAGACTAACACCTCAGCCACAAAGGCCTACACTCAGTGATACAAGTATCACCTACCTCAGACAATTAAGCCCTACCACTCAAGCTATGGAGGATAGCCCTACCTCAGAGCAAACTTACTCCTACAACTCAGAGAGATGCACTCTCCTACAACTCAGGCACAAGTACCCTACTCTTTAGTGAGTAAAACTCACCTACCTTAGATCCTAGCAGGATCCTACACTCAGAGAGGAGCCCTCTCCTACAGCTCAGGAAAATTTGCCCTACCTCAGGCTTAAGGCCCTACAGCTCAGATCCAGAAGGATCCTGCAACAAGAATTAATTTTATTAACTTTGACACAAAGAAATTTCTCCGTGTCAATAACTAGAGCAGAGAGATTTCTGCTCTAACTTTCCTCAAAGCAGAGAAAAATATTGCTGGAGGTACTCAGAAGCCGACTTCTGAACTTGCTGAAGAAGGCTAAAGATCTGTTGATCTTGAGTCTTCAAGCAGCTAAATGAACTTGCACAAGGCTGAAGGTTCTTCTTTCTTCAGAATAATTTCTGATTCTACTACGACTGATGGAGATTGCACAACTATCTGAACTTTTTCTTGCAGGATAGCTTCAAGGTTTTTGCATGCAGCAATATCGAAGAAGATGAAGTCGGCTGCTCACTTTTTTTGTTGATAATGCCCTAAAAAGTTGTCTTGTGTCTTGGCCCATCCCCTCCTTTTGTAGTCCGCTGATCAACGGCTCTTAGAGATCATTGGGCCCCACCTGCAGTGTCTAGCTGCATCTTGTTTTAACACCTATCTATCTTACTGTAGGCCTGCGACGCCTTTGGTCGTGTACTGTGGCTTTTCCACTAACATTTTGAATATGGTTGACTTTTTGACTTGCTGACATCAGCACCTGAAGACTTAGTCAAAATTCAAGCATCAGTAGTATAGGCATTGAGTGAATGAATTTCACTCAACGCCAAATTACTTAGACAGATTTATTGTCACTTGGCGTTGAGTGAGTTACCTTCTTTCAATGCCAAACTACTTAGATTATAAATCAGTTTATAGGCATTGAGTAATTCAGCTTCACTCAACGCCAACTTGCTTTCTCAGCTTTCTGTTGCTTGGCATTGAGTGAGTGAGCATCACTCAATGCCAAACACTTAGACAAAATTTTGTCTTCACTAAATGTTGACAACATTGAGTGAGTAATGCACACTCAACTCTTTTTGCCGTAATAATTTCTGCAGCCTCTTCTTTATGTATGGTGTAGAGAGCGTTGAGTGAGTTATGTCTAACTCAACGCTTTCTGCCTTAGCCATTTCTGCTTCTTTAGCATCTTAAGCATTGACAGCGTTGAGGGAGCATGCCTCACTCAATGTTTTTTTTGCTTTAACAAATTCTACGTCATGTCAGTGAGAGCATTGAGTGACCATGCCTCACTCAACACTTTCTGCCTTAGCCAAATTTCTGTATTCTTTAAAAGTACTGGCTTTGACAGACTGAGTGTTACTCAACACTTAATATACTATGGCGTAGAGTGAATGACCTTCACTCAATGCCTGGGGACTTAGCCACATTTCTTCCTCTTAAACCTTAGGCATTCACTGTCTCTACCAGCCTCACTCAACTCTGAACAGAGTTCGACGAATGCTAAATTGAGTTCGATGAAAAATGAGCTCAGCTCGACGAACTCTGAACTCAGTTCGATGAATTTGGACTTGCCAAATTTCTCAAACTCTGAGCTTAGTTCGACGAACGATTTGCTCAGCTCGACGAACTCTGAACTTATTTAGAAGAATTTGGACTTAGTCGATTTTCTCAAAACAAATCTTAGGTAAGAGTTTTCCTGACTTCGCCACATAGGCTATCTGCCCCATCACTATCATCTACTAATATATGTATCTTTGAAAAGATTGACTTCCTCAAATCTAGGACATTGAGGCCAATGGACCCAACAACCTCCCCCTATTTAAGGAAGTCAAAACTCTTAAGTAATTGAGTCAATGATACAGAACCATGCAACAATAACCCTAAAAACTATATAATTGAGAAGTGATCTATAGTTACCATACTTCCTAGGCTGAAGAGTGGAACATCACTGCACCTGCTTCCCCTGAATTGCTGCTACCATGCTAGAAAATTAATCTGATCATTTGATCATCTTTTCCTCCCCCTTTTGACTTCAACAAATAGCTGGTAGGATTCACCTAATCATCGGATCATCTTGTCATCTGCTCCCCCTCAATCAGGAAGTAGTGAGTTGTTGGAATTATGTTGGACATACTCCCCTCAATTGGAGAATCTTAAATTCTTTAAAGAATAATTCCATCTGCAAAATACCAAATAACTTGCAACTAGATGAGGAGCAACTGAAGCTATACTAAGTTTAACATACCCAACTCTAATTTGAAAGTGTTAAACTTAGCTTCATCTAGGGGCTTAGTGAATATGTCAGCCACTTGCTTGTCTGTTGGAACAAACTCAAGGGTGATGTCTTCACATTCCACATGCTCCCTAATACAATGATATCTAATCTTTATGTACTTAGTCCTGCTATGGGAGATGGGATTCCTAGCAATTGAGATTGCACTAGTAGAATCACAGAATAGAGGAGTTCTACTTATCTGGAGGTTGTAGTCTTGAAGCTAGTGCAGTATCCACAACAACTGAGCTTAGCAGCTACCTGCTGAGATATACACTAACTCTGTAATTGATATTGCAACATTGGTTTGTTTCTTACGGCTCCAAGATACCAGTCTCCCTCCCAAAAACTGAGAGGTGCCAGATGTACTCTTCTTGTCCTCTTTGTAGCTTGCAAAATCTGCATCTGAATACCCTGTTAGTTCAAACACCCCATTCTTAGGGTACCATAGGCCAAGATCTGGAGTGCCCTTAAGATACCTCAAGATTCTCTTAACTGCAGAGTAGTGAGAATTTTTAGGGCAAGCCTGATACCCAGTACAAACACATGTATCATACGTGATGTCTGGCCTACTTGTAGTCAGATATAGAAGGGAGCCAATTATCCCTCTATACAAAGTTTCATCAACAAGTTTCCCTGCCTCATCTTTGCCTACATGTATACTTGACCCCATGGGAGTTCTCAAGGTGGAGTAGTTCTCTATGCTAAATTTTTTTATCAACTCTCTAGTGAACTTAGGCTGCGATATGGACAAGCCATCATCAGTGTGTCTTGCTTGGAGGCCTAAGAAGAACTTAAGCTCACCCATGCTGCTCATCTCAAACTTCCCCTACATAAGTTTAGCAAACGTTTTGCAGAGGTTGTCATCAGTACATACAAAGACAATGTCTTCTACATAGATCTGAACTAGGATGATCTTACCCTTAGATTCTCTTTGGAATAGGGTCTTGTTTATCTTCCCCTTGAGAATTGTTTCTCAATGAGGAAGCTAGACAAAGTCTCATACCATGCTCTAGGGGCTTGCTTCAGCCCATATAGAGCTTTTCTAAGTCTATAAACATATTCAGGTGGGTTAGGAACTATAAAACCTGAAGGCTGCTCAACATATACTTCCTCTTTTAAGTCACCATTCAGGAAGGCTGACTTCACATCCATCTGTTAGACCTTGAATCCCTTGTGTGCAGCATATGTAAGGAACAGTCTGATGGCCTCCAATCTTGCTACAAGGGCAAAGGTTTGATCAAATTCAATGCCTTCTTCTTGCCCGTACCCCTTAGCCACTAGTCGGGCTTTGTTCTTGATTATAATGCCATTTTCATTAAGCTTGTTTCTGTAGATCCACTTGACTCCAATGACATTATGTCCTTATGGTCTGGGAACCAGCTTCAGACCTTATACCTCTTGAAGTGGTTCAGCTCCTCCTGCATAACTCCAATCTAATGCGGGTCTATGTTGCCTTCTTCAAACTTCTTGGGCTCCACTTGGGATAGAAATCTTGAATACATGGCAGTATTTTGACTTCTGCTCCTTGTTGTTACTCCTTAGCTTGCCTCACCAATTATCTGGTGAGCTGGATGATCTCTTATGTGTCTGACTATAGGTGCAGTCTTCTTTCAACAACAGTTTAGCTTTAGTTGTAGCCTCTTATTGATCTTCATCCACTCCCAGTATCCATGGTAGATCTTCTGGAGTATCCACTTCATCCTGTATAACTGGTGATGCTTCCTTGAATGTTAGTTTGTCCATCATATATTATGTACCTACAGTACAATAAGAGGAGCTTGGTAGCTCCCTGTTAATCATAGTAGACTCATCAAAGACTACATGAACTGATTCTTCTACAACTTGGCTTTTCAAGTTGTAGATTGAAAATTATTTACTTTAGGTTAGCTAGTCACCTTCAGGGGGGGGTGAATAGGTCTTTGAAATTTTATTAGTCTTTATGCTGTTTCCTTCTTATGTGAACTAGAGCTTGTCCTTAGGTCCAACAATATGAAAGAAAACAAACAACACAGCCAAGCACACAAGTGTTTATAGTTGTTCCCCAATTGGGTACATCCACTTTCCCTCCCATCTATCCAACTATTTTGTTGGACTAGACACAAACTCCACCAATATGCTTCTCAGAGCTTACACCTCAGGCCCTCAGCCTTGCACACAGGTTCTCTTCAGAACCCAAACTCAGAACCACAGGGTTCCTACCTCAGAGCGCTATAGAGCTCCTATAGCTCAGTGGTCCACTGACCACCTACCTTAGCCTTATTTCTAAGGCCTACAGCTCAGGCTTCTCAGCCCTATAACTTCAGGCACATAACCCTACTCTCAGAGTGCTTCAACATTCCTACAACTTAGTACCCTTCTAGGTGCCTACCTCAGTGCCCTTCCAGGCACCTACAACTCAGCCTCCTCCAAGGCCTACAACTCATTGACATACTTGTCACCTATAGCTTAATGACTCACCAGACACCTACCTTAGCCTTATTTCTAAGGCCTACTACTCAGGCTGGGAGGACAGCCGTACTCACAGATCCACACTTGGATCCAACCTCAATACCCCAGTAGGGCAACTACCTCAGTGACTAATTAGTCACCTATAGCTCAGGCCAAAAGGCAGTACAACATAGATTCAGGTTAACTGAATCATACAGTAGTTCATACAAGATGAGATAAATTTAAAAAAACTGACTCCTTGATAAATTTATGAGTCTACATTGCTGGACTGAGCAGATATTAGTCCAGCCCACTTGTTGTAGAAGGAATGAGTCTTCTTCTACAGCTAACTCCTTTGCTGTACTGGTGAGCAGCAATCTGTTGTTGAAGGTTGATGGACCTTCACATAGCTATCTCCTTGCTGAATAGATGAATCAGCTACCTTGTTCTGGAGAGAACTATCTTGTTGAACTTGAAGAGCTTCAATTTCATTCTTTGCCTTGTGTCTAACTCTGTTGGACTTTTTATTTCAAGCATATTGGAGAAGATGAAGTCCAGCTGCCTCAGGTTTTCTTTGTATGTTCTGCGTTTGTTCTCCGTAACCCTAATCCTTTTCTTTTTTCCTTTTTATATCTGTTGATATGAATCAATGACACAATTGAGGAGTGGGGCCAGCCAAGGATTAGTGAGCGCCACCTCCCCCCAAAAAGTACAAACCAGCTTTCGGTGCTACTACAGCTTTCCCGCAATGGATTCATGTAATTTGACTTTGTTGACATCAGTAGTGGTCATCCTAGTGCTGCTGTAGCTTTCCCGCAATGACTTGAACCACTTAGACTTGTAGACTTTTGATGATGTCAGCAGCGGTCATCACATTCTGGACTTAGAAAAATTCCAGATCTTCAATCAGTGTTGAGTGATGTTAAGTCACTTAACGCCATCTATCTTGGCTCCCAACACTTATAGACTTGTGAATTTTTACTGGCCTCATCTCAGCAGTTCTTTCTCAACTATCTCAGCGATTTATTCTTTAACAGCTCAGACTATCTTCTAACTCAGTGCTTCCTTCTCAGCGGTCTCAACGCTTTCTTCTTCTCAGCTGAGACTGTCTTCTGTCTCAGCGGTTTCTTCTCAGCGGTCTCAACGCTTTCTTCTTCTCAGCAAAGACTATCTTCTGTCTCAGCGGTTTCTTCTCAGAGGTCTCAGCACTCTCTTCTTCTTAGCTGAGACTGTCTTCTATCTCAGCGGTTTCTTCTCAACTGTTATGCAGAGAAATGCTTCTCAACTATCTCATCTGTCTCAACGGTTTTGCCTTAGTCAATTTGTCTGACTTTAGGTCGATGAATGTTGAACTTCATTCGATGATTGGTGGGCTGAGCTCGACGAATTCTGAGCCTCAAGCTTCTGAATTTAGCTCAATGAGTGGTGAGCTGAGCTCGATGATTTGTGAGCTGAGCTCGACGAACTGTGAGCTGAGCTCGACAAACTCCGAGCTGAGCTCGATTAAATTTGAATCCTAAGCTTCTGAGGTTAGCTCAAGGAATGGTGAGTTGAGCTCGACGATCTGTGAGCTGAGATTGATGAACTACGAGCTGAGCTCGACGAAATCTGAGACCCACACTTTGAACTGAGCTTGACAAAATTTGAATTCTCCAGCATATTCTTTTTGCCGACCTATCAAATCATGCACTAACTGCATGCATGAACTCAAGCACACATCAAATACATTATATGTGTATGTCATTGACCTATTTGACTTCTTGCAAATCTAGAATATTGGGATCAATAGAACCAACAATCTCTCCCTATTAAAAGAAGTCAAAACTTTGCTTGATCAATAACACAGGTCATTGACAACACAACATATTCATTATAAAACAAAATTTAACATTATTAGAGTGTGGAAATGTTACCACATTTCTCCAGCCTATGGAGAATTACTTACTCCCCCTGGCATGCTGCCACCCTTACTATTCCACATGTCTATTCTTCTTACCCCTTGACTATCCTCCCCCTTTTTAACTTCTACAATAGGGAGCATTCTGTTGGGTTTTTCTCCCCTATCTGTCTGGAGTAGATCTTTCCACTTTGACTCAATCAAGTTCAGCTGTTGGGTTGGCTCCCCCTCAATAGTTGCACACTATCTTCATTATCTAGAGGAAGAACTTGTAATAGCTGCAAAATGGACAGTGTAACGTATGGTAGAAGAGAGAATTGAAGCTACATAAGATTCAACATACCTAATTCAAATTTGAAGGTGTTGAACTTGGCTTCATCTTGTGGTTTTGTGAAGAATCAGCCACTTGCATGTCTGTGGAGACAAACTCAAGGCTGGTGTCTTCTCTTTCCACATGTTCTCTAATGAAGTGATACCTAATTTTTATATGCTTAGTCCTGCTATAGGAGACAAGATTCCTAGGCATAGAAATTACACTAGGAGAATCACAAAAGAGTGGAGTTCTACTAATCTGAATATTATAGTCCTGAAGTTGATGTTGGATCCATAACAACTGAGCACATCAGCTTCCAGCTGAAATATACTCTGACTATGCTGTTGAGATTGCAACACTCGATTATTTCTTGCTGCTCCAAGAGACAAGCCTTCCACCTAAAAATTGACAGGAGCCAGAAGTGCTCTTCCTGTCCTCCTTACATCCTGTAAAATCTGCATCAGAATAGCCTGTTAGTTCAAATTCCCCATTCCTGGGGTACCATAGACCAAGATCTGCAGTGCCCTTAAGATATCTCAAGATTCTTTTCACAGCAGTGTAGTGAAACTCTTTAGGGTAGGCCTGATACCTAGCACAGACACATGTTGTATATATAATGTCAGGCCTACTTATAGTGAGGTAGATAAGGGAGCCAACTATACCTCTATATCGAGTTGGATCAACAGGTTTCCCTGGATCATCTTTGCCTATAGACATACTTGAGCTCATGGGAGTTTTTATGGTGGAAGCATTCTCCATGCCATATTTCTTGATTATCTCCCTGATGAACTTTGATTGGGATATGGATAGACCATCATTAGTCTGTCTTACTTGAAATCCCGAGAAATACTTCAGTTTACCCATACTACTCGTCTCAAACTTCCCCTACATAAGTTTTGCAAACTTTCTGCAGAGGTTGTCATCAATAGAGTCAAATATTATGTCATCAACATAAATCTGGACTAGGATAGTCTTTTCCTTAGATTCCTTAGGAATAGGGTCTTGTCTATCTTCCCCCTTGAGAATTTATTCTCAATGAGAAAGGTAGACAATGTCTCATACCATACTCTAGGGGTTTTCTTGAGCCTATATAGAGCTTTCCTAAGTCTATATATAGTAGTAGCAGAGTTAGAATCTATAAAACCTATAGGATGCTCTACATAAATCTCTTCCTTCAAGTCTACATTCAGGAAAACAGACTTTACATCCATTTGGAAGACCTTGAATACCTGTAAGGCTGCAGATGTAAGGAACAATCTGATTGCTTCCAACCTTGCAACTGGGGCAAATGTCTGATCATAATCAATCCCCTCTTCCTGTCTATAACCTTTGGCCACCAGTCTAGCTTTATTCTTTATTACAATGCCATTTTCATCAAGTTTATTACATTATGTCCATCTGGTCTGGGAACCAGCTTCCAGACCTTGTACCTTTTGAACTGGTTTAGTTCTTCTTACATTGAACCAATCCAGAATTGATCTTGATTTGCTTCTTCAAATTTCTTAGGCTCTTCTTGTTACAGAAGCTGGAATATAGAGTTGTGTTGAAACTTTTGTTTCTGGTATGTACACCTTGGCTGGCCTCACCAATTATCTGATCTGGAGGATGATCTCTTAGATATCTAACTGCAGGGGGTAGCCTGACTTCTTCTAGCTGAGCACCATTTTCTTCAATTGGTTGGACTTCATGTCCAGCCAGACCGTCTTGTGCTTCCTCTGGACAGCTTCCCTCTCCACATTCTTCTTACATTGCTGGGTCTTTATCTTTGATGGAGAGTTTTTCCAGAATGACATCTGTACTTGCAGAACTAGGCAAGGAGCTTGACAACTCACTGTTAATCATGCTTGACTCATCAAACACAACGTGGATAGATTCTTCTACAACCTAATTAGTCAAGTTGTAGACTCTATATGCTGTACTATTATTGTTGTACCCAACAAAGATCCCCTCATGGGATTTGGCAGCAAACTTAGTCACTTTTGACTTACCATTATTCAAGATGAAACACTTACAACCCAAGATCCTGAAATAGTCTATGTTTGGTTTTTTCCCCTTCAAGATCTCATAGGAAGTCTTCTTGTGGCCTTTGGTGATAGAAGCCCAGTTAAGAACATGACAAGCAGTGTTATCTGACTCAGCCCAGAAATACTCAGGGAGAGAAGTGCCACTCAATAATGTTCTCCCAGCTTCTATAAGAGTACTATTTTTCCTCTCAACTAACCCATTTTGCTGGGGTGTTCTTGGAGAGGAGAATTCCCGATAAATGCCTTGCTCCTCACTGAAAGTAGTCATGGCAGCAGACTGAAATTCAATTCCATGGTCACTTCTTATTTTGACCACAGAGCATGCAAGTTCATTCTGAATCTGCCTGACAAAGTTCATAGAGATATCAAGGGTTTCATCTTTTCTTCTAAGGAAGAACACCTAAGCAAATCTGGAATAGTCATCAACCCCCACAATGGTGTAGACCTTCCTACTAGACTATGAACAGGCATAGGACCAAACAAGTCCATATGTATGAGATATAAGCATCTCACAGAGTCCTTGGTCCCAATGCTCTTGAAAAATGTCTTAGTCTACTTACCCTTTTGGCAAGCAACACAGATACCCTCCTTGGAGCATTTTTCTTTAGCACCATTTCTGACTAGCTCATCACTAAAGAGCTAACCAATGGTCTTATAGTTTAAATTAACCAGTCTTTTGTGCCATTGGACACAAAGTGAGACATTGTCATTTGCAACTAGGCAAATAGGGGAACTACTATCTAAGCATGAAAAATTTAAGTAATAAATATTCCCACTTCTAGTGCCTGTTGAGATGACACTTAGGTCACTTAACCTCTTAATGTGGAACTTATCCTTGTGGAAGGAAATGTCATAACCAAGGTCATATAGTTGTCTTATGCTTATGAGGTTATGTTGTAGCCCCTCCACATAAGCCACCTTTGTGATGGTGATTATGTCATTTGAGATATTACCATAACCTGTGGTTATTCCCTTGTCAGAGCCTCCAAAGATGACCTTAGGTCCATTCTTTACTGGAGTGTACTCCTTCAACAGCTCATTTGTTCCAGTCATATGCCTGGAACATCCATTGTCCAGGTACCATTTAGGGGAATAGGTACCTGAACTAACCTGAAAAGAAAACAAATTATCTCACCTTAGGACCACAATATCTATTGGGTCCTAGGTTCACATTAACCTGAAAATATCCTTGCCTTCCTGCAGTATTCCTGACAGGTTGGATACCTTTGGACACCGAAGGATTATTCCAGGAATCTACATCATAGTGGCCCAATTTGCCACAGTACCAGCACTCATAGATATTATATATCCTTTTTTGTTTAGGACCAACACTTGGCTTGACTACTCCATAAACAGTGGGAAGATGTGTTGCTGTACATTTCTATTTTATTCCAGCAGTCGTCCGACTGAAGGAGAGTCTTTCAGCTGGCTGTTTTGGACTTTTCTTAGATCCACCAGTTGCATGTATCTTTTTAGCTAACATGCATCTGATAGCATTAGAAACTGCCATCCCAGCCATGGCAGAAGACTCACCTTGGGTCATTACTTTTGCCGGTTGACTAAAATTTCCTGTAGTAGTAATATCCTTGATTTTTGGGGCTGGGGAACCAAAGACAAATGGTTCAGGATGGGCCATTTGAATTTCCTCATGGTAAGCCTTAAAGGCCATCACATGGCTATATCTTCCACCTTGGTTAATGCGACATTGGTCCATACCAGTGGACCTGCCATTCTCCTAGTGACCATAATAGCTTTCATGGTCATACCTGTTTGAAGGCAACAAGACTCTATGAAAAGGAATTTGAGGCAATAAGGGTAGAAGCACAACTGGTGCCTTTCCCTTTCCCTTTTCTTTTGGATTGGGAGGTCTAGCAGGCCCCTTAAATCCTAACCCTTTCTTACCCACTTGGGTGAGGTGGGTGTCAATTAAGGGAAGCACAGTGTTTGGCTTAGAAAATTTTGTCACTAGCAATCTCTCATTTAGAAGAAAATTTTCAAGTTGAGACTCTTACCACAGACTGTTCGTCAATGATCTCCTTGAGCTGTGCTAACTGTACAGCCATGTTAGTGAGAGCTTTTTCTTGGCTTTCACACTTGCTCTTGAGTCTGAGAAGCTCTTTTGCCTGTCTCTTGGCAAGGAGCTTGCACCTCTTGAATGCTTCAAGAAGTTCTCCATACTTGTCAATTAAAGAATTGACATCATCCTCAGAATCTGAATCCCCTTCATCTCTTTATGATTGAGCTTCAAAATCTGAGCTAGCCTCATGACTTGAAATAGAATGCAGAGATTTTGAATTTACCTGAGCATGTCCAGGCTGATCCTGGCTGCTCTCATCATCAGTAATTGCAATTAGTCCATGACATTGAGCATCTTCTTCTTCATCTTCATCCACCTCTGAGTCACTATCTGAATGTGACAGAGGGGCCCTATTCCCTATCCTAGCAGCAGGGTATTCTTTAGGTTCTCCTTCAGCAATAGCCATTAGCCCAATGTAGGCTTCTTCTTCACTGTCTGACCCAGAGGAAGAGTCAGATAAGGTCTTTTCCTTCTTGGCCACAAGGGACTTCTCTTTCTTCTTTCTCTTGTGGTGCTTCTTCACTCCTTCTTCTTTCGTCTTCACTGGGCAGTCAGCAACTACATGACCAGGTTTGCTCCAACAAAAACAAATAATATTAGAAGAAGTTTGTTTGCTAGAGTTAGGAGCATACCTGTCCTCCTTAGAGGATCTCCTTCTATGTTGTGAGGAAGAGGATGGCCTTCTATTCTTTTAGTGCCCCTTCTTCATGAACTTCTGAAATTGCCTGGAGAAGATAGCAAGGTCCTCATCAGATCTATGGCTCTCTGTAGTGCTTGTCCTTGAGCTCTCTGAATCTGACTCAGGAATTTTCTTGAGTGGAGAGTTCTTCCTTCTGCCCCTGGACGAGGTTTCACCATTGAAGGCCATCGACTTCTCTTTGGCTTGTGACTTACAGCTCTTCTCTTATTCCTTTCTTGCATCAAGTCGCATCTCATATGATATCAGCTTTCCAAACAGAGTTGGAGGAGGAGTGTCAGCTAACTTGCCCATCTCCCTAATGACACAAATCTTTGTGTCCCAATCCTTTGTGAGGGACCTGAGAAATTTGTCATTCAACTCATTTGTGCTGAAGAGACTTCCATATGTTCTCAGTTCATTTAAAATTCTGAAAAATATTTCAAAGCTCTCAACAATGCCCTCAGACTTTCCTTGTCTGAAGGCCTCATATTCCTGGTTGAGCATGGATTTTATGTCATCCCTCACCTCCTCTGAGCCCTCTATGAACACAATTAGGGTGTCCCACATCTCCTTGGAGGTCTTGTAGTGCACCAGATTCTGGAACATTGAATCATCTACTATACCGACCATAATGTTTTGAGCTCTCTTGTCCATGGAGGCAAGAAGGAGCTCATCTTTGTTCATTTCTTCATAAGATTTAGGTGTCTGGATGTTGGCACCCAGAACTGAGGTCTTCATAGGGATGAAGGGCCCCTCTTTAACTGTGATGTATATCCTAGGGTCGACAGCTTTGATGAATAGTCTGATCCTTTCCTTCTAGAGGCCAAAGCCCTCCCTTCTGCAGATTGGTATTTTCATGGCCCCCAGTTCCTTGTAATTTACACCATACCCAATTCTTATATCTTATAGTTAATCTTGGAGGTATACTCAGATTGTTAGATACTTTTTGAGTAACCTCCCTCTGATACTACTTAAAAGTTATTTACTTAAGGTTAGCTAGTCATATAGAGGGGGGGTGAATAGGTCTTTGAAATTTTATTAGTCTTTATGTTGTTTTCTTCTTGTGTGAAGTAGAGCTTGTCCTTAGGTCCTGCAATATGAAAAAAACAAACATCACAGCCAAGCACACAAGTGTTTATAGTGGTTCCCCAATTGGGTACATACACTTTCCCTCCCACCTATCCAACTATTTTGTTGGACTAGGCACAAACTCCACCAATATGCTCCTCAGAACTTACACCTCAGACCCTTAGCCTTGCACACAGATTCTCTTCAGAACCCAATCTCAGAACCATAAGGGTTCCTACCTCAGAGCCATGCAGAGCTCCTATTGCTCAGTGGTCCACTGACCACCTACCTTAGCCTTGTTTCTAAGTCCTACAGCTCAGGCTTCTCAACCCTATAACTTCAGGCACACAACCCTACTCTCAGAGTGTTGCATCACTCCTACAACTCAGTACCCTTTGAGTGCCTACCTCAGTGCCCTTCCAGGCACCTACATATCAGACTCCTCTAAGGCCTATAACTTAGTGACACACTTATCATCTACAACTCAGCGACTCACCAGTCACCTACCTCAGCCTTATTTCTAAGGCCTACTACTTAGGAAGGGAGGACAGTCCTACTCTCAGATCCATACATGGTGTTGGATCCCTAGTTGGATTTGGGCTAGGTTCACTAACTAGGATGTCTGACCTATCATGTATAGCCAGGGTCATGTGTTTTGAGTCCTAGAGTCTAGGCTAAGCCTTTAGGTTCAACCATACATGGACCAGCCAACAAAAGAATCAAGACTTAGAAGAAAATCAAGTATAGAAAATGAGTTCGACGTTCGTCAAACTCATCTCGATGATAGTTGTGCTCCGCTCGACAAACTCAGAGTTAATTCTTTGAGTTGAGCTCAATGATATTCGAGCTCTGGTCGACGAAGTCTGGATTTCAACTTCAACACATTCTTTCCAGAATATTTTCTCTAAACTCAGCTCGACGAAGACAGAATTTGTGCTCGACGAACTTAGACCACAAAATTGGCAAGTTATTCACAGAATGCAGTTAGGTGAGCTCAGGTCAACGAACTTGGATCTCAGGTCGACGAACAAGTTTTCTCAGGTCGACAAACAGGATTTCTCAGCTCGACGAACTTGGATCTCAGGTCGACAAAATCTGTTCTATGGTCGACGATTTCTATGCAGATCCTGGCTTAGAGTTTTCCTTATTTTCTGTCCATATTCCTTATATTATTTAGCAATAATTTCTTGAGTAATTAATGCTTATATTCTCTAAATATAGCCATTATTGGCGGCATTGATTATGGTCTTCATCAGGATAATTACTTGCTCATTTAATTGGGACAGTTGGGGAAACTCATCAATACAAATATTCTCCAGCCGAATTTCATTCTCTAGATAATCAACATTCAATGCAATGGAAATCAAAATTCAAAGGAGAATTCGACAGAGACATATAAAAGAGATTTTCTTTTTGAACGACAGACAACGGGACATAGAACAGTACACAGAGAAGAATTACACAACATCATCTGCTTTCTTCCCTGTGCAGAAAACACTTTGTTTTCTCCTTGATCTTACAGAAGAAGAAGAAGAAGAAGAACAAACACAAAATCAACAGTCTTCTTCAATCTTCAACTCCATGAGATTTCAAGGACAATAATCACTATCAGTCAGAAGTTCCTGGTTACTACAAGTCAAGGCTGAAGACCTACTACACCCTTTGCAAGGCTTCAAGTGATTTCTGGAGAAGCCTTGACAACAACAATCCACTTGTCTTCTCAGTTGTTTGAGAAAGAGAAGACACCATCAATCTTTCTCCCCCCTCCTGTATAAAGGGTATATTAACTCCCTTCAAAAGTTTATTTTGGTTTTTGGGCACCTGATCAAAAGCTCAAAGGTGGCAGTCACCTGATCAAAACCTGCTAGTGGATTCCTACCAGGGTGGTAGAAGAGTGAATGTACCCAGGTTGGGGAGCCACTATAAAATTTCTTGTGTTGTCTGGTTGCCCCTTTTCTTATTGTACTTGCTGTGGCTGTGATAGGCTAGTTGTGCTGTGATAATTTAGATTGCTGTGCTGTGGTAGTTTAGTTTTGATCATTTTTTATCTATTACTACTACTGGTATTATTTTTACTCTGATAATTTCAAAAACAACCAAATAGTTTTAATATACTCTATTCACCCCCCTCTAAAGTAATCAGATCTAACCCCCATATTTCAATTGGTATCAGAGTAGTACTCCTTTGGTTGTACAAGCTAACCCTTGAACCAAAAGATCCCGTGTTAGATTTGATCTTTATTTCTCTTAGTTTGGTTATTACACAGCATGACACAGAACAAAGATTATGCAAGCAACATACCTCCAGTCTGCAATTTGAATAAATTTGCAATCTAGAAGGCAAGAATCAGGTTGTATATGAATTCCATTGATGAGGACATCTATAATTCTATTTTGACAGGTCCTCCTCAACCAACAGCTGCTACATCTACATCGACATCAACATCAAGCACTCATGCTGTTCCACCACATAAGTGGACAGATGCACAGAAAAATGCAAAGATTTTAGATGCTAAAGCCATGAACATATTGGCACAAACTATGTCAGATGACATATTCCAAAAAGTGGCTGAATGCACTTCTGCAAAAGCAATCTGGGACTCTCTAAACCAGATGGTTGTTGGCTCAGCTGATGAAAGAAAGGATAGATGATCAACTCTCATCTCCCAGTGTAAGAACTTCAAGAAGGAAGAGACAGAATCTATTGGTGACATGTACAACAGATTAAGTACAATCATCAGTGAGCTGAAGACATTGGACAATGACATCTCTCTCACTGAGATCAATGACAAGATCCTCATGTGCTTCCCAAGCTCATGGGATTCCAGGATATGGCCAATTAAGGAGGCCAGAAGTTTGAATAAGATTTCCACTGAATCTCTCCTAGGAAAGCTCAAATCTTATGAGCAGTTGATCAAGACCAGAGAAGCTGCAGAACAAAGGACTCTCCACTAGCAATAAAGGAGCAGAATATATCTTTTAAAGCTTCTGAAGAAACTGAAGCTCCAACATCAAATGAAGAACTCATGAGTCTCTTAGTAAATAGATTTTACAAAATGGCAAAGAAGGACTTCATGAGAAAGTCATCTAGGCATGATGACAAACCCAGGTATGATAAAATACCAACTAAGAAAGTTTTATGCTTTAGGTGTAGGAAACCAGGGCACTTCATTTCTGAATGTCCTGAAAATCAAACGAAGGAGAAAAGGAGAGAAAAAGACTCCAGGAAGCACCACAATAGCAAGCCTTCTTCCAGTAAGCACAAAATAAAAGAGAAGGGCTTTGTTGCTGAAACCTGTAGTGATACTGAAGAGGAATCTTCATCTTCCAGCTCCAGTGAAGATGAAGAAGAAGCAAAGGCAAGGGAAGTGTGCCTTATGGCTATCAATGCCTCTTGCAGCCCTTCAGATGTTAAGGAACAATCAGAATCAGACAATGAATCTTCAAAATCTGAGGTTGATTAGGTATTATCATCTTTTGATTATAATTCTGATAATTTTAAAACTAAATTTAAATCCATGTGTATAAATTTAATAAATTCTGAAAAAGAAATTAAAATGCTTAGGGAAAAACTATCTGAACATGAAAACTATATTTCTGAAAATGTTAAGTAAAAAGTTGAATTAGCTTTAGCACAAGAACAAATTATATCACTAAAATATGAATTAGCTGAGGCTGGATACTTGAAGAGTCTCTAAATGGGAGAAACATCAAGTTGATGGACAGTACAAGTACAGTTAATGCTAGGTTAAATGGCAAGCTGGGCTTAGGTGCTTCATCAAGCTAACCCCCACTAATTCAGAAAAATATATTAACTACACCTATAAAATTTGTATCAGAAAAAGGAAAAGAAAAAAGAGACAATAATAATAATACTAAACAAACTGAATTAAAAACAAAGTATAAGAAAAAGAAAAATTAAAAGAAAAATCCTAACTATAACAATGTTCAACAGATTTTGTCGAACGCAGATCGAAGAAATGTGTATAGTTCGTCGAACTCCAGTCGACGAACTTCGAACGCAGATTTCTATTATAATAATTTGTTGAACTACGATCGATGAAATCAGTATGGTTCGTCGAACTGAGATCGACGATCCTGGGGCCCAGAGAATGGATATTCTCACTCTCTGAGTGGAGTTTGACGAACTCACCCCCATTCGTCGAACTCAGATCGACGAACTCACTTGAATTCGTCGAACCCAATTCAACTTAACAGAAATTTTAATTCTTTCAAAACTTATAATCAACCAAGATCATCCATAAACCAATTTAATCAATGGATTATTCCGCCTAGAAAATATCACCCTTTAGGTTATAAATGCCAACTTGAATATTCATTTATTTCCATTTTAACTATGTGAAGAAAGATGGACCCAAGATAACCTGGGTCAGGAATGGCTAATCTGTTTTATTGCAGGTGAAAGACTATCCTACCACAGAGCAACAGTAGTATTTGGATAGTGGCTGTTCTAAACATATGACTGGAAACAAGGCTAACCTAACTCATTACAAGTCAAAGCTAGGACCCAAGGCAATATTTGGTGACTCCAATTATGGCCAGACTGAAGGCTATGGAAAATTCAAGATTGGAGTTGTCACCTTCAGGAAGGTTGCATATGTAAGTGGACTGAAGCATAACCTTATCTCCATAAGTAAATTATGTGATGAAAGGTTTCAGGTATCATGTAATACCTCCTTGTAATGACTGTATAATATGGGTCCGGCCGGGGCCCCACAACATATAGACGCCACAGCTTTAGAATTAAAAGATGATATGAACTACCCAATCTCAAAACTTAAGACCAAACAACAGTGGAAACAGCAAGCAAGACCAGAAGCTATCCACATATAAGAGTATCGAAACGGCCTTAAGGCCTTACAACAAAAGAGAGTCCAACACTCCAAAAAGATAATATCAAGCATCAATATGCATGAGCACTCCTAAACTACCTCGGCATGCAAGCCGGAAAACAAGAGTATCAAAACATACAATGCCACCAAAATAGAGCTAGTACAAACTGAAACACTTCCTGTGGCTTAGGCCCTTTTGGCCGGCGAGCTAGCTCCTGCTTGCGATCCTTGCCCTGTAAATATTGGTTGTAACGTGGGTCAGCAAAGGTTGACCTCAAACTGTGTAAGAAACACATCTCCTCCCTGCCGCCCCTAACGGACCCCAGGGTACCCCTCCAACCTGCAATTCAGCACTTCATATACCATATAAAAAATATATAAAGAACTAAGAGAACAGGTTTGGATGTCTCAAATAACAAACACGTTTTCTATGTTGAGCCTATAATAAAAGGGGCCTACTATGCAGCATGTATGCAAAACTCGGGATTCACCCAAGGCACCCTATTGCATATACATCTAGCACATCATCATAACATCTGGGTACTTCCACTTTCCCCATTGGCATTAAGCCACAAACAAAAAGGGGCACTGCAATTCCCCTAACGACATACATGCCGCCACACAGAACTCTTTCCAAGGCCCCACCCGCTCACGACATACAGAAGGTGTGGCAGTTGAAATTGAGGCAGAAGCAGTAACAACAGCAGTTTCACTGACAAAAACAACATTATCAGCAGCAGAAATATCAGCAGAAAATACAGAAGGCTCAAACTCATGTGCTTCTGTCATAAGGATCTCCTTAGAACTTGGCTCATCAGCAGTAACAGAAGTATCATCAAAACGTTCAGCAGCAGGAGGGGCAGCAACATCAGAAACAACCACACTGCTTTCAGCAGAAGTAGCAGCAGCATAAACAGAGTTAACAAATGAAGTGATGATGCTGGGGTCACAGCAAGAGAAAGACACAAGGGCCTTGGACAGATCCTCTGGGGGCTGGATAAAAACTGTCTCTGGAAGACAAGCTTTCTTTGGCAGACATCTGAAATATATAGAATCAAATTCTGAGAGCAAAGACCTGAGGTCTATTGCAAAGACTGCAGCAGGAGGGGAAACTGGATCTTGAGACACAACAGCAGCAGCAACAGCAACAGGAGCTGAAGAAACACAAGAGCAGCAGCAGGCAGGCTCACTTCATAAGGCATCTCCCCCTGCCTAGATTCAGACATGGCTGGATCAAGGCACACTGCTGAAGGGGCTGCCTGAGGGAATAAAGAGGAGAGCCTGGCAGAAAGGGCTGCCACTGACAGGAGTAATGGAGCCAAGGAGGTCTCCAAGAGAAGAGATAGCCTGGGGGCTAGCAATTCATAAAGCCTGTCAGCAAGGGCTGGAATGTCTACTTGCTCAGTAGTGACTGGAGCAGAGGTAGAGGATGGAGGTGTAGCTGTTGATGATGGTAGTGGAGAGCTAGTGGAGTGGGGAAGGGATGGTTGAGGTGTGGGTAAAGTGGATATGGAGGACAGTGGGATGGAGATGGAGGGTGTGAAGGTGGGTTGGTCAATGATTTCTTGCAGAAGATCTTGGTAAGATGTTGAGGATGAGGGCAGCTCAGGAGGAGAGGATGGTGAATCATCCATGAAAGAATCATCAATGAGGTTGAAGGATGGAATGGAGGGTGATGAAGTGGCAGTATCTGGTTGAGGGTAGGAGTATAAAGGATGGAATTGTTCTTCTATTGTTGGTAGAATAGGGATTGGAGATGGTGTAGATGTTGGAGAGGGGCTGGAGATGATGATGGTGGATGGAGTTTGAATGGTGGATGGAATGGGAAGAGATGGAGTTGGAGGAGGAGGAAGAGAGGCAGCAGCAGGCAGGTCATCTGCAGGGGCAGAGACCTGTGGGGAAGTGACTCTGACAGTCCTGGTTCCTGAAGGAGTGCTGGAAGAGGGCCTGCTGGGCTTGATGATTTGCCTGTCCCATTTACCAAAAAGGGCACAAGACAGTCTCTTGGAAGCATTAATGTGAATCCCAGAGGATACCAGTAATGCAGGGCACCTATGCTGCAGAAAAATTCCTAAAATCCTTCCAAAGTTTACAAAACTCTTATTAATTTTCTTCTTAATGAGGTTAAAGAAGACCTCTCCCCAATTCAGGTTCTTCCTGTGTACTATGGCTCCCATTAGGCAGAGATGATACCTGGAAATTGTATCATGAGCAGAGTGCTTAGCCAATAGGACTTTCCCAACTACATCAGCCAGGAATCTATATTCCACAGAAAGATTCTTTTTCAACAGCTTGCTAGGGTTAGCCTCAGAATGACCCATTATGGCAAGTAAGTCAGCATATTCTTCTCCAGACAAATCAGTAGAATCTCCACCAGTTCTTAACTCAAAAACCTCTGATAGAATTGCTGGGGTCAAGGGTACCTGAGTGCCAGAGATGGATCCAACAATGGTGTTGTGGTACTGATTGTGTGCAGTGTAGACCCACTCTTTGATTTCATCAGAAGCAAGCTTAATCATTGTAGTCATGATTGCAGTAAGTTTCTGCTCTTTGAATAGCTCTAAGATATCCTGAAAAACCTGGTCTGTTGTGCTGAAGGATTCTATGTCTATGTCGAAGCCGACATCAAATTTCATGGCGGCGAGAACAGCAACAGAGACAGCTATAGTTACCTGCAAAGAATCAACAAACAAAACGACCAAGTGCAGAAATGTTTGGAGGGAAAGAAAGTTTTTGCAGAGAAATCGAAAGCGCAAAGGAGAACGACGGCGAAAAATGAATTTTATATTAGGGTTCGACGCAGAAATGGAAAGATCGTTGAACTCAGTTCGACGATCGGGGCTTCTAAAGGAATCTGAAGAGTCTTCAACATTGTCGATCTCCGTTCGACGATATTGTAGAGCGTCGAGCTTTGTTCGACGATCATTCAGAGAATAAAATCGTCGAGCGCCGTTCGACGATCGCTGACCGGAAGAGATAGTTCATACAATCTGAGAAGCGCTGAACTCATGTCGACAATTTCAGAAATCATCGATCTCCGTTCGACGATCTGGGGAAAATCGTCGAGTGTAGTTCAGAGACCAGAAAAACTCTAGACACTAAGAAAAATCAAGATGTTTGCCTAGTCTTGGTCAATTTTTTAAACTTTTAAAATCTTGGATTTTATTTAAGACTTCCTTCATCTAACATTCCTAACTGATTTCGGAAGAAGGTGTGTTTTTTTTCATCCAAGGGCTTGGTGAAAATATCTCCCCTTTGTAAATCAGTTGGGATATATTGTAGTTCAATTTTATTCTTTTCAACATTATCCCTTAAAAAGTGATGCCTAATCTCTATGTGTTTGGTCCTACTATGGAGGCTGGATTTTGAGCTATGGAAATAGCACTGGTGTTATCACAAAAGATTTTAGACTTCTCTAGGTTGTAGCCATAGTCTAGGAGTTGGTTTTGAATCCACAAGATTTGTGAACAACAACTGCCTGCAGCCATATATTCAGCTTCAGTAGTTGAAGTTGACACAAAAGTTTGTTTCTTACAAAACCAAGAGACAAGTCTGTCACCAAGGAACTGACAAGTTCCATTGGTGCTTTTCCTGTCAATTCTGCATCCAGCATAATCAGCATCAGAAAATCCAGTTAAATCAAATGCTGAATCTTTTGGATACCAGAGACCTAGATTTGGACAACTTTTAACATACCTGAGAATCCTCTTTACTAATGTTAGGTGTGACTCTCTAGGGCTTACTTGGAACCTAGCACATATACATGTAGCAAACATTATATCTGGTCTACTAGTTGTAAGGTACAGTAAAGAGCCAATCATTGCTCTATATATTGTCTGATCAACAAGTTTCCCATGTTCATCAGCATCCAATACAGCATTAGTAGGCATAGGTGTTTTCATACAAGATGCTTCAGACATGCCAAATTTCTTAACCAATTCATTTGTATACTTGGTTTGAGAAATAAAGATACCTTCAGCATGCTGTTTGACTTGCAATCCGAGGAAGAAGGATAGCTCACCCATGCTACTCATTTCAAATTTAGAATGCATTAGGTTGGAAAACCTTCTGCACAATTTTAAGTCAGTAGAACCAAAAATAATATCATCTACATAGATTTGTACTAGTAGGGTATGGGACTTATGGGTTCTAATGAAAAGAGTTTGGTCTACTCTACCCCTTATAAATCCATTTTCAAAAATAAAGCATGCTAGGGTCTCATACCATGCTCTAGGAGCTTGCTTGAGACCATATAATGCTTTGTTCAATTTAAAAACATAATCAGGATAAGTTGGAGAGATAAAACCTGGAGGTTGTCTGATATATACTTCTTCTTTGATGTCTCCATTTAAGAATGCACTTTTGACATCCATCTGATATACCTTGAAGCCTTTATGTGCTGCATAAGCTAAAAAGATTCTGATGGCTTCCAATCTTGCAACTGGTGCAAAAGTCTGGTCGTAGTCTATTTCTTCTTCTTGAGAATATCCCTGAGCAACTAGCCTTGCCTTGTTCCTTACAATTACTCCTTGATCATCCAGTTTGTTTCTGAATGCCCACTTTGTTCCAACAATGGAGTGATCCTTAGGCTTTGGCACTAGTTCCCATACTTTGTTCCTTTCAAATTGATGCAACTCTTCTTGCATTGCAATGATCCAGTGTGGATCCTGCTCTGCATCTTGAATGGACTAAGGTTCAATTTGAGATAGGAAGCAGGTGTGCAATAGGTTTTGGTTGACCTGATTTCTGGTTTGCACACCAGCTGAGATGTCTCCAATTATTTGGGAAATTGGATGGTCTCTTGATGTTACTAAATCAACAGGGGGTGTTGATTGTTCACCAACCTGTGTTGTTGTTTTCTCTTGTGATACAACAACTGGCTCTTCAGGTTGTTCTTCAATATGTTGAATACCTTCTTCATCTTCACTGCTTTCATCCTTTTGAGTAACCTGTAACTTGTTCAAGTCTTCAACAAGAGAATGTTCCTACAAAGGTTCTATGGTAGAAGGGATCTTCTACTTGAAAGACATGTTAGATTCATCAAAAGATATATGAACAGATTCCTCAATTTTTAGAGATGATTTATTATAAACCCTATAAGCCTTGCTGATCATGGAGTATCCCAGAAACACTCCTTCATCAGCTTTAGCTTGAAATTTTGCTAAATATTTCTTGTCATTATTATGTATATAGCAAATACAACCAAAAACTCTAAAATAATCAACTTTAGGTTTCTTCCCTTTGAGTAATTCATAGGAAGTCTTCCCCTTTAGTTTATGTATAAAACTACTATTCAGCACATAGTTGGAGGTGTTCACTGCCTCTGCCCAAAAGGTTAGAGGAAGGTGAGCATCTGACAACAATGTAGTGGCAGATTGAATAAGGGTTCTATTTTTCCTTTCAGCTATCCCATTTTGTTGAGGAGTTCTAGGAGCTGAGAAAATATGTCTGATCCCTTCACTCTGACAGAACTCTTGTATAAGATGAGAATCAAACTCTGTCCCATGATCACTTCTGATCAGGGCAATGTGAGTATTGAACTCAATCTGTATACATTTGAGAGACTCTGTCAGACACTTAAAGTTATCAGACTTCTTCCTTAGAAAGAACACCCAAGTGAATCTAGAGAAGTCATCTACAACTACTAAAGTGTAAGATTTCCCTCCTAGGCTTTGTACTGTGATGGGTCCAAAAAGATCCATGTGTAACAGATACAATATCCTAGGTGAATCACTCTTATTAAGTGACTTAAAGCTGTTTTTTAGTTTGCTTGCCTAATTGACAAGCCTTGCAGAGTCCTTCCTTCTTGTAGGGGCCAGAAGGTAGTCCTCTAACAAGGTTGTCCTTGGATAGCCTAGCAATAGTTCTAAAGTTTAGGTGTCCTAGTCTCTTATGTCCACAAAATATTTGGACTACAAACAGAATTGAACAGACAAATATCTACATCTGTTGAAAGAAAATCTACTAGATAGATGTTACCTTTCCTTTTACCAGTCAACACAGTTGTGTTGTCCTCTGACTTGATGTTGCATAATGCTTTGCTGAAGGTCACCTGGAAGCCTTCATCACACAACTGACTGATGCTTATTAAGTTGTGCTTCAGTCCTTCCACATAAGCTACCTTCTTGAATGTTACTGATCCAATCTGGACTGCACCATATCCTTTAGTCTGTCCAAAGTTTGAATCACCAAAGATAACTTTGGGTACAAGCTTGGCTCTAAAGGATGTGAGGTTGTCCTTGTTCCCTGTCATGTGCTTAGAGCACCCACTATCCAAGTACCATTGCTGGTTAGATGTTGGATAGGTCTTCACCTGCACATAAAATAATTCATTTATTTTTGACCCAGTTTACCTTGGGCCTAGGTTGATAACCTTTAAATTCTGAAATAAAAGACACCCCAGGTTGACTCTTATATCCTTCAGGATGATATCTCCTTGGAGATATAATCCATTCAGTATAAGGGTTAAAGATTTGGGATGAAGGACCCTTAGGATTGAATTTTGATTTGCCCTTGAAAGATTTTCCAGAGCTCTGACCTCTGTTCGACGATCGTGGAGCGGCATTCGACGATATTGGGTCAGATCGTCGAGCTCCGTTCGACGGTCGACTATGGCAGAGTTCAGGAACTTGAGATCGTCGACCTGAGTTCGACGATTTTGCCTGAGATCTTCGATCTGCGTTCGGCGATCGTCGATCTCCGTTCGACGATTTCTGCTGGGACTTGGTTTTCTTGGGCAGATCAGAATTTTTCCTGGCTACCTCTACAACTCCCTTTCCTTTATCAGAAATGAATTTGATTGGAGTTGTTAGAACTATGGGTTGGCTGGATGAAGCACCCAAGCCCAGTGTACTATTAAATCTGGAGTTCACCGTGCTTGTGATGTCCATCAGCTTGATACTTCTCCCATTAAGGGATTCTTCAAGCTTCTTGGCCTCAGATAGCTCACTTTTCAGTGAAGCTATCTGCTCCCTACAGCACTCCAACTCCTGAGAGAGTTTGAGGTTTTCTGACTTTAAAGTATTATGTTCAGATAAAAGATTTCTGAGAGAGATAATTTCTTTCTCAGATTTTAGCAGGTCTAAACATAATGCTTTAAATTCAGATTTAAAGTCCTCTGAATTAAAATCAAATGAACTAATTAACTGATCTTCTTCAGGTCGAGTCTCTGAATCTGACTCTGACTCCTCTTCATCAGAATTATGTTGTGAGGCATTGATTGCCATCATGCAGAACTCTTTCTCTTCTGCATTATCTTCATCATCACTGGAGCTGGATGAGGCTTCTGACTTCTCTTCAGTCTCACTCCAGGATTCAGCAACAAACCCCTTTCTTGTGTGTTTGTTTTTGCTTGAGGAGGGTTTGCCATTGCCATTTCTTTTGGAGTCTTTCTCCTTTCTTCTTTCTTTCTTGTCCCTTCTGTCCTTGTTTTTGTTTTCTCGACAGTCAGGAACTATGTGCCCTGGTTTCCTGCAACCAAAGCAAACAATCTCTTTATTATTAATTGACTTATCATACCTCGGCTTATCATGCTCCTTATATGATCTCCTTCTGAAGTCCTTTCTGGCCATCTTGTAAAATCTTTTGGCCAACAGACTGAGCAGTTCATCATTGCATGTGACTTTGTCTTCAGGCTAATCTTCAGTTGCCTTGAAGGCTATTGTCTTCTCTTTTCTTGTGGCTGGTGAGGCAGCCTTCTTTTCTTCTTCTCTATTCTTGATGAGTAGCTCATAAGATTTGAGCTTACCCAATAGAGCTTCTGTGGTGATCTCATTCAAACTTCTGGCATCCTTGATTGGCCAGATTCTTGAATCTCAAGTGCTAGGGAAGCACATTAGAATTTTGTCATTGAGTTCAGTTAGTGAGATCTCTTTATCCAATGTCCTGAGTTCACTGACTATTAGACTGAGCCTGTTGTACGTATCTCCCACTGACTCAGTTTCTCCTTTCTTGAAATTCTCATATTGAGATATGAGGTGGGATCTCCTGTCTTTTCTCTCATCAGCTGAGCTTGAGACTATTTCAGAGAGTTTGTCCCAAATTTCCTTTGCTGAATTACATTCAGCCACCTTTTGAAAGATATCATCAGACATTGTCTGGGCTAAGATGTTCATAGCCTTGGCATCAGCTACCTTCCATTTCTTGACGTCAGCATCTGTTCCTGATGGAGGTGGAACAACATTTGTACCTGAGTTCTCTGGAGGTCTTGGACAAACTGTCAAAACAGAGTTGAAAATATCCTCGTCAATAGAATTCATGTATAGTCTGATCCTTGCTTTCCAAAGTGCAAACTTGGATAGATTGCACACTGGAGGTCTGGTGCTAGCATAATCTTTGTTTTGGGCCATGATTTGTGAGAACAAAATCTAATACTAAATTCAAAAGAAAATAGATCTAACCAGGAATCTTTGGGTTCAGGTGTTAGCCTATGCAACCACCAAGGTGTGGTATGTTTAACCAACCTCCCTCTAATACCAATTGAAAGTGCAGCTACATCTGATATACTCTAGAGGGGGGGGGGGGTGAATAGAGTATATGGTGCTTTAAAACTTTTTACAACAATTATTATAATCTGAGTGAGCAGGGAAGCAGTTAATAAATCTAATCACAGAACTAAACTAATCATAAGCTAATCACAGAACAATCACAGCCAGAAACAAAAATAAAGACAAGCAAGCCAGAAGACACAAGGAAATATAGTGGTTCCCCTAAACTTGGGTACATCCACTCTTCTACCACCCTAGGTAGGAATCCACTGCAGGATGAGTTGATCAGGTGTCCTGGGCACCAATGAGCTTTTGATAAGATGCTCAAAAACCAAATCAGATTTTTTGATCAGGTGTCTTGCCACCAATGAGCTTTTGATAAGGTGCTCAAAAACCAAGCTCAAACTTTTGAAGGGAGTTTGAGAAACCCTTTACAGAGATGTGGGTGAGAGAGTGATGGAAGTCTTCTCTTTCTCAAAGCAGCTGAGAAGACTATGTGGATTTGATGGTGTCAAAGCTCCCCCTGAGTCCTTGAGATGTTCAGGAAAAGAAGCTTTGCTGTAGGGTGATAGGCCTTCAAAGGTTGATCTCCAGCAAAAGATGATTTCAGCAACAACTGAAATGTTAGGTGTTTGGAGTCTTGAAAGATGTTGGCCTTGAACACTTGAGACAAGAGAGATCTGAGGATTTCAGAAAATTTGATCTCCTTGAATGTGTGTTCTTCAGAGAATTCTTTGAGACAAAGAATTTTTTTTTTCTTGTTCTGAAGATTACTGATGTCTGTCTTTTGAGAGATTCAAAAATTCTTATCTTTTATTCTCTGGTACTGAATAGAAAAACATCCTCTGTCAAGAATAGCCGTTGGTCTGCATTAATTGCATCCTTAATTGCAAAATGTCTTCTGCAGGAAAGTCCACAGAAATATTCCTTGAAAATCCCTTGAAACTTGGTCCAGAAATAAATGAAAACGGCTAGAAAATCTTCTGAATTAATTGCAGAATAGCTTCTTAACTGATCTGAATTTGAATCTTGAAAAATCCTTGAAGTTATCATAAAACGTCGAACTGAGCTCTGCTATCGTCGAACTGAGCTCAGCTATATGGACTTATACTGCAACACAATATCGTCGATCTGAGCTCAAACATCGTCGAACTGAACTCAGAGATAGAGATCCAAAGCTGAGTCAAGATCGTCGGACTGAGCTCACCGATCGTCGAATGGAGTTCGACGATATGTGGAAGTTGAGCTCAGCGATCGTCGAATGGAGTTCGACGATCTGTCGAAGTTAAGCTAGACGATCGTCGATCGGAGTTCGACGAATCGTCTTGCTGAGCTCGACGATATGACTTAGTCTCAAACTGCAAAAGTCTTGGTCTTGAGGGCAGCTTTCAAACTTAGACTTCTAACCCTTAGACTCAATTCTAATTGACCTTTAGGACTATACAGGAGGTCAAACATTGGTTTCCTAGAGACATAGTGATCCTGACCCAAATTAGTAATAGGGTGTTCCAACACCCCACCCGCTCATAGTCTTCGAACCGGGCTTGCCTGCAAGCTCTAACTTCTCGCATCAGGATTCCGTCTCACACACTGACCGATTCTAATAACCCTTGCTGGACCCCACCCGCTCACAGCCTCATTGCCCGGGCTTGCCCCATGCTTGGCGTTCTCGTTAGTCTCACAGAAAGGGACTAGTCTTGCCGGGATACTCTCCCCACATGACTTGCACGTCACGGGATAGCCAGCCGACCATGGAGACAAAGCCGCGCCTTAGCACATCAGAATCCATAATCATTCCCACCCTAATCCCTCGTTTGTACTGCAACGTCCCAACACACCAAGGAAACCATCTACCGCTAATGCAGAGCTAACCTTGTCCACTAAGGAAACTATCTACCACCATTGTGGAGCTAACCTTGTTATGTTCCGGCTACACGTACTCACTCGAGAAAAGGTGGAAAACGCAAACATCATAAACGGTATCTTGCCGCAACGGATTTCTACAAAATCCTTAAAGCTCGTTATGCTACATCACCAAGTTGGACTAATAGTCGTGACCACAGCTTCACCCACCATGCCTAATCCACTAATGGAGCGGATCTATAATGCAAAAATCATGTCGGGGACGGACTCAATCGACCCGAAGGTTCTTCTTGAACCATGGCGACCCAACCCCTCTCATTTGAGAGATTTGATGCCCAAAAGCTTAAAGAAAAGATGCTAAACACACATCCTAAAACCAAGAGGAGAAGTGTCGTTATCTTACAACCCCTCTTCCTAGCCATGGAAACTTAGCCGGATGAAAACCACCGCAACGGACTTGCCTCCGCGTATTTGGACTCGGCTCGCGATTTGGGGCTCCGAAGCTTCTCCGGTAGCCGGATCTTTACTCCACTTTCTTCCTTGCTCTCCCTTCTCTCTAAAACCGTAGAAAGAGAAACTTGAAGAAGAATGAGGGTTTCAAACCCTATTCCCGGACATAACAGCCCTGACCCTCAGATCCTAAAAGAAGGAAACGAACGGTCACGATTCACACTTAAAACCAAAATTCCTGGGCCGAACACGGTTTGAGACACGCCCGTGTCCAAGGCCGTGTGCCTCAATCGACGCCGAAATCGTCGCACCCAGAATAGGACACGGGCTCTGAACATGCCTATGTCACAGTTGACACGCCCGTGTCACCCAGTACACGCCTGTGTGCCTGTGCGTGTTCCTCCATCGACACAGGACCAAACACAACCCGAGGAGAACACAGGTATTCAACATGCATGTGTCACATTTGACATTCCCGTGTCAAACACGAACACACCTGGGCTCCAGGCCGTGTTTGTCCCCTCATATGGCACAGCTAACAACCCGACCAGTATACGGCCTGGGACACGCCCGTGTCTCAGGCCGCGTTCATCCTCTCGACGATCGTCGAGCACATTTTTGTTAACCATGCAAAAATCGTTGAACCCGAACATGACACGGCCATGGACACGCCCGTGTCCAAGGCCGTGTTCACTGTCTCGACACTTCGTCGAGCTTAGTTTGTCGACCACCTGAGTTCTTCGTCGAACCCGAGCACCACACGACCATGGACACGCACGTATCCTAGACCGTGTGACCCTTGCCAAGACCCAAACTTGGCTCTGAACGCTGTCCGTCCATCTTTCAAATTTTGGGGCGTTACATATCATTCACTAAAACTTCTTGTATTATTACTTCTCTAGATAACCATGTAGTTTTGACTGGTACTAGAGTAGGAAATATTTATTTAGTCAATTTTAAATCTGCCAAAACTGAAATCTGCCTGTTTAATTCAACTAGCAATAATAATGACCTTTGACATAGGAGATTAGGTCATGTTAATCTGAAAAACATTGCCAAATTATCTAGGGACAACCTTGTTAGAGGATTACCCTCTTGCCCCTACAAGAAGGAAAGCCTCTCCAGGGCTTGTCAATTAGGCAAGCAAACTAAAAAATAGTTTTAAATTAGTAAATAAACATGACTCACCTAGATCATTGTACTTACTACATATGGACCTTTTTGGCCCTATTGCAGTATAAAGTCTAGGATGGAAATCTTATACTTTAGTGATTATAAATGACTTCTCTAGATTCACTTGGGTATTCTTTCTGAGATCTAAGTCTGATAACTTCAAGGTTTTTACAGATTTTCTCAAGAACATACAGATTGATCACTCTACTCCAGTTGCATTGATCAGAAGTGATCATAGTACTGAGTTTGAGTCTTTATTATGCAAGAGTTCTGTGAGAAGGAAGGTATCAGGCATTGCTTCTCAGCTCCTAGAACACCTCACCAAATTGGGGTTGCTGAAAGGAAGAATAGAACCGTAATTGAATCAGCAGACACATTACTTCAGATGCTCATTTGCCCCTATACTTTTGGGCAGACGCTGTGAGCACAACAAATTATGTACTGAATAGAAGTCTTATACACAAACTTAAGAATAAGACTCCTTATGAGCTACTTAAAGGAAAGAAACCTAAAGTAGATTATTTTAAAAATTTTGGTTGCTTATGTTACATACACAACAACAATAAGAAACACATTAGAAAATTTGAAGCCAAGGCTGAAATGAGAATTTTTCTTGGATATTCCTAATTAAGCAAGTCTTGTAGGGTCTTTAAT
Organism: Platanthera guangdongensis; assembly: GCA_039583875.1. NCBI lineage: Eukaryota > Viridiplantae > Streptophyta > Magnoliopsida > Asparagales > Orchidaceae > Platanthera > Platanthera guangdongensis. Next base: position 69,867,696 of record CM077166.1, on the reverse strand, counting down.
AAATCAAGCATGAAAAATTGAAGAATCTATCCATGTTTCTTTTGATGAAACTAATATGTTTTACAAGGAGAAGATTTCTTCTACCTGTAATTCTTTGCAGGAACCAAATTTGTGTGAGAAGCTAAATGAACTGACCCTCACCAATGAGGCAGTTAGACATCCTTCACCACAAATTGCTGAAAATAATGAATATGAAGACAGTGAAGATGAAAAGACTAAAATCAGTGAAGAGCATCCAGCAGCTACTATAATTCCACAAGAGGAATTTATCCCCCAAGCTATTGCTCAACCAACTCCACCCACTAAATTTGTCACACTTAGGGATCACCCTGTATCTCAAGTGACTGGAGACATTTCAGTTGGTGTGCAGACCAGACATCAACTCAACCAAGACTTAATACATGTCTGCTTCATATCTCAAATTGAGCTCCAATCCATTAAAGATGCAGAGTAAGATCCCCACTGGATTATTGCAATGCAAGAGGAGATTAATCAATTTGAGAGATGCAGAGTTTGAGAATTAGTTCCAAGACCAAAAGACTACCCAGTCATTGGAACTAAATGGGTATTTAGGAACAAACTTGATTCCCAAGATGTCATAATAAGGAACAAGGCAAGACTGGTTGCTCAACGTTATATGCAAAAGGAATGGATTAATTATGACCAGACATTTGCTCCTGTTGCAAGGTTGGAAGAAATCAGAATCTTCCTTGCATATGCTGCCTTCAAGAAATTCAAGGTTTACCAAATGGATGTTAAGAGTACATTCCTCAATGGAGAACTTAAAGAAGAGGTTTATGTTGAACAACCTCTAGGTTTTATTGCTCATACTTATCCCTCATATGTTTTTAAATTTCATAAAGCTCTGTATGGTTTAAAGCAAGCTCCAAGAGCTTGGTATGAAACCTTAGCTAGCTTTCTTATAGAGCATAAGTTTTTTAAGGGCATTGTAAATAGGACATTATTCACTAGACACCATAAGGATCAAATTTTGTTAGTACAAATCTATGTAGATGACATTATTTTTGGGTCTACAGATTCCAAACTATGTAAGAGGTTCTCTGACCTCATGCATTCAAAGTTTGATATGAGTAGCATGGGTGAGCTCTACTACTTCCTTGGTCTCCATGTAAAGCAGCTATCTGATGGCATCTTTATATCCCAATCTATGTATGCTCAGGAGCTTATTAAAAAGTTTGGGATGTCAGATGTCTCAGCCAAGAAAACATCTATGGCTACAAATGCTGTAATTGACTCTAATGAACACAGGAAACTTGTTGATCAGAAACTATATAGGGCCATTGTTGGGTCCCTACTATATCATACAGCAAGTAGACCTAACATCATGGTTGCTACATGTCTTTGTGGTAGGTTCTAAGTGAACCCCAAAGAATCTCACCTAACTTTCTTAAAAAGGATTTTAAGATATATAAAGAGTTGTCCTAATCTAGGACTCTAGTATCCAACTGAGTCAGAGTTTGAGTTGACTGGATACTCAGATGCTGACTTTGCTGGATGTAGAGTGGACAGAAAAAGTACCTCAGGGACATGCCAGTTCCTTGGTATGAGATTAGTATCTTGGTTTTATAAGAAGTAGTCATCTGTGTCTACCTCAATTGCTGAAGCAGAATATATAGCAGCTGGCAGTTGCTGTTCCCAGATGCTGTGGATTCAGAACCAATTCCTAGATTATAGGTTCAACTTAAATAATTCAACTCTACTTTGTGACAACACAAGTGCAATTTCTATTGCACAAAATCCAATCCATCATAGTAGAACTAAGCATATAGACATTAGACATCATTTCATTAGAGAGTGTGTGGACAAAAATAAAATTAAACTTGTCTACATCTACACTAATTTACAAAGAGCAGACATCTTCACCAAACCCTTGGATGAAAGGAATCATCTATTCTTTATAAATCAGCTTGGTATGATAAATGGAGAAGCCTTAATTTAATTTCTGTCTGTGATTGACGAATTTTTCAAAGTTCGTCGAACTGAGATCGACGAACTGTGAATTGTTCTAGAGAAATTCGTCGAACGGAGATCGACGAACTCTCTGTATGTGAAGTTCTATTAGTCGAACAGAGATCGATGAATTTGCTTCGAAAACTTTCGTCGAACTGAGCTCGACGAACTATTTTCATTTCTTCTGACTGAGATCGACGAACTCCTTTGTCTATAAAATATTTCGTTGAACTGAGATCGAAGAATTTTATTTATTTCGTCGGACGGAGTCTGCCACTTCATATTCTGAAAACCGTATATCTATGTTTTCTTCGAGCTCCATCCCGCACTTTCAGTTCTCTTGCACTTGATCTCTGTTTTGTTGCAGGCGAACTAATGGCGATTTAGGCGAACAACCTTGCTGCAATGAAGTTCGACACAGGATTTGATGTCGATTTTGATTCATTTTCACATACTGATCAGATATTCATCGACATCTTCAGTTATGCGAAGAACAAAAACTTAAATAGTTCATGACTACCCCCGCATCAAGATATCAGCCAATGAAATAAGGGAATGGGTGTTCTCTACGACATCACCTGATGCAAATACGATGATAGGAACTATTAGCGACACCCAGGTTATTTTGTCTCGTACAATTCTTACTGAGATTTTTGAGTTATCTACTTGGGAAGCTGACATAGAGATAGACACTGATGAATATGAGAGTATGATGACTACCATGGGGCACACACTTGGAAACCCCAATAAACTGTTGAAAAAGAATCTGTCTGTCCAATATAAGTTTTTGGCAGACATAGTCGGCAAAGTGTCGCTGAGCAAACATACTGCATATGATTACATCATAAGACACCAGTTCCTTGTGATGTGTGCTCTGGTTAACAAGAAATAGATAAACTGGGGTCAGTTATTGTTTGACTTGATTAAGAAGAAGAATAATAAGAAAGAGGTCTGTTTTGGAAGGATATTGAGAATATTTCTTCAAGAAAAGGCACCTGAACTACTGGTCTCCACGATAGTATTCATAAATGCCTCCAAAAGGCTTACATTTGCCCATTTTGGCAGATGGGAGAGGAAAATCACCAAGACATCCAAGGCTTTATCCTCTTCGAGGACTTCTGAGAGCACCAGGGCCGTAACAACCGCTCCTCCACCTCCAGAAGAAGTTCCTTCCTCCACCAACATTCCTTCTCCTCCTCAACCTCAACAACAACAACAACATCTACCACACCAGTTCCCTCACCAGTTCAATCTCTAGAGCATGCCACACCACCTCTATCTCCACCTCCACAATTCTCCACCTCCTCCACTTAATACATCTGAAATACAATCTGCTATTCCATCTACCTCCCAATCATCTTTCAACCTACTATCTCCTCATCCATCTCCACATAGTTCTCCACTTCATGAACCCATTTCCTCCCCCACAATCACAATCCAACCTTCTACTACTGCAACTCCCTCTATTCCCATCCATCCACTCACCCACATTGGCATACCACAAACTTCTCCAGACTCCACACATACATATCTTTCCAGTCTATTCTCTGTATGTTCCAATTATGGACATCACACTCCTTACTCCTCCACTGCTCTAGAATCTCTTTATCTAAATTTTTCTGATATTGCTAAAGACCTTCTAGCATTTATTTCTCCCACCCATAATAATCTTATAACTGATGCTATAGATCCTCTTTCTGTTTCAATCACATCTCTTTCATCAAGAATTGCTGCTCTGTCCTCTGTTCCTTCTTCTGGAGGACTGGCATCAGGATCCCCTGAAACCAGTCAAGGAGAGATGCTCTATGATGAAGAAGCTCCAGTTTTTATAGCAGCAGTAGAAGCAGCAGCAGCTACAGAAGATTCTGTGATGTCAGATGATTCAGAGGAAACAGCTATTCCAGCTGAAATAATTGATCTAGTTGATTCTGATATAGATATGGATGATTCAGTTATGCCAGAAATAATAACTATTGGTGATTGTATTATCAATCCCACAATTGATTTATTCAGCTTATTAAATTTTTTTGATACAATTCATTTGAATTTCCTTCCAGTAGTCTGCTCAAAGCCTTCTATGGCTATAGTTCCATATACTTCACCAATAAGTCCCATAGTTGCCAAGCAACTAAAGGCCAGTTTTGTAGTTACAGAGATTCCAATAGTATCAGCTCCCAAGGATATTCCTTCTCCAGAGGCTGTCTCAGCTCCCACTTACAAGATGGATGACAACCCCCTGCCTGATCTTGATGAAATTCTTATGGCTGATATTGAAGAATAAAATAAATTAATTGCTGAAAGAATTTCTGAAACCATTGTTGCTCAACCAGGACTTCTAGAACCTCCAGTACAGCCTCAAGCAGAAAAGCAAATATCAAAAGTCTTCTAAAGGCACTGGATGATCTATATGGCAATCCTCAGGGTTCTTCTGATGAAGATGAGGATGATGATTCTGATGATGATGATAGCTCTACTGCTAAGAAGAAAGTCTCTAAGAAGAGAAAAACTATTCCCATTGCTGCTCCCAAACTAAACCCTACTCATGATACACCATATTATATCTTATAGAATATCACTCCATATCCTGGGATGCCAGCATGAATGTGGCTTTCAAAGAATGAGCAGAAAGCTAGAAAGAAAAGCAGGAGGTACTCTCCTCTTCCCCCTCAAAGGAACTGGAAAGATCCTCCTCCTCCTCCACCTACTGCTGGTGCTTCAGGAAGCAGTTCTCAGAGGTCTACCTCCTATGCTCAAACTCATCAAAGACATCAAGGTAGATCCTCAAGATATCTAGAAAGTAGTCAGCATAGGTATTCCAACAGACAGCAACATCAACAACAACATCAGCAATAACAACAACAACAGCAACAACAAGCTTCTAAAACAAAAAAATGCTGAAAGACCAAAAAGGCCTGAATCTCCACCTATTCCATTTGTGGATCCTGAAACTGAAAACACTTCAAGAATGGCCAGATTCCAGGAGCTTGTTGGATTATCAATGATCAATAAAGCTAAAGCTGAAGGGAGAGATTCATCTCAATACTCAACAATATCAACCTACAGAAAGGAAGAATTAAAAAGGTATGATAAGGCTAACAGATTTTCAATGTTGATGCTTACATGAATCTGCATCCAGAGACTGTTGTTCCCAGAGCCACTTTTCTCAATATTATTGGAGCTGCTGATATGACCATGTCCAAGAGAGAAGCAACTAATCCAAATAGAGAAATCAAATTTACACAACCCTCTGAGAAAGACAAAGATGACAAGCAAAAGAAGAAGAAGAAATGATATACTCTGTTTAATTTTGATTGTCTGAACTTTATTTGTTAACTATCACAAAGTTACTAATTGTACATATCTGATAAATGTTTCAATTTTCTTCCAGATATATTTTTCCTGCTTTGTGAATGTTTTTCCTTCATTTTGTATTAGTGACCTAACCCAAATACGGGGAGATTGTTGGATCCCTAGTTGGATTTGGGCTAGGTTCACTAACTAGGATGTCAGACCCATAATATATAGCCAGGGTCATGTGTTTTGAGTCCTAGAGTCTAGGCTAAGCCTTTAGGTTCAACCATACATGGACCAGTCAGCAGAAGACTCAAGACTTAGAAGAAAATCAAGTTCAGAAAATGAGTTCGACGTTTGTCGAACTCAGCTCGACGATAGTCGTGCTCCGCTCGATGAACACAGAGTTAATTCTCTGAGTTGATCTCGATGATATTCGAACTCAGGTCGATGAAGTCTTGATTTTAACTTCAACACATTCTTTCCAGAATATTTTCTCTGAACTCAGCTCAACGAAGACAGAATCTGTGCTCGACGAACTTGGACCACAGAATTGGCAAGTTATTCACAGAATGTTGTTAGCTGAGATCAGGTCGACGAACTTGGATCTCAGTTCGACGGACAAGTTTTCTCAGGTCGATGAACAAGATTTCTCAGGTCGACGAACTTGGATCTCAGGTCGACGAAATCTGTTCTATGGTCGACGATTTCTGTGTAGATCTAGACTTAGAGTTTTCCTTATTTTCTGTCCATATTCCTTATATTATTTAGCAATAATTTCCTGAGTAATTAATGCTTATATTCTTTGAATATAGCCATCATTGGTGGCAGTGATTATGATCTTCATCAGGATAATTACTTGCTCATTTAATTGGGACAGTTGGGGAAACTCATCAATGCAAATATTCTCCAGCCGAATTTCATTCTCCAGGCAATCAGCATTCAATGCAATGGAATTCAAAATTCAAAGTAGAATTCGACAGAGACATATAAAAGAGATTTTCTTTTCAGAACGACAGACAACAGGACATAGAACAATACACAGAGAAGAATTACACAACATCAACTGCTTTCTTCCATGTACAGAAAACAATTTGTTTTCTCCTTGATCTTACAGAAGAAGAAGAACAACAAACACAAAATTAAGAGTCTTCTTCAATCTTCAACTCTAAGAGCTTTCAAGGACAAAATAACTATCAGTCAGAAGTTCCTAGTTACTACAAGTCAATGCTGAAGACCTACTGCACCCTGTGTAAGGCTTCAAGTGATTTCTGGAGAAGCCGTGACAACAACAATCTACTTGTCTTCTCAGTTGTTTGAGAAAGAGAAGACACCATCAATATCTCTCCCCCTCCTGTATAAAGTGTTTATTAACTCCCTTTAAAAGTTAATTTTGGTTTTTGGGCACCTGATCAAAAGCTCAAGGTGGTAGTCACCTGATCAAAACCTGCTAGTGGATTCCTACCACGGTCGTAGAAGAGTGGATGTACCCAGGTTGGGGAAGCACTATAAAATTTCTTATGTTGTCTGGTTGCCCCTTTTCTTATTGTTCTTGCTGTGGCTGTGATAGGCTAGTTGTGTTGTGATAGTTTATATTGCTGCGCTGTGATAGTTTAGTTTAGATCATTTTCTTTTTATCTATTACTACTACTGGTATCATTTTTACTCTGATAGTTTCAAAAACAACCAAATAGTTTTAATATACTCTATTCACCCCCCTCTAGAGTAATCAAATCTAACACCCATCTTTCACATGGATCCTACCTAAGTACCCCAGCAGGGCACCAACCTCAGTGACTAATTAGTCACCTATAGCTCAGGCCAAAAGGCCCTACAACTAAGATTCAAGTTAACTGAATCATATAGTAGTTCCTAGAAGATGAGATAAATTTAAAACAACTGACTCAGAGATAAATCTCTGAGTATACCTTGCTGGACTGAGCAGATATCAGTCCAGCCCACTTGCTGTAGAAGGAATGAGTCTTCTTCTACAGCTAACTCCTTTGCTACACTGGTGAGCAAGAATCAGCTGTTGAAGGTTGATGGCCCTTCACACAGCTATCTCCTTGCTGAATAGATGAATCAGCTACCGTGTTCTGGAGAGAACTATCTTGTTGAACTTGAAGAGCTTGAGCTTTCGTTCTGTGCCTTCTGGCTAACCCTGCTGGACTTTTGCTTTCAAGCTTATTGGAGAAGATGAAGTCCAGCCGCCTCAGCTTTTCTTTGTATGTTCTGCATTTGTTCTCCGTAACCCTAATCCTTTTCTTTTTTCCTTTTTATATCTGTTGATTTGATTCAATGACACAATTGAGGAGTCGCCCCAGCCAAGAATTGGTGAGCGCCACCTCCCCCAGAAAAGGACAAACCAGCTTTCGGCACTACTGCAGCTTTCTCGCAACGACTTCATGTAATTTGACTTTGTTGACTTATTGGTTACGTCAGCAGTGGTCATCCTGGTGCTGCTGTAGCTTTCATGCAATGATTTGAACCACTTTGACTTATTGACTTTTGATGACGTCAGCAACGGTCATCACATTTCGGACTTAGAAAATTTCCAGATCTTCAATAAGCATTGAGTGATGTTAAGTCGCTCAACGCCATCTATCTTGGCTCTCAGCGCTTCTAGACTTGTGAATTTTTACTGGCTTCATCTCAGCAGTTTTTTCTCAACTGTCTCAGCGGTTTATTCTTTAATAGTTGAGACTATCTTCTGTCTCATCGTTTCCTTCTCAGCGGTCTCAACGCTTTCTTCTTCTCAGTTTAGACTTTCTTCTGTCTCAGCGGTCTCAACGCTTTCTTCTTCTCAGCTGAGACTGTCTTCGGTCTCAGCTGTTTCTTCTCAGCGGTCTCAGCGCTTTCTTCTTCTCAGCTGAGACTGTCTTCTGTCTCAGCGGTTTCTTCTCAGTGATTATGTTGAGACATGCTTCTCAGCTGTCTCAGTGGTTTTGACTTAGTCAATTTGTTTGACTTTCGGTCGACAAATGTTGAACTTCGTTCGATGATTAGTGGGATGAGCTCGATGAATTCTGAACCTCAAGCTTCTGAATTTATCTCAATGAGTGGTGAGATGAGCTCGACCATATGTGAGCTGGGCTCAACGAGCTATGAGCTGAGCTCGACGAACTGCGAGATGAGCTCGACAAAACTTAAATCCTAAGCTCTTGAGTTTAGCTCAAGGAATGGGGAGTTGAGCTCGATGATCTGTGAGCTGAGCTCGATGAACTGCGAGCTGAGCTCAACGAAATCTCAGTCCCGCACTTTAAACTAAGCTTGACAAAATTTGAATTCTCCAGTATATTCTTTTTGCTGACCTGTCCAATCATAGACTACCTGCATGCATGAACTCAAGCACACATCAAATACATTATGTGTGTATGTCATTGACCCATTTGACTTCTTATAAATCTGGGATATTGGGATCAATAGACCCAACATAGATCCTATAGGATTTGATATGATTGTTATACCCAACAAAAACTCCATCAAAACATTTGGCAGCAAACTTAGTCACATAGGACTTTCCATTATGAAGTACATATCACTTACTACCAAAGATTCTGAGATAGCTCAGGTTTGGTTTTCTGCATTCAAGATCTCATAGGGAGTCTTCTTGTGGCTTTTGTTGATAGAGGCCCTATTGAGGACATGACATGCATGCAATATTTACTGCCTCAGCCCAGAAATATTCTATGAGAGATGTATCTCTCAACAGTGTTCTACAAGCCTTTATAAGAGTCCTATTTTTCTTCTGAACAATCTCATTTTGCTGGGGTGTTCTAGGTGAAGAGAATTCTTGAATAATCCCATGTTCTTCACAGAATCTTGTCATGCTATCAGACTAAAATTCAGTCCCTTGGTCACTTCTAATTTTGACCACAGAGCTGTTTAACTCATTCTAAATTTGCTTGACAAACTTAGTGAAGATATCAAGGGTTTCATTCTTTCTCTTTAGGAAGAATACCCAAGCAAACCTGAAATAATCATCGACCACCACAAGGGTGTAGTCCATCCAACCAAGACTGTGAACTGGCATATGACCAAACAAGTCCATATGCAGGAGGTATAGGTACCTCATAGAATCTTTTGCCCCAATACTCTTGAAGGAGGCTTTTGTCTGCTTGCCCTTTTGGCAAGCTGAGCAAATGCCCTCTTTGGAGCACTTCATATTGGGACCATTCCTAACTAGCACTTGACTAAAGAGCTTACCAATAGTCTTGTAATTCAAATGGTCTAGTCTCTTGTACCACTGGACACAGCAGTAGACTTTCTCATTTTCCACTATATAGATAGGAGCATCTGTATCTAGACAAAGAAAGTTTAAGCAATAAACGTTCCTACTCCTAGTGCCTGTCAAGATGACCTCTTTGTCACTTGACATCCTAATTAGGCACTCATCCTAGTGGAAGATAATAACATAGCCAAGATCAGAGAGCTGGCTTATGGTTATAAGGTTGTGTTGCAACCCTTCAACATAAGCCACCTTGGTGATGGTGACTATGTGTAACACAAATGTAACACCTCCCCTGTAATGACCGCATAATATGGGTCCGACCGGGGCCCCACAACATACAGACGCCACAGCTTAAGCATTAAAAGATGATATAAGTCTACCAAAATTAAAACTCAGAATAAAACAGCAAAAACGAACAAACAAAACTAGAAGTTATCCAACAAACCAGAAGTATCAAAATAGCCTTAAGGCCTTACATAATAAGAGTCCAAAACTGAATAATAATCCTATCAATATGCAAAAGCACTCCTAGGCTACCTCGGCATGCAAGCCGGATTACAACTCAAGGATCATATCATAGCATCAAAACATAAGCAGATAAAGGTTTACTTCATGAGGCATAGGCCTTTTTGGCCTGCGAGCTTGCTCCTGCTTGCGATCATTGCCCAGTAAAAATTTATGGTACCGTGGGTCAGCAAAAGCTGACCTCAACTGTCTAACCAACAGATCTCCTCTTGATCGTCCCTAACAGACCCCGGGGTATTCCATCACCCTGTAGGTCAACACTTAGTATGCAATAAATAATAACCTATAAAGCTATAAACAGGTTTGGATGTCCCAAGCAACAAACATGTTTCTAAGTTGAGCAAGTAAAAAATGGGGCCTATAATGTAACATGAATGCAATCCTGGGTTTCTCCCAAGGCACCCTAAAGTGTATGATGCTAACACATCATCATCAAATCGGGTACTTTCGATTTCCCAATTGGAGTTCAAGCCGCAAACACAAGGGCACTCTAATTTCCCCCAACGGCACACAAGCCGCCACATTGAACTCTTGCCTCGACCCCACCTGTTCATGGTTCTCAAACCACGGGCTTGCCTACAAACTCTGACTTCACACGTCAGGGTTTCGCCATACAAACAAACTGATGCTAAGAACCCTTGCTAGAACCCACTCGTTCGCGACGACCCAGGCCCGGCTCCAAAATCGGGACCAAGTCCACCGAAGGAGACCTAGCGGGACCCAGCTGGTATTGTCCGGGCTTGTCATAAGCTTGACGTTCTCATCAGTTCCATAGAATAGGACTTGTCTCGCCGGGATACTCTCCACACATGACCTTGTAACGTCACGGGCTAGCCAGCTGAGCACAGAGACAAACCACACCTTGTTACATCACTATCCCATGCCTTTCTCACCCTATTCCAACACTTGTATCATACCATCCTTGTACCCCCGCATGTACTCTAATTTCCACTCGGTCCAGTTCAGGCCACACATACTCACGCATGAAAGGGGGAAAAATATCATCACAGATGGTATTTAGTTGTTAACGAATTTCTACAAAATCCTTAAGGCTTGCATTGCAACATCACTGAGTCGGACTAACGGTCGCGACTACGGCTTCACCCACAATGCCTAAGCCACTAACGAAGCGGATATATAATGTAATATCATGTCAGGGACGGACTCAATCGACCATGTGGCTCCACTTGAAACATGGCAACCCGAATCCCTCTCACTTGAGAGATCTGATGCCTAGAAGGCTTGAAAGAAAACAAGAAAAGAGTAGATGACATGCACGCATCCTAAAAACCAAGAGGAGAAGTGTCGTTACCCTTTGACTCCTCTCTATAACCATAAAGCCCTTGTCTTGCACGGATGAAAACGAGCGTGTTCGCGTCCTCTTCAAGGATCTGGCCTCGAAACGACCATCGGAGCTCTAAAGCTCCGTTAATGGGGGAGAAAGCTCCTCTCTTCCTCCTCCGAACTCGCTCTCTCTCTCAAACCCTAAGTCAACTCCAAAATGAGAACAAATGAGGGAGAGAACCGTTCAGCCCTACTAAAGCCCTTTGGGCAGATGATCCTTGGGTCCAGGATCAACTTTGATGTTAAATCAAAAGGCTAAGAAATCGATCTACGAAACCCCGCAATTCAGCAATTTAGTCAAACTGCTCAAAATTCGTCGAACGACCTGAGTTCGACGAATGACCCTGAGTTCGATGAATGGCCCTCAGCTCGATGAATGGCCATGAGCTCGATTGTTGACGGCTAGAGTTTGACTTTCGTTGAACAGCCAGAGTTCGACTTTCATCGAATGGACAGAGTTCGACTTCTCATCGAATGGCCACAGTTTGACTTTCGTCGAACGACAAGAGTTTGACTTTCATCGAATGGCCTTCGACGATCCCAAAATTTCGTCGAACTACTCTGGTTCCTCAAATTTGGGGTGTTACAACTCCTCCCCACTTACAAGAATTTCGTCCCCAAAATTAATCTTCATACAGGAAGATAGCAAAAAAATTATTGCAATAAATTTAAACATTATTACAACAATTTTACACAAACCATTTTCATTCAGGCAAACAGTAAGAAAAATGTTGCAACGTCTCAAAACACTGTTGCAACATATCGAACATTGTTCTAATGAACATTATACAAACAACTCAGGATAATCTTCGTGCATGGTTTTCTCTCTCTCCCAAGAGAAATCGTCCCTCCCGCAATTGTACCAACACATCTTTATGAGCTTCACCTCTTTGTTCCGCAACTACTGACTTCTGAATCCTATATACCCACCGGACGGACTTTCGTCCTCAAGACCTCTTCTATCGGCACTGTCGCAAGTTCGATTACCACACTAGCCTCCACCAAGGCCATCCTTAAGATGGAGACATGTAAAACATCATGTAAACCATTCATCTCCGTGGACAACACCGACCGGTAAGCTGCTTCTCCAGTACGTTCTACAACCTCAAATGGTCCCAAAAACCTCAGACTCAACTTCTTGAGTCGGCGAATCCGCAAAATGCCTTTGAATGACTTGATCTTGAGATAGACTCAGTCGCCTACCGCAAACTCCGTATTCCTATGGCGAGCATTAAAATACTCTGCTTGCTGATCTTGGGCAACCTTCATGCGCTCTTGAATGGTTTGCACCAACTCGCGTGCATCAACCACCACTTCTTTTCCCAAAAGTTTGGTGTCTCCCGCCTCTATACATGACAATGGCGTTCGACACCGCAGTCCATACAAAGCTTCGTATGGCGTCATCTTTATACTTCTCTGGAAATTGTTGTTATAGGCGAACTCCACCATGAAGAGGTGATCTTCCCACTTCTTACCAAAGTCAGGAATACACATCCTCAGCATATCATCCATAGTACGATTCATTCTTTCAGTTTGCCCATTGATTTGAGGATGGAACAACGTACTGAACTTGAGCTTTGTGCCCAGACTCTTATGAACCAACCTCTAGTCTTTTGACATGAAACGTCCATCGCGATCACTAACTATACTCTTAGGAATCCCATGTAGTCATACAATGTTGCGAACATACAACTTTACCAGCTTCTCCACGCTGTCCTCTTTCCGATTTGGAATGAAATAAGCCACTTTGGTCAAGAGATCCATGATCGCCCAAATCATGTCGTTACCCTGCTGCGATCGAGGTAAGCTATGCACAAAATCCATGGAGATGTCATCAAATTTCCATTTGGGGATCGAAAGAGTCTTCAGGAACCCTCCTAGCTTTTGACATTCGGCATCCACTAAGGCGCAAGTTTGGCACCGACTTACGTACAAAGATACGTCCAGCTTCAGACCATGCCACCAAAAAGATTTCTTCATATCCAAGTACTTCTTTGTACTGCCCGGGTGAATGGAGTACTTTGCGAAATGAGCCTCAAACATCAACTCCTCGCGGAACTTGCCGAACTGCGGTACACATATCCTTCATCGTTCCTCAGAATCCCATCAATCATCTCCCGGGCACTACCCTCGCCCTTTTGAGCTTCCACTACGAATGGTTGAAACTCTACATCCAAATTAGTCGCTTCCTAAACACGATCGGTTAAGTCATTTTACAACTCAATGCTGTTCAACCGAGCTGTACTAGACTTGCATCTGGCTACACACACAATGCCAAGGGACTCCCAGTCTCGTACCAACCGCTCAACATGAGATTCGATCCAACTCCATTTATCAAAGTATTTCCTACTCAAGGCATCCGCCACCATGTTGGCTTTGCCCAGTGTATACTGAATCGCCACTTCATAGTATCTAAGGAACTCGACCCATCTGCGCTGCCGCATATTCAAGTCCTTTTGGTCTAGAAGATAGTTCAGGATTTTGTGGTCCGTGAAGATCTCCACCTTCGCACCATACACATATTGTCGCCACAACTTTAATGCAAAAATTACCGCCTCAATTCCAAGTCATGGACGAGGTAATTCCTCTCGCGAGGCTTCAACTGCCGAGACCCAAAGGCTATAACACTGCCATGTTTCACCAACACCCAACCCAAACCGCATCCTGATGCGTCACTAAAAATCTGAAATCCTTCAGTCCCTTTAGGCAGACTTAGGATTGGAGCTGTCAGCAGCCTTTCCTTCAGGGTGTCAAACGTCTGATTGCACTCCTGAGTCCACATAAACTTCTGGTCCTTATGAGTTAGAGAAGTGAGGGGTAGAGCTATCCACAAAAAGTTTTCCACAAACCATCTATAGTACCCGGCTAGTCCAAGGAAACTTCGGACCTCCACCACGGTTCTCAAAATCGGCCAATCCCTGATGGCTTCAACTTTTGCCGGATCTACCGCCACCCAATCATCACTAACCACACGGCCCACCTTCGAGAACTTGAAACAAAAACTCGCACTTCGAGAACTTTGCATAAAGCTGGTTCTCTATCAATACCTGCAAGACTACTCTTAAGTGACTCTCATGCTCCACCTCCGATTTAGAGTAAACCAAAATGTCGTCAATAAAGACAACAACAAAAGAGTCCAAGTATTCCTGAAATACTCAATTCATCAAATCCATGAATACTGATGGTGCAATCGTCAACCCGAACGACATCATCGAGAACTCGAAATGATCATACCTCATACCAAAAGTTGTCTTGGGTATGTACTCATCTTGAATCCGCAACTGATAGTATCCTGACTTCAAGTCCAACTTAGAATACACCACTGAACCTACCAACTGGTCGAACAGATCATCTATCCGAGGAATCAGATACTTATTCTTGACAGTTAGTTTATTCAACTCTCTGTATTCTATGCACAACCGCATACTACCATATTTCTTCTTCACAAACAACATTGGCGGCACCAACTGAATGGTGAAGAACTGGGTCTAATATACCTATGCTCCAACAGTTCCTACAACTATACTTTGAGTTCGGCCAACTCTTTTGGTGTCATCCTAAAAGGAGGACGGGACACCGGCCTAGCCTCTAGCACTAACTCAATCGAGAAATCAATCTCCTGTCGAGGAGGTGCTCCTGGAAGCTCATCAGGAAACACATCCTCAAACTCTGCCACTACCGGCGCTTCCCCAAGTGATAACCTAGAAAGACAAACCTCCAACAATGCTATAAGAGCTACTCCTCCCTGGTTAACTGCCCGCACCAACTGAATGGCCGAAATCAGGGAATAAGCAACTCTACTAAGGCCCTCAAACTTAACTTCTGCTGCCCTTCTGTCCTCAGGGTCACTACCTTAGATAGGTAGTAAATACTGGCATGCTGCTCTGCAAGCCAATCCATTCCCAATTTTAAATCGAACTCAAACAATGGTAGAACTGCCGCTACCGACATGAAGTCAACTCCGTCCAGACTCCAACAAATGCGCCCATTCGCCCTGGTAGTCATGGATGGCCCTTGAGCCTGTGCACCTTCAGATCTACATCCGCCGAAAATTATTCAACTCCAATTCTCTGGATAAAGCTTTCCACAAGTAAGGAGTGTGACGCTCCTGTATCATATAATACCCTAGCGGTGTACCTAGAAACTAACATAAAGTCTAAAACATAGGCAAGATACATAAATGATCTTGAACTTCTATAGTAAAAGATTAACTCAAACTTTCATAATTGTTACCACATTTGGCTATCAGATCGCTTCCTGCTGCCCAAGGATATATGTCGTTGGTTGCACGGGTTGGAAACGAAAAGCGCTAGACTCCGCCATCTTTCCTTTCTCCGCTGTGCTGGGCCCGGAGCGCACCGACTGCTTTTGACTCATCTCCTGCTTAGCGTGTTGGGTTTCTCTATGAGGATGACACAACACTTGTGCACGCAGCGGAAGGAAAAACATCAAGAAAAACCCAAAGAGATGTGGATCGGGCCATGAACGTTGAATCAAGAAGTTAGCAAAAACTAGGCAAAATTTACCTCGGTGGCGTTGAGTCACAACTCAACGGTGATGCTCCAAATTTCTTCTGCGTGCTAGTGGCGAGTTCTACGTAGAATAATATCCACGTTTCTGCAGAAGTCCACACGAGCGGGAGAACACCGGACTTTCCGTCACACGGAAGATCGGGAAGAACGATGACCGCACCTTACTATTCCACGGACTGCTAGGTCCGCGCCAGGAAGAGCAGCACCAGCGACGGTCGTCGGAGAAGAGGAGGTCAGCGGAGCGAACACGGCGGCGGCGGAATCCTTCCGTCGGCGGCGGGATTCGGGATCGGCTGAACGATCGCGGAACGGAACTTTTCCGTCGCGGGTTTCGATCTGCTACAGGAGAAAATCGCGAGCCTTGAACCCGAAAACCCTAAGTGTTCTATTTATACCAAAGGTATAAATAAACCTAGGAAAATCGCTATTCGCAGACCACCCAAGAATAAGGGTTCCAGAATCGGCGAGAATGACCAGCCGATCGGTAAGAATTGATCGTCGAGAATCACTAAGGATCGGCGAGTATCGGCTAGAATCGGCGAGAACTAGTCAGCGAGAATCGGTCGGCGAGAATCACCAGCAGATTCGACGAGTATCAATCGGCGAGAATGCCCGATGATTCACGTCGAATCGCAGGTTGACGATTCTCGTCGATCGTCGAGAATCACTGACAATATACGTCGAACATGGTCGACGATACACGCCGATCGGCGAGAATCAGAGAACTATTCTCGACGATTCTCGTCGATCGGTGAGAATCAGAGACTTATTCTCGACGATTCTCGTCAACCCTCGGCCGACTATACTTACCAATCCTTCGAGGCAACATTTGCCCAACCCGATGATTCTTTAAGGCAACACTTTGCCCACAACCCCATTCAGGTCGGTGATTGGCAACCTTTACCAACACAGTCAATTATCCAACTTCTCCACATCTCTTATGTGCGACCCTGCAGGCTCATATCGCGTTGGCAGTGAGATTACATGTTTGATCACTTCCAGATCACAATGGTAACTCCAACAGACTCCCACTTGATCTCGAAAGTATCAAAGCAAAAACTTCACAAACAATGAGCTGCATCTAGCAATGCATCATTGCTCTCCAAGCAATAAGAGTTCATAACTCATAAGCCTTTATGACCAATGTATCAGCGTTGTCTTTGTCCCTTTGTCCCTTACATCCGGAAAGAACTAGAGGCATGGACCGTGTCACCCTCGTAATAGCTCAATCCAAGTTTCTTGATCCAGGACGGACTTCCAGAGAATGGTGAGTCCAATATCACATATTGACTCAACCAAGCATGGCCATGCATTTCTCAGTCCAGTTCCATCAAGGGGCTCATGGATGCAACTCCTGTCATACAGGAGGACAAATCCTATATCTGCTCACACACAAACACCCAAATGATTCGTAACATGCCCAACAACCACCCTTATCATCAACCTTTCTCAAGGAAGACTTTAGATGGCATCAAAGCACGCTCTTCCTCACTTGATGAATGTTGTGACTTCAGGTCAAAGGATCACAACACCCTTGTCAATTGAGACCTACTCGTGACACGATTGGATGACAATCCACAGAGTAGTCTCAGGTTGGGTCTGTCCAGTATAACTTGTTCACTAACAAGTACCCACGTGATGACTTGATATCACAATATCATGACCTGTGAGAACCGGTCATCAGTCAACACACGTGCTAGTCTCCATGTACCATCATCACCCTTAGCTTCTATGATGATACTCGACCAGGGACCTTTAAGAATGAAGCTTCAAATAAATCATGGGCTCTCACATTCAAGTCACGTACTTGATGCCCCATGGAAGCGAACATTCTAAGGGTATCTATTATGTTAACACTTAACTATCATATAGAAAAAGACATAATAAAAGAACTTGCCATTAATTATAAGAGAAAAATTCGGTACACAGTTCATCATATGAACAAACAGCCAACAAAATACAAGATTACATGCAATCCACAAGATTCTCGCTAGAGTTGATCATTTAGGTATCGTATACCCATCGATCTAGTATGACCATCATGCTTTCTCTGCGTGAGAGGCTTTGTCAGTGGATCCGCAATATTTTCCTCAGTCGGCACTCTGCAAATGTTTACATCTCCTCGTTCGACAATCTCACGAATAAGATGAAACCGCCGAAGTATGTGCTTGGAGCGCTGATGAGATCTAGGTTCCTTAGATTGTGCAATTACACCATTATTATCACAGTAGAGAACTACGGGACCAACAATGCTAGGAACTACATCAGGCTCGCCGATGAATTTCCTAATCCATACAGCCTCCTTCGCCGCATTAGCTGCTGCGATATCCTCGGCCTCTGTTGTAGAATCAGCAACTGTCTCTTGCTTGGAACTCTTCCAGCTCACAGCTCCTCCATTCAGGCAAAACACAAAACCTGACTGAGACTTGGAGTCGTATCTATCAGTTTGGAAGCTAGCATACACCGAGCTCTTCCTCTCCACCATACACCAAGAACACATCCTTAGTCCTTCTCAAGTACTTCAGGATATTCTTGATTGCAATCCAGTGACACTCACCGGGGTCTGACTGATACCTGCTAGTCATGCTCAAAGTAAAGGAGACATCGGGCCGAGTACATAACATCGCGTACATGATTGATCCAATTGCCGAAGCATATGGAATCAACTTCATGCGGTCATTATCTTCACAAGATTTTGGACACTGGTCCTTAGAGAGATTCACACCATGAGACATGGGCAAAAATCCTTTCTTGGACTCAAGCATGTTGAACCGCTTCAACACCTTTTCGATGTACGTACTCTGGGTCAAACCCAGCAACTTCTTCGATCTATCTCTATATATCTTAATACCGAGTATATAAGTCGCTTCACCCAAATCCTTCATTGAAAAGCAGTTCCCTAGGTTGTTCTTAACAACTTTTAGGGTAGGAATGTCATTCCCAATCAACAGTATGTCATCTACATACAATATCAGGAAGACAACAATGCTCCCACTGATTCGCTTGTAAACACAAGGCTCATCTTCATTCTTGATGAAACCAAACTCTTTGATTTTCTCATCAAAACGAAGATTCCAACTTCGAGAGGCCTGTTTCAGTCCATAGATGGACTTATTCAGCTTGCATATTTTAGTGGCTTCATCTGGGGATACAAAACCCTCAGGTTGTGTCATATACACTTCCTCAAGGAGGTTTCCATTAAGGAAAGCCGTTTTGACATCCATCTGCCAGATCTCGTAGTCATAATACACAGCAATAGCAAGCAATATCCTAATGGACTTCACCATAGCAACAGGGGAAAAGGTCTCATCATAGTCAATACCATGAATTTGCTTGAAACCCTTAGCCACCAGTCGCCCTTTGAATGTCTGTACATTCCCATCCATGTCGGTCTTCTTCTTGAAAACCCACTTGCACCCTATGGGTCGTACCCCTTCAGGTGGTTCCACCAAGTTCCAAACTTGGTTTGCATACATGGAGTCCATTTCGGATTTCATAGCCTCAAGCCATTTGTCGGAGTCCGGTCCATTCATAGCCTCTTGGTAGGTTGCTGGTTCATCATTATGATCCATAAGCAACACATTACCTATTTGAGACACGAGAAATCCATATCTCTCAGGCTCAAACCTCGGTCTACCAGATCTACGTAGGACTTGTGTTCCTTGAGCAGGTTCTCTAGCTACAACATCTTGTAGTCCTGGCTCAGAATCCAATTCCGGTTCATTCACTACATGTGGTTCTTGAACTTCTTCAAGCTCTACCTTTTCAGTCTTTCTTGATAAGAACTCTTTCTCCAAGAAGACACCAGTCCTTGCGATAAACACTTTGCCCTCAGACGGTAGGTAAAAGTAATACCCTTTTGTTTCCTTAGGATATCCCACCAGATAACATTTATCCGATTTGGGTTCCAGCTTGTCAGGAATTTGATGTCTCACGTATGCCTCACAGCCCTAAATTTTAATGAACGACATACTAGGACGCTTCCCAGTCCATATCTCATATGGTGTCTTCAGAACCGTTTTCGTTGGAGCGCGATTCAATGTCATTGCAGTAGTCTCTAAAGCAAAACCCCAAAAGGAAACAGGCAAGTCTGCATGACTCATCATCGAACGTACCATGTCTAACAGAGTACGATTTCTCCTCTCAGACACACCATTATGTTGTGGTGTTCTAGGTGGAGTGAGCTGTGATACAATACCACACTCTTTCAGATGATCACGGAACTCATGACTCAGGTATTCGCCACCTCGATCAGATCGGAGTGCTTTAACCCTTTTACCCAACTGGTTTTCTACTTCATTCTTGAACTCTTTGAACTTTTCAAAGGTCTCGGATTTGCACTTCATAAGATACACATATCCGTATCTACTGAAATCATCAGTAAATGTAACAAAGTAGAAATACACACCTCTAGCCATGGAACTCATGGGTCCGCATACATCACTATGTACAACACCGAAGAGATCCTCAGCCCTCTCAGTATAACCAGTGAAAGGAGCTTTAGTCATCTTGCCTAACAAACAAGACTCGCATCGCTCAAATGATTCATAATCAAATGAGTCCAAAAGTCCATCTCTATGGAGCTTGGATATGCGTTTCTCGTTGATATGGCCCAAACGACAATGCCAGAGATACATAGGGTTTGAGTCATTTGTTCTTAGTCTTTTATTATTATTTACATTACAGATCAGATGGTCCAAGTTCAAAACATAAAGACCATTAAACAATTGGGCTACAGCATAACAAACATCATTCTTAAATATAGAACAACAATTGTTCTTAATTATAAAAGAAAATCCAATCATGTCCAAACATGAAATAGATATAATGTTTCTAGTTATGGCCGGAACAAAATAACAATTATCAAGTTCTATTACAAGCCCACTGGGCAAAGAAAGACGATAAACCCCTACGGCTACAGCAACAACTCTTGCTCCATTGCCGACGCGGAGGTCCACCTCCCCTTTACTCAGCAATCTTCTCCTTCCCAGTTCCTGCACATTTGTACAAATGTGAGAACCACATCCGGTATCCAATACCCAAGATGAAGGAGCAGAAAGGTTTATCTCTATAACGTAAATATTTGAAGCGGAAGTCATACCTCCCCTCAATTTCTGCAGACCCTCAATGTACGAAGGACAGTTCCTCCTCCAATGACCAGCCTTGCCACAGTGGTGGCATTTCCCTTCCTTCACTGTGCTTTTCTTTTTCATCAGTGCTGAAGACTTGGGCTCAAGGTATGACTTAGGTCCCACCTTCGTCTTCTTAGAGCCCTTGGCCTTGCCCTTGCCCTTATGCACCATCAGTATGGGGCTGGCAGGCTTGGCCTTCTTCATATTGATTTCGACAATTCTCAACATACCTAGGAGTTTGGGCAGTGTCTTGTCTATCTCATTTATATTGTAGTTCAAGACAAACTGCTCATAACTGTCCGGCAACGATTGCAGGATCAGATCCGTGGCCAACTCTTGACCAAAAGGAAAACCCAGCCTTTCAAGGTTCTCTATATACCCAATCATCTTGAGTACGTGAATCCCTACTGAGTCTCGAACTCCCATCTTGCACTGAAACAACGCCTTTGTGATGTCGAACCTCTCTTGACGAGCCTGCCCTTGAAACATTTTCTTGAGATGCTCGTCAATCTCCTTGCACCCCATGTTCTCATGTTGCTTCTGAAGCTCAGAGTTCATAGTGGCAAGCATAAGGCATTCGACATCTAAAGCATCGTCAGTATACTTCTTATAAGTATCTTTCTCAGCACGAGAAGAGTTCCCGGTCGGCACCTCGGGGGCTTCTTCTTCCAAGACATAGAGCTTTCGCTCTTGCCTGAGAACAATTCTCAGGTTCCTGTACCAGTCCATGTAATTTGTCCCACTTAGCTTATCCTTCTCAAGGATGGCTCTCAGAGACAAGGTGGATTGTGAAACACTTGCCATGGAATTCTACAAGAATTTATGCAGAATAAAATCAGTACCAAAATTTCAAATACAATTTATTTTAATTTGGACTTCAATTAAAATACTCCCACTATTTTATTCGAAATGATAGCCCTCACTAACAATTCGGAGAGTTCATGCGAGCTACTCTCTTAGTGGACAAGATCCGTATTTCACCAACACTATGAGTCCGCTTTGGCGTTCCTCTCACGATGCGGTTATTTAGGTAGGCAACGCTTGCCAATTGCATCCTCATGTAATTCTTGTATGGTTGGTGAATAACTCCTTATTCGCATCCATCATATGGTGCATGCCAACCCTATGCCTCTAGGCACTCAACCTTTGAGGTCACCTAGTTAAGTATGACCCGATGTCGACAGTGGGATATCACAATTATCCGCTTGCACCCTTACCAAGATAGATTAATGCACCTTGCTTTGGCAAGCCCACACTTCATCGATCGAGGCAGGAAGAGTGTCATCCATTGGAAGGCATCCGAACACTTAATATTAGATGAAGGGATTTTTCAATTATAGGTTAACAATTAACCATGATCAACATTTGATCAATGTGCACATCCAATGAAAAATAATTCTAAACCACATGCATCCCTTATGTGCACATCCTAACACCATCAACAATTGATAGAAGGAAGGGATAAATCTGAACATCCGGAAACTTCCAAATCCTCAGATTTACATGCATTGAACAAAGGCAAAGACAACTCAACTTAAAGCAGTAGACAAGCTCATCTCTCTTTGTTGGATTCAAAATCCAAAACAAAATCGAGGGATGGTTACTGCTAAGGAGATCACAATTTCTAACAATTAGAAATTCCCACACAATTCCAGACGTTCTTGGCAGGGAAACCAAGACTAAATCTAGGCATTTAGAACACTTCTAAATCCCTAGGTTTACACGCACTGGAACAACAAACTTCCAATACAACAATCATGGCCGAACCTCCCTCTGATACCACTGTTGGGTTTCTCTATGAGGATGGCACAACACTTGTGCACGCAGCGGAAGGAAAAACATCAAGAAAAACCCAAAGAGATGTGGATCGGGCCATGAACGTTGAATCAAGAAGTTAGCAAAAACTAGTCAAAAATTACCTCGGTGGCGTTGAGTCACAACTCAACGGTGATGCTCCAAATTTCTTCTGCGTGCTAGTGGCGAGTTCTGCGTAGAATAATATCCACGTTTTTGCAGAAGTCCACACGAGCGGGAGAACACCGGACTTTCCGTCACACGGAAGATCGGGAAGAACGATGACCGCACCTTGCTATTCCACGGACTACTAGGTCCGCGCCAGGAAGAGCAGCACCAGCGACGGTCGCCGGAGAAGAGGAGGTCAGCGGAGCGAACACGGCGGCGGCGGAACCCTTCCATCGGCGGCGGGATTCGGGATCGGCGGAACGATCGCGGAACGGAACTCTTCCATCGCGGGTTTCGATCTGCTACAGGAGAAAATCGCGAGCCTTGAACCCGAAAACCCTAAGTGTTCTATTTATACCAAAGGTATAAATAAACCTAGGAAAATCGCTATTCGCAGACCACCCAAGAATAAGGGTTCCAGAATCGGCGAGAATGACCAGCCGATCGGTAAGAATCGATCGTCGAGAATCACTAAGGATCGGCGAGTATAGGCTAGAATCGGCGATAACCAGTCAGCGAGAATCGGTCGCCGAGAATCACCAGCAGATTCGGCGAGTATCAATCGGCGAGAATGCCCGATGATTCACGTCGAATCGCAGGTTGACGATTCTCGTCGATCGTCGAGAATCACTGACAATATATGTCGAACAGGGTCGACGATACACGCCGATCGGCGAGAATCAGAGAACTATTCTCGACGATTCTCGTCGATCGGCGAGAATCAGAGACTTATTCTCGACGATTCTTGTCGACCCTCGGCCGACTATACTTACCAATCCTTCGAGGCAACATTTGCCCAACCCGATGATTCTCTAAGGCAACACTTTGCCCACAACCCCATTCAGGTCGGTGATTGGCAACCTTTACCAACACAGTCAATTATCCAACTTCTCCACATCTCTTATGTGCGACCCTGCAGGCTCATATCGCGTTGGCAGTGAGATTACATGTTTGATCACTTCCAGATTAATAAGACCGGAATCCGCGACCTGCCCGCGCAGCTTTCCAGACCGGACGGCCTGCCTACTCAAGCCGCCAAGCCTCCCAAGCCGGGCGGTCTCCATGTCAGGCCGCTGCCAACGCCGACCCTGCTCAGCGACAAGGCCCAAGGACCCGGCCGTCAGCTCGCCAGGAGGAATCCGCCAGGCCGCGTAGCTTCCCTCCTTTCTTGTTTCTTTCTCTTTTACTTCCCCTCACCTCTGCCCGGTTCTCCTGTACCCCGGGCAGCCGGTAATTTTAGCCCTGCCCATTTGGGCAGGCCCCCGAGCCTATAAATAGGGGGTGGGTGCACTCCCCAAGACACGCTGACTGGGATCCAGGAGCTCGCCTGTTAAGAGCTGCGGTCTCAAGTCTAGTGTATTGCGGCTTGTAGTCCGGCCGGCTTCCTCTTTTACTCGTTGTAACTGTTTCTCATTTTTAAGTAAAGGAAAGCCCGCCGCAAGAGTGGCATTTAAGCCGCGGCGGGCGAACTCTGCTGTTGCCGCTGCCAGCGGCCCCTCTTTTTCTGCCCTTTAGCCGCGACCGCTAGTAACCGATTGGTCGACAGTCTCCTCCTTTCCTTCCCTATTCCCTGGTGTTCGAACCGTTAGCTGGTGGTGCCCGACTCCCTGTCCGTTTTCGTGCATCAACAGTTAACACACGACCTTCAGATCTCGACTAATCGATGAAATCAGCGGTCTAGCTAATTAGACCGCTCTATCCTCTAGATTTCGGCGGCCTGTCGAGCAAGCCGCAACTTAGCCGGCTATGGTTTTCAGCCCGCCTCCAGCACTGTGGAACCTAGCATTCTATCCGCTCTCTTTTCAGCCGGTCTTCTTATCGGTTTGCAGTATCGTCTAGCCGCCACGTTAAGCCGCCGCTGTTCTGCGGTCTCTTGAAAAAGTTCGACTATTCTTTCTTTTCAGGATGAATCCTGCAAAGGGTCATGATAAATCAAGCCGCATCTCAGTGACTACAGATCTCTCAGAAGTGCAGGATTGCTCGTATTTGGATAGTGAGTTTGTGGACACTCATAAAGAAATTTTTGCAAACAGTGTTGAGCGTGGCCTAGAATCTGTTACAAATGAACCTCTTTGTGAGGAAGAAGAAGAGGCCCCTTCTCCATTCATTAATCGTATTCGGTGGGATACTCTCTCCGATAACTTTAGAGTACCGCGTCTCCCGGAGTATTCTGGATGTGATGATCCGTTTTCTCATTTGCAAGCTTTTGAATCAGCTGTTTCACTGAGAAACGTGTCAAATGGAGTAAAATGCAAACTCTTCGTTATATCTTTTGGCAATGTTGCAAGAGAATGGTTTTATAGCCTCCCACCTCGATAAGTAACCAGCTTTAAGGATCTTCGAAGTCAATTTATTTCTAGATTCGCTATTTACAGGAAGCGGAAAAGAGACGTTGGAGCTCTCTTCCGAATCAAGCAAGGAATTGACGAGTCTAATCCAGATTTTGTTGATCGGTTTCAAAAGGAGGTTTTAGATATTTGTAGCGTCCATCAAGACTATTACTGTTGAAACCGAAAAATCGGTCTCACGTGGAGTTCGACCCTTGGGGAAGGGGTGACCGCGCAACTACTACCCTCAAGCGAACGATCTAGGCACAAGACTAGGAACACAAGGGACAGACCCAAGGTCTCAACGTGGAGGACCCGCCGCATACCCGGAAGACTAACTAACTCTTCCCCTCCCAAGCCAATGGCTGAGCTAAGGCACCTTCGGAGGGCTCTCTTGGCCGACCGGAACATCTAAGGAGGATCTCCAGATCCACTCCCAAGCTAGAGGTGCCACCTCGGGTCTATGTAAAATGTTCCCCGCCCACCTTACTATTGGCTCAAAACCGCCCAGCAGCCCTACTCTACGCAGCCCCAATTGGGCCGCTAATAGCGGAACTCCGCTACTCTGAAAGGATGGCAACGGGCCATCAGGGGCTTCCCGGCATCTACACCTCGGGGCCCGCACGGGGGGAGCGGTTCACGAACACGCCGCTCGCCCAAGACAGGAGTAAACCACTTATTCACAGAGCATCACAGATATAAAAGAATATTACAGGAATATAAATTCCGTACTCGGCACGCAGGCCGAAAATATAAACAAAAAGGCCTTCGAGGGCCGGCACAAGTTTGGGCTTAAGCCCGCTACTCCCCGCCTGGTACTACAACACCTGTACGCCAACGTCTCGACGAGCGGCGGCCAACTAGTCATCGGTCGGCTAATTTAATCGGGCCAAACATATTGCACACACCCCATTTTTAGGGCTACGGAGCGTATTCCCTGCAAGCGGCTAAATAAACAACTTCCTCGGAGTCTTCTCCGGGAACCCCAGAAGATCACCAATCCGGCTCACACGTCCGGATGGGCTTCACACAGCATGCCTAAACCCGTACTCATGCTTCCGGGTACTAATGCAATTAACTGCGGGGACGTACACGTCAACCCGTCGGGGAGCTCCCTTCCCCCCACCCGTTGGTGGAGAGGGGCTTCCGTGCGAATATGGAAACAGAAGGCTTCATATGCCCAAGTTGAAACATCGTTACCCTTGTCGCGTGCTTGGCGGCTGGGGCGGGAGAGGAGCTCCGGGTCGATTCTGCTGCGTGCGGCCGCGTCGGCGGTCGATCTCCACTCTAGGCCGAGCCTCGCTCCAGGCCGAGCCTCGCTCCAGGCCGAGCCTCGCTCCAGGCCGAGCTTGCCGCCGGGAGAAGGGAAGGTCGAGGTGTGCTGCTCCAGGCCGGAAAAAAAAGGAGGGGGGCCGGGTTGCTCCAGGCGGTGAATCCTCCACAAAATATTTGAAGGGGAGTGAGCTAGAGAGGGGCGAGTTTGTGGATGAAAGATTAGGCTTTAGTTTCCCAAGCCCCGATCCTATAATTGGGTTCTTTCTCTCGTGAGGTTGAATTGCAATATCACCAACAACCTGTATACCTTCTACGGAAATTTGGCATAGAACAAGCCCCAAAACAACCAAGATCAGTCTTCTGGCTTGACTGAGAAATGAGTCCAGAAGGTTGAGATGCTTCCGAAAAAGCCTAAAACAGCGTGGGGAGGGGGGATGGTGGCCGGGCTGCTGCTTGGCCGGCGACGAGAGAGAGAGGGAAAGGGGCGGCCGTGGTTGTGCTGCTGGCCGGCGGAGAGAGGGGGTCGGGGCGGTGCTGCGCTGCTGGCCGGCGGGAGAGAGGGGGTCGGGGGCGGTGCTGCGCTGCTGGCCGGCGGGAGAGAGGGGGTCGGGGGCGGTGCTGTGCTGCTGGCCGGCGGGAGAGAGTGGGTCGGGGGCGGTGCTGCGCTGCTGGCCGGCGGGAGAGAGGGGGTCGGGAGCGGGTTCTGCGCTGCTGGCCGGCGGGAGAGAGGGCGGGGAAGGGGCGGCGGCGGCGGCGGGGCTCCCGGATCCGCCGGGCTAGGGCTCCTCTTTTTCCCCCCCGATCTCCCCTGCTGTTTCCTTTTTTCTCCCCTTTCTGTAACCCGTCCCCCCCTCTTTTTATTTTTCCTCTCTTTTATTTCCCCCCCCCCAGCTGATCTCATCTCCCCTCTTCAAAACTGTGCCCCCCCTTTCTCTTATAACAACCAAATATATAATATACATATAATATATTATATATTTTATAATATAATATATAATATATATACATATATATACACATATATATTTTGTATATAAATTAAAAACCCACGCGCATAGAACCTCCGCACGTACGCACGCACGAGGACCCGCACATCCTCAAACGGGGTCGCACCGACTCGTCGCCCATAACACGCCCCTAGGCTGATTTTTGGGGAGGGTCCCACTCGCCCGGGTACGGGGTTGTACACAATCCCCGCTCTTTTCGAGCTTGGCACAAGCTCGGAAAGAATCATCCAACCCAACGTATCCGACGAGTGGGAGCCGACCCAAAAAAAAAGTTTGAGAGAAACTGAAATCTGCGCTTGGAGCATCGATCTCTCCACGACCTTTCTGATCTTTTTGAATCACCCGATACCCTTTGGCTCACTGCTATCGAATTGCCCTTATACCAATACTTACAACAAGTATACAATTTCTCGTGATATCGTGAAACAACAAAGCCGTATCCTCTGGTACACGCTGAGCTAATCCTTTCCCCCCAGGTGTGCCTACACCCCTGCCAGCTAATGAGAGCATGACAGCGAGTCCACCCGGGGCCGAGCAACACTCGGGGTCCCTTACCCCCCAGGTGTGCCTTCAGCCCCGCCAGCTAGTGAGAGCCTAACAGCGAGTCTACCCGGGGCCGAGCATCACTCGGGGTCCTGCAAAATATCCAAACTCCAAACTCTCTCCCTTACCCCCCAGGTGTGCCTACAGCCCTGCCAGCTAGTGAGAGCCTGACAGCGAGTCTACCCGGGGCCGAGCATCACTCGGGGTCCTGCGAAAAACTCTCCAAGAACCAACCCTTTCCCCCCAGGTGTGCCTACAGCCCTGCCAGCTAATGAGAGCCTGACAGCGAGTCTACTTGGGGTCCACTACTACCGCCATCGAGTGACTTCCGGCCCTGCCAGCTAGGTGAGAGCCTGACAGCGGGATCTGCTCGAGGCCCACGGATGACACCGAGTGACTTCCGGCCCTGCCAGCTAGGTGATAGCCTGGCAGCGGGATCTGCTCGGGGTCCAAAACAACTGCCATCGAGTGACTTCCGGCCCTGCCAGCTAGGTGAGAGCCTGACAGCGGGATCTGCTCGAGGCCCACGGATGACACCGAGTGACGTCCGGCCCTGCCAGCTAGGTGAGAGCCTGGCAGCGGGATCTGCTCGGGGTCCAAAACAACCGCCATCGAGTGACTTCCGGCCCTGCCAGCTAGGTGAGAGCCTGACAGCGGGATCTGCTCGAGGCCCACAGATGACACCGAGTGACTTCCGGCCCTGCCAGCTAGGTGAGAGCCTGGCAGCGGGATCTGCTCGAGGTCCAAAACAACCGCCATCGAGTGACTTCCGGCCATGCCAGCTAGGTAAGAGCCTGACAGCAGGATCTGCTCGAGGCCCACGGATGACACCGAGTGACTTCCGGCCCTGCCAGCTAGGTGAGAGCCTTGCAGCGGGATCTGCTCGGGGTCCAAAACAATCGCCATCGAGTGACTTCCGGCCCTGCCAGCTAGGTGAGAGCCTGACAACGGGATCTGCTCGAGGCCCACGAATGACACCGAGTGACGTCCGGCCCTGCCAGCTAGGTGAGAGCCTGGCAGCGGGATCTGCTCGGGGTCCAAAACAACCGCCATCGAGTGACTTCCGGCCCTGCCAGCTAGGTGAGAGCCTGACAGCGGGATCTGCTCGAGGCCCACGGATGACACCGAGTGACTTCCGGCCCTACCAGCTAGGTGAGAGCCTGGCAGCGGGATCTGCTCGGTGTCCAAAACAACCGCCATCGAGTGACTTCCGGCCCTGCCAGCTAGGTGAGAGCCTGACAGCGGGATCTGCTCGAGGCCCACGGATGACACCGAGTGACTTCCGGCCCTGCCAGCTAGGTGAGAGCCTGACAGCGGGATCTGCTCGGGGTCCAAAACAACCGCCATCGAGTGACTTTCGGCCCTGCCAGCTAGGTGAGAGCCTGACAGCGGGATCTGCTCGAGGCCCACGGATGACACCGAGTGACGTCCGACCCTGCCAGCTAGGTGAGAGCCTGGCAGCGGGATCTGCTCGGGGTCCAAAACAACCGCCATCGAGTGACTTCCGGCCCTGCCAGCTAGGTGAGAGCCTGACAGCGGGATCTGCTCGAGGCCCACGGATGACACCGAGTGACGTCCGGCCCTGCCAGCTAGGTGAGAGCCTGGCAGCGGGATCTGCTCGGGGTCCAAAACAACCGCCATCGAGTGACTTCCGGCCCTGCCAGCTAGGTGAGAGCCTGACAGCAGGATCTGTTCGAGGCCCACGGATGACACCGAGTGACTTCCGGCCCTGCCAGCTAGGTGAGAGCCTGGCAGCGGGATCTGCTCGGGGTCCAAAACAACCGCCATCGAGTGACTTTCGGCCCTGCCAGCTAGGTGAGAGCCTGACAGCGGGATCTGCTCGAGGCCCACGGATGACACCGAGTGACTTCCGGCCCTGCCAGCTAGGTAAGAGCCTGGCAGCGGGATCTGCTCGAGGTCCAAAACAACCGCCATCGAGTGACTTCCGGCCCTGCCAGCTAGGTGAGAGCCTGACAGCGGGATCTGCTCGAGGCCCACGGATGACACCGAGTGACTTCCGGCCCTGCTAGCTAGATGAGAGCCTGACAGCGGGATCTGCTCGGGGTCCAAAACTACCCGACTTGACTTTGCTCGAGATGGAGACATCATGTTTACTTAAGAGGTGCTGGAGAGTTAATTGCACCGATGTTCTTACAAACGGAGGACTCATTCTCTTCATAAGAAAGACGATCTGGAAGTCGTCAAATCGGGAAGCCGGCGTCCGAGTCTGTTCCTAATAATTCCTCCAATTGGAAGAGAGATGCAATCGGGGAGACATAGGCCGACGTGCAAGGGGGGAGCTAATCTCGGCCGTCAGTGCAGAGGCTCGGTCTTACAATAGCGCTTAGAGTCCCGAGGCATCGTCCCATCATCCGAACTGGGCTATTTAAAAGGAACAGGTTGGACGTTTCGTATCCTGATCTAATGACAAAGATCACTTTCCGTCATGCCACTCGTGATTGCTTGGAGAGATCGGCCCTTTATCAAATCTGGGAGGTTAGCGTCTAGGCTCGTTCCTGATAATTCCTCTAGTCGGAGGAGAGGTGCGATCGGGGGACATAGGCCGACGTGCAAGAGGGGAGCTGATCTCGGCCGTCAGTGCAGAGGCTCGGTCTTACAATAGCGCTTAAAGTCCCGCGGCACCGTCCCATCGTCCGAACTAGGCTATTTAAAAGGAACGGGTTGGACGCTTGGCTTCCAGAGTCGATCGTGAGGCTAACCCTTGAAGCCCTCAGAAGCTCGAGGCAAATCGGTAATAAAAAGAAAACTTGACCGCTACTGAATTGCAAGGAAGAGACAACATATTACCGCTAGGGAGGGAATCCTTTCCGGTCACCCCGGCTCATAATACCTCTCAGCTGCTCTCTTACTCGATCTTGAAGACAATAACCCCCAGGCTTCTCGTTGATGTAATAAGTGGGGACACACGGGTTTTCACAGGTAGAAGCGTTTCAAATAGGTGCAAATCTTACTTCGAATGCTATGGGATGCAAACAACAACTATGAGAGGGGACAACTCTGAGTATGGGGACCTTACACACAAAGTGTCAACGCATGACCGTGGTCGTCACCTGGTTCCACTTCTATAGCCATGATGTTCGCCTGAGTTCTTCTGTGCTGGTCACTCTCCACGCTCACCGCACCAAAATGTTGAAACCGAAAAATCGGTCTCACGTGGAGTTCGACCCTTGGGGAAGGGGTGACCGCGCACCTACTACCCTCAAGCGAATGATCTAGGCACAAGACTAGGAACACAAGGGACAGACCCAAGGTCTCAGCGTGGAGGACCCGCCGCATACCCGGAAGACTAACTAACTCTTCCCCTCCCAAGCCAATGGCTGAGCTACGGCACCTTCGGAGGGCTCTCTTGGCCGACCGGAACATCTAAGGAGGATCTCCAGATCCACTCCCAAGCTAGAGGTGCCACCTCGGGTCTATGTAAAATGTTCCCCGCCCGCCTTACTATTGGCTCAAAACCGCCCAGCAACCCTACTCTACGCAGCCCCAATTGGGCCGCTAATAGCGGAACTCCGCTACTCTGAAAGGATGGCAACGGGCCATCAGGGGCTTCCCGACATCTACACCTCGGGGCCCGCACGGGGGGAGCGGTTCACGAACACGCCGCTCGCCCAAGACAGGAGTAAACCACTTATTCACAGAGCATCACAGATATAAAAGAATATTACAGGAATATAAATTCCATACTCGGCACGCAGGCCAGAAATATAAACAAAAAGGCCTTCGAGGGCCGGCACAAGTTTGGGCTTAAGCCCGCTACTCCCCGCCTGGTACTGCAACACCTGTACGCCAACGTCTCGATGAGCGGCGGCCAACTAGTCATCGGTCGGCTAATTTAATCGGGCCAAACATATTGCGCACACCCCATTTTTGGGGCTACGGAGCGCATTCCCTGCAAGCGGCTAAATAAACAACTTCCTCGGAGTCTTCTCCGGGAACCCCAGAACATCACCAATCCGGCTCACACGTCCGGATGGGCTTCACACAGCATGCCTAAACCCGTACTCACGCTTCCGGGTACTAATACAATTAACTGCGGGGACGTACACGTCAACCCGTCGGGGAGCTCCCTTCCCCCCACCCGTTGGTGGAGAGGGGCTTCCGTGCGAATATGGAAACAGAAGGCTTCACATGCCCAAGTTGAAACATCGTTACCCTTGTCGCGTGCTTGGCGGCGGGGGCGGGAGAGGAGCTCCGGGTTGATTCTGCTGCGTGCGGCCGCGTCGGCGGTCGATCTCCACTCTAGGCCGAGCCTCGCTCCAGGCCGAGCCTCGCTCCAGGCCGAGCTTGCTGCTGGGAGAAGGGAAGGTCGAGGTGTGCTGCTCCAGGCCGGAAAAAAAAGGAGGGGGGCCGGGTTGCTCCAGGCGGTGAATCCTCCACAAAATATTTGAAGGGGAGTGAGATAGTGTAAGACCCCCCTTTTTTTTTCTTTTTCGACACCGGGGTCTTAGGCCCAGAACCGCCGTTTTGCGGTGACTCCTTCACGCCCTAAAGGGTCATCACCACAAAGCGCTGATTCTGCCGGCCAATTCGATCACAGAAAAGTAGCATAATGAAGTAAAATGGAAACTATCTGTCCACAGAGAATCACATGACACAATAAATATAACTCCACAAAGGGAGTGTCCACAGAAAATAACATCAGAGTATCAAAAACGGGCTTATGCCGGGTACATCATAACCTCACTACAAGATCTCTCATGCAGAAACAAAAGTAGAAAACTACTCAAGGTCGAGACTCACGGTCCCGACTGTATGAACTCCGGAGCTAGACTGCCCCACCTCCAAGCGCACCGGTCTCTGGGGCTGCTCCTCCATGCTGGTCTCCACGATCCCCTAAATGATGCAGTTTGAAAACCGTTAGTCTAAAAGACTAAGTCCTATCATCCCCCGCCCCTTCCCCCACGGATCCTAAGCACCGAGCGGAGAGGATGAAAGGGGAGGACTTAATGGTGGAGAATAATCAAAAAGCAGATGACAGCGGACCTATACTAGCAATTCTATAGACATAAGCTGAAATATGAAATGTAACCTTCACTTATGTGAAAAACACATAAGCCAAGGGGTCCTCTGTAAGGCTCCCATCGTATAAAAAGTCTCATACCAATTTATACGATGGGGTGTCGGTTATCAAACAGCAGTAAATATATATATCCAAATTTAACCTTAATTTATAAACTTGCCCACACAAGCTTATAGACCAAGGGGTCGTTTTGCAGGTCCTAGAGTATAAGCATCCCATTCCACTTATACTTTAGGTGTCAAGGTTAAAGGAGACGATTATGCTATGACATGCAAGTGGGTATGATGGACATGCAAGTGCAACACACACACCCGACTCTGTGCACACAGACCTTTAGTTCCCCCTTTCTGGAGCCGTTACCTCCCAGGATACCTCCGTAGTGGCAGACGGAAGCGGTGGGTTGGGCCTCGCCCACCTCTAAACCGGTAAAGCACTACCGGTCAGACCTATCGTACGCCTCAACGCTTGGTGCACTAAGCGGACTCCTGCGTACTCTTGCCGGCTGGCGCACCGGACTTCTGTTGGCGAAGTGCTAACCACACTTGTCGAGTCAACGTATTGGCGTCGGTGCATCGACCCTCCGATACCGAAGACCCACCACCTTAATTTCCTTCTTGTTATGCACATGCAAATTAGCGTAATCAAGAACCGAGCCGAAGCTCCCCGGACACAAAGTCCGCCTTTTAACCATCCGAGCCGAAGCTCCCAGCTAACATCCGGTGCCCTCAGTATTTGTGAAATGTGCAACCCTAATTACTAAGTTACTCTTTTCAGCTTGTTAAAACAGTTTACGTTAACCCAGGACTGCCCCCGGTATTCCCTGTGAAGGGCTCTCAAGGGGCACTAGGAACTGTGTTGGGATTACGCCCAGCGTTCCCTTTCGCAAGGTACTTATTTATTATTGGTTGATTCTCTTACCCATTATTTTCTCATGTTCTGATAAGCTAATCCTAGGGTGATTTGACTCCACTCACCTCAGGGAGGACGATCTTTCGTCGGACCCGAGCGCCTCTAAACCCCAGACAAAATAACACCCTACTCACTTATCTTCCAAGATGCACCTAAATCTATTTATCCTTCCAGCAAACCAATCAAGACCCATCACATGTGCCCTAATTCATGTCCCAACTGCTTTTCTGCAGTATTACTAAATGCAGCCCACTTAAGCTATATGACCCGTAAAAAGGGAAGTATGTCATATGATCATCCAATGCTCATATAAAAATTATTAGAAGTCCATATGGGCATATGCAGACTGAATCCACAATTTCCTAATTTTTATGATTTAAATACTAATTTATTTATTTATTTTAAAAGCCAAAAGTTCCAAGGTTGAACGGGAAGTACAAGATTTAAGCAATATAAAGCTCCACTAAAATTATGATAAATGCAAGATGGGTAATCATCTAAAAATCCAGAAGCTCCAAATTATCCAGCAAGATTTTAGCCCTTAAATAGTATTTCCAATTTATTCTAAAATAATTCATAAAAAAGGGATGTACAATAAAAATACTTCCAACAATTCAGAGAAAATTCCAAGATGATGGTAAGGGCATATAACACCTCTATGTAAACTTTCATAATTTGTTTGAAAGAATTATTGCCCAAATTAATTAATTATCCTATTCTCAAAAATATGGCCTTGTAAAGAAAGTTCTGAAAACAGACCTCTAAAAATTATAAATAAATTTATACAAGTACGTTTTGGCCTAAATACCTCAAAACCTAAGCCTCATGATTTTTAAACAGATATATCAACCATAATGAATTTTCCTTACCAAAGCCCCTTTCTGAAATTAATGAAGGAAGTACCAAATAAAGTTAATTGAAAATTGTGATAAAATTCAGAGATGATCAACTAGAACTATAATAACCTCTGACCAAGTTTCATCATATTTTAAAGCATATAACATCCATAATAAAATCAAACGTCATTTTGGGCCTTTTGGTAATTAACAAATGAAGTACTACAAGTATTGATCAAAATTCCTCAAGTAAATTATCAGAGATTTCAAATACCCTAATCCCCTCACTACCCAAATTTGGTTAAGTTTCAAGATGTTTAGCTAACCTAACCTACACTATAAGTTTTAGGACCTAAGCTAGGGTTAGGGTTTTGGGGGCCCTACCTTTTTCACAATTTGCTAATATTTTTACCAGAGGGTTTTATATATCCTAGGAACCTCCTTGCAAAATTTGGTGTTCATCCAAGGTGTTTAGGACTCATGCCCTTCACAAGGCCAAAGGGTCCCTCCTTAGGGTTTGACCTAGGAACTTAGGGCAAATCTATTCCTCTCTATCCCATATTCCATGGGGAGGTGATAAGTGCCATAGCAAGTCAGTGGCCCAAATTTCAGCCTCTGTTGAGGTGATTTGTTCACTCAAAATCAAAAGTGCACCTTTTGACCAAAATGCCCTTTTTAAGGTATAGTTAGGGTTGAGTCAAAACCTATTCACAACACATCCAAATCAAATGAAATTTTATACAGATACCTAAAATGAACCCAGGGACCACTCCCCAAAATTTGGGAGGGTTTTGGAGACGTTTAGGACACCTATTTAATTTATTTATGGATTATTAAATTTTTATAAAAACTATAGAAATAGTTTCTCCAAAAATTCCCATTTTTGGACAGGCCCTAGGTATAGATAAGAATGATCCTCTGTACAAATTTCAGCCAATTTGGACAAGGGATGAAGGGTGGGCATCCATTTGAATCTCAGGTCAGCCCTAGGTACAGGTCCCACAAAAATGGGTGCCCTGGTCCAACCACAGGGCCAAATTGGTCCAAATCAATTTTGTATTATAGTAGACCCATAGGGCTACAACTTTCATATTGACCGTTTTCCCGCCAGGTGGGCCTAAGTAGTTTTAATAATTAATGCAAAACAGCCCAGAAAACAGGACAGAAAATTCAGAAATCAAAATTAAATAAAAGAAATGATGCTGCACGAATCTTAAAGCAAATCGTGGGGCTCCTGGTCATCTTCTTCCTCCAGCAAAGGGCCATGATTGGTCGAACCTGGAGCTTATTCCAAGTGCATTTCCCGGCCACACGGCCACCTCCCTGGCCGGCCACCACCGCCACCACCTTCGTTGAGGTGGGAGCTATCGCCGGGCGGCGGCACGGCCGCCGGAGGGGTGGTTTCCGGCGAACCCGACCACCATTTTTTTTTTTGGAAAAACCATGAAAATGAAAACTTGGATCGTCTCAATTGAGTCCGATTCTTGTCCTAAACGATTCCTAAGATCTACCCACGGAAGAAGGAGTAGAGGAGGACTTTTAACCTAGCTTGTCGTCGAGTGTGGTGGCGGTGCGTCATGGCCGGTGGTGGAGCTTTCCGAAGCTTGCAACTTCACTACCAAACCGCCCGGTTTCTTTAGGTGAAGGGTGGAAATGATACCTCTTGGCCCAGGGAAGCTTTTAAAAGCATCAAATGGGTTGGGGGAGAGGGAGGGTCATGGCTTCAAATCCATTAATGGTCATGAATTGGAATTTCGGTTTTGGAGAAAACCCATGGAAATTCACCTCCCCTTTGTCCCAATTCATTTGTAAACTCCTCAAAACTGATAGGGGATATGAATACTAATTAATTGGTGAAGAATGGAGGGGTGATTTGTTAAAATCAACAAACCGCAGACGCCCCTTGGATACCCTGCTGAAAACTCAACAACCGAAGGAGAATACGCCCACTTATATGTTGAAAGTTTCCCGGATCGTGGAGTTAACAGTGGTTATCTCAACAAAGCAGTAACAACCAGCAACACATGCAGCACACTTCTTTATTGATCAAGAGCAAACTTCTTTACAAGGCGAGACATACATGGCGAGACATGCTTCACCAAAACCCAACACGGGAGAGCAGAGAAGATACAAAGACAAGAACAAAAAACAAGCCGCGCGGACTCAAACAATTAGCCGCCGACCTACTGCTGTGGAGTCCGCTCAGTCCGCCAGGTCGCCAGACCGCAACCCAAGCCGCGCGAACTCACCCTTACTCCAATGCTTAGCTCTTCACCGCCGGTCTGCACGCCGC
This sequence comes from Platanthera guangdongensis, assembly GCA_039583875.1. Taxonomy (NCBI): domain Eukaryota; kingdom Viridiplantae; phylum Streptophyta; class Magnoliopsida; order Asparagales; family Orchidaceae; genus Platanthera; species Platanthera guangdongensis. The sequence goes on along the minus strand of CM077166.1, from coordinate 69,830,477 downwards.
CAGACCGCACAAGCTTGCAGCGCACCGAATGGAACAGTCCGCCTGATGCAGGCGACCTCCTGAACCCCGAACCAAGTCGCCAAAGAGAAGACCGCCTGGTCGCTATCCGCGACCTGCTGTTTACCGCCTGTTGCTTAACCGCAGAGTCCGCACTGTCCCTGACCGCAATCAGAGCCAAGTCTTGGCTTTCCAGCGCTATCCGCACAACCTGCACAGCACAACCGGGTCAACTCTATCCGCGCAGACACAAAGTCCAGGCCGCAGCAACTTACGCGAGCTCAAACACTGTTCACTTACTTCGGTCTAGGTTCCTCGGTTAGTTCTGATGTGACATGGGTCCTATTTATAGGCACGACGATGAGTATGGTCACCGCCCTTCCCGATAGGATCACCGCCACAACCCGCAGCAAGAACTTATGTGTCCGCCAGCCCGCGGACACACATGCCAGTTCGCCGCCCTGTGCAGATAGCCAGTCCGCCCCAGCTTCTCCAAGGCCGGACCCCAATATCCAGTCCGCCTTGCCGCCAGAGACCAAGCCAGGACCACCACAGCCGGACTCCACAAAAGCCGTATCCGCCATTCTGCGGACAAGGCATCAGCCCGCAAAACCCGAGCCCGCAACCGCGCCATCAAGGCACCTGCCGGACTCAGCGGATACCCAGCTATCGTCCGCATATCCCAAGTCCATTACCTCATTGCCAAGGCACCTCCGGACTTAGCGGACACGCCAATCCAGTCCGCTAACAGCAGACTCCAGTCCGCAACTCCTGAGTCCATTGCATCATCACAAGGCATCTCCGGACTTAGCGGACTCCAGCTCCAGTCCGCACGCTCCTGCACGGGCAATCCTCCAGTCCGCATATCCCCAAGCTAGCAAACAAGGCAAAGCACTTCTACTACGCTTGGCGGACTGAGAAACCAGCCCGCGCTCCACTGCGCGATCTCCCCGGACTGAGCCATCCTGGACTTGGTTCAATTCCCACCAAGTCCAGTCCACTGGCCGCAAGGGCCAGTCCGCACTTACTGGCGGACACTGGATCTAGCCCGCCATACCGGGCGACCTCCAGTTCCTGTCCGCGCTGACCGGCGGTCTCCGCGCTTCCACTTGCCGCTTCACTAGAGCAAGACCAAGGCAACTGCCAAACCGGTCTGCCGAGCTCCAGTTCTTCAGTCCGCTTCAAGCCGGACTCCGCGGATAACATTCCTATCCGCCCGGTTACTTCCTGGGAGTAAACCGCCTGCTGAGCATACACTGGCCTGGCAGACCGCCGCTGCTGTCCGCGCAGTCCGCGCGAACAGACCGCCCAGGCCGCCACAGAGCAAACCGCCTGCAACATCCCTGCCGACCTAGCAGTCCGCCAACCCAGTCCGCGTAGTCCGCGCGGATAGGTTTCCCAAGCCTTCCATTCATCCACTTTCACTTCACAGAATTCAACACTCCCCCTTGAAGTGAGAAGTGGTGAATAACTCCAGCAGCTCCCGTAACCTTGCACCTGGTCCTTCCGATAGCATCTACGAAGAGATGTCCAAGACATAGTCCTCGCCCCGCATATCATGGACCATGAGGGAGCCCTCCAGCATCTCCCAAAAGGAGCCATGCTTCCCTCTGCCTTCTTCAGCTTCAACCTCCACTCATGCATCAAAGGAGAATCACCAACTTCCTTGGATCCAGAAGCCCAAGCCTCGTTGCCTCTGAGAGAAGTCACCTCATCAGACTTGGTGTCAACCACCTCCTTGATTCTAGTGGGGTCATCACAGCCAGAAGTCCCTTGCTCGACCTGAGGGCTACCAAGGAAACACGGGACCAAGTCCGCCGTGTTCCCTTCACTATATCGAGCTGGTGGCTTACTGATCCTCTTCGATCTCCGAAGAACCTGATCATGGCTAACCACCTCCGCTGCTTTTGAACCAGCTCCGTTCCCGGGCAGACCCGGAACAGTGCTCCCTTTGTTCCCTGAACAAGACGCCTCCTTACTGGAACCAGAGCACCTGGAGCAACGCTCCCCCTGCTACCTGAACCAGAAGACTTCCCTCTTGAACATGAACTGCCTGGAACATCGCTCCCCTTGCTTCCTGAACAGGAAGCCTCCGCCTTTGAGTCAGAAGGTCCTGGAGCATCGCTCCCCCTTCTTCCCGACTCTGACGCCTTTGCCCCGGAGCTAGAACAACCTGGAGCACCTGGTGACTCAGACAACTCCACTTCCTTAGCAGCAGCCTCCTTCAGCCCACCATCTGACCTGCTTATCTCTAGCTCCACATAAGAGCTACCCCAATACGGCGTCAACTCATCGAAAACAATGTCTCTCGACACTATGAGTTTCTTCGTCGCAGGATCCATACACCTCCATCTTCTTCTCTGCTCATCATACCCTACAAAGACTAGCTTTGTTTTGAGAGCACCCGGAGAGTGTAATAGCAGGTAGATCCAAACACCCGAAGGTGCTTCACTGAGGGCTTCACTCCGAACATTAGCTCATAAGGAGTCTTCATTATGATCGGACTAAGAGGCATCCGGTTGATGACATGAGCAGCACAGGCCATTCCTTCCGCCCAAAGAGCCTTCGGAACGCCTTTACTCCGAAGCCAACACTTGCAGGTCTCCGTTAACCAACGGATCATCCGAGCTGCAACACTACCCTGTTGTGAAGTATGTCCACAAGAAAGCTCCATCCGGATCCCTTGCTTCCTGCAAAAGCGTGAGAACTCGGTTGAGTCAAACTCACCACCGAAACTTGTCCTCAACACCTTGATCCTCCGGCCAAGCTGGCCTTCGACAAGCTTCTTGAACTCCACAAACAAGCGTACCATGCTGGACTTCGTCTTCATAAAGTATACCCAAGTATACCCAGAATAGTCATCAACCAATATCAGCATGAACCTGCTGCCTCCAAGACTGGCCGTGACGGTCGGTCCCACCAGAGCACAATGGACAACCGCCAATGGTGCATTACTCCTGGCTTGTGCTTTGTCGACCATGAAGCGATAGGCTCCACTTTCCTGACATCCCGCACACCCCCGACCATCGCCATAGGATGACAATCTAGGCAAGCCTCTTACGAGTCTTCTTTCCGCCATTGCTTTCAGCTTGTCCATCCCTACATGCCCCAGTCTTTCATGCCAGATAGCTGCACTATCAGTGGCATCCAGCCGATCAGATCCAGAACTAGTTGAAGTCCCAACTACGTTCTTCTCCTTCCTCCCTACCTGAGCAACGTTCGCCGAGAGCAAGGTAACCTTGCACTCCTTCCGAAGATGACCTTGCTGCTTGCATTTATAGCACCGTGGTCCTTCCTTCCTCTTCCTATCACGCCTAGGAGAAACACTCCTTTCTTCCTGATATGAAGTAGAGGGACCATCATCAGCAGCAACCTCCTTCACCTTCTTCCTGAACAACCCATCAAGGGAAGTCCAAACCTCCGCAGCTGACCGACATCCACTGATGTGGTCCAAGAGCTCCGATGAGATCACCTGCTTGAGAATAGACTCCGCTTTCGCATTTGCCTCCTTCCAAGCTCTCATCGCCTCAGCATTGCCAGCAGTATCCTCTTGTCTTCCTGCTCCGCATACAACCTCCCAAAGGTCCTCGCCAAGAAGAAAGCTCTTCATACAGGACTTCCACCGTTCACAGTTCGCCTCTGTAAGAAGATCAATACCAAGACAACTTGCATCCTCCACTGCCATGGTTCTACCACTGGTTTCCTCTTCAGAAGAGCAACTACTTCCATTGAGCACTGCTTGACCACTCCAAGAACCTGGCTCTGATACCATGTTAAAATTCAACAAACCGCAGACGCCCCCTTGGATACCCTGCTGAAAACTCAACAAACCGAAGGAGAATACGCCCACTTATATGTTGAAAGTTTTCCCGGATCGTGGAGTTAACAGTGGTTATCTCAACAAAGCAGTAACAACCAGCAACACATGCAGCACAAGCTTCTTTATTGATCAAGAGCAAACTTCTTTACAAGGCGAGACATACATGGCGAGACATGCTTCACCAAAACCCAACACCGGGAGAGCAGAGACAGATACAAAGACAAGAACAAAAAACAAGCCGCGCGGACTCAAACAATTAAGCCGCCGACCTACTGCTGTGGAGTCCGCTCAGTCCGCCAGGTCGCCAGACCGCAACCCAAGCCGCGCGAACTCACCCTTACTCCAATGCTTAGCTCTTCACCGCCGTCTGCACGCCGCCAGACCGCACAAGCTGCGCCACCGAATGGAACAGTCCGCCTGATGCAGGCGACCTCCTGAACCCCGAACCAAGTCGCCAAAGAGAAGACCGCCTGGTCGCTATCCGCGACCTGCTGTTTACCGCCTGTTGCTTAACCGCAGAGTCCGCACTGTCCCTGACCGCAATCAGAGCCAAGTCCTGGCTTTCCAGCGCTATCCGCACAACCTGCACAGCACAACCGGGTCAACTCTATCCGCGCGGACACAAAGTCCAGGCCGCAGCAACTTACGCGAGCTCAAACACTGTTCACTTACTTCGGTCTAGGTTCCTCGGTTAGTTCTGATGTGACATGGGTCCTATTTATAGGCACGACGATGAGTATGGTCACCGCCCTTCCCGATAGGATCACCGCCACAACCCGCAGCAAGAACTTATGTGTCCGCCAGCCCGCGGACACACATGCCAGTTCGCCGCCCTGTGCAGATAGCCAGTCCGCCCCAGCTTCTCCAAGGCCGGACTCCAATATCCAGTCCGCCTTGCCGCCAGAGACCAAGCCAGGACCACCACAGCCGGACTCCACAAAAGCCGTATCCGCCATTCTGCGGACAAGGCATCAGCCCGCAAAACCCGAGCCCGCAACCGCGCCATCAAGGCACCTGCCGGACTCAGCGGATACCCAGCTATCGTCCGCATATCCCAAGTCCATTACCTCATTGCCAAGGCACCTCCGGACTTAGCGGACACGCCAATCCAGTCCGCTAACAGCAGACTCCAGTCCGCAACTCCTGAGTCCATTGCATCATCACAAGGCATCTCCGGACTTAGCGGACTCCAGCTCCAGTCCGCACGCTCCTGCACGGGCAATCCTCCAGTCCGCATATCCCCAAGCTAGCAAACAAGGCAAAGCACTTCTACTACGCTTGGCGGACTGAGAAACCAGCCCGCGCTCCACTGCGCGATCTCCCCGGACTGAGCCATCCTGGACTTGGTTCAATTCCCACCAAGTCCAGTCCACTGGCCGCAAGGGCCAGTCCGCACTTACTGGCGGACACTGGATCTAGCCCGCCATACCGGGCGACCTCCAGTTCCTGTCCGCGCTGACCGGCGGTCTCCGCGGTTTCCACTTGCCGCTTCACTAGAGCAAGACCAAGGCAACTGCCAAACCGGTCTGCCGAGCTCCAGTTCTTCAGTCCGCTTCAAGCCGGACTCCGCGGATAACATTCCTATCCGCCCGGTTACTTCCTGGGAGTAAACCGCCTGCTGAGCATACACTGGCCTGGCAGACCGCCGCTGCTGTCCGTGCAGTCCGCGCGAACAGACCGCCCAGGCCGCCACAGAGCAAACCGCCTGCAACATCCCTGCCGACCTAGCAGTCCGCCAACCCAGTCCGCGTAGTCCGCGCGGATAGGTTTCCCAAGCCTTCCATTCATCCACTTTCACTTCACAGAATTCAACATGATTCACCTTCCCCACCATGAATGGCCTTCTCTTTCTTCTTTCTCTCTCTTCCCTATTGGAGGAATTGATTTCAGCCACCTTGAATGGCTGGCCATGGCTATTAAACTCCTTAAAACTGATGAGGGGGAATGTATTCAGCCTTTGGAATCAATTGGAGAGGCCCTTGATCTCCCTTGGCCATGAATGGCATCTTTTCTCACTTTCTCTCTCCTCCATTAAAGAGAAAAATGGAGCTTTCTCTCTCCTACTCACCATGGCCGAATTTTAATCTCTCCTCCAGCCTATTGGCAGCCCACTAACTCATATTAATAATAAAATGAGGTTAGCCCAAGTGGGGGAAATGGGTTTGAGCTTGGGTTAGCCCATTTAGGCTAATTTGACCTAACACTAGAATAGAGTTGACCTTGGTCAACATGACCATTTGAGTTAACCCAAATGGGTCCTTGGTGACCCATTGGACTCCCTTGAGGTCTAGGAAGACTTGCGTAGGGTTGGTTGGGCATCTTGGGGGTCACATGTCCCTCGGTAAGGGCACTTTGACCATTTTAGGGCTAGAGTTGACTTGGGTCAACATGACCAATTGGGTTGACCACTATGGGTCCTGGGTGACCCATTAGCTTCCCCTAGGGTCTAGGTAGGGTTATGTAGGGTTACCCTGCACTTTGGAGGTCACATACCCTTATTAAGAGTACTTTGACCAGATTAGGGGCTTGAGTTGACTTGGGTCAACCTGGCCTCTAGGGCTGACCCCAATGTGTCCTTAGTGGCCCATTGACCTCACGTTAGGGTTAGGAGGGCATAGGTGGTGTCCTCTAGGCTAGGAGTAGGTCAATTGACCCTAAGTAGACTAGTTTGACCCATTTAGGGCTAGGGTTGACCTTGGTCAACTGAGCCTCTTGGGTTGACCCTAATGGGTCCTTTTGGCTCTAATGGTCCTCCCAAGGTATTAGGGGCGTTGTGGTAGGGTCTTGGGGTTAGGGTGTGGCCCATGGTCATCCTAAACCATGCTTAGAGTTCTACTATTTGCAAACCATGATGATCTTCCACATTCTGTACCCTATCTCTTGGCCCATTTCTGGCTTCCTAGGGTTTTGTCATGACCTAGTCATGGCCAAAACCACTCTTAGGGGTCTAGTTGGAAATGGAATGTTACAGCTAGAGAGGGGCGAGTTTGTGCATGAAAGATTAGGCTTTAGTTTCCCAAGCCCCGATCCTATAATTGGGTTCTTTCTCTCGTGAGGTTGAATTGCAATATCACCAACAACCTGTATACCTTCTACGGAAATTTGTCATAGAACAAGCCCCAAAATAACCAAGATCAGTCTTCTGGCTTGACTGAGAAATGAGTCCAGAAGGTTGAGATGCTTCCGAAAAACCCTAAAACAGCGTGGGGAGGGGGGATGGTGGCCGGGCTGCTGCTTGGCCGGCGACGAGAGAGAGAGGGAAAGGGGCGGCCGTGGTTGTGCTGCTGGCCGGCGGGAGAGAGGGGGTCGGGGCGGTGCTGCGCTGCTGGCCGGCGGGAGAGAGGGGGTCGGGGGCGGTGTTGCGCTGCTGGCCGGCGGGAGAGAGGGGGTCGGGGGCGGTGCTGCGCTGCTGGCCGGCGGGAGAGAGGGGGTCGGGGGCGGTGCTGCGCTGCTGGACGGCGGGAGAGAGGGGGTCGGGAGCGGGTTCTGCGCTGCTGGCCGGCGGGAGAGAGGGAGGGGAAGGGGCGGCGGCGGCGGCGGGGCTCCCGGATCCGCCGGGCTAGGGCTCCTCTTTTCCCCCCGATCTCCCCTGCTGTTTCCTTTTTTCTCCCCTTTCTGTAACCCGTCCCCCCCTCTTTTTATTTTTCCTCTCTTTTATTTCCCCCCCCCCTCCCAGCTGATCTCATCTCCCCTCTTCAAAACCGTGCCCCCCCTTTCTCTTATAACAACCAAATATATAATATACATATAATATATTATATATTTTATAATAAAATATATAATATATATACATATATATACACATATATATTTTGTATATAAATTAAAAACCCACGCACATAGAACCTCCGCACGTACGCACGCACGAGGACCCGCACGTCCTCAAACGGGGTCGCACCGACTCGTCGCCCATAACACGCCCCTAGGCTGATTTTTGGGGAGGGTCCCACTCGCCCGGGTACGGGGTTGGACAATTACTTGTATGCTTTCATAAATGCACTTCAAGAAGGCCCATTGAAATTCAAGCTCACCACAAAATATCCCAAAAGCAACGGAGATCTTATTGATATAGTTAATACATTCATAATGGGCGAAGAGGCAAATAAAGGTTATGTTTTGTTTCTGAATCAAATGGCTAAACAATCTCAAGGGACTTCTGGTCAACAACAATCTATTTCCTCACAAGATGTTTTGCAAGTTGAATATTGCAAGTCTCCTTATATTCTCCAGGATAAAATTCCAAAGTATGGAAAAGGTTCAGGTAAGTATGTTAAGTTCAAAATTCCTATGGAAGATCTTTTGATAATCATTCAGGGAATGCCTGAGTTCAAGAAGCCTCGGCGTATGAAATCCAAAATCAAGTATCGGCACGAGCAACTTTTTTGCAAGTATCATAAAGATATTGGTCATCTAGCAGAAGATTGCATAGCTCTCAGGGAATTGGCTAATCAACTTGCAAGAGCTGGAAAGTTGCAAGAATATGTCATTCAGTAATTCTCTAAGACAATCTTCCATTTCTTACTCAATAATTCAAGCAGTGATTCCTCTTTCTTTCTATAAAGAAAAGTGCTTATGTTCAGAATAGTACATAACATCTCCTTCACAATCGGTATTAATGAGGCATGATAAAACTACAGATATATATCCTTTGTCACTTCCTTAACATCATGCAAATGTTACTTTTTCATTTGAAGCTTATTTTTAGCTTTACTCTTTATGCCAATATGCATGCATGTAGGGGCAAGAGCCCCTTTTGAATTCTTAAGCCCTCCACATCCCGCTTGACTTCAGTCGCAGATGTGTAGTGGGTTTTCCGCTTGGCCTTCAGTCGCAGACATTGCGTACCCGTCACGCATGACTTCAGTCACAGACAGGCATTACGTACTTGTCCCGCTTGACCTTCGTCGCAGACATTGCGTACTTGTCCTGCTTGACTTCAGTCGCAGACGTTGCGTACTTGTCCCGCTTAACATCGGTCATGGATTTTAAGAATTTCGATCCCGCTTATGTGTTCTTTGTGTGGAAAGCAATGCCGCACGCACCTGCCCACATTGACACATAAGTGCATGTCTTCACCTATTTTTGCAGGACAACACGCGCCTATCCGCTATCTCGCGGCTTTATTAAGCGGCCTGTGCAGGTTGTATAATTAATTATACAAGCCGCCCGGTTTCATATTCCGGCCTAAGTTATTTGCCTACCCGCCGGATTATTATTAATATATTTGGGAACTCGGCCGACTTACGTCCGCCTATCCGCTATTCAGTATCTTATTTGGCTCAAATATATCAATTGCCGGTTTGTTATTCATATGGAAAGGAAGTCGCCCGACCTGCGTCTGGCACTTAATTCCTGGCTTTGATCTGCCGACTTATGGTATTAATTATATTAGCTAATCAGCGAACTGTCGTCACAAAAATTCCCGGCTTCCATATGCCTATATCGGCCTGTATTATCGGAAGCCGAAGCTTGTTTCTCTATTCTTGTTCCTTTAATCAAATGGGCAATTCGTTTCAGAGTTCGCCCTAACCGCAATCTAATATTTCAATGTTATGGATGTCTGCCGACTGCGACAGGTGGCCGCGCGGCTTAGCGGTCACGGTTTATGTATGAGCAAGCCGCGGCAATTCAGCTCTTCCAGCAGATAACGTTGAATAATTCATCAAGGAAAATTGCGGTTTAAGTTATTAGCCGCTCGGCTTATCGTCGACGTGCACTCCGGTATAAACCGCAGGAAAATATCTCTCTCTTGCGGATAGCTTTGTTGAAGTCGCAGCGCAAACTCAGCCGGTTTACATACTTATATTTTTAATCGGAAGCTAAACTGAGACCGCGCGGACTTTGTCAAGTAAGAAAAGTGAGATGTAAAAAAAAAGAAAGGTAAAATTGCCTTCATTTCTATTTCATTAAGTATTACAAAATATTAATCGCGCGGTTACAAAAACAATACCGCCGATATCCAAAAGTTCAAAATAAAAAAACAAGTTATAGATTTTCTAATCGTCCGGTTTGAGCTTCTTAGTCGCAGGAGAATCCAAATCACTGCCATCGCCAATGTCGACGGATGATAGAGAGTACCCGCTGCTAGTTGCGGAGCTCGCTGAACCACCAGAAGTTGTCGAGTTTGGCCGCGCGGTCTCTGATTCTTGGCCGCCGGACTCAGGCGATGTGCGCGCACTCCGGCTTCCCTGGCCGACCTCTTCCACGGCGTCTCCCACCACCTCGCCGACTTCTTCCCCGACCTTGCCCTTGCCCTTGATCGACCTGTAGACGTCGGCCACCTGCTCTTTCAGGTAGGGGTAGATGTCGGCACATGTAAAGTCGGTGAAGCCGGTGGCCAAGCCGCCAAGGTCCCGGAGGCGGTTAAGCGCTCCATCGATCCCTTGGACGAGTTGGGCGAAGACTTGGTCTTGGAAGATGGGGTTGGCCGGGTTGTACATTTCCTGCAAAACAAAAGTAAAGGTAAGGTCGCGCGGTTACATAATGCTAACCGCACGAGTATTGGTAATGACTTACCGCCTCCTTTTCCTTAAGCCGCTTGTTCTCTTCTTGTTGTTCGCCTAACTGTGTCTTCAGGCCGCTGTTCTCCTTCATCAGTTGCTTGTAGGCAAGGCCCATGAAGTGACTTGCCACGAAGCTCCTCGCGCCGACTTGCGCGGCTAGCCGCGGCAGGTCGTCTGGTGGAACTCGCCGCATCGCCTTCAAGTTGCGCTTGCCGTACAGCGCGCCGCCAACCACGCTCGCGTGGCGGCTTACTTCTTCTTCCCCCCAGTAGGGGAGGGCGGTGGAGATCGTCACTGACTTGCCGTCCAGACTCCACTATAAGGCCGGATCGCCGTGAAGGTCCTTCAGGCTGCTGCCCGTTCCGTGCAGCATGAACTCTCCAGAGGAGCCCGACTCCTCCTCCTCCGTAACTCGCACCGGCTTGGCCCGCTTCGCTCTCTTCTCTCTTTGAGTGAGGGTCAAGCCGCTATGAGTCTGCGGCTTGTTCAGCGGGACCACCACAGCAGCTGCAAAGATAGAAGCAATGTTAGTTATCAGGCCGTGCGGCTAAGTATGCAGTTCGGCCGGCTTGGAACTTACTGTCCTCCGCCTCAATTCCAACTAGAGATGGCAACAGCGGGATGTAGTGGTTTACATCAAGCCGCTCGCCTTTGAAGAAGTCGTAGATCTCCTTCTCCATGCCGTCCAAGCCGCTGCTGCCGAAGGCGGCTTCTTCGCGAATTTGGGGGTCGACCGGCAGCAACCCCAGGTTTCCCTCGAAGATGAGAAACCGCTCCGGCCAGTTTGCGATCTTGTTCGCCAAGTTGACTATCTTCAGCCCTCTGCAGCCGAAGTAGAGGTGCCCGCGGAAGATCTTTGTCCCGGAGTCCGGGATAGACCGCACCGAGAAGCATTCCCGAAAGAGCCTCATAGAGAAGCAGACTCTTTCCGACCTCAGATAGGAGATGAAGCTGTATATGGCGGCTATCGAGTTTGGGGGAAGTTGTCCGGGCACAACTCCGTAGTGGTCGAAGACCGCTACGGCCTCTAGCATGACCGGGAAGCTGAAGCCGCAGTCAAAGTGGTCGATGGGGACCGCGATCTGATTTGCATTGGAGGAGTTGATCCGCTCATCCTGTCGGGGAAGCCGCGCGATCAGCGGACTTCCTTGCATGTGTTTCTCGACAAAGTCATCCAGCTCGGCTTTTGTGAGCCGGCATTCTTTATGGTCAGTTGAGTGGAAAGCGGAGGCCGCGTCTGTCCTAACCGCAGTGGCCTTGTCAGACCGCAACGACTTGGACTTAGCCCGCATCCTTCTTTATTTGTGATGAAATCTACGGGGTCTGCTCTATTTATAGAAAATCCGTGAAGCTACAGTGCCCAACGTCAAATCGCGTCTAGTCGTCACGCCGCGCGGCCTAAGTCCGCTCGAAGTGCAGATCAGCTTAATGACCAAGCCGTCGTTTAATCCGTCAGTCCGCACGGCTATTTCCCTGCACTTAGAAAAATTCTATGGCAAATCATGTGGATATCAAGTATTCAAGCCGGCGCTATGTTAGCCAGACCGCGCGGCTACTATCCAAAACTTTAAATTTCGCAGAACAAAGCAGCAAACATGTGGATTATAAATTCAAGCCGCATAAGCCGCATTCAGTTCGCATCATAATAGAATACAACAGTTTACAGCAATCAAATTGTTCAATATCCAGAGAAAAAATATATATTACAACATAATATACGAATGTCCGCGCGGCTTGGTTCACTCAGGTCGCTCAGGATCGCTTGTCGTCTTCCGGCCTGTCTCGTCCTATGTGCGCGACCTGTTCACCGGTCTGCACAATCGCAACGTACACCTGGCTAACCAGATTGTGAAGCGCATGCAGTGACCGATGAACTCGCGCAGCGTCGCGCTCTACTCTCTCAAACGGTATCATGGGGATCGCCTGAACCCCCAGACCGCTTGGAACTGCGACCTGGTTAGGCGCCGCGCCCACCGGCGGATGCGAAGTCTCGCCAGAGGCTGGGCGGCTAGTACCCGGCAACTCTGCAGGAGTTGGTAGTGCAGGCCGCTGTTCTCCGCCGGTCTCCGCCGGCAGGTCTTGGTCCTCGCCGCCTTCAGCATGTGGGATCTCTTCTCTGTCTCCTTCCAGCCTCTCGGCCATCAGCAAGTACTTCTCTGCCCTTTCCTGCTCCAAGGCGACCTGCATCTCAGCAATCTTCGCCTCAGCGGCTTCCATCGCGATCTGCAGCCTGGCGGTCTCTTCCTTCATCGCGGTCTGCAGCCTGGCCGTTTCTTCTTCCATCGCGGTCTGGATCCTAGCAGTCTCTTGTTCCATCGCGGTCTTCGACCTCGCGGTCTCCAGGCAGTTTGCAACCTTGTGGTCTCTCGCTCCAGGGTGGTTTGCAGCTCTTGGATCCTTTTTTCCGCGGCCTCCTGGGCAACCCGCTTCTCTTCGTCCTTAATCCGCAGGGTTTCGGTGGCCGCGTCCAAAGCCGCCTGCAGCGTGCCGACCTCATTCTGGAAGTCGACCATCTCCTTCTGGCGAACACTTGGCGGAGGCAGCATAGATATAAATGTGGTCAAGTCGCCCGGTTTCATCGCGGTCTCCGGTACACCTGCAGAAGAAAGACCGCAGTCAGGTTCAGCCGGATTGTTGCGACATTCTAGCAAGAAAATCGGTAGGATAAGACCGCCGGTTTGATGTTTATCTGCTCTAGAGGCCGCGGTATGGATTTTAATCACTGGCCGCCTGAGCCGCTCAGGATCTATCCTCTTCAGCTTTTCTTTCCATAGACGCTCGGTTTCCTTAGCTCGGCTTTTCAGTTGAGCCGTGGTCAGGAAAAAGCTGGCCGGCGGATTTAATATAATATTCGCCCCCTTCTTCCTTGACCGCGACTTGTAGAATTTAATAATTCGTCTAACTTCCCGGTGTTTACCTTGCAGTAATGGAAGTGCGGTCACCACCGGCTTATCGGCGATCAACTTCTTCATCTCCTCCATCTTCTCGCGAAGCTTCAATTTCTCGGCTCCTTCAGAAGCCGCGGAAGCCGGTTCGCCAGGCTTCTCCCCAATAACCTGGATGTCGGGGCGGTCAACCTCCTCAGAGGCCGTTGGTGTCGACAATAGCGCGTCTTGCTGCTGGAGAGTCTCCATGCCCTTCAGGAGCTCGCTCAGCGAATCGCTAACCGCAGGTGTACCCTCCAGTTCGCTCGGCTTGTAATCCGGTGTGGGCGGGTTCTCGGTTACCTCCTTCTCGTGCGGCCTGTGTTGCAGACTGTCCGCTCCGGTATTTTCGGAAATATTCCGGTTTCTGGCGTGCAACTTCCTCATCTTCCTCTTCATCCTTTCTTCAAGGGTTTCGCTCCTTTCTTTCCGCCGTTTCAGGGAGCCGAACACCTTTTCAGTCCGCTTGCACTGTTCAACCAAAGTCCGCTCGGGTTCCCGCGCCTTCTCCGGCTCGTTGTCATCCACAACGATTACGTCGACCTTGTCCTGCAATTCAGACGGTTTCCCAGATTCAACACTCTTCTCCTCCGTCCCACCGATTTTTAGGAGTGGTTCTCCTGATGGAGAGAAAGTCAGGTCGAAGGATTTGGCAATTCCGGTTTGCAGTGGAGCAGCCTTCGAAACCGCTTTGGGATCTACTGCGGCCTGCGATGGTCCGCCGACGATCTCTGTCGGCCTCTTTTCAGCTCCAGAAGTCGCTGATGTCTCCGGCTTCCCAGTCTTCTTGGCAGTCTGACGGGCAGAATCATTCGAGTTCTCGCTCCGGCTCTGCTTCGTTTCTGGCGGTTTCTTGTTGCGGGCTAACATTGATGACATCACATCCATCGCTAGAGAAATCGCGTCGGCTTGCAAAATTCTGACCGCAAGTGGCGAGTAGCGACCCGTGGCTTGGAAGGAATCCTGAAGAATGTCAAGGGTCAGGGGATTTTTATAGACGACGATGAGGCAGTCACGGTCTCCGGCTTAGTTCTACATTTTCGAAGTTTTTTGGAAACTTAAAAATGTGCGGGGATTATGATAAGCCCGGAATCCGCGACCTGCCCGCGCAGCTTTCCAGACCGGACGACCTGCCTACTCAAGCCGCCAAGCCTCCCAAGCCGGGCGGTCTCCATGTCAGGCCGCTGCCAACGCCGACCCTGCTCAGCGACAAGGCCCAAGGACCCGGCCGTCAGCTCGCCAGGAGGAATCCGCCAGGCCGCGCGGCTTCCCTCCTTTCTTGTTTCTTTCTCTTTTGCTTCCCCTCACCTCTGCCCGGTTCTCCTGTACCCCGGGAAACCGGTAATTTTAGCCCTGCCCGTTTGGGCAGGCCCCCGAGCCTATAAATAGGGGGTGGGTGCACTCCCCAAGACACGCTGACTGGGATCCAGGAGCTCGCCTGTTAAGAGCTGCGGTCTCAAGTCTAGTGTATTGCGGCTTGTAGTCCGGCCGGCTTCCTCTTTTACTCGTTGTAACTGTTTCTCATTTTTAAGTAAAGGAAAGCCCGCCGCAAGAGTGGCATTTAAGCCGCGGCGGGCGAACTCTGTTGTTGCCGCTGCCAGCGGCCCCCCTTTTTCTGCCCTTTAGCCGCGACCGCTAGTAACCGATTGGTCGACAGTCTCCTCCTTTCCTTCCCTATTCCCCGGTGTTCGAACCGTTAGCTGGTGGTGCCCGACTCCCTGTCCGTTTTCGTGCATCAACACAGATCACAATGGTAACTCCAACATAGCGCCACCCTCAGTACAGAAATGAGCTATATGGCCCGGTTTGCTACACTTGTAGCACGATCGTGGTCCCTTGAAGCGAGATGCCCCCCAACATCGTACTATCCTTCTCCTAATTCTTTTAGGGATGGGACTTCTTCTTCCACTTACTCCCGCCAGTCCTCCCTTGAGATTTAGAAGGCTTTCCTTCTTCCTGCTTGGCCGCAAAACCCTTTCGACGTTGGAGTCGCTACAAATAGCTCTCGAATGTTCTGGCAGCCTCAACCATCTCATTGAAACTAGAATTCTTCATAGATATGAGGGGTTGTCTCAGATTCTCCCTCAGCTCATGGTAGAAGAGGTTGTCCCTCTCCACATTGTCAGCCATGGTCATTCTAGCATAACAACCCAACCGAGTGAACTCCATAACATACTTATCAACTGTCTTATCCCGTTGCACCAAGTGTAGAAATTGCCTCTGAAGGGCTAGCCTTGTCGACGTAGGAACGTACTTTTTCAAGAAAGCATTCCCAAACTCCTCTATGGACAGGGTGCGTCCAGGAAACTGGCGACCGCTATGGCTCATCCACCACAGCTAAGCATCACCTTCTAATATGAAACTTACAAACTCAGCTTGCTTCTCTATCGGCGTCTCGACCTCGCTAACAGTTCTTGAATCCTTGCCCACCAATCCTCCGCATCAGTTGGCGTGCCGACACCCTGGAACGTTGGAGGATGGAAGCTTAGAAAATATTTCATTTGTCGGTCTCCATGTCCAACAACCACTCTTTCTGCTAATGGCTCTGCTTGCCTAGCTCCTCCCCCTGACATGACTGTTGCCACATTGGGGGTAGCAGGAGTTGCTACCCGCGCAATAGGGGTCAAACCTTGCGCTGTTGCGGCAACTTGTGCTGCCACCATTGCTTATGCGAGCATGCGATAGAAATCGGCCGGGGTTACCCACATGCCCAAAGGACCCTGAGCAGTAGCAGTACTCGCCGAAGGCTCTTTTCATGGACTCGACGTCCCCACCTCGTCGCTTGTACCCTTCACAAAAGTAAAATAGAATAAGAATCAGCTTCTAGTCACACAACTAGATAGAAGGACACTCATAGTCCTGCGATACTCCTAGGTAGATAACTTCATTACACGATCTGATTACAACATTCAACCACGACTCTTCACCTTGGACACAACCTCCCTCTAATAAAAAATGTAACACAAATGTAACAACTCCCCTGTAATGACCGTATAATATGAGTCCTCCCGGGGCCTGACAATATAAAGACGCCACAGCTTAAGTATTAAAAGATGATATAAGTCTAACCAACTCAAAACTAAGAATAAAACAGCGGAAACAAAAAAAACAAAACTAGTAGTTATCCACCAAACTAGGAATATCAAAATAGCCTTAAGGCCTTAAACAATAAGAGTCCAAAGCTGAATAACAATCCTATCAATATGTAAAAGCACTCCTAGGCTACCTCGGCATGCAAGCCAGATTACAACTTAAGGATCATATCATAGCATCAAAACATAAGCAGATAAAGGTTCACTTCATGAGGCTTAGACCTTTTTAGCCGGCGAGCTTGCTCCTGCTCGCAATCCATGCCCTTTAAAATTTATCGTAATGTGGGTCAGCAAAGACTGACCTCAACTGTGTAACCAACACATCTCCTCTCGACCGTCCCTAACGGACCCCGGGTTACTCCATCACCCTGCAGGTCAGCACTTCGGAAGCAATAAATAATAACCTATAAAGCTATAAACATGTTTGGATGTCCCAAGAAACAAACATGTTTCTAAGTTGAGCAAGTAATAAAGGGTGCCTATAATGCAGCATGAATGCAATCCTGGGTTTCGCCAAAGGCACCCTAAAGTGTATGCTTCTAATATTAACCCCTCAGTCACCAACACCTACAAGATGCCAAGGTCCTGTTTCATTATCCGCAGACTCAATTTGGCAATCCACATGTCCCGGCAACTCGGCATAGTTCTAAGGTCCTTGGCTTATCATAGGCGGACGCGATTCGGCAGTCCGCCAAGCTCACCAAAGCAGCTGCAATCAGCCATCCCAAGGCTGATCCTCCAGTGGCAGACTCAATGCTCCGTCCGTCCAATTCTCCATGCCTTTTGGATCTCTGGATTGATTCCACTTTGGCGGACGCAGTGCCCAGTCCTCCAAGGCCGCCATCCTCCGGCAGGATCACGCCCTGCAGTAGTAGATGGAAGCTCTAGCCCGCTAGCCCAGTCCGCCCATTTTGCGCGTACTGGCGTGTTCTTTCTTTTTTCTTCCCGCCACCGCTGCCCGGTTCTCCTGTACCCCGGGCAGTCGGTTATTTTAGCACTGCCCGTTTGGGCAGGCCCCCATCCTATAAATAGGGGGGAGGTGGTGCACCCAAGGTATGCTGACTCGTGCCCAGGAGCTTACTTGTTAAAGGTTGCGGACTCGAATATCATGCTTTGCGGACTCCAGCTTGCTCAGCTCTTGCCTCTTCCTCTTTTCCTTCACTTGTAATCAAACCCTTCTTCAGTCAAAGAAAAGCCTGTCACTAGAGAGGCATTCAGGCCGCGACGGGCGAAGTATATTGTTGCCGTGGCTCACGGCCCTGCTGTTCTTCTTGCTCTCGTCTACTTAGTAGATTACTACTCGCAGTCTCTCTTTCCCCTTCTATTCCCCTGTGCTTGAACTGTTAGCTGGTGGTGCTCGACCCCCTTTACATTTTTGTGCATCAACAGTTAACATGCAACCTTCAGATTAGAGTAGTATTTCGAATACAACGGACAGACATTTCAGACCGCCGAGCTCACTTCTCAGACTGCTCCAGCTTTTCAAAGGATTCTCTTTGGGATGCAATCGAGCAAGCTCGTTTTGAGGCCGAGCAATCCCGCAGGCAGACTGATCAGCATCTCGATACGATCAGCCAGGCCTTGCTTGTGTTGACCTAGCGGCTTGCTCCCCAGGCCGCAGCAGAGCCTGCGGACTCGCCAGTCCGCCAGACCCCAGCTCGCCGAACTTCGCTTCGGCAATCCCCAGTCACTCCTCACCATCCTGTCCAGTCCGCCGCCCCTCTGCGCCCTTAGGAGGAGCAGTTCGCCTCCTTCATGAATTTTTTTAGAGAAGCAGCCAGGGGCACTCCTGCCCGCCAGCTCCATTTCACCGATCGCCAGTCCGTCGAGCCCGCGGACTCCCCAGCTTCAGTCCGCCCTTTTTACCCTGTTGAGTTCGAGACTCCGTCTCCCTTCATCGATCGAATCCGATGGGAGTCGGCTCCAAGCAACTTCAGGGAACCCCGTCTTTCATTCTACTCAGGGGAGACAGATCCAGTCACCGACCTCCAAGCATTCGAAGGGGCAGTTGCACTGAGATGCCTCTCCGACGCCATCAAGTGCAAACGTTTGGTTACCACTCTCGAAGGACAGGCGAGAGAGTGGTTTTATGAGCTGCCTTCGGGCAAGATTTCTTCCTAACCTGAACTTCACAGCGAACTGTTGCTGAGGTTTGCTACCTCAAGAAAGAGAAGACGGACTGGCTGCTCTCTTTGAGATCAAGCAAAGGGACAACGAATCAGTTGCACAATTCGTTGATCACTTCCAGAAAGAGATTCAGGGGGTAAGGAATGTGAACCCCGACTACTATAAGGTTGCCTTGATTCATGGCCTCCGGGAAGGCCCCTTAAAATTTAAAGCAACAACAAAGGCACCAGCAACATACCAGGAGTTGATCGCCATGGTTAATCGCTTTATTGAAGGCGAGAATGCCAACCCCACCTATGTCTCATCCCTGACAGCTAAGGGTGAAGGAAGGGATGCATCTGGCTCTTCTTGTCATAGCAACCACCATCACAGCAAACCCCCTTGCCCAGATTTCCAGCCTCCTTCTCAAAGGGGCCGAAATTTCGGCCACAAGAAACCCTTTCTCGGCAATCAACAGTTTCAAGATCAGAGATTGTCGTTGGCCGCCACTCCTGCCATACCGCTGCAAGCACTTCCCATCCTCCAGCAAGCAGCCCTACCTGCTCCGAGCCAGTGTGATACTAACTCCATGGAGGAGATTACAAGTCTGGATCTTGACGAAGACATCCAGATCTTGAAGAAGAAATTGGAAGAGAAGAAACAAGGGCCTCAGAGAGAGTGGAGGCCAAGAAACAACGTGCATTTCTGCATGGTCCACAAAGAGAAGGGTCACTTGACCGAAGATTGCAAAGCCCTTTGTCTGCTGATAGAGAAACTGCTTGCTGAGGGCAATATCGATTTGAGCAAGAAAGACTCTTCTACAAAGCCGTCCACATCCAAAGGCAAGGAAGTAGTTGGAACTTATCAAGAATGTGTGGAGGTAGAGGACGAAGGCCATCTGGGGCCAATCAACATTCTGATTGAATGCTTTAATGCGGATGATGAAGGAGTCCTGAGACTCTTCTTTATTCATGGTGGGGCAGGAACCGAGTATACTCGGAAGTTCTCGATCTCAAGGGTCACTCAAGCAAAGGTGGCCTCTTCCTCTTCCACTGCTCCACCGAGCGAGGTCATCACTTTTGGCCAAGCTGATCTGCCCCAAACAACAAATCCATTCGATGATGTAGTTGTGATTAAGGTTGTTATTGGGGATTTCACGGTTGACAGGATTCTCATTGATACTGGAAGCTCAGTCAACCTGTTGTTTAAATCAACCTTTGAGGCCCTGAAGACTGGAAAGCCTCTGCTTTCCACCGAAGGGCCACTCTACGGCTTCTCTGGGGAGATAAAAGAAGTTGAAGGAAGCATCACCCTGCCAGTAAAGCTTGGAGGGGCAACCAAACATGTTCAGTTCATGGTGGTTGACGCTCCCAGCAGCTATCACGCCATCTTCGGCAGACCTTTGTTGAAAAAGTATCAAGCGGTGGTCTCAACTTACCACCTCGCGATCACGTTTTTCGTCGATAGACGGATGTGCCGGGTCAGGAGTGACCCAAGGAGATCAAGGGAGTGCTATGTTCGCACTGTTAACATGGTTGATGCCAGTCCTTCCATTGCTCCAGCAGCAATTGCAGAAGCCTTTCCAAGTTCAGAAACTGCTGCTGATGGAGGAGCTCACCTGGAACCTGCCCAGGTGACGCAAGGAGTCCCCATTGCTGAGGGGGAGGAAAGAAAGCTCTCCATCAACTCGGAGTTGCCTGAAGATCAGAAGGCCGAGCTGATCTCCTGCTTGTTGAAGAACCTGGATGTCTTCGCCTGGTCAACGGAGGACATGCCGTGCGTGGATCCGGATGTTGCCTGCCACCACCTTAATGTTGATCCCAACTTCAAGCCTGTACAGCAGAAGAAAAGAGATATAACAACAAAGCTTGCTGAACCAATAAGAGAGTAGGTCGCGAAGCTCCTCAAGGCAAATTTCATTAGTGAAATTCAATACCCTACCTGGATATCAAATGTTGTAATGATTAAAAAACCAGGAGGGAAGTGGCGCATTTGTGTAGACTTTACAAAACTTAATAAAGCATGCCGCAAAGATTGTTACCCCTTGCCTCGGATAGATTCTTTAGTTGATTCTGCAGTAGGGTACTCCTTTATGAGTTTTTTAGATGCATTTTCTGGTTATCATCAAATAAGAATGCATAAATCTGACGTTCCTCATACGTCATTCATTACCAATGATGGTTGATACTGTTACCTTGTGATGCCCTTTGGGCTAAAAAATGCTGGTGCAACCTACCAACGCATGATGGACCGTGTATTTAAGCAACAGAAAGGAAGAAACCTAGAAGTATTGTAGATGACCTCTTGATCAAGAGTAAGTCTTTTTCGCTACACTTGTAAGATCTAGCAGAGACGTTCGCTACTCTGCGTAGATATAAGATGAAGCTCAACCCGTTGAAGTGCACCTTTAGGGCGAGTAAGGGGAAGTTCCTTGGTCATATCCTTACTCCAGAGGGACTTGCCCCCAATCCAGACAAAGTAAAAGCAATTCTTGATATGCCTCCCCCCGTTCACCTAAGGAAGTTCAACAGTTAGGGGGGAGGTTAGCAGGTCTTGCGAGGTTCCTCTCCCGGGTTGCAGACAAGAGAGCTCCTTTCTTTAAAACTCTTCGAGGAGCGTCCAAGTTTGAATGGACAGAAGAGTGTTCTCATGCCTTTGAGCAGTTGAAGAAGCAGCTGACTTCAACACCTCCGCTCCAAAGTCCCCTGTCAGGGGAGATGCTTTTATTGTTATTAGGAGTTGGCCTTGAGGCAGTCAGCTCTATTCTTCTTCGAGAAGAGGGCAGGAAACAGTTCGGGGTTTATTATGTTAGCCATATTCTGAAAAGTGCAGAGACACGATATCTTATTCTGGAAAAGTTCGCCTTGGTACTAGTCATGTCTGCTCGCAGACTCCATCCGTACTTCCAAGCGCACTAAATTCGGGTTGTTACTGATCAACCTTTGAAAAGTGTGTTGGAGAAACCAGAGCATTCTGGCAGATTAGCCAAATGGGCAATAGAATTGAGTGAATTTGAAATTTCTTATGTGCCCAAGACAGCCATCAAAGCTCATGTTCTAGCAGACTTCCTGATTGACACAACAGAGTCCAGTTCTGATCAAGCAGAAAAGTCTCCTTTGGCTTGGACCATCTATGTTGATGGTGCCTCAGGCAGAAATTCTTCTGGAGCAGGAGTGGTTCTAATCAGCCCAAACGACATCAAACTGGAGCAGGACATCAAGTTCTATTTTCTAGTGACCAATAACCAAGCCGAGTATGAAGCTTTGCTAGCAAGCTTGAGACTTGTAAGAGAACTCGGAATTGATCATGTTCATATCAAGACTGATTCTCTGGTGATGGCTTACAAGTCCTTGGTAACTTTGAGACAAGAGAGCTGATCTTGAAGAAATATCTTGCTCTTGTGAAAATAGAAGTCGACAAATTCAAAAGCTTTACCATTGAGCACATCCTTAGAACAGAAAATGAGGAGGCAGATGTTCTTGCCAAGTATGGACTGCCATCAGGAGGAACAACTTCCGAAATCTTCCTCCCGGCAGTGGAGGAAGGAGAGTTGATGCAGGTTGATCAGCGTCCCTCCTGGATTGACCCATTCATTCTTTATCTGTCAACAGGGAACTTTCATCATTCAATCAGAGATCAGAAAAAGTTACGAATAAAAGTAGCTCACTATTACTTAGTGGCAGGAATCCTCTACAGAAAAAACATTCCTCTCTGCCATGGCAAGATGTGTTTCAGAAGAAGAAGCTCCAACTATTTTACAAGAAGTTCATTCACGAGAGTGTGGAAGTCACTCAGGAGCAAGAACATTAGAAAGACGGATCCTGCAGCAAGGATATTTCTGGCCCGCCATGAAGAGAGACTCTGAGGCTTATGCCAGAAAGTGTGTTCAGTGCCAGAAGTTTGCTCCACTTCAACACCAGGCTGCTCAGTCACTCAGATCAATTGCAACTCCTTGGCCCTTTGTAGTTTGGGGGATGGATCTCATTGGTCCTTTTCCCGTGACAAGCGGACAACGGCGTTTCATCATAGTGATGATTGACTACTTCAGCAAGTGGATTGAAGCAAAGGCATTGGCAAAGACAATAACCCAGGTCATCAGGAATTTCATTTGGGGAGAGATTGTTTGCCGACATGGAATACCAATGGCTATAATCACCGACAACGGGCCACAGTTCAACAACGCAGAGATGATTGATTTTTGCAAGCAGATCGGAACAGAACTGCGGTTTGCATCTGTCCATCATCCCAGGAGCAATGGCCAAGTTGAAGCAGCCAACAAGCAGGTTCTCAATTTACTTAAGAAGATAGTGCAGAATCTCAAAGGCAGCTGGGCCGATCAACTTCCATCGGTCCTCTGGTCCTTAAGAACAACACCTTCATCCGTAACTGGTGAAACTCCGTTCAAACTTTCTCTAGGCTCAGAAGCCCTCATTCCAGTGGAGTTTGAAGTTCCATCACCCAGGGTTCTGCTTGCAAGGCAAGGTTTTAAGGACTGGCTTTAGCTGAACAATGAAGAGTTAAAATTTAGCCTGGAACACATTGAGGAAATTAGAGACAAAACAATAATAAGGCAAGAAGAAGTCAAGAGAAGGATGGCCCGATACTTTGATAAGAACGTAAGGATCAAACACTTTCAAGTGGGAGATCTGGTTCTTAAAAAGTTGACGCTGCTGCAAGAGCTGGCTCAGTTGGAAAACTTAATCCGAATTCGGTCAACCCCTTCATTATAAAAGAAGCGTTAAAGAGCGGTGCTTACCGCTTGCAAACATACGAGGGAGAGGATATGTCACATATGTGGAGCGGAGATGATCTCAAATGGTTCTATTCCTGAACCTTCTCTTTTCCATTCTAGGTAGTCTCTTCAAGAATCATTATGAGTAAAAGCTGCTTGCTAACACTTCAAGTGTTTTATCTATTCAAACATAACAGTTAGCATGCTGAGCAAGGAAGATTCCAAAACTGTTCTATCTTTGAACTCTCTTTCCTATCTTATGCTAACTTTACAAAAGCCTCTCATTAATCAAAGGATTCGTACTAACACTTTTCCTAATGTTTTCTCTTTCTCTCTAGAACATCAATAACGGTTGCCTAATAACATGAGACATCACCGAGTTCAGCAAACCTCCCCTAGTGCGGTTGTCATTAGCGTAACACCACAAAGACCACGTGTTACGAGGAGATTTCGCACCGTATAGTGGGAGCTTGCAGGATCTAGTGCGGTAGGATACTGAACTTAGGATCCCGACTAGTACCTGGCCCTGCCTCTTCATTATGGAGGGACAGGGTGGGAGTTAAGCTCTACCATGCCACTTTAGGGATATTGTTACAACTTCGATGATCGCGTGTGAAAAGTTATGCCGCTCCGGCCGCACCTGCCCACGGGTCATCTTAGTTTGTAACCCTCGAACAATCCGTGGTACCCTCAAGCAGTGCCTGCAGGAGACCCACAACCTGGTTGATCTTGGAGGAAGGTTATGTCACTCTGACCGCAACTACCAAAAAGATCAACTTATCCTGTACTCCAGGAAGGAGGGTAGAGGACCGTTCCGTTAAGTGTGCAAAGACTTGTGGTCCGGTGAGAAAAGTTATGCCGCTTTGGCCACACCTGCCCACTTGGTCACAAGTCTGCACCTTACTCTTCATAGGGAATCTATTCAGTGCGGACTGCATTATGGTATCCACTCAGTCCGCCAGTTTTTTTTTGGCTTGATCGTATAGCTTGTGGCCCGGTGAGAAAAGTTATGCCACTGCGGCCGCACCTGCCCGCCTGGTCACAAGCTATAGATCATTTCGTCTATTCAGTGCAGACTGCATTATTGTATTCGCTCAGTCCGCCAGTTTTTCTTGGGTTGATCGTATAACTTGTGGCCCAGTGAGAAAAGTTATGCCGCTCCGGCCGCACCTGCCCGCACCTGCCCGCTTGGTCGCAAGTTATAGATCATTTCATCTATTTAGTGCAGACTGCATTTTTGTTATCCGCTTAGTCCGCCAATTTTCCTTGGGTTGATCGTATAGCTTGTGCCCCGGTGAGAAAAGTTATGCCGCTCTGGCCGCACCTGCCTGCTTGGTCGCAAGCTATAGATCATTTCGTCTATTCAGTGCGGACTGCATTATCGTATCCGCTCAGTCCGCCAGTTTTTCTTGGGTTGATCGTATAGCTTGTGGCCCGGTGAGAAAAGTTATGCCGCTCCGGCCGCACCTGCCCGCTTGGTCGCAAGCTATAGATCATTTCATCTATTTAGTGCGGACTGCATTTTTGTTATCCGCTCAGTCCGCCAATTTTCCTTGAGTTGATCGTATAGCTTGTGCCCCGGTGAGAAAAGTTATGTCGCTCCGGCCACACCTGCCCGCTTGTTAGGAAGACCCACGACCTTCATTCCTCTGCAATAGAAGTAGATCACTCGCTTATAAGGACGGCCTCCGGACGATGTTATTGAGCGCACTGAGAACATTTTGCGGAAAATATTCATTGAGAAGGCGATATTCTCAGACCGCAGGTAAGAAATAAAGCTGAAAATGGCGGCAAGGGTGTTGGGCGCGAGCTGGCCCGACACCATCCTGTAGTGTTCGAATATTTCAGCAATCTCCCATAATAATGGGAATTTGAATCCGCTATCGAAGTGGTCGATGGGTATGGCGATCTGAGTCGCCGTTGAAAAATTTAATCTTTCCTCATGGGCGGGAAGGCGGACAAGCAAGTTATAGTCCGTCATTTTTCTTTCAACAAAGGCCTCATGGTTGGCCTCCATTAGTGTGCATTTTTTGTGGTCGGCACATGGAAAGCAACCGCAGCGTCAGTCCTGGCGGACACCATCTTGGCAGGCCGCAGGGTCTTTCGCTACACCTGTTTCCCTGCATAGAAGAAGCAACAGGGCTATATTTATAGTAGTGGGGCCTGACAACCTTTTTTGCCAGGCCGCACAGCTCGCTTATTTAGTCCGCATAATCCGCCATAATCCAATTGTTCATACAGCAAAAATTAAAAATAACGTGGACACAAACATAAATTCACACTGCTGCTTCCAGTCGAGTACCAGCCAAGCAAAATTCAAAGCACAAAATAAAGCGGACATGGTTTTCAGTACGCCAACTCATAACCTTTTCCACCTGCAGGATAACTAGTTGAAATGCGGACGCAGCATTAGTCCGCCCAGTTCGCCATAGATCACAAAAGCAGTTAACAATAGAATGTGCGGATATCTAATTTAGTCCGCATAAAGCACAGTACGGTTCATCCCAAGCCACAACATAGAGCATTATTTAAAGCACAAATAATTAAACATCAACAAATCGAATAGTTCGCAGTTTTGCGGACTCAACGGTCTTTATTTTAAGTCCGCGTTGACCTCTCCGTCCTGTCCCTGCACAAGGGTGCTGCCTGGTCGCTTATTTGAAGGACTTCACTATACAAGCGACAGATGTGGTGATGAATGGAGTTAATGGTCCGCTGCATGTGAGCGGCCTCCCGGTCTACCCGACTCAGGGGAATCATAGGCTCCATTGCCGGCCTCAGCTCCTTGTCTGTGACATGTTGGCCACCCTCTACTAGTGTTGCCGCCACCGGAGCGACGCGATATGGCAATCACGATCTCTGCACAGTAACCTCGACAGCCCCCTTCCCTTTCTCTTCTTGTGCCATCGCCAAGTGCTTTCCTTTGTAGAAGCGGACATCATCAGCAAGCCTTTTCTTCTCTCTATCAGACCTCTCCAGCGCCCTTGAGATGCTGGCGATCTGATCCTTTAAGGCTTTCTCACGCTCCGCCGATGCCTTCTCGTGCTCTTCCGCCTTCTTTAACTCCACTCTAATTTTTTGGATTTCAGCTTGAAACTTCTTTTCTAACTCTTTGATGTTATTCAGGCTGGGCTGCTCACCTCTTACAGACTCATCATGCGAGCCCGCATCAACGCCGGTATTCGGTGTAACCACAATCTCCCCACTCTCGATAGAGCCCGGTGGTGAATTTCTACCTGCAACAAAGAAAGTCAATTTCACATTCAAATACAGTCTGCAGCGGACTCAAAGTATCAGGATAAAAGATCACTTTTGGAAAAACAGCAGCGAGTTGCCGACTATCGAAGATAGGATGCCTTGCCCGCTCCGGGTCAAAGGCGCTTAACCGTTTCTTCCATTCGCGGTGGACTTTGATTCTTTTTTCAGCAACAGAACTTGTTGAAACAACAATGTCATCAGTCTCGGTGATGATCTTGATCGGTCTCGATTTCTGTTGCGGCGACCTGTAAAGCCACTGACGCTTAAAATATTTAGGCGCCGGTTGAAGGTTACCTATCTGCAACAGCTCTGCGGCAGTCCACAGATCCTCATCATTTTTGTCCGCCGCGGCCTACATCGAGGCCGCCTTGACCGTAGCTACATGAGCGGCAATTTGTTTCTTCTGCTCCGCTATCTTATCTTTCAGTCTTTCCTTCTCTTTTTCCTCAGCAGCGGATAAAGAGGGGAGTTAGCCGCTCTTAACCCCAAGGATTTCCACCTCAGGTTGCAGTACACCCAGCAAGGATTCGTTGATGAGATCAAGTTGTTCGACGTCTATGGAATCTAGTATCTCGTCCGTGGACAAGCTGACAGTGGAGAGGGAATTGTCTCCCTGGACTTGGGCCACCGGTGTAACTAAGTTGCCTTCAGGAACTTCTTTTTTGCACGGCTTGTGCTGCAAGTCCGCATCTCCAGTCCGCATGGAGATATTTTTATCTTTCATCACTCGCAGCTTCTTTTCAACCCGCTCAGCCACAGTCGACCTGTCCCTCTTCCTCTTCTTTCCAGAAGGGCCCCTTTTCTCAGCAGAGTCCGCGACAGCCTTCCCTAAATCTGGCTGGCTCTCGCGGACCGTCTCAAGGTTTGCAGCAATTAATGCCTTTGAAGGCACGTCTTTCCCAACTTCCTCTCCCGCGGACCGCCTATCTTCATCAAGGTTAACGATGGGCTCCTAAGCGTTGGGGGATGACACTTTGGTTTCATTATTTTCACAAGACGTGTCCGCCGAGTTTGTGGTTTCATTATTCATCGTGAGAGACGGCAGCATCCTCCTTCTCGCGCACAGTCATATCAGCATGGCAGACTGCTTTCTCAGCAGGCTTCTGGCTATGGGAACTCTCTCCAATAGAGCGGACAGGATCCCTTCTCGTCACTCTCTTCATTATTTTCTTAGTTTTCATTGGTGTTATTGTCTTCTTGCTTTTTGCAGTAAGACTAGTGAAGAAAGCGCCAAGCCTCGCCATGTCGGACTGCGGAGTTGAGACCGCAAGCGGTGAATAACGACCCGTGTCGATCGGAATTTTTAACAGTTTCAGGCCCTCCAGCAATATTTATAGCACTGACAGCATTAATGAGGCTCGCGGACTCGGTGGTTAAGAAAACAATTTTGAAGTTTTCTGGAAACTTAAAAATGTGCGGGGATTATGTTAACCCCTCAGTCCACAACACCTACAAGATGCCAAGGTCCTGTTTCATTATCCGCAGACTCAATTTGGCAATCCACATGGCCCGGCGACTCGGCATAGTTCTAAGGTCCTTGGCTTATCATAGGCGGATGCGGTTTGGCAGTCCTCCAAGCTCGGCAAAGCAGCTGCAATCAGCCATCCCAAGGCTGAACCTCCAGCGGCGGACCCAATGCTCTGTCCGCCCAATTCGCCATGCCTTTTGGATCTCTGGATTGATTCCACTTTTGCGGACGCAGTGCCCAGTCCGCCCAGTCCGCCATCCTCCGACAAGATCATGCCCTGCAGCAGTAGATGGAAGCTCTAGCCCGCGAGCCCAGTCCGCCCATTTTGCACGGACTGGCGTGTTCTTTCTTTTTTGCTTCCCGTCACTGTTGTCCAGTTCTCCTGTACCCCGGGCAGTCGGTTATTTTAGCCCTACCCGTTTGGGTAGGCCCCCATCCTATAAATAGGGGGGAGGTGGTGCACCCAAGGTACGCTGACTCGTGGCCAGGAGCCTACTTGTTAAAGGCTGCGGACTCGAATCTCATGCTTTGCGGACTCCAGCTTCCTCACCTCTTGCCTCTTCCTCTTTTCCTTCACTTGTAATCAAACCCTTCTTCAGTCAAAGAAAAGCCCGTCGCTAGATAGGCATTCAGGCCGCGATGGGCGAAGTCTGTTGTTGTCGTCGCTCACGGCCCTACTATTCTTCTTGCTCTCGTCTACTTAGTAGATTACTACTCGCAGTCTCTCTTTACCCTTTTATTCCCCTGTGCTCGAACTATTAGCTGGTGGTGCTCGACACCCTTTACATTTTCGTGCATCAACATCTAACACATCATCATTAAATTGGGTACTTTTGATTTCCCAATCGGCGTTCAAGACGCAAACACAAGGGTACTCTAATTTCCCCCAATAGAACACAAGCCTCTACATGGAATTCTTACGTCTGCCCCACCCATTCATGGGTATCAAACCTCGGGCTTGCCTGCGAAATTTGACTTCACACGTCAGGGTTCCGCATATAAATAAATCGATGCTAAGAAACCTTGCTAGAACCCACCCGTTCGCGACGACCCAGGAACGGCTCCAAAATCGGGACCAAGTCCATCAAAGGAGACCCAACGGGACCCAGCTGGTATCGTTCGGGCTTGTCATAAGCTTGGCCTTCTCGTCAGTTCCACAGAAGGGGACTTGTCTCGCCGTGACACTGATGGGCCCGCGAACAGACTCTTACTGTGGTTGGTTCGGTGAGTCGATCGCCGCGGGCTTGCTCGGGTAGGCAAGTGCACCTATCGCAAGTAGTACTCGATATTCGGGGGAATACCGAGGTCGTATTGTTCTCGGGGTCGCGTTGACTATTCTTACTCCTCCGGGAGGACTATTATTTTACTGAAAATAAGGTGGATTTTTTTTACTTAATAAAAGGCGAAAAAGCAAAGGAGCGAAAAAACGATTTAGAAAATATTCGATGAAGGGTTAACGCTCGGCATCGAATCGGATTAAGACTAAAACAATTTTTAATAATAAAAAGACTTAGTTTTCAAATTAATAATAAGGCAACTTGGCCGTGGAGGTTCCACAAATGTGAGCGCACTTATCTCTAGGAATATTGCTCACCTAAACGTTAAGACTATTCGACCGAACGTTAGTCCGACGAAGGATTCCTCTTAACGCCTGCTTTACGCTAAGAACCCCGCTATTGGGTGGGGGACCCAATCCGGTAGAATTACGCTTGTCCTCTCTCGAGGGGGTGCACGCAACTCTATTTACCCAGGGGTGA
Source organism: Platanthera guangdongensis (assembly GCA_039583875.1). NCBI lineage: Eukaryota > Viridiplantae > Streptophyta > Magnoliopsida > Asparagales > Orchidaceae > Platanthera > Platanthera guangdongensis. Next base: position 69,800,820 of record CM077166.1, on the reverse strand, counting down.
TCGGTCCATATGCACGGCCTCTCGGCTAGCTAGCATATGGACTACGGAAATAGGGCCCACACATCGATTATGTGGTCCTACGCGTCGTAAACCCGCGGTAAACCATAAGTGCTTAAATTAAAATGAAAATAAAGAACTTTAATTATTATAAATCATTTTAAATGTCCCAATGCTCTTCGATGCCGAGGCTAATAGCGATTAGCCACACATCGGTATGGGGACAGCTTATAATTTAGTGAGGCGTGAGTTCGAAATTAAATGCTAAACGATTATAAGAAAGGGACAAAAGAAAAATAACAATATTTAGAAAGCTAAAAAGTTAACTAAACGAGAACTCACGCACACTCCAAATTATAAATTAAACAAAAACTAAGTTACACATGAATGAAATTTGCATAATTTAAATTTGCGAGTCCCACTCAAACGAGTGGGGGCGGTAAATAAAGGCTGAAAATTGCAAGTCCTACTCAAACGAGTAGGACTGAAATGAAAGCGAGTCCTACTCAAATGAGTAGGAGAAAATAAATGCGATTACAGGGCTAAAAAGTCCGGCCATTTAAATCAAGTGAGTAGGCGGAAAAATAAAGAAAGAAAATTTGCAAGTCCTACTCAAACGAGTAGAACTGAAATAAGGTCCGGCCATTTAAACTCAAGTGAGTAGGCGGAAAAATAAAGAAAGAAAAATTACAAGTCCTACTCGAACGAGTAGGACTGAAAATGAAAACGATGCGCCATTTAACTCTTAACGAGTAGGCGGAAATAAATGCACACGAACACACACACTCCATATGAAATTCAAGAAAGCAATAAAATTATACACCTACACTCACACACTCTACATAATTTGAATAAAGCATTAAAAGAAAGCAATTAAAAAGAAAGCATGAAAATTATACACCTACACTCACACACTCTACATAATTTGAACAAAGCATAAAAATTATACACCTACACTCACACACTCAACATGAAAAATCAAAGTTACCTAAAAATTAAAATTTATATTAATTCAAGCATAGGTTTTGCCAAAAACAAATAAAAAGAAGAAATTACAATTTTAGAAGACAAAAATTTTTCAAAACAAATTAAAAACCAAAGTTTTTGGAAAATAAAAATTTCAACATTTTCATTCCTAGGATTTCATAAAAGTGCTAAAAAAGTTGAAATAAAAGAGAAAGAAGAAAAAAAAGTTTTCATTCCAAAATAAAGCTAAGTAAAAAAAACAAAAGAAACCTTAACTCTTTTACACACTCATAAGAGTGAAGATGTTGAAGAAATTAAAAGAAGACATGGAAAAGGTTTGTAATTCATCATTTCATGAGTTTCTAACAAAACCTAACTTGAGAAAAATTAAAGGCATGTAAAGTACTAAACATGTAAAGAGGAAAACCTAACATCCCTAAGCATGAAAACAAGTTAAAGGAAATCTAAGCATGAAAACTTGTTAAAGGAAAAAAGACAAGGTGAGAAAGAGAAAGAAAACTATCATGCTTAAGCATGAAGACAAGTAAAAGACATGTAAAGTAAGCAAATTACACTCATACATACACACACAAACTTTCATAAATGAAGAACTAAGTGAAGAACAAGGATGAAACCAAGGATAAAAAGGGAAAGAGGTGAGCCATCCAAATGAACTTTTCATGCTAAATAAAGAGAGAAAATCTAACATTTTTATTAAAATTTTCAAGCTATTACAAAGCTAAAAGATAAAGGAAAACAAAGCATGAAATAAGAAGGGAGAAATCTCCTTACATAGCACTAGTATCCACGGATTAAGCCCACAAAAAGACACTAACTTGGCCCAAAAATCTGAACCCTTGGACCTTACAGAACTGGGCTATTTATAGGAAAAAATTTCTAAGTACACGCCCTCGGTCACGGGCGTGTAGGGGGGGCGTGACAGTACTATTCATGAAGGCGGCTGGCGATTGGACAGCAAAGTTGACTTCGGGCTGAGTTCGCAGTAGTCACGCCCTAGGTCACGGGCGAGACTATGGGCGTGTCGGGGAGGTAGAACCGGGCGCGGGTTGCGTCAAATGTCCTCGGCAACATCTTGTCGGGCCAGCTGGAAAGGTCACGCCCCATGTCACGGGCGTGACTATGGGCGTGACAGTTGGGGTCGACACTCGACGAATGTCGAGCGGAAAGTGTCGAGTCGAAATCGTTGAGCTGAAATTGGGTCACGCCCTTGGTCACGGGCGTGACACTGGGCGTGACTGTTGGTGTCGACACTCGACGATCGTCGAGCGGAATTCGTCGAGAGGAGGGGACACGGGCTTGGGTCACGCCCCGTGTCGGGTGACACGGGCGTGTCGCCAGGCGTGTCAAGCCTTAACTTCAGAAATTTTGTAATTTCACGGGAAATGCACAGTCACGGCTCGGTCACGGGCGTGACCCATGTGTCACGGGCGTGTACTTCCCAAATTTTGGCAGATTTTGGAATTTTTCTGCAAAATCAAATAAAACAAGTTAGAAGAAAATTTACAAGAATAGGAGCATTTTATTGAACAAAAATAAGTAAAAACGACGAAAATAAATGAAAATAACTAAATTAATGTGCATAAAAATACGCATATTTACAGTTCATCAAATACCCCCATACTTAGGCTTTTGCTATTCCAGAGCAAAAGTTTGAGGTGAATCTATAAGGAATAAAAAAAACTCTAAGTTTTGGCTATCGCTTAATCAATTATAAGAGAGATCAAAATAAATATACGGGGTGTAAGAGTTAAGTCCTAAAATTATGTAGATGATTTAAATAGCGCAAAAGTTTTGGCCAAAAGACTTCTTGATGTAATCAAATAGAAGGCAACATTTGTAATGGTTAGATTAATGAAAATAGTTTGGAATTATAAGAACTCTAGCTTATATGAGTACTACCGGAAATAATACAATTTACTAATTATGCTCTCAAAAAGATTTTTGAATTAATTCTAGAATCGTGTAATTGGCTAAGGGGGTAGTGTGGTTTATGAAGAGGGTTTTGATATTTGAGGTGAGGTAATTTTTTCTCGAACCTCCATGTTTTTTTTCTTTTGGATTATTAGGAAAACGAAATCTTATTTTCCTAATATGATTTTTGTTTTTCAACTTCATAAGAAAAATTAACCCAATGTATATTTGTATGAGTAATGAATTTTATCCTCTTACTCCCTATATAATCTTTTAAAATTATTGGGTGCCTATGTTTACGGAACGAAATCTTGTTCCCATTGACATAAGATCTTTTAAGGATAAAATTTTTCATGCCAAGTAGGTCATGAAAAGTAAGGGGAGAAAGGAAAACTAGATTGTAATCCTAAAAATTTTTGAGAGCAACCTTAATAATTTGTACGTTCCAATTTTTTTTCAGAAAGCTAAAGGTAAGTATAATTGAATTTTATAGTCGTTATTTCCTAACATAATATACGTGCTTCTATTAATGAAAAATTAGAAGTAGTGCCTAAAACGAGTCCGCTAGTTTTAACAAAGCATAAAGAATTCTTTAAAACTTAACCCCGGCTATTTAAATGTTTCAATCAATAATTAACAAACGGGTTGCAAACAGAGAATTAATAGTATTCACATATAAATAAACTCAGAACAGAATTTTTGGATAGCAGAAAAGTTAAGTATGGAATATTTGATTTATTTGTTTCAAAACATTTTTTTATTATTATTTTTATAGTTTTTGTTATCATTTTTTTTTTGTTTTTCATTTATAATCTTTTTTTTTTGTATTTTTGTTTTTCTCAATTTTTTTTGAAAAACTTTTTTGATTTTTTTTTTTGAACTATTATCTTTTTTTTGTATTTTTTTAAGAGAATTTTCATAATATGTACAAAAGTAAGGGAGAAAAAGAAAAAGGTTTGTACAAGAATGAGGAAGGGGGAGAGAGAAAAAACAAAAATATATACAAAGAGAAACTAAACAAAATAATTTTTTGTTTTGTTTTTTGAGTTTTTGGAAAAGAGAAAGAGAACAAAAAATAAATTTTTTTTTTTTTTTTTTGGATTTTTGTTTTTTTCATTTAAAAATTTTTTTTTTTGTTTTTTTTCATTTAAATTTTTTTTGTTTCATTTTAAGATGTTTTTTAAATTTTTTTGTTTTTGTTTTGTTGTTATATGTAGTTTTTTGTATTTTTCTTTTTTTGAGATGCAGAAAAATTGAAGTACAGAAAGTAAAGCACGAAAATACCCCCATACTTAAGTCCAACATTGTCCCCAATGTTGTATCGTAAGTATGCGGAACAGAAATGAAAGACAATATGTACAACGAAAAGAAAGGGAAGGGGGTAGAAGCTTCCCTGAAACGCGGAGGGGAAGGCCGATCAGAAACCCTGCGTTTATTAGAAAAAGCAGCAAAGATAATGAGGAAAGGGCGAAAAAGATAAGCGAGGGGTGCCTCCCAGGAGCGCTTTGTTTATAGTCGTGTAGCTTGACTTATTTTGGCGGATTTATAAATCTAGGAGGGTTATGGTTTCGTAATGCTCGATCACTGGGTCGCCCGCGATGTATAACTTAAGCCGATGACCGTTTACTTTAAACGAACCTCTTTCCGGGTGGGAGACGAGTACGGTCCCATATGGAAAGACTTCTTCAACTAAGAAGGGACCGGACCATCTAGATTTTAGTTTACCCGGAAAAAGCTTAAGGCGTGAATTAAAAAGAAGGACAAGATCGCCCGGAGAAAATATTTTTGGGGACTTTAAATGTCGATCGTGATATAACTTAGAGCGCTCCTTATAGAATTTATTGCTCTCGTAAGCGTTCGCACGCCATTCATCGAGCTCGTTTAGTTGCAGTTTTCTATTCTGAGCGGCTAAGTTGGAGTCGAGGTTTAAGAGTTTTAAAGCCCAAAGTGCGCGATGTTCTAATTCTACGGGTAAATGGCACGCTTTGTCGTAGACTAACCGGAACGACGTACATCCGATAGCGGTTTTGTATGTCGTCCGATAAGCCCACAACGCATCGTCGAGTTTAACGGACCAATCTTTCCTATTTAGCGAAACGGTTTTTTCTAAAATTCGCTTAATCTCTCGATTTACTACCTCGACTTGGCCACTTGTTTGCGGGTGGTAGGGGGTGGCAAGCTTGTGCGTGACTCCGTATTTAGCTAACGTCTTAGCCATAAGAGCGTTACAGAAATGCGTTCCCCTATCACTAACAATTGCGCGAGGCGTGCCGAAGCGAGAAAATAATTTTTTAAGAAATGTAACGACGACTCGCGCATCGTTGGTGGGGAGAGCTTGCGCTTCCGCCCACCTCGATACGTAGTCGACCGCCACTAAAATATACATATTTTTGAAAGACGGAGGTAGGGGGCCAACAAAATCTATGCCCCACAAATCGAAGACTTCGCACTCTAAAAACATGTTTTGGGGCATCTCGTCGCGACGAGAGATGTTACCCGACCGCTGACAGCTATCGCATGCGCGCACAAAATTATGCGCGTCTTTGAAGAGAGTGGGCCAAAAGTAGCCCGCCTCTAGCGCCTTCCGAGCGGTCCGGTTGGCTTGATAATGCCCACCGGCTGGACCCTCGTGGCAGTGCTTAAGAATTTGCAAGCACTCCACACCCCCAACGCATCGTCGAACCGCTTGGTCTGCGCAGATACAAAAAAGAAATGGGTCCTCCCAAAAGAAATTTTTCAAGTCAGAAAAGAATTTCTTCTTTTGATGACTGGAAAATTCTTTTGGAAGAACCCGCGCTACTAAAAAATTTGCAAAATCTGCGAACCAAGGCGAAGATGACGAAGATTTATTAATGGCAAGAAGGCGTTCCTCGGGGAATCTGTCATTTAGTTCAGATTCGACGAGCGCTTCCGCACCTGGATTTTCTAAACGGGAGAGGTGGTCCGCCGCTAGATTTTCCGCTCCCCGCTTATCTCGGATCTCCAAATCAAACTCCTGTAGGAGGAGAATCCATCGAAGAAGGCGGGGCTTCGCATCATTTTTAGCTAATAAATATTTAAGCGCGGAGTGATCGGTAAAAACGATAACTTTAGAAAGCGTTATATACGAGCGAAACTTATCGAAAGCGAAAACGACGGCTAAGAGTTCCTTTTCCGTTGTCGTGTAATTTACTTGTGCGGAAGTGAGCGTCTTGCTAGCGTAGTAAATAGGATGGAAATGTTTTTTCTACGCGTTGGCCAAGAACGGCACCTAAGGCAATATCACTAGCGTCGCACATTATTTCGAACGGAAGGGACCAATTAGGGGCCACTAAAATTGGTGAGGAGATAAGTTTTTGTTTTATCAAATTAAAGGCGGACTCGCATTCGCTACTAAAGATGAAGCGTGATTCCTTTTCCAAGAGGTAAGTTAGCGGCTTTGTTATTTTTGAAAAGTCTTGAATGAAGCGTCGATAAAAGCCCACATGGCCTAAGAAACTCCTAATAGATTTTACGTTGGTTGGATGCGGAAGTTTTTCTATAATTTCTATCTTGGCCTTATCCACCTCTATCCCCTTAGACGAAATCATATGGCCGAGGACCAAACCTCCTCAAACCATAAAGTTGCATTTTTCCCAATTTAAAACAAGGCTTGTGTCCTCGCACCGTTGAAGGACACGATCTAAATTTTGAAGGCAATCGGGAAAAGAGCGTCGGAAAACAGAGAAGTCATCCATAAAGACTTCCATAATGTCTTCTACTAGCTCGCCAAAGATCGCTAGCATACATCTTTGGAATGTAGCTGGCGCGTTGCAGAGTCCAAATGGCATTCTTCGATAGGCGAAGGTGCCAAACGGGCAAGTAAAAGTTGTTTTCTCTTGATCATCGGGGGAAATGGGGATTTGGAAAAACCCCGATAAACCATCAAGAAAACAATAATACGGATGACCGGATAAACGCTCTAAAATCTGGTCTAGAAATGGCAGAGGAAAATGGTCCTTGCGGGTGGCGTCGTTAAGTTTCCTATAGTCGATGCACACTCGCCAACCCGTAACAGTACGAGTTGGGACAAGCTCGTTATGCTCATTCGCCACTACGGTAAGACTGCCCTTCTTGGGCACGACATGCACGGGACTAACCCATGCACTGTCCGAAATAGGGTAGATAATCCCCGCATCTAATAACTTAATGATTTCGGCTTTAACGACGTCTTTCATGTTTGGGTTAAGACGACGTTGCGGCTGAATCGTTTTGCGGCAATTATCGTTTAGGAAAATCTTATGGGTGCAAAAGGAGGGGCTAATCCCCTTTAGGTCAGAGATTTACCACGCAATTGCGTGGCGATGTTTAAATAAAACTTCCAATAAATCGGAAGTCTCCGAATCACTCAAGTCCGAAGAAATGATAACGGGGAGCGTATCACCTTTTCCCAAAAAAGCGTACTTGAGCGAGGTGGGTAAGGGTTTGAGGTCTAGGATGGGCGGTTCTTCTAGGGAGGTTTTAATGCCTATGTCTTTCTTACCAATTGGTTCGAAAGACAAGTCTATAGTTGTATCCTCATCGCAGTTAAAATTTTCGAGCGCATAAATATCGTCATTTAAAAATACGGACTCGAAAATGGGAGAAGAACGATCTCCGAAAAAAGTATCTAAAGAATAGCAGAAATCGTCGCTCGATGACAAATTGTCCATCGAGGGATTAATAGAGAAAGTAACTTGGTCATCGCCTACTCGGAGGAGAAGGCTACCATTACTAACATCTATTAGTGCGCGGGAGGTGGCGAGAAAAGGGCGACCGAGTATTATTGGTACCTCGGCGTCCTCCTCGATATCTAAGATGACGAAGTCTACCGGGAAGGTAAACTTGTCGACTCGGACAAGGACGTCCTCCACTACCCCGATAGGGAACTTAACCGAGCGATCCGCTAATTGGATGCGCATATTCGTAGGACTAGGAGTACCCAAACCTAAACGCGAAAAGAGCGAGAACGGCATCAGATTAATGCTAGCCCCTAAATCAGCTAAGGCGTACTTTACTAATATATCGCCAAAAAGGCACGGGATGGAAAACCGCCCCGGGTCGTTTTGTTTTGCGGGCAATTTATTAGTAAGGGCCGCCGAGCAGACAGCGTTGAGAGATACATGCGAAATATCCTCTAATTTGCGTTTATTAGAAAGTAGTTCTTTTAAAAATTTCGCATATTTGGGCATTTGCGAGATAGCCTCGCAAAAGGGAACATTAATGTGAATTTGTTTTAATAATAAAATAAATTTTGCATATTGCGCGTCCTGACGCTCGTTTTCTAACTTATGCGGATACGGAAGAGCCTTGTTTAAAATAATTTTTTCTTTTATAATAGGTAAAGGCGGCGTGAGCGAAGAAAGAGGAAGAGGGGTCGGAGGTGAAATATGTACCTGATGGTCGGTCCGTTTTGGATCGACCACCTCCTTTCCGCTACGGAGGGTTATAGCGTTGGCGTTTTCCCGCGGATTGGGCTCCGTGTTTCCCGGCAGTGCCCCGAGCGCGCGCTCGGACATCATCCTCGCCAGCTGTCCAACCTGTTGTTCGAGTGTTTTTAGCGATCCGGTGATGTTCCGGATATTTGACTCGTTGGACGCAATGTACTTCGAAAAATTTTCCTCCATCGGGGAGGGTTTCGGAAGAGGAGGGGGAGGAAGAAATCCGGGCGCATAAGAAATAGGGGGACGCTGAGCATTATTCGGGTTGCTCCACGAGAAGTTGGGGTGATTCCTCCAACCCGGATTATAGTTATTACTATAAGGGTTGTTGTTGGGGTTGAAGGGAGGACGACCCGAATTTCCCATGAAGTCCACGAACTCTTCAGCTACGCAGACGTTAGGGGGAATAAAACAAGGCGGAGTGGAGGAGGCAGCAGATATCTCCGCCACCTGCTTTGTTAACCTTTCAACTTGAAGGGTCAAGAGAGCAGTGGCATCCACTTCAAAAAGACCAGCCGCCGGCTTTGGCCGTCCCCGCGGGACGTTCCATTGATAGGCGTTCATAGCCATCTCTTCAAATAAAGCCTGGGCGGCCTCGGGGGTTTTGTTGTTAAGCGTTCCCCCGGCAGCCGCGTCAATCATTTGACGCGTCTGAAAATTCAGCCCATTATAAAAAATTTGAACTTGCAACCACGTTGGCAGCGCGTGGTGCGGGCAACGGCGGAGGAATTCCTTAAATCGTTCCCAAGTCTCGTATAGAGACTCAGGATCGTTCTGCACAAACGAAGAAATGTTCGCCCGCAACTTTGCAGTTTTGGCGGGCGGAAAGTACTTCGTTAGGAACCGTTCCGTCAACTCAGCCCACGTGGTGATACATCCTCGCGGGAGGGCATTCAACCACGCCTTGGCTTTGGACTTAAGGGAAAAAGGAAATAAACGCAAACGAATGGCGTCATCAGTGACGCCATTGATCTTGAAGGTGTCGCATATCTCCAAGAAATTGGACAAGTGGACATTCGGGTCCTCATCCGGCAGTCCATCGAACTGCACAGCGTTTTGGACCATTTGAATGACACTTGACTTTATTTCAAAATTATTATTGGCCACCGCAGGGCGAACAATACTCGACCCTGAATCATCCAGGTTAGGCCGGGCGTAATAAGACATAGTACGCTCGGCCGCCGGGGGAATGTTAGGGGCGGCCATAACTACAACAGTGGGTTCTCCGATAGATTCCTCGGGATCTAAAGAAGGATTTCGGCGATGAGATCGGATACGCGCAAGAGAGCGTTCGATCTCAGGGTCGAAGTCTAAATCTTCAGACTCTGAGGGTTGTCCTCGGGTCATACACCCAAACAAAAATAAAACAAAAATAAACCTTTTTTTTTGTTTTTAAAATAAAGTTTTTTAGTTTTTTTTTTATAGAAAATAAGTAAAATTAATAGACTCCGGAATTCGAAATAGCAACTCGAAAATAGATTCCCCGGCAACGGCGCCAAAAACTTGATGGGCCCGCGAACAGACTCTTACTGTGGTTGGTTCGGTGAGTCGATCGCCGCGGGCTTGCTCGGGTAGGCAAGTGCACCTATCGCAAGTAGTACTCGATATTCGGGGGAATACCGAGGTCGTATTGTTCTCGGGGTCGCGTTGACTATTCTTACTCCTCCGGGAGGACTATTATTTTACTGAAAATAAGGTGGATTTTTTTTACTTAATAAAAGGTGAAAAAGCAAAGGAGCGAAAAAACGATTTAGAAAATATTCGATGAAGGGTTAACGCTCGGCATCGAATCGGATTAAGACTAAAACAATTTTTAATAATAAAAAGACTTAGTTTTCAAATTAATAATAAGGCAACTTGGCCGTGGAGGTTCCACAAATGTGAGCGCACTTATCTCTAGGAATATTGCTCACCTGAACGTTAAGACTATTCGACCGAACGTTAGTCCGACGAAGGATTCCTCTTAATGCCCGCTTTACGCTAAGAACCCCGCTATTGGGTGGGGGACCCAATCCGGTAGAATTACGCTTGTCCTCTCTCGAGGGGGTGCACGCAACTCTATTTACCCAGGGGTGATCGGTCCATATGCACGGCCTCTCGGCTAGCTAGCATATGGACTACGGAAATAGGGCCCACACATCGATTATGTGGTCCTACGCGTCGTAAACCCGGGGTAAACCCTAAGTGCTTAAATTAAAATGAAAATAAAGAACTTTAATTATTATAAATCATTTTAAATGTCCCAATGCTCTTCGATGCCGAGGCTAATAGCGATTAGCCACACATCGGTATGGGGACGGCTTATAATTTAGTGAGGCGTGAGTTCGAAATTAAATGCTAAACGATTATAAGAAAGGGACAAAAGAAAAATAACAATATTTAGAAAGCTAAAAAGTTAACTAAACGAGAACTCACGCACACTCCAAATTATAAATTAAACAGAAACTAAGTTACACATGAATGAAATTTGCATAATTTAAATTTGCGAGTCCCACTCAAACGAGTGGGGGCGGTAAATAAAGGCTGAAAATTGCAAGTCCTACTCAAACGAGTAGGACTGAAATGAAAGCGAGTCCTACTCAAATGAGTAGGAGAAAATAAATGCGATTACAGGGCTAAAAAGTCCGGTCATTTAACTCAAGTGAGTAGGCGGAAAAATAAAGAAAGAAAATTTGCAAGTCCTACTCAAACGAGTAGAACTGAAATAAGGTCCGGCCATTTAAACTCAAGTGAGTAGGCGGAAAAATAAAGAAAGAAAAATTACAAGTCCTACTCGAACGAGTAGGACTGAAAATGAAAACGATGCGCCATTTAACTCTTAACGAGTAGGCGGAAATAAATGCACACGAACACACACACTCCATATGAAATTCAAGAAAGCAATAAAATTATACACCTACACTCACACACTCTACATAATTTGAATAAAGCATTAAAAGAAAGCAATTAAAAAGAAAGCATGAAAATTATACACCTACACTCACACACTCTACATAATTTGAACAAAGCATAAAAATTATACACCTACACTCACACACTCAACATGAAAAATCAAAGTTACCTAAAAATTAAAATTTATACTAATTCAAGCATAGGTTTTGCCAAAAACAAATAAAAAGAAGAAATTACAATTTTAGAAGATAAAAGTTTTTCAAAACAAATTAAAAACCAAAGTTTTTGGAAAATAAAAATTTCAACATTTTCATTCCTAGGATTTCATAAAAGAGCTAAAAAAGTTGAAATAAAAGAGAAAGAAGAAAAAAAAGTTTTCATTCCAAAATAAAGCTAAGTAAAAAAAACAAAAGAAACCTTAACTCTTTTACACACTCATAAGAGTGAAGATGTTGAAGAAATTAAAAGAAGACATGGAAAAGGTTTGTAATTCATCATTTCATGAGTTTCTAACAAAACCTAACTTGAGAAAAATTAAAGGCATGTAAAGTACTAAACATGTAAAGAGGAAAACCTAACATCCCTAAGCATGAAAACAAGTTAAAGGAAATCTAAGCATGAAAACTTGTTAAAGGAAAAAGACAAGGTGAGAAAGAGAAAGAAAACTATCATGCTTAAGCATGAAGACAAGTAAAAGACATGTAAAGTAAGCAAATTACACTCATACACACACACACAAACTTTCATAAATGAAGAACTAAGTGAAGAACAAGGATGAAACCAAGGATAAAAAGGGAAAGAGGTGAGCCATCCAAATGAACTTTTCATGCTAAATAAAGAGAGAAAATCTAACATTTTTATTAAAATTTTCAAGCTATTACAAAGCTAAAAGATAAAGGAAAACAAAGCATGAAATAAGAAGGGAGAAATCTCCTTACATAGCACTAGTATCCACGGATTAAGCCCACAAAAAGACACTAACTTGGCCCAAAAATCTGAACCCTTGGACCTTACAGAACTGGGCTATTTATAGGAAAAAATTTCTAAGTACACGCCCTCGGTCACGGGCGTGTAGGGGGGGCGTGACAGTACTATTCATGAAGGCGGCTGGCGATTGGACAGCAAAGTTGACTTCGGGCTGAGTTCGCAGCAGTCACGCCCTAGGTCACGGGCGTGACTATGGGCGTGTCGGGGAGGTAGAACCGGGCGCGGGTTGCGTCAAATGTCCTCGGCAGCATCTTGTCGGGCCAGCTGGAAAGGTCACGCCCCATGTCACGGGCGTGACTATGGGCGTGACAGTTGGGGTCGACACTCGACGAATGTCGAGCGGAAAGTGTCGAGTCGAAATCGTTGAGCTGAAATTGGGTCACGCCCTTGGTCACGGGCGTGACACTGGGCGTGACTGTTGGTGTCGACACTCGACGATCGTCGAGCGGAATTCGTCGAGAGGAGGGGACACGGGCTTGGGTCACGCCCCGTGTCGGGTGACACGGGCGTGTCGCCAGGCGTGTCAAGCCTTAACTTCAGAAATTTTGTAATTTCACGGGAAATGCACAGTCACGGCTCGGTCACGGGCGTGACCCATGTGTCACGGGCGTGTACTTCCCAAATTTTGGCAGATTTTGGAATTTTTCTGCAAAATCAAATAAAACAAGTTAGAAGAAAATTTACAAGAATAGGAGCATTTTATTGAACAAAAATAAGTAAAAACGACGAAAATAAATGAAAATAACTAAATTAATGTGCATAAAAATACGCATATTTACAGTTCATCAGACACTCTCCACACATGACCTTGCAATGTCACGGGCTAGCAAGCTAATCACAGAGACAAACCACGCCTTATCACATCACAATCCCATTCATTTCCCACCCTCTTCTAACACTTGTACCGTACCATCCCCGTACCCTCGCGTGTACTCTATTTTCCACTCGATCTGGTTCCGACCGCACGTACTCACACGTAAAAGGAGGAAAAACATCATCACAGACGACATCTTGCCGCTAACGGATTTCTATGAAATCCTTAAGGCTCGCAATGCAACATTACCATGTCGGAGTTATGGTCGTGACTACGGCTTCACCCACAATGCCTAATCCACTAACGGAGCGGATCTATAATGAAATATCATGCCGGAGATGGACTCAATCGACCTGGTGGCTCCTCTTGAACCATGGAAACCCAAATCCCTCTCACCTGAGAGATCCGTTGCCTAGAATGCTTGAAAGAAAACAAGAAAAGAGTAGATTTCATGCACACATCCTAAAAATCGAGAGGAGAAGTGTCGTTACCCTTTGACTCCTTTTTCTAGACATGAAACCCTTGTCTTGCATGGATGAAAACGAGTGCCTTCGCATCCTCTGAAAGAACTAGTGCCTAAACACCTAGAGGGGGGGTGAATATGTGCACTTAATCTTTTTAAATTTACTAGGCAGAAACACAGAATTATAAGAAATTATTCACAGCAATACAGCACAGCAATCACAGGATAAAGCACACACAGAGAACACACAGATTTATAGTGGTTCCCCAAGGTCTGGGTACATCCACTTTCCCCCTTCGCCTATCTAGTAGTATACTAGATTCGGCCCAACTTCTCCACTATGCCTCAGATCCTCAGATCTTACACTCAAAACCCCAAATAGGTTCCTATAGCTCAGAGTGATCCCACTCTTACAACTCAGGCTCAAACGCCCTACCACTCAGTCTTCACAAAGACCTACACTCAGCCTTCAACAAGGCCTAAACTCAGCCCTCAAGAAGGCATACACTCAGAGAAAAGTATCTCCTACACTCAGGCACACAGGCCCTACCACTCAGCCTTTATAATTTCAGGCTTACAACTCAGATCCCTTAGGATCCTACAAGAAATTAAAATTACAAAGTATATACCAACAACTCAGAATGAGAGAGAAGAGTTGACAGGTTTCTTGATGAGTTATTGGAAGAACATTGCTGAGATCAACCTCCCTTGGCTTCCTTCAAAGCTTCTTGAATTTAGAACACAGTAGGGTTGAGTCTCTATGCAGATGATCTTCAATCACTGCTGACTTAAGAATCAGATCTCAATCTGAAACTTTCTTCACAGCCTGGTTCAACAGCCATCTTCTTAGAAGGAGCTCTCTCTCTCCAACTTCTTAGATCTTCTGATCACTTCAATTGATTCTTCAATGAATTGCTTGATCGATCATCTCAATTGATTGTTGTTAATCATATTCTTTTGTTGACAGAATAAGCCTTTATATAGGCTTTCTTCATGGTGACCGGCTGATCCGGTTTCTAACAACTTTCTGACAGCTCTGACAGTTGCAGTAGACCGGCTGGAATGGCAGCTGTCAAGTCATCCAGTCACTTCTTGAATTTTCTGTAACTGTCTGAAAGTGTCGAGACAGTCAGTCTTTAAGTGTCGACACTAATAGACCAAGTGTCGACATAAGTAGGCTAAGTGTCGACACTAGTATTCATGGTGTCGACACAACTCCTTGTGTTATAGAAATTACTTCTCGACACTGCTTCTTTAGAATGTGTCGACACTGATATTGTGTGTCGACACAACTCCTTATTCTTTAGTACTTAGTTGAATTCTGCTAAGTGTCGGCACAACTCCTTTATGTCGACACATCTTCTTGTGTTGAACTTGTTAAGTGTCGACACATCTTCTTGGTGTCGACACATGCCTTCTGTGTTGATACTTTTGCTGAGTGTCGACACAGTTCCTTTGTGTCGACACATGTACTTAGACTTCATTGAAATTTGCTGAGTGTCGACACAGCCTCGTAGTGTCGACACTTTCTTCATGTGTTGAGACTTTTGCTGTGTGTCGACACATTCTTCATTATGTCGACACTTGTACTTAAACTCTGTTGAAGTTTGCTGAGTGTCGACACAGCCTCTTAGTGTCGACACTTGTACTTGAGCTTTGTTGAACTTTTGCTGAGTGTCGACACAGCCTCCTAGTGTCGACACTTTTGATGTCGACAAAGTTCCTCTAGGTGTCGACACTTCTTCTAAGTGTCGACACTGATTATGTAGACACTTCTTCATTGTGTGTCGACACAGCCTGTATGTGTCGACACTTTCCTTCTGGTGTCGACTTTGCATTCCTGGTGTCGACACAATTACTCCAAGTGTCGACACAGCCTCTCTGGGTGTCGACACAAGCCTTCTTAAGTGTCGACACTTTTCTTCTAGGTGTCGACACATAGACTTAGAAACTTTTAAGCTTTCCCTGCAATTACTTAACCTGCACAAGGTAACTCAAAATACATCAAATACACCTTGATGTATATCATTGAGTAGGGTGAGGCTTCTTCAAATCAGGTACATATTTTCCAATGTACCCAACAATCTCCCCCTATTTGGAGAAGTCATAACCCTTAGTCAATGATATACACCATACATAACAAATTCACAGTATGATGTAAAACAGGATTATATAACAGGGTAAGTACATAAACATGTATAAATAAACATGTATACACAAATATCTCAGAACAGTAATGTAATAAATTTAACATATATCACACTGTTCTAAGAACTTCAACATTTTCATTATTCAAAAGTTTACAGAAAGTTGAATGCAACTGATTACACATAGTAAACTTAAGAAAATTCCTATCCTAAGGCAGCTCAGGCTCCTTGATAACTATGCCCTTTCCTGATTGTATCTTTTCTTGGACAGGAGCTTCAGTATCTTCAGCAGCAGCAGGTTTCTTTCCTTTAAGATCTTTCTTTTTCAATTCTTCAGCCTTTATCTTTTGCCTTTCAAAATAATGATAAGGCTTTGTGAAGTACTTGCTAGGATCCTGTGCAGTAGGAGGTAGCTTTCCCATCTTAGCCTTTCTTCTGTATTGAACAATAGCCTCTTGTCTGTTCTCATGTTTCCTCCACTCCAGTTCAGAATACCACTTGTTTCTATCCTGGATATTTTCCTTGGCAGCCTTCCATGCAGTCAAGATGATATTCCTGGAAGTGGGGCTCCATTGTTCAAAATCAGGCCTAAGTTCAGCTTGCTCTCTGAATCTTTTCTTAGACAATTGAGTCTCTTGTTCCTTTAATAAGGCCTCTTGTTCTTTCAGTATTGCCTCTGGCACAGGCTGAACCACTTTCTCAATGATGACATTCTGAATTCCCTCAAGAGGACTATACATTGACTGTATATCTTGATGTATCATATCAAAGTCTTGTGGAGGGTATATCACTTGAGCTACTTCAGCTTGCTCTCCTCCAAGATATGCAGGATTAATTCCAGACTCTGCATCATTGTCATCATCACATAATGGAGGATATCCAAGGGTGGCTCTGATGGAATTTGAAATCCATTTGGCATGATCAGAGCTGGCTTTGACTAACACCCTCTCCTCCTTTATGACTTCTCTTTCAATGTGATCCCTAAGATCATCTTTCTGAAACCTTATCTGTGCATTCAGATAGTTTACTCCATCCTTATAGAAAGGTTTCAACCTTTGGAGCTTGTCAGTTATAGCCTTTTGAGAGTCTTCAATAGCAGTTTTAACAGCAGTTAAGCTCTCTTGCAGTTGTTTGTCAAATTCTTCTATGGCAGTGGTCAGGGCTGCATTCTGGGCAGTTGCTATATTCTTCAGTTCAGTTACAATGGCATTGTGTGAAGCTGTCAAATTATCATTCATTCTTATCTGATTCTCCAGGACATAGCCTTGCTTCACTTCTAGATAATCAAGTTTTGTCTTTATTTTTTCTTGATGTGTGGCCAGATAGACTACTGCATTTCCTCCCTTATGGAAGCAGTCAGTCATTTCTTTCTTATTTAGATTCATTTCAAATCTAATTGACTTAATGTCTTGGGCCAGATCAAACTGCAGTGACTTATGCCCTTCATCCATATAGGATTGCAAAGCCTGTCTTTGCTCATCCATCTTTATCTGCAATGCTACCATCAGAGAACTATAGTCAGTAGATGGGGTAGGCTGTGGAGCAATGGTCTGTAGGGCTTTCTTATAATTCTGGCTCTTTCTCTTAAAGACTTGGAACTTTCTCTTCTTGGCTCTAACAGCCTCTTCATCTTCAGTAGCAGATGTGCTAGCTATATCTACTCTTTCTTTAGGACTAGGATGTGAATCCTTCTCAGTCCTTGGTGGTTGCTCAGCATCCTTTGGCTTCTCAATTTCTTTGCCTGCAGTTTCTTCTTCAATCTCCACATGCTCCCCCTCAATAATTACTTTCTCCCCCTCAACAGCAGCTTTTTCTTTCTCAAAATCTGTTTGTAGAAGGTCTGGGAACAGTTCTTCTAAAGTAAATTCCTGTTGAGGATGGTGTGGAGAATCTCTTATATCATCAACCACTTGATGAGCAACAAATGTGTCCTCCATGACAACATCCTGAGGTTGACTAAGAATCTGAAGTTGCTGATTAACATCAGATAATGTGTCAGTCATAACTTCATTCTCAATAGGAAATCTAGATGGTTGATTTCAGTTATTACCTCAAGTATGGTTTCGGTAGCTTGTTCACTCTCTAGTGGAGTTGGCTCTTCCACAAGTAGAGGCTCCCCCTGGATTGAAGCCAGGTGAATTGGGCTTGCTGAGGGTAGCTCCCCCTGCCTTTGAGCATCTTCTTGTCTTGCTGGAGATTGTCCAGCATTTCCCGTCTCTTCATCATCAGGAGTGAAGACTACTTGCTCTTCAGAGCTGCTTGAGGATTCTTGAGCCACAAGTGCTATCTTCTTCTTCTTCTTCAGGGGTGTTTCCTTCATTGGAGATGACAGTTCTTTGGTCAGTAATCTATCCCACCTAGAGAAGATTCTCATATCCATCTTCCTCATGTGGTTAATCTTTGAACCTGCAGCTTGGTTCATTACCTCAGGTATACTGCCAACTAGGTAAATACTTAGTATTCTACCCAAATTGGGCTTCTTCATACTTTCTTTAATTTTATCAAACACAACTATAGACCAGTCAGTATCTAGTTTGAATATTATCCTTGTCATGAGACTAAACATATGAGCTGAAATTCTGTCATGCCCTCCAGGCTTGCACAGTATTACCTTTCCAACTATTTCAGACAAGAATTTTCCTTAGCTGTTCATTCCTTTTCTATTGAATACTGATCCAATTTTCATGTTTGAGTCCAGTCCACACCATGTCAATGCTTCTCTAGTCTTAGAAGCAGAAACATCTTCTTCCTCTTTAGTTCTTGGTAGCTGAAGTACCTTCCTCAGACTCTTCTGTGTGACCTTGACCCTGGTTCCATGAACTCTGGATTTAATCTTAAGTCCAGATTCATCTAGAGTTGCTCCATTCAGAAATTCGAGAACTTCCTTCTTCCATGTCTTGATCGGTTCTGATACAAGAAATTCTAACCCAGTCTCTTCTATTAGGGTATCACGCCTTTGATCTCGGGTTCCGCATCATCAAATGCGTGTCGCATGAGTTCATATCCTTCATACACATTCTCTTCTAGCTTGGGCGCCATTAGGGTTTGAAGAAATTTGAATTTAGAGAAGAGAGATGTCGACACACAAGTTTGGTCTCGAAACTTTGGTGAGCGTGTCAACAAATAATGGCGAAAACCTATTTATACCTTTCTAGAATTGAATATGAAAGGGCGCATCAAAATACTTAAATTGTGTCGACACTGTTGAAAAGTGTCGACACTTACTGCTATGTCTCGACAACTATGTGTCGACACAAGTATAGTCGACAGAATATATATGTCGACACTTGTTTATGTGTCGACACCGCTTTGCTCGACACTTAGTCGAGACTTTACTAGACTAATTCTAAGTAAAGCCTAAGTTTCGACACCACTCTGGATGTGTCGACACCTACACTGCATGTGTCGACACTGATTCTCTGAAGTGTCGACACCGACTTCCTAGATGTGTCTACACCATTTCTCTGAAATGTCGACACCACTTTTCTATGTCGACACAGACAACTCTGTGTGTCGACACCATTTTACTTAGCCAATTTTTTTTTGTAAACTATTCTAAGTTTATCATACCTAATTCAATTTTAAATTTATTGAATTTGGTTTTATCTAAGGGCTTAGTATACATGTCAGGTAGCTGATTATCTGTACTAATATACTCTAGTGAAATATCTCTTTTTTTCATATGTTCTCTTAGAAAATGGTATTTTATTTCTATATGCTTAGTCCTACTATGGGAGACAGAATTGTTTGCAATAGAAATAACACTAGTAGAATCACAAAATAGAGGTGTTCTACTTACTTGAATACCATAGTCTTCTATCTGGTGTTGTATCCAAAGAAGTTGAGCACAGCAATTTCCTGTAGCCACATACTCTGATTCTGCTGTGGAGATAGCCACACTTGTTTGTTTCTTGCTACTCCATGATATCAGCCTTCCACCTAGGAATTGACAGGTACTTGTTGTACTTTTCCTATCTTCCTTGCAGCCTGCAAAATCTGCATCTGAATAACCTGTCAGTTCAAAATCTCCATTCCTAGGGTACCAAAGGCCTAGATAAGGAGTGCCATTAAGATATCTCAGAATTCTTTTGACTACTGTCAAATGAGATTCTTTAGGGCAAGCTTGGTACCTAGCACAGACACATGTAGCATACATGATATCTGGTCTACTTGCAGTCAAATATAGTAGGGAGCCAACTATCCCTCTATACAAAGTCTCATCTACAGGTTTCCCTGCATCATCTTTGCTAAGAGACATACTTGACCCCATAGGAGTTTTCATGGTACTGGATGATTCCATACCATACTTCCTTATCAATTCTAGGGTGAACTTAGACTGGCATATGTATAAACCATCCTCAGTCTGTCTAACTTGGAGACCCAAGAAGAACTTAAGTTCCCCTATACTACTCATTTCAAATTATCCTTGCATAAGTTTTGCAAACTTTCTGCAAAGACCACTTTCTGTAGACCCAAATATAATGTCATCTACATATATTTGGACTAAGATTATCTTGCCTCTGGATTCCCTAAGAAATAGAGTCTTGTCTATTTTCCCACTTGTGAATTTATTCTCAATGAGGAAACTAGACAGGGTTTCATACCAAGCCCTAGGGGCTTATTTTAATCCATACAAAGCCTTCCTAAGTCTATAAATATAATTAGGTTTGATAGAATCAACAAAACCTGATGGCTGTTCCACATAAACTTCTTCTTTCAGATTTTCATTCAGAAAAACTGACTTAACATCCATTTGGTATACTTTAAACCCTTGATAGGTTGCATAAGCCAGGAACATCCTTATAACCTCCAGCCTGGCTACTGGAGCAAAGGTTTGATCAAAGTCAATACCTTCTTCCTGCTTATATCCCTTAGCAACCAGTCTAGCTTTATTCTTCACAATAACTCCATGTTCATCCATCTTGTTCCTAAAGATCCACTTAGTTCCTATAATGTTGTGGTCCTTGGGGTTAGGAACTAGCTCCCAGACATTGCATCTTTTGAACTGGTTCAACTCCTCTTGCATTGCCTCAATCCAATGAGGGTCTAGGATAGCTTCTTCAAATTTCTATGGCTCTACTTGAGATAGAAAGCTGGAGTAGAGAACTGAACTTAGATTCCTGCTCCTTGTTTGTACCCCTTGTCTGAGATCACCAATAATTTGATTTGCTGGATGATCTTTTAGATGCCTATTTGCTGGAGGCATCCTATTTTCTGGTTGTACACCTTCAACTTCTTCAACTTGCTGCACTCCTTAGTCTTCTTCTGCATCAGGTGCATCTAGTACTCCCCCTGGACAACAACCACTATCATCCACTTGCTGTCTTGCAGTAGAACCTTCTTCAATAGTGAGCTTGTCCATCTTCTCAGTCACACCTGTGGAGCTGCAAATACTTCTAGACAATTCATTGTTAATGAGTCTAGCTACATCAAATACTACATGTACTGACTCTTCTAGAACTTGAGTAGTCAAGTTGTAGACCCTATAAGCCTTACTGTTGTTGCTGTACCCAACAAAGATCCCCTCTTGGGATTTGGCAGCAAACTTAGTTAAGTAAGACTTACCATTGTTAAGTATATAACATTTACAACCAAAGATCCTGAAATAGGATAGATTTGGTTTTCTGCCTTTCACAATCTCATAGGGGGTCTTATTGTGGCTCTTGGTAATGGTAGCCCTATTAATCACATGACATGTAGTATTAACTACCTTAGCCCAGAAATATTCAGGGAGAGATGTGTCACTTAATAGGGTTCTACCAGCCTCAATCAAGGTTCTATTTTTCCTTTCATCAATGCCATTTTGCTGAGGTGTTCTTGGTGAAGAAAATTCCAGAAAAATTCCAAATTCTTCACACAGTTTTGTCATACTGTCAGACTGAAATTCAGTACCATAGTCACTTCTGATTTTGACCACTGTACTGTCCAATTCATTCTGAATTTGTTTAACAAAGCTGTATAAGATACTTGGAGTTTCAGATTTCCGTCTAAAGAAGAACACCCAGGAAAACCTTGAGTAGTCATCTACAACCACAAATGTGTAGACCTTCCTACCTAGGCTGTGAACTGGCATAGGACCAAAGAGATCCATATGCAAGAGGTATAAGCACCTCACAACATCTTTGTTCTCAATGCTATTAAAGGTGGATCTAGTCTGCTTGCCCTTTTGACAAGCTGAGCATATCCCAACCTTTTTACACTTAACTTGAGGACCATTCCTCACTAACTCTTTACTATAGAGTTGACCAATTATCTTATAGTTAAGATGGGCTAGCCTCTTGTGCCATTTGACACAATGAGAGACTTCTCATCAGCTATAAGATACACAGAAGAACCATTATTCTCACACATAATGTCTAGACAATAGACATTTATCTTCCTATAACCTATCAGAATGATCTTTTGATCATTTGACCTCCTGATATGACAACCATCTTTGACAAATGAGATGTCATATTCTAGATGACTCAGCTGACTTATACTAATGAGGTTGTGTTTCAAACCTTTAATATAAGCCACTTGAGTAATTATAATAAGGTTGCTAGAAATGTTACCAAAGTCTTTGATGATTCCTTTTTCAGAACCACCATAGGTGACTTTAGGACCATCCTTGATTGGTGTATAGTCCTTCAGCAATCCCCTAGTTCCAGTCATATGCTTGGAACATCCACTGTCCAAGTACCATATTGGGGCATGGTCACTTGGACTCACCTGCAAAACAGATTAGTTAACCTTAGAACCCAAAGAATTCTTGGGTCCTTGGTGCTGGTTAGTTTGCCTCTTAACAAAACTACCTGCAGCTTTTCTAGCAGGCAGATTGCTACTCACTTTGGCACTTGAATTGTGCCAACAGTCTATGGCAAAGTGGCCTACCTTGCCACAACACCAACACTCAAATCTGTTGTACCTTTGTTTAGGTACAACACTGGCTCTTTTGTTTACAGCAGGATCCTTGTTGAGTACTGGGGCTTTGCCCTTAGACTTGGACTGTACAGTCCTGGCAGGTTTAGTAAACCCCAATCCAGTTTTACCTTTCTGAGAAATGAACTCATCTATCAAAGGTAGAACAGACTTTGGTTTAGAAAACCTTGCTACTATATCTCTCTCTTTCTGAAGACTAATCTCCAGATTTCTGATTTGATCATTCTTGAATGTAATAGTCCCCATCTGAATAATAGTAATGCTCTTCAGCCTGGCTATTTCATTTAGTTTCTGATCAAGCAACTTATCAAAATATGTTGCAGCCACTTTGAGATTAGCAATCTCCTTAGCCTGACTCTTGGCCAAGGATTTGCTTTTCTTCAAAGCTTGCAACACTACTCTATATTCATCAATTAATTGATGAATGTCTCCTTCAGATTCAGATCCACTCTCATCACTTGATGATGATGTATCTGAATCTGACTCAGTACTAGAAATTTAACTATCAGAACAATTTTGTACTTGACTTAGTCCAGGCTGATCCTGGATTTTGTCTCCTTCTGATAAGGCCATCAGTCCCTGACACTGATTGTCCTCATGCTCGTATATAGAGTTCATTAACTGGATGAACTCCTCTTCCTCTTCTTCAGCAAACAGTCCAATATAAGCTTCAGCTTCTGAATTAGTTTCTGAAGAAGACATATCAAACAGACTTTTGTCCTTCTTAGCAACAAAGGACCTTTCCTTTTTGCCCTTGATTTGAGTCTTCTTCTTATCAGTTGACTCTTTCCTCTTCTCTGGACAGTCTGCAACAACATGTCCCTGTCTGTTACAACAATAACAAGCTATCTTTGAAGATATAGTTTTACTTGACTTGGGCTTTCTCTTGGCATTCTTTGATGACTTCTGTGAAGTGGATGGCTTATACCTCCATTGTTTCTTCTTTAGAAACTTCTGAAAATGTCTAGTGAAAGCTGCAAAATCTTCATCACTCTCACTGCTTTCAGAATTCTTGCTTCCTGACTCATCTGTCTCAGTCTCAGCAACTTTTGGAGGTGGAGATGGAGACTTACTTTTATATTTCCTAGTGGCTTCTGTCTTGAAAGCCACAGCTCTTTCTTTATGCTCAACTCTGGTAGTCTTCTCCTCCTCCTTCCTTACCATTAACTGCATCTCATATGATAACAGTTTTCCAAACAATGTTGGAGGAGGAATGTCTGCTAATTTGGCCATTTCCCTTATGGCACAAATCTTAGTATCCCAGTCTTTAGTTAGGGATCTCAAGAACTTATCATTCAGCTCATAATTGCTGAATTCTCTTCCATAGGACATTAACTCATTAGTTATCCTATAGAATTTCTTGTAGCACTCAGTTATGCTATCAGACCTTCCTTGTCTGAAGCTCTCATACTCTTGGTTTAACAAAGACTTCCTGTCTTGTCTTACCTCTTCTGAACCCTCCATATAGACTATCAGTGTGTCCCACATTTCCTTTGATGTTTTACAGTGTATCAAATTTTGAAATGTGGCATCATCTATTGCACTCACAATAATATTCTGAGCCCTCTTGTCCATAGTGGACAGAATAATCTCATCTTTAGTCATCTCTGAATAGTCCTTAGCAGTTCTCTGGTTTGCATCCAGAACTGATACTTTCATTGGCACATATGGCCCTTCTTTGACAGTAATATAAATTCTGGTGTCAGAGGCTTCCATAAATAGTCTAACCCTTTCTTTCCAAATGCCAAAGATCTCCTTTCTGCAGATTGGCAACTTCATGGATCCTAGTTCTTTGTGATTCTCAGTTGAACCCATTTTCTTGATTCTTGATTCTCACTGATTATGCCAACAGGATCTTTACCCAGACTGTTATGTCCTTTTTGAGTAACCTCCCTCTGATACCACTTGAAATAACTAGTGCCTAAACACCTAGAGGGGGGGTGAATAGGTGCACTTAATCTTTTTAAATTTACTAGGCAGAAACACAGAATTATAAGCAATTCTTCACAGCAATACATCACAGCAATCACAGGATAAAGCACACACAGAGAACACACTGATTTATAGTGGTTCCCCAAGGTATGGGTACATCCACTTTCCCCCTTCGCCTATCTAGTAGTGTACTAGATTCGACCCAACTTCTCCACTATGCCTCAGATCTTCAGATCTTACACTCAGAACCCCAAATAGGTTCCTACAGCTCAGAGTGATCCCACTCTTACAACTCAGGCTCAAACGCCCTACCACTCAGTCTTCACAATAACCTACACTCAGCCTTCAACAAGGCCTACACTCAGCCCTCAACAAGGCCTACACTCCGAGAAAAGTATCTCCTACACTTATGCACGCAGGCCCTACCACTCAGCCTTTATAATTTCAGGCTTACAACTCAGATCCCTTAGGATCGTACAAGAAATTAAAATTACAAAGTATATACCAACAACTCAGAATGAGAGAGAAGAGTTGACAGGTTTCTTGATGAGTTCTTGGAAGAACTTTGCTGAGATCAACCTCCCTTGACTTCCTTCAAAGCTTCTTGAATTTAGAACACAGTAGGGTTGAGTCTCTATGCAGATGATCTTCAATCACTGCTGACTTAAGAATCAGATCTCAATCTAAAACTTTCTTCACAGCCTGGTTCAACAGCTGTCTTCTTAGAAGGAGCTCTCTCTCTCCAACTTCTTAGATCTTCTGATCACTTCAATTGATTCTTCAATGAATTGCTTGATCGATCATCTCAATTGATTGTTGCTAATCATCTTCTTCTGTTGACAGAATAAGCCTTTATATAGGCTTTCTTCATGGTGACCGGCTGATCCGATTTCTAACAACTTTCTGACAGCTCTGACAGTTGCAGTAGACCGGCTGGAATGGCAGCTGTCAAGTCATCCAGTCACTTCTTGAATTTTCTGTAACTGTCTGAAAGTGTCGAGACAGTCAGTCTTTAAGTGTCGACACTAATAGACCAAGTGTCGACACAAGTAGGCTAAGTGTCCACACTAGTCTTCATGGTGTCGACACAACTCCTTGTGTTGTAGAAATTACTTCTCGACACTGCTTCTTTAGAATGTGTCGACACTGATATTGTGTGTCGACACAACTCCTTGTTCTTTAGTACTTAGTTGAATTCTGCTAAGTGTCGGCACAACTCCTTTATGTCGACACATCTTCTTGTGTTGAACTTGTTAAGTGTCGACACATCTTCTTGGTGTCGACACATGCCTTCTGTGTTGATACTTTTGCTGAGTGTCGACACAGATCCTTTGTGTCGACACATGTACTTAGACTTCATTGAAATTTGCTGAGTGTCGACACAGCCTCCTAGTGTCGACACTTTCTTCATGTGTTGAGACTTTTGCTGTGTGTCGACACATTCTTCATTATGTCTACACTTGTACTTAAACTCTGTTGAAGTTTGCTGAGTGTCGACACAGCCTCTTAGTTTCGACACTTGTACTTGAGCTTTGTTGAACTTTTGCTGAGTGTCGACACAGCCTCCTAGTGTCGACACTTTTGATGTCGACAAAGTTCCTCTAGGTGTCGACACTTCTTCTAAGTGTCGACACTGATTATGTAGACACTTCTTCATTGTGTGTCGACACAGCCTGTATGTGTCGACACTTTCCTTCTGGTGTCGACTCTGCATTCCTGGTGTCGACACAATTACTCCAAGTGTCGACACAGCCTCTCTGGGTGTCGACACAAGACTTCTTAAGTGTCGACACTTTTCTTCTAGGTGTCGACACATAGAATTAGAAACTTTTAAGCTTTCCCTGTAATTACTTAACCTGCACAAGGTAACTCAAAATACATCAAATACACCTTGATGTATATCATTGAGTAGGGTGAGGCTTCTTCAAATCAGGTACATATTTTCCAATGTACCCAACATCCACTTCACAGATCTGGCCTCAGAACGAAGATCGGAGCTCTGAAGCTACGTTAATGGCGAAGAAAGCTCCTCTCTTCCTCCGCCGAACTCTCTCTCTCTCTCAAACCCTAAGTCAACTCCAAAATGAGAACAAATGAGGGAGAGAAATGTTCAGCCCTACTAAAGCCCTTTGGGTAGATGATCCTACGGTCCAGGATCAACTTTGATGTTATATCAAACGACTAAGAAATCAATCTACGAAAACCCACATTTCAGCAATTTAGTCGAACTGCTCAGAAATCGTCGAACGACCTGAGTTCGACGAATGGCCCCTAGTTTGACGAATGGCCCTCAGCTCGACGAATGGCCCTGAGCTCAACTGTCGACGGCCAGAGTTCGACTTTCGTCGAACGGCCAGAGTTCGACTTTTCGTCGAACGGCCAGAGTTCGACTTTCGTCGAACGGCCAGAGTTCGACTTTCGTCGAACGGCCAGAGTTCGACTTTCGTCGAACGGCCAGAGTTCGACTTTCATCGAACGACAAGAGTTCGACTTTCATCGAACGACCTTCAATGATCTCAGAATTTTGTCAAACTGCTCTGGTTCCTCAAATTTGTGGTGTTACACTATGCCATTAGTGATCTTACCATATCCCTTGGTTACACTTCTATCTGAACCACCAAAGATAACTTTGGGTCCATCTTTTACTGGAGTAAATTCCTTTAAGTTGCTCCTTATTCCAGTCATATGCCTCGAATAATCACTGTCCAAGTACCATATAGGGGTATGACAACTTAGACTAATCTGCAATACACAATTTACTTTACCTTAGAACCCCAATATCTATTGGGTCCTATGTGCACATTAGTATCAAACTACACATGTCTACAAGCAGAATTTCTGACTGGTGGACTGACCATATCTCTGGCCATATTGGGATTGTGCCAGCAGTCAATGGAAAAATGCCATATCTTACCACATCACCAATAGTAATGTATACTATATCTTCTCTTCTGTGTAGGCCATGCAGCTTGGTTAGTAGAAGTCCTAATAGGAGGAAGATGTGTTGCAGCCCTTTTCTGTTTTCTTTCAGCTAGAATTTGACTTAAGGTAAGTCTTCTAGCTGGCTTGTTTGGTTTGCTCTGAGTGCTATCAGTAATAAGCTTCTTTTCAGAGAGCATGCTTTTATGGCATCAGAAATGCCCAAATCAGCATGACTGTAATACTTGCCCTTAGTCTGACCCTTAGTTGTCAGATTTAGAGCCTTGTCTGCAGCAACTTTCTTGAGTCTTGGTGTTGAAGCACCAAAAACAAATGGTCCTGGTTGGGCCATCTGAAATTTCTCATAGGTAATGATGGCCCGACCAACGCTTAAGAAAAGAGAGCAGCCAAACTAGCAATCTAACTAGGAAAGTATACCTATCGAACTGTAGCAAAGGGACACAAGTGTCGTATTAAAATCCGGGAACTGTTGAGTAAGCTTACTCACAAGAAAACTATTATTTTATCGACGGAAATCTTAGGTTAAGGGGGAAAATTAAACATATTTAAGAAAAGGAATTAAAAATAGAGTTGATTGCACTAAAAATAAAGAGAGCATAAAAGAAACGATTACACTGAAGGGTTGAAACGAAGAAATAGAAATGCACTCGATCACAAATCACCTCAGCAAGAGTAGATTAAAAACACGATAAATAAACATAAACTTAATAGGGTAAAGGTCCTTGACCGTGGAGGTTCCTAAAGCATGACCACGCTTCTCTCAAAGTCGTGCTCCACTGAGTTTAGGAAGGTCCGACCGACTCTCATCTAAATCGGAGGCCTAAAGCTCGCTTTACGCGGTGAACCCCACTATTGGATTTTACTCCAATCCGGGAGATTTCGACGTCTGTGTAATGTCCCGATACGCACTAGGCCCCTTGTGCGAGTTTTTGAGTCAGGAGAGCTGACTTGGGTCGAGGGAAGTGTAAAAATTAGGCTACACTTGGGAATGTAGGAGAAACCAGCCCTCGAGTTGTCCAGAGCAGGACACGGGTAGTGAATTCTCGACATAATGAGTTTCACGCCCATGTCACGGGCGTGACCGGCCGACACGGACGTGACCATGCCTGTGACTATCCAGTCAGTTGTCGAGTACTCGAGTAGTTATCGAGTACTCGAGTAGTTGTCGAGTACTCGAGTAGTTGAACACGGGACACGCCCCATGTCACGGGCATGACCGGTCCGACACGGGCGTGACCATGCCCATGACTATCCAGTCAGTTGTCGAGTACTCGAGTAGTTGTCGAGTACTCAAGTAGTTGAACACGGGACACGCCCCCTATCACGGGCGTGACCATGGGCGTGACCGAGGCGTGTTCTCCGGTCGATGATTCTAGTTGAGTTCGACGAATTCTCGGTAGTTGATAGGGGTCACGCCCCATGTCACAGGCGTGACCATTGGCGTGACCGATGGCATTTCACTTTAAAAGGGCTTAGAAAACCCTAGCAGTTTCACTTCTATTTCCAGCCCGATTTTCTGAGAAAACTTCTATAGAAAGATAACTGCAGGATCAAGTTCTAGGGAAGGAAAATCTGTCATCGCCATGAAGGAGAAGATGCCGTCGCGAAGGACTACACGGTCCATGGCTGGAAATGGAGGTACTGCTGGAATCGAGGTGTGCTTCCTACCCTCTCCCTTGGTGCTAGATCTATAGTTATTTTCCTAGGCGAGACATCAACTCAAGAGAGTCTTGATGGAGAGGAGGAGTTTTCTATGATTGGCCATGCTAGGGTTTGTGCCCTAGGTTTTAGATCTCTTCAACCAATCCCTTCCTCTATGTGATGATGGGGATGGTTTCATGAAGAGTATTGGCCTCTTGAGGTTGAATAAGGGAGGAGGATTTATGGAGTGAATAGGGAAGGTCGCCTTGAGGAGGAAGACGAACCGATGCCGTTCATTCCGCCTTGAGATGCGTGCAGAATCTGTATTCTGCGCGCAGCGAACTTCTAGGCCATTTTCAGGTAGCTTATGGCCATATCTAGACTTTCGACTAAACACGAAAGTTGAAACCCTTGAAAATACCTTTCTAATGAGTGATTACACGACTTCAGACGAAGTATGTAGCCACAGGAAAGTCTGAACGAATTTGATGTTCGGCAAATCCTGCATGCAGAAATTGTGCCCTGTACGTAGCGGACTTTGAGTCCGATTTCAAATAGGATAATTTAAAATTGGGTTGAGGTCTGAATACGAATGTTGTAGCCCATGGAAAGACCTTTCCATCGAGGGGTTACACGTCTTCACCAGATTCATATAGCTTCGGAAATCTCCGGTCGAAGTTGCTGTCCAGATTTACCCAACACTTAAATTTTGGGTCCCTAAATATATTATGGATTTGGATTCGGTGGAATTGATATTGCAAGTTACTTGGCTTGGATGAACTCTTTTATGATTAATCTTTTTAGTTGCATGATTGATGAAGTTTATTAATCGGATTTCATATAATCAAATTATGAAGCAAGCTTACCTAAACGAATTGACATGATAGAGATTAGTAGATTGTTATTTATGCGCGTCATGTTTATAATATGTTGTTGTCATTTGGAAAGATTGATAGATCTTTATATGTGCATCATGTTTATATTATGTTGTCATCATTTGGAAAGTCATGTAGAAGAATAAACTATGGCCATGAGTATGTTTTATTAATGGAATGATTTTAGTAGTAAAATACTTAGAGCATCATCTCTCTACGGGTAGTATTGTGAAAGGATGTAAGTGCGGTGTTGACCGTCACTAGTTTGGTTTGTGTTGAGATAAGGGTATGGATGGATGGTTGGGCTGTGTCCTCGTACTTTATTCTGAAGCCCCTTCCATGTCATGGTGTTGTGGAATTGCATGTGGTGTGAGTCGACACGCGGTTTCGTAATCCTGGGTTAAGGATAGTGTGGCAGGTCTACGGGCTTGCCAGTCGTCACACCGACGGGTGTTGACAGTTAGACTTTGGGCGGTTGGGCGGTTTCCTCGGTGTTCACGTCCCGGGGCCCCTTCCGTGCCAAGTGAACGGTTTGGTTGTGTCCTCATGCTTACTTCCGAGGCCCCTTCCGGGTCACGCAAGGCCAGTTCGTGATGTGTTCTTGGTGCACATCTACCCAAGACCCCGCTGGGCCATAGTACTCATGGGCTCCGCTGTTGTGTTCTTAGTATTGAGGCATACAGGGGACTACGTGAAGCAGTGTGGTGGCCCGCCTAATAGTAGAGATGCCCGCTCTACTATCACCGCCTGGCCACGGCCGCTGATGCCTGAGAGGTTAGCTACCTGCTCGAAAAGTGGGAACTACAGTCTGTGTCGACATAGCAGTTGCATGTGTGTGAGCATGGGTGAGTCATTGCATAACATACATTCCATTTCATAACATTGCACGACAAGATCCTCATCGTATAAGTTTGTATGGGCACTCCTATACGATAAGTTACTTTATGCAAATAGATCCTTAACTTATAAGCTTGTATGGACATCCTTATAAGTTAAGTTACTTACCTACTATAGATTATTTACACTTGTTGATCTGTATAGCTCTTGTAGAATTGCTAGTTTATGTAGTGGTTAGTCAAGTAGCATTATTACCACCTGCTTGTTTACTTATATATTTGATACCCTTGTTCATTTTCTCCGCCCGGTGCCGAGGAGTCGCCGGGGGAGCGGATGTGAAGCCACTTAGTCGTTTTGACTAACGGTTGCTACATCTTCCTTTTTAGGAGGCCACCCCGCAGGTAGAGCAACCACAGACCATGCAGCAGGACAGTCAGGCCAGGACGACAGGGCCTGAGGGGACGGTACTGTCGCTACCGTCGGTTACTGATCTGAGTGTTGTGAGACTTTGATGTAGCCCATTTGGGTAGTTGTTAGTTATACTCTGATATATTGTAGAAGCATGTTTTAGCTTCTCTCTTATTGTACTATTTGGACTTATATGCTTAGTGTGGATTGACTTCTCTTGCTTATATTTTGGTTGGGTTGGCATGTTATATTGATATTGTTGTAGCCGGCGGAATAGGCGCCTTGTGGTACAGGTTAGCCCGTGTGCTAATGCTACCGTAAGGCGGCTGTTCCAAGCATAAGACCCCCCTTCGTGCCGTATTTTGGGATCCGGGAGGGGGGTCTTACAAATGGTATCAGTTTGCCACGATCCTCAACTAAAGAAGTCATTCAACAAAGGAACCACCCCTGTTCGATTAGTTAGTTTGCGGACAAACTGACTTAGCAGAAGCAGTGGTGTGCCCATATGTAATTCACACTAGGTATGTCCATTTTTGACCCTAAGATTAGCCAACCTGACCATACGTTTGTGTTATATGTGTAGATTCCAGCGCTCGTTGAGCAGATGGGAGGCACTCCTGCGCCCTCCATACCCACTCCCACTCAGTTCCAACAATTTGAGTTGGGGCAGACGCTCACTGCCATCCTCGATGCTTTTAGGGCGCAGTAGCCTCCGGTGCAACAACAGGCCCCGAGCTCCAACTGGCTGAGCACCTTCCGGGCTCTTTCCCCTCCTGCCTACCTTGGGATGGAGTCAATCGTATGTACAGAGGAATGGCTAGACACGGTTCAGGAGTTGTTGGCTGGTATCCGTTGCCTGGCCAACATTGCAGTGACATTAGCGGTGTCCGTCATGGACTTACATGCTAAGAGGTGGTGGAAGTCCCTCATGGGCTCTACCTTCCAAGGCCGGGTCTACACAGAGATAAGTTGGAGTGAATTCTCGGGTGTTTTCTTGGAGCACTTTATCCTTACATCAGCCCGAGATGAGCTTGAGCAGAGGTTTCTTCTACTAAAGTAGGGATCAAAGTCGGTTACGGAATACCAGCGAGAATTCCAGCATCTCGCAAGGTTTGAGGATTCTTATGAGTTGGATGACAGAGGTTATGCCAAGCGCTTCTACAAAGGGCTGCGAGATCCCCTAAGGCAGTCCCTTTTGTTTATAGAGGATGGTAGCTTAGCGGAGATCATTGATATGTCGAAAAGATTGGAGGCGAACCTGCTGAGATGTTGTAAGAGGCCTGCGGAGGACGTTATGGAAGACAGCCCAAGCAATAGAAGGAGGCAGGACTTTAGAGGAGGAAGAGGATATCAAAGAGGTGGAGGGCGTGTCCACCGAAACTATAGGGTGGAGCATCCGATTCCGCAGCCGCATGCGTTGCCTCCACCACCACAACCTCAATAATTTCAACAACCTGAAGGGCGTCGTGGGCTGGTGTGCTTCGAAGGCAACCAGCCGGGACACATCCGACGTTTTTGCCCGCAGCTATTTGGAAACATCCCTCCCGCTCTCCCGCCGGCAGCTCCTCGAGGGCGGGGTCACATACGTGGTCGGGGATGAGGACCGCGAGGAGGCAACCCCAGCCCTGCTAGGGATCAGGTGTACGCGCTTGACATGGTGCAGGAACGGAACCCCCAAGATGTGATTGCAGGTATGATTTAATTAATTAACATATTTTCATGGTCTAACTTGAATTGATTAAGACTTACTAGACACCTAGCAATAAGTTTTGGTTGTTGGCACTTAGGCACCGTGATAATTGTCGGGAAGATGGCCTATGCGCTGTTCGATACCAGTGCCTCACACTCCTTTGTGTCCGAGGATTTCATAAAAGACATGGAGGGTGTACAGTACTTTACCGGCATAGCCTGACGAGTACGCCTTCCGGATGGGTCGGAGATGACCGCAACCGCCAAGTGCGAGTTGGAGCTATTTATTGAAGAGAAGGCCTTTGATACGCCTGCCACGGTCCTGAGAATGCCGGAGTTTGACATCATTTTGGGCATGGCATGGCTGGACTGGCACTTCGCGAGGATCGACTACGCGGAGAAGCGGATCTATTTGAGACATGGAGACTCCGACGTCATCTTCCAAGGTATTGGCTTCGCGCCTCGTATGATGTTATCTTCCGTTCAGGTTGTAAAAGCTCATATGAAGGGGGGCGAGGCCTTCATGATCTGGTTCGAGTTGAAGGAAGAAGCATTGGAATTAAAGGATGTACGGGTAGTGCGGGATTTTCCCGAGGTATTTCCTGAGA
This sequence comes from Platanthera guangdongensis, assembly GCA_039583875.1. Lineage (NCBI taxonomy): Eukaryota > Viridiplantae > Streptophyta > Magnoliopsida > Asparagales > Orchidaceae > Platanthera > Platanthera guangdongensis. Next base: position 69,767,333 of record CM077166.1, on the reverse strand, counting down.
AGCTACCAGGATTACCTTTGCATAGAGAGGTTGACTTCCAGATTAATCTAGTGTCGGGTGCCAAGCCTGTATCCAAGGCCCCGTACCGAATGGCCCCAAAAGAACTCGCGGAGTTTAGAGTTCAATTGCAAGAACTGGTGGAGTCAGGGTTCGTTCGCCCCAGTTCGTCACCCCGGGGAGCCCCTGTACTGTTCGTGAAGAAGAAGGTTGGAAACCTGCGTTTGTGCATAGATTATCGGGAACTCAATCGGTTGACGGTGTGGAACACTTATCCACTACCTCGGATTGACGAGTTGTTCGATCAACTAGTGGGAGCACATTTGTTTTCCAAACTGGATTTGCGCTCAGGATATTATCAGCTGAGGATACAGGAAGGGGACATCCAGAAAACGGCCTTTAGTTCAAGATATGGTTTGTACGAATTCACTGTAATGCTGTTTGGGCTCACAAATTCCCCTTCGGCCTTCATGAGTCTGATGAACAAGGTGTTTGAACCATATTTGGACATCTTCGTCTTTGTTTTCATCGGTGACATCTTGGTCTACTCAAAGAAGGAGGAGGAGCATGTCGAGCACCTGACCTTGGTATTGAAGAAATTGAAGGAGCACGCCTTGTACGCCAAATTTAGCAAGTGTGAATTCTGGCTCAAGGAGGTTGCTTTCTTGGGGCATGTGATTAGTGGGGCAGGATTAGCAGTGGATCCAGCAAAGGTGCGAGCCGTGAAGGAGTGGTCGCCCTTGAAGTCGGCGGCCGAAGTACGAAACTTTCTTGGACTTGCTGGGTACTACCGCAAGTTCGTGAAAGGATTCTCCAAGATTGCCCTTCCTCTTACTTCTTTGACGAAGAAAGGTGTGCCATTTGAGTGGACTCCATAATGTGAAGCGGCGTTCCAAGAGCTGAAGGATAGGCTTACCTCCGCCCCCGTCCTTGCACTTCCATCTGGGAAGGAAAGATTTCAGGTTTACACTGACGCATCGTATCAAGGGATGGGAGCGGTACTGATGCAGCACGGGCACGTGATCGCATATGCTTCAAAACAGTTAAAGAAACATGAAATTAATTACCCGGTCCATGATTTGGAGTTGGGAGCAGTGGTGTTCTCCTTGAATGTGTAACACCCCCATCCGTCGCATGACATATAACAGAAGGTCCAGCTGGAACCCGACGCCATATACCACAGACAGTCGGAAGGGTTACATAAGAATATTCAAACTATCCAATTAAGACTACTCGTCCTACACAGAGCATTCTAGCAGAAGCTTTTAAAGTTGAAAGAACCTAAAACTTAAATCCATTAAACATGAATGTCCACAACCACACTACTGGAATGAAAACCAAATACACTGAAAGGGTACATGGCCTTATGGCCTTACAATAGTTCACTTAATAAATAGTGTTTTCCATACATCGGCTCGCAGGCCGGCCACAAATGACAAAAGTAAGGTATAACTATTCGCTTTGGCCTTCTAGGGCCAGCACAGCAACATGGGCTCCAGCCCACTATTTGGTACTCAGATCCGCAGCACCTGCAAGCACATTCCACCGCATGGTGGCAAACAAAGCAACGATCAGCCAAAAGCCGACCAAATTATAACGACCCCGCCCCTTACTCGGGACGGCGGTGCCCTTTCCCTGCATAACATTAGCCCAGCTAAACAATAAAGTGCAATTATATATATCGCCATAGTTGTAGGCTCGCACGGCCAAACACCCCGTACACTCAGGGCACATTAACGGTGAATCCGGTCAATTCTGTGGCTTCACCACCATCCCAAAGATGGCAACCAAGTGAGCATTTAGCCTTTCTGACCACCGTCTAAGTCTCCCAACTATGCCAACGGGCAGTCTCCTTTTCGGGTCTCTCGCACCGAACCACATAGCCTAGGTCTGATTCCACTTGCCTGTTGCTCACGCCGCCTAGTCAATTTAAGTCCTATGCACGGGCCAAGCTTCTCTCGGATCCCAACATTTACAAATAATCACATAACCCAGTTATGTTCAAGGCCGGTTCCCAGACCGCCAAGTTAGCAGAACAACAATTCCGCTCAGTTTTCCGGGTGTGCCTTGGAGCTAACCTTCAAGGATCCCTGCTGTAATCTACCGCGTAGAAACCCGAAAAACCTAAAGCACAGAGTCTTCTCCGGCACAACATATCAAATGCAACATCACCGATCCATACAATACACGTCAGGGTAGGCTTCACACACAATGCCTATGCCCGTACTTACGATTCCGGACTCTATATGCAACACAAGGGGGACTAATCACATCAACACCAAGGAACACCACGCACTCACCGCACACTCGCGGGAGCGGGATTCCCTATGCAGAAAGAAAGAGCTTCACATGCTCAAGTAGAGAATCATTACCCTTGTAGTCCGCTTTGGTGCCATGGAAAAACTACACGGATGGAAGTCTTCGCAATGACCTTTCCTCCACGGATCTGCTCTCAGATCTCAAAACGGTGCTCCGATGCTCCGCCGGCGGCCGGAATCGCTTCCGTCTTCCTCCTCTTTCCAACTCCTTGAGAGAGAGAATGGTTGAAGAGAAATGAAGGATTAACTCCCCTATTCCCGGCCTTAACAGAGCAGGAAACCATCTAGGCCGTTGGATCTTATTTAAAGAAAACGAACAACTCAGATATGCATAAAATTTCCCAGACCTGGGCCGAACACGACTTGGCACACGGCCGTGTCCCAGGCCGTGTGCCTCGATCCAGCCACGATCGTCGAACGATGAAAAGACACACGGGCAAAGACACGCCCGTGTCTCACATGACACGCCCGTGTCGGGTTCCCCGACACGCCCGTGTCCGTCCGGGGGCGTGTTACCCATAACCGCCATGCCAACAAACACGACCCAACTGAACACGGGTACTGACACGGGTAGGCACACGCCCGTGTCAAATGACACGCCCGTGTCATTTATCCGTGTTCCTGGTTGTGTCCTTCTCGGGATGAAAATGACCAAAAATCACCAGCCAGACACGGCCTTGGACACGCCCGTGTCCTAGGCCGTGTACCTCTATACAGGCACCAAAAATCCCTTTTTACGCGACAGACTCAAATACAATTTTCGAGGAGTTACAAATCTCCCCCACTTAAGGAATTTCGTCCCGAAATTAAGTAAAGGTACACAAATCTAAATAATACCTGAGTGGAATAACTCGGGATACTCCTCCAACATTGCTTGCTCTCGCTCCCAAGAAAGCTCCTCCCGTCCGCAGTTATCCCATCGGACTTTAACCATTCGGACCTCCTTGTTGCGGAGTCGTTTGACTGCAACGTCTTCAATACGTACTGGCTTGACCCTTGTTGTCAACTCATAATCAACCGGTACTTGATTGTCTGCAATGATCTGCGAAGGCTCTTGCACCGCCTTACGCAACACCGACACGTGGAACACGTCATGTAGCCCACTCAATTCCACTGATAGCTTCAATCTATACGCCGCCTCGCCAACACACTCCAGGATTTCAAATGGTCCAAGGTATCTCGGACTCAACTTCTTCAGGCGTCGAACCTGCGAGACACCCTCGAACGGCTTTATTTTTAAGTACACCCAGTCGCCAACATTGAACTCCACATTCCTATATTTGGCATTATATTACTTTGACTGCCTGTCCTGAGCGACCTTCAACCTTTCCTGAATTGTCCGTATCACTGAGGTGGCATCTTCCACTGCTTGACCTTTGAAAATCTTCGACTCGCCCGTCTCCAACTAGGACAACGGCGTGCGACACTTTCTCCAGTACAAGGCCTCGAATGACGCCATTCCAATACTCGCCTGAAAGCTGTTGTTGTACGCAAACTCCACCATGTACAGGTGATCTTCCCACTGCTTTCCAAAATCTAGGACGCACATGCGAAGCATGTCCTCCATCGTCCGGTTGACCCTCTCGGTTTAGCCATCCGTCTGCGGATGAAAGGCTGTACTGAACTTTAGCTTAGTACCCAACAGACTATGCACCAACCTCCAGTCATTCGACGTGAAGCATCCATCTCGATCACTAACAATACTGCGGGGCACACCATGCAATCGTACAATATTCTCCACATAGAGTTTGGCTAACGTTTCCACCGGATCTTCCTTCCTGACCGGGATAAAGTGCGACACCTTTGTCAACCTATCTACGACCACCCAAATGGCGTCGTTTCCCTTCTGTGACTTCGGCAAACCATGCACAAAATCCATAGATATATCATCGAATTTCCATTCTGGGATAGGTAGGGGATTCAAGAAACCTCCGGGTTTCTGGCATTCCGCCTTCACCAATGCACATGTATGGTACTTGACCACATAAAGTGCTACATCCTTCTTCAAACCCGGCCACCAGAATAATTTCTTCATGTCTCTATACATCTTCGTGCTTCCCGGGTGGATTGAGTACTTGGTATGATGAGTCTCATACATAAACTCCTCCCGAAAATTATCCGCACTAGGAATGCATAGGCGACCGTCCTTCCTTAGCAAACCATCTTCAACAACAAACTGGGATTTTGACCCATCCAAATATTCATCGAAGATCTGCTTCATGTTGTTATCCTGAACCAAAGCCCGCCGAACTCTATCCGCTAGGTCACACTGCACCACTGTCCAAAACAGTTTCGCCTCGGCACTAGACTGCTTGTCGACACAAGATATCTCCAAAGCCTCCAAATAATGGACCAATCTCTCATCATGTACCGATAACCAGTTAGCCTGCACCGGAGTCCTGCGACTCAATGCTTCCGCCACTGTATTTCCCTTCCCAGGCACATAATGTATCTTGAAGGTGTAGTCCCCCAAGAACTCCATCCACCTACGCTGCCTCATGTTCAGATCCTTTTGGTCCAACAGGTACTTCAAGCTCTTATGATCAGTGTAAATATCGACCTTCACACCGTATAGGTAGTGCCTCCAAATCTTTAGAGCAAATATCACGGCCGCTAACTCTAAGTCGTGGACCGGATAATTTCTCTCGTGAGCCTTTAATTGTCGTGAACCATAGGCTATCACTCTCCCATGCTGTAGCAGAACACAACCCATACCACTGCCCGAAGCATCACTATAGATCTCGAACCCTTCGGCTCCACTTGGCGAACATAAAATAGGCCGTGGTCAACCGCCTCTTCAACTCTTCAAAAGCCTGTTCGCACTCCAGCGACCACACAAACTTTTGATTCTTCCTTGTCAACATCGTGAGTGGAAGTGCTATCCGTGAAAAGTTCTCTACGAAGCGCCTATAGTAGCCAGCAAGCCCCAGAAAGCTCCGGACTTCCGCCACTGTAGTCAAAGTAGGCCACTCCCGTATTGCCACTATCTTCGCCGGATCCACAACTATCCCTTCTCCACTGACAACATGACCAAGGAAAACTATCGAGAATAACAAGAATTCACACTTGGAGAACTTAGCATACAACTGATTCCTCCTCAACATCTCCAACACCATATGTAGATGATTGTAGTGATCCTCCTCGCACTGCGAGTACACCAGGATATCATCGATAAATACTATCACGAAACGATCCAGGTACACTCTGAACTTCCTATTCATCAGATCCATAAATACGGATGGCGAATTCGTCAACCCAAATGGCATGACTGTGAGCTCGTAATGCCCAAACCGCGTACTGAATGCTGTCTTTGGGATGTCGCTCTCCCTTATCCTCAACTGGTAGTAATAGGACTTCAGATCTAACTTCGAATATACAGTTGACCCAACCAACTGATCAAATAGATCGTCAATCCTCGGGATCGGATATTTGTTCTTCTCCATATGCTTGTTCAATTCCTGATAGTCGATACAAAGCCACAAGCTCCCATATTTCTTCTTAACAAAGAGAACGGGTGCGCTCCAAGGCGATGAACTTGGACGCACGTAAACTTGCTCTAACAACTCCTGCAGTTGCACCTTCAACTCTGCCATCTCTCTTGGCGCTATCCGATACGGAGAGCGTGACACCGGTTTGGCACCCGGTACTAGCTCAATGGAAAAATCAATCTCCCGCTGAGGAGGGGCTCCTGGGAGATCATCTGGGAACACATCAGGATATTCGGACATGACTGGAATACTGTCAAGACCTGGTTTAGGCATCGAAGTCTGCACTAATGTGACAAACAGCTCTGCCCCAGACCGAACTGCCTTAATCACCTGAAGGGCTGACATCAAAATCTTACCCGACCCCTTCATGCCCGCAAAAGTAGTCTCCCGATCAGTGTTCAGACCCAACTTAACTTCCATACGGTTACAATCAATGCATGCATCCTGCTCTGAGACCCAATCCATACTGAAGATTACGACGTACTCTGCCAACGGCAAAAGCGACGCTCGCAAATCAAACTCCTCGTCTCCAATCCGAATTTTCACTACGCAGACCCTATCCGCGCGCATTGAGCACCCATTGGGCAACAACAAATCCAATCTGTCTTTTGCCATCGAGGACGGAACCCCGATGCGCGATATGAATTTTTCGGATAAGAAGGAATGCGATGCTCCCGTATCAAATAGGGCTTTCGCCGGAAACTCAAAGATCAACACAAAGCCTAACACCAACAAAAGTAAGCTAACAAATATGAAGGTAACAACTATAAAAGTTAAACCACTAAAATTTAACTCATACCTGTCACCACGTCCGCTTGTTTTATGGCCTCTTGCAGACCAAGGTTGTAGACTCTAGGCTGGGCTAGAGCATGATGGGACGCGGTTGACTCCACCGCCTTCCCTTTCTCCTCATAGGTCGCTCCAGACTTCCTCTCAGACTTTGAACGTCAGCTCCGACACTCACGGGCAAAATGCCCCGTCTTCTAGTAGTTGTAACAAGCTCCTGGGACTCGACTTGTAGTTGCCCCCGACGCACCAGCCGAAGGGGCTGAGTTTGAAGTCCTCCGCTTCTTGTTTCATATGCGGAAACTTGACTTATTATTTGGCACCTTGAACTCGGACTTCTTTTCTCCTGGGTCCTTCTTCTCTTGAACTTTCTTCGCAACCTTCTCCAATGATCGGTCTGAATTGACAAAGGCTAGGAAGCCTTCTGCCTTAGGCCCAGCAAGTAGTAGCTGTAGGTCATCGCGAAGACCCTCATAAAATCGGTTGGTCTTTCGTTCTTCCTCCATAAACGTAGCACCAGCATAACGACCCAACCGTGTGAACTCATGCAGATACTCGTCCACGCTTCTGGATCCCTAGGTCAACCCAAGAAATTGGTTCTCCATCTCAAGTTTCTGAGCGGAGGGTACAAATCTGACTAGGAACAATCTTGAAAATTCCTCTATCGGCACATCCGCAAGTTGCCTACCACTAAGAGATGAAACTCCGACTCATCCCACCACAGCCTCGCTTCACCCACCTAAAGGAAAGTCGCTATGGTAGTCTTCTGCCACTCCTCAGTTAACGTGGCTATCAGGACCCTCTTTATCGAAGAGGTCCAGTCCTCAACTTGAGCTGGCGTTCCAACTCCATCGAACATCGGAGGATTAAAGCCCATTACATGCTTAAGCTGCTTCTCTATAGCTCTCCTCGGCTCTACCAGATCAACTGCTACGCGCTCCACCACTCTCGGCTCTGCTGCCCTAACCGGTTCTTGCTCATTCGTAGGAGGTGTGTGACGCATTTGCCCTGCAGGTTGGGCATTTATCATTGCAAATACGTCCTCAGCCACCATCCTGATGGTTTCCGCTGAAGGAGGTGTTGTAGGCACGTCCCTTGGTGCACTACTTTCTGCTGATTTCAGACACTCTGACTGACCAGCACCGCTCCTTCCTACCTATAGTAGCAAAGACATGCGATTAGACGACAAACAAATTGCTAAAAGCAATTATTGGAACACTCAGATTCCACAAAACAAGTGTATTTTTCATTCCTAAGTGGACATTCATGGGTTCTTTTTGATGTTATAATGATGACGCACACATGTGCTCACCACCCCTTAAAAGAATTCGCACACAAATTCATTTAAGCCTGACCGTAACCAGAAGTCTGATACCAAATTATAACACCCCCATCCATCGCATGGCATATAACAGAAGGTCCAGCTGGAACCCGACGCCATATACCGCAGACAGTCGGAAGGGTTACATAAGAATATTCAAACTATCCAATTAAGACTACTCGTCCTACACAGAGCATTCTAGCAGAATCTTTTAAAATTGAAAGAACCCAAAACTTAAATCCATTAAAGAAGAATGTCCACAACCACACTACTAGAATGAAAACCAAATACACTGAAAGGGTACATGGCCTTATGGCCTTACAATAGTTCACTTAATAAATAGTGTTTTCCATACATAGGCTCGCATGCCGGCCACACATGACAAAAGTAAGGTACAACTATTCGCTTTGGCCTTCTAGGGCCAGCACAGTAACATGGGCTCCAGCCCGCTATTTGGTACTCAGCTCCGTAACACCTGCAAGCACATTCCACCGCACGGTGGCAAACAAAGAAACGGTCAGCCAAAAGCCGACCAAATTATAACGACCCCGCCATTTACTCGGGACGGCGGTGCCCTTTCCCTGCATAATATTAGCCCAGCTAAACAATAAAGTGAAATTATATATATCGCCACAGGTGTAGGCTCGCACGGCCAAACACTCCGTGTACTCAGGGCATATTAACGGTGAATCCAGTCAATTCTGTGGCTTCACCACCATCCCAAAGATGACAACCAAGTGAGAATTTAGCCTTTCTGATCACCGTCTAAGGCTCCCAACTATGCCAATGGCCAGTCCCCTTTTCGGGTCTCTCGCACTGAACGACATAGCCTAGGTCCGATTCCACTTGCCCGTTGCTCACACCGCCTAGTCAATTTAAGTCCTGCGCACGGGCCAAGCTTCTCTCGGATCCCAACATTTCCAATCAATCACATAACCCAGTTATGTTCAAGGCCGATTCCCAGACCACCAAGTTAGCAGAACAACGATTCCGCTCAGTTTTTCGGGTGCGCCTTGGAGCTAACCTCCAAGGATCCCTGCTGCATTCTACCGCGTAGAAACCCGAAAATCCCAAAGCATGAAGTCTTCTCCGGCACAACATATCAAATGCAACATCACCGATCTAGACAATACACATCCGGGTAGGCTTCACACATAATGCCTATGCTTGTACTTATGATTCCGGACTCTATATGCAACACAAGGGGGACTATTCACATCAACCCCAAGGAACACCACGCACTCGCCGCACACTCGCGGGAGCTGGATTCCCTATGCAGAAAGAAAGAGCTTTACATGCTCAAGTAGAGAATCGTTACCCTTGTAGTCCGCTTTGGCGCCATGAAAAAACTACACGGATGGAAGTCTTCGCAACGACCTTTCCTCCATGGATCCGCTCTCAGATCTCAAAACGGTGCTCCGATACTCCGCCAGCGGCCGGAATCCCTTCCTTCTTCCTCCTCTTTCCAACTCCTTGAGAGAGAGAATGGTTGAAGAGAAATGAAGGATTAACTCCCCTATTCCCGTCCATAACAGAGCAGGAAACCATCTGTGCCGTTGGATCTTATTTAAAGAAAACGAACGGCTCAGATCAGCACAAAATTCCCCAGACCTGGGCCGAACACGGCTTGGCACACGGTCATGTCCCAGGACGTGTGCCTCGATCCAGGCACGATCATCTAATGATGAAAAACACACGGGCAAAGACACGCCCGTATCTCACCTGACACGCCCGTGTCGGGTTCCCCGACATGCCCGTGTCCGGGGGCGTGTTACCCATAACCGCCACGCCAACAGACACGACCCAACTGAACACGGGTAGGCACACGCCCGTGTCAAATGACACGCCCGTGTCAAATGACACGCCCGTGTCATTTAGCCGTGTTCCTGGCCGTGTCCTTCTCGGGATGAAAACGACCAAAAATCACCAGCCAGACACGGCCTTGGACACGCCCATGTCCTAGGCCGTGTACCCCTATACAGGCACCAAAAATCCCTTTTTACGGGACGGACTCAAATACAATTTTCGGGGCGTTACAGAAGGTCTGGAGGCATTATCTATATGGCGTCCACTGCGAGATCTTTTTAGATCACAAAACCTTGAAGTACGTCCACACACAGAAGGAGTTGAACCTGAGACAACGGCGGTGGTTGGAATTTCTATGCGACTATGAGTTCACCATGAACTACCACCCCGGGAAAGCGAACTCGGTAGCCGATGCATTGACTAGAAAAGTGCGAGGCTCTAGCCCAGAGTCTCGGTTGATGAGTATGGAGTTGGCTCGTATGATTGTGGAGATGGATATTGCTTTGGTATTCAAGGCTCCTTCGGTAGAGTATATGGAGTATTTGGCAAGCATGATCATAGTTTGTGATATCCGGGACCGGATTTTGGTGGAACAAGGAATGGATGCGGCCCTGGCCCTGACATTCAAATCAATTGAAGATGGGACTACTGATGATTACACACTAAAAGACGGCGTTGTTTATTTCCGTGGCCGGCTCTATATTCCCAAGGGCGGCAAAATCCGGGAAGATATCTTGAGAGAGGCACATAGCTGTCAATATTTAGTACACCCGGGTATTGCTAAGATGTATGTCGGCTTACGGAAGACCATGTGCTGGCCGGGAATGAAGAAGGATGTTCGTTACTATGTTTCACATTGCGAAGCCTGTCAAAGGGTGAAGGCGGAATGCAAAAGTCCCGGTGGTTTGTTGCAGTCGTTTCCCATCCCCGAGTGGAAGTTTGAGGATATCTCCATGGACTTCATCCATGGGCTACCTCACTCCCGCTACGGGAATGATTCAGTGTGGGTTATTGTTGATCGACTGACAAAGGTGGCCCGGTTCATCCCAATGAAGAAGGAAGCTCATGTGGACGTTTTGGTACGCCTCTTTGTGGAGCAATTCGTACGGTATCATGGCGTGCCCAAGACAATTGTTTCGGATCGGGATGGTCGGTTTACTTCCAAGGAGTGGAAGGCAGTATAGGCATATTTGGGCTCGCGCCTAACCTTTAGTACTGCATTTCACCCTCAGACAGACAGGCAGTCTGAGCGGACCATCAGAACATTGGAGGATTTATTGAGGTTATGTGTGCTGGACATAGGAGAGCCGTGGGAAAGGATCTTGCCCCAGTGGAATTCTCCTACAATAATAGCCATCAGGTGAGCATCGGTATGGCGCCCCATGAAGCCCTTTACGGAAGAAGGTGCAGGACTCCCTTGTCTTGGGTGCAGGATGAAGATCTGAAGGCGTTGGGAAATGAATATATAGATGATACTGATGCGGAGGTCAGATTGATACGAGATCGCATGTTGGAGGCTCAAAGTCGGCAGGCGAAGTATTACAATGCAAAGCACCCGATGGTGGAGTTTCAAGTGGGTGATAAAGTGTTCCTCAAGATTCGACCGATGCATGGAATGTCGTGGGTGCGTGGAGTGAAAAAACTCAGCCCAAGGTATGTTGGGCCTTATACTATACTGGAAAGGATTGGCTCGTTGGCCTATCAGTTGGAATTACCGCCCGAGCTTGAGAACCTCCATGACGTGTTCCATGTGTCGTCGCTTCGAAAGGCGCTGTCGCGGCCCGATCAATATAGCCCCTCTACTAATGGTGCTGTGGCGTCCGATAGGTCTGTGCGACTAGAGCCGGTGCGTATCGTAGATAACAAGACGTGAATATTGCGCCGCAAAAGTGTTCCCTTAGTGAAGGTGCTATGGTCTAATCATTGGAAAGAGGAGTACAGATGGGAGCCAATGAATTTGATGCAAAAACGCTACCCGGAGTTGTTTGCTCAAGGTAACCTTATCTAAAAGCATATTTAAATTTTCTGTTATGCTTTTCCCCCATAGCCTTAGACTGATTTCGGGGACAAAATCTATAATTTTGTTTATAGAATTTGTAACGTCCCGATTTGCACTAGGCCCCTTGTGCGCATTTTTGAGTCAGGAGAGCTGACTTGGGTCCAGGGAAGTGCTAGAAATTGGGCTGCACTTGGGAATGTAGGAGAAACCAGCCCTCGAGTTGTCCAGAGCAGGACACGGGTAGTGAATTCTCGACATAGTGAGTTTCACGCCCATATCACGGGCGTGACCGGTCCGACACGGGCGTCACCATGCCCGTGACTATCCAGTCAGTTGTCGAGTACTCGAGTAGTTGTCGAGTACTCGAGTAGTTAAACACGGGACACACCCCATGTCACAGGCGTGACCGGTCCGACACGTGCGTGACCATGCTCGTGTCTATCCAGTCAGTTGTCGAGTACTCGAGTAGTTGTCGAGTACTCGAGTAGTTGAACACGGGACACACCCCCTGTCATGGGCGTGACCATGGGCGTGAACGGGGCGTGTTCTCCAGTCGATGATTCTAGTTGAGTTCGACGAATTATCGGTAGTTGATAGGGGTCACGCCCCATGTCACGGGCGTGACCGATGGCGTTTCACATTAAAAGGGCTTAAAAACCCTAGCAGTATCCCTTCTCTTTCCAGCCCGATTTTTTGAGAAAACTTCTGTAGAAAGAGAACTGCATGAGCAAGTTCTAGGGAGGGAAAATCTTCCATCGCCGTGAAGGAGAAGATGCCGCCGCGAAGGACTACATGATCCATGGCTGGAAATGGAGGTACCGCTGGAACCGACGTATGCTTCCTACCCTCTCCCTTGGTGCTAGATCTATAGTTATTTTCCTAGACGAGACATCGACTCAAAAGAGTCTCGATGGAGAGGAGAAGTTTTCTAGGATTGGTCATGCGAGGGTTTGTGCCCTAGGTTTTAGATCTCTTCAACCAATCCCTTCCTCTATGTGATGATGGGGATGGTTTCGTGAAGAGTATTGGCCTCTTGAGGTTGAATAAGGGAGGAGGATTTCTGGAGTGAATTGGGAAGGTTGCCTTGAGGAGGAAGACAAACTGATGTCGTTCATTCCGCCTTGAGATGCGTGCAGAATCTGTGTTCTGCGCGCAATGACATTCTCGGCCATTTTCAGGTAGCTTATGGACAGATCTGGGCTTTTGACTAAACACGAAAGTTGACGCCCTTGAAAATTCCTTTCCAACGAGTGGTTACACGACTTCAGATGAAGTCTGTAGCCATAGGAAATTCTGAACGTATTTGATGTTCGGCAAATCCTGCATGCAGAAATTGTGCCCTGTACGCAGCGGATTTCGAGTCCGATTTCAAATAGGATAATGTCAAAATTGGGTTGATGTCTGAATTTGAACGTTGTAGCCCACGGAATGACCTTTCCATCGAGGGGTTACACGTATTCACCGGATTCCTGTAGCTTCGGGAATCTCCGGTCAAAGTTGCTGTCCAGATTTACCCAGCACTTAAATTCTGGGCCCTTAAATATATTATGGATTTGGATTCGGTGGAATTGATATTGCAAGTTACTTGGCTTGGATGAACTCTTTTATGATTAATATTTTTAGTTGCATGATTGATGAAGTTTTTTAATTGGATTCATATAATCAAATTGTGAAGCAAGCTTACCTAAACGAATTGACTTGATAGAGATTGGTAGATTGTTATTTATGCGCGTCATGTTTATAATATGTTGTTGTCATTTGGAAAGATTGATAGATCTTTATATGCGCATCATGTTTATATTATGTTGTCATCATTTGGAAAGTCATGTAGAAGAATAAACTATGACCATGAGTATGTTTGATTAATGGAATGAGTTTAGGAGTCCAATACTTAGAGCATCTTCTCCCTACGGGTAGTATTGTGAAAGGATGTAAGTTAGGTGTTGACCGTCACTAGTTTGGTTTTGTTGAGATAAGGGTATGGATGGATGGTTGGGCTGTGTCCTCGTGCTTTCTTCTGAGGCCCCTTCCATGCCACGGTGTTGTGGAATTGCATGTGATGTGAGTCGACACGCGGTGTCGTAATCCTGGGTTAAGGATAGTGTGGCAGGTCTACGGGCTCGCCAGTCGTCACACCGACGAGAGTTGACAGTTAGACTTTGGGCGGTTGGATGTGTCCTCGTGTTCACGTACCGGGGCCCCTTCCGTGCTAAGTGAACGGTTGGGTTGTGTCCTCGTGCTTACTTCTGAGGCCCCTTCCGGGTCACGCAAGGCCAGTTCGGGCTGTGTTCTTGGTGCACATCTACCCATGATATTGAGCAGGCCCTCGAAGGCCTAATTATTGAGTGTTTACTTTATTTCTCATGTGTGGCCGGTCTGCGTGCCGAGGTTTGGATAATACTTTAATTTAAGTAAACTATTGTAAGGCCATAAGGCCGTGTACTGGGTATTGCACATTCATTCCTTCTGGTTTTTTTAGTGGACATTCATGCTGTTGGCAGGGTTCTTTATTTATTGCAACTTTTAAATTGCTTCCGCTAGAATGCATTCTGAGTAGGACGTTGATTCTTAGTTTGATGGTTTCCTTTGAGCAACCTTCCTGTCTGTCTGTAGTATATGGCGTCAGGCCCCGACCGGAGCCACTGCTATATGATATGTGACGGATAGGAAGCGTTACAATTTGGTATCAGACTACTGGTTTCGGTCAACTTAAATGAATTCGTGGACGAATTCTTTTAAGGGGTGGTGAGCACATGTGTGTGCGTTATCGTTATAACATAAAAGAACCCATGAATGTCAACTTAGGAATGAAAATACACATGTTTGGGGAACCTGGGCGTTCCTATAATTGCTTTTTGCAATTTTGTTTGGTCGCTTAACGGTGTTTTGTACAACTATAGGTGATCAGAAGTGGTGCAGGACTGTCAGAACTCCCAGTTTCTGAGGCTAGTAGCGCACCGAATGATGTGCCGGCAACACCTCGCTCGACAGAAACCATACAATTGGTGGTCGAAGCGGTGTTTGCTATGATCAACGCGCAGCCTGTAAGGCAAATGCAGCAGCCCGCTCCTACGATGGAGCAGGTACCGCTTCAAACGGATGAACCGAGAAGGGTGGAGCAGGTGGTAGTGGAGCCTTTGGTGCCTAGGAGAGCAACTAAAAAGCAGCTCAAACATGTTATGTGCTTCAATCCTCCGGTGTTCTCGGGGACGGGAACCCCATCCCAAGCATAGGATTAGCTCTCCCGAGTGAAGAGAGTCCTGACAGCTACTGAAACAGAAGAGTGGAAGATGACCACTATAGCTACATTCCTGTTGCACGGAGATGCTAGGTTGTGGTGGGAAGGTTTGGAGCTACATCACTTGAGGGGAAGGAAACTTACGGATGCCTCGATGGAGGAGTTTTCGAGACTGTTCTTGGCAAGGTACCTTCCCTCGGCTCAGAGGATAGCATTGGAGAATGAGTTCCAGAAGCTGACACAAGGAGAGAGTAGCGTGGATGAGTATCTCCACGAATTTACTCGTTTGGGTCGGTACGCTAGCTCTACGTTCGCGGATGAGAAGCGTAAGATAAACCGATTCTATGAAGGTTTGAGAGATGACTTAAGGCTACTGCTCTAGGGGCCTATGATGCAGTGCTTCTTGACCCTGATCAATACGTCTCGTTCATTGGAAAAGGATTTGAAGAATGTACAAGCAAAGAAAAACTCAGGTGATAAGAAGACTGAGTTCAAGGTGTCAGCTAACTCAAAGCCTGTGTACCGTAGGTGGTCTAAGAAGGCTAGGACTTCGAGTCCAGCCCCTTCTTCTGGTGCTTCTAGGGCGACTATGGGTTGAACCCCGGGCGCATGCTTTACTTGCGGATAGCGGGAACACTTTGCTCGGGACTGCTGGAGCGGACGTCCAAAGTTCGAGAGGAAACCGGGAGCAACATATGAGGAAAAGGGTAAGGCGGTGGAGTCAACTGCATCACACTATGCTCAACCTAGAGTTTATAATCTTGTCCAGCAGGAGGCCATCAAGCAAGCGGATGTGGTGACATGTACGGTTTAAATTTATAGCAAGTTAATTTTTAAATGCTTGTTATGCGTGTGTTACTTTACCACTACTTGTATAGGCTTTTTTTGATTTGTGAGAATCCGGCGAGAGCACTCTTTGATACGGGAGCTTCACACTACTTTTTGTCCGAGAATTCATATCGCTCATCAGAGTACCTTCTTCGATGACAAAGGATAAACTGGACGTGTGTTTGCCGAATGGGTGTTCGATGCTCGCGGATAGAGTCTGTGGCGTAAAGATTCGTATTGGGAGTCAAGAGTTCGATTTGCAAGCGTCGTTACTACCACTGGTGGAGTTCAACGTGATATTTGGCATGGACTGGCTCTCGGAGCAGCAAACTTATATTGATTGCAGTCTCAAGGAGGTCAAGTTGGGAACAGGTCGTGAGACCACTTTTACGGGCTTGAAAGGGTCGAGCAAGACTTTGATGTCTGCTCTTCAGGTGGTGAAGGTGGTTCGTGCTGGAGCAGAGCTGCTCTTCATGCTAGTGGAGGTTGCAAAGCCTAAGCCTACGTTGGACAGCATTTCAGTGGTATCTGAGTACCCTGATGTGTTCCATGTTGATCTTCCTGGAGCCCCACCTCAACGGGAGATTGATTTCACCATTGTGCTAGTGCCAGGTGCAAAACCTGTGTCACGCTCTCTGTATCGGCTAGCGCCTAAGGAAATGGTGGAGCTGAAGGTTCAATTTCAAGAGTTGTTGGAGCAGGGGTATGTGCATCCAAGTTTGTCGCCTTGGAGCGCACTGGTTCTTTTTGTTAAGAAGAAGGACGAAAGCTTGAGACTTTGTATTGAATACCGAGAACTGAACAAGCTAACGGAGAAGAACAAGTACCCGATCCCGAGGATTGATGATCTGTTCGATCAGTTATTCGGGTCATCGGTGTACTCGAAATTGGATCTTAAGTCCGGTTATTATCAGTTGAGTATAAGGGAGAGTGATATCCCCAAGACAGCTTTTATTACGAGATACGGGCATTACGAGTTTACGGTCATGCCGTTTGGGATGACGAATGCACTGTCAGTGTTCATGGATCTGATGAACAAGACTTTCAGGGAGTACATAAACCACTTTGTGATCGTCTTCATCGACAACATATTGGTGTACTCGCAGAGTGAGGAGGATCACTTTAAGAATCTACATTTTGTGTTAGAGACGCTGAGGAGGAATCAATTGTACGCCAAGTTCTTCAAATGCGAGTTTTGGTTGTCCTCAATAGCATTCCTTGGTCACATTGTCAGTGGAGAGGGTATTGCGGTTGATCCGATAAAGATTGTTGCGATATGAGTGTTGCCTGTGCTGTCTATGGTAGCAAAAGTCCGGAGTTTTCTGGGGATTGTCGGCTATTACAGGAGCCTCGTGGAGAACTTCTCGCGGATAGTGTTACCCCACACGAAACTGACGAGGAAAGAGCAGAAGTTTGTTTAGACGTCGAAGTGCACACGAGCTTTTGAGGGGCTAAAGAGTCAGTTGGCCATGGCGCCTGTGCTGAGTTCGTCGAGTGGGACTGAAGGCTTTGAAATCTACAGCGATGCTTCAGACAGTGGGTTGGGTTGTGTCCTACTGTAGCATGGAAGTGTGATAGCGTATGGATCGCGACAGTTGAAAGTGCATGAGAGGAATTATCCGGTTCATGACTTGGAGTTAGCGGCCGTGATTTTTGCCTCGAAGCTGTGGAGGCACTACTTTTATGGGGTGAAGGTCGATATCTAAACTGACCAGAAGAGCCTGAAATACTTGTTGGATCAGAAGGCTTTAAACATGCGGCAGCAGAGATGGATGGAGTTCCTGGGGGACTACACATTCAAGATCCACTATATGCTTGGGAAAGATAATGCATTTGCGGATGCGTTGAGCTGCAGGTCCCCAGCTCAAGCCAACTGGCTCTCGATGCATGACGAGAATTTGGTTCGGGAGTTGGAGGCATTAGAGATCTCTTGCATAGAAAAGAAGAGAAGTACCGAAGCACTATTTAGCTAGACGGAAGTTTAGTGTGACCTGGCTGGTCGGATTCGACAGGATCTGGATATGGATGGCCGCATGAAACAAATCATGGTTGAGTCTTTGGATGGGTCAAATTCCCAATTTGAGTTCGTGGATGGATTGCTCTGGAAGGACGGTAGTCTGTGCGTCGCAAGTGTGGGCAAACTACGGGTGGAATTGATGTACGAGGCGCATCACACCAAGTACTCGATTCACCTGAGGAGCATGAAGATGTACCGTGATATGAAGAAGTTGTTCTCGTGGCCAGTACTTAAGAAGGATGTGACACTATACGTGGTGAAGTGTCAAACATGCGCCTTGGTGAAGGCGGAGTGCCAAAAGCCTGGAGGATTCTTAAAGTCCTTGCCTATTCCAGAGTGGAAGTTCGACGACATTACTATGGACTTTGTGCATGGTTTGCCAAGGTCGTAGAAGGAAAACAACACCATCATGGTGGTCGTAGATCGTTTGACGAAAGTGTCAAATTCATTCCGCATAGGAAGGATGATTCTGTGGAGAAATTAGCAAAGTTATACGTGGATAATATTGTTCGGCTTCACGGTGTGCCCCGCAGCATCGTGAGTGACCAAGATGGGCGGTTTATGTGCAATGATTGGAGGTTGGTGCAGCAGATGTTGGGAACAAAGTTGAGTTTCAGCACAGCCTTTCATCCACAGACGGATGGTCAGACCGAGAGGGTCAACAGGACAATGGAAGACATACTTCACATGTGCATTCTGGATTTCGGGAAGCAGTGGGAAGATCACCAATACTTGGTGGAATTTTCTTACAACAATAGCTACCAGGCGAGCATATAAATGGCGCCCTTCGACGCCCTTTATGGTAGAAGATGTCGTACGTCGTTGTCTTGGTTGGAAACGGGTGACTCAAAGTTGTACAAGCGCCAAAAGGTGGAAGATGCAACGTCGTTGGTTCGAATGATTCGAGAGAGATTGATGATCGCTCAGGTTCCCCAGTCTAAGTGTTATAACGACAAGCATAAGAACGTGGAGTTCGCTGTCGGCGATTGGGTGTACTTGAAGATCAAGACGTTCAAGGGTGTCTCGCGGGTATGGCGCTTGAAGAAGCTAAGCCTGAGATGCTTTGGACCGTTTGAGGTGCTGGAGCGGATTGGCAAAGCAGCTTATCGATTGAGGCTATCAGTGGAGCTAAGTAGTCTACACAACATATTCCACATATCGGTGTTGTGGAAGGCGGTGCAAGATCCTTCGCAAGTGATTGCGGTCGATCAAGTGTCGGTCTATAATGGGTTGACGACAAAGTTCAAGCCTATTCGTATTGAGGACTCGGATGTCAAGCAGCTGCATAACAAAGAGATCAGGATGGTCAAGGTTCGTTGAGACAACTGCGGTCGGGAGGAGCTCTTGTGGGAGCGAGAGCAGACCAAGCTTGAGAAGTACCCAGAGTTATTCCACTCAGGTATCGTTTAAGTTTTGTTTTTATCTTTCCTTTATGCAATTTTGGGACAAAATTCTTTTAAGAGGGAGAGAGTTGTAATGCCCCGAATCTCAAAAGAGTGACGGGAGGCATTTTGATCCAAGTTTGGTATTTGGTAGGGGTCACACAGCCTGAGACACGGGCGTGTCCCAGGGGTGTGTCATGCTCGGGTTCGACAATGGCCATGTGGTCGACGAATTTCAGTCAACGATCGTCGTGCAGCGAACACGGCCTGAGACACGGGCGTGTCCCAGGCCGTGTCCTACTCGGATAGTTGGTCGAGTTGTGTTGGGGGGAGAAACACGGCCTGGAGCCCATGCGTGTTTAGGTTTGACACGGGCGTGTCAAATGTGACACGGGTGTGTCCAATACCCGTGTGAAAGTAAGTGTTAGATCTGAAATACTCTAGAGAGGGGGGATGAATAAAGTATTTAGGGTTTATAAAATTTTTGCTAATTAATTCAACCTATTACTAGTGCTGCAGAAAGTAAATTAAAAACACAAACACAACAACTTACGAAACACAGCCACAACAAGAACAAAAGATAAAGAGAAACCTAGACAACACAAGAATTTTATTGTGGTTCCCCTAAACTTGGGTACATCCACTCTTCTACCACCCTGGTAGGAATCCACTCATGTTTTTGATTAGGTGACAGCCACCAATGAGCTTTTGATCAGGTGCTCAAAAATGAATCCTCAAGTCTTTTGATCAGGTGACTTGCAACCAGGAATAACTTTTGAAGGTAGTTAAGAACCCTTTATACAGTGGGGGATGAGAGAGTAATTTTGTCTTCACTTTCTCAGATACAGTTGAGAAGACTCTAGTGAAAAAATGATGTTAGCAAAGGCTTCCCCTGAGATATAGAATGGTTTAGGAAGTTGAAGCCTTGCTGTAGGGTGATAGGTCTTCAAGCTTTTGCTTTGACCAGATGAACTCCCGGAACTTCTTGATAAATAGAATGTTTGTTGTCCTTTGACGAATCCTGGGATGTAGAAGGAAGAAGAGTCTTGATCTTGAATGTATGTTCTTCTTCTTCTTCAGCTTGTTGTTCTTCTCTCTGGTCAAGGGCTAGGGCTTCTTGTCTCTTGACATTGTAGTTGCCCTGTGAGCTCAGTATTCTATATATTCTCTGTAAGTATCTCTCTCTCTCTTATTTCTCAATGTGCTGTCGAGAGAGAAGAAGAAGATCCTTATTCACTGTATTTTTTTGACTACTGCTAGAGAGCTATTCAAGAAGAGAAAGAAAATCCCGTTTATATTTTCCATATGAATTTCCTTTTGAAATTTGAATTCCTCTCTGCATTGATTTTTGACGGCCTGGAGAATATTTGCATTAATTGGTTTCCCCAACTGTCCCATGGAAAAACAGCAAGCAATAATCCTGATGAAGACTGTAATAAATGCTTGCTTCTAACGGTAAAATTCAAAGAATATTTATGCATTGATTACTCAGGAATTATTGCAATAGAAAAGAGACAGAGGGAAGGAGATTTCTAAGTCTGGAACTTTACAGAATTCGTTGAACAAAATTCGTCGATCTGTGTCCAGAGTTCATCGAATAGAGAAGTCAAGTTCGTTGACCAGATAACCTTTGTTCGTCGAGCTGAGATCCAAGATCGTCGACCTAAGAACTGACAACTACTTTCTCTAGACTCGCCAATTCTGTGCATTAATTTTGTCAAACTGAGAATATAACTTCGTCGACTAGAGTTCAGAATTCCATGTTTCTTGGAATTAAGAATGCTGAAGTAACCTGTCCAGAAATCGTCGACCTCAGAACTGGGTTCGTCGACCTGAGAAATAGTTTCGTCGAGCTGAGAACTTCTAACTGCTACTTGATAATTATTGCCAAGACTGTGGTCTAACTTCGTGATGCTGAGAAGGTGAGTTCGTCGACTGGAGTGTGATTCTGGACTTAGAATATTTAGTTGTTTATGGAATAAGATGTTGAAGTAGAATACCCAGAGATCGTTGACCTGAGAACTAAGTTCGTCGACCTAAGAACTAAGTTCGTCGACTTTATTTAAGTGTGAAGAATTCTGGACCTGGAATGTTGAAGTATACTCTGGAATTCGTTGACATGAGATTCAAGTTCGTCGAGCTCAGCTCAGAGAATTGTCTCTGATTTCGTCGAGCTGAGGACGACTTTCGTCGACCTGAGTTCAACGAACGTCAAACTCATTTTTTGAGTCTTTGAAAATTCTCTAAGTCTTGAGTCTTCTGCAGTCTGTTGATGGATGGTCCATGTAGTGTTGACTCTAAGGACATGGCCTAGACTCTAGAACTCATACATGACCCTGGCTATACATGTTAGGTCAAACATCCTAATTTAGTGAACCTAGCACAAATCCAACTAGGGATCCAACAATCTCAACCTATTTGGGTAAGGTCACTAATTATAAACTCACATTAATAACAAAGCAATAAAACATATATCTGGCATGAAAAATTTAAATATGCAGCAGAAATATATTCACAAAGCTTTGTATCAGAATATAAACAAGCAATTTTTAGAATAAGAGAAAGACTGAAAATAATTTATAATTTACTTCTTCTTCCTTTGTTCCTTGTGCTTTTCCACTTTGGCCTTCTCACCTGGCTGAGTAAACTTAATCTCCCTGTTAGGATTTGCAGCTTGAGCCTTGGTCATTGTCATGTCAGCAGCCCCAATGATATTAAGAGATGTAGCCATGGACACTACTTCTTTAGATGTAGTTTCATATAATCATCAACATTAAAGAAATGTTAGCCTTAGCAAACCTATTCAGTTCTTCCTTTCTGTACTTGGACATTGTAGAGTATTGAGAAGTATCCTTCCCTTCAGCTTTAGCTTTATTAATCATGGAAAGTCCAACCAGTTCCTGGAACCTGGCCATCTTAGCTATTGTAGCTGTCTCTAGATCCTCAAATGGTACAGGTGGGGAAGCAGGTCTTTTGGGGCTTTCAGACTTTTGATGTTCAGGGAATTTTTGCTGTTGTTGTTGTTGATGCTACCATTGTTTTTGTTGGCGCTGCTTGCCAGATGAATAATACCTTTGTTGGCTGCTTCCTGAAGATGAGGATCTACCCTGCTATCTTTGATAGGTTTGAAACCGGGTAGTCCTTGGAGTTTAAGAACTAGAAGCACCAGCAGCTGGTGGAGGAGGAGGAGGGGGGTCCTTTCAGAATCTCTGTGGAGGAGGAGAATATCTTCTGCTTTTCTTCCTTTCTTTATGTTGATTCTTGGACATCCACATCCATGCTGGCATGCCCTTATAAGGTGTGATCTTTTGAAGTATATAGTATGGTGTGTCATTTGCTGGATTTAATTTTGGTGTAGGAGGTGGAGGAGATTTTCTCTTCTTAGACACTTTATTTTTCCTGGGCTCATCATCTGAGTCCTCCTCCTCCTCATCATCATCAGAAGAATCTTGTGGATTATCATACATTGCATTTTTTTCTTTTAGGGCTTCAGCAGATATCAGAGGTTTCTCAGCCTGGGAGGGAGCTGGAGGAGGAGCTGGAACTAGAGCTAGAGCAGGAGCTGAAGCTGGAGAACTGTACAGTTCAGTGCTTTCAGCAACTGACTTATTTTCATCTTTTATATCTGCCATGATTAGTGCATCAAGATCAGGCATAGGTGAATCATGCATTACAAAAACTGGAGCAGAAATATCTGTTAGAGGGGATGAAATAATGAGTGAAACATCTTTGGGTGGAGATGGAATGTCTGGAACCACTATAGCTGGATCCTCTGTGGTTGGAACCTCTGTTGTAACAAAACTAGCCTTTAGTTGCTTGGGAAATTTAGGGCTTATGGGAGAGGTGTAAGGAACTATAGCCATGGATGGCTTAGTGTTGTCTTCTGGCAGAAAGTTCAAATGAACCGTATCAAAAGTTCTCAATAAATTTAACAAATCTACTGTGGGATTTATAATGAAATCACCAGCAGGTATTATTTCCTCTGTTGCTGTATCATCCATAGTATCCATTTCCATATCTGTTTCAATAAAATTAATGAAATCAATTAAATCTTTATCAATATCTACTGCTGCTTCTGCTTCTTCTGTTTCTACTGCTGTTACTGCTTTATCAACAACAGCTGCTACTGCTGCTGTTACTTCTGCTGCTATTTTTACTGTTGCTTCTTTATTGAGTATCTCCCCCTGCCTGGTTTCAGTGTATACTGGAGCCAGGCCACTAACTGAAGAGGGAGGAGTAGAAAGAGTAGATATTTGGGCAGCTAGGGAGGAAATGGAAGAAGCAAGAGGTGAAACGGCCTCTGCTATGATGGTTTTAAGAAGTGCAATGAGTGGTCGTATGATGGAGGGATACAATAGTGGAGCTGCAGAGGGTGGTGTAGAAGGTGTAGCAGTGGAGACAGAGGTAGGAATGGAGGAGGATGGTGGAGGTTGAGGTGGAGGTGGTGCATCTTGCATTAGTTCATCCTGATGAGTAGATGTATTGAGGGGATGGGGGGAAGGCATATTGAAGAATGAGATTTTGTCCAAATGGCGGGGGGGGGGGGGGGGTAAGGGAGATGAAGGTGGTGATGAAATGGGTGTACCATGGGGGATTGTTGTAGCATCTGATGTTGAGGTGTGATGGCTGGAGGTGAGGGAGGTGGAGGAGGGATCTCTTCAGTAGGGAGGGAAGTGGCTGGAGCAGCCCTAGTACTCTTAGAAAGCCTGGTGGAGGAGGAAGAAGCCTTGGAGGGCTTGGTGATAGTCCTCTCCTACCTGCCAAAGAGAGCACAAGTGAGACTCTCGGAGGCATTGATGAATCTGGTCTGGGAGAAGCGCTGGCGAGTTTGATCCGGGTTGACACCAGCGTCTTTAACTGCTGTCCTTCAAGCAATTGCAGGATTTCCAAGAAAATTGGGTCTGAATGCTGGAAGGAATCGAAATCGACATCAAAGCCAGTGTCGAATTTCATTGCGCAAGATTTCCTGCTGGAATCGCCATTAGAGCACCTGCAAGAGAAAAACTACGATCAAGTGCAAAGGAACTGAAAGCGCGGGATGGAGGTCGAAGAAAACCTAGATATAAGATTTTCCAGAATATGAATCGACAAACTCCGTTCCATGAAAAATAAAATAATTCTTCGATCTGAGGTCGACGAAATAATTTGCAGTTAAATAATTTGTCGAGCTCAGTCTGAAGATTTGAAGACATTTCATCGAGCTCCTTTCGATGAAAGTTTTCTGAAGTAGATTCATCGATCTCCGGTCGACAAAAATGACTTCACTCACAGAGAGTTCGTCGATATCCGTTCGACGAATGTCTCAAGAACTTTCCCTAGTTTGTTGAGCTCCGTTTGACGAACTTTGGCAAATTCGTCGAGTGCAGACAGAAATTAAACTAAGGCTTCTCCATTGATCATTCCAAGCTAATTTATAAAGAACAAGTGATTTCTTTCATCCAAGGGTTTGGTGAAAATATCAGCTCTCTGTAAATCAATGTAGATATAGACAAGTTTAATTTTGTTTTTTTCTACACACTCTCTAATGAAATGATGCTTAATGTCTATATGCTTAGTCCTACTGTGATGGACTGGATTCTGTGTTATGGATATAACACTTGTGTTATCACATAGTAGAGTAAAATTATTTAAGTTAAAACCATATTCTAGGAGTTGGTTTTGAATCCACAACATTTGGGAACAACAATTGCCAGCAGCTATGTATTCTGCTTCAGCAGTTGATGTGGACACAGATGATTGTTTCTTGCAGAACCAAGACACTAATCTCATACCAAG
The DNA here is from genome assembly GCA_039583875.1 of Platanthera guangdongensis. Taxonomy (NCBI): domain Eukaryota; kingdom Viridiplantae; phylum Streptophyta; class Magnoliopsida; order Asparagales; family Orchidaceae; genus Platanthera; species Platanthera guangdongensis. The sequence continues at coordinate 69,742,378 of CM077166.1, read as the reverse complement.
GAACTAAGAAGTTCTTGAGGTACTTTTCCTGTCAACCCTGCATCCAACAAAGTCAGCATCTGAATATCCAGTTAAATCAAATTATGACTCTGTATGATACCATAGGCCTAGACTGGGACAACTCTTTATATATCTCAAAATTCTTTTTAGAAAAATTAGGTGAGATTCTTTAGGATTCACTTGGAACCTAGCACAAAGGCATATGGCAAACATTATATTAGGTCTACTAGTTGTAAGATACAATAGGGACCCAACAATGCCCCCATACAACTTCTAGTCAATAAGTTTCCCATGTGGATCAGAATCTATCACAGCATTAGTAGCCATAGGTGTTTTCTTTGCTGAGGCATCAGCCATCCCAAACTTCTTAAGAAGCTCTTTAGCATACTTAGCTTGGGAGATGAAGATGCCATCAGATAGCTGCTTCACTTGGAGACCAAGGAAATAGGACAGCTCACACATGCTACTCATCTCAAACTTAGAAAGCATGAGGTCAAAAAAGCTCTTGCATAGTTTAGAGTCAGTAGACTCAAATATTATGCCATCCACATATATTTGTACTAACAAGATTTTATCCTTATGGTGCCTAGTGAATAATGTTTTGTCTACTATGCCTCTAGTGAAATCATGCTCTATCAGGAAGCTAGCTAAGGTCTCATACCAAGATCTTGGAGCTTGCTTTAGACCATAGAGAGCTTTATGCAATTTAAATACATAAGAGGGATGAGTTGGAGAAACAAAACCTGGAGGTTGTTCAACATAAACCTCTTCTTTTAGTATTCCATTTAGAAAAACACTCTTTACATCCATTTGATATACCTTGAACTTCTTATAGGCAGCATATGCAAGAAAGATTCTGATTGCCTCTAACCTTGTAACTAGTGCAAAGGTCTGATCGTAGTCTATGCCTTCTTCTTGCCTATATCCTTGAGCAACAAGCATAGCCTTGTTCCTCACAATTGCACCTTGGGCATCTAGTTTGTTTCTATATACTCATTTGGTTCCAATGACTGGGTAGTCTTTGGGTCTTGGAACCAAATCACAAACTCTACATCTCTCAAATTGGTTGAGTTCCTCTTACATTGCAATGATCCAATGGGGATCTTGCTCAGCATCTTTTATGGATTGAGGGTCAACTTGAGAGAGAAAACAAGCATACATCATATCTTGGTTGAGTTGATGCCTTGTCTGTACACCTACTGTTATGTCTCCAATCACTTGGGATCTAGGTTGATCCCTTAGTGTGACAAGATCAGTGGGTGGAGTTGGTTCAGCAACAACATTTTGATTTAATTCCTCTTGTGGAATTATGTTTGTTATTGGATGAAGTTCAGTCACTTTAGTGTTGTCTTCTTCACTATCTTCATCAACTTGTGGAGAAGGATGTGTTGGATCCTCTTGGGTGAGGCTTAGTCCATCAGAATTCTCACATAAGTAAGGTACCTGCAAAGGATTACTGGTAGAAATCTCTTTCTCCTTGTAATACATGTTAGTTTCATCAAAGGTAACATGTACAGATTCCTCAATTTTTAAAGTTGATTTATTGAACACCCTATAAGCTTTGCTTAATTGGGAATATCCTAGAAAAATTCTCTCTTCATCCTTAGCTTCAAACTTTCTAATGTATTTCTTGTTATTATTATGTATATAGCATATGCAACCAAATAATTTAAAATAGGTTATTTTAGGTTTCTTCCCTTTAAGTAATTCATAGGGAGTCCTATTCTTTAGTTTGTGTATCAAACTTCTGTTCAGTACATAATTTATTGTTCTTACAGCCTCTGCCCAAAAGGATAGTGACATGTAAACATCTGCAAGTAATGTGCCTGCAGCTTTAATTAGGGTTCTATTCTTCCTTTCAGCTACTCTATTTTGTTGGTGAGTTCTAGGAGCTGAGAAGTAGTGCCTGATACCTTCCTTCTCACAGAACTCATGCATAAGAAGAGACTCAAACTCTGTAACATGATCACTTATGATCAATGCAATATGAGTAAAGTACTCAATCTGTATGGTCCTGAGAAAATCTGTAAGAACTTTAAAGGTATCTGACTTAGATCTTAGAAAGAACACCCAAGTGAATCTTGAGAAGTCATCTACAATGACTAATGTATAGGATTTCCCTCCTAAGCTTTGTACAGCAATGGGTCCAAATAGATCCATGTGTAGCAAGTACAAGATCCTAGGTGAATCACTTTTATTAATTGATTTAAAACTAAATTTAGTTTGCTTGCCTAGTTGACAAGCCCTGCAAAGGCCTTCCTTCTTATAGGGACCAGAAGGTAAGCCTCTTACAAGACTTCCTTCCTAGCAATATTTTTCATATTTACATATCCTAGCCTTTTATTCCATAATTCATTTTGATTGCAAACTATATTAAGCAAACAAATATCTGAATTGGCAGAATAGAAATCAACTAAATAAATGTTTTCTTGTCTATTTCCAATTAAAACATTTTGTTTTTCTTTATTAGAAATAACACAAGTTTTTGAGTTGAAATGTACCGGATAACCTTCATCCCATAATTGGCTTATGGAGATGAAGTTATGCTTGAGTCCACTTATATAGGTCACCTTTTTGAATGTGACAGCTCCAATCCTTACTTCTCCATATCCTTCAGACTGGCCACACTTTGAATCACCAAAGATTACATTTGGTCCCAGCTTGGACATGTAGTTGATTAGGTTGTCCTTACTTCCAGTCATGTGTTTGGAGCATCTACTGTCCAGGTACCTTGTTTGATTAATCACTGGACAACCCTATTCCTGCAATGAAAACAGTTAGTTGTTCTTGACCCAAGTTACCTTGGGTCCTTTATATTGTTGATAGGAAAAGCTTGAAATCACAGAATACTCAGGTTATAATTTATATCCTAATGGATGATATCTTTTGGGAGGTATTATCCAATCTGCAAGTGGGTTAAATGGTTTCTTAGTTTGATTGGAGTTGGTGTTGTAATTATAATTTTTGTTAAGCCTAACTGGGTTCGACGAATTGTTGTGAATTCGTCGACCAGAGTTCGACGAAACTTGATGAGATCGTCGATCTCTGCTTAGAGAATGAACAAGTTCATTTTCTGTGCCCCAAGTTCGTCAACCTCTGCTCGACGAACCATACACAGTTTGTCGATCGCAGTAAGAGGAATGATTATTATATAAATATGCGTTCAGTGTTTGTCAACTTGAGTTCGACGAAGTGTCCACATTTCGTTGATCTGAGTTCGACGAAATCTGCAGAACTTTGTTTTTATTCAAGGTTTTTTTATTTCTTTTGTTCTGGCCTTTTAAGTTGGGCATTTCTTCTGTGGTTTCTTTATTGGTTATTTTTTCTTTGCCCTTAACAGAAACAAATTTTATGGGTATTGTTAAAATGTTTTTCTTGAGAATGGGGGGAGGGGTAAACTTGATGAAGCACCCAAGCCCCGCTTACCATTCAGTCTGGCGTTGACTGTGCTTGTATTGTCCATCAGCTTAAGGCTTCTCCCATTAAGAGTTTCCTCAAGTTGTTTGGCCTCAAATAACTCAGTTTTTAATTGCATAATTTTTTCATTAGCTAGTGTAAGTTCATCTTTTAGCTTGGTGTTTTCAGATTTCAGCATCTCTTGACTAGCTAGTTTTTCCCTATGTGCTTTGATTTCTTTTTCAGAATTTATTAAATCAATACACATGGTTTTAAATTCAATTTTAAAAGTATCAGAACTATAATCAAAAGAGGACAATACCTGATCAGCTTCTGATTCAGAAGCTCCTTCACTGTCAGAATCTTCTTCATCTGAATGACTCATGGAGGCATCAATTGCCATAAGGCATACTTCCTTGGCCCTTGCCTCTTCTTCATCTTCACTGGAGCTGGAGGAGTGGATTCATCCTCTATTTCACTCCAGGATTCAGCTACAAAGCCTTTCTCCTTCTTCTTGAATTTGTTGGAAGAAGGCCTGTTGCTATGCTGTCTTCTAGAATCCTTCTCTCTTCTCTTTTCCTTGTTTTGATTTTCTGGACACTCTGAGATGAAGTGTCCAGTTTTCCTGCAGCCAAAGCAAACCACTTCTTTAGTGGGGGTTTTATCATACATTGGCTTGTCATCCTGCTTGGATGACTTTCTTCTGAAATCCTTCCTTGCCATTTTATAGAATCTCTTGGCAAAGAGACTCATCAGCTCCTCATTCACAGTTGAGGTTTCTGTTTCTTCAACAGCTTTAAAAGCTATGTTGTTTTGCTTCCTTGTTGTTGGAGGTGTTCTCTACTAAGCTGCTTCTCTGGATTTGATCAGCTGCTCATAAGACTTGAGCTTTCCTAAAAGAGATTCTGTGGAAATCTCATTTAGGCTCCTGGCCTCCTTGATTGGCCAGATCCTTGAATCCCATGAGCTTGGGAAGTACATGAGGATTTTGTCTTTCACCTCAGTGAGGGTGATGTCCTTGTCCAATTTCTTTAGCTCATTGATGATTGAGCTCAGTTTATTGTACATATCTGCAACTGATTCTGCATCCTCCTTCTTGAAGTGCTTATATTGTGATATGAGGTTGGAGATCCTGTCTTTTCTTTCATCAGCAGATCCAGCCACCATTTGATTAAGGGAATCCCAAATATCCTTGGCTGAGGCGCATTCAGCCACCTTCTGGAAGATGTCATCTGACATGCTTTGGGACAGAATGTTCATGGCCTTGGCATCAACAACCTTTGCTTTCTTTTGGGCTTCAGTCCACTTAGGTGGTGGAACTGCATTTGTAGTTGAAGCTATTGTAGATGTAGAGGCAGATGGTTGAGGAGGACCTGTCACAATGGAATTGTAGATATTTTCATCAATAGAGTTCATATATAACTTAATTCTTTCCTTCCAGATGGCAAACTTATTTAGATTGCATACTGGAGGTCTGGTGCTTGCATAGTCTTTGTTCTGTGTCATGCTGTGTGTATAATCTTAATAGAAATAAAAGCAGATCTAACTCAGGATTTTTGGTTCAAGGGTTAGCTTGTACAACCAAAGGAACCTTGCTCTGATACCAATTGAAAGTAAGGGTTGGATCTGAAATACTCTAGAGTGGGGTGGGGTGGGGGTGAATAGAGTATTTATGGTTTATAAGATTTTTGTTAATTAATTCAATCTATTACTAGTGCTGCAAAAAGTAAATTAAAAACACAAACACAACAACCTAGGAAGCACATCCACAGTAAGAACAAAAGAAAAAGAGCAACTCAAACAACACAAGAATTTTATAGTGGTTCCCTTAAACTTGGGTACATCCACTCTTCTACCACCCTGGTAGGAATCCACTCAGGTTTTTGATTAGGTGACTGCCATCAATGAGATTTTGATCAGGTGCTCAAAAATCAATCCTCAAGTCATTTGATCAGGTGACTTGCAACCAGGAATAACTTTTGAAGGGAGTTAAGAACCCTTTATACAGTGGGGGGATGAGAGAGTGATTTTGTCTTCTCTTTCTCAGATACAGCTGAGAAGACACTAGTGGAAAACTGATGTTAGCAAAGGGTCCCCCTTAGATATAGAATGGTTCAGGAAGTTGAAGCCTTGCTGCAGGGTGATAGGTCTTCAAGCTTTTTCTTTGACCAGATGAACTCCAGGAACTTCTTGACAGGTAGAATGTTTGTTGTCCTTTGAAAAATTCTGGGATGTAGAAGGAATAAGACTCTTGATCTTGAATGTATGTTCTTCTTCTTCTTCAGCTTGCTGTTCTTTTCTCTTGTCAAGGGCTAGGGCTTCTTGTCTCTTGACAGTGTCGTGCCCTGTGAGCTCAGTATTTTGTATATTCTCTATAAGTATCTCTCTCTCTTATTTCTCAGTGTGTTGTCGAGAGAGAAGAAGAAGATCTTTATTCACTGTATTTTTCTAACTACTGCTTGAGATCTATTCAAGAAGAGAAAGAAAATCACTTTTATATTTTCCATATGAATTTCCTTTTGAAATTTGAATTCCTCTCTGTATTGATTTCTGACGGCTGGAGAATATTTGCAATGATTGGTTTCGCCAACTGTCCCATGGAAAAATGGCAAGCAATAATCCTGATGAAGACCGTAATCAATGCTTGCTTCTAACTATAATATTCAGAGAATATTTATGCATTGATTACTCAGGAATTATTGCAAAAGAAAAAAGATAGAGGGAGGGAAATTTCAAAGTTTGGAACTTTACAGAATTCGTTGAACAGAATTCGTCGATCTGTGTCCAGAGTTCGTCGAACAGAGAAGTTTAGTTCGTCGACCAGATAACCTTTATTCGTCGAGCTGAGATCCAAGATCGTCGACCTAAGAACTGACAACTGCTTTCTCTAGACTCGTCAATTTTGTGCATCAAGTTTGTCGAGCTGAGAATATAAATTCGTCGACTGGAGTTCAGAATTCCATGTTTCTTGGCTTTAAGAATGTTGAAGTAACGTGTCCAGAAATCGTCAACCTCAGAACTGGGTTTGTCGACCTGAGAACTAGTTTCGTCAAGCTGAGAACTTCTAACTGCTACTTGATAAATCTTGCCAAGACTGTGGTCTAAGTTCGTCGATCTGAGAAGGTGAGTTTGTCGACATGTGTGTGATTCTGGACTTAGAATACTTAGTTGTTTCTGGAATAATATGTTGAAGTAGAATACCCAGAGATCGTCGACCTGAGAACTAAGTTCATTGACCTGAGAAATAAGTTCGTCAACTGGAGTTAAGTGTGAAGAATTCTGGACTTGGAATGTTGAAGTATACTCTGGAATTTGTTGACCTGATATTCAAGTTCGTCGAGCTCAGCTTAGAGAATTGTCTCTGATTTTGTCGAGCTGAGCACGACTTTCGTCGACCTGAGTTCGACGAACATCGAACTCATTTTCTGAGTCTTTGAAAATTCTCTAAGTCTTGAGTCTTCTGCAGTATGTTGATGGCTGGTCCATGTAGTGTTGACTATAAGGATATGGCATAGACTCTAGAACTCATACATCATCCTAGCTATACATGTTGGGTCAAACATCCTAATTTAGTGAATTTAGCCCAAATCCAACTAGGGATCTAACACCGTGTTCTTCACGGGTTGGTGTTGGTCCTATGTTGATGGAGGAACATGGCCCACTACACGGCCGTATACTGGATGACACGGGCGTGTCAAGTCGGACATGGGCGTATCGAGAGCCCGTGTGCTTTTCAGGAAGCGACGGTTTCGGCGTCGATTGTGGCACACGGCCTTGGACACGGGCGTTTCACAAGCCGTGTTCGGCCCAGGTTTTGGATTTCAAGCCCGAATCATGGTTGTCCGTTTCCTTATTTCGGGATCCAATGGTTCAGGGCTGTTCCTGTTGTGTTATACCCGGAAATAGGGTTGAAAACCCTCATTCTCTTTGGGTTATTCTATTTCTAAAGTTCTACAGAGAGGGGAGAGCAAGGAAGATAGATTCGGCCGCCGGAGGAGCTTCGGAGCCCCACATCGCAAGCCAACTTCGGATCTATAGAGGCGAGGACATTGCGGTACTTTTCATCCGCATAGATTTCCATGACGCCAAAGAGGAATGCTAGGGTAACGATTCTCATCCTAGGACATGTGAAGTCCTCTTCTCCTTTGCATAGGAAGTCTGCTGTCGCGAGTTTGCGGTGAGTGGAAGGCGTTCCTACTGGTAGACATGTATAGTCCCCGTTATTTAGCATGTAGAGTCCGTGATCGAGAAACATACATAGGCATGATGTGTGAAGCCTACCCGGAGAAGTTGGTCTGGATCGGTGATGTTGCATTGCATGAATGGCCTCCGTGTGGATGTTTGTTTTTTGGGGTTTTCTACGCGGTAGATTGCATAAGGGAGCCTTGGGGATTAACTCCAAGGTGCACCCGGAAAACTGGGCAGATGTGTGATTCTGCCTACATGGTGGCCGGGGAGCCAACTTATACATAACTGGGTTATGTGAAGTGTGTGATCGGATTGGAACTCAGGGAAGTTTGACCGGCGCCCATGTCTTAAGGTGACAGGGTGGTGTGAGCAATAGGTTAGGCGGAACCGTACCCGCTCTATGTCGTTCGGTTAAAGAGACCTAAAGGTACTTGACACTTGTCATTGGCATAGATGGAGGGTCTTAGGCATTGGCCGGAAAGACCATAATGCTCACGAGAATTTGCCATCCTAGGGGCGGCGGTGAGGCAGCGGACTTTGACCGTGTTCACCGAGAATGTGCCTTGAGAGCATGGGGTGTGTGGCCGTGCATGCCTACACCTGTGATGAAGTGTTTTTACACTATACTGCTTGGTTATGCTAACAAAGTGCAGGAAAGGAGCATCTCCGCCCCGAGTTCGGGGGCGGGATCGTTATAATTTGGTCAGCATAGCTGACCGTTGCTTTTGTTTGCCACCGTTGCGGTGGATTGTTGCTTGCAGGTGCTGCGGAGCCAAATGGTAAATAGCGGGCAAAAGCCCATGTTGCTGAGCCAGCCCTCGAAGGCCTAATTATTGAGTGTTTACATTATTTCTCATGTGTGACCGACATGCGTGTCGAGGTTTGGAAAACACTTTAATTTGAGTAAACTATTGTAAGGCCATAAGGCCGTGTACTGTGTATTGCACATTCATTCCTTCTGGTTTTGTTTAGTGGACATTCATGTTGTTGGCAGGGTTCTTTATTTATTGCAACTTTTAAATTGCTTCTGCTAGAATGCATTCTGAGTAGGATGTTTATTCTTAGTTGGATGGTTTCCTTTGAGTAACCTTCCAGTCTATCTGTGGTATATGGCGTCGGGCCCCGGCCAGACTTACTGCTCTATGTTATGCGATGGATTGAGGGCGTTACACCCATGTCACAGGCCGTGTGCCCAGAGACACACTTGTGTCCTGCCAGTGTTCACCATGCCTCACTGCCCAAGCCAAATCCAGAAAAGGACACGGTCATGTGACACGCCCGTGTCATAGGCCGTGTGCCCTTACATGGTAGCAGACACGCCTCCAGCGTGTGCTTCGTCGAGCGAAGTTCGTCGACCAGAGGGGGACACGCCCTTTGACACGCCAGTGTCACAGGGCGTGTTCCCTCTTGAGAACTCGTCGAGTGCAGTTCGTCGAGCACTCGACTGGCTGCTCAGACATACAGAGCAGGACATGCCCTGGGACACGCCCGTGTCCCAGGCCGTGTCTCCCAACTAGAAGCCAATCTTGTGATTTTGGGGTAGGACACGGCCATGTGACACGCCCGTGTCACAGGTCGTGTGCCCTTACACGGCGGCAGACACGCCTCCAGCGTGCGCTTCGTCGAGCGAAGTTTGTCGACCAGAGGGGGACACGCCCTCTGACACGCCCATGTCGTAGGTCGTGTTCCCTCTCGAGAACTCGTCGAGGGCAGTTCGTCGAGCACTCGACAGGCTGCTCAGCCATACAGAGCAGGATACGTCCTGGGACACGCCCGTGTCACAGGCTGTGTCTCCCAACTAGAACCCAATCTTGGGATTTTGGGATGTTACAAAGGGTACGACACAAAAGACAGTAGTACAACACAGGAGACTGCAACAACCACAGGAAATAGCAGCAGGGAGCATGAGAAGAATGGAAATGGTCGGAGAGCACAATAGCAGCCGCACAGGAAATTAGAAGCCAAACTGGAATGGAAAGAAGTGTGGGAGAAGAAAAAGGGCTCAGCTCTTTTTAAGTACCAAAATGAAGAGCCAGCAGTCCACGGGAATGAAATGCACCGATTTAATCTTCCTAGGTGTCTCATTTTAAGAGCAAAGTAAACCACAACCCAACACAAGGCTAGGCCAAGTATCAATAACAAATCCATTCAGTCATATCACTTAATACCACATGTCAAACACTTAGGCCCATTTTTAATAACAACTAATAACAACCCAATAATAATACTACTAACTAAACATTGTTATCAAATAAAATGAGCCATCAAATATATAAACTTGGCTACTAGCATCCCCAATAACAAATGAAATTATTTCTATAAAATGAAACTTAAAAGCAAATGTAAAAAATATGAAAAATCCACACTCCCTTTTTAAACTCATCATCCGTGATTTTAAAGAATAAAGAAAATGGCACACATTATTTGTGTCGTTATAATTCTTCCCTCTTTAAAAAAAATTTCGTCCTCAAAAAACTTATAGATTTTATATTAAACACAATATAAGGATAACCACATTTTTATTTATATACATAATGGATTTACATAAAAAGAACATACATATAAAGAATTATAAGTTTATTTTTTGCAGTATGGTTTTAAATTGAATGCTCGCGGCTGAATCGATCGTTCTTCTGGGACTTCTTGTGGAGGAATGAGAGCAGGAGTAGGCACTGAAGCTAACAACTCAGTATGCATTTGATATAGTTGCGATTGCAGCGGAAGTGGAAATCCTCGAGAGTTGGTTTCTTTATTCAGCAACTTTGGACATGCAATTTTTATGGGTCCAGGCTTACGACAATAATAACAAAGTCCAAGTAGACACTCCACTCGATGCAATCGGCCACACTTCGCACATTTTGTTGGAGTTGACTGGAATGTATTACTGTTAGTCGGGCCATATTGAACTGTTTTATATTCTCTGCCCTGCACTTCATCCTAGCTTGGCGATTCTGTTATATTTCATTTATCGCCGGTTTGTCACTTTTGAGATTTCTCCTGATCAGTTGTAACGCCCCGAAACTCAAAGGAGCAAAGGGGGATGTTTTGGGCCAGTTTGGGTCCTGGCAGCAGGCACACGGCCTGGGACACGGACGTGTCCCAGGGCGTGTCGAGCCTGTGTCGACACTGAGACGGGAAGTCGACACTTTGGTCTCGACATTGTGTCGAGACTGGGCACACGGCCTGCGACACGGGCGTGTCGCAGGGCGTGTCGACCCGTGTCGACACTTAGCCGCGAAGTCGACACTCTGCATTCGACGAAGTGTCGAGACATGGCACACGGCCTGCGACACGGGCGTGTCGCAGGGCGTGTCGACCCGTGTCGACACTCGTCCCGGGAAGTCGACACTTTGGTGTCGACAATGTGTCGAGACAAGGCACACGGCCTAGGACACGGGCGTGTCCAAGGCCGTGTCATCAGGTCGACGATCTTCGCTCGACGAAGTGTCGAGTGTCGAGACTGTGTACACGGTCTGGGGTCCAGGCGTGTTGGGGTGACACGGGTAAGGACACGGGCGTGTCCTAGAACCCGTGCAGTGCTCGGGTTGATTTTGGGGAAAAATGAAGGGGTACACGACCGGCCACACGGCCGTGTTACATGGAACATGGGCGTGTCAGCTCGAACACGGGCATGTTCGATACCCGTGTGAGGTTCTAGGCGAGCCGATTTTGACGGCGAATGAGGCACACGGCCCTGGACACGGGCGTGTGCCAGGCCGTGTTCGGTCCAGATTGGGCATTTCAGTCCCGAATCAAAGCCGTTCGTTTCCTTATTTTGAGATCCAACGGCTGGGGGTTGTTCCTGAAGGGATATACTCGGGATTGGACTTAGAAACCCTCACTTTTTCTTAAGTGTTATCTTTCTAAAACCTTAGAGAGAGAGGAGATCCAAGGGAGGAAGAAGGAGCTAGATCCCGCCATTGGAGGAGCTTCGAAGCTCCGAATCGCAAGCCGACTCCGGATCCACGGAGGCAAAGCTAGTGCGGTGCTTTTCATCCGATTACTTTTCAATGGCGCCAAAGAGGAACGCTAGGGTAACGATCCTCATCTTGAGCATGAGTAGCTCTCTTTCTTTGCATAGGAAGCCCGCTCTCACGAGTTTGCGGAGAGTTGGAGGCGTTCCTTCGGGTAGATATGTGAAGTCCACGTTGTTTAGAGTCCGTAAGCGAGAACGGACATAGGCATGATGTGTGAAGCCTACCCGGACATGTTGGTCTGGATCTGTGTTGTTGCGTTGCATAATGCCGGAGAAGACTCCGTGTTATTGGTTGTTTTTCGGGTTTTCTATGCGGTAGATTGCAGCAGGGAGCCTTGGGGACTAACCCAAAGGTGCACCCGGAAAACTGGGGGGATACGAGATCTTGCCAACTTGGTGGCTTGAGAGCCAACTTGAACATAACCGGGTTATGTGACTTGTGATGGATATGGGACTCGGTGGAAGTTTGACCCACGCAAATGACTTAAATTGTCATTGCGATGTGAGCATGGGTTAGATGGAACCATACCCGTTCTATGTCGTTCGGTTAAAGAGACCTAAAGGCACGTGGCACTTGCCGTTGGCATAGATTAGGGTCTTCGGCGGTCAATGGCTTAAATTGTCGTGACCCAGGCCAGGAAGACAAATTTCTCATAGGTTTGGCCGTCCAAGTGGCGGTGGTGAGTCTGGAATGTCTATGGCTTTAATTGACGTGACATCGACCGGTTCACCGAGAATGTGCCCTGAGAGCACGGGGCGCGTGGCCGTGCGAGCCAACGTCTGTGATGAAATGGCTATATATATACATTGCTCGCTTATGCTAATGAAATGCAGGGAAGGAGCATCGCCGCCCCGAGTTGGGGGCGGGATCGTTATAATTTGGTCAGCATAGCTGACCGTTGCCTTGTTTTGCCACCGTGCGGTGGTTTGTTGCTTGCAGGTGCAGCTGCACCAAGCGGTCAATAGCGGGCTAAAGCCCGAATGCGAAGCCGGCCCTTGAAGGCCTAATTGGAAGTGTTTACTGCTTTATTCATGTGTGACCGGCCTGCATGCCATGGTTTGTAAAACATGTAATTGGAAGTGAAACATTTTATAAGACCTTAAGGCTTATTTTGGGTATTTTGTATAACATTCCTATTCTGTACTAGTGGACATTCAGGCTCTAATGCTGGGTTCTTTATTGCAACTTTTATAAACTGCTTCCGCTAGAATGCTCTGTGTAGGACGTATTCGATTGGTTGGATGGTTTCCATAAGTAACCACCCGGTCTGTCTGTGGCATACGGCGTCGGGCCCCGGCCGGACCTACTGCTATATGCTATGTGACGGATAGGGGTGTTACAATTTGGTATCAGACTACTGGTTTTGGTCGGGCTTAAAGTGAATTCGTGGGCGAATTCTTTTTAAGGGGTAGTGAGCACATTGTGTGCGTCATCGTAATAACAGTACAAAGAACCCATGAATGTCCACTTAGGAATGAAAATACTCGTGTTTGAGGAACCTGCGTGTTCCTATAATTGTTGTTTGCAATTTATTTGGTCGCTTAACGGTGTGTTGTACCACTATAGGTGACCAGAAGTGGTGTTGGGCAGTCAGAACGCCGAGTTTCTGAGGCTAGTAGTGCACCGGATGTTGCTCCTGCAACACCTCTGTCGGCTGAGAATATTCGATTGGTGGCTGAAGCAGTGTTGGCCGTGATAAATGCGCAGCCTGCAAGGCAAACGCAGCAGCCCACTCCTGTTATGGAGCAAGAACCTCTGCAAGAGGCTGAGCCGAGAAGAGTGGAGCAAGTGGTTGTGGAACCGGTGGTGCCAAGGAGGGCAACTGAGAGGCAGCTTAAGCATGTAATGAGCTTTAACCCTCCGGTATTCTCGGGATTGGGAACCCCATCTCAGGCTGAAGACTGGCTCTCCAGGGTGAAGAGAGTCATGACAGCGACGGAGACGGAGGAGTGGCAAATGACCACCATCGCTACGTTCCTTTTGGATGGTGAAGCGAGAATGTGGTGGGAAGGATTGGAGCTACATCATTTGAGAGGTAGACTACTTGTAGACGTTCCGATGGAAGAGTTCTCGGGATTGTTCTTGGCAAGATACCTCCCTTCTACTCAGAGGATTTCGATGGAGAACGAGTTCCTGAAGTTGGTACAGGGTGAGAGGAGCGTGGATGAATATCTCCACGAGTTTACTCATCTGAGTCGTTATGCTAGCTCCACCATCATGGATGAGGAGCGCAAGACTAATCGCTTCTATGAAGGTTTGAGGGATGAGTTGAGACTACTACTTTCGGGGCCGATGACGCAGGGTTTCTTAACCTTGGTCAATACTGCCCAGTACTTGGAGAAGGACATGAAGAATGTGCAAGCGATGAAAGGCTTGGGTGATAGAAAATCTGAATTTAAAGTGCCGACTACTTCAAAGTCCGGCTATCGGAGGGCTTTCAAGAAGCATAGGACTTCGGGTCCAGCTCCTTCTGGTGCTTCTGGGGCAACTACGAGTCGGACCCCGGGCGCGTGTTTTACTTGTGGGAAGACTGGGCACTTTGCCCGTGACTGTCGGAGCGGACGTCCTAAGTCCGAGAGAAGGTCGGGAGCTACCTATGAAGAGAAGGGAAAGGCGGTGGAGTCGACCGCATCCCATTATGCTCCGGCCCAACCAAGGGTCTATAATCTTGGCCAACAGGAGGCCATAAAACAAGCTGATGTGGTGACAGGTACGGTTTAATTTATAGCAAGTCAATTTATTTAAATACTTGTTATGCACATGTTACCTTACCACTGCTTGTTTAGGATTAGTATTGATTTGTGAAAATCCTGCACGAGCACTCTTCGATACGGGAGCTTCACATTCCTTCTTGTCCGAAGGATTTATATCACGCATCGGAGTCCCTTCTTCGATGGCGAAGGATAAGTTGGATGTGTTGTTTCCCAACGGGTGTTCGATGCGAGCGGATAGGATCTGCGATGTTAAGATTCGTATTGGGGAGCAGGTGTTCGACTTGCGGGCGTCTTTACTTCCATTGGTAGAGTTCGACGTCATATTTGGCATGGACTGGCTCTCGGAGCAGCAGGCCCATATAGATTGCGGTAGCAAGGAAGTCAAGCTGGGAGCAAGTCGTGAAATGACTTTCACGGGCTTAAAGGGGTCGAGCAAGACGTTGATGTCTGCTCTTTAGGTGGTGAAGGCGGTTCGTGCCCGAACAGAACTATTCTTTACACTAGTGGAGGTTGCAAAGCCAAAGCCCGCGTTGGATTGTATTTCAGTGGTATCTGAATACCCTGATGTGTTCCCCGCAGATCTTCCTGGAGCCCCGCCTCAGCGGGAGATAGATATTACGATCGAGCTAGTGCCAGGTGCAAAGCCTGTGTCACGATCTCCTAATCGGCTAGCGCCTAAGGAAATGGCGGAGCTGAAAGTTCAACTGCAAGAGTTGTTGGAGCAAGGGTATGTGTGCCCGAGTTCTTCGCCTTGGAGCGCACCGGTCCTCTTTGTTAAGAAGAAGGACGGAAGCTTGAGGCTATGTATTGATTATCGGGAGCTAAACAAGTTGACGGAGAAGAATAAGTACCCGATCTCCCGGATTGATGATCTCTTTGATCAGTTAGTCGGGTCGACGGTGTACTCGAAGTTGGATCTCAAAGCTGGGTACTATCAGCTGCGAATAAGGGAGAGTGATATCCCGAAGACAGCGTTTAGTACGAGATACGGGCATTATGAGTTTACGGTCATGCCGTTTGGGCTGACTAATGCGCCGTCAGTGTTCATGGATTTGATGAACAGGACGTTCATGGAGAACTTGGACCATTTTGTGATCGTCTTCATCGACGATATTTTGGTGTACTCGCAAAGTGAGGAAGATCACTTCAAGCATCTTCATTTGGTGTTGGAGACGCTAAGGAGAAATCAGTTGTATGCCAAGTTCTCTAAGTGCGAGTTTTGGCTATCCTCAGTGGCGTTCCTCGGGCATATAGTAAGTGGAGAGGGTATTGTTGTGGATCCGGCGAAGATTGTTGCGATACGGGAGTGGCCTGAGCTTGTTACGGTAGCGGAAGTCCGGAGTTTTCTGGGGCTTGCCGGCTATTATAGGCGCTTTGTAGAGAACTTCTCACGGATAGCGTTACCTCTCACTACATTGACGAGGAAGGAGCATAAGTTCGTTTGGACGCCGGAGTGCGCGCGAGCTTTTGAGGAGTTGAAGTGTCGGTTGACCATGGCGTCTGTGCTGAGTTCGCCATGTGGGATCGAAGGCTATGAGATTTATAGCGATGCTTCAGGCAGCGGTTTGGGTTGCGTGCTACTGCAACACGGAAGTGTAATAGCTTATGGCTTGAGACAGCTAAAAGTGCATGAAAGGAACTATCCGGTCCATGACTTGGAGTTAGCGGCCGTGATTTTTGCCTTGAAGCTGTGGAGACACTACTTGTACGGTGTGAAGATTGATATCTACACCGATCACAAGAGTCTGAAGTATCTTATTGATCAGAAGGATCTGAATATGCGGCAGCGTAGATGGATGGAGTTTCTGGGGGACTATACGTTCAAGATCCATTACGTGCCTGGTAAAGGGAATGCGGTTGCGGACGCGTTGAGTTGCCGAGCCCCAGCTCAAGCCAATTGGCTATCGGTGCATGATGAGCGGTTGGTGCGAGAGTTGGAGGCGTTGGAAATTGTTTGTGTGGACAGGCAATCGAGTGCTGAAGCAGTTCTGAATTGGACTGAAGTCCAATATGACCTGGCTGATCGCATTCGGCAGGCTTTGGATATGGATGCCCATATGAAGCAGTTCATGGTAGAGGCTCTGGATGGGTCAAATTTCCAATTCGTCGTGGAGGACGGATTTCTTTGGAAAGACGGTCGTCTGCGCGTCCCCAGTGTGGGCAATTTGCGGGTGGAGTTGTTGTACGAGGCACACCATACCAAGTACTCGATTCACCCGGGGAGCACGAAGATGTACCGTGATGTGAAGAAACTGTTTTGGTGGCCGGGTTTGAAAAAGGATGTGGCGCTATACGTAGCGAAGTGCCAAACTTGCGCCTTGGTAAAGGCGGAGTGCCAAAAGCCGGGAGGATTTCTTAAGTCCTTGCCTATTCCGGAGTGGAAATTTGACGACATCTCTATGGACTTTGTGCACGGTTTGCTAAGGTCGCAAAAGGGGAACGACGCCATTTGGGTGGTTGTTGATCGATTAACGAAGGTGTCACATTTTATTCCGCATAGGAAGGATGATCCGGTGGAGAAGTTGGCGAAGCTTTATGTGGATAACATAGTACGGCTTCATGGTGTGCCCCGCAGCATCGTGAGCGACCGAGATGGGCGGTTCACGTCCAATGATTGGAGGCTTGTGCAGCAAATGTTGGGAACAAAGCTGAAATTCAGCACAGCCTTCCATCCGCAAATGGATGGGCAGACCGAGACGGTCAATAGAACTATGGAAGACATGCTCCCCATGTGTGTCTTGGATTTCGGAAAGCAATGGGAAGACCACCTTTATTTGGTGGAATTCGCATACAACAATAGCTACCAAGCGAGTATTCAGATGGCACCTTTCGAGGCCCTATATGGTAGAAAATGTCGCACGCCGTTGTCTTGGTTAGAAACGGGTGAGTCAAAGTTGTATAAGCGATCGGAAGTGGAGGATGCTACTTCTTTGGTGAGAACCATTCGGGAGAGGTTGCTTATTGCTCAGGACCGGCAAGCAAAATACTATAATGCCAAGCACAGGAACGTGGAGTTCGCTGTGGGTGATTATGTGTACCTAAAGATCAAGCCGTTCAAGGGTGTCTCGCGGGTGCGGCGACTGAAAAAGCTAAGCCCGAGGTACCTTGGACCGTTTGAGGTTCTGGAGCGAGTTGGTGAAGCGGCCTATCGGTTGAAGCTTTCAGTGGAGCTTAGTGGTTTACATGATGTATTCCACATTTTGGTGCTTCGGAAGGCGGTGCAAGAGCCTACGCAAGTGATCGCGGTCGATCAAGTGCCGGTGGATAGTGGGCTAACGACAAAGGTCAAGCCCGTGCGGATTGAGGACTCGGAGGTCAAGCGGCTACGCAATAAAGAGATCAGGATGGTCAAGGTCCGGTGGGACAATTGCGGTTGTGAGGAGCTCTCTTGGGAGCGAGAGCAGACTATGCTTGACGAGTATCCGGAGTTGTTCCGCTCAGGTACAAATTTTGGTTTTGTACATGTCTTTCCTTTATATAATTTCGTGGACGAAATTCTTTTAAGAGGGGGAGAGTTGTAACGCCCCGAAACTCAAAGGAGCAAAGGGGGACGTTTTGGGCCAGTTTGGGTCCTGGCAGCAGGCACACGGCCTGGGACACGGGCGTGTCCCAGGGCGTGTCGAGCCTGTGTCGACACTGAGACGGGAAGTCGACACTTTGGTCTCGACATTGTGTCGAGACTGGGCACACGTCCTGCGACACGGGCGTGTCGCAGGGCGTGTCGACCCGTGTCGACACTTAGCCGCGAAGTCGACACTCTGCATTCGACGAAGTGTCGAGACATGGCACACGACCTGCGACACGGGCGTGTCGACCCGTGTCGACACTCGTCCCGGGAAGTCGACACTTTGGTGTCGGCAATGTGTCGAGACAAGGCACACGGCCTAGGACACGGGCGTGTCCAAGGCCGTGTCATCAGGTCGACGATCTTCGCTCGACGAAGTGTCGAGTGTCGAGACCGTGTACACGGCCTGGGGTCCAGGCGTGTTGGGGTGACACGGGTAAGGACACGGGCGTGTCCTAGAACCCATGCAGTGCTCGGGTTGATTTTGGGGAAAAATGAAGGGGTACACGGCCGGCCACACGGCCGTGTCACATGGAACACGGGCGTGTCAGCTCGAACACGGGCGTGTTCGATACCCGTGTGAGGTTCCAAGCGAGCCGATTTTGACGGCGAATGAGGCACACGGCCCTGGACACGGGCGTGTGCCAGGCCGTGTTCGGTCCAGATTGGGCATTTCAGTCCCGAATCAAAGCCGTTCGTTTCCTTATTTTGCGATCCAACGGCTGGGGGTTGTTCCTGAAGGGATATACCCGGGATTGGACTTAGAAACCCTCACTTTTTCTTAAGTGTTATCTTTCTAAAACCTTAGAGAGAGAGGAGAGCCAAGGGAGGAAGAAGGAGCTAGATCCCTCCATTGGAGGAGCTTCGAAGCTCCGAATCGCAAGCCGACTCCGGATCCACGGAGGCAAAGCTAGTGCGGTGCTTTTCATTCGATTACTTTTCAATGGTGCCAAAGAGGAACAGGGTAACGATCCTCATCTTGAGCATGAGTAGCTCTCTTTCTTTGCATAGGAAGCCCGCTCTCGCGAGTTTGCAGAGAGTTGGAGGCGTTCCTTCGGGTAGATATGTGAAGTCCCCGTTGTTTAGAGTCCGTAAGCGAGAACGGACATAGGCATGATGTGTGAAGCCTACCCGGACATGTTGGTCTGGATCGGTGTTGTTGCACTGCATAATGCCGGAGAAGACTCCGTGCTATTGGTTGTTTTTCGGGTTTTCTACGCGGTAGATTGCAGCAGGGAGCCTTGGGGACTAACCCAAAGGTGCACCCGGAAAAATGGGCGGATATGAGATCTTGCCAACTTGGTGGCTTGAGAGCCAACTTGAACATAACCGGGTTATGTGACTTGTGATGGATATGGGACTCGGTGGAAGTTTGACCCGCGCAAATGACTTAAATTGTCGTTGCGATGTGAGCACGGGTTAGATGTAACCGTACCCTTTCTATGTCGTTCGGTTAAAGAGACCTAAAGGCATGTGGCACTTGCCATTGGCATAGATTAGGGTCTTCGGCGGTCAATGGCTTAAATTGTCGTGACCCAGGCCAGGAAGACAAATTGCTCATAGGTTTGTCCGTCCAAGTGGCGGTGGTGAGTCTGGAATGTCTATGGCTTTAATTGACGTGACATCGACCGGTTCACCGAGAATGTGCCCTGAGAGCACGGGGCGTGTGGCCGTGTGAGCCAACGTCTGTGATGAAATGACTATATATATACATTGCTCGCTTATGCTAATGAAATGCAGGGAAGGAGCATCGCCGCCCCGAGTTGGGGGCGGGATCGTTATAATTTGGTCGCATAGCTGACCGTTGCCTTGTTTTGCCACCGTGCGGTGGTTTGTTGCTTGCAGGTGCAGCTGGACCAAGCGGTCAATAGCGGACTAAAGCCCGAATGCGAAGCCGGCCCTTGAAGGCCTAATTGGAAGTGTTTACTACTTTATTCATGTGTGACCGGCCTGCGTGCCGTGGTTTGTAAAACATGTAATTGGAAGTGAAACATTTTGTAAGGCCTTAAGGCTTATTTTGGGTATTTTGTATAACATTCATATTCTGTACTAGTGGACATTCAGGCTCTAATGCTGGGTTCTTTATTGCAACTTTTATAATCTGCTTCCGCTAGAATGCTCTGTGTAGGACGTATTCGATTGGTTGGATGGTTTCCATAAGTAACCACCCGGTCTGTCTGTGGCATACGACGTCGGGCCCCGGCCGGACCTACTGCTATATGCTATGTGACGGATAGGGGTGTTACATCAATTTCCATTAATCATGCTCTCTCAACCAATCAAATGTATTCTAAGATATTCAAAGTGACTAATAGATTATGGATATCTTTTGCAATCCTTTTTGAAATTGACGACAACGATCTCCTTTCATAGATCCGATGGAATCAACATTGTACGTTATTTTTGTGAATTTTGTTTCGTATTGAATGACTGACTTTGTTCCTTAAACAAGTCGAAAGAATTGGTCATGCAACACACTCTTCTTTGACTGTCGAACAAACCAATTAGTGAATTCCTGTAGAAAGTTTGCCCAGGTCGCGATGCCTCGTCCAACGTATTTCTTGGCGATGATTTTATCACACCAATGCTTAGCTGCACCTTCTAAAACAAAAGAAGCTAATCCAACTTTCCAATCTTCCGAACACTGCATAAATTGAAATATTGTTTCAAGTCGAAGAATCAAGTCTTCCGTATCCAAAGGCGATAAACCTGTTTTAAAGGTTGGCGATTTCAACTACAAAAATTGGTTTAGGTTGACATCCAATTGGCATTGATGTGGTAAAGGTGCTACGAAACGACGGTCATGAGGTTGATTCATCGGGTAGGGCACATAAAGAGGGTCAACTTGAGTCATTTTTGGTCCTAATGCATCTAATTTCAGAAAAAACTAGTTTGAGTGCTTTAGCATTGGCCAACACAAACTCAGAAGGGTGTTGATGAGGCTCATTGTCACTTTCCTCGAATCTTGTACTCTGATGGACTTATGGATCTTCTCGTAACCCGTGGCGTCGTCGGCTTGAGTAAACTTGTATGGGTTCCTATAAGAGAGCTTTAATTAATTACGTTACATTATTTGTGTTATTACTTTGTACTGCCCCCGATCACAATTATTGAAGAACCCTCCCTCGGATACCAAACTGTGAAGATCCTTATTCCGGTCTCCACATTGGGATCCATAATCGAGCGTAGTTTTAATAAAATGTCGCAGCTTGAATCAAAATAAGGATCCACAGTACAAAGAAAACATAACACCAGACCTTTATTCCTTTATTTACATTTTACAGGAAGTTTTTACAATACAAATATATATCTAATTTTATTCATTACAGAAAGAACAATCATAATCTTCACAGGTAGCTTTATGTTTCTCTTGCGCTTACTCGATTCCGATAAAGATCTTTAGTCATACCTTTGTCAGATCCTCAGCGCACTTCCGTTTCTCTTCATCTGTTGGGGGAACCCTTTGCAGTGCACTCGCTGACGCTCCTATTGCCTAAAAAATGGGTCCACATTGAGTTAGTCATAAAAATATGATTATGTGAGCAATGTATTTCATGAACTGTTATACATACAGACAAAATGAGATAACAATATGCATATATAACAATACGGAATAATTTTGATTTGCTCTCAAAATTCACTATATTTCCTGATCCCCCTTGATATATATTTAGTTACATAATGTAGGAAATGTCAAGACATGCAACTTAAATTGGGCCCCACCCCTTTAGAGAAAAAATGGAGGCAAACCCTCTACTAGGAAATCCATCAGTAGGGAAACCCTTACATCATAGGATTCAATCTGATACTTAACATTTCCCTATGCAGAGTTTTACTATTTTCTTATCTTGTCTTACTTGAAAAACAGGTGTTTTGAAATATAAACTTCCCCTCAAAAATTGTATCGCTTTTATTTCCTCACCCACATGTATTTCATAGCGATATATCATTGAATTAAACTTATATGCGCAGAAAATGTTATCTTAAAAAAGTAAAACAAAAAATATTAAAAGTACTTGAATAAAACATAACTTAAGAAATAAGAAACTCACCAACGTCTTTTCTTTTCTCATATTCTTTTCTGCCTCATCTCCACATCTATCTTATGATGTCATCCTCTGATTTCTCGGCCTTGGAAATCAAAGAAATAGGACGGACATTAATTGGGTTGCGTCTCTTTGATATCCATAACGTTGATGTTTAAAAGGATTATACTTTTAATTAAAGGTGTCAAAGTTTTAGGAAATGATCAGGCAAAGAAAATACGAAAAGCTAACTCATAAAAACGACCAAATAATAATTATACTTGTTGTCCTTGTAATTAGCTCAAAAGATATGCCAAAAGCCCAAAGCAACTCTCATAAAGAAGGAACTAAAATGACCACCCATAAAGAACTGAAAACATGGTTGTCCGGCCATTAAGATAATCAAACGGTAGTATAAAAAGTGGCCGACAAAAAATGGAACCAGTAAACAGTAATTGCATACCTAACAACAAGATAACATGCTATCATCAAAATAAAATAAAAGTTGCTTGTTTTTGTTATTGTCGCTCAGCCGGATTTCAATTTTGTTTCTTGTTTTTTTTCAAGCTTACTTTTCTTGTCCAGGAAATTATAAACTCTTCTATATTGCATCAATGAGACTATTTCTTCTAACAGGCTTTGTTGAAGTTGGTGAGTGATTACTCCATAGCTGCCTTGAGCCCATGTCCAAGAGATGCGAAAACCGAGTCACCTTTGAAGTTCATACTCTTTACTCTAGGGAAAATGTGTGACCATGTCATATGCAGAAGTGCCCTCCGGTCGCTGAATTATTTTGCCCTCTTCACACAACTGAAATGCTCCCCTGATTCGACCATTGCCGAATATGCCTCGGTCATTCTTTCCAAAGAGGCTCTTCCTTGATGTGGTTGGTTAATCAAGGGAATGTGTCTTATGTGTTTTTTTCTGTATCTCATGTTCATTTTGTGCAGCATGATCAAATTAAGAAATGCTTCAAATCAGAGCCATTTTGTGACAGAATAATCACAATTGGCTTGTAAGTGCTGCTGCTTCCTGGCATTTCATTAAGCTTTTGACGTAGGGACAGGCTAGGGTGTTGGGACCTAAACACACTACGGGTTTTGTGATGAGGCAAATCCTACACGGCACGAGCTTCACGAATTCCAAGCGATTATTAGAGTGAATTAAATGGATATTTTAAACCTATGCAGAATTCCACAAACGATTTAGAGCAAAGAGAAAAGCACGCGGGTATGATTACGACTCAGGAGCGTAAAGATTTAAATGGAAAGCGGGTGTGCCCTGCAGATTAGTACAAAATCAAGTAATCGAAATACCACTTAATCGATAAGCAAAGCAAATGGAAATCTAAGCAAAACAAGTCATGTTTAAACTCAAAATCACATTACAACTTACAACCATATGAAGAACCAATCGAGCGGGGGTGACACCGAATGCGGAGAGGAATGGATCCGGGTGTTTGGTGGCCAACGGCGGTGGACTATTGTGTTAAAATTCAACAAACCGCAGACGCCCCCTTGGATACCCTGCTGAAAACTCAACAAACCGAAGGAGAATACGCCCACTTATATGTTGAAAGTTTTCCCGGATCGTGGAGTTAACAGTGGTTATCTCAACAAAGCAGTAACAACCAGCAACACATGCAGCACAAGCTTCTTTATTGATCAAGAGCAAACTTCTTTACAAGGCGAGACATACATGGCGAGACATGCTTCACCAAAACCCAACACCGGGAGAGCAGAGACAGTTACAAAGACAAGAACAAAAAACAAGCCGCGCGGACTCAAACAATCAAGCCGCCGACCTACTGTTGTGGAGTCCGCTCAGTCCGCCAGGTCGCCAGACCGCAACCCAAGCCGCGCGGACTCACCCTTGCTCCAATGCTTAGCTCTTCACCGCCGGTCTGCACGCCGCCAGACCGCACAAGCTGCGCCACCGAATGGAACAGTCCGCCAGAAACCGGCGACTTCCTGAACCCCGAACCAAGTCGCCAAAGAGAAGACCGCCTGGCCGCTATCTGCGACCTGCTGTTTACCGCCTGTTGCTTAACCGCAGAGTCCGCACTGTCCCTGACCGCAATCAGAGCCAAGTCCTGGCTTTCCAGCGCTATCCGCACAACCTGCACAGCACAACCGGGTCAACTCTATCCGCGCGGACACAAAGTCCAGGCCGCAGCAACTTACGCGAGCTCAGATACTGTTCACTTACTTCGGTCTAGGTTCCCTCTGTTCTCTCGTTCTGATGTGACATGGGTCCTATTTATAGGCACGACGATGAGTATGGTCACCGCCCTTCCCGATAGGATCACCGCCACAACCCGCAGCAAGAACTTATGTGTCCGCCAGCCCGCGGACACACATGCCAGTTCGCCGCCCTGTGCAGATAGCCAGTCCGCCCCAGCTTCTCCAAGGCCGGACTCCAATATCCAGCCCGCCTTGCCGCCAGAGACCAAGCCAGGACCACCACAGCCGGACTCCACAACAGCCGTATCCGCCATTCTGCGGACAAGGCATCAGCCCGCAAAACCCGAGCCCGCAACCGCGCCATCAAGGCACCTGCCGGACTCAGCGGATACCCAACTATCGTCCGCATATCCCAAGTCCATTACCTCATTGCCAAGGCACCTCCGGACTTAGCGGACACGTCGATCCAGTCCGCTAACAGCAGACTCCAGTCCGCTAACAGCAGACTCCAGTCCGCATGCACTGTAGACTTCTCCAGCCCGCATTCCTGCTGACTGCCTCAGTTCGCATCCCCGAGTCCAAAACCTCATAAGGCTTAACCGGACTCAGCGGACTCTGGCTCCAGTCCGCACGCTCCTGCACAAGCAGTTCTTCAGTCCGCATATCCCCAAGCTAACACACAAGGCAACAACACATCTACTAAGCTTGGCGGACTGAGAAACCAGCCCGCGCTCCACTGCGCGATCTTCCCCGGACTGAGCCTCCTGGACTTGGTTCAGTTCCCACCAAGTCCAGCTCACTGGCCGCAAGGGCCAGTCCGCACTTACTGGCGGACACTGGATCTAGCCCGCCATACCGGGCGACCTCCAGTTCCTGTCCGCGCTGACCGGCGGTCTCCACGGCTTCCACTTGTCGCTTCACTAGAGCAAGACCAAGGCATCTGCCAAACCGGTCTGCCGAGCTCCAGTTCTTCAGTCCGCTTCAAGCCGGACTCCGCGGATAACATTCCTATCCGCCCGGTTACTTCCTGGGAGTAAACCGCCTGCTGAGCATACACTGGCCTGTCAGACCGCCGCTGCTGTCCGCGCAGTCCGCGCGAACAGACCGCCCAGGCCGCCACAGAGCAAACCGCCTGCAACATCCCTGCCGACCTAGCAGTCCGCCAACCCAGTCCGCGTAGTCCGCGCGGATAGGTTTCCCAAGCCTTCCATTCACCCACTTTCACTTCACAGAATTCAACACTCCCCCTTGAAGTGAGAAGTGGTGAATAACTCCAGCAGCTCCCGTAACCTTGCACCTGGTCCTTCCGATAGCATCTACGAAGAGATGTCCAAGACATAGTCCTCGCCCCGCATATCATGGACCATGAGGGAGCCCTCCAGCATCTCCCAAAAGGAGTCATGCTTCCCTCTGCCTTCTTCAGCTTCAACCTCCACTCATGCATCATAGGAGTATCACCAACTTCCTTAGACCCAGAAGCCCAAGCCTCGTTGCCTCTGAGAGAAGTCACCTCATCAGACTTGGTGTCAACCACCTCCTTGATTCGAGTGAGATCATCACAGCCAGAAGAACTTTGCTCGACCTGAGGGCTAGCAAAGAAACACGAGACCAAGTCTGCCGTATTCCCTTCGCTATATCGAGCTGGTGGCTTACTGATCCTCTTCGATCTCCGAAGAACCGGATCATGGCTAACCACCTCCGCTGCT
Source organism: Platanthera guangdongensis (assembly GCA_039583875.1). NCBI lineage: Eukaryota > Viridiplantae > Streptophyta > Magnoliopsida > Asparagales > Orchidaceae > Platanthera > Platanthera guangdongensis. The sequence continues at coordinate 69,716,624 of CM077166.1, read as the reverse complement.
TTTGAACCAGCTCCGTTCCCGGGCAAACCCGGAACAATGCTTCCCTTGCTTCCTGAACAATACGCCTCCTTTCTGGAACCAGAAGCACCTGGAGCAATGCTCCCCCTGCTACCTGAACCAGAAGACTCCCCTCTTGAACATGAACAGCCTGGAACATCGCTCCCCTTGCTTCCTGAACAGGAAGCCTCCGCCTTTGAGCCAGAAGGTCCTGGAGCATCGCTCCCCCTTCTTCCCGACTCAGACACCTTTGCCCCGGAGCTAGAACAACCTGGAGCACCTGGTGACTCAGGCAACTCCACTTCCTTAGCAGCAGCCTCCTTCAGCCCACCATCTGACCTGCTTAACTCTAGCTCCACATAAGAGCTACCCCAATACGACGTCAACACATCAAAAACAATGTCTCTCGACACTATGAGTTTCTTCGTCGCAGGATCCATACACCTCCATTTTCTTCTCTGCTCATCATACCCTACAAAGACTAGCTTTGTTTTGAGAGCACCCGGAGAATGTATATAGCAGGTAGATCCAAACACCCGAAGGTGCTTCACTGAGGGCTTCACTCCGAACATTAGCTCATAAGGAGTCTTTACTATGATCGGACTAAGAGGCATCCGGTTGATGACATGAGTAGCACAGGCTATTCCCTCCGCCCAAAGAGCCTTCGGAACGCCTTTACTCCGAAGCCAACACTTGCAGGTCTCCGTTAACCAACGGATCATCCGAGCTGCAACACTACCCTGTTGTGAAGTATGTCCACAAGAAAGCTCCATCCGGATCCCTTGCTTCCTGCAAAAGCGTGAGAACTCGGTTGAGTCAAACTCACCACCGAAACCTGTCCTCAACACCTTGATCCTCCGGCCAAGCTGGCCTTCGACAAGCTTCTTGAACTCCACAAGCAAGCGTACCATGCTGGACTTCGTCTTCATAAAGTATACCCAAGTATACCCAGAATAGTCATCAACCAATATCAGCATGAACCTGCTGCCTCCAAGACTGGCCGTGACGGTCGGTCCCACCAGAGCACAATGGACAACCGCCAATGGTGCATAACTCCTGGATTGTGCTTTGTCGACCATGAAGCGATAAGCTCCACTTTCCTGACATCCCGCACACCCCCGACCATCGCCATAGGATGACAATCTAGGCAAGCCTCTTACGAGTCTTCTTTCCGCCATTGCTTTCAGCTTGTCCATCCCTACATGCCCCAGTCTTTCATGCCAGATAGCTGCACTATCATTGGCATCCAGCCGATCAGATCCAGAACTAGTTGAAGTCCCAACTACGTTCTTCTCCTTCCTCCCTACCTGAGCAACGTTCGCCGAGAGCAAGGTAACCTTGCACTCCTTCCGAAGATGACCTTGCTGCTTGTATTTATAGCACCGTGGTCCTTCCTTCCTCTTCCTATCACGCCTAGGAGAAACACTCCTTTCTTCCTGATATGAAGTAGAGGGACCATCATCCGCAGCAACCTCCTTCACCTTCTTCCTGAACAACCCATCAAGGGAAGTCCAAACCTCCGCAGCTGACCGACATCCACTGATGTGGTCCAAGAGCTCCGATGAGATCACCTGCTTGAGAATAGACTCCGCTTTCGCATTTGCCTCCTTCCAAGCTCTCATCGCCTCAGCATTGCCAGCAGTATCCTCTTGTCTTCCTGCTCCGCATACAACCTCCCAAAGGTCCTCGCCAAGAAGAAAGCTCTTCATACAGGACTTCCACCGTTCACAGTTCGCCTCTGTAAGAAGATCAATACCAAGACAACTTGCATCCTCCACTGCCATGGTTCTACCACTGGTTTCCTCGACAGACGAGCAACTACTTCCATTGAGCACTACTTGACCACTCCAACAACCTCCCTCTGATACCATGTTAAAATTCAACAAACCGCAGACGCCCCATTGGATACCCTGCTGAAAACTCAACAAACCGAAGGAGAATACGCCCACTTATATGTTGAAAGTTTTCCCGGATCGTGGAGTTAACAGTGGTTATCTCAACAAAGCAGTAACAACCAGCAACACATGCAGCACAAGCTTCTTTATTGATCAAGAGCAAACTTCTTTACAAGGCGAGACATACATGGCGAGACATGCTTCACCAAAACCCAACACCGGGAGAGCAGAGACAGTTACAAAGACAAGAACAAAAAACAAGCCGCGCGGACTCAAACAATCAAGCCGCCGACCTACTGCTGTGGAGTCCGCTCAGTCCGCCAGGTCGCCAGACCGCAACCCAAGCCGCGCGGACTCACCCTTGCTCCAATGCTTAGCTCTTCACCGCCGGTCTGCACGCCGCCAGACCGCACAAGCTGCGCCACCGAATGGAACAGTCCGCCAGAAACCGGCGACTTCCTGAACCCCGAACCAAGTCGCCAAAGAGAAGACCGCCTGGCCGCTATCTGCGACCTGCTGTTTACCGCCTGTTGCTTAACCGCAGAGTCCGCACTGTCCCTGACCGCAATCAGAGCCAAGTCCTGGCTTTCCAGCGCTATCCGCACAACCTGCACAGCACAACCGGGTCAACTCTATCCGCGCGGACACAAAGTCCAGGCCGCAGCAACTTACGCGAGCTTAGATACTGTTCACTTACTTCGGTCTAGGTTCCCTCTGTTCTCTCGTTCTGATGTGACATGGGTCCTATTTATAGGCACGACGATGAGTATGGTCACCGCCCTTCCCGATAGGATCACCGCCACAACCCGCAGCAAGAACTTATGTGTCCGCCAGCCCGCGGACACACATGCCAGTTCGCCGCCCTGTGCAGATAGCTAGTCCGCCCCAGCTTCTCCAAGGCCGGACTCCAATATCCAGCCCGCCTTGCCGCCAGAGACCAAGCCAGGACCACCACAGCCGGACTCCACAACAGCCGTATCCGCCATTCTGCGGACAAGGCATCAGCCCGCAAAACCCGAGCCCGCAACCGCGCCATCAAGGCACCTGCCGAACTCAGCGGATACCCAGCTATCGTCCGCATATCCCAAGTCCATTACCTCATTGCCAAGGCACCTCCGGACTTAGCGGACACGTCGATCCAGTCCGCTAACAGCAGACTCCAGTCCGCATGCACTGCAGACTTCTCCAGCCCGCATTCCTGCTGACTGCCTCAGTCCGCATCCCCGAGTCCAAAACCTCATAAGGCTTAACCGGACTCAGCGGACTCTGGCTCCAGTCCGCACGCTCCTGCACAAGCAGTTCTTCAGTCCGCATATCCCCAAGCTAGCACACAAGGCAACAGCACTTCTACTAAGCTTGGCGGACTGAGAAACCAGCCCGCGCTCCACTGCGCGATCTTCCCCGGACTGAGCCTCCTGGACTTGGTTCAGTTCCCACCAAGTCCAGCTCACTGGCCGCAAGGGCCAGTCCGCACTTACTGGCGGACACTGGATCTAGCCCGCCATACCGGGCGACCTCCAGTTCCTGTCCGCGCTGACCGGCGGTCTCCACGGCTTCCACTTGCCGCTTCACTAGAGCAAGACCAAGGCATCTGCCAAACCGGTCTGCCGAGCTCCAGTTCTTCAGTCCGCTTCAAGCCGGACTCCGCGGATAACATTCCTATCCGCCCGGTTACTTCCTGGGAGTAAACCGCCTGCTGAGCATACACTGGCCTGTCAGACCGCCGCTGCTGTCCGCGCAGTCCGCGCGAACAGACCGCCCAGGCCGCCACAGAGCAAACCGCCTGCAACATCCCTGCCGACCTAGCAGTCCGCCAACCCAGTCCGCGTAGTCCGCGCGGATAGGTTTCCCAAGCCTTCCATTCACCCACTTTCACTTCACAGAATTCAACATATTGTGGCTGAGTGGAGGGAATAGGTGTTCCTCAAAGCTGCTAGTGGACTGGACGGGGGGGTCGGCGGGAGTGGTGGAGGGTTAGAGGGGGGTGTCGGGCCGAGAGAAGCTGGAAGTGGCCCCGGGGGGTTGCGGAAGGGTTGGTGGTGGTCGACGGGGTTGAAGGGGGCTGGGAGAGGCTCGGCGAGGCGGAGGAGGGCTGGAGGTGGGCGCCGGGGTGGATGGATGGCTGGTGGAGGGCCGCCGGTACAGCGGGAGGGAGGGATGTAGGTCGACAGGGCTAGGAGCGGGTCGGGGAGGCTTGCCGGGGGTTTGGAGTGGCCGGAGGAGGCCCGTCGGCGGTGAAGGAGGGCCGGCGGAGGCGTGGAAGGGGCGGGCGGCAGCGGAATCGGGAGGAATACCCAAGCGTCGCAACTGGGGTGTTGGCGTCGCCCCAACGGACCGGCTGTAGATTCACTCAAGCAATCGGTGCCAAAACACTTCTCATGGCTCCTATAAATAGAACATAAAAGCTAGGGCATCCGGAATCAATGGCTCAGATTGTCTGATCTTCCGGGTGCCAAAATAACGTCAATACGTGTCCGAATAAAATAAAACGAAATACGAAAAGTACTCTCGTCGACCTTCCGGACGCATCCGCGGGCTCGTATCGTCCGGAAGGGCCCTCAAGGTACGGGATCAGAACATCACGCCCGCTTTCGGCGGGAATAAATGTGCGTGGGTCATCGTCATCGTTGATCTCCATCAACTCCCCCCAGCTTAGAAGCATTCATCTCCGAGGAATGGAGGCGATCATACTCCCGTCGTAGCCCGGGGGCGAGTCTCTCTAGCTCTCCCAGGGCGATCCAAGTGTCATCAAAACTGGGACGGCCCCTCCAGTGGACCAAGTATCTCAATGTGCTCAGGTCGGCAGTCGTCATGTAATCATGGGCTAAGATTCCCTCAATGGTCTCTAAGCCCGTAGCCGTCTCTGCAGGTGGTGGGTCACTCTCCAATGAACTCTCCGGTGGCACAGCCGGTGGTACAGCTAAGTCCCCAGGTTGTGACTGAGAGGGTAAAGGGGACAGTTGGGAGAGTGGTGGCTCAAGTGGTGGCTCCGTGGGAAGGGGTTCAAAAGGATCTTCATAAATTTGCTCCTCGTAGTATGGAGTCAAGTCTTCCACATTGAATACTATGTTGATCCCCATGTGCCTTGAGATATCAATCTCATAAGCATTTGGCCCTATCTTTCGTACCACCGTATAAGGGCTCACCCGCCTGGCATTTAGTTTCTTTGCGGTTCAGGAGGGGAACCGCTCCGCACGAAGATGAACCAAAACCTGTGTGCCGATCTCAAAGCTCCTCTCCCGCCTGTGTACATTCGCATATGCTTTATAATTATCATTACTTGTTGCGATTTTCTTTCGGATGGATTCATGAAGCTCATACATATGCTGGATAAAGCACTCGGCCGACGCACTAGGGCGGGACTCGAGTGGGAGGGGAATTAGGTCAACCGACTTCCGGGGTTTGTAACCTAACAGGATGTGGAATGGGCTAAGGCCAGTAGTCCGACTCACTGAGCTGTTATAAGCGAACTCTGCTAGGGGCAACACGAAATCCCAAGTACAAACATGCTCACCGATAAGGCAACGTAGGAGGGAACCCAAGATCCTATTGACCACCTCAGTTTGTCCATCCGTCTGTGGGTGGTAGGCGGTGGAAAAATTCAGAGTGGTGTCAGTCTTCATCCATAGAGTCTTCCAGAAATAGCTCATGAACCGGACATCATGATTAGACACTATAGATGAAGGTAATCTGTGATATCTAAAGACTTCCTTAAATAATAGGGCAGCAACCCAGGAGGCATCGGCCGTCTTGCGGCATGGGATAAAGTGGGCCATCTTCGAGAAGCGATCCATGACAACATAAATGGAATCATGTTTCTGGGGCATGCGGGGCAGCCCGAGAACAAAGTCCATGTTGATGTCAACCCAGGGTCTGTGAGGAATAGGTAAAGGAGAATACAGGCCACTGGGTTGGTGTGAACCCTTTGCCATCTGGCACATCCTACAATGCATCGTCACACGCGCTATGTCCCCCTTCAGTGAAGGCTAATAAAAACGATCCTCAACTAAGGCGATAGTCTTGTCTCGCCAAAAGTGTCCCGCGGCACCTCCCGCATGCATCTCCAAGATCAGAATGTCACTGAGAGAAGTGGAGGGAATGCAGAGTCGGGTGCCGAAGAACAGTTATCCCTCGGAAACCGTAAACCCCTCAATAGTGTCTGGTGGGTCCCGGGTGAGGGACCTATAGATATCCCCAAAATCCGAACACTCGGCATACTCTACAACGAGACGCTCAAAACCAGAGACACGTGTGCTCATCGCCTGTAGGAGGTTAATCCGGTGACTCAAAGCATCAGCCGACTTGTTTTCAACACCCGCACTGTGTTTGATAACGTAGTGATAGCTCTGCAGAAACTCTACCCACTTAGCGTGCCTATGACTAAGCTTTGACTGGGACTCAAGGTATCGTAAGGCCTGATGGTCAGAGTACAACACGAACTCCTTGTGCAAGAGATTACGCCGCCAATTACTCAAGGTCTGGACGATCGCATAAAACTCACGGTCATACGTAGAATACCGCTGGCGGGCATCGTTCAGCTTCTCGCTGAAATATGCAATCGGATGGCCCTCCTGGCTAAGTAATCCTCCGATCCCTAGTCCTGAAGCATCACACGCAACCTCGAAGGCTAGGCTAAAATCTGGCAATCGAAGAACAGGAGCAGAAGCTAAACGATCCCTGACCTCCTCGAAGGCCTTAGTGGCGGCCGTGGTCCACACGAAGTCTCCCTTACGAAGGCAGTTCGTAAAGGGGGGCATAAGCGTGCTAAAACCTCGGACAAACCTCCTGTAGAAAACGGCAAGTCCATGGAAACTCCTGGCCTCGTGGATGGTCGTGGGGACGGGCCACTCACGGATCGCTCTCACCTTGTCGGGGTCCACGGAGATGCCCGACGCAGCAATAATATAGCCAAGAAAGTGGACCGACTCAGCCAGAAAATCACACTTCTTCATATTAATAAACAAATGCTCCTTCCTGAGGGCATCGAACACCAATCGGATGTGGTGTAGATGGCCAGTACGCTCCTGGCTATAGATAAGAATGTCATCGAAGTACACAACTAGAAACTTGCCCATGTAGGGCCGCAAGATCTGGGTCATCACCCGCATGAACATACTGGGGGCATTCGACAATCCGAAGGGCATCACCAACCACTCAAACAGGCCATCCTTCATCTTGAAGGACGTTTTCTATTCATCTCCCTCACGCACTCTAATCTGATGATACCCGCTCCGAAGGTCGATTTTTGTGAAAATACGTGCACCGGCCATAGCGTCAAGCAAGTCGTCGAGACAGGGAATCGGGAAACGGTACTTCACCGTAATCTTATTGATAGCTCTACTGTCAACACACATGCGCCAACTCCCATCCTTCTTCGGGGTGAGAAGGGAGGGTACCGCGCACGGACTCAAGCTCTCGCGTACAAAACCCTTCCTAAGTAAATCATCAACCTACTATTTCAGCTCGGCATCATCGGTCGGGCTCATACGGTAGTGTGGGAGGTTGGGCAAAGATGCCCACGGTACAAGGTCGATCGCGTGCTGGATATCCCTCAGAGGGGGAAGCTCATCGGGAAGCTCCTCGGGCGTGATGTCCGTAAAGTCCCCCAATAGTCGCTGTAAATCAGGGTCAGTAGGAACGACACCTCCACTAGGAGTGTCAGGGGCTACTGTAGCCGCTACAATAAATATGATCCCCGAGTCTAGGCTCTCTCTCATGAAATTATGCATCCTCAGAAGGTGCAAGGGCCTAGAGGACCCGTCACTGATGGGGGAATCGACCTTGCCCTTGGATGAGTCCTTGGGCTAGGTCGGGGTCAAGGTGATCGTCCGGCACCGATCATAAAATACGCATGTGTTCCATCGCCCGAAACACGTCACGTCGCAATCAAATAGCCAGGGTCGACCTAAGAGGACATGGGCTACGTCCATCGGGATGACGTCACACCAGACCTTGTCCTCGAAGGACGCTAGTCGCAGGGGCACTAGACACCGCTGGGTGACCTGGATAGCAGACTTGTCCACCCATAGGACATGATAGGGCTGAGGGTGCGGCTCGGTGGTGATCTGCATCCGCTCCAGCGCCTTCTTGGCGACAATATTCACACAGCTCCCCCCCATCGATAACAAGCTTGCAGGGGCCACCTGCACTCTGGAAATAAGTATAGAAGATGGTGGTACGTCGCCAATCATCCTCCGAACGAGGGGTATGCAAAAGGCGGCGTATAACTCCTAGCTCTAGAGATCTCTCAGCGTCACTCTCCCAGTCTTCCTCAACAGTGGCTACTACATCACCCTCAGTCTCTCTCACCGGGTCTACACTTTCGTCTTCCTCCTCCTCAATCAACAAGTTCTGCATGGGACACTGTGCGGTATAATGACCTCGTCTAGAGCATCTATAGCACTGAGGACCACTGAGCCTAGGAGGCCCAGTCATAACAGCCTTCCCCTTCACATCCTCAGGGATGTGGGGAGGGACAGGGGCCTGGAGGCGAGGAGGGGTGGTCCTCCTGAATGAGGGACCATCAGCCCTAGGGACATGCTGGCGGGGACCGGTGGTCCGTAGGTAGAGCTCGTACTCCTATGCCAACTCATAAATCTGCTCGACTGTCTCTCGTCGGTGGGGAATCAGTTCCCTTCTAATCTCCTGTCATAGGCCATATCGAAACCGGGATGCTGCAGCACTGCTCTCCTCGCAAAGATCACTCCTCACCATCAAGTCATCAAACTTGGTCATATATTCAGCTACTAACATCGTGCCCTATTGAAGCGCATAGACCTGATCTAACAATCAATCACGATATGATGCGGGGAGGTATTTCTCCTTCAAACGCCTCTTCGAATCTTCCCACCTAATAATGGGCCGATAGCCATCCCGCTCTAAGGCTCGCTCTACACTAGTCCAGTAATTCATCGCAGATCCCACTAACTTCATACGCGCAAATCTCACTCTGCGCTCATCACTCATATCGTACCAGTCAAAATAGTGTTCCATCTCCCGAAGCCAGTCACTGAATGCTACAAGATCTTGATGGCCGTCAAATTTCGGAACCTCGATACGAATACGGCGAATGATGTCATCCTCTCGTGTCTGTGTCCCTCCACGGTGTTCGGGGTAGCCGTCAAGGCGGTCACGGCACGCATAGTCGTATCAGGGCTACCCAGGGCATCGTGGGGGATCATGATCATAACCAGGGGGATCTGGGTACCCTCGGGGGACGGCATGGTCACCCTGGCCTTCGTATGCGTTCTAGCGCGCACGAAGTTCATTGATCTGAATGCACAATTGATCAAAACGGTCTAACATCACACGCTGAAATTCGGAGGGGGACAATTCTGAATTGGAGTTGGAATTGCCGACCCGCTCATCAGTGAGGTTCGGATCAGACATGTTTCGTCTAAATGGCCTACCACTAAGTAACATGCGACGTGCGCGAACCTCCCTCAAATACCAATCTGACGCAGGGGCAAGCTAGGGTGTTGGGACCTAAACGCACTACGGGTTTTGTGATGAGGCAAATCCTACACGGCACGAGCTTCACGAATTCCAAGCGATTATTAGAGTGAATTAAATGGATATTTTAAACCTATGCAGAATTCCACAAACAATTTAAAGCAAAGAGAAAAGCACGCGGGTATGATTACGACTCGGGTGCGTAAAGATTTAAATGGAAAGCGAGTGAGCCCTGCAGATTAGTACAAAATCAAGTAATCCAAATACCACTTAATCGATAAGCAAAGCAAATGGAAATCTAAGCAAAGCAAGCCATGTGTAAACTCAAAATCACATTACAACTTACAACCATATGAAGAACCAATCGAGCGCGGGTGACACCGAATGCGGAGAGGAATGGATCCAGGTTTTTGGTGGCCAACGATGGTGGACTATTGTGGCTGAGTGGAGGGAATAGGTGTTCCTCAAAGCTGCCAGTGGACTGGACGGGGGGGGGGGGGGGGGGGGGGTCGGCGGGAGTGGTGGAGGGTTAGAGGGGGGGTGTCGGGCCGAGAGAAGCTAGAAGTGGCCCTGGGGGGTTGCGGAATGGTTGGTGGTGGTCGACGGGGTTGAAGGGGGGCTGGGAGAGGCTCGGCGAGGCGGAGGAGGGCAGGAGGTGGGCGTCGGGGTGGATGGATGGCTGGTGGAGGGCCGCCGGTACAGCGGGAGGGAGGGAGGTAGGTCGACGGGGCTAGGAGCTGGTCGGGGAGGCTTGCCGGGGTTTGGAGTGGCCGGAGGAGGCCCGTCGGCGGTGAAGGAGGGCCGGCGGAGGCGTGGAAGGGGCGGGTGGGAGAGGAATCAGGAGGAATACCCAAGCGTCGCACCTGGGGTGTTGGCGTCGCACCAACGGACCGGCTGTAGATTCACTCAAGCAATCAGTGCCAAAACCCTTCTCATGGCTCCTATAAATAGAACATAAAAGCTAGGGCATCCGAAATCAATGGCTCAGATTGTCCGATCTTCCGGGTGCCAAAATAACGTCAATACGTGTCCGAATAAAATAAAACGAAATACGAAAAATACACTCGTCGACCTTCCGGACGCATCCGCGGGCTCGGATCGTCCGGAAGGGCCCTCAAGGTACGAGATCAGAACATCACGCCCGCTTTCGGCGGGAATAAACGTGTGTGGGCCATCGTCGTCGTTGATCTCCATCAGCTTTGGAGCATTGTTTTGCATCAGGAGAAGTTATGTATGTCTCAATTATATGTTTCTTTCTGTGCTTCAACTGATTATTAACTGTAGTTATGTAGGAAACTAAGAATGCAGTTAAGAAATTTTGACTTCCGATAACATTTGTATTTATTTATAATCACATGTCATAATATGCACCAAACCTTCATTTGCCTTTGAACCCAGTTTGAATTGATTTCAATAGTTCAATGCATTAGGGTCTAATGAATGATATGTAAAGGAAATTTCATCTCTGTATAATGTACTAATTTGCTTAGAAAAAAATTTGGGGTCGGGTGAATTATATGATAATCCTCAAAACATTTTGATTATTAATTGTTTAGTTTAACGTTGGGTTTTTGCTTGAGTGAGTTTGGATAATAGTTATGACTTATGATCACTAAAAAAAGTAATTTTGAATATAAAGGTGGATGCAATTTCATATCTTAAGGAGCCTATTTTTTACATTTGTGTCAAACAATACACAAGGATATCGCAATGCACAAGGATATCTCAAGCATAACTCAGACCAATAATTTGGTAAGGGCAGTGCACCTTCCTCATTGTGTGGGAAGAATGTGTGCCACCTGATTCCAGATCAAACTGTTGAGCTTGCAGGTATTAAAAAACACAATTTAGTGGGCAGTATGGTTGCATCCTACGCACCATGCTTCATACACGTTAAGCACACCTAAAGTTTTTTTGTCTTAATGTGTTACTGTACACGACTTAATTTTTTATCTATATATGTTTTGATAGTTTGCATTCTTTTAACAAAAAAAATTATAGGTTGAATTATTGCATAATTTATAAATAATTATTCTAAATTATAAAACATAACAAACTTATAATAAAAGTATTATAAACTTAATATAACATTATTCTAACCTACAACAAAATAATTCACTTTTTTGTTTATAAATAATATTGTAGTACACCAACGCAGATTAATATATATTAACCAGGCATTTACTAAATGAGGCAGTCACCTTCATCTTTAAAATTCTCATTATGCTCGGGGGTTGAATTGCTAAGCCAATCAAAAATATAAAATTGCCAAATAAAAAATTGCATTAATTTAAAAGGGCAGAAATAATAAAACCAAATATAAGTTGATAGTTCACTTGACTTTTAAAATAGTATGACAAACAAATAACATGATTTTAAAATTTGTGCAAATAATATAGGTTGTCCGATCTGTTTCAATAATCCAACCACCAATGGATCTAGCTCAATAAACTTGCTCCCTCTTTATTTACATTTTTGTAGATCTTTTAAATCTATATTGGGAAATTATCATTTACCTTTCAGATTGGAAAATTTTTAATCGGGAAAGACTAAAAGCAAAGCACGATCTGCATGTAGAGGAATCGATCTAGCCCGCTCGTATTGCATATAGCTCGTCCGGTTTAGCCATGTCCACTCTACAGCCCGCCCACTCTAAGCCAAATTTCAAGTGTTGCATTCGGGGACGGGAGGAAGAGATTCAATGCGCACTTTTTGATGCCGTGGAGAGACGGCGAAAGAGACTCACAGTCCCGGAACAAGAAAGAAATGAGAAGGCAGGGTTTGGCGTAAAAGCAGATTTTAACTTTTTTTTATATTTTTTAAATATTGATTTGTATGTTAAATTCGACCATCTAAATTTTTCCCATGACTTTTAAAATCCACAATTTCATAGCCATTCTATAAATCTTATGATAATTGTGTAGATATCAAATGAAGTTTTTGAGATTTATTGTTGGTTTAATATTGGTGTGTGTTTTTTGAATGTGTTGGGAAGAATTAAAATTCAAGAATTTTAATTGGCTCGAATTTTAGTTAAAAGATTTAAAAATCTATTTTAGGCGAGCTTGACTCACTTCAAATCAACTCGATATTAAGGCCCTATTTGGGATTGTTGGAAACATGAGTAGGCTCACGCAAACACCACGATTTTCACTGCAAAGTCGCACACAAACCGCCACTAGCCGCGCGAGCTCCCTTCTAGCGAGTAGCTCACTCGCAAGTGAGTTCCACCCTGCAACCTGCGGCCCTTCTCGCGAGCTGCTGGGGGTTGCTCACTCTTCGCGAGAACTATTCCTAGGCGAGCGGGATGGTGAGATAAACTGGCGAGACCGCCTGCCGAAACCGACGGGCGAGACCGACTGGCGAGCGGCTAGACTACTACACGCGAGCGCTCAGCCCGCAAGTCCCTCCACCCGCAGCGAGATCCCCAAACCCAGCGAGCTCCACACTACCCGCGAGCTCCCTTTTCGCGCCGAGATCACCAAACCGCGGGACTACTGCTTCTATCCGCACGACAAGTATACCACCAGCGCTGCAGCGCTCCTCTAAAATGAAAATATGGAAGAAGAATAACTTCTATTCAACAAGCTTTACAAGTAATACAACATGCCTATTTATAGGCAGCAACAACCAACCAAAAAAAACGCCAAGTGACGCTACATTAAATGCTACTCCCAACCACTCACTCCTATCATTAAAACTCCACAACATTTAATAAAAACAAAAAAACTCTTATTTGTTGACCCGTTCAACAAGTCAAGCCCCAACAAACTCCCCCTCAAACTTGGCAGCACATGCCGAGTTTGCTTTTAAGCCTAAGGAACGTCTCTACCTTCAATGCTTTTGTAATGATGTCCACGACCTTCTCTCCGGTAGGGCAATAAGCAACTTCCACCGTCTTTAGCTCCACCTGCTCGTGGAGGAAATGATACCTTGTTTCAATGTGCTTGCTACGCCCGTGTAGCACAAGGTTCTTTGCAAGTTGGATGGCCGACATGTTATCCACAAACATGGTCGTTGGCCAATCCACTCCTTGATGTAGACTCTACAGTAGATTCCTTAGCCAGATGGCTTGGCAGGTGCAAGCTGCCGCCGCAATGTACTCAGCCTCGCAAGATGATAGCACTATCATGGCTTGCTTCTTCGAGCTCCATGAGAACGCCCCCGTTCCCATGTTGAAAGCATATCCGGAAGTGCTCTTTCGGTCATTCACATCCCCGTCGTAGTCACTGTCCTAGTAACCTACCAGCGTCAGCTCCTCTCCAGTTGAATACTTCAGCCCATGGCCTCTTGTCCCATTTATATACCTCAGGATCCTCTTTGCCGCCGTGAAGTTGTCTTCCTTCGGTTCTTCCATATGTCTGCTCACCACCCCGACCGCATACATGATGTCTGGTCGGGTGAAGGTCAAGTAGCATAGACTCCCCACCAAGCTTTTGAATAAGGTGGAGTCCACCGCCCCTTCCTTCGACTCCTTACTTAGCTTCAGCCCTGGATCTGCATGAGTGGAGATAGGCTTGCTACTCTCCATCCTGAACTTCTTCAGTATCTCCTCAACATACTTCTTCTGAGAGATGAAGATGCCATCTTCACTCTGCTTCACCTCTACTCCCAAGAAGTAGCTTAGCTCTCCCAAGTACATCATCTCGAACTCCTTCTTCATCATTCCTCTGAACTCCTCGTACATCGCAGTGTTGTTGCTGTTGAAATTTGTGAAGTGGAAGTGGGTGACGGGACAGGCCGCGCGGCCTGTGCGGACAGCTTTGGCGGACTGGGCGGACTGGGCGGACTGAGGTTGCGGCCTGGTGAGAAGTCTGGTGGAAGCCGGCTGTGTTCTGAGCGGGTTGTTGCATGGAGTCCGCGGTTTGGTGCGGCCTGGTATCTGCGGATAGAGAGGCTTGCGGACTGGTGCATTGCTCAGTGGTCGCGGGTGCAAGTTTGTGCTGTTGGCGGGTTGGTTCGAGTTCGCGGGAAGCCTTGCGGACTGGTGTGTCCGCGGTTGGGGCTGTTGCGGACTGGGCCTTGAGCTTGGCTGAGGCCTTGTCGAGCTCAGGTGTTACAGCAGGTCTTGCTGTGGAGACCGGTTGGCGGACTGATGTTTGGAGTCCGGCTTGGTGCTGCTGCGTTGGACAAGTGCGAGGAGCTCGCGGACTGGTTGCGGTCTGTGCTAGGGTGTTTGGCGGACGGGACTTTGTGTCCGCCATGCTCGCACTGACCCTTGATGGTTTTGGACTTGGTCACACTTGGTGTCAAGTTCATGGTGTCCGCCGTATCCGCCAAGTCCGCTGTGACCGGGCGGACTGTTGCTGTTTGCCTTTGGTCGTGGACTTGTGGCGGATTGAGGTGTGGGTCTTGCGGACTGCCTCGGGTTGGTGCGGACTGCCATTGAAGAGGGTGCTGTCCTGAAGCAGTTGGAGCTTTGCGGGCTGGTGCCTTGTCCGCTTAGCTTGGGCGGACTGGAGAGGGTTCGTCAATGGTTGCCTTGCTCCTGGCGGTTTCCCTTGGTGACTGGCTAAGTCCTCGCGGACTGAGCGGACAGTCGTTTTGTGTTCGCGCGGGCTGGGGCGGTGTTGCTATCTCATGGGCGGTGACCACACTCCTCACCTGGCCTATAAATAGGACCCCCCTGGCACATCTACAGTAACCTAAGTAACGTGAGTGAACAGTAATTTGGGTTGGGCGAGTGCTGCGGTCTGTGTTTTTCAGTCCGCGCGGATTGTTTCAGGCTGACGGTTTGCTGTGTGCAGGTCGCGCGGATAACTTCAAGGAGCCAGGAGTTTGGCTGTGACTTCGGTCAGTGCTTGGAAGTGTGCGGTCTCTGCGGACTCAGCAGGAGGTCGCTCTGCGGCTTGTCAGTTCTGTTTCAACTTTCCCAGCTTCAATAACCTGTCCGCCGGCTTCAGGCGGGTAGGGGAGTTCCTCAGTTCGGGTTCAGCAGGAGGCGAATAACGGTCTGTCCGCGCGACCTCGCGGTCTCGGCGGACTCCGTGGTATTCGGCGGATTGCAGCATAGCTTGGGCGGTCTCGGCGGTCTCGGCGACCTCGCGGTCTCGGCGGACTGGAGTTCTGTCCGCCCGGCTTGTTTTTTGGTTCTTTCTGTTTACAGCTGTAATACTAGCGAAATCATGTCTCGCTATGTATGCCTCGGATTGTAATGAAGTGAATGCATAATAAGATCTTCTTGTGCTTCCATTGTTTTGTTGGGTGCAACCTCTAGTCCTTGGGTTTCCGCGGTTCAGCGTGCGAACTGGGTAGTTCCGAAGATATTAATTTGGTGTTTGGGCTATCTTGCTGACCACGTTGAGAAAATTTAACATGGTATCAGAGGGAGGTTTCTGAGGTTGCGGAGGTTCAGTTGCGTGAGCGGAGGTCAGCCAGTGTTGTTACTCAGTGATTGAGTGGTGATCAACCTGTGTTGTTGCTCGGAGCTGCTGAAGGGTACCAACAGGTGATTGCAATGGAAGGAAGCTTAGCAAGAGGTCTGGGCATTGAACTCTTAACGCCGACTAACTATAAAAAGTGGAAGTCGTGCATGAAGAGTTATCTTCTGGGCGAGGAGCTGTGGGAAGTTGTCGGTGGAGACGACAGACAGGAAGTAACTGCTGCTTTCGGTACTGCTGAACAGGTAAGGCTCTGGAGAAGAACTAATGCTAAGGCAGAGTTCGTTCTGAAGAGAGCTGTCTCTCCGGAACTGTTTGATCACATCATTGGGTGTGAGTCGGCTGCTGATATTTGGACAACCATTGATGAGTTGTTCAATAGGAAGAATGTGGCGCGGCTTCAGTTCCTGGAGAATGAGTTGGCCAGGGCAACTCAGGGAGACCTTTCCATCTCCAGGTACTTCTTAAAGATGAAGAGCTTGTGTGCTGAGCTGTCGGCGCTGGATCCTGATGAGCCTATCTCTGAGGCAAAGATGAAAAGGCACATTTTCCGCGGCTTGCGGAAGGAGTATGTGGCCTTTGTTACGTCTGTTCAAGGGTGGGCTACTCAGCCGTCTCTGCTGGAGCTGGAGAATCTGCTTGCCTCGCAGGAGAGCTTAGCAAGGCAGATGGCTGGAGTGAATCTGAATCAGGAAGGCAGCGAGGCTCTCTTCTCAGGCAAGAAGAAGGGATGGGAAGGGAAGAAGAAGAAGAAGGTGCAGGCCGCTGTTGAGAAGGAGACTTCAACTTCATATCCGCCGGAGAGGAGCAATGCTCCTAAGGACTGGAAGAAGAATCTGAAGTGCTACCGGTGTCATCAGCGTGGGCACTTCAAGCGGGACTGCAAGGTCAAACTGCAGCCTGGGCATGCTGCGGGAAAGGAGGAAGCTTGTTCGCGAAGTGAAGAAGCAGAATGGGGAGGAGCTTTCATGACGGGCACTTGTGTCCGGGCCTTATCTGCTGAGGACTTCAACAGCGAGTGGATCATCGACTCCGGGTGTGGTCATCACCTCACCGGAGACAAGTCGAAGTTCACCTCCATGCAGGCTTACTCAGGTAATGAAGCTATTATCACTGCTGATAATACTGTTTATGCAGTAGAGAAGGAGGGGGTCGTGTCTTTGGGTAGTGATCAGGGGCCACTAACGTTAAGGAGTGTGTATCACGTGCCGGGCATGAAGAAGAACCTCTTCTCGGTGACCAACGCGGTGGACGCTGGGTATCACGTTCTGTTTGGGCCAACAGACGTGAGGTTCCTTCGCAACGTATCAGCGGTAAAGGCTGATGTTGCTCATGTTGGGAGGAGGGTGAAGAACTTGTTTGTTCTTTCCACCAGTGCCTATGTTGATAAGATGAGGGCCAATGATAGTGCGGCTATCTGGCATGAGAGGCTGGGGCATGTTGGCATGGACAAGCTGAAGGCAATGGCGAGTAGAAGTCTGGTGAGGGGGTTGCCGATGTTGTCCTCCTTTGGTGATGGGCATGTTTGTGCGGGCTGTCAATACGGTAAGGCACATCGCCTTCCGTTTGATAAATCTCAAACAAGGAGCAAGAAACCATTGGAGTGTATTCATGGCGACCTGATGGGACCGACTGTTACTGCCAGCCTTGGTGGAAGCAAATACATGCTTGTCTTGGTTGATGACTACTCAAGGTATACTTGGGTGTACTTCTTAAAGGAGAAGTCGGATGCCTTCCGTTTGTTCGTGGAGTTCAAGGAGTTGGTAGAAGGCCGGCTTGGCTTGCGGATTAAGAAGTTTAGAACTGATAACGGGGGGGAGTTTCTCTCTTCCGAGTTTTCTAACTTCTGCAGGAAGCACGGGATCCAACGGGAGCTTACATGTGCTCACACTCCACAACAAAATGGGGTAGCGGAGCGGAAGATCCGTCATTTGACGGAAACCTGCAAATGCTGGCTGCATGCGAAAGATATTCCGAGGTCCTTTTGGGCGGAGGGAATGTCTTGTGCTGCATATGTTATCAACCGGATGCCACTCAGCCCTATCAACATGAAGACGCCCATTGAGCTGTTGCTGAAGGAGAAGCCGAGTGTTGGACACCTTCGGGTGTTCGGTTCAACTTGCTACGTGCATGTCCCGGATGCTTCACGGACAAAGCTGGATGCGAAGGCAAGGAAACTTGTCTTTGTTGGCTACGATGAGCGGAAGAAGGGATGGAAGTGCATGGACCCTGTGACGAAGAAGTTCGTGGTGTCAAGAGACGTTGTCTTTGACGAGCTGACGTCATATGGAGGTGGCTCGGTGGAGCCTACCGGAAGTAGCAAGGTTGAGGAAGCACCGGTGGAGGCTGCTGAAGGCTTGGAAGAGGAGCTTGCTGTTTCACCAGCAGCTCCTGTTGCTTCGAACTCCGAGGCTGAGCCTTCTGGCTCAGGAAGCAGGGGGAGCACTGCTCAATGCTTGCCCCAGGTAGGAGTGGAGCATGAAGAAGCAACGGAAGCCGTGAGCAAGGAGCCGTGTCTTCGGAGATCGAAGAGGGTGGTTAAGCCACCGGCTCGGTACTGTGATGGGAATGCAGTGAGCTTTGTCTCCTGTTTCTTTGCTGGTCCTCTGGATGAGCGAGAGCCTGCAAGCTTCAACGAGGCCACTGGAGTGAAGGAGTGGGAAGGTGCCATGAAGGAAGAGATTGATGCTCTGAAGAAGAATGAAACCTGGGACCTTGTGCCCAAGGTTGATGGCATTACTCCGGTTACTTGCAAGTGGGTGTATAAGTTGAAGAAGAAGGCTGATGGGAGCATTGATCGGTTCAAGGCTCGCCTGGTCGCTAGAGGATTCTCACAACAGTATGGAGAAGACTATGAGGAGACATTCAGTCCAGTTGCGAAGATGACGTCTGTAAGAGTGGTGATCGCCTTGGCTGCTAGCAAGGGATGGAGGTTGTGGCAACTCGATGTGAAGAATGCCTTTCTTTACGGAGAGATTGACAAGGACATCTTCATGGATCAGCCGCTTGGTTTCGTCTCTGAGAAGCATCCGGACTATGTCTGCAAACTCAGGAAGGCTCTCTATGGGTTGAAGCAAGCTCCTCGAGCGTGGTATGGGAAGATTGCAGAGTACCTGCAGTTCTGTGGATACCTGGCTTCTAACTCGGATTCTAGCTTGTTCGTCAAGAAGAAGGGAGAGCTAAGAGTCTTGGTCCTGCTGTATGTGGATGATATGATCATCACAGGGAACTCGGAGGAGGAAGTAGCAAGGCTCAGGGGAGAGCTTGCTATACGCTTCGAGATGAAAGACTTGGGAGAGTTGCATCACTTTCTTGGTCTGGAAGTGGAGAGGAAGGAGTGCGGGATTCTCATTAGCCAGAAAGGGTATGCTGATCGTATTGTGAAGCGGTTTGGCATGGGCGAAGGGAAGAAGTGCTCTACTCCACTGGAATCTGGGTTGAAGCTTCGACGAGATGAGGGAAGGGTGCTTAATGATCCCTTGGTGTTCAGGGCTCTGGTTGGGAGCTTGATTTATCTGACGATTACAAGGCCGGATATAGCTTATGCTGTTGGCCGAGTAAGTCGGTATATGGCTGAACCAAGGCAATCTCATCTAGTGGCGGCGAAGGGAATTCTGAAGTATGTCAAGGTGACTTCTGAGATGGGACTCCTCTATGGAAGGGATGCGGAGTTTGCATTGCTCGGGTACACGGATGCTGACTATGGCGGTGATTCGGATGATCGAAGGTCTACTTCAGGTTATGTGTTCACTTGCGGTTCAGCTAGCATCTCGTGGTGTAGCAAGAAGCAGGACTCGGTGTCGGTTTCAACCACGGAGGCGGAGTATAAGGCTTCGGCCTTGGCTGCTCGGGAAGCCGTTTGGTTGAGGAGACTCATAGAGGATGTTCATGAAGAAGTGCAAGGGCCTACTTTACTCCGGGGTGACAATGAGAGTGCTCTCAAACTGGTAAACAATCCAGTGTGTCACGCCAGGACCAAGCATATAGAGATTGATCACCACTTCATCAGGGAGAAGGTGTTGGAGGGGTCTCTGCTGGTCGGGCATGTTCGGAGTGAAGATAATCTTGCTGACATCTTCACGAAGCCGCTGTCGAAGGGGCCCTTTGAACGCTTGCGCAGCTTGCTGGGCTTGGTCACCACTTCTCACTTCAAGGGGGAGTGTTGAAATTTGTGAAGTGGAAGTGGGTGACGGGACAGGCCGCGCGGCCTGTGCGGACAGCTTTGGCGGACTGGGCGGACTGGGCGGACTGAGGTTGCGGCCTGGTGAGAAGTCTGGTGGAAGCCGGCTGTGTTCTGAGCGGGTTGTTGCATGGAGTCCGCGGTTTGGTGCGGCCTGGTATCTGCGGATAGAGAGGCTTGCGGACTGGTGCATTGCTCAGTGGTCGCGGGTGCAAGTTTGTGCTGTTGGCGGGTTGGTTCGAGTTCGCGGGAAGCCTTGCGGACTGGTGTGTCCGCGGTTGGGGCTGTTGCGGACTGGGCCTTGAGCTTGGCTGAGGCCTTGTCGAGCTCAGGTGTTACAGCAGGTCTTGCTGTGGAGACCGGTTGGCGGACTGATGTTTGGAGTCCGGCTTGGTGCTGCTGCGTTGGACAAGTGCGAGGAGCTCGCGGACTGGTTGCGGTCTGTGCTAGGGTGTTTGGCGGACGGGACTTTGTGTCCGCCATGCTCGCACTGACCCTTGATGGTTTTGGACTTGGTCACACTTGGTGTCAAGTTCATGGTGTCCGCCGTATCCGCCAAGTCCGCTGTGACCGGGCGGACTGTTGCTGTTTGCCTTTGGTCGTGGACTTGTGGCGGATTGAGGTGTGGGTCTTGCGGACTGCCTCGGGTTGGTGCGGACTGCCATTGAAGAGGGTGCTGTCCTGAAGCAGTTGGAGCTTTGCGGGCTGGTGCCTTGTCCGCTTAGCTTGGGCGGACTGGAGAGGGTTCGTCAATGGTTGCCTTGCTCCTGGCGGTTTCCCTTGGTGACTGGCTAAGTCCTCGCGGACTGAGCGGACAGTCGTTTTGTGTTCGCGCGGGCTGGGGCGGTGTTGCTATCTCATGGGCGGTGACCACACTCCTCACCTGGCCTATAAATAGGACCCCCCTGGCACATCTACAGTAACCTAAGTAACGTGAGTGAACAGTAATTTAGGTTGGGCGAGTGCTGCGGTCTGTGTTTTTCAGTCCGCGCGGATTGTTTCAGGCTGACGGTTTGCTGTGTGCAGGTCGCGCGGATAACTTCAAGGAGCCAGGAGTTTGGCTGTGACTTCGGTCAGTGCTTGGAAGTGTGCGGTCTCTGCGGACTCAGCAGGAGGTCGCTCTGCGGCTTGTCAGTTCTGTTTCAACTTTCCCAGCTTCAATAACCTGTCCGCCGGCTTCAGGCGGGTAGGGGAGTTCCTCAGTTCGGGTTCAGCAGGAGGCGAATAACGGTCTTTCCGCGCGACCTCGCGGTCTCGGCGGACTCCGTGGTATTCGGCGGATTGCAGCATAGCTTGGGCGGTCTCGGCGGTCTCGGCGACCTCGCGGTCTCGGCGGACTGGAGTTCTGTCCGCCCGGCTTGTTTTTTGGTTCTTTCTATTTACAGCTGTAATACTATCGAAATCATGTCTCGCTATGTATGCCTCGGATTGTAATGAAGTGAATGCATAATAAGATCTTCTTGTGCTTCCATTGTTTTGTTGGGTGCAACCTCTAGTCCTTGGGTTTCCGCGGTTCAGCGTGCGAACTGGGTAGTTCCGAAGATATTAATTTGGTGTTTGGGCTATCTTGCTGACCACGTTGAGAAAATTTAACAGTTGCATGTGTAGATCATGTCATCTATGTATAGATATACTATCATTATATCACATTCTTATCCAACTTCGTGCAGAGTGCATATTCATGCGGACTCTTCTGATAGCCATGCTTCTGCAGGTAAGCATCTATCCTTCCATTCCAGGCTCCAGCTCCCTGCTTCAGCCCATAAAGAGCCTTGTCCAGCTTGCAGAATTTTCTCTCCTGCCCCTTCACCGCATACCCTGGAGGCTGCTCGATGTACACATCCTCCTCTAGGTAGCCATTCAAGTAAGCAGAGATCATGTCCATCTGCATTATCTTCCACCCATGATGTGCTGCTAGCGCGATGATCAACCTGATGGTGTCTATCCGCGCCACTGGGGCGAAGACCTCATCATAGTTCACACCCTGGACTTGGCGGTAGCCCTTCACAACAAGCCTTGCTTTGTGTTTCTCCACGCCTCCATCTTTATTTTTCTTCACTTTATACACCCACTTCACCCCGAGGGGTTTGTGGCCTGTAGGTGGATCCACCAGCTTCTAGGTGTCATTCTTCTTGATGGAGGCTATCTCCGCATCCATCGCTTTTCTCCAAGTTTTTTCTTCGGCGGCTTCTTCGTAAGAGTATGGCTCAACATCTGCAAACAAACAGTATAAAGAAAAATTGTTATGAGTTGGAGCCGTCTCTTCATAGATCTCCTCCAACCTCCTTGTCCGAGGACGAGGACGATCATCCTTGGTTACGCTGGTGCTTGCTCCAACAGATCTTCCTCTGCTCGTACTTGCTCCACTTGAGTAAGGTGTGAGAGCTCCCCCTGACTCCCTACTGTGTGGTGTTGGTGGCTCAGCTCCACCCATCTCAGCTTCATCTCCCAGACCACCCTCTTCTTCATCATCATCGAAGAACATCACCTTGATGTTCCTCACCTCTTCATCCCAGCTCCAGCAATTGTCTTCCTCAAACACCACATCCCTTGATATGATGGCCTTCTCCGTCACCGGGTTGTATAACTTGTACGCCCTGCTCGTAGGAGCATAGCCTACGAAGATGCACTTCTCGCTCCGGTCATCCAGCTTCCTTCTACTCTGGTCCGGGACATGGGCATAAGCCACACACCCGAAGACCCTTAGGTGCTTCAAGCTTGGCTTCCACCCACACCATGCTTCGAACGGTGTCTTCAACTTTTCACTCTTTGTTGGGCAACGGTTCAGTAAGTACACTGCCACCTGTAATGCCTCCGCCCAATACTTCTTAGGCAACCACTTGCCTTTCACCATAGTCCTTGCCATATTTATGATGGTCAAGTTCTTTCTCTCTGCCACTCCGTTCTGCTGAGGTGAGTACGCCACCATCAGCTGATGAGATATCCCCCACTGCTTGCAGAACTCATCAAACAACCTCGAGGTGTACTCCCCACCTCTATCCGTCCTGAGCACCTTTAGTGGTTTCCCACTCTCCTTCTCATCCATTTCCTTGAACTCCCTGAATTTGTCAAGTGCCACTGCCTTCTCTCTCAGAAAGTACACCTAACACTTCCGATTGTAGTCATCCGTGAAGGTAATGTAATATCTGCTGCCTCCAACTGAGGTTGTCTCAAACGGACCTGCTATGTCCGAATGAACTAGCTCCAGCTGCCTTGTCGCCCTCCGGGACTTTCCACCCTCGAACGTTTCTCTCTTATGCTTTCCTTTGGTACATGCCTCACATACCCTCTGAGGAGGCGAGATCATAGGCAACCCTTCTACCATCTTGGAGTGAGATAGTAACTTCAGCCCTGTGAACCCCAGATGGCTCATTCGGTGGTGCCACAACCAAGCTTCCTCTTCTTCTCCTATCTTCGCAAGACATGCCGTCTCCTTGGAATCCATACTTAGAGGAAAGATGCGATTCGTCGCCATATTCACTCTCACTACCTCTCTTCCTTGACTATCCTTTATAGCTAAGGTATTATCCCTCAATAGGATACGATAGCCCTTCTCCACTAGCTGCCCAAGACTTAGGATGTTACTCCTCAAGCACAGCACATAGAAGACATCGTTTATATGCACCTCCTTCCCATTCATCGTGACCGCTATCACTCCTCTTCCTTCCACAGATATCTTTGAGGCATCGCCAAAGCTGACTTCACCACCATTTTCTTCAAGGCTGGTGAACAGCTCTTTATCTCCACACATGTGGTTACTTGCGCTAGTGTCCAAGTTCCACACTCTGTTCCTCCCTCCCACAGCACCTTGGATGGTAAGGAACATCATCGGGTCGCCACCCGTGTTACTTGCCTCAGCATAGTGGTTGGCTTCTCCTCCCTTCCTTGGAGCCCAACAATCGTAGCTCATATGCCCGAACTTGTTACAGTTGTAACATTGAGTGTGGGACATATCTCCTCTTCCTCTTCCTTGACCTCTTTCCTGGTCCCTTCCTTATCCTCTGCCTTGGCCTCTTCCTCTTCCTCCACCATCGTGTCTCCAACCCTGAGGTTGCTCCGCCTCCTTCTAGTTGTACTGATTTCTTCGGAAGTCTCTTCCACCTCTTCCTCCTCTACCTCTTCCTTGATGGCCTCGGCCACGGTGGCCTCCACCTCTTCTTGAGCTTTCTCCAAAGTTAAGCTGAGTCTGTTGTGCTTTTCCCAAGCCACTCGACTCCTCATCATCCTGCAGCATGCGGTACTCAAGGGCTTGAAGCGAGCAAACAAGTTCATCTACCGCCATCTCGGTGAGATCATTTGACTCCTTAATGGCCACTATCACATGTCTGAATTTCTTGGACATAGATCGCATGAGCTTTTCCATGAAGCTAACATCATCTATTGTTTCACCATTCCTCTTCATCTCATTTGTGAGCGTCGTAGACGTGTCACGTAGTCACCAACCTTCTCCGAGCTTTGCATCCTCATCACCTCATACTGGGCTCGGAGGGATTGTAACTTAACCTTCTTTGCTTTATCAACTCCTTACATGGAGCGTTGTAGTATCTCCCAAGCCTCCTTGGATGTCCTAGCATCTGAGATCTTCTCAAACATTGCCTCATCAACTCCTTGGTACAATAGGATAGGACCTTCTTGTCCCGCTTCTTTGCTTCCCTCAACGCTGTCTTCTGAGCGTTAGTCAATGATGCCTCCTCTTCAGCAGTAAGCACCTCGACTCCTTCTTCAACTATCTCCCATAACTCTTTGGAGGCGAGTAGCACTTGCATTTGTATACTCCAATTTCCATAGTTCGTTTTGGTTAACTTGGGGACTTGCCCCGTCATTCCACTTCCCATCTCCATCTCTCCTTGTCACTTAACCTTCCGAGCCAACTCCCAGGGGATCTCACCTCCCTCTAATACCACTTGTTGGAAACATGAGTAGGCTCACACACACACCATGATTTTCACTGCGAAGTCGCACACAAACCGCCACTAGCCGCGCGAGCTCCCTTCTAGCGAGTAGCTCACTTGCAAGCGAGTTCCACCCTGCGACCTGCGCCCCTTCTCGCAAGCTGCTGGGGGTTGCTCACCCTTCGCGCGAACTATTCCTAGGTGAGCGGGATGGTGAGATAAACTAGCGAGACCGTCTGGCGAAACCGACGGGCAAGACCGACTGGTGAGCGGCTAGACTACTACACGTGAGCGCTCAGCCCGCAAGTCCCTCCACCCGCAGCGAGATCCCCAAACCCAGCGAGCTCCACACTACCCGCGAGCTCCCGTCTCGCGCCGAGATCACCAAACCACGCGGCTAGCGCTTCTATCCGCTCGGCAAGTATACCACCAGCGCTGCAGCGCTCCTCTAAAATGAAAATATGGAGGAAGAATAACTTCTATTCAGCAAGCTTTACAAGTAATACAACATGCTTATTTATAGGCAACAACAACCAACCAAAAAAGAAATGCCAAGTGGCGCTACATTAAATGCTACTCCTAACCACTCACTCCTATCATTAAAACTCTACAACATTTAATAAAAACAAAAACAAACTCTGATTTGTTGACCCGGTCAACAAGTCAAGCCCCAACACGGATGACTTTTTTCCTCCTTTTCCTTTTATAAAAAACGTCATCATTCATAATATTATGTTTATTTTCTTTATCGGTGAAAAACACGGCTCATGCAAAAGAAATTATTTTACCTTTTTAGAAAGTCACACGCCCATAAAACAAACACAATATCATGGACGGTGACATTTTTCAGAAAATGAAAAAAACCCTCCCATCTGGGACCTAAGCCCAAATAACACTTTATTTCATCTTTGATAATATGATCAATATTTTTCTATATTATAAAGTTCCATATTTTGTTTTTTTTCATAAGAGCAGAGGTTAATCATAGCTCAAAATTATAAACTCAGTTATATTTTGGGTACTATGTTAAAAAGTAACTTTTTAAAAATCAGGTCGGATCGGGGTTGGATCGACCGGATTGGAGTTGAATCGTAATTCTCAATAATAACATATCACATATCATCTTAAGTTCGTATCATATTATATATGATATAAATATCAAATTGAACTCAAAAATAACTAAATATATTTATTTTATTAGAGAAAATAATTATTTAATAATCAAATGATTCACTACTTTTGGTATCGGATGGTCGAGCAATGTTAAATGTAGACAGGGGAATCAACAAAGACAGAGGATTCAATGAAGAATTTATGAAAGAGTGAAGAAGAAAGCGAAAAATGTTGCAGTTATGTGGACCTCGGATATATAGTAAGCAGGGCCAGCTCTCTCAAAATCGAGCCGGAGAGTACAAAGAGCAAAAATATTTTATCCAACAAGAGCGACGATGATGAACTCGTAGCGGCTTCAGAGCGAGGATGAAGAGACGAGAGGATCGTTTTCAGAGTGAGGAGGAAAAGACGGGAGGAGCAGCTGCAGTGAGGAGGAAGAAAACCCGAGCGAAAAATTGGAGTTTTAGTTTTTAGTGTTGCGATTAAATTTAATAAAAGTAAGGTGCGTTCGTTTCGTTGAAATTGGGGCAAGAAATCGGAATTGGGTATCCCGATTCCAATACCGTTGTTCGATTCCCCAAATTTGAAGCCGGAATTGGAATTTCATGAAAACCCATCTGTTTTTCAAAAAAACTGAGTTGTCCTCAAAACCTCCCCTCCCCTTTGGTTTTCGCTGGTTTTTGCTGAAGGAAAAATCTCCAGCTGCCCGTAGTGAGAGCACTTGAACAGAGAGCGGCCACCACTACCTCATCCCCGAGACTAGCAACCTCCACAAGCCAGGCGACCACGAATAGAAGGAGCAAGAGTAGCCACGGGTTGCTGAAGGAAAGCTGGAGAGAGAGGCATAGCATCCAGTTGAGGGATTACTTTCAGAAGCATCGAGCAAGCGTCTGAGAGGGACAAAGTAATAGTGGAAGATAGGATATGGGCGCGAACTCTATGAAGATGTGGTATAACACGGGCCCTCATCATAGCAATCCCAACTGCTTCTTTCTGATGTCGTTGAGTAACCAAGTCCGTGGTGGGTGGCTGATGCTAGATCCAAGACTCCACAAGAGTTTTAGCCCGAGCAGCAAAGGACATCAAGTAACCAATAGTACAAGGTAGAGGGACTAAAGATCGGTAAGAATGTCGAATAAGTGTTGAAGACTGTCCTTCCCGGAAAAGAGAAAATGAAGGTCCGTCCACATAGCGTGAGCCGTATCGTGATACATGGCAATTCGATACGGCTCAATGTTCAGAGAATTGAGAAGCCAAGATTGGACATGCCCATTGTCTCGAAACCATTCGTCAGTAGGTTCAGTGGGAGGAGTTGTCAGGTGATGAAAGAGACTTTTAGTTTGCAGCATACGGCGAACTGAGTGAACCCATTCAACAAAATTCGGTTTGTCACGGAGAGAAATGGTGGTAATACGCAATTCATCACGAAGTTCCAAGGGAGCAACACGGGGATGTCCGGGAGGAGTAGTTGAATCAAAAGCAGTAGGCGATTCATAAGCCATGCGAGCAACGCCAAGAACGGCGGTTGGGAAAAATATCTGAGCAGTTAAAAGACCAGGCCGCTTCAGCTAAAAGAGCTTGCAGTTGGGAGGCTGCGACAAAGAGATAGCGCGACGAGCAGAGCACCAAGCTGCTGCGGATAGAGACAGTCGCGACGATTTAGGCTATATTTAGTTTGGCGATGGTGGGTGCATCCAGTAGGTCGAAACGCCACTTTGGAACCAGAGGGGGAGAGGTGAGGGTCGAAATGGAGTGGAACGAGACCGTTTACTCCTTGCTCCGGGTTCAAATAGAGCAAACGTCGTTGGCGGCCTTTTTTTTACCCGATGAACGGCGGCGTTTGCTCGAAACGGAGGCGGCGAAACGCTGAACCAAACAAAGCCTTAGAAGAAATCGCCAATGGCCAGAAGCAGCGGACAGAAGTAGCAGTTAAGGCGAGACCGCAGCGATTAGAAGAAATCGCCAAGCAGAACAGCATGCCAGCGGTTACGACGGGACGACGGCGAGAAGGATAAGGAAAGAGAGGCCGCGACTAATAGAGCTTGTGATTCCCTTGATTTTCCGACAATTATTTAATCTTCTCGGTGACGTCATAATGACGTAAGGGGGCATTACGTTAACGTGGATTTGATGCGCGTCGTCGTTAGTGCGTTTTCACGTCTGTTCGGTCGAGCCGGCCAAATTCGTGAATCCTTATCAAAAATGGAAAATTTCACGTTAGGAAATTAAATTAATTAATTTTTGACATGCTCGTCAAGTTTCGTCGTGATCTGAGCGATATTCGAGCCTCGGCGAATTTCCGAAGTTTTGTAGAATTTATGTTCACCGTAGACTTTGAAAATTTATATCTCGAGAACGGGATGTCGGATTTTGGTTTCATCTTCGCCGTTGGAATCGTAGCGTCAGTGCTCGCTGATGGTCCGAATTTTGTTTAATTTGGCGCGCGTTTGGATCTCCGTTTTGAACATGTATTTCCTTATTCAAAATATGATTATTATAATATTAAAGGACTATTCAAAAATGAAAAGTACTATTCATTCCTAAAGTTTGATCTGAGTATATTTGCAAAATTCACTATTCACGAAGGCAAAAAAACATTGTTCATGCAATTAGTTCTCAGGTAGTTTTTCCTTCTTCTCGAGTAGTCTGCAGCTCTTCTCGATAAGCTTCGAAGTTTATACTCGATGTCACAACCCGCATTTTCTCAACATGTAAGTTATATCAGAGTAAGAGAAAACACATGTCGTGATGTCACTCCATGCATGGGATAACTTCAGGCGCTCACGCAAGACCCCAAACTCTACACTTTATGTGAAATTCATAAGTTATTAAGTAAAAATCCAACTTAAATTGGATGGTTGTATCACTCAGCACAGTTGATCAACTAGTGCACGAGTAAAAGTATAGTTATACGTTGCGGAAAAATATTTTTGGTTATGTTGATTAACATCCTATATGATTATAAACATCCCCAAAGGACAACTCATGACATCCAAGACTCTAGATTTATCATAAGTATAAAAATAGTCTTTACGTTAGCTAGAAAATAGTATTTTAATTTTAAAATCATGAGATGTATGAAGTACAACTAGTAATGCTTTTATAAGTGAAAATACCTAACATGCAACCTAGCATAAAACATTCTCAGAGAGCAAATAAAAAAAACTACAAAAGGTAAAACTAGCAGCTTAGCAGAGTATTCAACAATTCTAAAGAAAACCACCAGTGGGCGTCAACAAACTGACATGAACCCACTGGTCAGTATGAGCGTCTGTACTAAAAAGGAAACAAGGAACTACCTCTCAAGGTAGTTAAAACCTCTACAACTCTGCAGTCCACCAGCAAACACCAAACATAGCCGCTCAACCGGCTATTGCTCAGAACCTGAGGCATTCATAGAAAGAACACCTCAGCAAGAAATACAAGTAGCAAACAAAACTAAAGGATGGTAAGAGCTTTACTACCTGAGGGGATAGATCTGTTTAACTCTAGAGGGTGGTGAATATAGTATTTTAAAAACTTAATTAATTTTTATAGCGGAATTAAAAATAGTGATATATATATATATATATATATATATATATATATATATATATATATATATATATATATATATATATATATTCTAAGAGAGTGCAGGAAAGAAAAACTAACTAACACAGCACACATCACACAGCAATAAGAAAACAGTAAGCAACCAGACGACACAAGAAATTTATAGTGGTTCCCCTAAACTTGGGTGCATCCACTCTTCTACCAACCTGGTAGGAATCCACTACAGGTTTTTTATCAGCTGCCCTATCACCAATAGGTTTTTGCTCAGGTGTCCTGTCACCACAAGATCTATTTGAAGGGAGATCTCAGAACACTTTAGGCTTTTGATGAGGTGCTCAAAAACCAAGCTAATTCTTTTGATAAGGATACTTAAGAACCGGGTGGTTAACTTTTGAAGGGTGTAAAAACCCTCTGTACAGTGGGGGTGAAAAGATTTGATATTGTCTTCTCTTTCTCAAACAGCTGAGAAGACTTTAGTGGATTGCTTGATGATGTCAAAGCTCCACCTGAGATGATTATTGTTCAGGAATTTGCTGGAAGCTTTGCACAGGGTGTAGGCCTTCAATCTTTTTAAAGATCTTCAGAAGCTTTTTGGACTGATATTGAATAGTTGTCCCTTGAAAACACTGAAGCTGATGATGAAGAGCTCTGTGAGATTCTCTGTAAGAATTGTATCACCTATTCTGTCTTAGTGAAAATTTTCTATGTCTATTCTCTTCCTTATTCTTGAATGTTCTTCTAAAAATAGTCCTTTTATATTCCTTCCAGAAAAATAGCATTTGAATTTGAACTCTATCCTTGAATTAATGCTGGAATCCTGGGACTTGAACGACTGGAAATAATCTTAAATGTATTTTCTCAACTGCCTCAGTAAATAAGTCAAGTAATTACTCTGTGAAATCAATAATTAATGCTGTCAAGCAACGACTATATTCATGATAATATGATCATTAATTTTCAGAGAATTACTGCTTTATATTAATCCAAACTGAAAACAAATTGAGAGAAAACGCCAAACTGATAGAAATCATCGAGCTCAGAATAGATTTCATCGACCAGAACTCCAAGTTCATCGAGCTGAGAAATCATCTTCGTCGAGCTAAGATCAGAGAAAGTTGATCTGGGAAAATAAACTGTCAAAGCAGGGCTCCAAGTTCGTCAACTAGAGATAGAAGTTCGTCGAGCTGAGAACTTGAGAGAAGAGGGAAGATCGTCGACCTGAGCTCTAAGTTCATCGAGCTCAACTCAGAGTAGGGACTCTGAGTTCATCGATCTGCGATCGACGATCGTCGAGCTGATTTCGAAGAACTTCGAAATGATTCTCTGAACTCTTAATGAATGCCATTCTTCTAAGTCTGGATCTCTATTTCTTCTGAGGGTTGGACCAAGGATTGACTAACCTACACCTTAGAACTAACAAAATGACCCTAGGCTATACATGAAGGGTCAATAACCTAATAGTTAACCTATCCCAAATCCAAACAAGTGATCCAACAATCTCCCCCTATTTAGGTGATGTCACTATGAACAAAAGAAAAGTTAAAAATCACAAAGCATAAAAGATGTCTGGCATAATTTAAAATTGTTCAGCAGATATTAACACAGTGCCTTGTGAAATAACAAATAATAAACAACCATTCTAATCAACATATATAGAGAGAACTGTTCAGCCTTTCTTTGATTTCTTCTTCTGCTCATCTGAGGTAGGTCTGGTGAAGATAATTTCTCTGTTGGGATCTGCAGCTTCTTGTTTGGTCATCTTTATATCACTGGCTCTAAGGATGGTCACAGATGCAGCTCTTGGAACAACAGCTTCTGGATGTAAAGACATATAAGCATCAACATTAAAGAGATTAAATGCCTGGTACTTTTCTAATTCTTTCTTTCTATAGGAGGACATAGTTGTATACTAAAAGGTGTCATGTCCTTCTTCCTTTTCTTTTCTGATCTGGGAAAGAGCTATCAATTCTTGAAATCTAGCCATTCTGAAGTTGGGGTCCATTTCTGGATCACAAACTGGAGAAATTGAACTTTCAGGAGATGCTTTATCAGGTTGATCATCTTCAGATAATTTTTATTGCCTGCTGTGCTTCTGGTATTTCTATTTCTATCTGCTGCTATTGGAATGGTATTGTTGATGCCTGCTGTAGGAAGGCTTGTACTGCTGAGAAGATGTAGATTTTTGAACTTGACCAATACTTCTAGAAGATCCTGCTGGAGGAGGAGGAGGAGGACCTCTCCTGAATTTAGGAGGTGGAGAGTACCTCCTGCTCTTCTTCATGGATTTTTGCTCATTCTTGGAATACCTCATCTAGTTTGGGGTATCTGGAGTGAGTGTTATGTTATACATGATGTAGTATGAAACATCAGTAGAAGTGTTTGTCTTAGGAACAACCTTTGGAGGAGCAGTTTTAGCAGGAGCCTTTCTTTTCTTTGAAATTTTATTATCATAGTCATCTGACTCATTATCAACATCATCATCTTGAGAATAATTTTCAGGATTGTCATAAAGAGCATCCAGTTGCTTTAGCAAATCCGCTGAGATTCTAGGAATCTGTGGCTGTGCTAGGCTTTTTGGCTCTGAAGAAATTTCTGTAGCAGTCTGAATATTTCCTACTTCTTCTTCCATGTCAGCAAACAAAATGTCATCCAGATCTGGCATAAGAGATTCACACCAGTCAAAGGCTGGTGGAGAGAATGCCTTGTGCTCAGAAGCTGGTTCACTAACAACAAAACTGTCTGAAATCTCAGAAACTACAAAACATGCCTTTAGTTGTTTCACAACTTCAGGACTTATTAGAGTAGAATAAACTACAATAGCTTTAGAATTTTGTACATCAAAACTTGGTAAAATATTTCTGTAAGCAGAATTGAAAGAATCTAGTAAAGAATTTAGATCAACTGTGAGATTTATAATGAAATCACCAGCAGAGATTATTTCTGCAACTATATCAGCCATGTCAGTATCAGAATCAATTAAATCTATTATTTCAGTTGGAGGAGTTGCATTTACTGAATCATCAAACATTTTAGAATATGCTGCTACTGCTGCTACTACTGCAGGAGTAGGAACTGGAGCTTCTTCATAGAACATCTCCCCTGGCTGGGTTCAGATGGTCCTAAAGCCAGTCATCCAGAAGAAGGAACAGAAGAGAGTGCAGCAATTCTGGTAGAGAAAGATGATGGAAGCAGAGAGAGGAGCAGTAGAATTTGTTATTAGTTGCTCAAGAGTGGGTGAGATGAAAGCAAGAAGATCATGGGCAATGTCAGAAAAATTGAGGTAGAGAGGTTCAAGAGTAGAGGTGGTGTAACGGGTGTGATGTCTACAGTTTGAACATACAGAGATGGCATGAGAGAAGTCTGTGTCGGTGTATTCTAGAAATATGGAAGGAGGGTTGGATGGAATGTCAGTGGTGATGACTGGAGGGACATCAATTGATGGAATTTTAGTGGTAGAAGTAGGAACTGTGGTAGTGGGTGTGGAGGTGGGTTCCTGAACTAGAGAGTGATGTGGAGATGGTTGAGCAGGAGATAGTAGGTTGAAAGTAGGCAGTGAGGAGGTATATGGAATGTTAGATACATGAGTTTGAGATGGAGATTTAGGAGGTGGAGATGGAATATCCTCATGAATGATGGTGGGAGAATGTGGAGGTGATGGTTGAGGAAGATGTGCAAGTGGTTGTTGTTGTTATTGTTTTTGAGGAGGAGAAGGAATGCTGGTGGATGGAGGAATTTCTTCTGGAGGTGGTAGAGTGGCTATAACTGCCCTTGTGTTCTCACAAGTCCTGGAGGAAGAGGAGGCCCTGGAGGGCTTTGGAATGGTCCTCTCCCATCTGTCAAATAAGGCAGAGGTGATCCTCTTTGAGGCATTTATGAATATTGGCTGGGAAACCAATAATTCTGGTGCCTTTTTCCTAAAGGAAGATTCCTAGAATCCTCCCAAAGCACACCTCTTTCTTAGTATTTTTCTTCTTTATCAACTCAAACAAAATCTGTCCCCAGTTTACTGATTTCTTATCAACTAGAGCACACATCACCAGAAACGGGTGCCTGGTGATATAGTCATGGGCTGTATGTTTGCCCAGCAAAATCTTGCCAACAATGTCGGCCAGAAACATATATTGAACAAATAAATTCTTTTTCAGAAGTTTATTGGGGTTTCCTTTAGAGTGACCAATTATACTCAGTATATTCTTATATTCATCATTATCTAATTCAATCTCTTCTTCTCGAGTAGCCAAATCAAAAATTACAGTTAAAACTGTAGGAGTTAGAGTGACAAGATTGTCCCCGATGGTGCCAATCACAGTATTTGCGTCAGTAGCTATTGAAGTAAAAAACCCATTCTCTGATTTCATTTTCTGGTATCTTGATCCTTGTTGCCATGAATTTCTTCAGACGTTGTTCTTCACACAGCTTGAGAATGTCTATGAAGATTTGATCAGTGTGGGAGAATGAATCAAAATCGATGTCGAAGCTAGTGTCGAACTTCATGCTTGAGAAAGAGAGCACCGGAATCGCCATATATTTTCCTACAAAAACAAAAGAGAGAGCAAGAGAATAGAAAGCGTGGGATAGACCACGACGAAAACCTAGTTATAAGGTTTTCAAAATATGAAGCGTCCGACTCTGTCCTGTGAAAAATAAACAATCTTCGTTCTCAGGTTGACGACAAAATTTCATGAAGAAATAATATCGTCGATCTCAGTCAGAAAAGGGGAAAATTATTCGTCGTTCTCAGGGCGACGAAAATTTTTCTGAAGCAAAATCTTCGATCTCCGCTCGACGAAAATAAATTCACGAAGAGAGTCCATCGATCTCAGGTCGACAAAAAATCTCAAGAACAGTTCTCAGATTGTAAATCTCTGTTCGATAAAATGTGATCAATTCTTCGAATTTGGACCAAAATCAAATTAAACTTCTCCATTAATCATACCTAGTTGATTCAGAAGGAACAGATGTTTGTTTTCATCTAAGGGTTTAGTGAAGATATCTTATCTTTGCAAATCAGTATAGATAAAGACAAGATTAATTTTCTTTTTGTCCACACAATCTCTAATGAAATGATGTCTAATATCTATATACTTGGTCCAACTATGATGCACTGGATTTTGTGTAATAGATATTACACTTGTACTATCATAAAATATAGTTGAATTATTTAAGTTGATACCATAATCCAGCAATTGATTTTGTATCCACAAAATCTATGAACAGCAGCTGCCTGCAGCTATATATTCATCTTCAGCAGTTGATGTGGACACAAAGGTTTTCTTCTTACAAAACTAGGACACAAGCATATCACCAAGAAACTCGCAAGTTCTTGATGTGCTCTTCTTATCTACCCTACATCCAGCATAGTCAGCATCAGAAATTCCAGTTAAATCAAATTCTAACTCTAATGGATATAGGAGTCCTAGATTTTGACAACCCTTTATATATCTCAAAATCTTTTTAAATAAAATATAGTGAGATTCTTTAGGGTTCACTTGGAACCTAGCACAAATACATGTAGCAAATATTATGTCAGGCCTACTTGCTGTGACATATAATAGAGACCCAATAATAGCCCTATAAGTTTTCTGATTAACAGGCTTGCCATGTTCACCATAATCAATCACAACATTAGCAGGCATAGGTGTTTTCATTGCTGAGGAATCACACATCCCAAACCTTTTAATAAGCTACTTAGCATACTTGGATTGGGAGATGAAGATACCATCAGGTGATTGCTTCACTTGGAGACCAAGGAAGTATGAAAGTTCACCCATTCTACGCGTCTCAAACTTTGAATGCATTAGATCAGAAATCTTTTGCATAGTTTGGGATCAGTAGAGCCAAAAATAATATCATCTACATATATTTAAACTAATAAAATTTTATTTTTATGATGCCTAATAAAAAGAGTCCTATCTACTATGCCCCTAGAAAACTTATGCTCTAAAAGAAAGCTTGCTAAGATCTCATACCAAGCTCTTGGAGCTTGCATTAAACCATAGAGAACATTATGCAATATAAAAACATAAGAAGGATGAGTTGGAGAAATTAAACCTGGTGGTTGCTCCACATAAACTTCTTCTCTTAAATCTCCATTTAGGAAAGCACTCTTTACATCCATCTAGTAGACTTTGAATCTTTTATTAACACAACAAACACATCACAAAAATATATCCAATCACAGAGTGCACAGAATTTATAGTGGTTCCCCAAGGTCTGTGTACATCCACTTTCCCCCTTCGCCTATCTAGCAGTGTGCTAGATTCGGCCTAACTTCTTCTCTTCACCTTAGATCCTCAGATCTTACAGCTCAGAACCCAACAAGGCTCCTACAACTCAGAGTGAGTCCACACTCCTACAGCTCTGGCAAACTGCCCTACCTCAACCTTCAACAAGGCCTACACTCAGAGATCACAATCTCCTACAACTCAGGCTCACAGCCCCACCTCAGCCTTCAACAAGGCCTACCACTCAGAGAAAATACTCTCCTACACTCAGCCTTTATAAACACAGGCTTACAACTCAGATCTTGTAAAGATCCTACAAAAAATAGATTTAAGTTTGTAATTAACCACCACCAGATAGAGAGAGAAGAGATGGATGGTTTCTTGATCAGTTCTTGGAAGAAACTGATGGCAGAGAACAACCACTCTTAGCTTTCTTCAAAGCTTCTTGAATCTGAACTCAGTAGGGTTGAACTCCTGTGAAGTTGATCTTCAATCAGCTCCTTTCTTGAAATTCAGATCTCAATCTGAATCCTTCTTAGCAGATTGGTTCAGGATCTGCACTTGAGGGACTTGATGATGAAAGCCCCTTTCTTCTTTGGAGCTCTCTCTCTCTCTCTCCAAATTCTTCTGTTTCTCTTTCTTTAGTATTCTGTATTGATTGGTCATCAACAACTCTTCTATATTCGTTCTTTTTTCTGTTGAAGGAGAAAGCCTTTATATAGTCTTCCTCCATGGTAACCGGCTGATCCGGTTTCTAACAAACTTCTAAGAGCTTTGACAGTTGCAGTAGACTGGTTAGAAATGGCAGCTGTCAAGTCATCCAGTCACTTCTTGAACTCTGTCTCTGTCAGCAAAATGTCGAGACTGAACTTCATCATGTGTCGACACAAGTAGACTAAGTGTCGACATAAGTGAACTAAGTGTCGACACAAGACTTGGTGGTGTCGACACATCTCCATTGTTGTTGTTAATGCTTCTCGACACAGCCTTCTGTAGAATGTGTCGACACTGATTCTGTGTGTCGACACAAACACTTCTCTTTAACTTTGTTGAATCTCTGATGTGTGTGTCGACACAAGTCCTGTGTGTCGACACAGTTGATGTCGACAAAGTCTTCAGTGTGTCGACACTGCCTCTTGGTGTCGACATAATTGATGTCGACTAAGTATTCCTGTGTGTCGATACTGCCTCTTGGTGTCGATACAGTTGATGTCGACAATGCTTCACTGTGTGTCGACACTGCCTCTGCATGTCGACACAGTTTCTTCCGGTGTCGACACAGCCTTTCCAAGTGTCGACACAATTAACTCCAAGTGTCGACACAACTTTTCTCTAGTGTCGACACAAGCCTTCATAAGTGTCGACACGGCTTCTTCTGGTGTCGATACATGGACTTAGAAATTTTTTTGCATTCTTGCATTTTCTTAACCTGCACATATAAACTCAAAACAACATCAAATACACCTTGATGCATATCATTGAGTAAGGTGAGGCTTCTTCAAATATGGTACATATTTTCCAATGTACCCAACAATCTCCCCCTATTTGGAGAAGTCATAACCATTAGTCAATGATATACACCATTCATAACAAATATACATTATGATGTATAACAACATTATATGACCGGGTAACTTATAAAACAAAACATGTATAAACAATCGTCACAGAATAATAATGCAACCAGAATAAGCATTAATTATTGTTTTGTTTCAACTTTCAAAAGTTTCTTATCAAAAGTTTACATAGATTTCAACACTAAGGATTACAAAGTTGTAAACTCAAGTAAATCTAATCTAAAGCTGGTCTGGCTTCTTGATGACTATGCCTTTGCCTGATTGGACCTTGGCTTGTACTGGAGCATCAGTATCATCAGCTGGCTTTTTGCCCTTTAGATCTTTCTTTTTTTGCTCTTCAGCCCTTATTCTTTGCCTTTCAAAGTAATGAAAAGGCTTAGGGAAATATTTGCTAGGCTCCTGAGCATTAGGAGGTAGCTTCCCAGCTTTATCCTTTCTTCTATATTAAACTATGGCTTCTTGTCTAAATTCATGCAGTTGCCATTCTTGTGCAGAGTACCATTTGCCCCTGTCATGGGTCTTATCCTTTACAGCTTTCCAAGCAGTCAGTATAATATTCCTAGATGTTGTACTCCACTGCTCAAAATCAGGCTTCAACTCATCCTGTTCTCTGAATCTTTTCTTAGAAAATAGAGCTTCTTGCTCTTTATTCAAAGTTTCCTCTGACACTGGCATGTCTACTTTCTCAAGGATAATATTTTGAGCACCTTCTGGAGGGCTGTACATAGACTATACTTCTTGGTGAATCATTTCAAAATTGGCTGGAGGATAAATAACCTGAGCAACTTCAGGTTGAATACCTTCTAAGTAAGAAGGTTGTACACCAGACTCAGCCACATTATCATCATCACAGATGGGTGGATATCCAAGGGTGGCTCTGATGCTGTTAGATATCCATTTAGCATGATCAGAGCCAGCTTTGACTAATACTCTCTCCCCCTTTATGACTTCTCTGGCAACATGATCCCTGAGGTCATCCTTTTGAAATCTGATTTATTCATCAAGAAAATTAACACCATCTTTATAGAATGGCTTTAACTTCAGCAGATGTCTAGAGATGGTCTTTTTAGATTGCTCAATAGCTGTTTTGACAGCAGCTAGGCCTTCCTATAATTGCTTATCAAACTCTGCCATGACATTAGGCCTTGCCTCAGGCTGAGCAGTTGCAACATTCTTCAGTTCTGTAACAATCACATTATGTGATGCTGTCAGATTATCATTCATTCTAATCTGATTCTCTAGAACATAGCCATGTTTAAGAGCTATATCATCAACTTGAGTCTTGATTTTCTCTTGATGGGTTGCTAGGAAAACCATAGCATTGCCTCCTTTGTGAAAACAACCAGTCATTTCCTTCTTATGCTGATTTACTTCAAATCTTATAGATTTAATATCTGTAGCCAAGGAGAGTTGTAGATCTTTATGAGTTTCATCCATATACATCTCCATGGCAATCCTTTGGTCATCTAGCTTTACTTGTAGAGATACTAATAAGGAATTATATTCAGTTACTGGGGCAGGTTGAGGAGTAGTTTGTAATGCCCTCTTATAGCTTTGACTCCTTCTTTTGAAAACCATCAGTTTTCTTTTCTTAGCTCTTGTAGCTTCTTCATCCTCAGATGCTGAGGAACTAGCTATATCAACTCTATCTTTAGGACTAGAAGGCAATACCTGTTCAGTTATAGGTTGCTCCCCCTGAGTCCCTTGCTGCTCCTCAGTTCTTGTGTTCTTCCCCTGAGACCCTACTTGCTCTCCCTCAAGGTTAGCTTGCTCCCCGTCAAAGTCTGCTTTCTACCCCTCAAATTCAGGTTGCTCCCTCTCAGTTCTTGCTTGTACTAAATCTGGAAACAACTCTTCAAGGGTGAATTCTTGTTGAGTAGGGACTGGAGATTCTCTTATCTATGGAACATCAGCAGCAGCAGATGCATCTTCCATGATAACATCTTGAGCTTGACTATGTAGTTGTGTGGTCTGGTCATCATCAATCAAAGATTCAATTAGTGTGTCATCTTTATCAATGAGAATTGATTGATTAACCTTTTGGATTACCTCAAGTATAGTTTGTGTAGCCATTTCGCTTTCCAAGTGAGTTGGCTCCTCCTCAAGATGAGGCTCCCCCTGGAGTGGATCCAGGTGGATGGGGATAGCAGATGGTTGCTCCCCCTACCTCTGTGCATCTTCATTTCTTACTTCTATTACTGGTGACTTTCCTGCATTTTCAGCCTCTTCCTCATTAGAACTGAAACCTGCTTGCTCCTCTGAACTACTAGAAGGTTCAGGAGCCATTGTGGCTTTCTTCTACTTCCTTTGTGGAGGAGCTTCCTTCTTTGGAGTAGGCATGTCCTTAGTTAATACCCTCTCACACCTGGAGATGATCCTGATGTCCATCCTTCTAATGTGATTTATCTTAGTCCCAGCTGACTGTTCCATCACTTTAGGTATTGTTCCAGCTAAATACATGCTCATAATTCTTTCCAAATTTGGTTTCTTCATACTTTCCTTAATCTTTTCAAAAATGACTTCTGACCAATCTGTGTTTAGTCTATAGATGATTCTGGTCATAAGGCTGAACATATAGGCAGAAATCCTATCATGCCCCTGGCTTACAGAGAATCACTTTTCCTATAACTTCATACAAGAACTTCCCTTGCATATCCATGCCTTTCCTGTTCATAGCTGAGCCAATCTTCATGGTGGAATCCAGTCCACACCATTAAAGTGCTTCCCTTAGATTAGATGCGGTACATCTTCTTCTTATTATGTTCTTGGCAGGTGAAGAACTTTCCTTAAACTCTTCTAGGTGATTTTCATCGTTACCCCATGGACTGTGGATCTAATTTTTAGTCTAGTTTGATCTAGGGTAGCAGCACCAAAGAATTCTACTATTTCTTTCTTCCAAATCTTAGTTGGTTCAGAAACTAAGAATTCCAGACCATTTTCAGCTATTAGGGTTATTACTCATATAATTTCTGATTTCGCTCCATCAAATACGTTCCGAACTAGTTCATATCCTTCATTGACATTGTCCTCAATCTTTGGCGCCATGGTCGTTGAGAGAAATCTGTTGTGAGGGAAGAGAGTTTGTCGACACTAGATTCTGGTCTCAAGAATCTGGAGAGTGTGTCGACAGGGTTTGTTGTTGACCTATTTATACCTTTTTGAACAAAGAAGGTCAAAAGGCGCGTCAACAATCGCTGAATGTGTCGACACTGTTGAAAAGTGTCGACACAGACTACTTAAGTCTTGACAATGGTGTTGACTTCTATGTGTCGACACCAATTATGATGTGTCAACACAAATATTCATAAATGACGACTCAGTGTTTGAGTGTCGACACAGACATCTGCATGTGTCGACACCACTTTCCTGAACTGTCGACAACACTTCTCTGTGTTGACACCGTTTTGCTGGATATGTCGACACATTTTTACTTAGCCAATTTTGTTAAACTAATCTATGTTCAACATTCCTAATTTAATTTTAAACTTATTGAATTTAGTTTCATCTAGAGGATTAGTGAACATATCTGCAATTTGATAATCTGTTTTGACAATGTCTAGTGAGATGTCCTCTTTCTCTACATGTTCTCTAAGAAAATGGTATCTAATTTCTATATGCTTAGTGCTACTATGTGAAACAGGATTATTAGCAATAAAAATAGCACTTGTAGAATCATAAAGCAAAGGTGTTCTACTTACCTGAATACCATAGTCTTCTAGCTGGTGCTGAATCCACAACAGCTGTGCACAGCAACTTTCTACTGCCACATATTCAGACTCAGCTGTGGAAATTGCCACACTAGTCTGCTTCTTACAGCTCCAAGACACCAATCTTCCTCCAAGAAATTGACAGGTGACTGTAGTGCTTTTTCTATCTTCTTTGCAACCTGCAAAGTCTGCATCTGAATAGCCTGTCAGTAGAAAATCTCCATTCCTAGGGTACCAAAGGCCTAGATTAGGTGTGCCCTTAAGACATCTCAAAATCCTTTTGACAGTAGTAAGATGAGATTCTTTAGGTCAGGATTGGTACCTAGCACAAACACATGTAGCATACATGATATCTGGTCTACTAGCAGTCAGATATAGGAAGGAGCCAACTATCCCTCTATACAAAGTTTCATCTACAGGTTTTCCTGCATCATCTTTGCTTAGAGACACACTTGTCCCCATTGGAGTTCTCACGGTAGTGGATGACTCCATACCATACTTCTTAATTAACTCAAGG
The DNA here is from genome assembly GCA_039583875.1 of Platanthera guangdongensis. Lineage (NCBI taxonomy): Eukaryota > Viridiplantae > Streptophyta > Magnoliopsida > Asparagales > Orchidaceae > Platanthera > Platanthera guangdongensis. The sequence continues at coordinate 69,675,135 of CM077166.1, read as the reverse complement.
GTGAACTTAGACTGGGATATGGACAATCCATCTTCAGTCTGTCTTACTTGGAGACCCAAGAAGAACTTAGGTTCTCCTATACTGCTCATTTCAAATTTCCCTTGCATAAGTTTTGCAAACTTTCTGCAAAGGTTACTTTCAGTAGAACCAAATATTATGTCATCAACATATATTTAGACTAGGATTATCTTTCCTTTGGATTCCCTAAGGAATAAAGTCTTATCTATTTTCCCCCTTGAGAATTTGTTCTCAATGAGGAAAGTAGTTAGGATTTCATACCAGGCCCTTGGGGCTTGCTTTAACCCATATAAAGCTTTCATAAGTCTATAAACATAATCAGGTTTGAGAGAATCAACAAAACCTGAGGGCTGCTTTACATAGACTTCTTATTTTAGATTTCCATTTAAGAATGCTGATTTTACATCCATTTGGAATACCTTGAAGCCTTGATATGCTGCATAAGCAAGGAACAACCTAATTGATTCCAGTCTTGCTACTGGGGCAAAGTTTGATCAAAGTCAATACCCTCTTCCTGCCTGTATCCTTTTGCAACAAGTCTTGCTTTGTTCTTCACAATGATCCCACTCTCATCCAGTTTGTTCCTAAAGATCCACTTTGTTCCAATGATGTTGTGGTCTTTTGGTTTAGGAACTAACTTCCAGACCTTGCACCTTCTGAACTGATTCAGCTTCTCTTGCATGGCATCAGTCCAATGTGGGTCTAGAACAGCTTCTTCAAATTTCTTGGGTTCCACTCGAGATAAGAAGCTAGAGCAAAGAACTATGTTCAGATTCCTGCTCCTTGTTTGTACTCCTTGTCTTGGATCACCAATTATCTGATTTGGTGGATGATCCTTTAAGTGTCTAATAACTGGAGGTAGTCTATCTTTAGGTTGAACACCTCTAGTCTCTTCATTATGCTGCACCTCTTGGTTTTCATCAGCATCTAGAGAGTCTTGTACTCCCCCTGGACAGCAGCCACCATTTTCCACTTCCTGATTTGTAGTTGAATCTTCTGTAATGGTAAGCTTGTCCATTCTCTAATTTATACCTGTAGAACTGCAAGAACTACTCGACAACTCACTGTTAATAAGTCTTGTTTCATCAAAGACAACATGTACAGACTCTTCTACAACTTGAGTAATCAAGTTGTTGACCCTATAAGCCTTACTATTATTGCTGTACCCAACAAATATCTCATCTTGGGATTTGGCAGCAAACTTAGTTAGATAAGACTTGCCATTGTTAAGGACATAACACTTGCAACCAAAGATCCTAAAATAGGATAAGTTTGGTCTTCTGCCTTTCATAATCTCATAGGGAGTCTTTTTGTGGCTTTTGGTGATAGAAGACCTATTGATCACATGACATGTAGTGTTTACTGCCTCATCCCAGAAATATTCTGGGAGAGAAGTGTCTCTCAATAGAGTTCTACCAGCCTCAATCAGTGTTCTATTCTTCCTTTCAGCAATACCATTTTGCTGTGGTGTTCTAGGTGAGGAGAATTCTTGAAAAATCCAAAATTCTCCACACAGTCTTGTCATACTCTCAGATTGAAATTCAGTGCCATGGTCACTTCTGATTTTGACCACTATACTGTCCAGCTCATTCTGAATTTGTTTGACAATACTATATAAAACACTTGGGTTTTAGATTTTTGTCTCAAAAAGAACACCCATGAATATCTAGAATACTCATCTACCACCACAAAAGTGTAGACCTTCCTACCTAGACTATGAACTGACATAGGACCAAATAGATCCATATGCAAGAGGTATAGACACCTCACTGAATCCTTGTTTTCAAGGCTATGAAAGGAGGATTTGGTCTGCTTGCCTTTTTGACAAGCTGAGCATATCTCATCCTTTATACACTTAACTTGAGGACCATTCCTCACTAACTCTTTGCTAAAGAGTTGGACAATAGTCTTGTAGTTAAGATGGGCCAGCCTCTTGTGCCATTTAACACAATGAGAGGCTCTGTTATCAGCTACAAGACAAATAGGAGAAACATTGTTCTCACACTCAAAGTTAAGACAGTACACATTTCTTTTTCTATATCCTGTCAATATGACCTTTTGATCACTTGACCTTTTGATATGACAACCATTCTTGACAAATGAAATGTCATAACCTAAATCACTCAGCTGACTTATGCTAATTAGATTGTGTTTCAAACCCTTTACATAGGCCACTTGAGTGATTGTAACTGAGTTATTAGAAATGTTACCAAAACCTTTGATGACTCCCTTTTCAGAACCACCAAAAATTACTTTATGCCCATTCAGCATAGGTGAGTAGTCCTTCAGCAATCCCCTTGTTCCAGTCATGTGCCTGGAACATCCACTGTCCAAGTACCATATAGGGGCATGTCAACTTGGACTCACCTGCAATAAAGATTACCTAACCTTAGAACCCAAATAACTTTTAGGTCCTTGGTACAAGTTAGTCTGAACTTTAACAAATCTGCCTGTAGCTTTTCTAACAGGCAGACTGCTAATCTCCTTGACACTGGTATTGTGCCAACAGTCTAAGACAAAGTGGCCTATCTTGCCACAGCACCAGCACTCAAACTTATTATACCTTTGTTTAGGTACAACTTTAGCTGAATTATTAGCAGCAGATCTATTGTTCTGTGCTGGGGCATTGCCTTTTTTATTGGACTTAGCAGTCCATGTAGTTCTCTTAAACCCTAATCCTGCCTTACCCTTTTGAGACACAAACTCATCAATCAAGGGTAATACAGATTTTGGCTTAGAAAAACTAGTCACAATCTCCTTCTCTTTTTGAAGTCTATTTTCCAGACTTTTAATCTGATCATTTTTAAATGTGATTGTTCCCATTTGAATAACAGTTATGTTTTTCAATCTGGCAATCTCATTCAACTTTTGATGCAGCATCTTCTCTAAATCAGATGAAGCCATCTTAAGATCTGCAATTTCCTTAGCCTGAGTTTTGGCTAGGTTTTTGCTTTTCTTTAGTGCCTGCAACAAGTCCCCATATTCATCTATCAGCTGATGAATATCACCTTCAGACTCAGACCCATCCACATCACTTGATGCAGATGTTGCTGACTCTGACTCAGTACTACAATCTAAATTTCTAGAAAAATATTATACCTTACTAGGACCAGGCTTATCCTGGCACTTATCTTCTTCTGACACAGTCATCAGTCCCTTGCACCGATGGTCTTCTTATTCATAGATAGAGTTCAGCACTTGCAGAAACTCATCTTCTTCATTTGCTGCATATAGACCAATGCATGCCTCAGCTTCAGATTCTGAATCTGAAGATGATTGGTCTGTCAAGCTCTTCTCCTTCTTAGCAACAAAGGATTTCTCCTTCTTGCTCTGCTATTGAATCTTCTTTTTATCAGTAGACTCTTTTCTTTTGTCTGGACACTCAGCCATAACATGTCCAGGCCTATTACAGCAGTAGCAAACTATCTTTGATGTTGTAGATTTGCCTGGCTTAGACCTGCTCCTGTCCTTCCTGGATGACTTTCTCTTTTGATAATAGTCATCCTTACGCTGAGAAGTGGAGGGCTTAGACTTCCACTGCTTCTTCTTCAGGAATATCTGAAACTGCCTTGTGAAGGCATCAAAGTCTTTATCTGAGTCACTATTGTCTGAACTTTGGTTGTCTGAATTATCTGAAGCAATTTCAGCAACTATCTTAGGAGGTGATGTAGACATCCTCCTATTCTTCCTAGTGGCTTCAACCTTGAAGGCCACAGACTTTTCTCTATGCTCCCCTTTTGCACTTGTCTCTTCCTCTTTCCTAGCCATCGGCTGCATCTCATATGACAACAATTTTCCAAACAAAGTTGGAGGAGAGATATCTGCAAGTTTGGCCACTTCCCTAATGACACAAATCTTAGTGTCCCAATCCTTTGTCAAGGATCTTAGGAATTTATCATTTAGTTCATATGTACTGAAGATTCTTCCATAGTACATCAGCTCATTTACTATTCTATAGAACTTTTTATAACACTCAGTTATAGTGTCAGACTTTCCCTGTCTGAAACTCTCATATTTCTGGTTCAGCATAGACTTTCTATCTTGTCTGACTTCTTCAGAACCCTACATGTAGACTACCAAAGTATCCCGCATTTTCTTGGAGGTCTTGCAGTGAATCAAAATTTGAAAGTTTGAATCATCTATGACACTTACTATGATATTCTGGGCCCTTTTATCCATAGTTGCCAGGATGATCTCATCCTTAGTCATCTCTGAAATATCCTTGGGAATTCTTTGGTTTGCATCTAGAACTGACAACTTCATTGGAATATAAGGACCTTCCTTTACTATAATGTAGATCCTTGTATCAGAAGCCTCCATAAACAGCCTGACCCTTTCTTTCCATATTCCAAATATCTCCTTCCTGCATATGGGTAATTTCATAGAACCTAGTTCCTTATGATTTTCTCCTGAACCCATTTTCTTGATCTTGAATCTGCCTTATGAATCTAACTCAGACTGTTAAGTCCTTCTTTGAGGAACCTTGCTTTGATACCACCGGAAAGAATTGGTTTCAAGATAACCTAATACACCTAGAGGGGGGGGGGGTGAATAGGTTCAAATCCTTTTTATTCTAAGGCAGATAATAAACTCTAGTTTTCTGATAGATATACTATTAACAAGCAAACACATCACAGAAATATATCCAATCATAGAGTGCACAGGATTTATAGTGGTTCCCCAAGGTCTGGGTACATCCACTTTCCCCCTTCGCCTATCTAGCAGTGTGTTAGATTTAGCCTAACTTCTTCTCTTCACCTCAGATCCTCAGATCTTACAGCTCAGAACCCAACAAGGCTCCTACAACTCAGAGTGAGTCCACACTCCTACAGCTCAGGCAAACTACCCTACCTCAGCCTTCAACAAGGCCTACACTCAGAGATCACAATCTCCTACAACTCAGGCTCACAGCCCTACCTCAGCCTTCAACAAGGCCTACCACTCAGAGAAAATACTCTACTACACTCAGTCTTTATAAACACAGGCTTAAAACTCAGATCTTGTAAAGATCCTACAGAAAATAGATTTAAGTTTGTAATTAACCACCACCGAGATAGAGAGAAGGGATGGATGGTTTCTTGATCAGTTCTTGGAAGAAACAGATGGCAGAGAACAACCACTCTTAGCTTTCTTCAAAGCATCTTGAATCTGAACTCAGTAGGTTGAACTCCTGTGAAGTTGATCTTCAATCAGCTTCATTCTTGAAATTCAGATCTCAATCTGAATCCTTCTTAGTAGATTGGTTCAGGATCTACACTTGAGGGACTTGATGATGAAAGCCCCTTTCTTCTTTGGATCTCTCTCTCTCCAAATTCTTCTGTTTCTATTTCTTTAGTATTCTGTATTGATTGGTCGTCAACAACTCTTCTGTATTCGTTCTTTTTTATGTTGAAGGAGAAAGCCTTTATATAGTCTTCCTCCATGGTAACCGACTGATCCGGTTTCTAACAAACTTCTGACAGCTTTGACAGTTGCAGTAGACCGGTTAGAAATGGCAGCTGTCAAGTCATCCAGTAACTTTTTGAACTCTGTCTCTGTCAGCAAAATGTCGAGACTGAACTTTATCATATGTCAACACAAGTGAACTAAGTGTCGACACAAGCATTGGTGGTGTCGACACATCTCCTTTGTTGTTGTTAATGCTTCTCGACACATCCTTCTGTAGAGTGTGTCGACACTGATTCTGTGTGTCAACACAAACACTTCTCTTTATCTTTGTTGAATCTCTGCTGTGTGTGTCGACACAAGTCCTGTGTGTCGACACAGTTGATGTCGACAAAGTCTTCAGTGTGTCGACACTGCCTCTTGGTGTCGACACAATTGATGTCGACTAAGTATTCCTGTGTGTCGGCATTGCCTCTTGGTGTCGACACAGTTGATGTCGACAATGCTTCACTGTGTGTCGACACTGCCTTTGCATGTCGACATAGTTTCTTCCGGTGTCGACAGAGCCTTTCCAAGTGTCTACACAATTAACTCCAAGTGTCGACACAGCTTTTCTCCAGTGTCGACACAGGCCTTCATAAGTGTCGACACAGCTTCTTCTGGTGTCGACACATGGACTTAGAAATTTTTCTGCATTCTTGCATTTTCTTAACCTGCACATATAAACTCAAAACAACATCAAATACACCTTGATGCATATCATTGAGTAAGGTGAGGCTTCTTCAAATCTGGTACACATTTTCCAATGTACCCAACAGCCAGTCAGCATTATTTCAGACCGATACTCCCGGTTTACATCTCGCCTCTGGAGGAGCTTGCAAGAGGGTTTGGGTACGGATTTGAGATATTCTACTGCTTAGCACCCGCAGACTAATGGCCAGACAGAGCGAATCAATCAGATAGTGGAGGACATGATCTGATGCTATGTTTTAGACCATAGAGGAGCGTGGGATGAGTGGTTGTGGATTATGGAGTTTGCGTATAACAACAGTTATCAAGAAAGCTTGCAAATGGCTCCTTTTGAAGCATTGTATGGGAGGCGGTGCAGGACTCCCTTGTTTTGGGCTGAGGTTGGCGAGGGACCTTTGTTGGGTCCAGAGGCGCTCGAAGAGATGGAAATTGCTGTGAAGCTTATTCGAGAGAAGCTTCGGATAGCCCAGGAGAGATATGAGAAGAACGCCAACCGGTGTAGATCTGACTTGCAATTTGCTATGGGGGACTTGGTGTTCTTAAAGGTTTCCCCGATGATTGGAGTCAAGAGGTTTGGCAAGAACAGGAAGTTGGACCCGAGGTACGTGGGGCCGTTTATGATTGTTGAGCGGATTGGTGTATCAGCTTACCGGTTGGAGTTGCCTGCAAATTTTCCTAGCATGCATAATGTCTTTCACGTTAGTTAGCTGTGGAAATGTGTGCAGAGTGGCAGACAGGTTTTGGATTCGGTGCCTCAGTTGGAGCTGAAACTTTCTTATGTGGAGATGCCTGTCCGCATTTTGGATGCTCAGGATCGCGTATTGCGGAGGAAAACAATTCCTATGGTTAAGGTTTTGTGGATAAACCAGGATGTGGAAAGAGCAACTTGGGAGCTAGAGTCGGCAATGAGGAAGGCTTACCCTCATCTGTTTCCCTAATCTTGTGCCTGGTATGTTTTGTGCTCTCTTTTATAGCTCTGGCTTAACTATTTCTTTTTCCTTCTTGATAAAAGTATTATGTGTAAAGTTTCAAGGCAAAACTTTCTTTTAGGGGGAGTGGTTGTAACGCCCCGGGTTTTTTTGTGTTTTGTTTGATCATTGTTTGGCATTACGACGACGCGTTTGGGGCCTTTTGCCATTGTTAGAGCATGGTCTTAGCTCTTTAGGTTTCTTGTGTGGCCCGTTTGTAGCCTATCTGCATGATTCCCCAGCTATCTGGTGTCTGTTTTGGTGACTTGGCTGAGCCTCTTATGGAATGCTTGTGCCTTGGCTTGGGAGGTGTTAGCCCGAGTGTTTGATCGTCGGATGTTGCTTTCGACATCGTCGTTGTTTTTGTAGCATGGGTGTTTTTCTACGGTGCGAGTTTTGTCAAAATCCGAGATCGTTGGTTTTTGCGTCATTTCGACGTTTGTTAGCCGGTAGTGGCTACCTTGTTTGTGTGCATGGCCTTGAGTGGCCGAGCTTGGTAGGGCTGGTGCCCTGTTTTTTTAGGCTAGTTTGGTTAGCCAAGTATATATGTACATGTATATATATATATATATATGTGTGTGTGTGTGTAAATATCTATAGGTATATATATATATGTTTAGGTGCAAGCTTGAGTAGTTTTATGCTATATGTATACATATATATTTATATAATTATGAGACAAGGTTGGCTGTTTGTATAAGTACAGCTATATATGTATAATTTCTTATATTAGCTTAGGTTGTAATTGATTTTGCTAGCAGGTGGGGCTCGGGTTAGGCTTAGAATAGTTTGTTTGGTTAGCAGCTGGTGGACTTGGGCTTAGCAGTGGGTCAGATCTCTTAAGCTCAGGTTATAATATATATAATTATGGTATTATATATATTTTTAGCTCAAGGTGGCCGATATTGCCATGCTCGCTTATTATTTTATTAGCTTTAGGGTGAGTGGAGGTCTAATTTTAAGAAGCCAGCTGTTCTCCTCTTCCTCCTCATTTTCTCTTCTTTTCCTGAAGCTAGTGCCTGGCTTCCAGCGGAAGGAACTCGGGAGGCGGAAGAGCTTAAAGCTTTGGCCGGCGATAGCTGTTGAGTTAGGGCTGGTTTCTCTCGGGTAACAGCATATTTGAGCTGGTCTCGCTGAGATCTTGCTTCCTAGTATGTATTTTAGCTTTTCGGGCTGTTTTTAGAAGCTTGGGTTCCCGCAGTTCTTCCTCGCTAAAACCTCCAGGTTTTCCGAAAATAGGTGGTTGGAGGTGCTGGTGGCCGATCCTTTTGTCGCTGGTGTTCGGTGGTGTTACAGCTGTTTTCTTCCTGCCGAAATGAGGCATGTAGCTCCTTGCCCTTGCCAAATGGTTGCTTTCCTTCTATTCCCTTATTAACAGCTATAGATTCTTGTTTCGCCAATTATGTTCAGCTAGAGGATATGTCCAGGCCGAGTTTTCTTAAAATAAAATTTTCCATTTCATCTTGCTTTCGGGTTGGAGTCCTGTTAGGTTGCTAGGATTAGTGCTGAGCTTAGTTTAGCAGTAAACCTAAGCTATTGGCTTCAATGGATCGGGTAGGAGGAGCGGTAAGAGAGTTTGAAATGATTTTCCAACTCTCTGGTTTATAGGCGTTGAGTGGGCTGGTGTATTTTTAGCCCCAGGATTTTAGAAATTTAGCTAAGTCAAAAGCGTTGAGTGTGTGGACCTCACTCAATGAATAAACTGTTGGGCCTTGGCGTTAAGTGGGGTGCACTCACTCAATGCCATAGCCATTTTTTACAGCTAAGTCATTTGTCCTTGAGTGGGAGGACCTCACTCAACTCCGTGGATAGTGTTGGTGTTGAGTGAGTGTAACCCACTCAACTCCGCGTCGTGTGAACACGATGCTTTTGTCTGGGGTTGTGTTTTCCAGTATGGCTGTTAGTGTGGTTTGTCCCTAGGGGGGGGGGGTGTTGTGTGTTCGGCTAGTTCTTTTGCATGCCGACTCTTGGGTTGTGGCAGGTGGTGGAGTTTTGGTGCCTCTGGAGGGGTGGTTTTATGTGGAGAGCCGTGACCACCACCTTTTTTCCCCGGCTTGGGCTGGTGTGTTGGACCCTAGGGCTGCCACTGTTTGACCCCTTAGCCCTTTTTGGATCTGGTTTTGGTTATGTACTAAAAACATGTTTTAACCCCTGCCATTAACCCACAAAGTTAGGACTGTTAGCTCCTTTCCTTGCTTATGGTTATTTCTTTGGTACATGTTTATATGCCTTGTTGCTGCTGCAGGTTCTTCTTGCAGAGCAGGTTGCTATTTTACTCACACTTGGTGTGTTTTCTTTTACTGTTCTTTAGACAGTGTTCTTTTCTTATTGTCCTGATTTTTCTTCTTCTGATAGCATTTATTTTTGCCAGGTGGTAAACCCTTCTTTACTTGTTCTTAAAGCTAATGCTCTATTTATTTTAGACTATATTCTTGCTGAGGTATTCTTTCCTTGAATGCCTCATGTCCAGGTTATAGCCGTTTGAGCGGCTAGTTCTTTTGGTGGGCATTGCTAATAGCCTCCTGGGTAGCTGAGGTTGCCAATCTTCATCCTTGTGAGGTAGTTATTTTCCTTTCTGTATAGACATGCATACTCACAAGTGGGTTCGTGTCAGGTTGTTGACGCCCACTAGTGGCTTACTTGCGATGCTGGGTATGAACTAAAATTGTTATTTTTTTATCTTTTTATGGTTGTTTACTTGTCTTCCGGGACGGATTTATGCTAGGTCGCATGTTAGGTATTCTAAACCCTAAATTATTAGTACAAGTAACTCATGCATATCATTTTTATAAAACTAAAGCACTATTTTTCCTTAAGTGTAAAGACTATCTTTTTATATATACTATACTAATCTTAGAGTCGTGCATACCATGAGTCATCCCTCAGGGACACTTATGCTCATTTACGATGTCAAAATAACTTAATTAAAGTATTTTCCGCTGCGAATAAATATATTTTTAATCGTGAACTAGCTGATCCACTGTGCCGAGGGATACGACCATTAAATAAAACTGGTGTTCTATTCATTTTAACTTATGAATTTTCATGATTTAGAGTAGGGGTGCTTTGCCTGAGCGTCAGCAATTATCCACTACTCGACGTGGCATCACAGCGCGTGTTTTTTCATACTCTGATACCCCCTTAATTCCGGAGAAAATGCGGGTTGTGACATTGGTTATCTAGACACTCTGATATAAAGTGTCCTAGCTTCCTGCGACCAAAGCTAACAACTTCTTTAGTTGGGGTATTGTCATACCTTGGCTTGTCATCTTACCTATCTGACATTCTTCTGTTGTCCTTCATTGTCATCTTGTAAAATCTCTTGGCTAAGAGACTTAGAAGTTGTTCATTAGTTATTGGAGCTTCTAATTCTTCACATGCCTTGAATGCTATACTTTGCTCCTTTCTTGCTACTGAAGGAGTCTTCTGCTCTACAGCTTCTCTTGTCTTTATTAATTATTCATATGACTTGAGCTTTCCAAGAAGAGATTCAGTGGAAATGTCATTTAAACTTCTGGCCTACTTGATTGGCCATATTTTGGAATCCAATGAGCTGGGGAAGCACATGAGAAACCAAAGTAACCTGGTCTGATACCAATTGAAAGATAGGGGATAAATCTGATTACTCTAGAGGGGGGGGGGGGGGGGGTGGATAGAGTAATTCGAAACTTTTGGCTGTTTTAGAGTTTATTAGAGTAAAATAGGTGATATCAATAGTAGTAATAGAAAATGAAAACAGTCTAAGCTAATTTCTCATAACACAACAAGAACAAAAAGAAATGATCACACACAGACAACATAAGAATTTTATAGTGGTTCCCCAAACTGGGTACATCCACTCTTCTACCACCCTGGTTGGAATCCACTATCAGGTTTCTTATCAGGTGACTGCCACCACAAGATCTATTTATAGGGAGATCTCACAACCCTTTAGGCTTTTGATCAGGTGCCCAAAAACCAAGAATAAACTTTTTAAGGGAGTTAATAAACCCTTTTACAGGAGGTTGAGAGAGTTGATGTGTCTTCTCTTTTCTCTATACAACATAGAAGACTTGTGGATTTCTATTGTCAAAGCTCCTTCTGAAATAATAAATGGTTCAGAAAGCTTGGAGCCTTGCTTAGGGTGTAGGTCTTCAGCCTTGTATTGAAGTGATCCAGGAACTTTCTAACTGATTCAGAGTTGTTGTCCTTGAATATTCCTGGAGTAGAAGTTGAAGAAGGATTCTTGATATTTGATGGTTGTTCACTTCTTCAGTCTTCAGAAAGATCAAGGAGAAAACAAAATGTTTTCTGCACAGAGAAGAAGCAAATATTCTTCTGTATGTTTCTGTATCTCTTCTCTGTATCACAGTGTGTCCTTTCTGATTTTCTTTATTGCTTGTATCACTTCTGTTCTCTATATTCTATCTTGTCAGAAAGAATTTTTTTTAATATATTCTGCTATCGAATTCTCCTCTTGAATTTTTGAATTCCAAGCATTAATTGCTGTCCAATTCTGGAGAATGAAATGACTGGAATATAATCTTTAATGAGTTTCCCCAACTGTCCGATTAAAATAAGTAAGTAATTAACCCTGATGAAGACCATAATTAATGCTGCCAATAACGGCTATATTCAGGAGAATATGTGAATTAATTACTCAGGAAATCACTACTAAATAATACAATAAATAAGGACAGAAATGAGGAAAACTTTCTAAGTCTGGCTCGGGACAGAATTCGTCGAGCTCTGAACAGAATTCGTCGACTGGAGTTCCAAGTTTGTCGAGTTGAGAAACCCTGTTTGTCGTCCTGAGCTCAGCGAACTACATTCTGAAAATAACTTGCCAAATTTGCGCTTTAAGTTCGTCTAACAAAGAATCTGTATTTGTCATCCTAAGTTCAGAGAAAATAAATTGGAAAGAATCTATTAAAGCTGAACTCCAGATTTTATTGAGTATAGAATCTGTCTGAATGAGGAGATCGTCGACCTCAACTCATAGAAATAACTCTGAGTTCGTCGATCTGCGATCGACGATCGTCGAGCTGAGTTCGAAGAATTTCGAACTGATAATTTTGAACTCTGAATTCTTCTAATTCTGAGTCAGTAAGACCCCAATTTTTTATTTTAGAACCATCGGGGTCTATTGCCTAGAACTGTCGTTTTGTGGTGACACCGACTCTCGGGAAGGTCATCACGATAAAATGCCGATCCTGCTGGCCTTTACGATCACCAAAGAGAAAGAGAATTATACACATAGTATGGATAAAACTAAGTCCACAATCACATGTAATATATGTAAAGGAAATCACATCAAGTCCACATATAATAAAAGTACTGAAATAAAACAGTACAAAGAAACATAAATGGGCTAAAGCCCGGTACATCAAATCCTCACTATAACCACTCGCGGAAGCTAAGTAAACTAATCACTCACGGAACCAGTAGCTGGCTCCCCTGTGTTAAACTGTCCCACCTCTATGAGCACCGTACTCCACTGGTGCTGTGTCCCCTGTTTATATAGTGTTTTTCGGACTCATCTGGTTTGGTTTTCATGACCTTGCACTTCACTTTTTGGTTGTTTTCATTGATATTTCGTTTCTACTGCATTTCACGTTTAGTGCACTTTTCTAGCACGTGGGTTCGCAATTAAGCATTCGATTACTGGGGGTATGCACTTGGTGCTCCCCAGGGCTCGTTCCAGTAGTTTTTATTGCATTTTGTTGATTGCTGGAGGGTCCCACTTTGTGAGTTTTTATTGTGTGCAGGTGGTCAGTTTTCCCCACTTCAGAATACTGAATTGTGGAAAATGCACGGTCGTGCGTTTTCGTGGCGCACGGTTTGTTTTCGTCGTGCGTTTTCTACCGATTATTTTGGAAGATTAACAAGGCCATGTGATTGCTTCACGCACTGTTTCTTCGGAACCATGCGCGAAGGAAACACACGGTTTTCCTGTACTAGTTTTTCTCTGTTCTGTGGTTGGTCGTGCGTGTTCTTCACGCACGGGCGGAAGCACCCGTGTGCGCGTAAAACACATAATTACACCCGGTTTCCTACAATTTCAGCTCTCTGTCATTACCCGTGCGAATTACTTCACACACGAGCGGATCGCCCGTGCGCAAAGGAAACGCACGGTTCAACGCTTCTTCTTCCTCAGGCGTTCTCTGGATATTAATATCGCACGGTTCACGCACGGTCATGCGCCAGACCTCGCGTGACCTTTTTTTTTCTGACTTTTACTATTTAAGCCGCAGATTTCTTTTGGACGGGGACATCTCCATTTTCCCCACCATTTCTACCCCTTTGAGCGGGATCTCGTCCCTCTAGCCATCATTTTCTCTCTCCTCATTGGCGGGTTGATCTGGCCACCCATTCTCCTCCAAAGAGCTTGCTAAAGCTTTGTCTCTGACCGCCATCTCCATTGCTGACCTCCAAGCTATTGTTTGAGGTCTTAGTTGTGGAACTTATGAAGAATTTCGCTCTGATCCAAGTCAGCAACCACAACATGAAGAAGATAGGTGTGAAGAAGGAAGCGATAGCCCTTCAGGATCCCGGATACCTTCCAAAGACAGAGCTAGGATGAGGCTCGGCAACCCTCACTTCCGGCCGTGAATCTTGGAGAGCCTTCGAGTACTTGGTTGTCTTTCACCCCATCTTTTCTTGGATTTGCTTTAACATAAACTTGTGGTAGTATGCTTGAGGTTTAATAACCGTGTTTTCCTCAAGGTCTTGATATGGTTTTGTGTGGTGATTTCTTGATCATGATGTGGGTTGATGAGCTTCATTTTTGTTAGATAAAGTTGTGTTTGAGCCGTTCTAGCGACTGCTAGAAGCACGTGATGCGAAGAGGTGTTTACGACCCTCGATAGTTTGTTCGTCTCCGCTATTACTCTTTGGAGTAATTCACCCTGGCGACGCGGTTACGATGACCCGCACTAGATTATTGTTGCTTAGTGTAGGAAACCCAAAATCAAACCCCTCGTTTTTTACTTAGCACTTTTATTCATTTCTCTAAAAGCTGAATCCATGCTCCCTACTTGCACTCCGCGTGAGATCGATACTTGGGGAAGCTACTCCTCCATTTTATTACTTGGTCGTGAACGGTAATATTAGCGCCAGCGCATCAACTTTTTGGCGCCGTTGCCGGGGAGTGCAACTGTTGCGTGGATTTTGTTGGGAAACGTTTGTGAGTGTTTTGGTGTTTTTAGTGTTTCCTTTTTGTGAGTTTTGTATGACAGATCTGAACCCTGGTGGAAGGGGCGAAGATTTGTTTGTTGATCCTGAGACTGCACGAATGAGGAGAGCTCGCTTGCGTGCTGCTGCAGCTGAGGGAAGTTTGGATGACTTGGGCCATTTGGGAAATGTCCAAGGGGAACAAATCGTTGAGAAACAGGATGTGGCCCAGCCTCGCATTAGGACAATGCGGGATTTCACTACTCCTACATTGGGGAGTGTTTATCCAGGGTTTGGGCCAACCATAGCCAATAATCATTTTGAGATCAAGCCTGCGATTTTGAATATGATTAGGAACAATACAGAGTACTCGGGTTTGCCGAGCGAGGATCCTCAGTTACATTTGGCTTAGTTTTCTGACATATGCGGTACTTTCCGATATGCGGGCATTGCAGATGAAGTTGTTAAACTAAAGTTGTTCCATTTTCACTAAGGGATAGGGCCAAGACGTGGTTGCATACGATCGCGCCTCGCACCGCTGCCACCTGGTAAGCTTTATCTTCCATGTTTTTGTCTAAGTTTCATACTGTTGATAAAATTGTTGATGCTCGCAGGGAAATAGCCACGCTCAAATAGTTGGATCAAGAAACTCTTTCTGAGGCATGGGAGAGATTTGCTGACCTGCAGTGCTGTTGTCCTCAACACAGCTGTGAGCCTTGGAATTTGGTGGAGATATTTTATTTCGCCATTGAGCCAAATTTCAGTGCAATGATCGATGCGGCGGCGGGTGATACGATCATGAACTTATCTCCTAAGGATGCGTTGAGACTCCTTAAAGACACGACCTCCAACAACACGTACTGGATAGTAGGTAGGAATGCCCCTAGAGGGGCGAGAAATATGTTTGATGTAAATGCGGTGGGGCTGCACGCTGAATCGAGCCATCCTGCCTTGGATGGGAAGATGATGTTGACCCGATCGACCCCACTGCCCGCCCCTATGATGGGCATATCGTGCAAGGGTTGTGGTAACTCTGGACACCACGCATATGAGTTCACCGCGGGTGAGCTGTTTGTTGACCAGGCAGGTATGGTTTGTGAAGAAAATGTTAATTTTATAAATAATCAAAATCATCATGTACTTTACAATAATACTTATAACCCTAATGCGAGAAACCATCCTAATTTATCGTGGAACCAAAACGCGGCCTGTCAAAGATGGCAGGGGGCCAGCTGATAAGCCCGGAATCCGCGACCTGCCCGCGCAGCTTTCCAGACCGGGCGGCCTGCCTACTCAAGCCGCCAAGCCTCCCAAGCCGGGCGGTCTCCATGTTAGGCCGCTGCCAACGCCGACCCTGCTCAGCGACAAGGCCCAAGGACCCAGCCGTCAGCTCGCCAGGAGGAATCCGCCAGGCCGCGCAGCTTCCCTCCTTTCTTGTTTCTTTCTCTTTTGCATCCCCTCACCTCTGCCTGGTTCTCCTGTACCCCGGGCAGCCGATAATTTTAGCCCTGCCCGTTTGGGCAGGCCCCCGAGCCTATAAATAGGGGGTGGGTGCACTCCCCAAGACACGCTGACTGGGATCCAGGAGCTCGCCTGTTAAGAGCTGCGGTCTCAAGTCTAGTGTATTGCGGCTTGTAGTCCTGCCGGCTTCCTCTTTTACTTCTTGTAACTGTTTCTTATTTTAAGTAAAGGAAAGCCCGCCGCAAGAGTGGCATTTAAGCCGCGGCGGGCGAACTCTGCTGTTGCCGCTGCCAGCGGCCCCCTTTTCCGGTCCTTTAGCCGCGACCGCTAGTAACCGATTGGTCGACAGTGTCCTCCTTTCCTCCCCTATTCCCCGGTGTTCGAACCGTTAGCTGGTGGTTCCCGACTCCCTGTCCGTTTTCGTGCATCAACAGTTAACACGCGGCCTTCAGATCTCGACTAATCGATGAAGTCAGCGGTCTAGGGATCCAGACCGCTCTATCCTCTAGAGTTTGGCGGCCTGTCGAGCAAGCCGCGACTTCGCCGGCTAAGGTTTTCAACCCGCCTCCAGCGCTGTAGAACCTGGCGTTCTACCCGCTCGGTTTTCTTCTCGGTCTTCTTGTCCGCTTGTTGCACTGTCTATCCGCCCGTCAAGCCGCCGCTATTCTGCGGTCTCTTGAAAAAGTTTAGCTATTTCCCTCTTTTCAAGATGAATCCTGCTAAGGGTCAGAATAAATCCAGCAACATCTCAGTTACTACAGATCTCTCAGAAGTGCAGGATTGCTCGTATTTGGATAGTGAGTTTGTGGACACTCATAAAGAAGTTTTTGCAAACAGTGTTGAGCGTGGCCTAGAATCTGTTGCAAGTGAACCTCTTTGTGAGGAAGAAGAAGAGGCCCCTTCTCCATTCATTAATCGAATTCAGTGGGATACTGTCTCCGATGACTTCAGAGTACCGCGTCTCCCGGAGTATTCTGGCTGTGATGATCCGTTTTCTCATTTGCAAGCTTTTGAATCAGCTGTTTCACTGAGAAATATGTCAAATGGAGTAAAATGCAAACTCTTTGTTATGTCTTTTGGCAATGTTGCAATAGAATGGTTTTATAGCCTCCCACCTCGATCAGTAACCAGCTTTAAGGATCTTCAAAGTCAATTTATTTCTAGATTCATTATTTACAGGAAGCGGAAAAGAGACGTTGGAGCTCTCTTCCGAATCAAGCAAGGACTTGACGAGTCTAATCCAGATTTTGTTGATCGGTTTCGAAAGGAGGTTTTAGATATTTGTAGCGTCCATCAAGACTATTACTTGCATGCTTTCATAAATGCACTCCAAGAAGGCCCATTGAAATTCAAGCTCACCACAAAATATCCCAAAAGCTACGGAGATCTTATTGATATAGTTAATACATTCATAATAGGCGAAGAGGCAAATAAAGGTTATGTTTCGTTTCTGAATCAAATGGCTAAACAATCTCAAGGGACTTATGGTCAACAGTAATCTATTTCCTCACAAGATGTTTTGCAAGTTGAATATTGCAAGTCTCCTTATATTCTCCAGGATAAAACTCCAAAGTATGAAAAAGGTTCAGGTAAGTATGTTAACTTCAAAATTCCTATGGAAGATCTTTTGATAATCATTCAGGGAATGCCTGAGTTCAAGAAGCCTCGGCGTATGAAATCCAAAATCAAGTATCGGCACGAGCAGCTTTTTTGCAAGTATCATAAAGATATTGGTCATCTAGCAGAAGATTGCATAGCTCTCAGGGAATTGGCTAATCAACTTGTAAGAGCTGGAAAGTTGCAAGAATATGTTATTTAGTAACTCTCTAAGGCAATCTTCCATTTCTTGCTCAATAATTCAAGCAGTGATTCCCCTTTCTTTCTATAAAGAAAAGTGCTTATGTTCAGAATAGTACATAACATCTCCTTCACAATCGGTATTAATGAGGCATGATAAAACTACAGATATATATCCTTTGTCAGTTCCTTAACATCATGCAAATGTTACTTTTTCATTTGAAGCTTATTTTTAGCTTTACTCTTTATGCCAATATGCATGCATGTAGGGGCAAGAGCCCCTTTCGAATTCTTAAGCCCTCCACATCCCGCTTGACTTCAGTCGTAGATGTGTAGTGGGTTTTTCCGCTTGGCCTTCAGTCGCAGACATTGCGTACCCGTCACGCATGACTTCAGTCACAGACAGGCATTACGTACTTGTCCCGCTTGACCTTCGTCGCAGACATTGCGTACTTGTCCTGCTTGACTTCAGTCGCAGTCGTTGCGTACTTGTCCCGCTTGACATCGGTCATGGATTTTAAGAATTTCGATCCCGCTTATGTGTTCTTTGTGTGGAAAGCAATGCCGCACGCACCTGCCCACATTGACACATAAGTGCATGTCTTCACCTATTTTTGCAGGACAACACGCGCCTATCCGCTATCTCGCGGCTTTATTAAGCGGCCTGTGCAGGTTGTATAATTAATTACACAAGACGCCCGGTTTCATATTCCGGCTTAAGTTTTTTAACTTTCCTGTTCCTACCTGTCGGATTATCATTAATATATTTGGGAACTCAGCCGACTTACGTCCGCCTATCCTCTATTCAGTATCTTATTTGGCTCAAATATATCAATTGCCGGTTTGTTATTCATATGGAAAGGAAGTCGCCCGACCTGCGTCTGGCACTTAATTCCTGGCTTTGATCTGCCGACTTATGGTATTAATTATATTAGCTAATCAGCGAACTGTCGTCACAAAAATTCCCGGCTTCCATATGCCTATATCGGCCTGTATTATCGGAAGCCGAAGCTTGTTTCTCTATTCTTGTTCCTTTAATCAAATGGGCAATTCGTTTCAGAGTTCGCCCTAGCCGCAATCTAATATTTCAATGTTATGGATGTCTGCCGACTTCGACAGGTGGCCGCGCGGCTTAGCGGTCACGGTTTATGTATGAGCAAGCCGCGACAATTCAGCTCTTCCAGCAGATAACGTTGAATAATTCATCAAGGAAAATTGCGGTTTAAGTTATTAGCCGCTCGGCTTATCGTCGACGTGCACTCCGGTATAAACCGCAGGAAAATATCTCTCTCTTGCGGATAGCTTTGTTGAAGTCGCAGCGCAAACTCAGCCGGTTTACATACTTATATTTTAAATCGGAAGCTAAACTGAGACCGCGCGGACTTAGTCAAGTAAGAAAAGTGAGATGTAAAAAAAAGAAAGGTAAAATTGCCTTCATTTCTATTTCATTAAGTATTACAAAATATTAATCGCGCGGTTACAAAAACAATACCGCCGATATCCAAAAGTTCAAAATAAAAAAACAAGTTATAGATTTTCTAATCATCCGGTTTGAGCTTCTTAGTCGCAGGAGAATCCAAATCACTACCATCGCCAATGTCGACGGATGATAGAGAGTACCCGCTGCTAGTTGCGGAGCTCGCTGAACCACCAGAAGTTGTCGAGTCTGGCCGCGCGGTCTCCGATTCTTGGCCGCCGGACTCAGGCGATGTGCGCGCACTCCGGCTTCCTTGGCCGACCTCTTCAACGGCGTCTCCCATTACCTCGCCGACTTCTTCCCCGACCTTGCCCTTGCCCTTGATCGACCTGTAGACGTCGGCCACCTGGTCTTTCAGGGAGGGGTAGATGTCGGCACATGTAAAGTCGGTGAAGCCGGTGGCCAAGCCGCCAATGTCCCGGAGGCAGTTAAGCGCTCCATCAATCCCTTGGACGAGTTGGGGGAAGACTTGGTCTTGGAAGATGGGATTGGCCGGGTTATACATTTCCTGCAAAGCAAAAGTAAAGGTAAGGTCGCGCGGTTACATAATGCTAACCGCACGAGTATTGGTAATGACTTACCGCCTCCTTTTCCTTAAGCCGCTTGTTCTCTTCTTGTTGTTCGCCTAACTGTGTCTTCAGGCCGCTGTTCTCCTTCATCAGCTGCTTGTAGGCAAGGCCCATGAAGTGACTTGCCACGAAGCTCCTCGCGCCGACTTGCGCGGCTAGCCGCGGCAGGTCGTCTGGAGGAACTCGTCGCATAGCCCTCAAGTTGCGCTTGCCATACAGCGCGCCGCCAACCGCGCTCGCGTGGCGGCTTACTTCTTCTTCCCCCCAGTAGGGGAGGGCGGTGGAGATTGTCACTGACTTGCCGTCCGGACTCCACCGCAAGGCCGGATCGCCGTGGACATCCTTCAGGCTGTTGCTGGTTCCATGCAGCATAAACTCTCCAGAGGAGCCCGACTCCTCCTCCTCCGCAACTCGCGCCGGCTTGGCCCGCTTCGCTCTCTTCTCTCTTTGAGTGAGGGTCAAGCCGCCAGGAGTCTGCGGCTTGTTCAGCGGGACCGCCACAGCAGCTGCAAAGAAAAAGGAAAAGTTAGTTTCCAGTCCGTGCGGCTAAGAGTTCAGTTCGGCCGGCTTGGAGCTTACTATCTTCCGCTTCGATTCCCACTAGCGACGGCAACAGCGGGATGTAGTGGTTTACATCAAGCCGCTCGCCTTTGAAGAAGTTGTAGATCTCCTTCTCGACGCCGTCCAAGCCGCTGCTGCCAAAGGCGGCCTCTTCGCGGATCTGGGGGTCGACTGGCAGCAACCCCAGGTTTCCCTCGAAGATGAGAAACCGCTCCGGCCAGTTCGCGATCTTGTTGGCCAAGTTGACTATCTTCAGCCCTCTGCAGCCGAAGTAGAGGTGCCCCCGGAAGATCTTTGTCCCGGAGTCCGGGATAGACCGCACCGAAAAGCACTCTCGGAAGAGCCTCATAGAGAAGCGGACTCTTTCCGACCTCAGATAGGAGATGAAGCTGTATATGGCGGCTATCGAGTTTGGGGGAAGTTCTCCGAGCACAACTCCGTAGTGGTCGAAGACCGCTACGGCCTCCAGCATGACCGGGAAGCTGAAGCCGCAGTCAAAGTGGTCGATGGGGACCGCGATCTGATTTGCATTGGAGGAGTTGATCCGCTCTTCCTGTCGGGGAAGCCGCGCGATCAGGGGACTTGCTTGCATGTGTTTCTCGACAAAGTCATCCAGCTCGGCTTTTGTAAGCCGGCATTCTTTATGGTCAGCTGAGTGGAAAGCGGAGGCCGCGTCTGTCCTAACCGCAGTGGCCTTGTCAGACCGCAATGACATGGACTTAGCCCGCATCCTTCTTGATTTGTGATGAAATCTACGGGGTCTGCTCTATTTATAGAAAATCCGTGAAGCTACAGTGCCCAACGTCAAATCGCGGCTAGTCGTCACGCCGCGCGGCCTAAGTCCGCTCGAAGTGCTGATCAGCTTAATGACCAAGCCGCCGTTTAATCCGTCAGTCCGCACGGCTATTTTCCTGCACTTAGAAAAATTCTATGGCGAATCATGTGGATATCAAGTATTCAAGCCGGCGCTCTGTTCGCCAGACCGCGCGGCTACTATCCAAAACTTTAAATTTCTCAGAACAAAGCAGCAGACATGTGGATTATAAATTCAAGCTGCATAAGCCGCATTCAGTTCGCATCATAATAGAATACAACAGTTTACAGCAATCAAATTGTTCAACATCCAGAGAAAAAATATATATTACAACATAATATACGAATGTCCGCGCGGCTTAGTTCTCTCAAGTCGCTCAGGATCGTTTGTCGTCTTCCGGCTTGTCTCTTCCTATGTGCGCGACCTGTTCACCGGTCTGCACAATCGCAACGTACACCTAGCTAACCAGATTGTGAAGCGCATGCAGAGACCGATGAACTCGCGCAGTGTCGCGCTCTACCCTCGCAAACGGTATCATGGGGATCGCCTGAACCCCCAGACCGCTTGGAACTGCGACCTGGTTAGGCGCCGCAGCCACCGGCGGATGCGAACTCTCGCCAGAGGCCGGGCGGCTAGTGCCCGGTAACTCTACAGGAGTTGGTAGTGCAGGCCGCTGTTCTCCGCCGGTCTCCGCCGGCAGGTCTTGGTTCTCGCCGCCTTCAGCATGTGGGATCTCTTCTCTGTCTCCTTCCAGCCACGCGGCCATCAGCAAGTACTTCTCCGCCCTTTCCTGCTCCAAGGCGACCTGCATCTCAGCAATCTTCGCCTCAGCGGTTTCCATCGCGGTCTGGAGCCTGGCGGTCTCTTCCTTCCTCGCGGTCTGGAGCCTGGCAGTCTCTTGTTCCATCGCAGTCTTCAGCCTCGCGGTCTCCTGCTCAAGCGCAGTTTACAACCTTGTGGTCTCTTGCTCCAGGGTGGTTTGCAATTCTTGGATCCTTTTTTCCGCGGCCTCCTGGGCAACCCGCTGTTGTTCGTCTTTAATCCGCAGGGTTTCGGTGGCCGCGTCCAAAGCCGCCTGCAGCGTGCCGACCTCATCCTGGAAGTCGGCCATCTCCTTCTGGCGAACACTTGGCGGAGGCAGCATAGATATAAATGTGGTCAAGTCGCCCGGTTTCATCGCGGTCTCCGGTACACCTGCAGAAGAAAGACCGCAGTCAGGTTCAACCAGATTGTTGCAACATTCTAGCAAGAAAATCGGTAGGATAAGACCGCCGGTTTGATGTTTATCTCCTCCAGAGGCCGCGGTATGGATTTTAATCACTGGCCGCCTGAGCCGCTCAGGATCTATCCTCTTCAGCTTTTCTTTCCATAGCCGCTTGGTTTCCTTAGCTCGGCTTTTCAGTTGAGCCGTGGTCAGGAAAAAGCTGGCCGGCGGATTTAATATAATATTCGCCCCCTTCTTCCTTGACCGCGACTTGTAGAATTTAATAATTCGCCTAACGTCCCGGTGTTTACCTTGCAGCAATGGAAGTGCGGTCACCACCGGCTTATCGGCGATCAGCTTCTTCATCTCCTCCATCTTCTCGCGAAGCTTCCGTTTCTCGGCTCCTTCAAAAGCCGCGGAAGCCGGTTCGCCAGGCTTCTCCCCAATAACCTGGATGTCGGGGCGGTCAACCTCCTCAGAGGCCGCTGGTGTCGACAATAGCGCGTCTTGCTGCTGGAGAGTCTCCATGCCATTCAGGAGCTCGCTCAGAGAATCGCTAACCGCAGGTGTACCCTCCAGTTCGCTCGGCATGTAATCCGGTGTGGGCGGATTCTCGGTTACCTCCTTCTCGTGCGGCCTGTGTTGCAGACTGTCAGCTCCGGTCTTTTCGGAAATATTCTGGTTTCTGGCGTGCAACTTCCTCATCTTCCTCTTCATCCTTTCTTCAAGGGATTCGCTCCTTTCTTTCCGCCATTTCAGGGAGTCGAACACCTTTTCAGTCCGCTTGCGCTGTTCAACCAAAGTCCGCTCGGGTTCCCGCGCCTTCTCCGGCTCATTGTCATCCACAACGATTACGTCGACCTTGTCCTGCAATTCGGACGGTTTCCCAGATTCAACACTCTTCTCCTTCGTCCCACCGATTTTTAGGAGTGGTTCTCCTGATGGAGAGAAAGTCAGGTCGAAGGATTTGGCAATTCCGGTTTGTGGTGGTGCAGCCTTCGAAACCGCTATGGGATCTACTGCGGCCTGCGATGGTCCGCCGACGATCTCTGTCGGCCTCTTTTCAGGTCCAGAAGCCGCTGATGTCTCCGGCTTCCCAATCTTCTTGGCAGTCTGACGGGCAGAATCATCCGAGTTCTGGCTCCGGCTCTGCTTCGTTTCTGGCGGTTTCTTGTTGCGGGCTAACATTGATGACATCACATCCATCGCTAGAGAAATCGCGTCGGCTTGCAAAATTCTGACCGCAAGTGGCGAGTAGCGACCCGTGGCTTGGCAGGAATCCTGAAGAATGTCAAGGGTCAGGGGATTTTATAGACGATGATGAAGCAGTCGCGGTCCCCGGCTTAGTTATACATTTTCGAAGTTTTTTGGAAACTTAAAAATGTGCGGGGATTATGATAAGCCCGGAATCCGCGACCTGCCCGCGCAGCTTTCCAGATCGGGCGGCCTGCCTCCTCAAGCCGCCAAGCCTCCCAAGCCGGGCGGTCTCCATGTCAGGCCGCTGCCAACGCCGACCCTGCTCAGCGACAAGGCCCAAGGACCCAGCCGTCAGCTCGCCAGGAGGAATCCGCCAGGCCGCGTGGCTTCCCTCCTTTCTTGTTTCTTTCTCTTTTGCTTCCCCTCACCTCTGCCCGGTTCTCCTGTACCCCGAGCAGCCGGTAATTTTAGCCCTGCCCGTTTGGGCAGGCCCCCGAGCCTATAAATAGGGGGTGGGTGCACTCCCCAAGACACGCTGACTGGGATCCAGGAGCTCGCCTGTTAAGAGTTGTGGTCTCAAGTCTAGTGTATTGCGGCTTGTAGTCCGGCCGGCTTCCTCTTTTACTTCTTGTAACTGTTTCTTATTTTAAGTAAAGGAAAGCCCGCCGCAAGAGTGGCATTTAAGCCGCGGCGGGCGAACTCTGCTGTTGCCGCTGCCAGCGGCCCCCTATTCCGGTCCTTTAGCCGCGACCGCTAGTAACCGATTGGTCGACAGTCTCCTCCTTTCCTCCCCTATTCCCCGGTATTCGAACCGTTAGCTGGTGGTGCCCGACTCCCTGTCCGTTTTCGTGCATCAACAACGAAGAAGACGGGTGTGAAGAAGGAAGTGCGAGCCCTTCGGGATCCCGGATACCTTTCAAAGACCAAGCTAGGATGAGGCTCGACAACCCTCTCTTCCGACCGTGAATCTTGGAGAGCCTTTGAGTGCTTGGTTGTGTTTCACCGCCTCTTTTCTTGGAGTTGCTTTAACCTGAACTTGTGCTAGTATGCTTGAGGTTTAATAACCGTGTTTTGCGCAAGGTCTTGCTATGGTTTTGTGTGGTGCTTTCTTGATTATGATGTGGGTTGATGAGCTTCATATTTGTTAGAGAGAGTTGTGTTTGAGCCGTTCTAGAGACTGCTAGATGTGCGCGATGCGAAGTGGTGTTTACGACCCTCGATAGTTTGTTCGTCTCCGCTCCTACTCTTTGGAGTAATTCACCATGGCGATGCAGTGACGGCGACCCACACTAGATTATTACTGCTTAGTGTAGGAAACCCAAAATCAAACACCTCGTTTTTACTTAGCACTTTCATTCATTTCTCTAAAAGATGAATCCATGCTCCCTACATGCATTCCGTGTGAGATCGATACTTGGGGAAGCTACTCCTCCCTTTTATTACTTGGTCTTGAACGGTAATATTACAGCCAGCGCATCAAGTTTTTGGCATCGTTGCCGGGGAGTGCAACTGTTGCGTGGATTTTATTTCTTTTGGGGAAAGTTTGTGAGTGTTTTGGTGTTTTTAGTGTTTTCTTTTTGTGAGTGTTGTATGACATATCTGAACCCTGGTGGAAGGGGCGATGATTTGGGTGTTGATCCTGAGACTGTACGAACGAGGAGAGCTCGCTTGCGTGGTGCTGCAGCTGAGGGAAGGATGGATGACTTGGGCCATTTGGGAAATGGCCAAGGGGAGCGAATCATTGAGAACCAGGATGTGGCCCAGCCTCGTATTAGGACAATACGGGATTTCACTACCCCTATAGTGGGGAGTGTTTATCCAGGGTTCATGTAAGACTCCCCCTCCCGGATCCCAAAATAAGGCACGAAGGGGGGTCTTATGCCCGGAACAGCCGCCTTGCGGTACCATTAGCACTCGGGCTAACCTGTACCGCAAGACGCCTATTTCGCCGGCTACAAACAATATCAATATATACATGCCAACCCAACCATAATATTAGCAAGAAGTCAAATCCACACCAAGCAAATAGTGTCCAAATAGTACAACAAATAGAGAAGCTAAAACATGCTTCTTCAATATCAGAGTACAACTACAACATTGCCCAAACGGGCTACATCAAAATCTCACAACACTCACATCCGTAACCGATGGTAGCGACGACACCATCACATCAGGCCCTGTCGTCCTGGCCTGGCTGTCCTGCTGCAAAGTCTGCGACTGCTCTACCTATGGGGTGACCTCCTATAAAGGAAGAGGTAGCAACCGTTAGTCGAAAAGAATAAGTGGATTCACATCCGCTCCCCCGGCGAGTCCTCAGCACCGAGCAGAGAAAGGAACAAGGGTACAAGTATAATACAAATAGTAAAGCAGGTACAAGTAGGTGGTAATAGTACATGATTAACAACATTATAAACTAGCAGTTCTACTTGAGCAATTAGTAAATCAACAAGTACAAGTAACTACAGTAGGAAAGTAACTTAACTTATAAGGATGCCCATACAAGCTTATAAGTTAAGGATCGGGTTACATAAAAGTAACTCATCATATAAGAGTACTCATACAAACTTATACGATGAGGGTCTTGTCTGTGCAATGCTATGTAATGGTATATATTCTATGCAATGACTCACCCATGATCACACCATGCAATTTTTATGTCGACATAGACTGTAGTTCCCACTATTCGAGCAAGTAGCTAACCTATCAGGCGTCAGCCGACGTGGCCAAGCGGTGACATTAGAGCAGACATCTCTACTACTAGGCGGGTATCCACACTACTTCACCTAGGCCTCCGTACGCCTCAACGCTAAGAACACAACAGCGGAGCCCATGAGTACTATGGCCTAGCAGGAGCCTCAGGTTGATGTGCACCGAGGACCAAGCCCCGAACTGACCTTGTGTGACCCGGAAGGTGCCTCGGAAGTAAGCACGAGGACCAAGCCCAACCGTTCACCTGGCACGGAAGGATCCCTGCGACGTAGACACCGAGGATCAAGCCCAACCGCCCAAAGTGTAACTGTCAACTCCCGTCGGTGTGATGATCGGCGAGCCCGTAGACCTGCCACACTATCCTTAACCCAGGATTACGACACCGCGCGTCTACTCACACCACATGCAAATTCCACAACACCGTGGCATGGAAGGGGCCTCAGAAGTAAGCACGAGGACACAGCCCAACCATCCACTCGGCACGGAAGGAGCCCCTGGACGTGAACACCGAGGACCAAGCCCAACCATCCATCTATACCTCACTACAACATTAACTCAACTAGTGACGGCCAACGCAACACTTACATCCCTCCACAATACTACCCGTAGGGAGACTACGCTATAAGTATTGGAGTACTACATTTCATTCTAACCATCATACATGTTCATGGCCATGGCTTATCCTTCTATTTGTCATTCCAAATGATTTCAACATATTACAAACATGATGCGCATTAATAATAATCTACCAATTTGTATCCAGTCATTTCATTCATCATATTATAAACATGGTGTGCATTTATAATAATCTATCAATTTTAGCAAGTCATATCATGCATTAAAGCTTGCTCCACAATTCAGTTTTATGAAATCTAATTAACAAGATTTATCATTCACAGCACTACGGTGGTCAGCATAAAATAGTTTATCAAAATCTAGAGTTAATTAGCAACATCGATTCCACCGAATTCAAATTCATATTATATAAACCCCAGAATTTAAGTGCAAAATAAATCTCTATAGCAAATTCGACCGAAGATTCCCGAAGCTACAAGAATCCAGTGAAGACGTGTAACCACTCAATGGAAAGGTCTTTCCATGAGTTACAACTTTCATATTCAGCCCACAACCCAGATTTGAGTGTATCCTATTTGAAATCAGCCTTGAAGTCCGCTGCGTACAAGACACAATTTCTGCATGCAGGATTATCGGGCGTCATGTTCGTTCAGACTTTACCGTTGCTACAAACTTCGCATGAAGACGTGCAACCACTCGTTGGAAAGGTATTTGCAAAGGCTTCATCTTTCGTGTTGAGTTGAAAGCGCAGGTCTGGCGACATCCTACATGAAAATGGCCAAGATGATCGCTGCGCGCAGAATACAGATTCTGCACGCTTCGTAAAGAGGAATGAGCGACATCGGTTCATCGTCCTTTTCAAGTCGATCTTCCAAAATCACTCCAGAAATTCCTCCTCCCTTATTCACCCTCAAAGGGCCATGATTCTTCACGAAACCATCCACCCATCGTCACATAGAAGAAAGGGGTGGTTAAAGACATCTAAAACCTAGAACACATGTCCTAGCATGGCCATCCCTAGAAAACTCCTTGTCTCCATCAAGAATCTCTTGAGTCGATATCTCTCCTAAGAAAATAACTAAAGATGTAGCACCAAGGGAGAGGGTAGGAAGCTCACCTCATTTCCGGCGTTTCCACCATTTCCGGCAATGGATCTCGTGACTCTTCTTGGCGGCATCTTCTTTTCCACGGCGGCGGCGGATCTTCTCCTCTAGAACTAGATCCAGCGACTTCCTTCTCTCAACAGGAGTTTCTATCAGAAAAACATCTGGAACGAGGAGTGAAAACGGCTAGGGTTATCACTTCCCCTTTTTTATATAAAAGTGACACGGGTAGGGACACTCCCGTGTCCTGCTTAGGCGAAGCGTTACGACGGTTTTTATGCGTCGGTTCAATACTCGACACGACACACGGGTGGGACACGCCCGTGTCGGCCCAGTTACGCCCGTGCCATGGGGTGTGTAACCCACTCAAGACTTACTCGAGAGAAAACCAACTACTCGAGTACCCGGATTGGACACGCCCGTGACAGCCCAGCCACGCCCGTGACACGGGGCGTGTAACCCACTCAAGACCTACTCGATAGGACTTACTCGAGAGAAAAACAACTACTCAAGTACCCGGATAGGACATGCCCGTGTCACAAGGATGATACGCCCATGTCACTGCCTCTTACTCGAGTACTTTTCCACTTAATCGAGTATATTTCGACCTACACGAGAGCTACTCGAGGATGAGCGGGACACGCCCTGTGACACGCCCGTATCACATGTCGTGTACCCCATACTTGACACTCAACATTCGTCGAGCACTGTTCATCGACCAGAGGGAACACATGCCCTCCGACACGCCCGTGTCGGATGGGACACGCCCGTGACACGCCCGTGACACGGGGCGTGTCTCGCCCGAACACTTCATCGAACACATTTTCGTCGACCTCGTGACTGCTACGCACCCGAGCAGGACATACCCTGGGACACGCCCGTATCACAGGCCGTGTCACCCAAAAATTTGCCAATCCTTAACTTTGGGCTGTTACATGCTTCACAGTTGTCAGCACTCACCTGAGCCCAAGTTAGCTCTCATGGCTCAAAAACAAGCACAAGGGGCCTAGTGCGATTCGGGACATTACAAATGCTAAAAACAAAATAAAAGATTTTGTCCCCGAAATCAGGCTTAGGCTATGGAGAGAAAAGCAAAATAGAAATATAATATGCTGTTAAATAAAATTACCTTGAGCAAACAACTCTGGATAGTGTTTTTGCATCACATCCATCGGCTCCCATGTATATTCCTCCTTCCCATGATTGGACCATAGCACCTTCACCAAGGGAACACTTTTGCAGCGTAACTTTTTTGTCTCGCTATCTACGATCCGCACCGGCTCTATTCGCACAGACCTATCAGACGCCACAACACCATCAAATATGGGGATGTATTGATCGGGCCGCAACATCGCCTTCCGAAGCGACGACACATGGAAGATGTCATGGAGGTTCTTTAGCTCGGGCAGTAACTCCAACCGATAGGCCAGCGGGCCAATCCTTTCCAATATAGTATAACGCACAACATACCTTGGGCTGAGCTTTTTCACACCACGGACACGTGACACTTCATGCATCGGTCGGATTTTCAGGAACACCTTATCACCCACTTGAAACTCCACCATCCGGTGCCTTGCATTGTAATACTTCGTCTGTCGACTTTGAGCCTCCAACATGCGATCCCGTATAATTCTAACCGCCGCATCAGTATCATCAATATATTCAACGCACAAAGCCTTCGGGTCTTCATATTGCACCCAAGACAAAGGGATTCTACACCTCCTTCCGTAAAGAGCTTCATGAGTCGCCATGCCGAAGCTAGCCTGATGGCTATTATTGTATGAGAACTCTACCAACTGTAAGAGCCTTGCCCATGGCTCTCCTCTATCCAACACACATAATCTCAACAAATCTTCCAATGTCCGGATGGTCCTTTCAGATTGCCCGTCCGTCTGAGGATGAAACACAGTGCTGAAGGTAAGGCGCGAGCCCAAATACGCTAGTACTGCTTTCCACTCATTGGAGGTAAACCAACCATCACGATCAGACATGATCGTCTTAGGCACGCCATGATACCATACAAATTGCTCCACAAAGAGGCGTACTAAGACATCCACATGAGCTTCTTTCTTCATTGGGATAAACCGGGCTACTTTCGTTAGGCGTTCAACTATCACCCACACTGAATCATTCCCGGAGCGTAAGCGAGGTAACCCATGGACGAAGTCCATGAAGATATCCTCGAACTTCCATTCGGGGATGACAATGATTGTAACAAACCACCGGGGCTCTTGCATTCTTCCTTCACTCTTTGACAAGCTTCACAGTCTGTAACAAAATATCGGACATCCTTCTTCATTCCCGGCCAACACATGGTCTTCCGCAAGTCGGTGCACATCTTTGCAATACCAGGGTTCACCGAATATTGAGAGCAATGAGCCTCTCTCAAGATATCCTCCCGGATTTTACCGCCTTTGGGAATGTAGAGCCGGCCTCGAAAATAAACGAGGACGTCTTTTAGCGTATACTCATCCGTAGTCCCATCTTTGATTGACTTAATTGCCGGGGCCAGGACCGCATCCACTCCTTGCTCCACTCTAATTCGGTCCCGAATATCACAAACTATGCTCATGCTTGCCCAGTACTCCGTATACTCTGCCGAAGGATCCTTAAACACCAAAGTAATATCCATCTCCTCAATCATCCGAGCCAACTCCATACTCATCAATCGAGCCTCTAGGCTAGAGCCTGGTACCTTCCTACTCAATGCATCGGCCACCGAGTACGCCTTTTCGGGGTGGTAGTTAATGGTGAACTCAATGTCGCATAGAAATTCTACCCACCTCCGTTGTCTCAAGTTCAACTCCTTCTGAGTATGAACGTACTTCAAGTTTTTCTTATCTGAAAAGATCTCGCAGTGGACGCCGTATAGATAATGCCTCCAAACCTTCAAGGAGAACACCACTGCTCCAAGCTCCAAATCATGAACCGGGTAATTGATTTCATGTTTCTTCAGTTGTCTTGAAGCATAATCAATCATGTGTCCATGCTGCATCAACACCGCTCCCATCCCTTGATATGATGCGTCAGTGTAAACGTGAAATCCTTCCTTCCCAAACGGTAGTGCAAGGATGGGGGCGGTGGTAAGTCCGTCCTTCAGCTCCTGGAATGCCGCTTCACATTGGGGTGACCACTCAAATGGCACACCTTTCTTCGTCAATGAATTGAGAGGAAGAGCAATCTTTGAAAATCCTTTTACGAACTTGTGGTAGTACCCAGCAAGTCTAAGGAAACTCCTCACATCGGCCGCCGAATTCAAGGGCGACCACTCCTTCACGGCACGCACCTTGGCCGGATCCACCGCTACTCCTGCTCCACTAATCACATGCCCCAAGAAAGCAACCTCTTTGAGCCAGAATTCGCACTTGCTGAACTTGGTGAACAAGGAGTGCTCTTTTAATTTCTTCAATACCAAGGTCAAGTGCTCAACATGATCCTCCTCCATCTTTGAGTAGACCAAGATGTCGTCAATGAAAACAATGACGAAGATATCTAAATAAGGTTCAAACACCTTGTTCATCAGGCTCATTAAGGCCGAAGGGGCATTTGTGAGCACAAACGGCATTACAGTGAACTTGTACCGTCCAAATCTTGAACTAAAGGCCATTTTCTGGATGTCACCTTCTTGTATTCTCAACTGATAATACCCTGAGCGCAAGTCCAGCTTAGAAAACCAATGCGCTCCCACTAGTTGATCGAACAACTCGTCGATCCAAGGTAGCAGATAAGTGTTCCGCACCGTCAGTCGATTGAGTTCCCGATAGTCTATGCACAAATGCAGTGTTCCATTCTTCTTCTTCACGAACAATACAGGGGCTCCCCAGGGTGACGAACTAAGGCGAACGAACCCTGACTCCACCAGTTCTTGCAGTTGAACTCTAAACTCCGCGAGTTCCTTCGGGGCCATTCGGTAAGCGGCCTTGGATACCGACTTGGCGCCCGGTACTAGATTAATGTGGAAGTCAACCTCTCTATGAGGGGGTAATCCTGTCAGTTTCTCAGGAAATACTTCGGGAAAATCTCGCACTACCTGTACGTCTTTTATATCCAATGCTAACTCCTTCAACTCGAACAAGATCATGAAGACTTCCTCCCCCTTCATATGGGATTTTACTGTCTGAACTGAAGATAACAACATACGAGGTGCAAAGCTAATACCTTCGAAGATGACGTCAGAGTCTCCATGTCTCAAGTAGATTCGTTTCTCTGCACAATCAATCCTCGCAAAGTGCCAGTCCAACCACGCCATGCCCAAAATGATGTCAAACTCTGACATTCTCAAGACCGTGGCAAGCTTATCAAAGGCCTTTCCTTCAATAAATATCTCAAACTCGCACTTAGCGGTTGCAATCATCTCCGAGCCGTCCGGTAGGCGCACTCGTCGGGCTATACCAGTGAAGTGTTGTACGCACTCCATGTCCTTAATGAAGTCCTCGGACACAAAGGAGTGTGAGGCACCAATATCAAACAACGTATAGGTTGGTTTCTCACTAACCATTACGCCTAAGTATCAGAATTGTAAAGTCTCAAGCCAGATTTCTAGAACAACTTAGGTAGACTAAGGATGAATGCTTAATTTCTTCCTCGTAGTCCTCGTCCTGGAGTTGGGTCATGCTTCAATTACTCCCTCAGCGAGTCCCTTAACGCTTGTCTGAACACCAAAAAGACCCGCTTTCAACCACTTTACCATATCCATTATCTCCACCAAGCTCAATTCTGCTATAAACATAAGTGGTTGCCCTAGGCAATCTGCCATGTCTATTATCTCCGCCAGATTCAAAATCCGCTATAAACAAAAGTGCTTGCCCTAGGGGATCTCACAAGACTTTATACAATAGGTTTACATACCTAGGGTCATCCAAACTTCAGGAGATCAACGTATAAAGATCGTACCTAAGGTCAGGTTGGCTAATCTTAAGGTCAAAGTTGGACAACTTAGTGTGAATTACATATGGGCACACCACTGCTTCCACTAAGTCAGTTTGTCCGCAAACTGACTAATCGAACGGGGGTGGTACCATTGTTGAATGACTACTTTAGTTGAGGATCGTGGTAAACTGATACCATTTGTAAGACCCCCCTCCCGAATCCTAAAACACGGCACGAAGGGGTGTCTTATGCACGGAACCGCCGCCTTGCGGTAACATTAGAAATCGGGCTAACCCGTACCGCAAGATGCCTATTCCGCCGGCTACAACCAATATCAATATATACATGCCAACCCAACCATAATATAAGCAAGACGTCAAATCCACACCAACCAAATATTGTCCAAATAGTACAACAAATAGAGAAGCTAAAACATGTTTCTTCAATATCAGAGTACATCTACAATATTGCCCAAACGGCCTATATCAAAATCTCACAACACTCACATCCGTAACAGACGGTAGCGACGACACCGTCACATCAGTCCTTGTCGTCCTGGCCTGGCTGTCCTACTACAAAGTCTGCGGCTGCTCTACCTGCAGGGTGACCTCCTAAAAAGGAAGACATAACAACCGTTAGTCGAAAAGACTAAGTGGCTTCACATCCGCTCCCCCGACGACTCCTCAGCACCGGGCGGAGAAAGGAACAGGGGTACAATTATAATACAAATAGTAAAGCAGGTAAAAGCAGGTGGTAATAGTACATGATTAACAACATTATAAACTAGCAGTTCTACTTGAGCAATTAGTAAATCAACAAGTACAAGTAACTACAACAGGAAAGTAACTTAACTTATAAGGATGCCCATACAAGCTTATAAGTTACGGACCGGGTTACATAAAAGTAACTCATCATATAAGAGTGCCCATACAAACTTATACGATGAGAGTCTTGTTTGTGCAATGTTATGTAATGGTATGTATGCTATGCAATGACTCACCCATGATCGCACCATGCAATTGCTATGCCGACATAAACTATAGTTCCCACTATTCAAGCAGGTAGCTAACCTCTCAAGCGTCAGCCGCCGTGGCCAGACGGTAACAGTAGAGCGGGCATCTCTACTACTAGGCGGGTATCCACACTACTTCACCTAGGCCTCTGTACGCCTCAATGCTAAGAACACAACAGCGGAGCCCATGCGTACTATGGCCCAGCGGGAGCCTCGGGTAGATGTGCACCGAGGACCAAGCCTCGAATTGACCTTGTGTGACCGAGAAGGAGCCTCAGAAGTAAGTACGAGGACCAAGCCCAACCGTTCACTTGGAACGAAAGGAGCCCCGGGACGTAGACACCGAGGACCAAGCCCAACCGCCCAAAGTCTAACTGTCAACTCCCGTAGGTGTGACGATCGGCGAGCCCGTAAACCTGCCACACTATCCTTAACCCAGGATTACGACACCACATGTCGACTCACACCACATGCAAATTCCACAACACCGTGGCATGAAAGGGGACTCGGAAGTAAGCACGAGGACACAGCCCAACCATCCACTCGGCACAGAAGGAGCCCCAGGACGTGAACACCGAGGACCAAGCCCAACCGTCCATCTATACCTCATTACAACATTAACTCAACTAGTGACGGCCAACGCCGCACTTACATCCCTCCACAATACTACCCGTAGGGAGACTACGCTCTAAGTATTGGACTACTACATTTCATTCTAACCATCATACATGCTCATGGCCATGGATTATCCTTCTATTTGTCATTCCAAATGATTTCAACATATTACAAACATGATGCGCATTAATAATAATCTACCAATTTGTATCCAGTCATTTCATTCATCATATTATAAACATGGTGCGCATTTATAATAATCTATCAATTTTAGCAAGTCATATCATGCATTAAATCTTGCACCACAATTCAGTTTTATGAAATCTAATTAACAAGATTTATCATTCACAGCACTACGGTGGTCAGCATAAAATAGTTCATCAAAATCTAGAGTTAATTAGCAACATTGATTCTACCGAATTCAAATTCATATTATATAAACCGCAGAATTTAAGTGCAGAATAAATCTTGACAACAACGTCGACCAGAGATTCCTGAAGCTACAGGAATCTGGTGAAGACGTGCAACCCCTCGATGGAAAGGTCTTTCCATGGGTTACAACTTTCATATTCAGCCCACAACCTAGATTTGAGTGTATCCAATTTGAAATTAGCCTTGAAGTCCGCTGCGTACAGAACACAATTTCTGCATGTAGGATTTATCGGATGTCATGTTCGTTCCAAATTGATGTAGGGATGTCGGATCGGAGATCTCCACGAAGCTAACGCTCTATCTCCGCTCTACACGTCGTAGATCTACCGCACCTACACAGCACCTATCACCCACAATCGTTCCTCGTCACAAGAACGCAGCACAAAGAACAAAGGAGGAATGGTCGACTCGAAAACAACGATCGGAAATTTGAGTCGGAATATTCCCCAAGAAAACACAAAGGTTGCCACTCTTTTTTGAGAACAAGACCAAGGCTATAGGCCAAGATCTGCTCAGGCAAATAGGATCAACCCGATCCGGAAATAAAAAGCCTTGCAACGGCAATTTCGATTCAAAACTTGCAGCGATTTAATTAACGATCCGGAGAAAACGATTTGCGAAAACCACCACAAGTAAAGAGAAGAAATCACACAAGGGAGGTGGGAGGGATTACCCAACTGGAAAGCTTTCACACAAGATAACTGTGGGAGAATCACTCTCTCCATGGATCCACCGGCATCACACCAAAGGATTTGCAACATTCTTCCAAGGAGTCGCACCGAAGGAAGCCGCGCCGGAGTTGCACCGAACGGATGGAGGGAGTAAGGGGGAGGCGGCGGTTTCACACCACAACCAAGGGGGGGCGGCGGCTTGGAGAGTCCTCCTCTTGGCCGAAATTCTCAATGAGAGTTTAGGGTTAATTCTTGTCTAATGATCTCATAACAAAGCCTCCTTATATAGGAGTTACAAACAAGCCTTAGCCCTTCATGATGGAGATGTAATCTCATCCATGCGAATGGCTAAAGACACACCAACATGAAAAATGTTCTAAATTAAAAATAATAAAACATGCAATGAATATAAAATTATCACTTAAACATAGGATAATTTTATATTCCAATTTAAAATAGAGTGCAAGAAAGGAATTAAAAAAGGCTAATGCGTTACAGTGGCGGTAGCACGACGCGGGCGGTGGTTGTAGCATAGCCTTCCGTTAGCGTCATCGTGCCGCCTCACATCCTTGAGTTGTATTGCCTTATCAACCGGATCATCATCAGCATCGGCAGCATCGTCTTCAAATGGTGGACGAGGGGGCACACCATCATTCCCGTGGCTACATACTTTGCATGAAGACGTACAACCACCCGTTGGAAAGGTATTTTCAAAAGCTTCAACTTTTGTGTTTAGTCGAAATCCCAGATCTGGACACATCCTACATGACAATAGCCAAGAAGATCGCTGCGCGCAGAATACAGATTCTGCATGCTTCGTAAAGAGGAATGAACGGCATCAGTTCATCTTCCTTTTCATGTCGATCTTCCAAAATCACTCCAGAAATTCCTCCTCCCTTATTCACCCTCAAAGGGCCATGATTCTTCAGAAAACCATCCACCCATCGTCACATAGAAGAAAGGGGTGGTTGAAGAGATCTAAAACCTAGAACACGTCCTAGCATGGCCATCCCTAGAAAACTCCTTCTCTCCATTAAGAATCTCTTGAGACGATATCTCTCCTAATAAAATAACTAAAGATCTAGAAACAAGGGAGAGGGTAGTAAGCTCACATCATTTTCGGCGTTTCCACCATTTTCGGCCATGGATCTCCTGACTCTTCTCGGCGGCATCTTCTTTCCCATGGCGGCAGCGGATCTTCTCCTCTAAAACTAGATCCAGTGACTTCCTTCTCTCAACAGGAGTTTGTCTCTGAAAAATGGCTGGAATGAGGAGTGAAAATAGTTAGGGTTATCACTTCCCCTTTTTTATATAAAAGTGACACGGGTAGGCACACGCCCGTGTCCTTACCCATGTCCTGCTTAGGCGAAGCGTTAGGACAGTTTTTATGCATCGGTTCAATCCTTTACACGACACACGGGTGGGACACGCTCGTGTCGGCCCAGTCACGCCCGTGCCATGGGGCGTGTAACCCACTCAAGACATACTCGAGAGGACATACTCGAGAGAAAACCAACTACTCGAGTACCCAGATTGGACACGCCCGTGACAGCCTAGTCACACCTGTGACACGGGGCTTGTAACCCACTCGAGACCTACTCGAGAGGACTTACTCGACAGAAAACCAACTACTCGAGTACCCGGATAGGAGACACCCGTGTCACAAGGATGACATGCCCGTGTCACTGCCTCTTACTCGAGTACTTTTCCACTTACTCAAGTATATTTCGACCTACACGAGAGCTACTCGAGGATGAGCGGGACACGCCCTGTGACACGCCCGTGTCACAGGTCGTGTACCCCATACTTGACACTCGACGTTCGTCGAGCGCTGTT
Organism: Platanthera guangdongensis; assembly: GCA_039583875.1. Lineage (NCBI taxonomy): Eukaryota > Viridiplantae > Streptophyta > Magnoliopsida > Asparagales > Orchidaceae > Platanthera > Platanthera guangdongensis. The sequence continues at coordinate 69,637,959 of CM077166.1, read as the reverse complement.
CATCGACCAGAGGGAATACACGCCCTCCGACACGCCTGTGTCAGATGGTACACGCCCGTGACACGCCCGTGACACGGGGCGTGTCTCGCCCGAACACTTCATTGAACGCATTTTCGTCGAACTCGCGACTGCTACTCACCCGAGCAGGACACGCCCTGGGACACGCCCTGGGAAACGCCCGTGTCGCAGGCCGTGTCACCTAAAAATTTGCCAATCCCAGACTTTGGGCTGTCACATGCTTCCCAGTTGTCAGCACTCCCCTGAGCCCAAGTCAGCTCTCCTGGCTCAAAAACATGCACAAGGGGCCTAGTGCGATTCGGGACGTTACAGTTCGGGCCAACCATAGCCAATAATCATTTTGAGATCAAGCCTGCGATTTTGAATATGATTAGGAACAATACACGGTACTCGGGTGTGCCGAGCGAGGATCCTCAGTTACATTTGGCTTAGTTTTCTGACATATGCGGTACTTTCTGCTATGCGGGAATTGCGGATGAAGTTGTGAAACTAATGTTGTTCCATTTTTCACTAAGGGATAGGACCAAGACGTGGTTGCATACGATCGCACCTGGAACCGCTGCCACCTAGGAATCTTTATCTTCCATGTTTTTGGCTAAGTTTCATCCTGTTGATAAAATTGTTAATGCTCGCAGGGAAATAACCACTTTCAGATAGCTGGATCAAGAAACTCTTTCTAAGGCATGGGAGAGATTTGCCGACCTGTAGCGCTGTTGTCCTCAACACGGCTGTGAGCCTTGGAATTTGGTGGAGATATTTTATTTCGCCATTGAGCCAAATTTCAGGGAAATGATCGATGCGGCGGCGGGTGGTACGATCATGAACTTATCTCCTGAGGAAGCGTTGAGACTCCTTAAAGACACGGCCTCCAACATCGCGTACTAGACAGAAGGTAGGAATGCTCCTAGAGGGACGAGAAATTTGTTTGATGTAAATACGGTGGGGCTGCACGCCGAATCGAGCCATCCTGCCTTGGATGGGAAGATGATGTTGACCCGATCGACCCCACCACCTGCCCCTATGATGAGCATATCGTGCCAGGGTTGTGGTAACTCTGACCATCAGGCTTATGAGTGCCCCGCAGGTGAGCTGTTTGCTGACCAGGCAGGTATGGCTTGTGAAGAAAATGTTAATTTTATAAACAATCAAAATCATCCTGTGCTTTACAATAATACTTATAACCCTAATGCGAGAAACCATCCTAATTTCTCGTGGAACCAAAATGCGCCCAGTCAAATATGGCAGGGGGCCAGCATCAATTCGATGCTCAGGCTTCTGGTAGCCAGCCGCGACCGTCTCAGCCGGGTTATAATCATAATTTTGAAGGGATGTGTAAGAGCGCGTTAGAGGAGATGACGAAAAAGTTTGATGAAATGGCCCAGTCGAATATGGCTACTCAGACTACTTCCATGAGGAATTTGGAAACGTAATTGGGACAATTGGACCATGTATTTTCTGAGCGCACCCGCGACACTCTTCCTAGTGACACGGAGAAGAATCTCTGAGTCAGCGACCACAACACGAAGAAGATGGGTGTGAAGAAGGAAGTGAGAACCCTTCGGGATCCCGGATATCTTTCAAAGACCGAGCTAGGATGAGGCTCAACAACCCTCGCTTCCGGCCGTGAATCTTGGAGAGCCTTCAAGTGCTTGGTTGTGTTTCACCCCCTCTTTTCTTGGAGTTGCTTTAACCTGAACTTATGCTAGTATGCTTGAGCTTTAATAACCGTGTTTTGCTTAAGGTCTTGCTATGTTTTTGTGTGGTGATTTCTTGATCATGATGTGGGTTGATGAGCTTCATATTTGTTAGAGAAATTTGTGTTTGAGCCATTCTAGAGACTGCTAGAAGTGCGCGATGTGAAGAGGTGTTTACGACCCTCGATAGTTTGTTCGTCTCTGCTACTACTCTTTGGAGTAATTCACCCTGGCGATGCGGTGACGGCGACCCGCATTAGATTATTGCTGCTTATTGTAGGAAACCCAAAATCAAACCCCTCATTTTTACGTAGCACTTTCACTCATTTATCTGAAAGCTGAATCCATTATCCCTACTTGCAGTCTGCATGAGATCGATACTTGGGGAAGCTACTCCTCCCTTTTACTACTTGGCCGTGAATGATAATCTTACCGCCAGAGCATCACTAGCCCTAGGTATAGACCGCACCAAAATGAGTGATGTGGTCAAACCACTTCTCAAATTGGTTGAAATCAATTTTAAATTAAAGTAGACCCATATAGCTATAATTTTCATGTTGATCATTTTCTCTGAAACAGTCCCTATGTATTTTTAATATTTAATTTAAAACAGGCCAATAATGGGGCAAAAATTAAAAAAACAGGAATTAATAAAATCAGATCCAGCACAGATCTTAAAGCAAATCCAAGGGCTGCTAGCTTTCTTCTTCCTCCAGCCAAGGGCCATGATTGGCCTAACCTGGAGCTTATTTCCATGCTTGTTGCCGGCCACCCGGTCACCTCCCTGGCCGGCCACCCCCGCCATCACCTCCATTGAGGTGGGGGCTATCACCTGGCGGCGGCACGGTCGCTGGTGGGGTGGTTTTCGACGAACATGAAAGATGAAAAATCCATGAAAATTCCGAAAATTCTCTCTCCCAATCGGGCTCAATTGAGCCTGATTTCTCTCCTAAAAAATCTAAAGATCTAGCCCACGAAGAGAGGAGTAGAGGAGGACCTGTAATCGTGCTTGCCTACGGGTTTGTTGGTGGTGCACCATGGTCGGTGGTGGAGGTGATTGGTGCTTTGCAACTACACTACCAACTAACTCGGCTCCTTTAATGGGATTATGGAAACACCTTTGAGTCCAGGATGCTTTTAAGAGGGCTAAATGGGGGAGAGGAAGGGTGTAGCACCATTGACCATTATTGGCCTTGAAGGTGAAAATTTCGGCCCCCCATGGGTTCACTTAACTCGTCCATTTAGGGTTGATTATGGTTGTTGGTCTCCTCTTAATTATCTAGGGAAGATGAATCCAGGAAATGGAGGGGAGGGGAGGGGCGCTTGATCTCCTATGGCCATTAATGGCTTTCTCTCCCCTCTTTCTCTCTCTTCCTTATGGGAGAAATTAAATTCAGCCACTTTGGTGGTTGGCTATGATTATTCAACTCTTCAAAACTGATGAGAGAGAATATATCCATCAATTGGCGAGGCCCTTAGTCTCCCCTGACCATTAATGGCCCTTTTAAACCACTTTGTCTCTCCTCCATTAAAGGGAAAAATGGAGTTTTCTCTATCCTAGTCACAATGGAAGAATTTGATGACCACTCTAGGCTATTGGAAGCCCATTATCTCATAATATTAGATAAAATAAAGTTAGCCCAAGTGGGGGAAATGGGCTTGAGCTGGGTTAGCCCATTTGAGCTAGTTTGACCTAATTATAGGGTAGAGTTGACCTTAGTCCACATGACCATTTGGGTTGACCCCAATGGGTCCTTGGTGACCCACTTGTCTCCCCTAAGGTCTAGGAAGACTTGGGTAGGGTTGGTTGGGCATCTTGGAGGTCACTTGACCCTTAGTTAGGGCACTTTGACCACTTTAGGGCTAGGGTTGACTTGGGTCAACTTAGCCTCTTTATTTGACCCCAATGGGTCCTTGGTGACCCATTAGCCTCCCTTAGGGCTTGTGAAGGTGTAGATGGGTTTCTTTGGCCAAGGGGAGGTCAGTTGACCATGTATGTGCTTAGTTTGACCTGGTTAGGATTTGGGTTGACTTTGGTCAACTTGACCATTTTAGTTGACCCTAGTGGGTCCCCATGGATCTAATAGACCCTCTATCAGGTTAGTGATGTTGTGGTGTTGTCATGGAGTCAAGTTGAAGCCTTAAGGTCATTCTAAACTAGTATTTAGAATTATACTATTTACAGACCATATTGGCCTTCACCTTCCTACCTAAGTTCAACTAGTCTACTTAGACTTCTTAGGGTTTTGACATGACCTAGTAATGAAAAAACCACTCTTAGGGGTCTAGCTGGAAATGGGATGTTACAAATCCCAATAAACAAAAATAAAAATTTTGTCCCTGAAATTCAGGTTAGGTCTGCGGAGTTTCTACTGAGAGCAACTTAGTGTAACATCCCATAGGAAGTTAATGTATACCTTACCCGAGGAGATCCGAGTACTTTTGCTGCATCAAATCTGGTGGCTCCCAGGTATGCTCCTCCTGCCCATGGTTCCTCTGCAGGATTATGACCAGCAGGACCTTCTTGTAAGACCCGCACCGCTGTATCATCTTTCCTGACCGTCTCATAGTGGACCGATGGATCAAAATCTGTCAAGCCATCTATACCAAGAACATGTTGTTTCGGCCATAGTAGAGCCTTCCTAAGAGAGGAGACGTGGAAGATGTCATGTGAACCCGCTAACTCCGGCGGTAGCTCCAATCTATAAGCTAATGGGTCGATCTGCTCCAGGATCCTGTAACGCCCCATATTCCTTGGACTAAGCTTCTTCCGCCTGCGTACCCGTGAGACTCCATGCACCAGACGTATATTTAGGAATATGCAGTCTCCATCCTTAACTCTACTTGGAAATTTCGCGCATCATAATATTTGGTCGGTCTACCCTGGGCCTCTAACATCCTATCTCGAATCAGTCACACCTGGGTATCTGGGTTCTTCACAAATTCCGAATTGAGTGTCTTTGGATCCTTGTCCTAGATCCATGAAAGTTGAATCCTGCACCTCCGTACGATGGTGGAGAGGTGGGTTGAATGTCAGCCGCGAGCCCAGATAAGCCTGGGCTGATCTTCTTTCCTTGGACGTACACTGTCCATCCTGATTCGAGACGACCATCTTGAGCACACCACGATAATGAACAACCACTCACAAATCTTATGAAACACCCACAAGAGTTTTCTTTCAGGTCAGGGTGATCCCAGCTACCTCAGCCAGTGGCTATAATAGTTCCCAAAGACTCTTGCACGTAGCCTTCATTATCCCACAAATGTCACCGTGCGTCACAAAATCCATGACGTCTTCCTTCACTCCGGGACGATACATGTTCCGAGATACACCATACTTCCAGTGATTAGATTTCACATTTGTATGGCTAGACAATACCTCTATAAAATCTCCACATCACAATCAGATTCTTATCCCTACGAATACGCCCGAGTAGCATCGAATACGGTTTACTCCATTTCACTATATTCACGACGCAAAGTTTTCTAGATGGGGTCTAAGGGAAACCCAAGTCAATAACTATTCTGTTCAATAAATAAAAGACAAGCCCCCAATAAATAAAAGATAAGCCCCTACCTCCCTTGGGCTAAGTATCTTTGATATTGCTATGTTATATCCGTCCTAGCTGGGTGCACAGTCCCTAAGGCATCAATCTTTGACTTGGGGTTCCAACCTGAAACTTGTTGATATACTCCATACTTTAAACCCTCTGTGTCACATTTACGACAACCTTATCTGGGTCAAAATGTTCCCAATCCCAACTAAGTCTCTTCCAAACTAGAATTCCTATCTGACCCTCGGTGTTTGTCGTAGTGGTTGTCTCCAGGTAATCTTGTTACTGGTACGAGGGTTGAGACTATGTGTCTTCTACCATTCTGCTAATGGATTATTTGTCCCAATTCTCTTTAAAGCAGTCCTACCAGTTTGAGTAATCCTTGATAGGGACCGTAGGGCCACCTGAGTTTATGGCTTAGGTAGCCATTCTCGTGTTATACTCCTCCTTTATTCTCTTTAGGTATCTCCTTATCTTAACCAAGTTCATACCCAAGGTCTATTTCAGACTAGGGCATATTAAAGTTATCGTGGTTAGTCATGTCTCCTAGTGGGTTGAGTCTAACTCATTGACTAGAGAATTATAAAATGGGATCTTCGCTGCCGCAGGTGTTCCCTGCTAGGCGCAGGGTTTGTCGCAGGCTACAAAGAAGAATTCCAATTGTTAGTTGATGACCAAGTGGAATTAATGAAAAGGTGGACTTTACTTGTTATTCCCCTCATGGGGACTCCACTGCTTCTGCTGCTTAGTTTATCCTCAAACTAAGCTCGAGCGGGGGTGACCCAGGGTTTTGTGGACTTCTTCTCTTGGATCGATGTTCGCTCTGATACCAGTTTATAAGACCCCTTTTTTTTCTTTTAAAACCACCGGGGTCTTATTCCTAGAACCTCCATTTTATGGTGACACCAACTCTCGGGAAGGTCGCCACTACAAAACGCCAATCCTGACGGCCTTTACTATCACCAAAGAGAAAGATAAGTATACACATATTATGGATAAAACTAAGTCCACAATCACATGTAATATATAAAGGAAATCACATCAAGTCCACATATAATAAAAGTGCTGAAATTAAAACAGTGCAAAGAAACATAAATGGGCTCAAACTCGGTACATCAAATCCTCACTACAACCACTCACGGAAGCTAAGTAAACTAATCACTAACAGAACCAGTAGCTGGTGCCCCTGTGCTAAACTGTCCCACCTCCATGAGCACCATACTCTATTGGTGCTGTGTCCCATGCTGCTGCTCCCTGTCTCCCATCCGGAGTCCCTGGAATGCTGTGGTCCAAAAAATGTTAGTCAAAAAGACAAAGTCCTATCATCCCCTCCCCCTCCCCCATGGATCCTAGGCACCGAGCGGGGAGGAGGAAAGGGAAGCTATGAAGGTGGAGAGTAATCAAAGCAGGTGACGGTGGAAACTATTCTAGCAGTTAATTATAATGTATTTACAGCTAATGAAGAAAGGTACAAGCTAGCAGTTTTATGATAGTAAGCAGTAAGGTAAACAATTAGAATGAGAAGCACATGTTAGAAAGACATACTAAGTAGTAAGTAAACTTAACTTATATGAATGCCCATATAAACTTATAAGTTAAGGGGTCTTCTACACGGCTCCCATCATATAAAAAGTACCATACCGATTTATACGATGGGGTGTCAGGTTTACATGCAAGTGTGAGTGTAGTACTATGTTATTCCATAATTCATGTAAGTGTAACTCACACACACGACTCTATGCGCACAGACCTTTAGTTTCCCCCATTTGGGAAACTAGTATCACTCCTAGGAACCTCTGTAGTGGCAAACGGAGACAGTGGGTTGGGCCCGCTAATCCTACGCGGTATCCACACTACCAGGCCTAGCCCTTACATACGCCTCTAGAAGGACACAACCTAGAGTCACCACGTACTAATGCTGGTCATATCCACCAGAATTTCTTTGGCTAAGTGTCAACCAAACCCGCCGAGTCAGTGTATCGATGTCGGTGTGAACGACCGTCCGATACCGAAGACCCACCAACTTATTTATTGATCCAAATCTTTTTGAGTCACCGGCTCCTTGGAGTATCCTGTCCGTTACATCTACCTTCTTAACTTACCGTTCAATGACTAATTCAAAACTATAACAACCAACCTCCCGAGCTACCAGGATGTGTGAATGTGAAACCCTAGTTATACTAGTTGCTGTTAAACATTGATTTTACTTACGGTTTAGGTTAGCCCAGGACTACCGATGGTCTTCCCCGTGAAGGGCTCTCGAGGGCACTAGGAAATACGATGGGCTGATGTAAGACTCCCCTTTTTTTCTATAATAACACCAGGGTCTTAGGCCCAGAACTGCCGCTTTACGGTGACACCTTTGCGCCCGGGAAGGTCATCACTACAAAACGCCGATCCTACCGGCCAAATCGATCACAACTGTAGAAAAATAATAAAGGCAAGTCCACAAAAATCACATAAATAGTAAATAAACTCCACGAAGGGATGTCCACAGATGTAATAAAAGTACTAAAAATATGGGCTCATGCCCAGTACATCAAGTCCTCAGTACATATCTCTCATCGCGGAAGCAAAAATAATATAATTACTAGCAATCAGGACTCACATCCCCTGCCGTCTGAACTCCGATACTAGACTGCCCGATCTCCAAGCATGCCGACCTCCGGGGCTGCTCCTCCATGCTGGGCTCCAGGTCCCCTAAAATGATGTGGTTCGAAAACTGTTAGTCTAAAAGACTAAGCCCTATCATCCCCTCTGCTTCCCCCATGGCTCCTAGGCACCGAGCGGGGAGAAGGAAAGGAGAGGACTGATGCGTGGAAATCGGCAACCGCACCGGTCGCACAAGTAATAAAGTTTGGGAATAAATCCCCGAGTGTCGGTCTCTTGAGGAATGCAATTAGCATAGAGCGACGACAGTTCAGAAAATATCGTTATGAGGGTTATACGCAGAAAAGAATAAAATGGGGCTTGTGATATTGTGGTTTTGATCTAATAAACTAATTAAGGCTGTGCGGGTCGAAGGCACCACTTCGCAAGGTGAGGTGAGTGTATCGGCCGCGATGCCAAACTTCGGTTGGGCGAGTGGACAGAAAGCTAATGGATGGAAGTGTTCTTGTGCGGAGTGCAATCAGGTGAAACAAGGGTATGGAGTGGATGTGGAGTGAGTGAGGCGCATTCACAACACATAACTCAAAGCAAATGAAAACTACAACATTCACTTAGATATAGAGTAGAAAATGTAGTTCATTACAATATCAATTCATTCCATACAACGGAGGAAGGAGGAAGAGGCGTAAACCACTATAGGGTGAAGGTCCACCACAGGTCGTGGCCGGAATAACGAGTTGTCAATCCGCTTCCGAGTTCAGTCTGAGGAGGCTTCCGGTACCAACGAGCTGTCACCTCGAAGGCCTTTGAGTCCGTTCTCTAGGTCGTCTTCTTTGCCAAATCAGGTGGAAAGCTTGGAGTTGAGGTAATTAATGGTCAGGAGCTTTGCCGGAGGGTTTGAAAAGCTTCAGAATCACCGGCTACGGACTCCCGATGAAGGTGGAGGTCGATGGAGCAGCTCAAAAGGTAGAACTGCACTTCCCGTGCACTCTCCGATCGCAGAAATGACCCGTCGTACCCTAATTCGCAGAGCAAGCCCTTAAATACGGAGGCAGAATAAGCAGAGCGCACGATCAGTGGCGCACGACCAGTGGTCGTGCGCACTGTCAGTCGATGATCGTGCACAATTTCCAATTAAACCTGCAACTTGCACAGAAACATAAGCAGATATGCGGACGATTAGTGGGGCACGACCGCAGGTCGTGCGCACTGTATCCACAGATCGTGCGATTGGCTAAGATATAACTGGGGAAAAGGAGAATGTAATGCGCATGATCAGTGGCGCACGACCAGTGGTCGTGCGCAGTGAGTCCAGTGATCGTGCGTAGTGTTCCTATATCGTCGGGGTCTCCCGAGCAGTTCCGGAGCTCGCACACGACCCATGCACCAGCAGAAGAGGCAGATAGGCCACCAAAAGTGCACACCACATTCTCAAGACACGGCTAGAGAACAAGTAAAACAAATGGAAATATAAAAACATCTACAACACACAGAAAACGGGCCTAAAGTGCACTTAATCATGAAATAGGCAAGTAAGCAAATATAAGCAGTTATAGCTCTCAAGTGCAGTGCTACGACGATTAGCTGGCCCAGATGAGTCGAAAAATCAGTGTAATAATTAGACTCATCACACCCCCAGACTTACCCATTTGTGCGTCCCGCGCAAATCATTACTCTGTGGACGGTAAGACAGCTAGCTGGCTTACAAACTTCAAAATAAGGTAGGACAAGAAATCAAATACATCATGCACATCGAAAATGGAATAGAAAAACTTTTTAATTATACTACGGAGCTTAAATTATTCGACAGAGGTAAATAAATATTGTGTCTACTTAAAATTAGAATTCTGGAGAATCGTTCGGTCATGTGTACGGAGAAAGTATACTGGCCACTAAGTTGAGCATTGCCAAGATCGGGGTCTCGTGATGTAACGCCCCCGATTTTTCGATGATTTTATTTGTTTGGGCAAAGTCAGATTTATGATGTCGTGGCATTACTTTTAACGTCGAGTGTTGGATTTGAGTAGTTTTGGACGTGCTCGTCCAATTTTATCGCAACCCGAGCATTTTTGGAGTCTCGACGCGCGATCGAAGTTTTGGGTTTTGTTTTTGTTCGCCGCATATTTTGGCGGTTAATATCTCGGGAATGGCTCGTAGGATTTTGGTTTTGACTTCGCCGTTGTGTCCGTAGCATCAGTTTTCGCCTATGGCATGAGTTTCATTTAATTCGACGCGTTTGAGATCTCATGTTTCCTCGTTCTACTATCTGAACACGATAATTGCTTTATTACTGACTGCTTGTTTTGATTCTCGGGAAGCCCACCTAAAGGTATGGGATTTCATCGAACCAACCTTATTGTATTTATTTTTTGGGCGCTGTATCGAGTTCGACAATCATCGAGCGGAGCTCGACGATTGTTTTCTTTTTTGGGCGCTGTCTGAGATCGACGATTGTTTTTATTTTTTGGGCGCTGTCTGAGGTCGACGATCATCGAGCGGAGCTCGACAATTGTTTTTCTTTTCTGGGTGCTGTCTGAGGTCGACGATCGTCGAGATGAGCTCGACAATTATTTTTCTTTTCTGGGCGTTGTCTGAGGTCGACGATCGTCGAGCGGAGCTCGGTGATTGTCGTGCTGAGCTCGACAAAATGTCGAGCGGAGCTTGCTGTAGGTCTAGCGGACCTTCGTGTTGAGTTCGACGATCTGGCCCTTCGAATTGAGTTCGACAATTTTCGAATTGAGTTCGACGATCTTCGAATTAAGTTCGACGATCGGGCCCTGCGTTCTGCGTTCGACGATTTTCAATTTGGGTTTGACGATCAGGCCTTGCGTTCGACGATTTTCGAACAGATTTCGTCGAGTGGATCCTCCCTTGTACTCGAGTAGTTTCCCCGTGCAGTACTCGAGTAAGCCCTTAGTACTCGAGTAATTCCCTTGCTATACTCGAGTAAGAGCCTTAGTGCTCGAGTAATCCCCGTGATGTACTCGTGTAATTCCCTTAGAATTCGAGTAATCCGTTCCTCCTATCTTGGGAAAACCGGTTCAGCTGAACCCAATTTATTTTGTTGTTCTTCCTGTTATCACCTTAGTATAAATACCTTCTTCAACTTCTTCTCTGATTCTTTTTCCACCCGAGAGGCGTGAGCGAGAAAGAGATTGTCTGTCCTTACTTCTTCCGGTGGCCGTCGACGGTGCTCCGGTGCTCGGAATTTCAAACTGATCGTAGATCTGGAAAGCTCTCGTCGAGAGCTACGCCCTCGTGGTAATTTATTCCCCGTTTCTTGAGATTTCTCGTTAGGATATTTCAGTCCTGATCCCCTTTTCGACCCTTTTTTTTCTAGATTTCAACTCCTCCCGCAGTCTTTTGCCCTGATCTACGACGTGGAGCGATTCAGAGGACTTTTACGGAAAAAAAACCAAGGCAAGTGGTGGTTACCCCTCGTTTCTCTTTGTCCGATCTGATGGTAATGACTATACTTTCATGTTCTTTAAATTTTCTACGCCTATTCTTCCAAATCATTGTTATGACAAATCATTTCAACGTTCCTTTGTTGTTGTACAGTGTTGTCTTGGAAAGCTCGATTTTGTCTGATTTTGGTTAATTGTTCCTGGTGTGTCTTAATGATGGCTATACATATTTTAGCTTTCGTTATTTAGCGCGTTAGAAGTTATCTAGGACTGTAAATTGCTCCTAGAGGTTGATAACCGCGTCTTGAGTTCGGTAATGTCAAGTAGAATCTGTCGAGCCAAATCTCGAGATATTTGTGTTGTGGTTTCTTTGGGTTTCTTGAATGCGGGAGTTAGTGGACGATTCCACCTCCGTAGTGTTTGTTACCTTCATTAGTGCCCTGTGGAAGTCTACCTGGTTTTTTTGGATGTCTGCGGTGTATGGTGGAGAGTATGAGACTTCCTCGCAGTTAGACAGATTATATATCCGTTTTGTTTTTGTGTGGTGTGTCCAAGAGTGACCACTTCGCCTGTGTTTTTGGGTGGTGTGTCCAAGAGTGACCACTTCGCCCGTGTTTTTGGGTAGAGTCGACCACATGTGCCTAATAAAGGTTTTGTGTTTGTTGAATTTTGTGAAGTGGAAGTGGGTGACGGGTTAGGCCGGCGGCCTGGGCGGATAGCTTTGGTGGACTAGGCGGACTGGGCGGACTGTGATGTGCGGCCTGGTGGAAGGTCTCGTGGACAGCCGGCTATCTTTTGAGCGGTTTATTTGCATGGAGTCCGCGGACTGTGTGGCCTGGTTTCTGCGGATAGGGTGTTTGCTGATTGGCTTTACCAAGGAGCGGCCTGAGCGGATGGAGGCTTGCGGACTGGTGCATTTCTCAGTGGCCGCGGGTGCAAGTTTGTGCTGATAGGAGGGTTGGATCATGTTCGCGGGAAGCTTGCGGACTGGCGTGTCCGCGGTGTGGGCTATTGCGGACTGAGCGTAGAGCTTAGCTGAGGCCTTGTTGAGCTCTGGTGTTTTTGTGTGGAGGTCTTTGGCGGACTGGTGTTTGGAGTCCGGGAGGAGGCTGCTGCGTTGGACAGGAGTGCGAGGAGTTTGCGGACTGCTGGCGGTCTGTGCTTTGGTGTTTGGCGGACGGGAGTTTGAGTCCGCCATGCTCGCATTTGGCCTTTGATGGTTTTTGGACTTGGTCACACTTTGTGCCAAGTTCATGGTGTCCGCCGCATCCACCAAGTCCGCTGTGACCGGGCGGACTGTTTCTATCTGCCTTTGGTCGTGGAATTGTGGCGGATTGAGGTGTGAGTCTTACGGACTGCCTCGGGTTGGTGCGGACAGCCATTGAAGGGGGTTGCTGTCCTGCAGTGGTTGGAGCTTTGCGGGCTGATGCCTTGTCCGCATAGCTTGGGCGGACTGGAGAGGGTTCGCCAATGTTTGCCTTGCTCCTGGCGGTTTTCCTTGGTATCCGGCTAAGTCCTTGCGGACTCGGCGGGCGGTATTTGCTATCGCGCGGGCTGGGGAGGTGTCGCTATCTCTTGGTCGGTGACCACACTCCTCACCTTGCCTATAAATAGGACGCCCCTGGCAGGTCTACAGTAATCGAGTAACTTGAGTGAACAGTAAGTTAGGTTGAGCGAAGTGCTGCGGTCTCAGTTTGTCAGTCCGCGCGGATTGTTTCAGTGCTGACGTTTGCTGTGTGCAAGTCGCGCGGGTAGCTTCAAGGAGCCAGGAGTTTGGCTTTGACTTCGGTCAAGTACTTGGAAGTGTGCGGTCTCTGCGGACTCAGCAGGAGATCGCTCTGCGGCTTGTCATTTCTATTTCATCTTTGCCAGATTCAATAACCTGTCCGCCGGCTTCAGGCGGGTAGGGGTGTTCCTCAGTTCAGGTTCAGCAGGAGACGAATAACGGTGTGTCCGCGCGGCCTCGCGGCTTCGGCAGACTCCGTGGCTATTCGGCGGATTGCAGCTTAGTTCGGGCGATCTCAGCGGACTCGGCGACCTCGGCGGCCTCGGCGGTCTCGGCGGACTCCGGTGTTGTCCGCCCAGCTGGTTTTTTGGTGCTTTATGTTTACAGCTGTTATACTAGCGAAATCATGTCTCGCTATGTATGCCTCGTGTTGTAAAGAAGTGAATGAATAACAGACATGCTTGTGCTTCCATTGTTTGTTGGGATTAACCCTTGTTCCTTGGTTTTCCGCCGGTTCAACGTGAGAACTGGGTAGTTCCGAAGATATTAATTTTGCGTTTGGGCTATCTTGCTGACCACGTTGAGAAAATTTAACATGGTATTAGAGGGAGGTTCAGTTGCGTGAGCGGAAGTCAGCCAGTGTTGTTACTTAGTGATTGAGTGGTGATCAACCTGTGTTGTTGCTCGGAGCTTCTGAAAGGTTGCCAACAGGTGTTGCAATGGAAGGGAGCTTTGCAAGAGGTCTGGGCATTGAACTCTTAACGCCGACTAACTTTAAAAAGTGGAAGTCATGCATGAAGAGTTATCTTCTTGGCGAGGAGCTGTGGGAAGTCTTCGGTGGTGACGACAGGCAGGAAGTCACTGCTGCTTTCGGTACTACTGAGCAGGTTAGGCTCTGGAGAAGAACAAATGCTAAGGAGGAGTTCATTCTGAAGAGAGCCGTGTCTCCGGAACTGTTTGATCACATTGTTGGATGTGAGTCGGCTGCTGATATTTGGACAACCATTATTGAGTGGTTCAATAGGAAGAATGTGGCGCGGCTTCAGTTCCTGGAGAATGAGTTGGCCAGGGCAACTCAGGGAGACCTTTCCATCTCCAAGTACTTCTTAAAGATGAAGAGCTTGTGTGCTGAGCTGTCGGCACTGGATCCTGATGAGCCTATCTCTGAGGCGAAGATGAAAAGGCACATTATCCACGGCTTGCGGAAGGAGTATGTGACCTTTGTCACATCTGTTCAAGGGTGGGCTACTCAGCCGTCTTTGCTGGAGCTGGAGAATCTGCTTGCCTCGCAGGAGAGCTTAGCAAGGCAGATGGCTGGAGTGAATCTGAATCAGGAAGGCAGCGAAGCTCTCTTCGCAGGCAAGAAGAAAGGATGGGAAGGGAAGAAGAAGAAGAAGGTGCAGGTCGTTGGTGAGAAGGAGACTTCAACTTCATATCCACCGGAGAGGAGCAATGCTCCTAAGGACTGGAAGAAGAACCTGAAGTGCTACCGGTGTCATCAGCGAGGGAACTTCAAGCGGGACTGCAAGGTCAAACTGCAGCCTGGGCATGCTGCGAGAAAGGAGGAAGCTTGCTCGAGAAGTGAAGAAGCAAGATGGGGCGGAGCTTTCATGATAGGCACTAGTGTCCGGGCCTTGTCTGCTGAGGACTTCAACAGTGAGTGGATCGTGGACTTCGGGTGTGGTCATCACCTCACCGGAGACAAGTCGAAGTTCACCTCCATGCAGGCGTACTCAGGTAATGAAGCTATTATCACTGCTGATAATACTGTTTATGCAGTAGAGAAAGAGGGGGTCATGTCTTTGGGTAGTGATCAGGGGCCACTCACGTTAAGGAGTGTGTATCACGTGCCTGGCATGAAGAAGAACCTCTTCTTGGTGACCAATACGGTGGACGCTGGGTATCACGTTCTGTTTGGGCCAACAGACGTGAGGTTCCTTCGCAACGTATCAGCGGTGAAGGCTGATGTTGCTCATGTTGGGAGAAGGGTGAAGAACTTGTTTGTTCTTTCCACCAGTGCTTATGTTGATAAGATGAGGGCCAATGATAGTGCTGCTATCTGGCATGAGAGGCTGGGGCATGTTGGCATGAACAAGCTGAAGGCGATGGCTAGTAGAAGTCTGGTGAGGGGGTTGCCTAAGTTGTCCTCCTTTGGTGATGGGCATGTTTGCGTGGGCTGTCAATACGGAAAGGCACATCGCCTTCCGTTTGAGAAATCACAAACAAGGAGCAAGAAATCATTGGAGTGCATTCATGGCGACCTCATGGGACTGACGGTTACTGCCAGCCTTGGTGGAAGCAGATACATGCTTGTCTCGGTTGATGACTACTCAAGGTATACTTGGGTGTACTTCTTAAAGGAGAAGACGGAAGCCTTCCGTTTGTTTGTGGAGTTTAAGGAGTTGGTAGAAGGCCGGCTTGGCTTGCGGATTAAGAAGCTTAGAACTGATAACGGGGGTGAATTTGTCTCCTCCGAGTTTTCTAACTTCTACAGGAAGCACAGGATCCAACGGGAGCTTACTTGTGCTCACACTCCACAACAAAATGGGGTAGCGGAGCGAAAGATCCGTCATCTGACGGAGACCTGCAAATGCTGACTTCATGCGAAAGATATCCCAAGGTCTTTTTGGGCGGAGGGGATGTCTTGTGCTGCGTATGTTATCAACCGGATGCCACTCAGCCCTATCAACATGAAGACTCCTATTGAGCTATTGCTGAAGGAGAAGCCGAGTGTGGAACACCTTAGGGTGTTCGGTTCAACTTGCTACGTGCATGTCCCGGATGCTTCACGGACAAAGCTGGATGCGAAGGCAAGGAAACTTGTCTTTGTTGGCTACGATGAGCAGAAGAAGGGATGGAAATGCATGGACCCTGTGACGAAGAAGTTCGTGGTGTCAAGAGACATTGTATTTGATGAGCTGACATCATATGGAGGTGGCTCGGTGGAGCTAACCAGAAGTAGCAAGGTTGAGGAAGCACCGGTGGTAGCTGCTGAAGGCTTGGAAGAGGAGCTTGCTGTTTCACCAGCAGCTCCTGTTGCTTCGAACTCTGAGGCTGAGCCTTCTGGCTCAGGAAGCAGGGTGAGAACTGCTCAATGCTTGCCCCAGGTAGGAGTAGAGCCCGAAGAAGCAATGGAAGCCGTGAGCAAGGAGTCGTGTCTTCGGAGATCGAAGAGGGTGGTTAAGCCACCGACTCGGTACTCTGATGGGAATGCAGTAAGCTTTGTCTCCTGCTTCTTTGCAGGTCCTCTGGATGAGCGAGAGCTTGCAAACTTCAACGAGGCCACTGGAGTGAAGGAGTGGGAAGATGCCATGAAGGAAGAGATTGATGCTCTGAAGAAGAATGAAACTTGGGACCTTGTGCCCAAGGTTGATGGCATTACTCCGGTTACTTGCAAGTGAGTGTATAAGTTGAAGAAGAAGGCTGATGGGAGCATTGATAGGTTCAAGGCTCGCCTGGTCGCTAGAGGATTTTCACAGCAGTATGGAGAAGACTATGAGGAGACATTCAGTCCAGTTGCGAAGATGACTTCTGTAAGAGTGGTGATCGCCTTGGCTTCCAGCAAGGGATGGAGGTTGTGGCAACTCGATGTGAAGAATGCCTTTCTTTACAGAGAGATTGACAAGGACATCTTCATGGATCAGCTGCTTGGTTTTGTCTCTGAAAAGCATCTGGAGTATGTCTACAAACTCAGGAAGGCTCTCTATGGGTTGAAGCAAGCTCCTAGAGCGTGGTATGTGAAGATTGCAGAGTACTTGCAATTCTGTGGATACCTTGCTTCCAACCCGGATTCAAGCTTGTTCGTCAAGAAGAAGGGGGAGCTACAAGTCTTGGTCCTGCTGCATGTGGATGACATGATCATCACAGGGAATTCGGAGGGGGAAGTAGCAAGGCTCAGAGCAGAGCTTGCTATACGCTTCGAGATGAAAGATTTGGGAGAGTTGCATCACTTTCTCGGTCTGGATGTGGAGAGGAAGGAGTGCGGGGTTCTCATTAGCCAGAAAGGGTATGCTGATCGCATTGTGAACCGGTTTGGCATGGGCGAAGGGAAGAAGTGCTCTACTCCACTGGAATCTCGGCTGAAGCTTCGACGAGATGAGGGAAGGATTCTTCATGATCACTTGGTGTTCAGGGTTCTTGTTGGGAGTTTGATTTACCTGACAATTACAAGGCCAGACATTGCTTATGCTGTTGTCTGAGTAAGTCGGTATATGGCTGAACCAAGGCAATCTCATCTAGTGGCGGCGAAGGGAATTCTGAAGTATGTCAAGGCTTCTTCTGATATGAGACTCCTCTATAGAAGGGACTCGGAGTTTGCGTTGCTCGGGTACACGGATGCTGACTATGGCGGTGATTCGGATGATCGGAGGTCTACTTCAGGTTATGTGTTCACTTGCGGTTCAGCTAGCATCTCGTGGTGTAGCAAGAAGCAGGACTCGGTGTCGGTTTCAACCATGGAGGCGGAGTATAAGGCTTCGGCCTTGCCTGCTCGGGAAGCCGTTTAGTTGAGGAGGCTTATAGAGGATGTTCATGAAGAAGTGCAAGGTCCTACTTTACTCCGGGGTGACAATGAGAGTGCTCTCAAACTGGTTAACAATCCAGTGTGTCAAGCTAGGACCAAGCATATAGAGATTGATCACCATTTCATCAGGGAGAAGGTGTTGGAAGGATCTCTGCTGGTCGGGCATGTTCGGAGTGAAGATAATCTTGCTGACATCTTCACGAAGCCACTCTTGAAGGGGCCTTTTGAACGCTTGCGCAGATTGCTGGGCTTGGTCACCACTTCCCACTTCAAGGGGGAGTGTTGAATTTTGTGAAGTGGAAGTGGGTGACGGGTTAGGCCGGGCGGCCTGGGCGGACAGCTTTGGCGGACTAGGCGGACTGGGCGGACTATGATGTGTGGCCTGGTGGAAGGTCTCGTGGAAAGCTGGCTGTCTTCTGAGCGGTTTGTTTGCATGGAGTCCACGGACTGTGTGGCCTGGTTTCTGCGGATAGGGTGTTTGCTGATTGGCTTTGCCAAGGAACGGCCTGAGCGGATGGAGGCTTGTGGACTGGTGCATTTCTCAGTGGCCGCGAGTGCAAGTTTGTGTTGATAGGCGGGTTGGCTCATGTTCGCGGGAAGCTTGTGGACTGGCGTGTCTGCGGTGTGGGCTATTGCAGACTGAGCATAGAGCTTGGCTGAGGCCTTGTCGAGCTCTGGTGTTTTGCTGTGGAGGTCTTTGGAGGACTGGTGTTTGGAGTCCGGGAGGAGGCTGCTGCGTTGGACAGGAGTGCGAGGAGTTTGCGGACTGCTGGCGATCTGTGCTTTGGTGTTTGGCGGACGGGAGTTTGAGTCCGCCATGCTCGCATTTGGCCTTTGATGGTTTTGGACTTGGTCACACTTTGTGCCAAGTTCATGGTGTCCGCCGCATCCGCCAAGTCTGCTGTGACCGGGCGGACTGTTGTTATCTGCCTTTGGTCGTGGACTTATGGCGGATTGAGGTGTGAGTCTTGCGGACTGCCTCGGGTTGGTGCAGACAGCCATTAAAGGTGGTTGCTGTCCTGCAGTGGTTGGAGCTTTGCGGGCTGATGCCTTGTCCGCATAGCTTGGGCGGACTGGAGAGGGTTCTCCAATGTTTGCCTTGCTCCTGGAGGTTTTCCTTGGTATCCGGCTAAGTCCTTGCGGACTCGGCGGACGGTGTTTGTTATCGCGCGGGCTGGGGCGGTGTCGCTATCTCCTGGGCGATGACCAGACTCCTCACCTTGCCTATAAATAGGCCCCCCTGGCAGGTCTACAGTAACCGAGTAACTTGAGTGAACAGTAAGTTGGGTTGAGTGAAGTGCTGCGGTCTTAGTTTGTCAGTCCGCGTGGATTGTTTCAGTGCTGACCTTTGCTGTGTGCAGGTCGCGCGGGTAGCTTCAAGGAGTCAGGAGTTTGGCTTTGACTTCGGTCAAGTACTTGGAAGTGTGCGGTCTCTACGGACTCAGAAGGAGGTCGCTCTACGGCTTGTCAGTTCTGTTTCATCTTTGCCAGCTTCAATAACCTGTCCGCTAGCTTCAGGCGGGTAGGGGTGTTCCTCAGTTCAGGTTCAGCAGGAGACGAATAACGGTGTGTCTGCGCGGCCTCGCGGCTTCGGCAGACTCCGTGGCTATTCGGCGGATTGCAGCTTAGTTCGGGCGATCTCAGCGGAGTCGGCGACCTCGGCGGTCTCGGCGGACTCCGGTGCTGTCCGCCCGGCTTGTTTTTTGGTGCTTTCTATTTACAGCTGTTATACTAGCGAAATCATGTCTCGCTATGTATGTCTCGTGTTGTAAAGAAGTGAATGAATAACAGACCTGCTTGTGCTTCCATTGTTTGTTGGGATTAACCCTTGTTCCTTGGTTTTCCGCTGGTTCAACGTGAGAACTGGGTAGTTCCGAAGATATTAATTTGGCGTTTGGGATATCTTGCTGACCACATTGAGAAAATTTAACAGTGTTTTCTTTTTGGTGAAATATTCATGTAGTCACCTTATAGCCTTGTGCGTCTCGTGTACTCTTGCGGAACGTGACGATTCACGTAGGAGTCTTTTCCTGTTGATGCCCTGTTTTCTTTTGTACTTTACTTTAGTGCTTTTGGTCTTGGGTTTGTACCCCTGTTGACCTTTGTTTATTTCGGCTTAGTACTTTTCCTACCACTATTTGTACCTTCTTGCTGAGGTGTTCTGTCTT
Organism: Platanthera guangdongensis; assembly: GCA_039583875.1. Classification (NCBI taxonomy): domain Eukaryota; kingdom Viridiplantae; phylum Streptophyta; class Magnoliopsida; order Asparagales; family Orchidaceae; genus Platanthera; species Platanthera guangdongensis. The sequence goes on along the minus strand of CM077166.1, from coordinate 69,618,260 downwards.
TGGAATGCCTCAGGTTCAGAGCAGTAGCAGTTAGCAGTGCTGGTTTTGGAGTTTTCCGGGCGGCATTGTTGGTCGTGGTTGTTACCTCGTCATAGCGAGGTAGTTTGATGTTTGTTTAGTTTTACTAGTTCAGACATACTTTTTTTCGTGGGTTCGTGTCAGCTTGTTGGCGCCCACTGAATTGTTAGTTGTTTGATACTTGCTAGCTGCTCATTTCTTTAAATGTGGATGTAGATTATTTCTTCTCTGGGAGGATTTATGTTAGGAATGCATGTTATATATTTTCAACTATAAAATCTACTACTATTAATTCATGCATTGCATAATTTGAAACTCTAATTTGTTATTTTTAGCGACCGTAAAAGCTATCTTTCCTACTATAATAAATTTAGAGTCTTACATGGCATGAGTTGTCCTTTAGGGACGTTTTACTCATGTAGGATGTTTGAGTTAATCTAATCAAGTATTTTTCCACAACGTATAATAAATTTTGATTTGTGGACTAGATGAGCCACTAAGCCGAGGGATACAGCTAACTACTGCACTTAACTGATTTTCCTTAAAATAACTTAAAAAGAACTTTTCTTCATGTTTAGTTTGGTGTCTGCCTGAACATCCGCAGTTATCCCCTGCTGACGTGGCATCATGACGTGCATTTTCCCTTACTCTGATAAACTTTTTATGCGGTGAAAATGTGGGTTGTGACAGTTGGTACCAAAGGGAGGTTGCTTGAGAATTTGTCGGGCAACGTGTGAGAGTTATGTAGTATGGAATGCATAACCTCACCACATGAATGCGACTAGCACGTTTCTTTTTCGTTGCATGAGAATGTCATGTAGTATGGGATGCATAACATTTTCATGCGTACGCCGCTCATAACATGCATTAGGGCCTTTTTAGAATGCATAACATAATCATGCAGAGCATAACATTGCATAAGCACAACGTGCCAAGCTAAAGATTTGCGGGATGACATATGTATACACATGGTTTTAAATCAGAAAAAGAATAAAGAATACATGCATGCATGTCATAGGCACAAGAGTCAATAGGATGAGAGAATATCATCCTAAGTAGGACATAGCATCATTATAAAATCCCAGAGCAAGTTGAAGCGTAAGCGAGTGTCTTTTAAGTATGGTCTGAGCTAGTCGTGTGGCTTTGTTGTAAGCTAGGATTTTGATGAGTTGTTCGTTTGCTTTTTTAGAAATGCCGCCAAAGCGTCCTGCGACGAGGTCGACTCCCCAGTCGGAGGGTGAGTCATCAGGTGCGCAAAGTGGCGCGATTATCGAGAGTTTGCGTCAGAGCAATGAGGATCTGTTGAGACAATTGGTTGCGATGCAATCGCAAATTCAGCCTTTGTTGTCTACCGCTCCCGCGCAACAACCTTCAGTGCAAGAGCCCGCCTTGGGATAAGCCGTGCCCGATACCCCTGCTCCTCTGGTGCCCCCGATTGCGATACCACCAGAAATGAATTTCATATCGCACTTCCAGCGGTTGGGGCCTCCCACCTTCGACGGGTGTGCTGACTTTGTGATTGTAGATGATTGGATCATCTCCATCGAGGAGATGTTTTCGTATTCTGGAAATCTAGAAGAACAAAAGGTTATAATTGCAGCCTATCAGTTAAAAGGTCTGGCGAAGAGTTGGTGGATTCGGGAAAGAGAGGGTCTGAAGGATGGCTGTTCTTGGGAATCTTTTAAGAAGATGCTGCTGTAGAAGTTTCTACCCTCGGTCGAGCAAGACCGCCTCATGAATAACTTCCTGCATCTAAAGTAGAGATAGCTCATCGTGAGCGAGTACGAGATTGAGTTTAGCAAACTGAGCAGGTTTGCTACTGATTTGGTAGCTTCTGAGGAGGGAATAGTGAAACGTTTTTCGGGAGGATTAAGAAGCGATTTCCAGCAGTTGGCATGCGCTTACCAAGCTGAAAGTTATGCTGAAGCTGTGTAAGCCGCTTTAAAAGTGGAGGCGATTGAAAACGCCAAGAACCGCGGTACTGTGGCAAGAAACGAGAAAAGAAAAGGCGTTGAGGATGGTAGCTCCAGGGCATCTGACCCTTCTTCGAAGAAGAAAAGTAAGGAAGTGTGTAGCTTCTGTGGTCGTCCTTTCCACCCCTACGAAAGGTGCTTCAAGAGGACTGCAACCCTGAAGCAGCAGTAGGTGCACGCCATCCAAGGTGCTCCGAAGGGAGAGCTTGTGTGCTCGTTTTGTACAAGGAAGGGTCATGAATTGACTCGCTGCTGGCTGAAAGAAATGATTTGCTTCCAGTGTGGGCAGAAGGGACACCAGAAGTCTTCGTGCCCCCAGGCTCAGTGCCCACTGCAGCCTGCCCCCACTTAGAGCTCTGCCACCGCCACCAAACTTGGATAAAGGAAAAGGAAAGCTGAACTTGATGACGAGCGAGGACGCCCAAACCTCTACGCAAGTGATATCAGGTTATCCTCAGTTTAACTTATCCTTGTTAGTTATCATTGTTGCCCTAGTTATCGTTCGTTTAGTTATGTATGTTACGATTTTAGGGGAGTTTAAGGTGTGGAATAGGTGGGCCCGCGTTCTTTTCGATTCGGGTGCCACCCATTCCTTTGTGGCCCGGAGATTTGTTGATAAACATCGCCTGAGTGTGAACCACTTGGGAGGCTCCTTCAATGTCAAGCTCCCTTCCGGTGATTCGGTGATATCTAACCAAGGAGTTCTGAGATGCCCTATTTATCTTGGCAATTTTCTGGCCTTCGCGGATCTGATGATTTTGGATCGGTCTGATTTTGATGTGATTCTGGGCATGGATAAGTTTTGGATCTGTCCAAGTATGATGTGGTCATCCAGTGCAAGGCTAAGCGATTGGATTTCAGAATGGACAACAGACAACCAATGAGCGTCTATGGATTTCAGGACAGAGTTTATCCTGTCATTTTTGCGGTACGTGCTTGTCGTGCTATGAAGTCTTGTTGCGAGGCGTTTTTGGTTTCTATTTCTGCTCTGGAAATAGCTTTCGTTATGCCACATCTTGAGGATGTCTCGGTGGTGCGAGAGTTTCCAGATGTCTTTCCTGATAGTCTTCCAGGACTTCCTCCGGAAAGTGAGATAGAGCTTGTGATAGACCTCGAGCCAGGTACTCGTCCTATTGCTAAAGCACCGTACCGTATGGCTCCGCGTGAGTTGGACGAGTTGCGTACTCAGCTCGATGAGTTGCTCAGTTGTGGTTTTATTAGACCAAGTACTTCTCCATGGGGTTCTCCTGTTTTGTTCGTCAAGAAGAAAGATGGATCGATGAGACTTTGCATCGATTATAGGGAATTGAACAAGGTAACCATTAAGAATAGGTATCCCCTACCAAGGATTAATGATTTGTTCGACCAATTGCGTGGAAGCTCAGTATTTTCAAGGATCGATATTCGTTCAGGCTACCACCCATTGAGGATTCGTGAGGCAGATATTCCCCGAACCGCTTTCTGTTCTCGGCATAGACATTATGAGTTTTTGGTGATGTCTTTTGATTTAACCAATGCACCCTCTGCTTTCATGGATTTGATAAATCGGGTGTTTAAAGATTTCTTGGACCGATTTGTTATTGTGTTCATAGATGATGTCTTGGTGTATTCCCGCAATGTTGAGGAGCATACTCTGCATTTGCGTATGGTTTTGTCGACCCTGAGGGAGCATAAGTTATATGCGAAGTTGAGCAAGTGTGAGTTCCGGTTACCTCAGGTGTCCTTTCTAGGTCATGTGGTAAGCAAGGACGGTATTTCTGTAGACCCGACCAAGATTTCTGCGGTAATGGAATGGGAGAGACCTTCTACACCCAAGGAGATTAGGAGTTTCTTAGGCATGGCTGGCTATTATAGAAGATTCGTGGAGGGTTTTCAGTGTTGTCTGCTCCTCTAACTAGACTTACTCAGAAGAATACTACTTTCATTTGGAGTGATAAGTGCGAAGAGGCATTCCAAGAGTTGAAGAAGAGATTATGTACTGCTCCGATTTTAACCTTACCTACTGAAAGAGTTGAGTATGCTGTGTATGTTGATGCGTCACATATCAGACTTGGTTGTATTTTAATGCAAGATGGTAAGGTGATTGCGTATGGATTGAGGCAACTAAAGATCCACGAGAGAAACTATCCTACGCATGATTTGGTGTTTGCTGCCGTAATTTATGCGCTAAAGCTTTGGAGACACTTATTATATGGAGCATTGTGCAAGATCTATACGGATCATAAGAGTTTGAAGTACGTATTCACTCAGAAGGAACTAAATCTGCGCCAGCGTTGGTGGTTAGAATATGTGGCGGATTATGAAGTGAAAATTCTTTATCATCCAGGAAAGGATAATGTAGTAGCCGATTCCTTGAGTAGAAAGACCGCTAATATTGTTAATCTGTCGGTGCAGTCCTTGGTGGAAGAATTTTTGTTGATGGATATTGAGGTTGGGAGTAGTACTGTGCCTGCTAGTCTAGAAGCAGAAGAACCCTCTTGGATTTCCCTTACTCGAGCACATCAGAAGGATGATCTTGATTTGTTGCACCTCCGGAATAGAACTTTGAAGGAAGAGCTACCCGATTTCTCTGTGGATGAGTTGGACACCCTGAAGTATCGGGGTAGATTTTGCGTCCCCGCCTTTGGCGATATTCGAGCTAAGATCTGTGCTGAAGCTCATGGTTCCAGTGTAGCCTACCACACTGGTTTCACTAAGATGTATAAAGATCTAAAGCAAATTGTTTGGTGGTCAGGGATGAAGAATGACATCGCAAAGTTTGTATCGGAATATTATACATGTCAGCGTGTTAAGGCTGATCACATAAGGCCTGGTGGTAAATTGACACCGCTTGATATTCCAAGATGGAAATAGGAGAGTATTTCAATGGATTTCATCACTGGTCTGCCAACATCTCCCCGTGGGCATGACTCTGTTTGGGTGATAGTCGACAGACTGACAAAGTGTGCTAACTTTGTATCATTTAAGATTGGGTACTCGATGAAGAAGGTAGCTGAGTTATATCTTGAAGAGGTCATCAGGTTACATGGTGTGCCTATTAGCATCATATCAGATCGGGACTCTAGATTTACGTATCGCTTTTGGAAGAGTTTACAGGAGGGGTTGTGTACCGATTTAAGGTATTCCACCGCCTATCATCCGCAGACTAATGGTCAGACGGAAAGGGTAAATCAGATCGAAGAGGATATGACCAGGTGTTAAATTTTGGATCATGGTGGTGCTTGGGATGAGCGTCTCAGACTCATGGAGTTTGCATACAATAATGGTTACCAAGAGAGTCTGTAGATGGCTCCGTTTGAGGCCTTATATGGGAGGCATTGTAGAACTCCATTATTTTGGGCTGAAGTTGGTGAGAGACTGTTGTTAGGTCAGGAAGCCATTGAAGAGATGAATTGTACCGTGATTCATATTCGGGAAAAGCTTCGTGTGGCTCAAGAGCTCTATGAGAAGTATGCTAATCTACGAAGGCTCGATCTGGAATTTGTCGTTGGGGACTTGGTTTTTCTGAAAGTTTCCCCGATGTCTGGCGTTAAAAGGTTTGGAAGGAACCACAAGTTAGACCCCTAGTATGTTGGACCTTTCTAGATTCTTGAGCGCATCGGAGTGTCAGCTTATAGGCTGGATTTACGTGCGACCTTCCCTGGTGTCCATGATGTGTTCCATGTGAGCCAGTTGCGAAAGTGTGTTCGTAGTGATCGTCAAGTCCTCGACTCGATACCACAGATTCAGCATAACCTTTCATATGTGGAAGAACCTGTGCGTATCCTGGATTCTCAAGAGTGTGTGTTGCGGAGAAAGACCATCCCTATGGTCAAGATTTTTTGGAGAAATCAAGACGTCGAGAGCGCGACGTGGGAATTGGAATCGGCGATGAGGGAATTCATCCGCACCTCTTCTCTTAGTTTCGGGTTTGCTATGTTTTCAACTATGCATGGTTTTATCAATTTTGGTTTGGTTTAGGAGTTATGTTAAGTTTCGGGACGAAACTTCTTTTTAGGGGGAGTGACTGTAACGCCCCCGATTTTTCGATGATTTTATTTGTTTGGGCAACGTCAGATTTATGATGTCGTAGCGTTACTTTTAACGTCGAGTGTTGGATTTGAGTAGTTTTGGACGTGCTCGTCCAATTTCGTCGCAACCCGAGCATTTTTGGAGTATCGGCGCACGATCAAAGTTTTGGGTTTTGTTTTTGTTCGCCGCATATTTTGGCGGTTAATATCTCGGGAATGGCTCGTAGGATTTTGATTTTGACTTCGTCGTTTTGTATATAGAATCAGTTTTCGCATACGGCGTGAGTTTCGTTTAATTCAGCGTGTTTGAGCCTTTGTTTTGATATCATGTTTCCTCGTTCAACTATCTGAACACGATAATTGCTTTATTACTGACTGCTTGTTTTGATTCTCGGGAAGCCCTCCTAAAGGTATGGGATTTCATCGAACCAACCTTATTGTATTTATTTTCTGGGAGCTATATCGAGTTCAACGATCGTCGAGCGGAGCTCGACGATTATTTTCATTTCTGGGTGCTGTCTGAGATCGACGATCGTCGAGCGGAGCTCGACGATTGTTTTTCTTTTTTGGGTGCTGTCTGAGGTCGACGATTGTCGAGCGGAGTTCGACGATTGTTTTTCTTTTCTGGGCGCTGTCTGAGGTCGACGATCGTCGAGCGGAGCTCGACGATTGTTTTTCTTTTCTAGGCGCTGTCTGAGGTCGACGATCATCGAGCGGAGCTCGATGATTGTTTTTCTTTTTTGGGCACTGTCTGAGGTCGACGATCGTCAAGCGAAGCTCGACAATTGTAATTTCTTTTCTGGGCGCTGTCTGGAGCTCGACGATTGTCATGCTGAGCTCGACGAAATGTCGAGCGGAGCTTGTTGTAGGTCTAGCGGATCTTCGTGTTGAGTTCGATGATCTGGCCCTTCGAATTGAGTTCGACGATTTTCGAATTGAGTTCGACGATCTTCGAATTGAGTTCGACGATCGGGCCATGCGTTCTGAGTTCGACGATTTTCAATTTGGGTTCGACGATCAGGCCTTGCGTTCGATGATTTTCGAACAGATTTTGTCGAGTGGATCCTCCCTTGTACTCTAGTAGTTTCCCCGTGCAGTACTCGAGTAAGTCCTTAGTACTCGAGTAATTCCCTTGCTGTACTCGAGTAAGTGCCTTAGTTCTCGAGTAATCCTCGTGTTGTACTCGTGTAATTCCCTTATTACTCGAGTAATCCGTTCCTCCTATCTCGGGAAAACCGGTTCAGCTGAACCCGATTTATTTCGTTGTTCTTCCTGTTATCACCTTAGTATAAATACCTTATTCATCTTCTTCTCCGATTCGTTTTCCTCCTGAACCCGAGCGGCGTGAGCGAGAAAGAGGTTGTCTGTCCTTACTTCTTCCGGTGGCCGTCGACGGTGCTCCGGTGCTCGGAATTTCAAACCGATCGTAGATCTGGAAAGCTCTCGTCGAGAGCTACGCCCTCGTGGTAATTTTTTCACCGTTTCCTGAGATTTCTCGTTAGGGTTTTTCAGCCTTAATCCCCTTTTTGACCCTTTTTGTCTAGATTTCAACTCCTCCCGCAGTCTTTTGCCCCGATCTACGACGTAGAGCGATTCAGAGGACTTTTCCGGTAAAAAACCCAAGGCAAGTGATGGTTTCCCCTCGTTTCTCTTTGTCCGATCTGATGGTAACGTCTATACTTTCATGTTCTTTAAATTTTTTGCGCTTATTTTTCCAAATCATTATTATGACTAATCGTTTCAACATTCCTTTGTTGTTGTACAGTGTTGTCTTAGAAAGCCCGATTTTGTCTGGTTTTGGTTAATTGTTCCTGGTGTGTCTTAATGATGGCTATGCATGTTTTAGCTTTCGTTATTTAGCGCGTTAGAAGTTATCAAGGACTGTAAATTGCTCCTAGAGGTTGATCAACCGCGTCTTGAGTTCGGTAATGTCGAGTAGAATCTGTCGAGCCAAATCTCGAGATATTTGTGTTGTGGTTTCTTTGGGTTTCTTGAATGCGTGAGTTAGTAGACGATTCCACCTCCGCAGTGTTTGTTACCTTCATTAGTGCCCTGTGGAAGTCTACCTGATTTTTTTTGAATGTCTGCGGTGTATGGTGGAGAGTATGAGACTCCCTCGTAGTTAGACGGATTATATATCCGTTTTGTTTTTGGGTGGTGTGTCCAAGAGTGACCACTTCGCCTGTGTTTTTGGGTGGTGTGTCCTAGAGTGACCACTTCGCCGTATTTTTGGGTAGAGTCGACCACAGGTGCCTAATAAAAGTTTTGTATTTTCTTTCTGGTGAAATATTCATGCAGTCACCTTATAGCCTTATGCGTCTGGTGTACCCTTGTGGAACGTGATGAATCACGTAGGAGATCTTTTCCTTTTGATGCCCTATTTTCTTTTGTACTTTACTTCAGTGCTTTTGGTCTTGGGTTGGTACCCCTGTTGACCTCTGTTTATTTCGGCTTAGTACTTTTCCTGCCACTATTTGTACCTTCTTGCTGAGGTGTTCTGTCTTTGGAATGCCTTAGGTTCAGAGCAGTAGCAGTTAACAGTGCTGGTTTTGGAGTTTTCTGGGCGGCAGTGTTGGCCGTAGTTGTTGCCTTGTCATAGCGAGGTAGTTTGATGTTTGTTTAGTTTTACTAGTTCAGACATACTTTTGTTTGTGGGTTCGTGTCAGCTTGTTGGCGCCCACTGAATTGTTAGTTGTTTGATACTTGCTAGCTGCTCATTTCTTTAAATGTGGATTACTTGTTCTCTGGGAGGACTTATGTTAGGAATGCATGTTAGATATTTTCAACTATAAAATCTACTCCTATTACTTCATGCATTGCATAATTTGAAACTCTAATTTGTTATTTTTAGCGACCGTAAAGCTATCTTTCCTACTATAATAAATTTAGAGTCTTGCATGGCATGAGTTGTCCTTTAGGGAGGTTTTACTCATGTAGGATGTTTGAGTTAATCTAATCAAGTATTTTTCCGTAGCGTATAATATATTTTGATTCGTGGACTAGATGAGCCACTAAGCCGACGGATATGGCTAACTACTGCACTTAACTGATTTTCCTTAAAATAACTTAAAAAGAACTTTTCTTCATGTTTAGTTTAGTGTCTGCCTGAGCGTCCGCAGTTATCCCCTGCTGACGTGGCATCATGACGTGCATTTTCCCTTACTCCGATAAGCTTTTTATGCGGTGAAAATGCGAGTTGTGACACGTGATCACCTCCAAAGAAATCCATCAATGTCGGGAACCATAAGCTTACCCTTTCACACTCTCTCCATGATGCTAAGTAGACTGAAGTGTGAATCAGCATGACTTGTAGGTTTGAATGAGGCTAAGGCTAAGGTGGGGTAGTCAAAGATAAACAAGGAGGCTACACGCAACCAAAGCGAGCGAACAAGAGCTAAACCCAAATAGCCATGAAGAAATGCATGTGTGACACACCCCCAGACTTGGCTTGAAAATAGGGTATGCACACGGCCAATCCCGACCAAAAACTAACACACAAGATGGGGATTGCAATACTCTTTGTAGTAATTTAAAATTTTCTTTTTTTTGTTTTTTTTGTTTATTCATCTTTTTTTTCTTTTACATTTTTCGTCCTTTTCATTCAGCAATCCCCAAATATAAAAATTAGCAAATCATGAAGTCATCTCCACATCACATGAATCCCAAATATCACAACATATCAAATTTTTGAAATCAATCAAGCTCAAGGTTTTGGTTACGACAGAAGGGTTGACGTTTAGGCTTTAGTGAATATAGGTGGAGCTGAAACAAAAGGAGGGTAAGCGCAAATTTGGCTTGCAAGGGCCGCTGCTAGGACTAGGTACAAAATGGCTCAAACTAGCTAAAATGATGGCCTACCTCATGCTCACACTTGACTACCCGGGTACAAATAATTCGAGAGTAGCTTGGGGCAATTTCTCAGTCCCCGAAAAAGATGATCCTTCCCCCCGACTCTAGCAATACGAGTCTAGTGACGGCTACACTCATCCCTACACTACCGTTCAATTACTCCAGATTCTACAATTTTAAGTAGCACAAACAAAATTTACTTTTGTAGAATAAATTTAAGTCTATGAGCATGAAGAAAAAGTAATCCTTTACTATTTCTATGCAAATCATGTGTACTCGATTTGGAGCACTGCATGAGTTTCGAACTACTATATCCCAAAATCCTAAGTCAGCACCACTTTTTAGAGTTTACACAAAAATAAAACATTTGCCCTGAGTCGCGCGCATGGTTAAGTGCGCACTCATGTGGGTGATTCAGTGTGTGTAATTAGTGATCAAGAAATAAATAAAGGCAGACTAGTATGCAATAAACTGTGCTGTATAGTGATCACAGGCAACTCCACCCCCAAACTAGAATATGACAATACGAGAAAGTAAAACTTGTAAATAAAAATAAAGGGATAGGGGAAGAAGTACCCATGCTCAAAATTGAGCATACCGGTCGTGCGATGAGATTTCCAAGTGCGGCGAAGTTGTCGCGCCTCAAAAATTTTTGCACCTGCGATTTAAATACGGATGCAAAACAAAAGATGGAAACATAAATATATATATATAGAAAAAGAGCTCAAAACACAGCACAGGACCAAATGGTCCAACATGGGTTGTCTCCCGAAAGCCCTTTTGTTTACCGTCCTTAAGGTGGACCAAATAACTGTATTAGCAGTTATAATAAAGAGTTCTTTGCAGTTGAAAAGAAAGAAATAAAATCGAATAAACTAGAGTTCCATACGCAGCGAGAAAACGGAAAGAGGAGGGTAAGTGGAATGACGGTATTGCAATCAGCTATAAGCGGATTTGTGGTGATTCTCTCCGGTGGGGTGCGAGGGGACGACATATTGTCTTTTTGCATTGGGGGAAGGGGGTTTCCCCTTACTCCGATTGCGCTCTTCCTCACATCGGAAGGCAGCGTAGCGCTCGTTGCGTAAATGCTTTGCCTCTTTCAGTTTCTCCACCGTGGGAGACTTCCAATAGATGTAGTCTGTGGGTTTCCCTATTTTTGTGGTTGGTGGCGTCCTGTCCAACACCATGACGGCGACTAGATCTGCCCAAGCAACAGATCGCTTAACAGAGTTATTAGTAGTGTTACACAAATAAGTGTCTAGTGATTTCTCCCGGATAAAACTCAGTTCGCCATGCTCAAAAACAGAGTTGGCGGGAAGGAGAAAGGCAGTCGTGGCTTTGGTCCACTCGATCTCTTCTTTGACCAATAGCTCTTGATTCTCATCTATCTCCTGTGAGAGTCCTTTCTTTGTCTTCTCTTCCAGATGTGCTTCTTCCAATGTTGGGAGTCCTGAATCTATCTTGGTATCTATGACACTCAGAAAATTGTTATTTTGGATGGGAGAGGGAAGTATGGATGTGTTATCGTGGGCGGAATCTTCGGCCGGCCAAGTGACGCGTGCTTTGGAAAAGTCGAGGGTTGCGACGCTGGCCGTCAGGAATGGGACTCCTAATATAGGAATAGAGTTATTTTCCCTTGGTCCAAAAACCTGGAAGACTGTGGTTATACTTTTCCCGTTGATCTCGATTTCGACTTCCCGAACACCTCCCTCGGTGTCAACCAAATTGCCATTCGCTAGGATAAGCGACTTCAGGTTTTCAGTGTCGACTTGTAGGTGTATCTTCGCAACATCTTACATGGTGAGGATGTTGTTGGATGCCCCGAAGTCGCATAATGCTGGGGTTTCAAAGTTGTTTATTTTACAATGGATGACGAGTTTGTTGCTTTTTCCCAAATTTTCCTCCCCAAGGCTTTTACCTTGTTCATGGGGGTTCTTTTTGGTGTTACTAGGTAAGGTGCCTTGGGTGCGCTTGGAGACCACTTGGGCATATTGGCCCAATTGAGCCTCCAATTTGCGCACCGAGGCGGCTTGATTTGTCATGTTGGTTTGGGAAATTTCAACGAATTTCTCGAACATCTCTTCCAAAGAACTTTTTTTAATGGCAGGGGGCCCTTGGGAATAATTTGGTAGAGGCGTCCGCGGTTGGCTTCCGGAGGCATAAGCATCGTTTTGATGCTGCCCCGATTGCCATCTTTGGCCAGATGCATTTGGATTCCAAGAAAAGTTGGGGTGGTTTCTCACCCTCGGGTTGTATGTGTTTCCGTAAGGCACTCCCGTGTTTTGATTTGCTACAAAATTAACTAACGCATTCAAAAAAGAAGATTCGTTTGGTACCTCAACTCCTAGGCATTCGAAGCTATGGTGGTCGGTGCTTCCGCAACCTTGGCATGAATTTCCATCACTGGGGCAGCGACAACGGGCTTGGGGATATCCATGGCGAATACTCCGCTTGTGCTTCATGGGGTGTTTCGTCCAGCGCTCCAGTAAGCGTTGTGGGTGGCAGTGTCTTGTAAGATTCTTAGAGCATCATCTGGAGGAAGGTTCATGATTGTTCCTCCGGAGGCGGCATATATCATGGCTCGGTGGTGGGGTTCAATAACGAAGTAGAAACTTTCGACGAGGTTCCACGTTTGGAATCCATGGTTAGGGAACTTCCTTAGCAGCTCGTTGAAACGCTCCAAAACTTCGGCTAAACGTTCTTGATCGACTTGCCGGAAGTTGGCTATTGCTCGCCTCATGCTCACGATCTGATCTACTGGATGGAACTTAGCTAGGAATTTTGTGGTCAAAGCCTCCCAGGTGGTGGCTGTTCCAGGTGGGAGGGAGTGAAGCCATGTCTTGGCTTTCTCCCTTAGTGAAAAAGGGAAGAGAAAGAGCTTGACTGTTTCGTCCGGGATTCCAGCGTAGCGGAACGTGCCGCAAATTTCGGAGAATTCCGCCAAGTGAAGATGGGCGTCTTCAGTGGACATTCCTGAGAACTGAGCGTTGTTCTGAATGATATTCAGGATAGCTGGTTTAATCTCGAACTGTTGGTTGGTGATAGCAGGTCCGAACCGGGGTATATGTACCCGACGATAGGTGTAGTGTAATCCCTCATAGTGCGGACCTGGGGAGGGTTCACTACATTTTCGTCGCCATTTCGGTCGCCAGGAGGTATCCCTCCAACTCGGTTGCTGGCATCAATATTCAGCTGGTCTCCCATTGGGGCAAAAGTGATGGCTGCAGCACGTCTTCGCGCTAGGATAGTACGTTCGATCTTTGGGTCGTAGGCTACAAGATTTCTTGTGGCTCGACACTGCATTCACTGCGGCAAGCTACACAAGGAAACAACAATCAAAAAGACTAACGCTTATAACAATATTTTTAGTCATCCTGAGTCGTTCTATAGTTGCATTCCCCGACAACGGCGCCAAAAACCTGATGCGTGGAAATCGGTAAGGGCACCGGTTGCACAAGTAATAAATTTTGGGAATAAATCCCCGAGTGTCGGTCTCTTAAGGAATGCAGTTAGCATAGAGCGGCTACAGTTCAGAAAATATCGTTATGAGGGTTATACGCAGAAAAGAATAAAAAGGGGCTTGGGAGATTGTGGTTTTGATCTAATAAACTAATAAAGCAGTGTGGGTCGAAGGCACCGCTTCGCAAGGTGAGGTGAGTGTATTGGCCGCGATGCCGAACTTCGATTGGGCGAGTGGAAGGAAAGCTAATGGATGGAAGTGTTCTTGTGCGGAGTGAAATCAGGTAAAATAAGGGTATGAAGTGGATGTGGAGTGGGCGAGGTGCATTCACAACACACAACTGAAAGCAAATGAAAACTACAACATTCACTGAGATATAGAGTAGAAAATGTAGTTCATTACAATATCAATTCATTCCATACAGCAGAGGATGGGGAAAGAGGTATAAACCACTAGAAGGTGAAGGTCTACAGTAGGTCATGGCCGGAATAACGAGTTGTCAATCCGCTTCTGGGCTCAGTTCGAGGAGGCTTCCGGTACCAACGAGCTGTCACCTAGAAGGCCTTTGAGTCCGTTCTCTAGGTCATCTTCTTCGCCAACTACGGTGGAAAGCTTGGAGTTGAGGTCATCATTGGCCGGGAGCTTCGCGGGAGGGTTTTGAAAGCTTCGGAATCACCGGCTACTGACTCCCGATGAAGGTGGAGGTGGATGGAGCAGCTCGAGAGGTAGAACGACACTTCCCGTGCACTCTCCGATCGCAGAAATGACCCGTCGTACCCTAAATCGCGTAGCAGGCCCTTAAATACGGAGGCAAAATAAGCAGAGCGCACGATCAGTGGCGCACGACCAGTGGTAATGCGCACTGTCGGTCGATGATAGTGCGTAATTTCCAATTAAACCTGCAACTTGGACAGAAACATCATCAAATATGCGCACAATTAGTGGTCCACGACCGGTGGTCGTGCGCACTGAATCCACTGATCGTGCGATTGGCTAAGACAGAACTGGGGAAAAGGAGAATGTAATGCACACGATCAGTGGCACATGACAAATGGTCTTGCGCAGTGAGTCTAGTGATAGTGCGCAGTGTTACTGTATCTTTGTGGACTCCCGAGCGGTTCCGGAGCACGCATACGGCCCATACACCAGTAGAAGAGGCAGATAGACCACCAAAAGTGCACACCACTTTCTCAAGACACGACTAGAGAACAAGTAAAACAAACGGAAATATAAAAACATCTACAGCACACAAAAAACGGGCCTAAAGTGCACTTAATCATGAAATAGGCAAGTAAGCAAATATAAGCAGTTATAGCTCTCAAGTGTAGTGCTACGACGATAATACTGGCCCAGATGAGTCCAAAAATCAGTGTAATAATTGGACTCATCAAGGACATGAAAGTGGAGAATAACAAATAAACAGATGACGTCGAAATTAATCTAGCAGTTCTATGGTATATATGGCAGTAAATAAAGTACGAAAAGACTGAAAAAGTAAAGTAACCTTAACATATATGAAGACACATAAGCTAAGGGATCTTTTGCAGGGCTCCTGTCGTATAAAAAGTCCCATACCAATTTATATGATAGGGTGTCGGTTTTCTAGCTAACATACATATGTAATACAGAATAAAAACATTAACTTATAAGCACGCTCGTACGAACTTATAAACCATGGGGTCGTTTTGTAGGGCCTATTGTATAAAGCGTCCCATACTACTTATACAATAGTTGTTGGGTTATATGCAATGATTATGCTATGAAATACAATTATGCCATGATGTGAACATGCAAGTGCAACTCACGCACTCGACTCTGTGTACACAGACCTTTAGTTCCCCCTTTCTGGAGCTGAACCTCCCAGGATACCTCCGTAGTGGCAAACGAAAGTGGTGGGTTGGGCCTCGCCCACCTCTAAACTGGTAATTGCACTACCAGTCAGACCTATCGCACGCCTCAATGCTGGTGCACAAAGCGGAGCTCCTACGTACTCTTGCCGGCTGGCGCACCAGACTTTATTTGGCCAAGTGCTAAACCACACTTGCAGAGTCAACGTGTTGGCGTCGGTACATCGTCCCTCAAATACCGAAGACCCACCACCTTATACCTTATGCACATGCAACCTTATATATCAGCTACCGAGCCAAAGCTCCCCGGACCATCCCATCCGTCATAAACAACAACCAAGCCAAAGCTCGTCCTGCCAACCTGCCGATCACAAACCATTACCGAGCCAAAGCTCGGAGGGCTAATCTGCCGATCACCAAAACTACTGGGCCTACTGCTCGAGTGACCCAACCTATCTCCCTGAGACATCGAGATATGTGAAGGTTATACCCTAGATTTACTAGTTACTCTTGCATTCCAATTTTTGCCAACAGTTTAGGTTTAGCCCAGGACTGCACAACGTATTCCCCGTGAAGGGCTCTCGAAGGCACTAGGAACTACGATGGAATTACGCCCAAAGCCCCCTTTCGTAAGGTACTTAATATAATTGGTTGCTATCAAGTTTCCCAAAACCTTACTTGTTTTACTGGATCTAACCCTAGAGTATTTGACATTTCCTCCCCACGGGAAAAACGATCTTTCGCCGATCCCGAGCACCACCTAACACTAGCCAAACCAACACTCTACTCATCCTAACTTCCAATGATGAACTCACTTCTATGTTTATCCAAACCAGCAAAATCTCTAACCCCAACTCGTGTGCCCAAATTCATATTCCAACGCAATTTCTGCAGTTTTACTAAATGCAGAACACTTGAGCTATATGATGTGTGAAATGAGAGGAACTCAAAATATTCATTCAGTAGCCCTATAATAATTATTAGAGGGCGGTCATGACCTTTTTAGCCTAAATCCAGAATTTCATAAGTTTCCCTATTTATCTGATATTTTATTTAATTATTCTAGTCATCCAAAAATCCCATGTTCGAACATGAAGTATCAATTTCATACAAGCACATATTCCACAAAATTTATGATAAATACAATATGAATTTTAAACTTAAAATCCGAAGTCTCCCAATTTTGCAGCAAGGTGTAAGCCCCTAATTCTAATTTTAAAAATATTCACAATAAATCACTTTAAGAGATAAGTACAACAAGTATACCTCCAAAAATTTAGAAAAAATTCAAGAATGATTGTAAGGACATAAAAATGCTCTAGGTCAAGTTTCATCATTTATTATCAAGTAATGAGTTCTGAGAAAATTATTGAGCAATTTTCCAAGTTAATGAGCTTGTGAAGAAAGTACTGCAAATATGTATTCAAAATTTCAAACAAAATTCATACATGAGCAATAAGGTCAAAAACTCTCGCTGCCAAATTTTCATGACCATCCAATGGGCTGTGAGATCATAATGACCAAATGATTAATTTGGGCAATCCTATGAGTTACAAAGGAAGTGCTAAGATTATTGATCCAAAATTACCAATTAAATTACTAGAGGTTCATACTACCCCTATTACCATACTACCCAAATTTCCTTATGGTTCAATGAGTTTTAGTAACCTATTCTAGCATCATAAAATTTGTGCCCTCAACTAGGGTTAGGATTTTCAGGGGCCTACCATTTTCCAAATCCCCTAATATTTTTACCAGAGTGCTTTAGTTATCATAGTACCCTCCCCACCAAAGTGCAAGTTCAATCAAGGTCTTTTGGCCTCATGCCCTTCACAAGTCACAAAAGCCCTTCCTTAGGGTTTGGCCTTAGATCTTAGTGCAAATCTATTCCAATCCCCTCCCCCCCGTCTTCCATGGGGAGGTGCTAAAAGCCATACCAAGCCAGTGGCCCCAATTTAAACCTCTGTTGAGGTGATTTGGCCACTCAAAACCCAAAGTGCACTTTTTGACCAAAATACCCTTTTTAGGGCAAGGCTAGGGTTTGCATAAATTTAGTTCACCACCTCCAAATGAGATGAAATTTTAACCAGAGCTTTATAATAACCCCAAGAACCTCTCACCAATATTTGGGTGAGTTTGGAGGTGATTTGGTCATTAAATTAATTTACCCTATAGAAATTAAATAATTTCCAAAACTATAGAAATATTGTCCCCAAAAATTTTCACTTTTGGGAAGGACCTATATGTAGATTAGGATGACTCTCTGTACAAATTTCAAGTCATTTGGACTAGAGATGAAGGGTGGGCATCCATTTTGATTTCTGCCTAGCCCTAGGTATAGACCCCACCAAAATGGGTGCCCTAGTAAAACCATAAACCCAAATTGGTTCACACCAATTTTGAATTAAAGTATAACCATAGGGCTACAATTTATGTGTTGACCATTTTCTCTGAATTAGCCTCTAAATATTTTAAATAAATAAACATATTAAATATAAATTGTGTGACAGAATTTAAATAACAGAAATTCATATCCTATAGTTTAATATCATTCCCAGCGGGAATCTTGATGCAGATTGGACGGCATCCAGTTGTATTCAACCTCCAGCCGATGGTCTCGATTCAACCTGCCTGGAGCTTCTTGCAGCCGCTGCCGCCGGCCATCCGGCCACCTCCCCGGCCGGCCACCGCCACCACCACCTCCGTTGAGGTGGTGGCTGTCGCGAGGCGGCGGCACAGCCACCGGAGGGCCCTTTTCCGGCGATCCTGACAATCTCATTTTCCTCCAAAAACTAGGAAATTTGATTCTCTGATCGAGCTCGATTGAGCCCGAACCTTGGCCATAATTAATCCTACGATCTACCCATGGAAAAAGAAGAAGGGGAGGAGCTGTGTGGGTGGTTGTAGCCTTGCCGATCGCCAGATTATCATGGTGGTGGTGGTGGTGGTCGGATTTCTTCAACTGCACAGTGAACTTCCTTGGCTCCTTCAGGTAAGGTGTGGAACTGAATCCCTGGAGTCCGGTGAAGCTTTTAAGAAGAAGAGTTGGGGTGTTAGGTGGGTGTAGGCTGCCATGGCCATTAATGACCCTTAGTCAAATTTTGGCCATAGTGGGTGGCGGAGGAAGCATGGCTCAAACCAATCCAAGAATAGCTGGTTGGCATGGGACTGCACTCACCTTGTCCTAATGAATTGAATGGGGGGGTTGGGGAAGGGGAAAGATGAGCCCAAAAGTCTTCCCCCATTACTCCCTTCTCTTTCTCTCTCTTTCATTTGTAACTTTTTCTCTCTCCTACTCATTAAGCCTGAAATCTGACTCCTACCTAACCAAATGGCAGCCCACATGTTCATTTCATCCACTAATACAAGGTTATCCCAAGTGAATTGGGCTTGAGCTTGAGTTATCCCATTTGGGCTACTTGACATAAACCTTGACTAGGGTTGACCTTGGTCAATTTGGTCATTGAGGTTGCCCCGAATGGGTCCTTGGTGACCCATTGGCCTCCCCTAAGGTCTAGGTAGGGTTGAATTGGCCCTTTGGAGGTCACTTGACCATTAATCAGGGCACTTTGATCATTTTAGGGCTAGAGTTGACTTCGGTCAACTTAGCCTTTTTGGTTGACCCCAATGAGTCCTTGGTGACCCATTGGCCTCTCACTAGGGTTAGGAAGGTATATGTGGGGTCCACTTGGCTAAGGGAACTTCAATTGGTCCTGTGCAGGTCAGTTTGACCCATTGTAGGTCAGTTTGACCCATTTAGGGTTAGAGTTGACTTTGGTCAACTTAACCACTTTAACTGCCCTCCATGGGTCCTTAGTGACCCATTGGAACCACTTTATGGTTAGGAGGACCTGAGTGGGAACCACATGGCTAAGGGAAGGTCAGTTGACCCTATGTAGGTCAGTTTGAGCCATTTAGGGTTAGAGTTGACTTTGGTCAACTTAACCACTTTGACTGCCCTCCATGTGTCCTTAGTGACCCATTGACCCCACGTTAGGTCTAGGAAGGCCCTGGTAGGGTTATTTTGGCTTTACTAGGGCACACTGTGTTGGAACACCCTATTACTAATTTGGGTCAGTATCAATATGTCTCTAGGAATCCTTTGCTTGACCTCCTGTATAGCTTAATAGGTCAATTAGAATTGAGTCTAAGGGTTAGAAGACTAGGTTTGGAAGCTGCCCTGAAGACCAGGATTCTCTGTCTGGAGACTAAGTCTGATCGTCGAGCTCAGCACGACGATTCGTCGAACTCCGGTCGACGATCGTCTAGCTCAACTTCGACAAGATCGTCGAACTCCATTCGACGATCGCTGAGCTTAACTTCATTATATATCGTCGAACTCCATTCGACGATCGGTGAGCTCAGGTCGACGATTTTGGCTCTGCTTTGGATCTTTATCTCTGAGCTCAATTCGACGATCTTTGAGCTCAGATCGACGATATTTTGCTGCTGTATATTTCCAGATCGCTGAGATCAGCTCGACGATAGCAGAGCTCAGTTCGATGATTTCAGATAACTTCCAGGATGTTTCTAATTCAAATTCAAATCAGTTAGGAATTATTCTGCAATTAATTCAGAGATTTCCTAGCCGTTTTCATTCATTTCTGGACCAAGTTTCAAGGGATTTTTCAAGGAATATATCTGTGGACTTTCCTCCAGAAGAGATTATGCAATTAAGGATGCAATCAATGCATGCCAACGGCTATACTTGACAAAGAATGTTATTCTATTCTGTACCAGAGAATAAAAGACAGAATTTTTGAATCACTCAGGGAATAGAGATTACAGAGACACATTCAAAAATCTTCTGTCCCAAAGAATTCTCAAGAACACACATCCAAGGAGATCAAGCTGTCTCAAATCTTCAGATCTCTTTAGTTTTCAAAGTATTCAAGGCCAACATACTTTCAAGACTCCAGACATTCAACATTTCAGCTATTGTTGAAATCATCTATTGCTGGAGTTCAATCTTTGAAGGCCTATCACCCTCAGCAAAGCTTTTCTTCCTGAAGATCTCAAGGATTCAGGGGGAGATTTGACATCAACAATCCACATAGTCTTCTCAGTTGTTCGAGAAAGAGAAGACTTCCATCATTCTCTTACCCCCTCTCTGTAAAGGGTTTCTCAAACTCCCTTCAAAAGTTTGAGCTTGATTTTTGAGCACTTTGTCAAAAGCTCATTGGTGGCAAGACACCTGATCAAAAAATCTGCTTTAGTTTTTGAGCACCTTATCAAAAGCTCATTGGTGCCCAAGACACCTGATCAACTCATCCTGTAGTGGATTCCTACCTAGGGTGGTAGAAGAGTGGATGTACCCAAGTTTAGGGGAACCACTATATTTCCTTGTGTCTTCTGGTTTTGCTTGTGTTTATGTTTGTTTCTGGTCTTGATTTTTCTGTGCTTAGTTTTTGTTTAACTTAGTGCTGTGATTAGATTCATTATTGCTTCCCTGCTCACACATATTACAACAATTATTGTAAAAAGTTTCAAAGCACCATATACTCTATTCACCCCCCTCTAGAGTATATTAGATCTAGCTACACTTTCAATTGGTATCAAAGCGAGGTTGGTTAAACATACCATACCTGATTTGTTGTACAGGCTAACACCTGAACCCCAAGATCCCAAACTAGATCTGCCTTTCTTTGGTATTTTATTAATAGATTTTGTTTTCACAAATCATGGCCCAAAACAAAGATTATGCTAGCACCAGACCTCCAGTGTGCAATCTATCCAAGTTTGCACTTTGGAAAGCAAGGATCAGACTTTACATGAATTCTATTGACGAAGATATCTTTAATTCTGTTTTGACAGTGTATCCAAGATCCCCATAGAACACAAGTACAAATGCTTGTTCCACCTCCATCAGGAACAGATGTTGATATCAAGAAATGGAAGGTAGATGATGCCAAGGCTATGAACATCTTGGCCCAGACAATGTCTGATGATATATTTCAAAAGGTAGCTGAATGTAATTCAGCCAAGGAAATTTGGGACAAGCTCTCAGAAATAGTCTCAGGCTCAGCTGATGAGAGAAAGGATAGAAGATCCCACCTTATCTCTCAATATGAGAATTTCAAGAAGGGAGAAACTGAGTCAATGGGAGACATGTACAGCAGGCTAAGTCTAATTGTCAATGAACTCAGAACTTTGGACAAAGAGATCTCTCTAACAGAACTTAATGACAAGATCCTAATGTGCTTCCCCAGCACTTAGGATTCAAGAATCTGGCCAATTAAGGATGCCAGAAGTCTGAATGAGATCACTACTGAAGCTCTATTGGGTAAGCTCAAATCTTATGAGCTACTCATCAAAAATAGAGAGGAAGAACAGAAGGCTGCCTCACCAGCCACAAGAAAAGAGAAGACCATAACATTCAAGGCAACTGAGGATCTGCCTGAAGATAAAGCTACAGGCAATGATGAACTACTCAGTCTGCTGGCCAAAATATTTTACAAAATGGCCAGAAAGGACTTCAGAAGAAGATCATACAAGGAGCAGGATAAGCCAAGGTATGACAAGTCCATTAGTAATAATAAAGATATTATTTGCTTTGGTTGCAGGAAACCAGGGCACATAGTTCCTGACTGTCCAGAGAACAAGAACAAGGACAGAAGGGACAGGAAAGAAAGAAGAAAGGAGAAAGACTCCAAAAGGAATGGCAATGACAAACCTTCTTCAAGCAAAAATAAGCATACAAGAAAAGGGCTTGTTGTTGAATCCTGGAGTGAGACTGAAGAAAAGTCAGAAGCCTCATCCAGCTCCAGTGATGATGAGGATGATGTAGAAGAAAAGGAGTTCGGCATGATGGCAATAAATGCCTCACAGCACAATTCAGAGGAAGAGGAGTCAGAGTCAGACTCAGAGACTCAACCTGAAGAAGATCAGGTAATTGGTTCTTTTGATTTTAGTTCAGAAGATTTTAAATCTGAATTTAAAGCACTGTGTTTAGACCTGCTAAAGTCTGAGAAAGAGATTATCTCTCTCAGAAATCAATTATCTGAACACAATACTTTAAAGTCATAAAACCTCAAACTCTCTCAGGAGTTGGAGAGCTGTAGGGAACAGATAGCTACACTGAAAAGTGAGCTCTCTAAGGCCAAGAAGCTTGAAGAATCCCTCAATGGGAGAAGCATCAAGCTGATGGACTTCACAAGCACAGTGAACTCCAGATTCAACAGTACACTGGGTTTGGGTGCTTCATCCAGCCAACCTATAGTCCTAACAACTCCAATCAAATTCATTTCTGACAAAGGAAAGAGAGTTGTAGAGGTTGCTAGGAAAAATTCTGATCTGCCTCAGAAAACTAAGTCCCAGCAGAAATCGTCGAACGGAGATCGACGATCGCCGAATCAAGATCGACGATCGCCGAACGCAGCTCGACGATCTCAGGCAAAATCGTCGAACGCAGATCGACGATCTCAGCCAAAGTCGTCGAACGCAGGTCGACGATCTCAAATACCTGACCTCAGCCATAGTCGACCGTCGAACGGAGCTCGACGATCTGACCCAAGATCGTCGAACGCAGCTCCAAGATCGTCGAACAGAGGTCAGAGCTCTGGAAACTTTTTCAAAGGCAAATCAAAATTCAATCCTAAGAGTCCTTCATCCCAAATATTTAACCCTTATACTGAATGGATTTTACCTCCAAGGAGATATCATCCTGAAGGATATAAGAGTCAACCTGGGATGTCTTTCATTTCAGAATTTAAAGGTTATCAACCTAGGCCCATGGTAAACTTGGTCAAAACCAAATGAATTGTCTTATGTGCAGGTGAAGACCTATCCAACATCTAACCAACAATGGTATTTGGATAGTGGGTGCTCTAAGCACATGACAGGGAACAAGGACAACCTCACATCCTTCAGAGCCAAGCTTGGACCCAAAGTTATCTTTGGTGATTCAAACTTTGGACAAACTAAAGGATATGGTGCAGTCCAGATTGGTTCAGTAACTTTCAAGAAGGTAGCTTATGTGGAAGGACTGAAGCACAACCTAATTAGCATCAGTCAGCTGTGTGATGAAGGCTACCAGGTGACCTTCAGCAAAGCCTTATGCAAAATCAAGTCAGAGGACAACACAACTGTGTTGACAGGTAAAAGGAAAGGTAACATCTATCTAGTAGATTTTCTTTCAACTGATGTAGATATCTGCTTGTTTAATTCTGTCTGTAGACCAAATATTTTATGGCATAAGAGATTTGGACACCTAAACCTTAGAACTATTGCTAGGCTATCCAAGGACAACCTTGTTAGAGGACTACCTTCTGGCCCCTACAAGAAGGAAGGACTCTGCAGGGCTTGTCAATTAGGCAAGCAAACTAAAAATAGCTTTAAGTCACTTAATAAGAGTGATTCACCTAGGATATTGTATCTGTTACACATGGATATTTTTGGACCCATCACAGTACAAAGCCTAGGAGGGAAATCCTACACTTTAGTAGTTGTAGATGACTTCTCAAGATTCACTTGGGTGTTCTTTCTAAGGAAGAAGTCTGATAACTTTAAGTGTCTGACAGAGTTTCTCAAATGTATACAGATTGAGTTCAATACTCACATTGCCCTGATCAGAAGTGATCATGGGATAGAGTTTGATTCTTTTCTTATGCAAGAGTTCTTTCAGAGTGAAGGGATCAGGCATACTTTCTCAGCTCCTAGAACTCCTCAACAAAATGGGGTAGCTGAAAGGAAAAATAGAACCCTTATTGAATCTGCCACTACACTGTTGTCAGATGCTCATCTACCTCTATTCTTTTGGGTAGAGGCAGTGAACACCTCCAACTATGCGCTGAACAGAAGTCTGATATATAAACTAAAGGGAAAGACTCCCTATGAATTACTCAAAGGGAAGAAACCTAAAGTTGACTATTTTAGAGTCTTTGGTTGTATTTGCTACATTCACAATAATGACAAGAAATATTTAGCAAAATTTCAAGCCAAAGCTGATGAAGGAGTGTTTCTGGGATACTCCATGATCAGCAAGGCATATAGGGTCTATAATAAATCATCTTTGAAAATTGAGGAATCTGTTCACATTTCATTTGATGAAACTAACATGTCTTTCAAGGAGAAGATTTCTTCTACCATAGAACCTTTGCAGGAACATTCTCTAGTTGAAGACTTGAACAAGTTACAGGTTACTCAAGAGGATGAAAACCGTGAAGATGAAGGGAATGCTCAACATAATAAAGAACAACTTGAAGAGCCAGTTGTTGTACCACAAGAGGAAACAATAACACAGGTTGGTGAACAATCAACACCCCCTGTTGATTTAGTAACATCAAGAGACCATCCAATTTCCCAAATAATTGGAGAAATCTCAGCTGGTGTGCAAACCAGAAATCAGGTCAACCAAAACCTGTTGCACACCTGCTTCCTATCTCAAATTGAACCTCAGACCATTCAAGATGCAGAGCAAGATCCACACTGGATCATTGCAATGCAAGAGGAGTTGCATCAATTTGAGAGGAACAAAGTATGGGAACTAGTGCCAAAGCCTAAGGATCACTCAATTGTTGGAACAAAATGGGTATTCAGAAACAAACTGGATGATCAAGGAGTAATTATAAGGAACAAGGCAAGGCTAGTTGCTCAGGGATACTCTCAAGAAGAAGGAATAGACTACGACCAGACTTTTGCACCAGTTGCAAGACTAGAAGCCATCAAAATATTTCTAGCTTATGCAGCTCACAAAGGCTTCAAAGTATATCAGATGGATGTCAAAAGTGCTTTCTTGAATGGAGACATCAAAGAGGAAGTTTATGTCAGACAACCTCCAGGTTTTATCTCTCCAACTTTTCCTGATTATGTTTTTAGACTGAACAAGGCATTATATGGTCTCAAGCAAGCTCCTAGAGCATGGTATGAGACCCTAGCATGCTTTCTCTTGGAAAATGGTTTTATAAGGGGTAGAGTAGACCAAACTCTTTTCATTAGAACCCATAAGTCCCATACCCTACTAGTACAAATTTATGTAGATGATATTATTTTTATTTCTACTGACTCTAAATTGTGCAGAAGGTTTTCTAACCTGATGCACTCTAAATTTGAGATGAGTAGCATGGGTGAGCTATCCTTCTTCCTAAGATTGCAAGTCAAGCAACATGCTGAAGGCATCTTTATTTCTCAAACCAAATATGCAAATGAACTGGTTAAGAAATTTGGTATGTCTGAGGAATCTTGTATGAAAACACCCATGCCTACTAATGCTGTATTGGATGCTGATGAACATGGGAAACCTGTTGATCAGACAACATATAGAGCAATGATTGGCTCTTTACTGTATCTTATAGCTAGTAGACCAGATATAATGTTTGCTACATGTATATGTGCTAGGCTCCAAGTAAGCCCTAGAGAGTCACACCTAACTTTAGTAAAGAGTATTCTTAGGTATGTTAAAAGTTGTCCAAATCTAGGTCTTTGGTATCCAAAAGATTCAGCATTTGAGTTAACTGGATTCTCTGACGCTGACTATGCTGGATGCAGAATTGACAGGAAAAGCACCAGTGGAACTTGTCAGTTCCTTGGTGACAAACTTGTCTCTTGGTTTTGTAAGAAACAAACATCTGTGTCAACTTCAACTGCTGAAGCTGAATATATGGCTGCAGGCAGTTGTTGTTCACAAATCTTGTGGATTCAAAACCAACTCCTAGACTATGGCTACAACTTAGAGAAGTCTAAAATCTTTTGTGACAATACTAGTGCTATTTCTATAGCTCAAAATCCAGTCCTCCATAGTAGGACAAAACACATAGATATTAGGCATCACTTCTTAAGGGATAATGTTGAAAAGAATAAAATTGAATTACAATATATCCCAACTGATTTACAAAGGGGAGATATTTTCACCAAGCCTTTGGATGAAAAGGAACACACCTTCTTCCTAAATCAGTTAGGAATGTTAGATGGAGGAAGTCTTAAATAATATCCAAGATTTTGAAAGCTTAAAAATTGACCAAGACAAGGCAAACATTCTGATTTTTCTTAGTGTCTAGAATTTTTCTGATCTCTGAACTGCGCTCGACGATTTGCCCCAAGATCGTCGAACGGAGATCGACGACTGCCAAAAATCGTCGAACTGAGTTCAGCGTCTATCAGATAGTATGAACTATCTCTTCCGGTCAACGTTCGTCGAACGGCGCTCGACGATTATGTTCTCTGAACGATCGTCTAACGGAGCTCGACGCTCTCCAATATCGTCGAATGGAGATCGACGATGTTGAAGACTCTTCAGATTCCTTTAGTAGCCTCGATCGTCGAACTGAGTTCAACGATCTTTCCAATTCTGCGTCGAACCCTAATATAAAACTCTTTTTTCGCCGTCGTTCTCATTTGCGCTTTCGATTTCTCTGCAAGAATTTTCTTTCCCTCCAAACAGTTCTACACTTGGTCGTTTTGTTTGTTGAATTTTTGCAGGTACAAATGGCTGTGTTAGTTGCTGTTCTTGCTGCTATGAAGTTTGATGCCGGTTTTGACATCGACCTGGAATCCTTCAGCACGACTGACCAAATTTTTCAAGATATACTGGGTTTGTTCAAGGACCAGAATCTGACTGCCATAATGAGCACCAGGATCAAGCTGGCTTCTGATGAAATAAAGGAGTGGGTTTATACTGCCCACAATCAAGATAACAACACTATTGTTGGGTCAATAGCTGGAACTCAGGTACCCTTGACCCCAACCATTCTATCAGAAGTTTTTGAATTGAGAAATGGAGAAGATTCTGCTGAGCTATCTGGAGAAGAATATTCTGAACTGCTTGCCAAAATGGGTCATCCAGAGGGAAACCCTAGCAAGCTCTTCAAAAGGAACATGTCTGTAGAATATAGGTTCATGGCAGAAGTGGTTGGGAAAGTGCTACTGGCAAAGCACTCTGCCCATGATACAATATCATGATATCAGCTCTGCCTCATGGGAGCTCTTGTGGACAAGAAGAATCTGAATTGGGGAGAGATTTTCTTTGACCTCATCAAAAAGAAAATCAACAAAAGTTTTGTTAATTTTGGGAGAATTATTGGAGTATTTCTGCAGCACAGGTGCCCTGCCTTGCTGGTCTCCTCTGGAGTTCATATCAATGCCTCCAAGAGATTGTCTTGTGCCCTCTTTGGAAAGTGGGACAGACAAATAAGCAAGCCTAGCAGGCCATCCTCCAGTGCTCCTTCAGGCACAAGGACTCTAAGAGTCACTCCTCCACAGGTCTATGCCCCTGCAGATGACCTGGCTGCTGTTGCTGCCTCTCCTCCTCCTCCAATTCCATCCCTTCCCCTACCATCCACCAGTCCAGCTCCATCCACCATCATCACATCCAGCCCATCTCCAACATCAACACCTTCTCCAGAACCTAATCTACCTCCACCAGCAGACCAATTCCACCCATTATTCTCCTACCCTCAATCTGATGTCACCTCATCACCCTCTCATCCATCCTTCACCCTACTTGATGATTCCTTTATGGATGATTCCCCATCATCTCCTCCTGAGTTACCTTCCTCCTCCACTTCATTTCAAGACCTCCTACACCAAATCATTGATCAACCAACTTTCACCCCATCCATATCCATTCCCCTGTCCTCCATATCCACCTTGCCAACACCTCAGCCATCCCTTCCACAATTCTCCAGCTCTCCACTTCCAGAACCTTCAGCTGCTCCCATACCTTCTACCTCTGCTCCAGCTCTTGAGCAAGTAGACCTCTCAGACCTTGCTGACAGGCTGTATGAGCTGCTTGCCCCCAGGCTCTCTCTATTGTTGGAGACCTCCTTGGGTCCTCTACACCTGTCAGTGGCAGCCCTTTCTGCCAGGCTCTCTTCCCTCTTCCCTCAGGCAGCACCTACAGCAGTGTGCCTTGATCCAGACATGTCTGCATCTAGGCAGGGGGAGATGCCATATGAAGTGGATCTTCATGCTGCTGCTGCTGCTTCTGTAAGCTCTCTGTCTGTTGCTGCTGTTAGTTCTACTTCTTCTGCTGCTCCTCCTGTTGCTGTTGCTGTGCCTCAAGCACAAAGTCAGATTTCAACTGCAGTCCTTGCAATAGACCTCAGGTCTTTGCTATCAGCTTTTGATTCTGCTTTCTTCAGCTATCTGCCAGAGGTTAATGCTGTCCAGCCTCCAGAAGACTTATCCAAGGCACTTGTGCCATTTTCTTGCTGTGACCCTAGCATTATCACCTCTTTTGTAAATTCAGTAACTGCTGCTGCTGCAAATATTGATACTGCTGCTGAAGTTCCTATTGTTGCTGATGAACCATCTTCCAAGGACATTCTGATGTCAGAGGCCACTGAATTTGAGCCTTCTGCAGTCCTTGATGATGTTCCTTCTGTTTCTATTACTGATAGTGAATCTGCTGTTTCTACTATTGTTAGTGAAGCTGTTGCTACTATCACCTCTCTAGAGCCTGCTGCTGTTGCTATTGTTGTTTCTACTTCTACTCCATCTGCTGCTTCACCCTCAATATCTGCTGCTGTTTCTTCTATCACTGTTTCAACACCTGCTGCTACAACTTCTGCCTCATCTGCTTCTGCTCAACTTAAGAAGGATCTAATGAAGAAAATAGATGCTCTCTATGATGACCAGAGTTCTGAGAGTGATGAATTTAAAACAGACTCTGATGACTCTTCTGCTACCATTGCCAGGAAAAGAAAGGCAAGGAGCAAAGCAATGAAGAGGTTACCTCCTGCTAAAGTTAAAGATAACAATGATATCCCATATTACATCTTACATAACTGCCCAATTACTGAACACTGGATGCAATACTCTAAAAATCAGCTGAAAGCAATGAAGAAAAAGAGAAAATATGAGAAGGGTTCATCCCAATTCTAGCACTCTCATCCTCCTCCACCACCTCCTCCTGATGCAGGTGCAGGTGGAAGCTCTGCAAGTCAACCCCCAGCCAGAAGTTAGGCTCCCTATCAACCTCATGCCAAATCCTACCACAGGGAAAGCCAATCCAGGGGTTCACATTCTAGGAGAGGAGGATATAGAGGAAGTCAAAGAGATATTCAAGTCTATTCCAAAGGGTACTCCAGGCAACACCCATATTCTAGGGGAGGACAAATTTCTTCTGATACAACTTCTGGTCCTTTCCCCTACAAGCTGAAAGATACTGTGTCTGTCAGGCCTCCTCAAGACAATCCCTCCAACAGGTATGAACCACCTGTACCTTTTGAGGACCCTGAAAATAATCCAGCTGCTTGGACTGCCAGATTAAAGGAATTAGCTGCACTGGACCAAATTAAAAAGGCTAGAGAACAAGGAATAGATTCTTCCAACATTTCAACTATGTCTGAACAGAGACAGAAAGAACTAGAGAGATATGCTTCAAGTAAATTCTTTGATGCTGACAGATACATGGAATTACATCCTGAAGCTGTGGTTCCCAGGCCTAAAAAGCAAACATATTTGGGTGCAGCAGATGATACCAGATCCAACAAGGAAGCCCTCAATCCTAACAGAGAGATTAAACTTGTTAAAGGCAAAGAGAAGAAATGATATTGTAAGGTGACAATTTCTGTGATTTCTGATTATCTGGATGCCATATATATCTCTGTGATTCTGCAATGTCTAGCTGTTGTTTTTATGTTTTACTGCTTGTATGTTGTTATTTAAATTATTCCAAAGTCTGTAAATAGTAATCCTAACCCAAATAGGGGGAGATTGTTGGAACACCCTATTACTAATTTGGGTCAGGATCACTATGTCTCTAGGAATCCTTTGCTTGACCTCCTGTATAGCTTAATAGGTCAATTAGAATTGAGTCTAAGGGTTAGAAGACTAGGTTTGGAAGCTGCCCTGAAGACCAGGATTCTCTATCTGGAGACTAAGTCTGATCGTCGAGCTCAGCACGACGATTTGTCGAACTCCGGTCGACGATCGTCTAGCTCAACTTCGACAAGATCGTCGAACTCCATTCGACGATCGCTGAGCTTAACTTCATTATATATCGTCGAACTCCATTCGACGATCGGTGAGCTCAGGTCGACGATTTTGACTCTGCTTTGGATCTTTATCTCTGAGCTCAGTTCGACGATCTTTGAGCTCAGATTGACGATATTTTGCTGCTGTATATTTCCAGATCGCTGAGCCCAGCTCGACGATAGCAGAGCTCAGTTCGACGATTTCAGATAACTTCCAGGATGTTTCTAATTCAAATTCAAATCAGTTAGGAGTTATTCTGCAATTAATTTAGAGATTTCCTAGCCGTTTTCATTCATTTCTGGACCAAGTTTCAAGGGATTTTTCAAGGAATATATCTGTGGACTTTCCTCCAGAAGAGATTATGTAATTAAGGATGCAATCAATGCAGGCCAACGACTATACTTGACAAAGAATGTTATTCTATTCTGTACCAGAGAATAAAAGACAGAATTTTTGAATCACTCAGGGAATAGAGATTACAGAGACACATTCAAAAATCTTTTGTCCCAAAGAATTCTCAAGAACACACATCCAAGGAGATCAAGCTGTCTCAAATCTTCAGATCTCTTTAGTTTTCAAAGTGTTCAAGGCCAACATACTTTCAAGACTCCAGACATTCAACATTTCAGCTATTGCTGAAATCATCTATTGCTGGAGTTCAATCTTTGAAGTCCTATCACCCTCAGCAAAGCTTTTCTTCCTGAAGATCTCAAGGATTCAGGGGGAGCTTTGACATCAACAATCCACATAGTCTTCTCAGTTGTTTGAGAAAGAGAAGACTTCCATCATTCTCTCACCCCCTCTCTGTAAAGGGTTTCTCAAACTCCCTTCAAAAGTTTGAGCTTGGTTTTTGAGCACCTTGTCAAAAGCTCATTGGTGGCAAGACACCTGATCAAAAAATCTGCTTTGGTTTTTGAGCACCTTATCAAAAGCTCATTGGTGCCCAGGACACCTGATCAACTCATCCTGCAGTGGATTCCTACCTAGGGTGGTAGAAGAGTGGATGTACCCATGTTTAGGGGAACCACTATATTTCCTTGTGTCTTCTGGTTTTGCTTGTGTTTATGTTTGTTTCTGGCCTTGATTTTTCTGTGCTTAGTTTTTGTTTAACTTAGTGCTATGATTAGATTCATTATTGCTTCCCTGCTCACACATATTACAACAATTGTTGTAAAAAGTTTCAAAGCACCATATCCTCTATTCACCCCCCTCTAGAGTATATCAGATCTAGCTGCACTTTCACACTGCCCTTAGTTAGGGCACTTTGCCCAATTTAAGCCTAGATTGGTTCTAGGTCAACTTGGCCACCCTAGGTCGACTCCAATGCACCCTTAGGGCTCTAATGGACCTTACAATGGGTTGATGAGACCCTGGTGGGGTCTTGAAGTCTTGGTGGAGCCCCATGGCCATCTTAAAATAGGGTTCAGAAATTTACTATTTACAGACGATAGTGGTCTCACCTACATTCCTAGGTTCACTTTGCCCTCTGGGGCTTCCTAGGGTTTTGTCATGACTTAGTCATGACAAAAATACTCCTAAGGGTCTAGTTGTTTGAGGGATGTTACAAATCCCAATATATAAACAAAAAAAATTTCGTCCTCGAATTTCTAGTTAGGCCTACGGGGTTTCAAATATGGTAAGTAAATTGTAACATCCCGAGAGGTTTTGAGTAGTACCTGACTGAAAAGCTCTGGGTACTTCTGTTGCATCAGGTCCTGAGGCTCCCATGTGTGCTCCTCTCGCCCATGATTCCTCCACAGAACCTTGACCAATGGTACATTCTTGCGGCGTAAGACTCGTATCCCCTTGTCATCAATCCGGACCGGTTCCAGGTGAACTGACCGATCAGATGATACCGGCCCATCCGTATCCATAATCTGCTGCTACGGGCGTAGTAGAGCCCTCCTAAGATAGGATACATGGAACACGTCATGCAGACTCTCCAGCTCCGGTGGAAGCTCCAGCATGTATGCCAAGGGTCCGATATGCTCCCGGATCCTATAAGACCCCATATATCTTGGGCTGAGCTTCCTCTTTTGACCGCGTACCCGTGAAACCCCATGCATTGGTCGTATCTTCAAGAACACCTGGTCCCCCACCTGGAACTCCCCCTCACGATGTCGACCGTCGTAATACTTAGCCTGTCGGCTCCATTCCTCTAGCATCCTGTCCTGTATCAATCTCACCTGAGCCTTTGTGTCATCAACAAACTCCGAACCCAAGGCCTTCGGATCCTTGTCTTGTATCCATGACAGCGAAGTCCTACACATTCATCCATACAGGGCATCATAAGGAGCCATCCTTATGCTGTATTGGTATCTGTTATTATATGAGAACTCGATTAGTGGCAATAGCTTCTCCCAGGGCTCACAGCGATCCAAAATGCCAAGTCGCAACAGATCTTCCAAGGTCTGATTTGTGTGTTCTGTCTGCCCATCAGTTTGGGGATGAAACGCTGTACTGAATATTAGCCGAGTGCCCAAGTAAGTCTGCACTGATCTCCAATCCCTTGATGTAAACTGTCCATCTCGGTCTGATACAAGCGACTGGGGCACGCCATGATAACGGATGAACTGCTCCACGAATTTCCGAACCAATACACATAACCGAGTCATCCTTCCTGATCGAAATAAATCTGGCTACCTTCGTCAGCCGGTCGACAATCACCCAGATCAAATCATTCCCCGTCCGCGATCGGGGATGCCCATGTATAAAGTCCATCGAGATGTCATCGAACTTCCACTCCGGCACTGGGAGTGGCTGCAATAATCTTGCGGGGTTTTTGTATTCTGCCATCACCAGTTGGCATGCCTCGTAGTGGGTCACGAAGTAGGTGATATCCTTCTTCATGCCCGACCAGTACATGGTCTTCTTCAGGTCCGCAGTCATCTTTGTAACTCTCGGATGTACTGAATATCGACTGAAATGAGCCTCCGTCATGATATCTTCCCTGACTTGTCCTCCCTCTGGTATGTAAATCAGTCCTCTGAAATACACTAGACCATCCCTCAGCGAGTAATCCCCAGCAGTGCCTGCTTCTAAGGTCTGGAATATTGGCTCTAGCTGGGCATCCTACCTCTACCCATCTCTGACTCGGTCTCGAATGTCATCTGGGGCAATCAACGGCGTTAGGTACTCCCAGTACAGCTCAGGGTGATCCTCGGACACAAAGGATATCTGCATCTTTTCAAACATCTGGACCAATTCCAAGGCCATCAACTACGTTCCTGCTCTAGGGCTTGCGGCCTTCAGGCTTAGCATATCTGCCACCACATTCGCCTTCCCTGGGTGGTAGTGCATCTCATACTGGTAATCTACTAGGAACTCCACCCATCATCTCTGCCTTATGTTCAGCTCTTTCTGCATGTCCACATACCTCAAGTTCTTATGATCAGAGTAAATGTCGTAGTGGACGCCGTACAGATAGTGTCGCCAGACTTTCAAAGCAAATATGACTGCTCCCATCTCTAAGTCATGAACAGGGTAGTTCTGCTCATGCTTCTTCAGTTGCCGAGAAGAGTATGCTATCACATGACCATTCTGCATTAGCACCGCACCCATGCCCTGGTAGGAAGCGTCAGTGTAGACCTGGAATCCTTCTTTCCCCAAAGGGAGGGCAAGTATAGGAGCCGAGGTGAGTCGATCTTTCAGCTCCTGAAAAGCCAATTCACACTGTGTGGTCCAGACAAAGGGCACATCCTTCCTCATCAGGGATGTGAGTGGAAGGGCAATACGAGAAAATCCCTCCACGAAATTCCGGTAGTAATCGGCAAGTCCTAGAAAACATCGCACATCTGTGGCCGACTTCAGCTGTGGCCAATCCCGAACTGCCTGAATCTTGGCCGCATCCACTGCCAACCCAGCACCACTGATGTTATGGCCTAGAAAAGCCACCTCCCTCAACCAGAACTGACATTTGCTGAACTTCGCATAAAGCTGGTGCTCCCGCAATCTCTCTAAGGTCAGCATTAGATGTCGTGTTTGCTCCTCCTCTATCCTCGAGTAAATGAGGATGTCATCAAAAAATACAATGACGAGCACATCCAGATATGCCTCGAACACCCGATTCATGAGGCTCATGAACACCGACGGTGCATTCGTGAGCCCAAAAGGCATCACGGTGAACTCGAACAACCCATATCTGCTACTGAAGGCAGTCTTCGGAATGTCCTCCTCCTAGATCCGCAACTGATAGTAGCCCGACCTCAAATCCAATTTTGAAAAGAAATGTGCCCCTTACAGCTGATCAAATAGCTCATTTTTCCTTGGAAATGGATAGGTATTCCGGACTGTTAGTCGGTTCAGTGCTCGGTAGTCGATGCACAACCTGAGTGTCTCGTACTTCTTCTTGACGAACAACACTGGGGCCCCCCATGGTGAAGAGCTTGGCCGGACTAATCCGGCTTCCACTAGTTCATGGAGATGGCTTCGAAACTCTGTCAACTCCTTCGGGGCCATCCGGTAACGGGCTCTAGATGCCGGCTTAGCACCTGGCACCAGCTATATCCGAAAGTCCTGCTCCCGATGCGGGGGTAGCCCTGGCAGCTTCTCTGGGAATACGTCGGCAAAATCTCGCACCACCGGGATATTTGAGATGGAACCCTTGCCCTCAGCCATTTCAAACAACACTTCATAGACTTCCTCCCCCTGCAAGTGGGCCTTGACGGCCTGCACGGATGACAGCAAGAGTGGGGGAATAGGTTTAATACCTTCGATGACGATGTAGGAATCCCCATGCCTCACAGTAATCCTCTTTGACATGCAGTCAATCTGAGCATGGTTGCAGTGCAACCATGTCATTCCCAGTATCAAATCAAAGACTGGCATCTTCATAATCGTCGCTGTTGCTTCAAATATCTTTTCGCCGATCTCCGCCTCCATGTTGTAGCAGGTGGTGGTGAATAGCTCCGATCCGTCTGGTAGTCATATCCTCATCATCAAGACAGTGAATCGCTCCACGCCTTCCAGACCTTCCACGAAGGCTTCCGACACGAACGAGTGCGAAGCACCCGTATCAAACAATGTATAGGCGGGCTTGCCACTGATGAAGACTATGCCTGGGGTAGTTTAAAGTCTTAGAAATCTAATTATGGTTTTATTTCCTAGTTTATCAGTTCTATATCCATATCTGTAATTATCTGGTAAAGAGAAAACTTAAAATTAACTGGAGTACCTGTGATCACTTGCTCCGGATTCCGTTGTTGAGTAAGATCCAGTGCATACACTTGCTCCCTCTCTTGCCTGTGGTCTCTGCCCTGGTATCCACGACCTCGGCCATGTCCTCAGCCTCCAAAATATTGAGCTGGCGGGGCAGCCGGTGGTGCTTGTGGTGGTGCCCCCCTCATGGGGCAGTTCCTCCGGATATGCCCCACCTGATGACAGTTGAAGCACTCTGGCAGGGGATATGCCATACCCCCGGATCTCTACACCTCCGGCATCTGGGGTGGCTGAGGTGCCACCACTATTGGTTCCCTCTGTTCCTGCCTCACCTCCTAACGAGGACGGTCTTCTACTCTCCTCCCATCTGTGATGCAGCCCCGTCGCTGATCATTCCTGGCTCCCCGGCCCTGATCCTCAGTTGGCCGCTTCTGGCCTCAGGTAGTATGCCAATCTGCCTTGATCCTTTTTGCCATCTCCAATATCCGAGGAATAGGCCCATCAGGCATGGACAACAGAGCCTCCCTCAGATCATTTAGCAGGCCCTTATAGAACCTCTTAGTGTAACCTGCCTCATCCAATTGATAAGAATCTACAAACCGAGCTAGGTGGATGAACTCCCGATGATACTCCACCACTGTCTTGCTGCCCTGTCTCAACTATAGAAATCTATCCTATAGCTTGTCTCTGGCCGACTGCGGAACAAAATGTTCCAAGCGTGCAGCCCTGAACTCCCCCCAAGTAATCTCTACAACCTCTCTGTCACCAAACGTCATGTCTAGCAATGTCTTCCACCATCTCTTGGCATGGGACTCCAAGCAAGAGACTACCAAGGGAACCCACTCCTTCCACGGGCATCGGATCCCAGTCAGCATCTCATACATGATGTCCATCCACTCCTCCATCCGAACGGCCGGCTCTGTCCCCAAGTAGGACGGGGGAGAAAGTCCTTGGAATATACTCAGCCAATTGGCTGCCGGGTTTGGCTGCGGAGCCGAAACCTATTGTGCCCTAAAAGCCTCTAGGATAGCGGTCAGAGTCTGCCCCATCTCTGCCTATAGGAACGGAGTGGGGACCGGGGGAGGTGATACAACATTCGGAGTCTGCTAGACTCCGCCCTGTAGTGTAGGCTGTGCTGGAGGATGCGTAACAAAAGCCAATAGTAAATAATCGATTCAATCCTAATTAACAATGGAAAATTTACATGTGATCCCCCTGATGGGAACACCACTGCTTCCGCTGCTTAGCTTGTACCCAATCTAAACTCACGTGTGGGTTACCCAGGGGTTGTGGAATGCTACTTTTCGATCGAGGCTTGCTCTGATACCACTTGTAAGACCCCCCCCCCCCCTTCTTCTTTAATAACACAGGGGTCTTAGGCCCAAAACCGCCGCTTTGCGGTGAAACCCTCGTGCCCGGGAAGGTCATCACTACAAAATGCCGATCCTGCCGGCCAAATCGATCACAGCTGTAGCAAAATAATAAAGACAAGTCCACAGAAATCACATGAATAGTAAATAAACTCCACGAAGGGAGAGTCCATAGATGTAATAAAAGTACTAAAAAAATGGTCTCGTGACCAGTACATCAAGTCCTCACAACATATCTCTCATCGCGGAAGAAAAACTAATATAAATACTAGCAATCAGGATTCAAAGTCCCTGCCATCTGAACTCCGGTACTAGACTGCCCGATCTCCAAGCGTGCCGACCTCCGGGGCTGCTCCTCCATACTGGGCTCCATAGTCCCCTAAAATGATGTGGTTCGAAAACAGTTAGTCTAAAAGACTAAGCCCTATCATCCCCCGCCCCTTCCCCCATGGCTCCTAGGCACCGAGCGGGGAGAAGGAAAGGAGAGGACATGAAAGTGGAGAATAACAAATAAACATATGACAGCGGAACTAATCTAGCAGTTCTATAGTATATATGACAGTAAATAAGGTATGAAAAGACTGAAAAGGAAAAGTAACCTTAACTTATATGAAGACACATAAGCCAAGACATCTTTTGTAGGGCTCTTATCGTATAAAAAGTCTCATACCAATTTATACGATAGGGTGTTGGTTTTCTAGCTAGCATATATATATATATAATACTGAATAAAAACCTTAACTTATAAGCACGCTCGCACGAACTTATAAACCAAGGGGTCGTTTTGCAGGGCCTATTGTATAAAGCGTCTCATACCACTTATACAATAGGTGTCGGGTTATATGCAATGATTATGCTACGAAATACAATTATACCATGATGTGAACATGCAAGTGCAACTCACCCACTTGACTCTGTGTACACAGACCTTTAGTTCCCCCTTTCTGGAGCAGAACCTCCCAGGATACCTCCGTAGTGGCAAATGAAAGTGGTGGGTTGGGCCTCGCCCACCTCAAAGCGGTAATTGCACTACCAGTCAGACCTATCGTACGCCTCAACGCTGGTGCACAAAGCAGATCTCCCGCGTACTCTTGCCGGCTGGCGCACCGGACTTTATTTGGCTGAGTGCTAAACCACACTGGCTGAGTCAACGTGTTGGCGTCGGTGCATCGACCCTCCAATATCGAAGACCCACCACCTTATTGTTGACACCAAAATTGACCTCAACGGGAGTTCAAAAATAGGGATGCAGCCAGCACCTACTTCTCTCGAGCCCCGACCCTCGAATAGTTGCAAAGGACCTAAGATTGACCCAAAGCCTCAGTAGGGAGGTCCCACCTCACACCCGAAAGATCTCTGAGAGCTTCCCCTCCAAAGCCAAAAGCTGGGCTAGGAGTTCCTCAGAAAGCATTAGAGATTTGGAGGATAATGAGAGCTTGCTTTCTAAGGAGCCCTTATGGGTCTATTTATAGCCTTTTGCTGACCTGAGATTAATGAAATACCCTTGGCTGACCTGCCAATAGCCAAATCACGCTGATTGTAAAGTACTAAATGCAGCCCCTGGGGGTATATGGGTAATTTTACCTGAGAGTAATTAGGTAATTTTACCCCGGGCCCTGGGACCTACTCAGCGGGAACCCTGAGACGAGAACCTTCCAGCCTCCACTCAACGCCTTCTCGCCCGCTCCTGGGACTTGGACGGTCTCGGCCGAGGTCTGGCATGAATAATCTCGCATGCATATGGGCGGGAGCTCCTCCAAGGCTTGGCGCAAGCGATCTCGCCCACCTATGAGCGGGAGCTCCTCAAAGGCTTGGCGCAAGCGATCTCGCCTACCTATGAGCGGGAGCTCCTCCAAGGCGGGAGATCTTCCAGTCTGAAGCCCGAAGCTAGCTCGAAGCTTGTCCAATCCTGACTGTTGGTGCCTCCGGGTCCCACTCAGCGAATATGGGGTTGTACACAATCCCCGCTCTTTTTGAGCTAGCTCTGCGCTCCAAAAGACACGTCCAACCCGTAAATATTCGCTGAGCACGTGTCATCTTCATAAGAGAATATTTTGGTGGGTCATACTGTGGCTATATATATGTGCTGATAGACGGTCGTAAGTCTGCTCCAGAATTGCTACTCCGTGTCTGAGTTCGCGCGTCTTTACGATGCGTTCCAAGCGAGTTGACAAACCGCTCCCGCATTACCTCCAAGACCGTATCAATGCGGCCCAGGCGTGAGCCAAGGCTAACAGTGCTTTGGTTGCCCCCTGGCTGGCGAGAAAGTCGCCAGCCGCTGAGCGCTCTCAGCTAAAGAAGAAGAAGAAAGAGAAGAAGAGGGCGAAGGTTGTCCAGCGAGACCTGTCTCACGAGAACAGGGGCTCGCCTACCCCGACCCCAAGCCGTGCAGATGATCCTTCTCCGCTGAAGGTATGTCTCTGACTTGCTGATCATCAAAACCACGAGCATTTTACATAAGAGGATTAGCAACTGACGCGGTACTTCTCGCAGGAAATGGCCCAAGATGACGACGTCAGGTCCCCGCAGGAGCCCTCAGACACGTCATCTCATCCTCCAGAGAATCAACCGCGGGTCTCGGAGGTCGCTCCTCCGACTGACCCCCCGAGAACTGCAGGTATCTTTTCCACCCTATCACTCCTAACTCAGTCTCAGATTGCTGAATTGACTTTCCGCAGAACCAGCTTCCTCCAAACCGGGTCTCGCCACCCGGGAAAATGAAGTAATGGCCGCTAACTTGCCTGCCCCTGTGGCTAGTCCCACCCTACCGGCGGGAGAAGTGGCTATCAAATCCGTCGTTACTCCCCATGATGCCAGCCATCCCGTGGGAGAGGACAACTCCCCCTGCTTCCGGACAAGCCGGGATCACCATGCGTAAAATCTTCCCCCCAGGGAGAGGAAAGCAGCTCCACCTCCTTTATGGAACTGAGGGGTCCGGGCCTTCTCGCCTACTGTCGGCTGGCGGTTCTCGCCCTACTGCAGGTATGTGAGATGCTTATTATAGTCATTGCTTAGCTTTCGTCATGACCATGGAACTCCCTTGCTAGGGGATCCGGGCTTGTGGTCGGGAGCTGACGCAGAAGATGAAGATGAAGATGACGATGAAGACAGAGAAGGGGAGGACTGCGAGAGCTCCCCCATCCCTTTGTCTGACGAGATGGATGAAATCTTGAACGGTGCCGGGTGTGCTAAGAAGCGGGGGAAGAGGGTTGCGGCCGTCCTGTCGAAGGTTGTATGGCGGGAGCGGGCCCATGGCTCTACGGCGAGAGAGTTCTGCGAATCGGTGGAGCAGAGGCTGGAGGCTCTGGTGCGAGACTACTTCCCAGGCGAGACGGAACGGCCAGGTGGGCCTACCGCCGAGTCTTCTCTCGAGAGGTGTATTGTGCGAATCCGAGACGAGGCCCACCGAATCAACCTTGGATGCACCGTCCTATCGTCCTATTTTAACCTGCTGGCACCACTGAGGACTAGGAGGCGAGAATGAGGACGATGGAGGTGGGAAACATATTGATTCGCGAAGTCTCACCCTCTCTTACCCCCCGGTATTCCCCTTCCCCAATGTATCATGCTATTTTCTTATCAGTCTAACTTATAACTTGTCATTATTATCATTATTATTTTTTATTCGGCTCTCGCTCGGCAAGAGTGACTCTGGCTTCCGCTAGATTCGCTTGTAGCATGTCATATCAAAATGCCTGCGCTAATTACATTTGTCGGTCGGTCGCTTTCAACCAAGGTGGGAAATCGAGGCGTCGCCGACTTAGGGCGTGACGGCTGTACCCCCGTCGCCTTTTTGGGAATAGCCATTACGATCATGATTTTCTATAAATTGGTGGGGGGGGGGGTCCACCCATCGTATTTATTTCTCCGATCCGGAACCTTTGATTTTTTCCTCGTTTCTTTCGCGGCTTGCCGAGAACTCCTACTTGCTTCCGCTT
Source organism: Platanthera guangdongensis (assembly GCA_039583875.1). Classification (NCBI taxonomy): domain Eukaryota; kingdom Viridiplantae; phylum Streptophyta; class Magnoliopsida; order Asparagales; family Orchidaceae; genus Platanthera; species Platanthera guangdongensis. Next base: position 69,577,725 of record CM077166.1, on the reverse strand, counting down.
CCCTCTCCCGTTCTCGCTTAGCTTTCTCTCTCGCCTCTTTTCTTAAGACTTCGTCCTCAATCCCACAAGCACGATGCCGTGCGGAAATGAGGGACGCTCCAATTGCGCGGAATCCTTCCAAAAGCAACAGTTCCCCCCTTTGCAGCCTAACCCTGGAGGAGTACCAGCTGATCAAGTCCCGCTATATTTCTGTCAGCTTCACCGCACGAAACCCTGGCAACCGTGACAGGGTTGACAGCGCAGGGGAGTGGGAGCTCGCCATTCCCATTGAGCACTTCGAGGTGGGCTTCCGCCTCCCCCTCTGTCCAGAGATGCTCTAGGCCCTCCTGTATTATGGAGTGGTTCCCGCGCAGCTGAATCCTAACTCGGTCGCAATCCTTGTGGCGTTCATCTGCTATATGTGATTCGAGAGGATCGAGTTCAGCCTCCCCATCTTCCGGAAGCTGTTTACCTTCCATGCTAAGGGAGGGGTGGTCTTCTTCTCGGGGCAGCTGCTAAAGACCACCGGTCTCGCCAATAAGCACCATCACTGGGGCGAGAAGTTCGTTTTCATTTCCGGTGACTTCGGCAACGTTCCTCTCGCGCCCATTCAGTACGAGGACGCCACCTATAAGGCGCCCTCCCTGGTCTCGCGCGAGAGTGCCCTCCTTGAGTTCTTCGAAACTAAGGATTTCGATGTCCACTTCCTCAGGTGGGGCGTCGATTTGCTCCTCCCCGTGCCCCAGGGCGAAGGTATGGTCTCGCCTTTAACTCGCTATTCCCTGTTTTAAGATTTCTTGTTGAGTGTTGTCGCTTTTGCAGGAGAGCGCGAGATCCCCCTGCGCCAACCCTTCGCCGAGGTTCAGGCTGCCGAGAGCCAGGCCGCAAGAGATCCGCTGGCAATCGTGAAGTCCGCGGCCCAAGATTGCCGGGACGAGCCGGCGCCACTTCCCCCGACCGGCTCCGGGAAGCAGAAGCTCAGCGTCCCTTTTCCCCAAGCACTGAAGAGACCCAAAACACCGCTGCAGACAAGGGGAAAGCCGTGGCGGTTCCGCCCTCCAGACCTCTCGCTCCAGGCCGTTCCTTTGAAGAAATCCTGCAGGCTGCCAGCGAGATTGCTGCTACCAGGAGTGGCGCCGGGGCACCTGCCGAGAACCCCACGGCCGCCAACGGGGCAGATGGTGACGGGGTCACCGCCGAGACCTCTGCTCAGTCTCCGCCCGAAGAGGTGCCGAGGGGGCATCAAAATTTTTGTCTTGGCACGAAGTACCTCGATGCGGAAAATAAGCCGCTGCTTCAGTGGGACCCTGAGACCAACAGGGTCTCGATCTTGTCTCTTCTACCCAGCTGGGAGGAGCGAGAGCAAGTCACCAGCGAGGCCTTCTCCTTGGGTTACGGCCTTTACAGCCGGGGAATGCCGGCCTTTACGATAAAATTTCCACCAGGCTCCTGGCCTACGACTCCACCCGGGCCCTGATGCGCGGGAACGAGCTTGCGCATATGTGCGGGCATTGAAGTATCACTATTGACCGCAACTTTCAAGACATGCTCAAGGCAAGGGAGGAGGCGGTGGCTCAGGCGGCTCCCTTGAAGATAGAGCCGGCAGATGCTAAGCAACTGCTGGCCTTGCACCCGACGGAAGAGGTAAGTGAGACCTTTCGCGACATTTGCTCTCGCCATCGTAGATTTCGACCTTTTTCCTCCCATACTGACCTCTCTTTACGCAGGACTCCGCTCAGGCCGTGGCGCTTCGCGCGGAGCTAGCCCAGATACGATATCAGAACGTCCTGTTGAAGGACCAGCTTCAGCGTATGGAGGCGACTGCGGTCCCGCCTCCTCCTTCGCTGGAAGAAAGGCTGAGGAGCCGCCACTACTCAAAATACGACATCGACAAGATTCGGCAGGCCAACGCTCAAGCGACGGTCAGGCTGACGCTGGAGATGCTGCGAGATGTAGGCTACTTGCACGGGAGTGGCAAGTCCATCACCGCTCACCAGCTCGTCCATTGGCTCTTCGAGCCCATATAGAAGCCCCCAGGGGCGCCCGATTCCCCGCCCTCGGATGTACCGAAATCCACTACCGCGGCTGGCGAGACATCCAGGGAGGGCTCAGGCGAGAGCTCTCGCGGGAGTTCAAGCGAGAGCTCGGAGGGATACAGCGCGTCTCCCTAAAGGGCCCCCCTTTTTTCCCTTTTGGTTGTAATGAGCGAGATGCTCCAAACTTGTAATTGTATTTTGAGTAAACAGATCGTAAATACTGCAAATGTTTGTATGTCCTCTTTTTTCTTTTGCGTTGTAAATATGTTCTAAGTGTTTTGAGTAGATACGTCTATAGAGGCCGAATGCCTCTCAAGCATGCTTCCACCGAGGCCATTAGCCCCTCTAGGGTTGTCTCCCTTAGCGATATATACGCGGGAACCTGTCGAGAAAGCCCAGGGCTTAGATATCCCGTTTCTGCGTTCTGCCGAGAACCGTCTGCCGGGAACATCGCCCGTCGGCCTTTTAAGGGGAGACCGTCCCTCTTTACCTTGCGCGAACTGGCCGAGCCTTCTGCCTAGCACTTCCCTCTGTTTGACCAAGGATCCTTTGTTAGGAGCCTTCCCATCGGGAACTTCCTTTGGCGAGATCCCCTTGGCGGAGACCTCCCGACCGAGACCTCCACTGGCCGAGACCTCTTCTGCCTGAAGGGATCGTACCTCTATTCATTCCGTGTTCCCGGCGCGTTTCCTCCCCCGCTCAGAACATCCGAGTCGAAGTGTCTCCCAGGATCAAAAACTTCCCTCCCACACGCGAGCCTTCGAACCTGCCAGCTAGATGAGAGCCTGCGTCACGGGTCTACCTGGGGCCGAGCCTAGCTCGTGGTGTCAATGAAGTTTCCACAAACAAGACCTATCCCCCACAGGAGAGCCTTCAGACCTGCCAGCTAGATGAGAGCCTGCGCAGCGGGTCTACCTGGGGCCGAGCCAACTCGGGGTGTCGATGAAGTTCCCACAAACAAGACCTATCCCCCACAGGAGAGCCTTCAGACATGCCAGCTAGATGAGAGCCTGCGCAGCAGGTCTACTTAGGGCCGAGCCTAGCTCGGGGTATCGATGAAGTTTCCACAAACACGACCTATCCCCCATTGGCAAGCCTTCGGACCTGCCAGCTAGATGAGAGCCTGCGCAGCGGGTCTACCTGGGGCCGATCCTAGCTCGGGGTGTCGATGAAGTTTCCACAAACAAGACCTATCCCCACAGGCGAGCCTTCAGACCTGCCAGCTAGATGAGAACCTGTGTAGCGGGTCTACCTGGGGCCGAGCCTAGCTCAGAGTGTTGATGAAGTTTCCACAAACAAGACCTATCCCCCACAGGCGAGCCTTCAGACCTGCCAGCTAGATGAGAGCCTGCGCAGCGGGTCTACCTGGGGCCAAGCCTAGCTCGAGGTGTCGATGAAGTTTCCACAAACAAGACCTGTCCCCCATAGGAGAGCCTTCGGGCATGCCAGCTGGATGAGAGCCTGCGCAGCGGGTCTACCTGGGTCTGAGCCTAGCTCAGGGTGTCGATGAAGTTTCCACAAACAAAACCTATCCCCCACAGGCGAGCCATCAGACCTGCCAGCTAGATGAGAGCCTGCGCAGTTGGTCTACCTAGGGCCGAGCCTAGATCATGGTGTCGATGAAGTTTCCACAAATAAGACCTATCCCCCACAGGCGAGCCTTCGGACCTGCCATCTAGATGAGAGTCTGCGCAGCGGGTCAACCTGGGGCCTATCCTAGCTCGGGGTAGTACAAAAGTAACCAAGGACCAAACACCAAAAACCAAGCCTTTCCCCCACAGGAGAGCCTTCGGACCTGCCAGCTAGATGAGAGACTACGCAGCGGGTCTTCCTGGGGCCGAGCCGAGCTTGGGGTAGTGCAAAGGTAACCAAGGACCAAGAACTAAAAACCAAGCCTTTCCCCCACAGGCGAGCCTTCAGACCTGCCAGCTAGATGAGAGCCTGCATAGTGGTTCTAGCTATGGCCGAGCCTAGCTCGGGGTGTCGATGAAGTTTCCACAAACAAGACCTATCCCCCATAGGCGAGCCTTCAGACCTACAGCTAGATGAGAGCCTGCGCAGCGGGTCTACCTGGGGCTGAGCCTAGCTCGGGGTGTCGATGAAGTTTCCACAAACAATACCTATCCCCCACAGGCGAGCCTTCGGACCTACCAGCTAGATGAGAGCCTGCGCAGCTGGTCTACCTGGGGCCGATCCTAGCTCGGGGTATTGCTAAACACATAATTACATCCTATTATAAGAATTTCACAATAGGCAAGGGGAAAACAAGTTAATTGATGTAGTATAACAAGCTTGATTTTGGATACATAATTACACCTTCCCCCTCTCACGGGTAGAAGCGTTTTAGGTCATCGCCGCTCCAAGTGTGGCTTAAGGTCCTCCCCTCCACGTCCTGGAGGTAGTAACCTCCTGTTCCAAGGACCTCCTTCACTATGTAAGGCCCTTCCCAGTACGGGTTGAGCTTGCACACGGGGGCCGACCTTCCTGCTGCGTCAAACTTCTTTAGCACCAAATCTCCTTCGGCGAACTGCTTGATCCTGATATGCTTATCGAAATACTTGGCCATCCGACGCTTGATCTCTTCTTGTCGGATGGCAGAAATATCCCGCAGCTCTTCTACCATGTCCAGCGAGAGTCGTATCCCCTCCTCATTCTCCAACCTCCACGTCTCGTCTCCTTCGCCTGCGGCTGTGACCCGCGGGGACCGAACATCGAACTCCACTAGTAGGACCGCCTCACACTCGTGAGAGAGCTTGAAGGGGGTCTCACCGGTGTCCGTGTTTGGGGTCATTCGCAAGGCCCACAGGACCGAGGGGAGCTACTGCACCCAATTTCCCCTTAAGTTTTCCACATTATTCTTGAGCAGGTTCACAATAATCTTGTTTGCCGCTTCCACCTGGCCGTTGCTCCGGGGGTGGTGGACAGAGGCAAACCTGAGGTCTATCCCCAGCTGGGCACATAAGCTGATGAACTCCTCGCGGGCAAACTGGGGACCGTTATCTGTCACTATTGCTTGCAGCAACCCGTGCCTGCAGACGATTTCCCCCCAGACGAAGTTCCTTATGACTTGCGAGGTGACTTTGGCCAAGGCTTTAACCTCCAGCCACTTGGAAAAGTAGTCGACCATGAACAGGAGAAACCTCCTCTGCCCACGACCTGACCAAGTCCATCCCCCAGATGGCGAAAGTCCATGGCGATGTTATGCTTCTAAGTCTTTGAGCAGACAAGAGTTGGAGGGGGGCGTATAGCTGGAACTTTTGGCATCTCTTTGCGAACTCTGTTGCATCCTAACTCAGGGTCTGCCAGAAGTACCCCTACCTTATTACCCTTGCCTCCAATGTCCTTCCTCTCGAGTGGCTGCCGCACTCGCCCGAGTGTACCTCCCCCAGGATCCTTGTGTTGGATCCCTAGTAAGATTTGGGCTAGGTTCACTAAGTTAGGATCAAATGACCCACAATGTATAACTAGGGTCGTGGTTGTGTCCTAGAGTCTAGGCCAAGTCCTTAGATGCAACATCACATGGACCAGCCATCATCAGACTGCCAGAGACTCAAAGACTTAGAGTTTTTCTAAAGACCAAGTAAAATGTGTTCGACGTTCGTCGAACTCAGGTCGACGATAGTTGTGCTCAGCTCGACGATCTCAGAGTAAATTCTCTGAGCTGAGATCGACGAACATGGTACTCAGGTCGACGAACTTTGTACACTATACTTCAACACTTCAAGATCAGAAAACATCTCCTTATTCTAAGTCCAGAGTCAGACTTTGGTCGACGGACTTGATTCTCATCTCGACGAACTGTGACCACAATAACTAGAGTTATCTAGCAGCAGTTAAGTGGTTCTCATCTCAACAAAACATATTCTTAGGTCGACGAATTCTGGATAATTCACTTCAACACCTTCATCCAGAAGCATCTGAAATTATTCGAAGTCTAGATTAATCTCAAATCGACGAAGTTACAATCCCAGCTCGACGAACTTGAGACACAAAATAAGCATGTCTGGATAATGCAGTTTTCTGCATTAGCTCGACGATCTTGGAACTCAGCTCGACGAACAGAAGTCATCTGGTCGACGAACTCAGCAACTTAGCTTGACGAACTGTGGACTCAGGTGGATGATTTCTGCTATCAGTTCGATGAATCCATACTTAGTCATTTTTCATCCTTCTGTCCCCATTATACTACAATAATTCCTGAGTAATTAATGATCTAATATTCTCTGAATATAACCATTAGAAGAGCATTGATTATGGTATTCTCCAGGATTATTTCCTATCATTTTTCCATGGGACAGTTGGGGAAATAATTCAATGCTATTTATTCTCTAGGCCGTCGGCATTGATTACAGAAGATTCAAAATTTCAAAAGACCATTTTTGACAGGAAATATAAAAAGATTTTTTCTTTCTTCTTCCTGTAAGAAGAAGAAGAAGTGAGATAGATAGAATATAGAAGAACAAGAGAGATAGACACAAAAAAATACAATCAGTCTGCTCTCATTTTCTTACACAAGATTTCTGATATAGAAGAAGCCCTAAACCAGAACATCAGTCACTTCTGAAGAAGAAGAACAATCAATCAAATATCAAGAGTATTCCTTCTTCATCTCTGTAGGACACTTCAAAGGACAACAATAAATCCATCTGTCAAAGAAGTCCCTGGAGATTTCTCTGGTCATGGCTGCAGATTGAAGGCCTACTCACCCTGTGCAAAGCTTCCCAGCCTGAACCCTTTTACATCTCAGGGGGAGCTTTGACAACATCACTGAATCCACATATTCTTCTCATTGTTATTGAGAAAAGAAGACTTTCATCACTCTCTCATCCCCACCTCTTTACAAGGTTTTAATTCCCTTCAAAATTATTCTGGTTCACAAGTCTCCTTCCAAAAGACTTGAGGTTTGATTTTTGAGCACCTGATCAAAAGCTCATTAGTGTCAGGCACCTGATCAAAAATCTGAGTGGATTACTACCAGGGTGGTAGAAGAGTGGGTGTACCCAAGTTTAGGGGAACCACTATAAATTCTTGTGTTGTCTGGATTGCTCTTTTTCTTTTGTTTTTGTGCTGTGGCTGTTTGTTAGGATTGCTGTCTTATTTTGTTCCTGCACTAGATTAGATTAGAAGAAAATTTTATAAACCCTGAATACTCTATTCATCCCCCTCTAGAGTATTCCTGATCTAACAACTCACTTTCAATTTATATCAAAGCAGGTTCCTTTGGTTGTACAAGCTAACCCTTGAACCAAAGATCCTTTGTTAGATCTAAATTTTATTTTTATTTCCATTTCGATTTATATACACAGCTATGCCACAAAACATGGACTATGCAAGCACCAGACCTCCACTTTGCAACCTAAATAGGTTTGCCATCTGGAAGGCAAGAATCAAATTATACATGAACTTTATTGATGAAGATATCTACAATTCCATCTTGACAGGTCCACCTCAAGCCACTGCATCTACCTCTACAACAACATCTTCAAGCACAAATGCAGTTCCACCACCTGAGTGGACTGAGGCTCAGAAGAAGGCCAAGGTTGCTGATGCCAAGGAAATGAACATACTGGCACAGACTATGTCAGATGAGATCTTCTAAAAGGTTGCTGAATGCACTTCAGCCAAAGCAATCTGGGATTCACTCAACCAAATGGTTGCTAGCTCAACATATGAGAGGAAAGATAGAAGATAAAACCTCATCACACAATATGAAAACTTCAAAAAGTATGAAGCAGAAATAGTTGATGTGATGTACAACAGGCTTATCTCCATCATCAGTGAGCTAATGACCTTAGATAAAGAAATCACCTTGACTGAAGCAAATGATAAGATCCTTATGTGCTTCCTAAGCTCATGGGATTCAAGGATCTGGCCCATCAAGGAGGCCAGAAGCCTAAATGAGATATCCACTGAATCACTATTAGGCAAACTAAAGTCCTATGAATAGCTGATTAAATCCAGGGAGGCAGCTGACCAAAGAACACCCTCTCCAGCAAGAAAAGAGCATAACATTGCTTTCAAGGCAGCTGAAGAGAAAGAAACTCCCTCAACAAATGAATAACTCATGCATCTTTTTGCCAAAAGATTTTATAAGCTGGCAAGAAAAGATTTCAAGAGGAAGTCATCAAGGTAGGATGATAAGCCTAGATATGATAAGACACCAACCAAAAAAGTTGTGTGTTTTGGATGCAGGAAGCCTGGGCACTTCATCTCTGAGTGTCCAGAGAATCAGAAGAAAGAAAAGAGAAGAGAGAAAGATACCAGGAGACAACACAACAGCAGACCATCTTCCAGCAAATACAAGAAGAAGGAGAAGGGTTTTGTGGGTGAAACCTAAAGTGAGACTGAAGAAGAATCAACATCTTCTAGCTCCAGTGAAGATGAGGAAGAGGCAAGGGCGAAGGAGGTTTGCCTCATGGCAATTGATGCTTCTAGGAGCCATTCAGAAGAAGAGGACTTAGACAATGAAGTAGTTTCAGATTCTGAAGCTAACAAGGTATTGATTTCTTTTGATTACAGTTCTGATTCCTTTAAATTTGAATTTAAAACAATGTGTATAGATTTGATTAATTCAGAAAAGGAGATTAAAACACTTAGGGAGAAACTAGGAATTTTAGAAAATGTAAACTCTGAAAATAATAGATTAAAAGATGAACTGTGTTTAGCCAATGAACAAATCATAATGTTGAAGATTGAGCTTAGTGAGGCTAAACAACTTGAGGAAACTCTTAATGGAAGAAGCCTCAAGCTGATGGACATCATAAGCACTGTTAATACCATACTTAATGGCAAACTAGGCTTGGGTACTTCATCAAATTTCCCCCTATTCTCAAGAAGAACATCCTGACTACCCCCATCAAATTTGTCTCTGCTAAGGGGAAAGAAAAGATAAACAATATACAAACAACATAAAATATTCCCAAATTAATAGGTTAGAAAACCAAAAATCAGAAAACTATTAAAAACAGGTTCAGCAGAATTCGTCGAACTTAGATCGACGAAATGCAGCCAGTTCGTCGAACCCCACTCGACGAACGCTGAATGCAAACTATAGTTATAATTATTCGTCTAACTGTGATCGACGAACTCTGTATGGTTCGTCGAGCAGAGGTCGACGAAAGTGGGGCACAAAAAATGAATATATTCATTCTCTGGGCAGAGATCGACGATCTCAACCCAATTCATCGAACTCTGATCGACGAACTCACAGAAATTCGTCGAACCCAGAAAGACTTAACCAAAACTTTATTTATAACAGAAACTTAAATAATTTCAGGAAAGCATTCAATCCACTAGCTGATTGGGTTATACCACCTAGGAGATATCACCCTCTAGGATATAAATCCCAACCTGAATTTTCTGTAATTTCTAGCTTTTCATTTCAGCAAAACAAAGGACCCAAGGTAACCTGGGTCAAGAACAATTAGTTGTTTTCACTGTAGGTGAAGAGCTGTCCAGGAGTGAATCAACCTTGGTACCTGGACAGTGGGTGCTCCAAACATATGACAAGCAGCAAGGACAATCTAACTAATTATAAGTCCAAGCCATGACCAAAGTTTATCTTTGGGGATTCCAAATGTGGCCAGTAAGAAGGCTATGGAGCAGTGAAGATTGGAGCTATCACATTTAAGCAGGTAACATATGTCAAAGCACTCAAGCATAACCTCATCTCCATAAGTCAGTTATGTGATGAAGGTTATCAGGTACACTTTAACTCATCCTATTGCATTATTTCTAATAAGGAAAATCAAATAGTTTTAATTGGAAATCGATAAGGCAACATATATTTAGTTGATTTTCTATCTTCCAATTCTAATATCTGCTTACTTAACTTAATAAGTAACCAGAATTACTTATGGCTTAAAATACTAGTTCATGTTAATATGAAAAACATTGTTAGGCTATCTAAAGATAACCTTGTTAGTTGTCTACCTTCTGGTCCCTACACGAAGGAAGGTATCTGCAGGGCTTGCCAACTAGGCAAGCAAACTAAATCTATTTTTAAATCTGTAAATAAAAGTAATTCACCTAGGATTTTGTATTTGCTACATATGTATCTCTTTGGACCCATTGCTATACAAAGCCTAGGAGGGAAATCCTATACCTTGGTTATTGTGGATGACTTCTCCAAGTTCACTTGGGTATCCTTTCTGAGATCTAAGTCAGATACCTTCAAGGTTCTTACAGATTCTCTCAGGACCATACAGATTGAGTTCTCTACTCATGTTGCACTGATCAAAAGTGATCATGGCACAGAGTTTGAGTCTCTTCTTATGCATGAGTTCTGTGAGAAGGAAGGTATCAGACATTGCTTCTCAGCTCCTAGAACTCCTCAACAAAATGGGGTAGCTGAAAGGAAAAATAGGACACTCATTGAAGCTGCAGGTACATTGCTTGTAGATGCTTACATGCCACTAACCTTTTGGGCGGAGGCTGTAAACACTACAAATTATGTCCTGAATAGAAGCCTGATACATAAACTGAAGAATAGGACACCCTATGAATTACTTAAAGGGAAGAAACCTAAAATCAACTATTTTAAAGTATTTGGATGTATTTGTTATATTCACAACAACAACAAAAGATACATTAGAAAGTTTGAGGCTAAGGCTGAAGAGGGAATTTTTCTAGGATATTCCCAAGTAAGCAAAGCCTATAGGGTTTTTAATAAATCATCATTAAAAATTGAAGAGTCCTTTCATGTTTCTTTTGATGAAACTAACATGTCTTGCAAGGAGAAGGAGATTTCTACCAATAGCCCTTTGCAGGTACCTCACTTGTGTGAGATATTGGATGAACTGAACCTTACCCAAAAGGTTCCAACACATCCTTCTCCACAAGTTAATGAAGAGAGTGAAGATGAAAGCATTGAAGGAATTGAACTTCCTCCAACAGCAAACACAATTCCATAAGAGGAATTAATCCAAGATGTTGTTGCACAACCAACTCCACCCACTGATTTAGTCACACTTAGGGATCACCCCAGATCTCAAGTGATTGGAGACATATCAGTAGGTATACAGACAAGGCATCAACTCAATCAAGATGTGATGCATGCCTGTTTTCTCTCAGGTTGAACCTCTATACATCCATGATGAGAGCAAGATCCCCACTGGATCATTGCAATGCAGGAGGAATTAAACTAATTTGAGAGATGTAGAGTTTGGGATTTGGTTCCAGACCCCAAGACTATCCTGTCATTGGAACCAAATGGGTATACAGAAACAAATTGGATGCCCAAGGAGTGATTGTGAGGAACAATGCTAGGCATGTTGCTCAAGGTTATAGGCAAGAGGAAGGGATTTATTATGACCAAACATTTGCACCAGTTGCAAGGTTGGAGGCCATCAGAATTTTTCTAGCCTATGCAGCATGCAATAAATTCAAGGTATATCAGATGGATGTGAAGAGTGCATTTCTTAATGGAGTACTTAAAGAAGAGGTTTATGTTGAGCAACCTGCAGGTTTTGTCTCTCCAACTCACCCTTATCATGTTTTCAAATTACATAAAGCTCTTTATTATCTCAAGCAAGCTCCAAGAGCTTGGTATGAGACCCTAGCTAGCCTTTTGATAGAGCATAAATTCATTAGAGGCATTGTAGATAGAACACTTTTCACTAGACATCATAAGGATCAAATATTGTTAGTGCAAATATATATAGATGACATCATATTTGAGTCTACTGATTCCAAATTATGCAAGAGGTTCTCTGACCTCATGTGTTCAAAATTTGAAATGAGTAGCATGGGTGAGCTTTCATAGTTCCTTGGTATCCAAGTGAAGCAGTTGCCTGATGGAATCTTCATATCTCAAGCTAAGGATGCTAAAGAGCTTATAAAGAAGTTTGGGATGACTGATGCTTCAGCAAAGAAAACACCTATGGCTACTAATACTGTGATTGACTCTGATGCACATGGGAAACCTGTGGATCAGAAATTATATAGGGCATTATTGGGTCCCTACTATATCTTACAGCAAGCAGGCCTGATATTATGTTTGTCATATGCCTTTGTGCTAGGTTCCAAGTGAACCCAAAAGAATCTCATCTAATGTTATTAAAAAGATTTTGAGATATATAAAGAGTTATCCTACTCTAGGCCTATGGTATCCAGCTGAGTCAGAGTTTGATTTAACTAGATTTTCAGATGCTGACTTTGCTGGATGCAGGGTTGATAGGACAAGCACCTCAGGGACTTGTCAGTTCCTTGGTATGAGGTTGGTATCCTGGTTTTGTAAGAAACAGTCATTTGTGTCTACCTCAACTGCTGAGGCTGAGTATATTGCAACTAGCAGCTGTTGTTACAAGATGCTGTGGATTCAAAATCAATTACTAGACTATGGTCTCAACTTAAATAATTCAACTCACTTTTGTGATAGCATAAGTGCTATAGTAATAACACAAAATCCAGTCCATCACAGTAGGACAAAGCATATAAACATTAGACATCATTTCATTAGAGAGTGTGTGCACAAAAGCAAAATTAATCTTGTATATATCTACACTGATTTACAAAGAGCTGATATATTCACCAAACCTCTGGATGAGAGAAATCACCTATTCTTTATAAATCAGCTTGGAATGATAAATGGAGAAGACTTTGTTTAGTTTTTGTCTGCACTCGACGAATTATCCAGAGTTCGTCGAACGGAGCTCGACGAACTAGGGAAAGTTCGGGAGATATTCGTCGAACGGACGACGATGAACTCTCCAAGAGTGAAGTTGTTTTCGTCGAACGGAGATTGATGAATCAACTTCAGAAAACTTTTGTCGAATGGATCTCGCCGAAATGTCTTCAACTCTTCCATCTGAGCTCGACGAATTATTTCACTATCAATTATTTCGCTGATCTCAGGTCGAAGAACTTCTTATTTTTCGTGGAACGGAGTTTGTCGATTCATATTCCATAAAATCTTATAACTAGGTTTTCTTCGACCTCCGTCCCGCGCTTTCTGTTCCCTTTGCACTTGATCGTCGTTTCTCTCTTTTGCAGGTGATTTCATGGTGATTCAAGTAGGAGCCCTAGCCGCTATGAAGTTTGACACAGGATTTGATGTCGACTTCGACTCATTTTATCACTCAGATCCAATTTTTTAGAACATTCTGACTCTACTGGAGAACAAAATTTGAAAAAACTGATGACAACAAGAATAAAGCTGGCTGGAACAGAAATTAGAGAATGAGTCTATACTTCATCTACATCAGAGGAAAACACCATGAGAGGAACAATCGCAGGTAATGCTGTTTCTGTGACTCCCACAGTTTTAACTGAATTTTTTGATCTGAGTAATGGAGAAGAAGATTTAGAAATTGATTCTGAAAAATATGATATGATGTTGAGTTTAATGGGTTATGCTGGAGATAACCCCAATAAGTTTTTGAAAAAACACTTATTGGTAGAATAGAAATTTCTGGCTGATATTGTAGGAAAAGTCTTGCTGGGCAAGCACATTGCCCATGACTACATCACCAGACATCAATTCCTGGTCATGTGTGCAGTGGTTAATAAGAAGAAAGTGGATTGGGCACAGATCATTTTTGATCTTACTAAGAAAAAGTGTAAAAAGAAAGAAGTTTCCTTTGGAAGGATCCTGGGGATCTTCCTGAAGGAGAAGGTTGCTGAATCCATGGTCTCATAGACCATATTCATTAATGCCAGTAAGAGGCTCACGTGCACGTTGTTTTGCAGGTGGGAGAGGACCATAACTAAGCCATCCAAGGCTTCAACCTCTTCCACCCCAGCTTCTGAAAGCACCAGGGTTGTAAGAGCCACTCCCCACCCTACTGAAGAGATCATCCCCACACCTCCATCTCTTCCAGCAACTCAACAACACTCACCCTCCACAGTTCATACTCCCTCTCCTCAATCACATCCACAACTCCAACAACAACTCCACCAAGTTCATGTTCCTACTACAGTTCCATCTTCTGCCACCTCTCCACCCCTAGATCTTACCAACATCCCCTCATCTCCTATTCAGGAATACCATCAACCAACTTCACCTCAATCACCTCAATCCCCCACTGATTTACCAGCTCGACCACCACCATCATCTCCTCTTCCACCTCACCTATCCTACATTCCAACTTTTGATCTTCTGACTTCCCCCCTCAACTCTCCCTCCCCTTCAGATTCACACATGCAAGATGTCCCTCCTCCATCATATCCAACATCTACCATCCCTCCAAATGTCTCCACCCAACATTCTACTGAACCATCTGCTACTCCACCTCTGGATCCCTCCACCATTTCCTCTGTAATTACTCTCATCACTCCTCTACTCAAATCTCTCATAGAAGAGGCCATTGTACCTCTTGCTACTTCTATCTCTACTCTTTCTGCTCAACTCTCTGCCCTCACTGCTGCCCCCTCTTTATTCAGGGGCCTGGCTCCAGTTATTACTGAAACCAGGCAGGCGGAGATGCTTGATAAAGAAGCTGCAATAGCTCCAGCAGCAATAACAGTTCAAGCAGCAGCTCCAGCTCCAGCAGTGACAGAGGTAACAACAGCAGCAGTAGTTGATACAGATTATACTAATACAGATTTAATTGATTTATGTTGAAGTATTAGACCGGGCGGCTTAGCGGTCTGATCCAGCGGTTTGTTGACAGAGCGGCTTAGCGGTCTGATCCAGCGGTTTGTAAACCGGGCGGTCTATCGGTCTACCTCTGCGGCCTGTTCTATCCTGCTGGAGTTGCCGAGCGGTTAACCCATCTGTCTAACCGCGCGGCCTGTGCGGTCTCCATTATTCTAGCCGCTCAGTACTGTAAATGTTTAGTCCCACATTGTTTGTATACTCTCTTCTTATCTCCTCCATTCTATATAAGGGAGGTCATACCTTTGTAAATGATATCTTTTTTGGATAATAAAATTCAATTATTCAAAAGTTTATTCGCTTGTTCTCTACTTTTTGCTTCTTTCCGCTACTTTCTAACATGGTATCAGAGAACACAGTCATTTCCTCCTGATTCTGTGCGCTCTCTGTTGTTCGCGGCTTGTTTTCCGCGTTCTGCGACTTGTTTCGCGGCTTGCCTTCTCTTCTGTCCGCGCGGCTTGTTTCTATCTGCGCGGCTTGTGTCTGTTCGCTGCCCTGTTTGCGCGGCTTGCTTCTTCTTGGTTTTCTTCTCCTACTGCTCTTTGTCGCAGCGACCTGTTTCTTGTCGCCGCACTCCTTGTTCTTTCCTGTCGCTCCGACTTCCTAGTCGTTGCGATCTGTCCGCGTGTGTTGTCTCTTTACTCGCGGTTTGCTGCTGTGATCTGCCTGACGGTGCGGGTTGTTCCTTTCTCACCCGCATCTTGGTCGCGGTCACCTGCTCTTCTCCTATCTTCTGTTCGCTCGGCCTTTTTAGTCCGCGCGACCTCTTCCCCGCTGTGCCTTTTGACCGCTCTCTAGCAGCTGCTGTGATCTGCCTGACCGTGCGGGTTGTACCTTTCTTACCCGCACCTTGGTCGCGGTCACCTGCTCTTCTCCTCTCTTCTGTTCGCTCGGCCTTTTCAGTCCGCGCGACCTCTTCCCCGTTGTGCCTTTGACCTCTTTCTAGCCGCTGCTGTTCGCGCGGCTTCTTCTGTTTCCTAACCGCTCCTGTTCGCGCGGCTCCTTCTGCTTGCCGGGTTCCATGACTACCTCCGGTCTCACCACTACTCCTGCAGCTCCTTCTCCTCCTCCTCCTTCGGGCAACCTTGGCACCCTTTCCAAGCTTGTTGGCTCCAACTATCCCGATTGGAGCGTTTCTTTCACCTTTCTCCTTCGTTCTCAACGCAAGCGTCATCACCTCACCGATGGCCCTCCTCCTCGCACCTCTCCTGAGTTTGATGACTGGGATGCGAGTGATGCTCTTGTTCGCACCTGGCTGGCCAACAGCCTCTCTGATGAGTGCCTTCCCGTCATTCGCCATGATGAGACGGTCAAGGCCGCCTGGCTTGACCTCGCTGCTCTCTATTCTAAGGGGGGCCAGACGTCCCGCATTTATACTCTCTATGCGGACCTCTTCGCCCGCCCTTCCATGTCACCGGCTGCGGCTTATCAGCAGGTTCAGGCTCTTGGTGCTGATATCCTCCAGAATCGCCCCTTCTCTGCGGACTTGGCCGAACATCACAA
Source organism: Platanthera guangdongensis (assembly GCA_039583875.1). Taxonomy (NCBI): domain Eukaryota; kingdom Viridiplantae; phylum Streptophyta; class Magnoliopsida; order Asparagales; family Orchidaceae; genus Platanthera; species Platanthera guangdongensis. The sequence continues at coordinate 69,561,612 of CM077166.1, read as the reverse complement.
ACACTTCCAGGAACTCCTGGTTGTTTGTTATCTTCTTCGTCTTCCTGACTCTTATGATATGATCCGCCAGCAGATCTTGGGTGAGGCGGAATCTCCTACTTTGGATGCCACTGCGGCTCGCATTGCCGCTGTTACTTCGCTCCTCCAGCGGCCTCTGTTGGCCTCCCCCCTTCCTCGGACTCCTTTGCTCACCAAGCTCGGAGGGGGGGCCCTAGTGGCCGTGGCTCCTCTGGCGGACGGGGTTCCTCCCGGTTCCTCTGCTCTCACTGTGGTCGTACTGGCCATACTGTTGACCGCTGCTGGCAGAAACATCCTCGTCTTTGCCCTTCCGGTGATGCTCCTTCTTCGGCCTCCGCCTCTTCTAGGCCGTCTGCCTCTGTGGCCACGACGTCAGGTAGTGCCCACGTCGTTACCCAAGGTAAATGGCTGATTGACTTCGGTGCCACCAATCATATGACGGGCAACCCTCATTGCTTCTCCCGTCTTGAGACCCATGACCGCTTACCCCCAGTTCGTGTGGCGGATGGTTCCCCGTCCCCGGTTCATGGGACTGGCATGGTTCAACTCACTCCATCGCTTTGCTTGGAGGATACCCTCTATGTCCCGAAGTTCCCGTGCAATTTGTTATCCGTTACTACTTTATGCCGGCAACTTCAGTGCTCCGTCTTATTCACTCCTACTACTTGTTCTTTTCAGGACCCGAGGACCCAACGGACGATTGCTACTAGGACTGAGAGCGGCGGCCTCTACTTCCTTAACAATGTTTCCGCTCTCTCTGCCTACTCCTCCTCCACCGATCTCCTTCAGTGGCATCTTTATCTTGGACATCCTCCTCCTCGGCTTATTCATCAGCTTCTGCCCCACTTACCTCCTACAAGTTCTCCGCTCAACTATGATGCGTGTCAGCTTGGCAAACATCATCGCTCCTCCTTCCCACCGAAGCAAGGCCGTGGCTCCTCTCGCATTTTTGATCTTATTCATTCTGATGTATGGGATCCTGCTCCTACCCTCACAGTTGGTCGGGGCAGTTCCTATTTTGTCACTTTTATCGATGATTTTACTCGATGTACCTGGGTGTATCTATTAAAAGATCGCTCTGAACTATTTTCTGTTTGGCAATCATTTTACTTTATGATTAAGACTCAATTTGATATTTCTATTAAAGTCTTACGTTCTGATAATGCCAAGGAGTATCTCACTCATGAGTTCTCCGCGTTCTTTCACAAACATGGTCTCCTTCATCAAACGACTTGTGTTTACACCTCCCAGCAGAATGTGGTGGCGGAGCGTAAAAACCATCACCTGCTTGATGTTGCGCGTACTCTCATGACGCAGATGCACGTCCCTCGCTCCTACTGGGGCTACGCTGTGCTCCTCGCCTGCTATCTCATCAATCGCCTTCCCTCCACGGTTCTCCACGGCCAGACTCCCTTCTCCCTTCTCTACCCCCACCCGGAACCTTTTCCTCTTCCTCTCCGTGTCTTTGGCTGTACGGCCTTTGTTCACGCTCCCTCCGCTACCCGCGACAAGCTTTCCCCCCGTTCCACCAAGTGTGTCTTTTTGGGGTACTCTACCACTCAAAAAGGCTATTGCTGCTTTGACCCCCTTCTCCGCAAGCAGTTTGTCTCCGCCGATGTGACTTTTTTCGAAAATGCTTCCTATTTCTCTCCTCCCGCTTCTCTTCCTTCTCTTCCTTCGGATATCTCCGTTCCTTCCACACCTCTCCACGTTTTCCCACCTTCGTCTCCTCCTCCACCCACTCCTTCCCAGTCCGTCTCTCCACCCACCCCTCCACCATCCTCTCCGCTGCCGTCTCTCTCTAGTCCCGGGCCAGCCTTCTCCGCCACGGACGCTCCGGTCGCTGACGCTCCCGTCGCCGACGCTCCCGTTGACCTGGATGTTCCCATTGCCCTTCGCAAAGGGGTGCGGGCGTGTACTCAACACCCGCTCACGGCTGTTGTTTCCTATGATCAGCTTTCTCCTTCTCGCAGGTGTTTTGCCTTGGCTATCTCGGCTACTTCTACTCCCCGTACCTACCAGGAGGCTCTCGCTCTCCCTCATTGGAAGTCTGCCATGGATGAGGAGATGGCTACTCTCACTGAACGGGGTACCTGGACCCTGGTTCCTCCTCCCGTGGGCACTGATGTGGTTGGCTTTCGCTGGGTCTTCGTTGTGAAGTTTCGCCCCGACGGCACTGTGGATCGCTACAAAGCCCGGCTGGTGGCCAAGGGCTTTACTCAGACTTATGGCATTGATTATTTTGATACCTTCTCTCCGGTTGCTCGCCTCAGCACCATCCGGGTTCTCTTTTCTGTGGCTGTTAACCGGGCTTGGGCTATTTCCCAGCTTGATGTGAAGAATGCCTTTCTCTATGGCGATCTTCAGGAGGACGTCTATATGGAGCAACCTCCTGGGTATGTTGCTCAGGGGGAGACACGTGTCTGTCATTTGAAGAAGGCCATTTATGGCCTAAAGCAGAGCCCTCGGGCATGGTTCGACAAATTCAGTGGTATTGTGGCTACCATCGGCTTTCAAAGGAGTTCGGCCAATCACTCCTTATTCATTCGCAAAACGGACTCGGGACTGGTGGTTTTGGCTGTATATGTGGATGATATTCTCCTTACTGGCGATGACCGAGATGGGGTGGACTTGACGAAGAAGCACCTCCGTCAGCACTTGGTCACGAAGGATATGGGCTCCCCAAAATACTTTTTGGGGATAGAAATCTCTCGGAAACTTGACTCCTTGGTTCTCTCTCAACGGAAGTATGCACTTGATCTTCTACGAGAAGCAGGATTGACAGGTGCCAAACCAGCTCGTTTTCCCATGGCTGTTGGAGAAGACAAAACATGGACGGATGATTCGCCTCTTCTATCTGATGTCACACGGTACAGACGTTTGGTAGGCAAACTCATCTATCTCACGGTGACTAGACCCGACATCGCCTATGCTGTAGGCAAGGTCAGTCAGTTTATGCAAGCTCCCAGGGAGTGCCATCTTCAGTCCGCCCTGAAGATTTTAGAGTATATCAAAGCAGCACCGGGCAGAGGGTTACTCTTTCAGAGGAATGGTCATCTGAGGGTTGAGGCCTACTCAGATTCAAGTTATGCGGATGACAAAGGCGATCGTAAATCCATATCAGGTTTTTGTACCTTTGTTGGAGGTAATCTCGTGAGTTGGAAGAGCAAGAAACAGTCCGTTGTTTCCAGATCCAGTGCCGAAGCAGAATACCGGAGTATGGCGTCAACCACGTGTGAGTTAAAGTGGTTGCGGGCTCTCATGCTTGACCTGGGCGAGGTATATGACTGTCCTCTCCCTATGTTCTGTGACAACAAGGCCGCTATACACATATCCAGAAATCCGGTCTTCCATGAGAGAACAAAGCATATAGAGGTTGACTGTCACTTCATTCGGGAAGAGATTTTGAAGAAACAGATTTGTACTCCTTTTGTCACCTCTGACAAAGAGTTGGCAGATATCTTCACCAAGCCGGTTTCTACTTCCTTCTTCCGCATTTGTGACATGCTGGGCATGATTGATATCTATGCTCCAGCTTGAGGGGGAGTGTTGAAGTATTAGACCGGGCGTCTTAGCGGTCTGATCCAGCGGTTTGTTGACCGAGCGGCTTAGCGGTCTGATCCAGCGGTTTGTAAACCGGGCGGTCTATCGGTCTACCTCTGCGGCCTGTTCTATCCTGCTGGAGTTGCCGAGCGGTTAACCCATCTATCTAACCGCGCGGCCTGTGCGGTCTCCATTATTCTAGCCGCTCAGTACTGTAAATGTTTAGTCCCACATTGTTTGTATACTCTCTTCTTATCTCCTCCATTCTATATAAGGGAGGTCATACCTTTGTAAATGATATCTTTTTTGGATAATAAATTTCAATTATTCAAAAGTTTATTCGCTTGTTCTCTACTTTTTGCTTCTTTCCGCTACTTTCTAACAATTTAATTTAATTTATTGATACTGACATGGACTTGGAAGAGTCAATACCAGAGGAAATTATTATTGTTGGTGATTTCATTTTAATTCCCACAGTAGATATAGTTAATCTGTTGAGCATTTTTGATCCTGCATACTTGAGATTTCCTACAGTAGAGTATACTAAGCCATTCTTGGCTATTGTACCATATACTTCCCCAGTAAGTCCTCAAGTTGCAAAGCAACTTAGTGACAGTTTTGTTGTTCCTAAGCCCATAGTCATTCCAGCTTCCCCAGCAATATCTTCTGCACCCACTTATGTCATGGATGACTCTCCATTGCTAGATCTGGATGACTTGATCCTGGCTGATATTGAAGAAGAGGAAAAGGCAGCTGCTGAAAGCACTGTCAGAATTAGTTCTCCAGCTTCTCCTATGGCTTCTCCTCCAACTCCTGTTGAAGTTCCTACTCAAGCTCCATCTCTACCTGAAAAGCCTATCATTTTTGCTGAGGCTCTAAAAGCTTTGAATGATTTATATGATAACCCTCAGAGATCTGATGATGATGAGGATGAGGATGATGATTCTGATGATGAGCCTAAGAGGAAGCAAGTTTCCAAGAAAAGAAAAGCTCCTCCTCCTCCTGCTCCAAAGCCAAATCCAAACAATGACACTCCCTATTATATTCTCCAAAAGATAACTCCATACAAAGGGATGCCAGCTTGGATGTGGCTATCCAAAATTGAACAAAAAGAGAGGAAGAAAAGCAGAAGGTACTCTCCTCCTCCAGTTCAAAGATTCAGAAAAGATCCACCTCCTCCACCTCCTCTAGCTGCTGGTGCTTCCGGCACAACCTCTCAAAGATCTGCCCCTGTTCAAACATATCAGAGACACCATGGGTGATCTTCTTCTGAAAGTAGCCAGCAGGCATTACTCTTCAGGAAAGCAGCATCAACCACAACAGCAACATCAACAACAGCTATCATCCCCTGCAGATCAGAAAGCTGAAAGTCCTAAAAGGCCAAACTCTCCTCCTATTCCTTTTGAAGATCCAGAAACAGCTACTACTGCTAGAATGGCTAGGTTCCAGGAACTAGTAGGCCCTTCTATGATTAACAAAGCCAAAGCTGAAGGAAAGGATCCTTCTGAATATTCCACAATGTCTAAGTACAGGAAAGAAGAACTGAAAAGGTTTGAGAAAGCAAACAAATTTTTCAATGTAGATGACTACATGAAGTTGCACCCAGAAGCAGTTGTCCACAGAGCTACATCTTTGAAGATTATAGGGGCTGCTGATATGACCATGACAAATGTGCAAGTTTCAGATCCAAACAGAGAGATTGTGTTTACAAAGCCTCGAGAGAAGAGCAAGCAAGAAATTGCAAAGGAAAAGAAACATAAGAAGTAAATTTTGAACTCTTTTATTTTCTACAATTATCTATAACTTCTCTATATTCCGAACAAAACTTATATATATATATACTGCAGGTGTTAGTGATCTCTGCAAGATATATGATTTTTCTGCTTTGTTTATTTTCAATTTTGATTTGAGTCTGTAATTAGTGACCTCACCCAAATAGGGGGAGATTGTTGGATCCCTAGTAAGATTTGGGCTAGGTTCAGTAAGTTAGGATCAAATGACCCACAATGTATAGCCAGGGTCATGTTTGTGTCCTACAGTCTAGGCTAAGTCTTTAGAAGCAACATCACATGGACCAGCCATCATCGGACTACCAGAGACTCAAATACTTAGAGTTTTTCTAAAGACCAAGTAAAATGAGTTCGACGATAGTCGTGCTCAGCTCGACGATCTCAGAGTAAATTCTCTGGGCTGAGCTCGATGAACTTGGTACTCAGGTCAAGGAACTTTGGACGCTATACTTCAACACTTCAAAATTAGAAAACATCTCCTTATTCTAAGTCCAGAGTCAGTGTTTGGTCGACAAACTTGATTCTCAGCTCGACGAACTATGACCACAATATTTAGAGTTATCCAGCAGCAGTTAAGTGGTTCTCAGCTCGACGAAACATATTCTTAGGTCGACGAATTTTGGATACTTCACTTCAACACCTTCATCCATAATCATCTGAAATTATTCCAAGTCCAGATTCAACTCTAGTCGACGAAGTTACAATCCCAGCTCGACGAACTTGAGACATAGAATAAGGAAGTCTGGATAATGCAGTTTTTTGCTTTAGCTCGACGATCTTGGAACTCAGCTCGACGAATAAAAGTCATCTGGACGACGAACTCTGCAACTCAACTCGACGAACTGTGGACTCAGCTCGACGATTTTAGCTATCAGTTCGACGAATCCGGACTTAGTAATTTTTCAATCCTTCTGTCTCCATTCTACTGCAATAATTCCTGAGTAATTAGTGGTCTAATATTCTCTGAAAATAACTGTTAGAAGAGCATTGATTATGGTATTCTCCAGGATTATTGCCTGCCATTTTTCCATGGCACAGTTGGGGAAATAATTCAATGTTGTTTATTCTCTAGGTCGCCAGCATTGATTATAAAAGATTCAAAATTTCAAAAGACCATTTTTGACAGGAAATATAAAAAGTTTTTTCTTTCTTCTTCCTGTAAGAAGAGGAAGAAGAAGTGAGATAGACAGAATACAGAAGAACAAGAAAGATAGACACACAGAAAAATACAATCAGCCTGCTCTCATATTCTTACACAAGATTTCTGATACAGAAGAAGCCCTAAACCAGAACATCAGTCACTTCTAAAGAAGAAGAATAATCAATCAAATATCAAGAGTCTTCCTTCTTCATCTCTGCAGGACACTTCAAAGGACAACAAGAAATCCATCTGTCAAAGAAGTTCCTGGAGATTTCTCTGGTCAAGACTGCATATTGAAGGCCTACTCACCATGTGCAATGCTTCCCAGCCTGAACCCTTTTACATCTCAGGGGGAGCTTTGACAACATCACTGAATCCACATAGTCTTCCCATTGTGATTGAGAAAAGAAGACTTTCATCACTCTCTCATCCCCACCTCTGTACAGGGTTTTAATTCCCTTTAAAATTATTTTGGTTCACAAGTCTCCTTCCAAAAGACTTGAGGTTTGGTTTTTGAGCACCTGATCAAAAGCTCATTGGTGTCAGGCACCTGATCAAAAATCTGAGTGGATTCCTACCAGGGTGGTAGAAGAGTGGATGTACCCATGTTTAGAGGAACCACTATAAATTCTTGTGTTGTCTGGATTGCTCTTTTTCATTTGTTTTTGTGTTGTGGCTGTTTGTTAGGATTGCTATCTTATTTTGTTCCTGCATTAGATTAAATTAGAAGAAAAGTTTATAAACCATGAATACTCTATTCACCCCCGCTCTAGAGTATTCCTGATCTAACAGCTCAAATTCACCTTGGGACCTCTTCTTCAGTTACAGATCTTGCCAGGAACCCTGACAACATCGTACGATGCAACCCCCCTTCCATCATCAGGTAATGAGTTGCCTTGCTCCTGAATCTCTTTGCATCCTTAACCTCCTTCGTTAGCCTGCAGTGGTCAGGAAGGTTACCAACGGGTCCACCCACGAGGATCGACGACCTACCTCCATCAACTCCCCTTCCTCGATTGTTGGCCAAAAAAGTTCAGTCAGGGTCCCTCCTCCCCGAGGTCCAAACTTCGCCAATCAATCGGCGGTCACACTCTCCTCCCGGGGACATGCTGGATTGAGAATGACCACAACCCACCAATGATCGCCCTTACCTTCGATAGGTATTTTATGAGGGTAGGCTCCCGAGCTTCAAACTCTCCTCGGATCTGTGACGCTACTACCATAGAGTCAGTGAAGGCCTCCACGTCATGGATCCCAAGCTCCTTTGCCAAGCGAAGGCCAGCGATCACGACCACAAACTCTGCTTGGTTGTTGGTCACCGGAAAGTGGTAAGCCACCGCCTGCTCTATTGTGACTCCATGAGGGTTTATCAGCACCACTCCTCCCCCGAGTGAATGCTTTCCCGAGGCCCCATCAACCATCATCTTCCACGCTTCGTGTGGCTGCGACTCCCCTTCCTCGACTTCAACAACATAGTCCGCCAGAAAGTCCGCCACCGCTTGCGCCTTAATGGAGAGTCTCAGAACGAAAGAGATGTCGAACTCGCTTAGTTCGATGGACCACTTGGCAAGTCTTCCCGAGTGCTCTACCCATTCAAAGATCTTGTGAAGAGGATGGTCGGTCACCACCCTAATCGAGTGCGCTTGAAAATCCGGTCGGAGCTTCCTTGCCGAGACGACTAAAGCGTAAGCCAACTTTTTGAGGATGGGGTAGTGGAGTTCTGCCTTCTTCAAGATGCGGCTGACATAGTAGATTGGCAGTTGCTTATTTCCCTCTTCCCTTACTAGAACGGAGCTCACCGCCTCAGCTCCTACTCCAAGGTACAAGGTCAGGTCCTCCCCTTCTTTTGGGCTTTGAAGCAGAGGATCCTGAGAGAGCTGTCTCTTCATCCCTTGGAAGGCTTCTTTGCACTCGGAAGTCCACTCAAACCTTTGGTTCCCTCGTAGTACCTTGAAGAATGAAGAACACTTGTCCCCTAACCTGGAGAGAAACTTGATTAGCCCAGCCAATTTGCCTGTCAAGCACTGGACCTCCTTGGCATCACGAGGCGATTCCAAATCTAGGATGACCTTCATCTTGTCTGGGTTGGGCTCTACCCCTACCGGAGTCAAGATATGCCTAAGGAACTTCCCGCGGCTTGCCCCGAACACACACTTCAAGGGGTTCAGCCTCATCTTGAATCTCCACAGGGTGGCGAACGTCTCTTCTAGATCCTGCAGGTGCGAATCCGCACACTTGCTCTTGATCATCAGGTCATCGACATAGACCTCCAAGTTTCTCCCCCATTGATCTCAGAAGACCTGATCCATCATGCGTTGGTATGTAGCCCCTACGTTCTTCTACCCAAAGGGCATCATCTTATAACTGAAGCATCCCTCCCACGTGATGAAGGAAACATCCTTGACATCAGGAGGGTGCATTCGGATCTGGTGATAACCTGAAAAAGCATCTAAAAAGCTCACAATAGAAAAAAAACGACGGCTGAATTAACAAGCGCGTCGATCCGAGGCAGGTGGTAGCAATCCTTAGTGCATGATTTATTTAATAAAGAGAAGTTAATACACATTCGCCATTTCCCACCCCCTTTATTAACCATTACCACATTAGAGATCCAGCCTGGATACTGGATCTCCGAGATGAAGCCGTCCTCCAGGAGCTTCCTGACCTCCTCGCGTATGGGTTCCTCCAGCTTGGTGGCGATGGCCCTCATCTTTTGACGTTTGGGACGAGTGCGGGGGTCCAGGTTCATGTGGTGGCAGGCCATGTCCGTGTCGATGCCCGGCATATCTGCTGCGCTCCAAGCGAAGATGTCGATGTTGCTCTGGATGCAGGCCCGCACTCGCTCCTTATCCTCGGGACTCAAGCCCCCGCTGACCCGCACCCTCTGTACTTGCCATGCGCTGGTGAAGACATCCATCTCCACTACTTCCTCGGCTAGCTCCAGCCGCGACTGCTCCCAGCCGACCCTTACTTCTTCTTCCAGCTCCAACTCCTCCCTTCCTACTTCCTCCTCAATCTCCATCGCCCCCTCCACGCTCTCCTGTTGTTGCTCGACCTCTGCACACCTCTGGGCCTCCCTCTCAGCTTCTCCCTGCTCCTACGCCGTCTCCTTCCTCGCCTCTCCTAGGCTCATCTCCTCTTCTCCGACGTCCTCCTCCTGCTCTGCCATCTCCCTCTCTAGCTCTTCTGCCTCGGTCATCCAGGAAACGGTGTTGACCGCCGTCACATAGCATTGCCTTGCCACCTTCGGATCCCCCCTGATCCTAACCTGCACCCCTCCGTTATTGAACTTAAGACATTGGTGGAACGAGGAGGAGACGCAGCGAAAGACGCTGATGAGGGGACGCCCAAAGATGGCATTGTAACTGCTCGGAGCGTCCACTATCACGAACCTGCAGTTCCGTGACATGCCTACCAAATTCACATGCAGCCCTAGCCCTCCTTCTACTTCCTTCATCTCTCCAGAAAATCCGAAGAGCGGTCCATCCAAAGCCAAGACCCTTTTCCCCTTAACCTTCATCTCATCAAAGTTCTTCTTGAAGATAACGTTCACTGAGCTCCCATTGTCCACCAGTATCCTCGAGACCGTGAAATTCTCCACTGCCGTCTGGATCACCACGGCGTCACAAAACGGATATTCATAGTCTGGCAAGTCTGATGATGAGAAGATGATCTTTTCTTCCGGCGGGGGAGCCTGGGAGGTAGAGGCGACCCCCCTTCGGTACATGGTTTGAAGGCTGCCCGTACGGGTTACCTCGATCCCCACTCCTCCGTGGATCACCCCAATCCATCCCCGAGTTCCCACGTCTACCCGATCCTCACATCTATCTTCTCTATCCCCCTGCTGCACTTCCACAATGCTAACCTGCGGATCCTGCCTCTCTGCTCCTCTTGCTTCTCTCTGTTGGGTACATTGGTTTAAATGTACCTGATTTGAAGAAGCCTCACCATACTCAATGATATACATCAAAATGTATTTGATGTATTTTTGAGTTGCCTTGTGCAGGTTAAGTATTTACAGGAAAGATGAAAAAGTTTGTAAGTCCATGTGTTGACACCCAGGAGCAAAGTGTCGACACTTAAGAAGACTTGTGTCGACACCCAGGCAAGCAGTGTCGACACTTGGAGTACTTGTGTCGACACCAGGGATGTAGAGTCGACACCAGACAGAAAGTGTCGACACAAGGAGCTGTGCCGACACTCAATGAAGAAAAGTCCAGTGAAGCAGTGTCGACACTTAGCAGTTGTGTCGACACCCAGTGAAACTGTGTCTACATCAGAAAGTGTCGACACTTGGAGGCTGTGTCGACACTCAGCAAAAGTCAGCAGAGTCTAAGTATAAGTGTCGACACCCAGAGCAATGTGTTGACACACAGCAGAAGAGTCAACACTTGAAGAAAGTGTCGACACAAGAAAGAATGTGTCGACACTCAGCTGAAGACTCAACACTTGAAGAAAGTGTCGACATAAGGAGCTGTGTCGACACTTAGCAAAGTTCAACAATATTCTAAGTACAAGTGTCGACACAAAGGAGATGTGTCGACACTCAGCAAAAGTCTCAACAGAAGAAGAATGTGTCGACACAAGAAGCTGTGTCGACACTCAGCAAGTATCAACACTGAAGGCATGTGTCGACACCAAGAAGAAGTGTCGACACTTAACAAGTTCAACACATGAAGATGTGTCGACACAAAGGAGTTGTGTCGACACTTACAAGAATTCAACAAAGTACCGAAGAACAAAGACTTGTGTCGACACACATTATCAGTGTCGACACATGAAGAAGAAGCAGTGTCGAGATATAAAATCTACAACACAAGGAGTTGTGTCGACACCTTATAGGCTAGTGTCGACACTTAGTCAACTTGTGTCGACACTTAGTCTATAAGTGTCGACACTTAAAGATAGACAGTCTCGACACTTTCAGACAGTTATAGATTTTTCAAGAACTGACTGGATGACTTGACAGCTGCCATTCCAGCCGGTCTACTGCACCTATCAGAGTTGTCAGAAATCAGTTATGAACCGGACCAGCCGGTTACCATGAAGAAGGCCTATAAATAGGCTTATACTTTCTACAGAAATTGATGATTAACAGTTCATTAACAAGAAGAAGATCTAGCAATTCATTGAAGAATCAAGTGAAGATCTAAGTAGTTGGAGAGAGAGAGAGCTCCATCCAAGAAGACAGCCGTTGGAACCAGGCTGAGAAGAAGGATTCGGACTTTGTTCTGAATCTTAAGTAGCAGAGATCAAGGATCAACTGCAGAGGAGATCAATCCTATTGTGTTCTACATTCAAGAAGCTTTGAAGAAAGCCAAGTCAGATTGATCTCAGTAGAGTTCATCCAAGAACTCATCAAGAAACTCTCAACTCTTCTCTCTTTTCTCTGAGTTGTAGAGTTTACATTTTTGTATTCATTTTTCTTGTAGGATCCTTAGGGATCTAAGTTTGTAAGTCTGTAATTATAAAGGCTAAGTGTAAGGTATGTGTGCCTGAGTGTAGGAGATTTGTATCTCTGAGTGTAGGCCTATTGTGGCTGAGTGTAGGCCTTGGTGGCTGAGTGTAGGCTTTATGAAGAAGCTGAGTGTAGGCTTTACGAAGAAGCTGAGTTGTAGGGCCTTGGGCCTGAGCTGTAGGAACCTGTTTTGGGTTTCTGAGTGTAAGATCTGAGGATCTGAGATAGTGGAGGAGTTTGGCCGAATCTAGTACACTGCTAGATAGGCGAAGGGGGAAAGTGGATATACCCAAATCTTGGGGAACCACTATAAATTTGTGTGTTCACTGTGTGCTGTATTGATTGTTGTGATTGCTGGTTAATTGCTGTGTTATAATTCTGTGATAAACTCTGAATTCTGCTTAAAACTTAAAAAGATTTAAGTCACTTATACACCCCCCCCCTCTAGGTGAGTAGGTACAATATATTTCAAGTGGTATCAGAGGGAGGTTACTCAAAAAGGGACATAACTGTCTGAGTAGATCCTGTTGGCAAATTCAGTCTAAGTACATTACAGAATCAAGAAAATCAAGAACTATGGGTTCCACTGAGAATCATAAGAAATTGGGATCCATGAAGCCACCCATATGTAGAAAAGAGATCTTTGGCGATGCTCCAATACGGTACTTGGACAGTGGATGTTCCCAATTCCTTATGAAACAGTGGAGGACAAAGCCATCTACTTCACAGGGTAAATGAAGACTATTATCTCGACGTGGGAATAGCCTATGGTATCCAGCTGAGTCAGAGTTTGATTTAACTAGATTTTCAGATGCTGACTTTGCTGGATGAAGGGTTGATAGGAAAAGCACCTCAGGGACTTGTCAGTTCCTTGGTATGAGGTTGGTATCCTGGTTTTGTAAGAAACAGTCATTTGTGTCTACCTCAACTGCTGAGGCTGAGTATATTGCAACTAGCAGCTGTTGTTCCAAGATGCTGTGGATTCAAAATCAATTACTAGACTATGGTCTCAACTTAAATAATTCAACTCACTTTTGTGATAACATAAGTGCTATAGCAATAACACAAAATCCAGTCCATCATAGTAGGACAAAGCATATAGACATTAGACATCATTTCATTAGAGAGTGTGTGCACAAAAACAAAATTAATCTTGTATATATCTACACTGATTTACAAAGAGCTGATATATTCACCAAACCTCTGGATGAGAGAAATCACCTATTCTTTATAAATCAGCTTGGAATGATAAATGGAGAAGACTTAGTTTAGTTTTTGTCTGCACTCGACGAATTATCCAGAGTTCGTCGAACGGAGCTCGACGAACTCGGGAAACTTCGGGAGATATTCGTCGAACGGTGGACGATGAACTCTCCAAGAGTGAAGTTGTTTTCGTCGAACGGAGATCGATGAATCCACTTCAGAAAACTTTCGTCGAATGGATCTCGCCGAAATGTCTTCAACTCTTCCATCTGAGCTCGACGAATTATTTCACTATCAATTATTTTGCTGATCTCAGGTCGAAGAACTTCTTATTTTTCATGGAACGGAGTTTGTCGATTCATATTCCATAAAATCTTATAACTAGGTTTTCTTCGACCTCCGTCCCGCGCTTTCTGTTCCCTTTGCACTTGATCGCCGTTTCTCTCTTTTGCAGGTGATTTCATGGTGATTCAAGTAGGAGCCCTAGCCGCTATGAAGTTTGTCACAGGATTTGATGTCGACTTCGACTCATTTCATCACTCGGATCCAATTTTTTTGAACATTCTGACTCTACTGGAGAACAAAATTTGAAAAAACTGATGACAACAAGAATAAAGCTGGCTGGAACAAAAATTAGAGAATGGGTCTATACTTCATCTACATCAGAGGAAAACACCATGATAGGAACAATCGCAGGTAATGCTGTTTCTGTGACTCCCACAGTTTTAACTGAATTTTTTGATCTGAGTAATGGAGAAGAAGATTTAGAAATTGATTCTGAAAAATATGATATGATGTTGAGTTTAATGGGTTATGCTGGAGATAACCCCAATAAGTTTTTGAAAAAAACACTTATTGGAAGAATACAAATTTCTGACAGATATTGTAGGAAAAGTCTTGCTGGGCAAGCACACTGCCCATGACTACATCACCAGACATCAATTCCTGGTCATGTGTGCAGTGGTTAATAAGAAGAAAGTGGATTGGGCACAGATCATTTTTGATCTTACTAAGAAAAAGTGTAAAAAGAAAGAAGTTTCCTTTGGAAGGATCCTGGGGATCTTCCTGAAGGAGAAGGTTGCTGAATCCATGGTCTCATAGACCATATTCATTAATGCCAGTAAGAGGCTCACGTGCACGTTGTTTTGCAGGTGGGAGAGGACCATAACTAAGCCATCCAAGGCTTCAACCTCTTCCACCCCAGCTTCTGAAAGCACCAAGGTTGTAGGAGCCACTCCCCACCCTACTGAAGAGATCATCCCCACACCTCCATCTCTTCCAGCAACTCAACAACACTCACCCTCCACAGTTCATACTCCCTCTCCTCAATCACATCCACAACTCCAACAACAACTCCACCAAGTTCATGTTCCTACTACAGTTCCATCTTCTGCCACCTCTCCACCCCTAGATCTTACCAACATCCCCTCATCTCCTATTCAGGAATACCATCAACCCACTCCACCTCAATCACCTCAATCCCCCACTGATTTACCAGCTCCACCACCACTATCATCTCCTCTTCCACCTCACCTATCCTACATTCCAACTTTTGATCTTCTGACTTCCCCCCTCAACTCTCCCTCCCCTTCAGATTCACACATGCAAGATGTCCCTCCTCCATCATCTCCAACATCTATCATCCCTCCAAATGTCTCCACCCAACATTCTACTGAACCATCTGCTACTCCACCTCTGGATCCCTCCACCATTTCCTCTCTAATTACTCTCATCACTCCTCTACTCAAATCTCTCATAGAAGAGGCCATTGTACCTCTTGCTACTTCTATCTCTACTCTTTCTGCTTAACTCTCTGCCCTCACTGCTGCCCCCTCTTTATTCAGGGGCCTGGCTCCAGTTATTACTGAAATCAGGCAGGGGGAGATGCTTGATAAAGAAGCTGCAATAGCTCCAGCAGCAATAATAGTTCAAGCAGCAGCTCCAGCTCCAGCAGTGACAGAGGTAACAACAGCAGTAGTAGTTGATACAGATTATACTAATACAGATTTAATTGATTTAATTTAATTCATTGATACTGACATGGACTTGGAAGAGTCAATACCAGAGGACATTATTACTGTTGGTGATTTCATTTTAATTCCCACAGTAGATATAGTTAATCTGTGTAGCATTTTTGATCCTGCATACTTGAGATTTCCTACAGTAGAGTATACTAAGCCATTCTTGGCTATTGTACCATATACTTCCCCAGTAAGTCCTCAAGTTGCAAAGCAACTTAGTGACAGTTTTGTTGTTCCTAAGCCCATAGTCATTCCATCTTCCCCAGCAATATCTTCTGCACCCACTTATATCATGGATGACTCTCCATTGCTAGATCTGGATGACTTGATCCTGGCTGATATTGAAGAAGAGGAAAAGGCAGCTGCTGAAAGCACTGTCAGAATTAGTTCTCCAGCTTCTCCTATGGCTTCTCCTCCAACTCCTGTTGAAGTTCCTACTCAAGCTCCATCTCTACCTGAAAAGACTATCATTTTTGCTGAGGCTCTAAAAGCTTTGAATGATTTATATGATAACCCTCAGAGATCTGATGATGATGATGAGGATGAGGATGATGATTCTGATGATGAGCCCAAGAGGAAGCAAGTTTCCAAGAAAAGAAAAGCTCCTCCTCCTCCTGCTCCAAAGCCAAATCCAAACAATGACACTCCCTATTATATTCTCCAAAAGATAACTCCATACAAAGGGATGCCAGCTTGGATGTGGCCATCCAAAAATGAACAAAAAGAGAGGAAGAAAATCAGAAGGTACTCTCCTCCTCCAGTTCAAAGATTCAGAAAAGATCCACCTCCTCCACCTCCTCTAGCTGCTGGTGCTTCAGGCACAACCTCTCAAAGATCTGCCCCTGTTCAAACATATCAGAGACACCATGGGTGATCTTCTTCTGAAAGTAGCCAGCAGGCATTACTCTTCAGGAAAGCAGCATCAACCACAGCAGCAACATCAACAACAGCTATCATCCCCTGCAGATCAGAAAGCTGAAAGTCCTAAAAGGCCAAACTCTCTTCCTATTCCTTTTGAAGATCCAAAAATAGCTACTACTGCTAGAATGGCTAGGTTTCAGGAACTAGTAGGCCCTTCTATGATTAACAAAGCCAAAGCTGAAGGAATGGATCCTTCTGAATATTCCACAATGTCTAAGTACAGGAAAGAAGAACTGAAAAGGTTTGAGAAAGCAAACAAATTTTTCAATGTAGATGACTACATGAAGTTGCACCCAGAAGCAGTTGTCCCCAGAGCTACATCTTTGAAGATTATAGGGGCTGCTGATATGACCATGACAAATGTGCAAGCTTCAGATCCAAACAGAGAGATTGCGTTTACAAAGCCTCGAGAGAAGAGCAAGCAAGAAATTGCAAAGGAAAAGAAACAAAAGAAGTAAATTTTGAACTCTTTTATTTTCTACAATTATCTATAACTTCTCTATATTCCGAACAAAACTTATATATATATATATACTGTAGGTGTTAGTGATCTCTGCAAGATATATGATTTTTCTGCTTTGTTTATTTTCAATTTTGATTTGAGTCTGTAATTAGTGACCTCACCCAAATAGGGGGAGATTGTTGGATCCCTAGTAAGATTTGGGCTAGGTTCAGTAAGTTAGGATCAAATGACCCACAATGTATAGCCAGGGTCATGTTTGTGTCCTAGAGTCTAGGCTAAGTCTTTAGAAGCAACATCACATGGACCAGCTATCATCGGACTGCCAGAGACTCAAATACTTAGAGTTTTTCTAAAGACCAAGTAAAATGAGTTCGACGATAGTCGTGCTCAGCTCGACGATCTCAGAGTAAATTCTCTGGGCTGAGCTCGATGAACTTGGTACTCAGGTCGAGGAACTTTGGACGCTATACTTCACCACTTCAAGATTAGAAAACATCTCCTTATTCTAAGTCCAGAGTCAGTCTTTGGTCGACAAACTTGATTCTCAGCTCGACGAACTGTGACCACAATATCTAGAGTTATCCAGCAGCAGTTAAGTGGTTCTCAGCTCGACGAAACATATTCTTAGGTCGACGAATTCTGGATACTTCACTTCAACACCTTCATCCAGAATCATCTGAAATTATTCCAAGTCCAGATTCAACTCTAGTCGACGAAGTTACAATCCCAGCTCGACGAACTTGAGACATAGCATAAGGAAGTCTGGATAATGCAGTTTTTTGCTTTAGCTCGACGATCTTGGAACTCAGCTCGACGAATAGAAGTCATTTGGATGACGAACTCTGCAACTCAACTCGACGAACTGTATACTCAGCTCGACGATTTCAGCTATCAGTTCGACGAATCCAGACTTAGTCATTTTTCAATCCTTCTATCCCCATTCTACTGCAATAATTCCTGAGTAATTAGTGCTCTAATATTCTCTGAAAATTACTGTTAGAAGAGCATTGATTATGGTATTCTCCAGGATTATTGCCGGCCATTTTTGCATGGGACAGTTGGGGAAATAATTCAATGATGTTTATTCTCTAGGTCGCCAGCATTGATTATAGAAGATTCAAAATTTCAAAAGACCATTTTTGACAGGAAATATAAAAAGTTTTTTCTTTCTTCTTCCTGTAAGAAGAGGAAGAAGAAGTGAGATAGACATAATACAGAAGAACAAGAGAGATAGACACACAGAAAAATACAATCAGCCTGCTCTCATATTCTTACACAAGATTTCTGATACAGAAGAAGCCCTAAACCAGAACATCAGTCACTTCTAAAGAAGAAGAATAATCAATCAAATATCAAGAGTCTTCCTTCTTCATCTATGCAGGACACTTCAAAGGACAACAAGAAATCCATCTGTCAAAGAAGTTCCTGGAGATTTCTCTGGTCAAGACTGCATATTGAAGGCCTACTCACCCTATGCAAATCTTCCCAGCCTGAACCCTTTTACATCTCAAGGGGAGCTTTGACAACATCACTGAATCCACATAGTCTTCCCATTGTGATTGAGAAAAGAAGACTTTCATCACTCTCTCATCCCCACCTCTGTACAAGGTTTTAATTCCCTTTAAAATTATTCTGGTTCACAAGTCTCCTTCCAAAATACTTGAGGTTTGGTTTTTGAGCACCTGATTAAAAGATCATTGGTGTCAGACACCTGATCAAAAATCTGAGTGGATTCCTACCAGGGTAGTAGAAGAGTGGATGTACCCAAGTTTAGAGGAACCACTATAAATTCTTGTGTTGTCTGGATTGCTCTTTTTCATTTGTTTTTGTGTTGTGGCTGTTTGTTAGGATTGCTGTCTTATTTTGTTCCTGCATTAGATTAAATTAGAAGAAAAGTTTATAAACCATGAATACTCTATTCACCCCCGCTCTAGAGTATTCCTGATCTAACAGCTCAAATTCACCTTGGAAACTCTTCTTCAGTTACAGATCTTGCCAGGAACCCTGACAACATCGTACGATGCAACCCCCCTTCCATCATCAGGTAATGAGTTGCCTTGCTCCTGAATCTCTTTGCATCCTTAACCTCCTTCGTTAGCCTGCAGTGGTCAGGAAGGTTACCAACGGGTCCACCCACGAGGATCGACGACCTACCTCCATCAACTCCCCTTCCTCGATTGTTGGCCAAAAAAGTTCAGTCAGGGTCCCTCCTCCCCGAGGTCCAAACTTCGCCAATCAATCGGCGGTCACACTCTCCTCCCTGGGGACATGCTGGATTGAGAATGACCAGAACCCACCAATGATCGCCCTTACCTTGGAGAGGTATTTTATGAGGGTAGGCTCCCGAGCTTCAAACTCTCCTCGGATCTGTGACGCTACTACCATAGAGTCAGTGAAGTCCTCCACGTCATGGATCCCAAGTTCCTTTGCCAAGAGAAGGTCAGCGATCACGACCACATACTCTGCTTGGTTGTTGGTCACCGGAAAGTGGTAAGCCACCGCCTGCTCTATCGTGACTCCCTGAGGGTTTATCAGCACCACTCCTCCCCCGAGTGAATGCTTTCCCGAGGCCCCATCAACCATCATCTTCCACTCTTCGTGTGGCTGCGACTCCCCTTCCTCGACTTCAACAACATAGTCCGCCAGAAAGTCCGCCACCGCTTGCGCCTTAATGGAGAGTCTCGGAACGAAAGAGATGTCGAACTCGCTTAGTTCGATGGACCACTTGGCAAGTCTTCCCGAGTGCTCTACCCCTTCAAAGATCTTGTGAAGAGGATGGTCGGTCACCACCCTAATCGAGTGCGCTTGAAAATCCAGTCGGAGCTTCCTTGCCGAGACGACTAAAGCGTAAGCCAACTTTTTAAGGATGGGGTAGCGGAGTTCTGCCTTCTTCAAGATGCGGCTGACATAGTAGATTGGCAGTTGCTTATTTCCCTCTTCCCTTACTAGAACGGAGCTCACCGCCTCAGCTCCTACTCCAAGGTACAAGGTCAGGTCCTCCCCTTCTTTTGGGCTTTGAAGCAGAGGAGCCTGAGAGAGCTGTCTCTTCAGCCCTTGGAAGGCTTCTTCGCACTCGGCGGTCCACTCAAACCTTTGGTTCCCTCGTAGTACCTTGAAGAATGAAGAACACTTGTCCCCTGACCTGGAGAGAAACCTGATTAGCCCAGCCAATTTGCCTGTCAAGCACTGGACCTCCTTGGCATCGCGAGGCGATTCCAAATCTAGGATGACCTTCATCTTGTCTGGGTTGGGCTCTACCCCTACCGGAGACAAGATATGCCTAAGGAACTTCCCGCGGCTTGCCCCGAACACACACTTCAAGGGGTTCAGCCTCATCTTGAATCTTCGCAGGGTGGTGAACGTCTCTTCTAGATCCTGCAGGTGCGAATCCGCACACTTGCTCTTGATCATCAGGTCATCGACATAGACCTCCAAGTTTCTCCCCCATTGATCTCGGAAGACCCGATCCATCATGCGTTGGTATGTAGCCCCTACGTTCTTCAACCCAAAGGGCATCATCTTATAACTGAAGCATCCCTCCCACGTGATGAAGGAAACATCCTTGACATTAGGAGGGTGCATTCGGATCTGGTGATAACCTGAAAAAGCATCTAAAAAGCTCACAATAGAAAAAACGACGGCTGAATTAACAAGCGCGTCGATCCGAGGCAGGTCGTAGCAATCCTTAGTGCATGATTTATTTAATAAAGAGAAGTTAATACACATTCGCCATTTCCCACCCCTTTATTAACCATTACCATATTAGAGATCCAGCCTGGATACTGGATCTCCGAGATGAAGCTGTCCTCCAAGAGCTTCCTGACCTCCTCGCGGATGGGTTCCTCCAGCTTGGTGGCGATGGCCCTCATCTTTTGACGTTTGGGACGAGTGCGGGGGTCCAGGTTCATGTGGTGGCAGGCCATGTCCGTGTCGATGCCCGGCATATCTGCTGCGCTCCAAGCGAAGATGTCGTTGTTGCTCTGGATGCAGGCCCGCACTCGCTCCTGATCCTCGGGACTCAAGCCCCCACTGACCCGCACCCTCTGCACCTGTCATGCGCTGGTGAAGACCTCCATCTCCACTACTTCCTCGCCTAGCTCCAGCCGCGACTGCTCCCAGCCGACCCTTGCTTCTTCTTCCAGCTCCAACTCCTCCCTTCCTACTTCCTCCTCAATCTCCATCGCCCCCTCCAGGCTCTCCTATTGTTGCTCGACCTCTGCACACCTCTGGGCCTCCCTCTCAGCTTCTCCCTGCTCCTACGCAGTCTCCTTCCTCGCCTCTCCTAGGCTCATCTCCTCTTCTCCGTCCTCCTCCTCCTGCTCTGTTATCTCCCTCTCTAGCTCTTCTGCCTCGGCCATCCAGGAAACGGTGTTGACCGCCGTCACATAGAATTGCCTTGCCACCTTCGGATCCCCCCTGATCCTAACCTGCACCCCTCCGTTATTGAACTTAAGACATTGGTGGAACGAGGAGGAGACGCAGCGAAAGGTGCTGATGAGGGGACGCCCAAAGATGGTATTGTAACTGCTCGGAGCGTCCACTATCACGAACCTGCAGTTCCGTGACATGCCTACCAAATTCACATGCAGCCCTAGCCCTCCTTCTACTTCCTTCCTCTCTCCAGAAAATCCGAACAGCGGTCCATCCAAAGCCAAGACCCTTTTCCCCTTAACCTTCATCTCATCAAAGTTCTTCTTGAAGATAACGTTCACTGAGCTCCCATTGTCCACCAGTATCCTCGAGACCGTGAAATTCTCCACTGCCGTCGGGATCACCAGGGCGTCACAAAATGGATATTCATAGTGTGGCAAGTCTGCTGATGAGAAGATGATCGTTTCTTCCGGCGGGGGAGCCTGGGAGGTAGAGGCGACCCCCCTTCGGTACATGGTTTGAAGGCTGCCCGTACGGGTTGCCTCGATCCCCACTCCTCCGTGGATCACCCCAATCCATCCCCGAGTTCCCACGTCTACCCGATCCTCACATCTATCTTCTCTATCCCCCTGCTGCACTTCCACGATCCTAACCTGCGGATCCTGCCTCTCTGCTCCTATTGCTTCTCTCTGTTGGGTACATTGGTTTAAATGTACCTGATTTGAAGAAGCCTCACCCTACTCAATGATATACATCAAAATGTATTTGATGTATTTTTGAGTTGCCTTGTGCAGGTTAAGTATTTACAGGAAAGATGAAAAAGTTTCTAAGTCCATGTGTTGACACCCAGGAGCAAAGTGTCGACACTTAAGAAGACTTGTGTCGACACCCATGCAAGTAGTGTCGACACTTGGAGTACTTGTGTCGACACCAGGGATGCAGAGTCGACACCAGACAGAAAGTGTCGACACAAGGAGCTGTGTCGACACTCAATGAAGAAAAGTCCAGTGAAGCAGTGTCAACACTTAGCAGTTGTGTCGACACCCAGTGAAACTGTGTCTACATCAGAAAGTGTCGACACTTGGAGGCTATGTCGACACTCAGCAAAAGTCAGCAGAGTCTAAGTATAAGTGTCGACACCCAGAGCAATGTGTTGACACACAGCAGAAGAGTCAACACTTGAAGAAAGTGTCGACACAAGAAAGAATGTGTTGACACTCAGCTGAAGACTCAACACTTGAAGAAAGTGTCGACACAAGGAGCTGTGTCGACAATTAGCAAAGTTCAACAATATTCTAAGTACAAGTGTCGACACAAAGGAGATGTGTCGACACTCAGCAAAAGTCTCAACAGAAGAAGAATGTGTCGACACAAGGAGATGTGTCGACACTCAGCAAGTATCAACACTGAAGGCATGTGTCGACACCAAGAAGAAGTGTCGACACTTAACAAGTTCAACACATGAAGATGTGTCGACACAAAGGAGTTGTGTCGACACCTACAAGAATTCAACAAAGTACTGAAGAACAAAGACTTGTGTCGACACATATTATCAGTGTCGACACATGAAGAAGAAGCAGTGTCGAGATATAAAATCTACAACACAAGGAGTTGTGTCGACACCTTGTAGGCTAGTGTCGACACTTAGTCAACTTGTGTCGACACTTAGTCTATAAGTGTCAACACTTAAAGACAGACAATCTCGACACTTTCAGACAGTTACAGATTTTTCAAGAACTGACTGTATGACTTGACAGCTGCCATTCCAGCCGGTCTACTGCACCTATCAGAGTTGTCAGAAATCAGTTATGTACCGGACCAGCCGGTTACCATGAAGAAGGCCTATAAATAGGCTTATACTTTCTACAGAAATTGATGATTAACAGTTCATTAACAAGAAGAAGATCTAGCAATTCATTGAAGAATCAAGTGAAGATCTAAGTAGTTGGAGAGAGAGGGCTCCATCCAAGAAGACAGCCGTTGGAACCAGGCTGAGAAGAAGGATTCAGACTTTGTTCTGAATCTTAAGTAGCAGAGATCAAGGATCAACTGCAGAGGAGATCAATCCTATTGTGTTCTACATTCAAGAAGCTTTGAAGAAAGCCAAGTCAGATTGATCTCAGTAGAGTTCATCCAAAAACTCATCAAGAAACTCTCAACTCTTCTCTCTTTTCTCTGACTTGTAGAGTTTACATTTTTGTATTCATTTTTCTTGTAGGATCCTTAGGGATCTGAGTTTGTAAGTCTGTAATTATAAAGGCTGAGTGTAGGGCCTGTGTGCCTGAGTGTAGGAGATTTGTATCTCTGAGTGTAGGCCTATTGTGGCTGAGTGTAGGCCTTGGTGGCTGAGTGTAGGCTTTGTGAAGAAGCTGAGTGTAGGCTTTGTGAAAAAGCTGAGTTGTAGGGCCTTGGGCCTGAGCTGTAGGAACCTGTTTTGGGGTTCTGAGTGTAAGATCTGAGGATCTAAGATAGTGGAGGAGTTTGGCCAAATCTAGTACACTGCTAGATAGGTGAAGGGGGAAAGTGGATGTACCCAAATCTTGGGGAACCACTATAAATTTGTGTGTTCACTGTGTGTTGGATTGATTGTTGTGATTGCTGGTTAATTGCTGTATTATAATTCTGTGATAAACTCTGAATTCTGCTTAAAAACTTAAAAATATTTAAGTCACCTATACACCCCCCCCCCTCTAGGTGAGTAGGTACAATATCTTTCAAGTGGTATAAGAGGGAGGTTACTCAAAAAGGGACATAACTGTCTGAGTAGATCCTGTTGGCAGATTCAGTCTAAGTACATTACAGAATCAAGAAAATCAAGAACTATGGGTTCCACTGAGAATCATAAGGAATTGGGATCCATGAAGCTACCCATATGTAGAAAAGAGATCTTTGGCCATGCCCCAATATGGTACTTGGACAGTGGATGTTCCCAATTCCTTATGAAACAGTGGAGGACAAAGCCATCTACTTCACAGGTGTTCTCTGATTTGCATATGGGTATCATGTTCTTAAAGAAGAAACAGTGGAGGACAAAGCCATCTACTTCATAGGGTAAAGAAGACTATTATCAGAATAAAAAGTCTTCAAAGAAAGACAGGAAAAAGACCAAGTCAAGCAAAGCAACTCTATCAAAAATAGTATGCTATTACTTTAATAGACAAGGACATGTTATTGCAGATTGTCCATAGAAAAGGAAGGAATCCAATGATAAGAAAAAGACTCAGTTCAAGGGCAAGAAGGAAAGATCTTTTGTTGCCAGAAAGGATAAGAGCCTGTCAGACATTTCTTCATCAGAAACTGAGTCAGATGCTGAAGCATGCATAGGACTGTTTGCTGAGGAAGAAGAAGAAGAGTTCATTCAGATCATGAACTCTATACATGAACAAGAGGACAGTCAGTGACAAGGACTGATGGCATTGACAGAAAGTGACAAAATCCAGGAGCAGCCTGGACCTAGTAAGGTACAAAATTGTACTTTCAGTTCAATTTCTTGTGCTAGTTCAGAATCAGATTCATCATCATCAAGTGATGAGAGTGCATCTGAGTCTGAAGAGGATATTCATCAATTGATAGATGAATATAAAGTTCTATTGCAAGCATTTAAGAAATGCAATCCTTGGCCAAGAGTCAAGCTAAGGAGATTGCAAGTCTGAAAGTGGCTGCAACTGATTATGAGAAGTTGTTTGATCAAAAACTTAATGAGATAGCCAGACTGAAGCACATAACTGTGATTCAGATGGGAACTATATCATTTAAGAATGATCAAATCAAAAGTCTGGAGATTAGTCTTCAGAAGGAGAGAGATTTAGTTGCTAGGTTTTCTAAACTAAAGTCTGTTCTACCCTTAATTGATGAATTTGTTCATCAAAAAGGTAAAGCTGGACTAGGGTTTACTAAACCAGCTAGGACTGTTCAGCCCAAGTCCAAGGGCAAAGCCCCAGCTCTCAACAAGCCAGCTGTAGATAAAACAGCTAAGACTGTACCTAAGCAAATGTACAATAGGTTTGAGTGTTGGTGCTGTGGCAAGGTAGACCACTTTGCCATGGACTATTGGCACAATGCTAGTGCCAAAGTGAGTTGCAAACTGCCTGTTGGAAAAACTGCAGGTAGCTTTGTTAGGAAGCAAACTAACCAGTACCAAGGACCCAAGAATTCTTTGGGTTCTAAGGTTCACTAATCTGTTTTGCAGGTAAGTCCAAGTGGCCATGCCCCAATATGGTACTTGGACAGTGGATGTTCCAGACATATGATTGGAACAAGGGGATTGCTAAAGGACTTCACTCCAATCAAAGATGGTCCTAAAGTCACCTTTGGTGGTTCTAAAAAAGGAATCATCAAGGGTTTTGGTAACATTTCTAGCTCCGATATAACTATTACTCAAGTTGCCTAAGTTAAAGGTTTGAAACATAACCTTATTAGTATAAGTCAATTGAGTGATGTAGGATATGACATCTCATTTGTCAAAAATGGTTGTCATATCAGGAGGTCAAATGATCAAGAGATCATTTTGACAGGTTATAGAAAAAGAAATGCCTACTGTCTAGACATTATGTGTGAGAACAATGGTTCTCCAGTGTGTCTTGTAGATGATGAGAAAGTCTCTCATTGTGTCAAATGACACAAGAGACTAGCCCATCTCAACTACAAGACAATTGGCAAACTCTTTAGCAAAGAGTTAGTGAGGAATGGTCCTCAAGTTAAGTGTATTAAAGATGGAATATGCTCAGCTTGTCAAAAGGGCAAGCAGACAAGATCCACCTTTAGTAGCATTGAAAACAAAGATGATGTGAGGTGTTTATACCTCTTGCATATGTATCTCTTTAGTCCTATGCCAGTTCACAGCCTAGGTAGGAAGGTCTATACCTTTGTAGTTGTAGATGACTACTCAAGGTTTTCCTGGGTGTTCTTCCTTAGACAGAAATCTGAAACACCTAGTGTATTCTATAGCTTTGTCAAACAAATTAAGAATGAACTAGATAGTACAATGGTCAAAATAAGAAGTGACCATGGTACTGAATTTCAGTCTGATAGTATGGCAAAACTATGTGAAGAATTTGAGATATTTCAAGAGTTTTCTTCACCAAGAACACCTCAGCAAAATGGCATTGCTGAGAGGAAGAATAGAATCTTGATTGAGGCTGGTAGGACCCTATTAAGTGATACATCACTACCAGAATATTTCTGGGCTGAAGCAGTTAATACTGCATGCCATGTTATTAATAGGGCTACCATTACTAAAAGCCACAACAAGACCCACTATGAGGTTGTGAAAGGCAGAAAACCAAACCTATCCTATTTCAGGATCTTTGGTTGTAAGTGCTTTATACTTAACAATGGAAAGTCTTACTTGACTAAGTTCGCTGGCAAGTCCCAAGAGGGGATCTTTGTTGGGTACAACAACAATAGTAAGGCTTATAGAGTCTACAACTTGTCTACTCAAGTTGTAGAAGAGTTTGTACATGTAGTATTTGATGAAACTAGACTTATTAACAATGAGTTGTCTAGTAGTATATGCAGCTCCACAGGTATAACTAAGAAGTTCGACAAGCTCACTATTGAAGAAGAACCTACTGCAAGACAGCAAGTAGAAGATAGTGGCTGCTGTCCAGGGGGAGTACTACATGTACCTAATGCAGATGAAGTCCAAGGAGTACAGCAAGATGAAGAAGTTGAAGAAGTTCAACCTGAAGTCAGGATGCCTCCCGCTAATAGGCATCTAAGAGATCATCCAGCAGAACAAATCATTGATGATCCAAGACAAGGGGTACAAACAAGGAGCAGAAATCTAAGTGCAGCACTCTACTCCAATTTTCTATCCCAAGTAGAGCCAAAGAAGTTTGAAGAAGCCATCCTAGACCCTCATTGGATTGAGGCAATGCAAGAAGAGCTGAATCAGTTCAAGAGTTGCAAAGTCTGGGAGCTTGTTCCTAAACCAAAGGACCACAACATAATTGGGACCAAGTGGATCTTTAGGAACAAGATGGATGAACATGTAGTGATTGTCAAAAACAAAGCAAGACTTGTTGCTAAGGGATATAGGCAGGAAGAAGGTATTGACTTTGATCAAACCTTTGATCCAGTAGCCATACTGGAAGCCATAAGGATGTTCCTGGCCTATGCAACCTTTCAAGGATTTAAAGTTTACCAAATAGATGTAAAGTCAGCATTTTTTGAATGGTAATCTAAAAGAGGAAGTCTATGTGGAACAACCATCAGGTTTTGTTGATTCAACTCAACCTAATCATGTCTATAGACTTAGGAAAGCATTGTATGGGTTAAAGCAAGCCCCTAGGGCTTGGTATGAAACCCTGTCTAGTTTCCTCATTGAGAATAAGTTCACAAGGGGGAAAATAGACAAGACTCTATTCCTTAGGGAATCCAGAGGCAAAGTAATACTAGTCCAAATATATGTAGATGACATAATATTTGGGTCTATTGAAAGTAGTCTTTGCAAAAAGTTTGCAAAACTTATGCAAGTACAATTTGGGATGAGTAGTATGGGGGAACTTAAGTTATTCTTGGGTCTCCAAGTTAGACAGACTGAGAATGGTTTATCCATATGCCAGTCTAAGTTCACCCTAGAACTCATAAGGAAGTATGATATGGATTCATCCAGTACCATGAAGACTCCTATGGGGTCAAGTATGTCTCTTAGCAAAGATGATGCAGGGAAACCTGTAGATGAAACTTTGTATAGAGGAATAGTTGGCTCCCTACTCTATTTGACTGCAAGTAGACCAGATATCATGTATGCTATATATGTCTGTGCTAGGTATCAAGCATGCCCTAAGGAGTCTCATTTGACAGCAGTCAAAAGGATACTGAGTTATCTAAATGGCACTCCTTATCTAGGCCTCTGGTACCCTAGGAATGAAGATTTTGATCTAACAGGTTATTCAGATGCAGACTTTGCAGGATGCAAAGAAGACAGAAAAAGTACAACTGGAACCTGTCAATTCCTAGGTGGAAGACTGATTTCATGGAGTAGCAAGAAGCAAACAAGTGTGGATATCTCCACTGCAGAATCAGAATATGTGGCTGCTGGAAGTTGCTGTGCTCAACTTCTATGGATATAACATCAGCTTGAGGATTATGGAATTCAGGTAAGTAGAACACCATTGTTTTGTGATTCTACTAGTGCTATATCAATTGCAAATAATCCTATTTCCCATAGTAGAACTAAACATATTGAAATAAAATATCAGTTTTTTAGGGAACATGTAGAAAAAGAAGATATTTTACTAGAATATGTTAGAACAGATAATCAACTAGCTGATATGTATACTAAGCCCTTAGAAGAAACTAAGTTCAATAGGTTTAAAATTGAACGAGGTATGATAAACTTAGAATAAGTTTATAGAAATGGCTAAGTAAAATGGTGTCGACATACAGAGATATCTGTGTCGACACAAAAAAGTGGTGTCGACACTTCAGGGAAAAGGTGTCGACACATCTAGGAAGTTGGTGTCGACACTTCAGAAAATTAGTGTCGACACATGATAAGTAGGTGTCGACACATCCAAGGTGGTGTCGACACTTAGAGTTTACTCAGAATTATCTAAGTAAAGTCTCGACTGAATGTCGAGTTGAGTGGTGTCGACACATAATCAAGTGTCGACACATATATATGTTGACTAAACCTGTGTCGACACATAGGTGTCGAGACATTATAAGTCTGTATCGACACTTTCCCACAGTGTCGACATAATTTAAGTTAGTTAACCAGCCTTTTCATCTTCAAACCTAGAAAGGTATAAATAGAATTTCTCCATTGTCTGTCGACACGTTCACTAAAGTTTCGAGACCAAACTTGTGTGTCGACACCTCTCTTCTCTCCAGTCAATTTCTTCAAACCCTAATGGCGACAAAGCTCGAGGAGAACGTCAATGAAGGCTATGAACTAGTGCGACAAGCGTTTGACGAAGCAGAACAGGAAATCAAGGATGTAGTAACCCTAGTTGCAGACTCAGGGTTAGAATTTCTTGTTTCTGAGCCGACTAAGATCTGGAAGAAAGAAGTAATGGAATTCTTGAATAGAGCTAAAGTAGACGAATCTGGATTCAAGATCAAGTACAGGGTACATGGAGAAAAAGTGAAGGTATCACCTAAAAGTTTGAGAAAGATCCTAAAACTCCCAAGGACAAAAGAAGAGGATGAAGTTACTGCTTCTAAGACCAGAGAAGCATTGACTTGGTGTGGTCTGAATTCAAAGATGAAAATTGGATCAGTTTTCAATAGGAAAGGCATGAACAGCCAAGGAAAATTCCTCTCTGAAATTGTTGGAAAAGTGATTTTGAGTAAGCCAGGAGGGCATGATAGGGTATCAGCCCATATGTTCAGCATTATGACAAGGATAATCTTTACATTGAAAATAGATTGGTCTGTTATAGTCTTTGATAAGATTAAAGAAAGTCTGAAGAAACCCAATTTGGGTAGGATCTTAAGTCTATACTTGGCTGGTAGTATACCAGAAGTTATGAGTCAAGCTGCAGGCACTAAGATCAACCATATGAGGAAGATGGACTTGAGAATATTCTCTAGATGGGACAGAGTTTTGTCTAAGGAGATGCCAACCCCTGAGAAAATAACTCCTGAGAAAGTAACACCCCTAAAGAAGAAGAAGAAAACTGCCCCAGTGGCTCAGGTTTCATCAAGCGGCTCTAGTAGTGAAGAGCAAGTTATCTTTACTCCAGAAGAGGATGTAGAAGAAAATGCTGGGAAGTCTCCAGCTCAACAAGATGCTGCAGAGAGGCAGGGGGAGCTACCACCAGCTAGCCCCATACACAAGGATCAAATCTAGGGGGAGCCTCTAGTTGTGGAAGAGCCAACTCCTCTTGAAAGTGAAAGAGCCACCCACATCATTCTTGAGGTAATCACTGAGCTTAATGCTTTAGATTTCCTTTTAAAGGATAATGTTTTGTCTAATTCCTTAAATAATGTTAATCAGCAAACTCAGATTGATAGCCAACCCCCAGATGTTGTCATGAAGGACACATCTGTTACAGTTCAAGTAGTATTTGATCCAGTGGTAGATGAGCCAAGAATTTCTCCTGCCCATTCTCCACAAGAATTTACTATGGAAGATCATTTCCTCAATCTAGATCAAGCAAACCTTGAGAAGGAAAGTGCTGCTGCTGAGGGGGAGAAGTTTCAAGTTGAAGGGGAGCAAGTAATACTTGAGGAAGAACCTGCTAGGCAAGAACCTTAGAAGCCCAAGGAAGTTGAGGAGCTACCAAGGGAGAGGGTAGAAATTGCTAGTACATCAGCTTCAGAAGATGAGGAAGCTGCTAGAACTAAGAAAAGGAAATTTCAAGTATTCAAAAGAAGAAGCCAAACTTATAAGAAAGCCTTGCAAACTATAGCACCACAGCCTACAGTACAGGCAGCACCATCTATAGATTATAGTTCTCTGCTGGTTGCTATGCAAATCAAGCTTGATGAGCAGAGACAAGCACTGGAAAAGTATGTAGATGAAGGACATAAATCTCTTCAGTTTGATCTAGCACAGGATATAAAGTCTATTAGATTTGAAATGAATCTAAATAAGAAGGAAATGACTGACTGCTTCCACAAGGGAGGGAATGCAGTAGTCTACTTAGCAACTCATCAAGAGAAGATAAAAGCTCAAGTAGATGAACTTGAAGTAAAGCAAGGCTATGTACTGGAAAATCAAATCAGAATGAATGATAACTTGACAGCCTCTCATAATGCTATTGTAACTGAGATAAAGAATATAGCCACTGCACAGTCTGCAGAAAGTGCTACAGCCAAAGCAACTTTTGATAAGCACTTGCAAGAGAGCTTAAATGCTGTTACAACTACTATACAAGACTCTCAGAAGCTCATCACTGAAAAACTCCAAAGGTTAAAACCTTTCTACAAGGACGGAGTCAATTATCTTAATGCACAAATAAGATTTCAAAAGGATGATCTAAGAGATCACATGTAAAGAGAAGTCATAAAGGGGGAGAGGGTGTTAGTCAAAGCCAGCTCTGATCATGCCAAGTGGATTTCTAATTCTATCAGAGCTACTCTTGGATATCCTCCTTTATGTGATGATGACAATGTTGCAGAATCTGGGATACATCCTGCATATCTAGGAGGGGAGCAATCAGAAGTGGCTCAAGTAATCTACCCTCCTCCAGATTTTGATATGGTCCAAGCTGCTATACAGTCTATGTATAGCCCACCTGAGGGTCAGCAAAATGTCATCATAGAGATGGTGGTTCATCTAGTATCTGAGGCTTTACAGGAAGCTATACTGAAGGAACAAGCTGAACAAGAAGCCAGACTGTCTAAGAAGAGGTTCAGAGAGCAAGCTGAACAAAGGCCAGACTTTCAGCAGTGGAGCCCCACTTCAAGAAATATTATTTTGACTGCATGGAAAGCTGCCAAAGATAATATTCAAGATAGAAATACATGGTTTTCTGAACTGGAATGGAGAAAGCATGAGACAAGGCAAGAAGCTATAGTGCAATATAGAAGAAAGGCAAAGATGGGAAAGCTACCTCCTACTGCCCAGGAGCCTAGCAAGTACTTTCCCAAGCCTTATCATTATTTTGAGTGGCAAAAGATCGAAGCTGAAGAGCTAAAACTGCTGAAACTAAAGATGCTGAAGCTTCTGTGCAAGCCAAGATACAGTTTGGAAAAGGGATAGTGATCAAAGATGCTGATCAAAAATAGCATAGAAATTTTCTTAAGTTTACTATGTAATCTTTTGATGTTAAACATTCTGTAAACTTTAGAATTATGAATATGACAAAGTGTTAGAACAATGAGATGTGTTATAAATTTATTTCATAATTGTTCTGAGATGTTATCTGTGTATACATGTTTTGTTTGATACATGTTTATGTTTGCCCTATTATATAATCCTGCTTTACATTATGCTATGATTTTATTCTGTATGGTGTATATCATTGACTAAGGGTTATGACTTCTCCAAATAGGGGGAGATTGTTGGGTACATTGGTTTAAATGTACCTGATTTGAAGAAGCCTCACCCTACTCAATGATATACATCAAAATGTATTTGATGTATTTTTTAGTTGCCTTGTGCAGGTTAAGTATTTACAGGAAAGATGAAAAAGTTTCTAAGTCCATGTGTCGACACCCAGGAGCAAAGTGTCGACACTTAAGAAGACTTGTGTCGACACCCAGGCAAGCAATGTCGACACTTGGAGTACTTGTGTCGACACCAGGGATGCAAATTCGACACCAGACAGAAAGTGTCAACACAAGGAGCTGTGTCGACACTCAATGAAGAAAAGTCCAGTGAAGCAGTGTCGACACTTAGCAGTTGTGTCGACACCCAGTGAAACTGTGTCTACATCAGAAAGTGTCGACACTTGGAGGCTGTGTCGACACTCAGCAACAATTAGCAGAGTCTAAGTATAAGTGTCGACACCCAGAGCAATGTGTCGACACACAGCAGAAGAGTCAACACTTGAAGAAAGTGTCGACACAAGAAAGAATCTGTCGACACTCAGCTGAAGACTCAACACTTGAAGAAAGTGTCGACACAAGGAGCTGTGTCGACACTTAGCAAAGTTCAACAATATTCTAAGTACAAGTGTCGACACAAAGGAGATGTGTCGATACTCAGCAAAGTCTCAACAGAAGAAGAATGTGTCGACACAAGGAGCTGTGTCGACACTCAGCAAGTATCAACACTGAAGGCATGTGTCGACACCAAGAAGAAGTGTCGACACTTAATAAGTTCAACACATGAAGATGTGTCGACACAAAGGAGTTGTGTCGACACTTACAAGAATTCAACAAAGTACTGAAGAACAAAGACTTGTGTCGACACACATTATCAGTGTCGACACATGAAGAAGAAGCAGTGTCGAGATATAAAATCTACAACACAAGGAGTTGTGTCGACACCTTGTAGGCTAGTGTCGACACTTAGTCAACTTGTGTCGACACTTAGTCTATAAGTGTCGACACTTAAAGACAGACAGTCTCGACACTTTCAGACAGTTACAGATTTTTCAAGAACTGACTGGATGACTTGAGAGCTGCCATTCCAGCCGGTCTACTGCACCTGTCAGAGTTGTCAGAAATCAGTTATGAACCGGACCAGCCGGTTACCATGAAGAAGGCCTATAAATAGGCTTATACTGTCTACAGAAATTGATGATTAACGGTTCATTAACAAGAAGAAGATCTAGCTATTCATTGAAAAATCAAGTGAAGATCTAAGTAGTTGGAGAGAGAGAGCTCCATCCAAGAAGACAACCGTTGGAACCAGGCTGAGAAGAAGGATTCAGACTTTGTTCTGAATCTTAAGTAGCAGAGATCAAGGATCAACTGCAGAGGAGATCAATCCTATTGTGTTCTACATTCAAGAAGCTTTGAAGAAAGCCAAGTCAGATTGATCTCAGCAGAGTTCATCCAAGAACTCATCAAGAAACTCTCAACTCTTCTCTCTTTTCTCTGAGTTGTAGAGTTTACATTTTTGTATTCATTTTTCTTGTAGGATCGTTAGAGATCTGAGTTTGTAATCCTGTAATTATAAAGGCTGAGTGTAGGGCCTGTGTGCCTGAGTGTAGGAGATTTGTATCTCTGAGTGTAGGCCTGTTGTGGCTGAGTGTAGGCCTTGGTGGCTGAGTGTAGGCTTTGTGAAGAAGCTTAGTGTAGGCTTTGTGAAGAAGCTGAGTTGTAGGGCCTTGGTCCTGAGCTGTAGGAACCTGTTTTGGGGTTCTGAGTGTAAGATCTGAGGATCTGAGATAGTGGAGGAGTTTGGCCGAATCTAGTACACTGCTAGATAGGCGAAGGGGGAAAGTGGATGTACCCAAATCTTGGGGAACCACTATAAATTTGTGTGTTCACTGTGTACTGGATTGATTGCTGTGATTGCTGGTTAATTGCTGTGTTATAATTCTGTGATAAACTCTGAATTCTGCTTAAAAACTTAAAAATATTTAAGTCACCTATTCACCCCCCCTCTAGGTGAGTAGGTACAATATCTTTCACTCTCATCTCTAAGAACTCAGGGCAGGTGGCCGTCGCGTGACCTTCCTCCTTATGGAAGTCACAAAATAGCACTGACGCCCTACACCTTCTTCCATCTTCTCCTCCTCTTCTCCCAGCTCCTCGAACTCCCCTCCTTGCTCCTCTTCCTCTGCCCACCTCCATGGCCTCTTGCAGCACCAATAGGTGGCCCCTTGGCCCCTGTCTCCACGCAGGTTGGTCAAACCTCCTGGGTTCTCGTAAGTTATCTCTTCCCTGGTAGCCTCCTCCTTGGCCCTGGGGGCGACCCTCCTGAGGCCTCCAACCCAACCTATTGTTCGGCTTCCGGGCCCCCCATCCCTACTGCTGCCCTTGCCCTCGGGGTTCTTCCCTCCTTATTTCTTCTCTTTGCTCCCTCTACTCTCTCGGCTCCCTCTGCCTTCCCGCTGCAGGCTCCTTCACATCATCTTCCGCCAGCCTAGCCAACTTCCTGGAAAATTCCGGATTCGCCCTCTCGAAGTCTATCTATTTCACCGCCCTCTCCATGAGCTCCTCAAAGAAGAGGGGGGCACTCTCTTCAACTCCATACTAAAGAATCCCGACCTCAGCCCCAGGGTGAAGGCGAGCATCAGCGCGTACCCTGGGACCTCTTAGACCAGGAGGATCTCTTCCTGAAACCGATCAACGTAGTGACCCAGTGTCTCGTCCTGCTTCTTCCTCACTACAAACAGGTACTCCGCCTCCTTCTTCCTCTTCTTAGACATTGAGAACCTCAACAGAAACCCTCAGCATAGATCTTCAAAGTTGTATATCGAGCTCGCAGGAAACTGGTGGAACCAGTCTCAGGCCTTCTCCTTCAATGTGATGGAGAACAACCGACACTTGAAGGCATCTGTCATCTGCCTTATCGAAACCACGTCTTCGAATCACTACACATGTTGTACAGGGTCATCCTTCGTCGAGTAATAGGACATGTCCGGCTCCCGGAACCCCTCTAGCACCGGAGCTAAGATGATGAGCTCGTTGAAAGGGCTCTCGCCTCCTTCCTGGCGAGAAGGTATGTCTCGTGGCCTCGGCTGGCTGGCCCAATCCACGAGACCGTGCCCAGGGAAGAGTTCTCGCACAGCCGCCTCCCTCTCTCCCAAATCTGCTAGAGTCTCCTTGCCTGGGCGCTGGCCTAGGAAGAGCTCCCGCGCGGCCACGTCCCTCTTGCCGACTTCCACCGGGACCTCCTTCCTGGGGCGCTGCCCAGGGGAATTCTCGCCCAAGAGCGGGACCGCCTCCAATGGAACTTGAGGAGTCTCCCACTCACTCTTCGCCGAGAAGGCCAAGCTAATGGTCTGCAGGACTTCTCGTCTGAAGTCCTCCAACATCTTCCTCCCCGCCTCCTCTCCCCGGGTGGGGAAGCCTCCAGAACCAGACCCTTCACCTTCACCTCTAGCCATGGCACTAAACTCAAGGCTTTCTTGTATCAGCTTCCTTCCACGCTCACCGCACCAGAACTGTTGAAGCCAAAATTGACCTCAATGGGAGTTCAAAAACAAGGATGTAGTCAACACCTACTTCTCTCGAGATCCGACCCTCGAATAGTTGCAAAGGACCTAAGACTGACCCAAAGCCTCAGCAGGGAGGTCCCACCTCACACCCGAAAGATCTCTGAGAGCTTCCCCTCCAAAGCCAAAAGTTGGGCTAGGAGCTCCTCAAAAAGCACTAGTGATTTGAAGGATAATGAGAGCTTGATTTCTAAGGAGCCCTTATGGGTCTATTTATAGCCTTTTGCTGACCTGAGATTACTGAAATACCCTTCGTTGACCTGCCAATATCTAAGTACCATTGTTTGTAAAGTACTAAATGCAGCCCCTGGGGGTATATGGGTAATTTTACCTAAGGGTAATTAGGTAATTTTACCCAGGGCCCTGGGCCCCACTCGGCGAGAACCTTGAGACGAGAACCTTCCCTACTCCACTCAACGCCTTCTCGCCCGCTCCTGGGACTTGGCGGGTCTCGGCCGAGGCATGGCGCGAAAAATCTCGCTCACCTATGGGTGGGAGCTCCTCCAAGGCTTGGCGCAAGCGATCTCGCCCACCTATGAGCGGGAGCTCCTCCAAGGCTTGGCGCAAGTGATCTCTCCCACTTATGAGCGGGAGCTCCTCCAAGGCGGGATCTCTTCCGGTCTGAAGCCCAAAGCTAGCCCAAAGCTAGTCCAATCCTGACCGTTGGTGCCTCCGGGACCCACTAAGAGAATTTGGGGTTGTACACTTATACCTTATGCACATGCAACCTTATGTATCAGCTACCGAGCCAAAGCTCCCCGGACCATCCCGTTCGTCATAAACAACAACCGAGCCAAAGCTCGCTGGGCCAACCTGCCCATCACAAACCATTACCGAGCCAAAGCTCGCCGGGCTAACCTGCCCATCACCAAAACCACTGGGCCTACTGTTCGAGTGACCCAACATATCTCCCCGAGACATCGAGGTGTATGAAGGTGATACCCTAGATTTACTAGGGACTCTTGCATTCCTATTTTTGCCTACAATTTAGGTTTAGCCTAGGACTGCCTAAGGTATTCCCCATGAAGGGCTCTCGAAGGCACTAGGAAATACGATGGGATAACGCCCAAAACTCCCTCTCGCAAGGCACTTACTATCATTGGTTGCTATCAAGTTTCCAAAACCCTTACTTGTTTTACTGGATCTAACCCTAGAGTATTTGACATTTCCTCCCCACGGGAAAAGCGATCTTTCGTCGATCCCAAGCACCATCTAACAAAAGCCAAACCAACACTCTACTCATCCTAACTTCCAATGATGAACTCACTTCTATGTTTATCCAAAGAAACAAAATCTCTAACCCCAACTCGTGTGCCGAAATTCATATTCTAACGCAGTTTCTGCAGTTTTACTAAATGCAGACCACTTGAGCTATATGATGTGTGAAATAAGAGGAACTCAAAATATTCATCCATTACCCATAAAATAATTATAAGTTGGCTGTTTTGACCTTTTTAGCCTAACTCCAGAATTTCATAATTTTCTCTATCTATCTGATATTTTATTTAATTATTCTAGTCATCCAAAAATCTCAAGTTTGAACATGAAGTAGCAATTTCAGACAAGCACATATTCCACAAAATTTATGATAAATACAATATAAATTTTAAAATTAAAATCCAAAGTCTCTTAATTTTGCAGCAAGGTGTAAGCCCCTAATTTTAATTTTAAATATATTCACAATAAATCACTTTAAGAGATAAGTACAGCAAGTATACCTCCAAAACTTCAGAGAAAATTCAAGAATGATTGTAAGGACATATAAATGCTCTAGGTCAAGTTTCATCATTTATTAGAAAGTAATGATCTATAAAAAAATTATTGAGCAATTTTCCAAGTTAATGAGCTTGTGAAGTAGGTACTGCAAATATGTATTCAAAAATTCTAACAAAATTCATACATGAGCAATAAGGTCCAAAACTCCCTCTGCAAAATTTTCATGACCATCTAATGTGCAATGGGATCATAATGACCAAATGATTAATTAGGGCAATCCCATGAGCTACAAAGTAAGTGCTAAGATTATTGATCCAAAATTCCCAATTAAATTACCAGAGGTTCATACTACCTCTATGACCGTACTACCCAAATCTCCTTATGGTTCAATGAGTTTTACTAAGCTATTCTAGCATCATAAAATTTGTGCCCTAAACTAGGGTTAGGATTTTGAGGGGTCTACCCTTTTCCAAATACCCAAATATTTTTATCAGAGAGCTTTAGTTACCCTAGTACCCTCCCCACGAAATTTCAAGTTCATTCAAGGTCTTTTAGCCTCATGCACTTCACAAGGCACAAAAGTCCTTCCTTAGGGTTTGGCCCTAGATCTTAGGGCAAATCGAATCCAATCTACCTCATCTTCCATGGGGAGGTGCTAAAAGCCATACCAAGCCAGTGACCCCAATTTTAACCTCAGTTGAGGTGATTTGGCAACTCAAAACCCAAAGTGCACTTTTTTACCAAAATACCCTTTTTAGGGCAAGGCTAGGGTTTGCATGATTTCAGTTCAAAACACCTCCAAATGAGATGACATTTTAACCAGAGATTTATAATTACCCCAAGCATCACTCACCAAAATTTGGGTGAGTTTGGAGGTCATTTGCTCCCTAAATTAATTTACCCTAGAGAAATTAAATAATTTCCAAAATTATAGAAAAATAGTCCCAAAAATGTTCCTTTTATGCACACCTATATATAGACTAGGATGACTCCCTATCCAAATTTCAAGTCATTTGGACCAGAGATGAAGGGTGGGCATCCATTTTAATTTCTGCCTAGCCATAGGTATAGACCCCATCAAAATGGGTGCCCTGGTCAAACCAGGCACCCAAATTGGTTCAAACCAATTTTGAGTTAAAGTACAACCACATGGCTACAATTTATGTGTTGACCATTTCCTCTGTATTAGCCTCTAGGTATTTTTAATAAATAAAAACATTAAATATAAATTGTGGGACAGAATTTAAATAACAAAAATTCATATCCTATAGTTCAATATCATTCCCAGCTGGAATTTTGATGCAAATTGGAGGACATCCAGTTGTCTTCAACCTCCAGCCGACGGTCTCGATTCAACCCGCCTGGAGCTTCTTCCAGCCGCTGCCGCCGGCCATCCGACCACCTCCCCGGCCGGTCACCGCCACCACCACCTCCGTTGAGGTGGTGGCTATCGCCAGGCGGCGGCACAGCCGCCGGAGGGCCCTTTTCCGATGATCCCTACAATCTCATTTTCCTCCAAAAATCAGGAAATTCGATTCTCTGATCGAGCTCGATTGAGCCCGAACTTTGGCCTTAATTAGTCCTACGATCTACCCATGGAAAAAGAAGAAGGGGAGGACCTGTGTATGTGGTTGTAGCCTTGCCGATCACCAGATTGTCATGGTGGTGGTGGTGGTCGGATATCTTCAACTGCACAGTGAACTTCCTTGGCTCCTTCAGCTAAGGTGTGGAACTGAATCGCTGGAGTCCATTGAAGCTTTTAAGAAGGAGAGTTGGGGTGTTAGGTGGGTGTAGGCTGCCATGGCCATTAATTGCCCTTAGTCAAATTTCAGCCATGGTGGGTGGTGGATGAAGCATGGCTCAAACCAGTCAAAGAATAGCTGGTTGGCGTGGGACTGCACTCCCCTTGTTCTAATGAATTGAATGGGGGTTGGGGAAGGGGAAGGATGAGCCCCAAAGTCTTCCCCCACTACTCCCTTCTCTTTCTCTCTCTTTCCTTTGTAACTTTTTCTCTCTCCTACTCACCGAGCCTTAAATCTGACTCCTACCTAACCCAATGGCAGCCCACATGTTCATTTCAACCACTAATACAAGGTTAGCCCAAGTGAATTGGGCTTGAGCTTGAGTTAGACCATTTGGGCTAGCTTGACCTAAACCTTGACAAGGGTTGACCTTGGTCAATTTGGTCTTTCAGGTTGCCCTTAATGGGTCCTTGGTGACCCAATGGCCTCCCCTAAGGTCTAGGTAGGGTTGACGTGGCCCTTTGGAGGTCACTTGACCATTAATCAGTGCACTTGGACCATTTTAGGGTTAGAGTTGAATTGGGTCAACTTAGCCTTTTTGGTTGACCCAAATGGGTCCTTGGTGACCCATTGGTCTCTCACTAAGGTTAGGAAGGTATATGTTGGGTCCACTTGGCTAAGGGAACTTCAATTGGTCCTGTGCAGGTCAATTTGACCCATTGTAGGTTAGTTTGACCCATTTAGGATTAGAGTTTACTTTGGTCAACTTAACCACTTTGACTGCACTCCATGGGTCATTAGTGACCCATTGGAACCACTTTAGGGTTAGGAGGACCTGAGTGGGATCCACATGGCTAAGGGAAGGTCAGTTGACCCTATGTAGGTCAGTTTGACCCGTTTAGGGTTAGAGTGGACTTTGGTCAACTTAACCACTTTGACTGCCCTCCATTGGTCCTTAGTGACCCATTGACCCCAATTTAGGTATAGGAGGCCCTGGTAGGGTTAGTTGGGCTTTACTAGGGCACACTGTACTTAGTTAGGGCACCTTCCCCAATTTAGGCCTAGAGTGGTCTAGGTCAACTTGGGCACCCTAGGTCGACTCCAATGGACCTTTAGGGCTCTAATGTACCTTACAATGGGTTGATGAGACACTGGTGTGGTCTTGAAGTCTTGGTGGAGCCCCATAGTCATCTTAAAATAGGGTTCAGAAATTTACTATTTGGAGACCATATTGGTCTCACCTACATTTCTAGGTTCACTTGGCCCTCTAGGGCTTCCTAGGGTTTTGTCATGACATAGTCATGAAATAACTACTTCTAGGGGTCTAGTTGTTTGAGAGATGTTACAAATCCCAATATATAAACAAAAAAAATTTGTCCTCAAAATTCTAGTTAGGCCTACGGGGTTTCAAATATGGAAAGTAAATTGTAACATCCCGAGAGGTTGTGAGTAGTACCTGACTGAAAAGCTCCAGGTACTTCCATTGCATCTGGCCCTGAGGATCCCATGTGTGCTCCTCTCGCCCATGATTACTCCACAAAACCTTGACCAATGGTACCTTCTTGTGACGCAAGACTCGTATCCCCTTGTCGTCAATCCGGACCTGTTCCAGGTGAACTGACCGATCAGATGCTACCAGCCCATCCGTGGTCGTAATCTACTGCTCCGGGCGTAGTAGAGCCCTCCTAAGAGAGGATACATGGAACACGTCGCGCAGACTCTCCAGTTTCGGTGGTAGCTCCAGCCTGTATGCCAAGGGACCGATCCGCTCCCGGATCCTATAAGGCTCCATATATCTTGGGCTGAGCTTCTTCTTCCAACCGCTTACCTGTGAAAACCCATGCATTGGTCGGATCTTCAAGAACACCTGGTCCCCCACCCGGAACTCCACCTGACGATTCCGAGCGTCGTAATACTTAGCTTGTCGGCTCATGTTGGGTACATTGGAAAATGTCTACCAGATTTGGAGAAGCCTCACCTAACTCAATGATATTCATCAAGGTGTATTTGATGTTGTGTTAAGATTCAATGTGCAGGTTAAGGAAATGCAGAAAACGTTTCTAAGTACATGTGTCGACACCTAAGAAGAATTGTGTCGACACTTGGGAAGAGCTGTGTCGACACCAGGAGCTAGATTATGTCAACACACAGGACTTGTGTCGACATACAGAAAATCTATCAATAACAACTGTGTCGACAAGAAGGACTTGTGTCGATACGTTCCAGAATTCTGTCGACAACACTTGTGTCGACACACAGGACTTTTGTCGACACACTCTAGAATTCTGTCGACATCAACTTTGTCGAGACAAGAAGCTGTTGTGTCGATACACAGGACTTGTTTCGACACATTCCACAGAAGCTATGTCAAGAAGGAAAAGAAGAGTTGTGTCGACATTATGTGAGCTGTGTCGACATCAGCAAGGATTGTGTCGACACATGATCTATTTGTGTCGACACAATTGAAGAATTGTATCGACACTTTGCTGTTGAGTTAAAGTTCAATGAATTATCAGATGTCATGACTGGAGACTTGATAGCTGTCACAACTAACAAAGCAGTTACATCTGTCAGAGCTGTCAAAAGGTCGTTAGGAATCGGATTAGCCGGTAACCTCAGATGGGGTCTATATAAAGACCTATTGTATCAACAAACGGTGATGGAACAAGAAGAGACAAAACAACAATTAAGAGGAAGAAGAGAAGTCTTCATCCAGAAATCAACAAGTCTCTAAGGGCAGATCCAGAACAAATCTACAAGAAGAATTCAGAGCCACATCTGAATTAAAAGAAGGAAGCTGATTGAAGATCATCTCCAAGAAGATCAAGCTTACTTTGTTCAAATTCAAGAAGCTTTGAAGAAGCTAAGACAGGTTGGATCTAAAGCTGTCAGATCTATCAAGAACTGACCAAGAAACATTCAACCAATTCTCTCTCTACCTGGGTGAAGGAATTACTCTTTTTACATGCAATTTTCTCTGTAGGATCTTTTATAGATCTGAGTGTAGCAAAGTTATCTCTCTGAGTTGTAAGCCTAAATCTATAAAGGCTGAGGTAGGGCTGAGTGCCTGAGGTAGGGGATTAATTTCCCTAAGTTGTAAGCCTGTTGAAGAGGCTGAGGTAGGGCTGAGTGCCTGAGGTTGGATATTAATTTATCTGAGTTGTAAGCCTGCTGAAGAGGCTTAGGTAGGGCTTGATTGCCTGAGTTGAAGGAGTGTGGACTCACTCTGAGGTAGGATTCTCTGGGAGGATCTGAGTTGTAGGACTTACTGAAGTCTAAGTTGTAGGGACCTTTCAAGGTTCTGAGTTGTAAGATCTGAGGATCTGAGAAGAAAGAAGGGAGTTAGGCTAAATCTAGTACAGTGCTAGATAGGCGAAGGGGGAAAGTGGATGTACCCATTACTTGGAGAACCACTATAAAACTGTGTGTCTTCTGTGTTGCTGTTAAGTTTAAATCTGTGCTGTGAACTGTGCTGTGATAGATTAATTGCTAGTAATATATAATGTCTGCCTTAAGTAAAAAAGAATTGAACTTATTCACCCCCCTCTAGGTATTTTAGGTATCTTGAAACCAATTCTTTCAAGTGGTATCAGAGGGAGGTTTCTCAAGAATAGACTTAACAGTCTGAGTGGATCTATAAGGCAGTCATCAGTTAGACAAAATGGGTTCAGGTGAGAATTAGAAGGAACTTGTATCCATGAAGCTTCCAATCTGTAGGAAAGAAAATCTTGGCATATGGAAAGAGAGGGTAAGATTGTTCATGGAAGCATCTGATCCAAGAATTTATATCACAATGCTAGAAGGGCCATTTATTCCTATGAATATATCAGTTCTTGGTGCTAACCTCAAGACTCCAAAGAGTTATTCAGAAATGACTAAGGAAGAGATCATTCTAGCAACCTTAGACAAGAGGGCACAGAACATAATTGTGAGTGCCAGAGATGACTCTACATTTCAGAATCTGGTCCATTGTAAAACCTCCAAGGAGATGTGAGACACCTTGATTGTCTACACGGAGGGGAGAGAAGAAGTGAGAGAAGATAGGAAGTCTATGTTAAATCAAGAATATGAAAGCTTTAGACAAGCTAAGACAGATAACATAGCTGAATGATATAAGAAATTCTTCAGAATTGTTAATGAGCTAATGACCTACGGAAGAGTTTTTAGTACTTATGAATTAAATGACAAGTTTCTCAGGTCCCTAACCAAGGATTGGGATACTAAAATATGTGCCATCAGAGAGGTGGCCAAGCTTGCAGATACACCTCCACCAACCTTATTTGGAAAACTGTTATCCTATGAGATGCAGCTCACTGCTAGATAGGAGGAGGAGAAAAGCAATAAGTCTGAATACAGAGAAAAGTCAGTTGCCTTTAAGGCTGAAGCTACAAGAAAGGGCAGGAGAAATTCACCTTCTCCTCCCAAGAAAATGGCTGAAGTTGAATCTGAAAATATTGACATCAACACTTCAGACAGTCACAACTCTGATGGAGACTTTCCTGCCTTCACAAGGCAGTTTCAATGGTTCATGAAGAAGAAGAAATGGAGAACAAAGCCATCTTCATCCTACTCCAAGGATGACTATTACAAGAAAAAGAAAGCATCTAAGGATGACAGGTATGGCTCTAATCCCAGTAAACAAATTTCTTCTAAAATTGTTTGTTATTGCTGCAACAGGCCAGGGCATGTCATAGCTTATTGTCCTGATAAAAGAAAGGAATCTAAAGATAAAAAGAAGCAGCAAAATAAGGGCAAGAAGGAGAGATCTTTGGTTGCAAAGAAGTAGAAAAGATGGACTGATTCCTTATCATCAGATTCAGGAGAAGAGACAGATGCTGAAGCTTATATAGGATTGTTTACTACTGAAGAGGATTCAGTAGAATCTGAGTTCTTGAAAATGCTGGACTCAATGAATGAGACTGAAGATCATCACTATAGAGGGCTGATGGCTTTGACTGAGGAAGATCAATGCCAGGATCATCCTGGTCCCAACAAGGTAAACAGCCTATCTACAGTTTCTGATTATTATACTGGATCAGAATCAGAAGCATCTGCATCAAGAGATGTGGATGGTTTAGAATTTGAAGGGGATGTTCATTAACTTATTGATGAGTATGGTGATCTGTTGCAAGCACTTAAGAGATGCAGAAACCTTGTCAAAAATCAGGCTAAGAAAATTGCAT
Source organism: Platanthera guangdongensis (assembly GCA_039583875.1). Lineage (NCBI taxonomy): Eukaryota > Viridiplantae > Streptophyta > Magnoliopsida > Asparagales > Orchidaceae > Platanthera > Platanthera guangdongensis. Next base: position 69,517,532 of record CM077166.1, on the reverse strand, counting down.
CCCTTAAACTAGTTGCATCAGATTCAGAAAAAATGCTGGATCTGAAGATGAATGAAGTTGACAAACTGAAAAATATAACTTTTATTCAGATGAGTACAACTACATTCAAAAATGATCAAATCAAGAGTCTGGAAGTCAGACTTCAAAGAGAGAAGGAACTTGTGACTAAGTTCTCAAAGCTAAAGTCAGTCTTACCCTTAATTGATGACTTCATTCTCCAAAAGGGTAAGACAAGATTAGGTTTCAAGAGAATAACTAGGGCAGCTAATTCCAAAAGAAAAGGCAAAGCCCCAGTTCAGCCACTAGCCTTCAAACCCCCTATAGCTTTCAGGAAAGTGATACTGCCCACTAACAAGTATGACCATGACATTATACAAGTTCACAGTAAGCCTGGAAATCTAAATGACAAGGGTGTAATTGCCAATAGGGCAACCCATGTACAAACACATTATGATCATCAGGAATCATTAATGTTTGATTCATCAGCCCCAACACTCAAGAAAAGGACTACTGTACATATAGTTTTAAGGTCTGCTAACAGCAATGTTGTTAAGCCTGTATCTAAGAAAAGATACAATATATATGAGTGCTGGTGTTGTGGCAATGTGAGACATTATGCCCTATATTGTTGGCACAACACTACTGTCAGGAAGAATGCTAGCTTACATGTAAGAAAGGCTGCAGGCAAGTATGACAAGTTTCTGTCTAACCTGAACCTAGAACCCAATAATTTTTGGGGTTCTAAGGTTAAGTAATTTTATTTGATGCAGGTGAGTCCAAGTGGCCATACCCCAATATGGTACTTGGACAGTGGATGTTCCAAGCACATGACTGGAACAAGAAGGATGTTGAAGGATTCCACTCCTATAGAGAATGGACCCGAAGTGATCTTTGGTGGATCTGAAAAGGGGGTCATCAAAGGGTTTGGTAACATTTTCAATAGTTCCATAACTATCACCCAAGTGGCTTATGTGAAAGGTTTGAAACATAACCTAATAAGCATAAGCCAACTGAGTGATCTTGGTTATGATACATCTTTTATTAGGAATGACTATCAGATTAGAAGAACAAGTGATCAAGAGCTCATCTTGTCAGGATATAGAAAAGGAAATGTTTACTGTCTTAATTTTTATTGTTAGAATAAAAACTCTCCTATTTGTCTAGTTGCAGATGAGAAAGCGTCTTATTGTGTCAAATGGCATATGAGGCTGGCTCACCTGAACTATAAGTCAATATGTCAACTCTTTAGTAAAGAGTTAGTGAGAAATGGACCTCAGGTCAAGTGCATCAAGGAGGGTGTGTGTTCAGCTTGTCAAAAAGGCAAACATACCAAATCCTCATTCCACAGTCTTGATACCAAAGACTCAGTAAGGTGTTTGTACCTCCTGCATATGGATCTATTTGGTACTGTGCCAGTTAATAGTCTAGGTAGGAAAGTCTATACATTTGTGGTTGTGGATGACTATTCTAGATTTATATGGGTTTTTTTTTTCTGAGGCAGAAATCTGAAACCCTAACTGTTTTCCATAACTTTGTTAGGCAAATTCAGAATGAACTTAACAATTCAGTGGTCAAAATCAGAAGTGATCAAGTAACTGAATTTCAGTCTGAATGCATGACAAGGTTTTGTGAAGAACTAGGGATTTATCTGGAGTTCTCCTCACCAAGAACTCCTCAGCAGAATAGTATTGCTGAAAGAAAGAATATGACTCTTATTGAGGCTGGTAGAATACAACTAAGTGACACTTCTCTCCCAGAATATTTCTGGGCTGAGGCATTAAACACTGCATGTCATGTTCTCAATAGAGCATCCATCACTAAAAGCCACAAAAAGACACCATATGAGATTATGAAAGGCAGGAAACCAAACATATCCTATTTTAGGATCTTTGGTAGCAAGTGTTTTGTTCTTAATAATGACAAGCACTATTTAACTAAGTTTTCTGCCAAATCCCAAGAAGGGATATTTGTTGGGTACAACAACAGCATTAGGGCATACAGAGTCTACAACTTGACTACTCAAGTTGTAGAAGAGTCTGTACATGTAGTTTTTGATGAAACTAAACTAATAAACTGTGAGCTGTCTAGTATTTCTTGTAGCTCTATAGGTCTGAAGGAATAGATGGACAAGCTAACCATTAGTGAAGACCAACCTGCAAGACAGGATGAAGAAAATGATGAATGTTGTCCAAGGGGAGTACAAGACCCACAAGCTGATGAAGAGGACAATGAAGTATAACATGACTTTGCAGGATGCAAGGAAGACAGGAAAAGTTCAACTGGAACACGTCAGTTTTTAGGTGGAAGATTAGTGTCATGGAGCAGCAAAAAACAAAAAAGTGTTGCTATTTCCATTACTGAGTCTAAATATGTTGCTGCAGACAGTTGTTGTGCTCAGTTGTTATGAATACAACATCTGCTTGAAGATTATGGCATCCAGGTAAGTAGAACTCCATTATTTTGTGATTCTACTAGTTCCATTTCTATTGCTAGAAATCCTGTTTCTCATAGCAGAACTAAGCACATAGAAATAAAATTTTATTTCTTTAGAGATCATATTGAAAAGGAAGATATAAGCTTAGAATTTGTCAATACTAATTTTCAAATTGCTGACATGTTCACCAAGCCACTGGATGAAACTAAATTCAACTATTTTAAAATTGAATTAGGCATGCTGAACTTAGAATAAGAATGACAAATTTGACTAAGTAAATGTGTGTCAACACTTAAAGACAAAGGTGTCGACACTTAGTAGATGGTGTCGACACATAAGAAAAATTCTGTCGACACATCCAGAAGATTGTGTCGACACTCAGAATTTGGTGTCGACACATAGCTTTCCTGACACTTAAATGATGGTGTCGACACATACTGTCGTCTGTGTCGACATGCAGAGATTAGTGTAAGCTCTTAAGATTATTTGTGTCGACACATCACAATTGGTGTCGACACATAGAATAGTTATTCTTTGTCGATACTTTAGTAGTCTGTGTCGACACAATCCCAACAGTATCGACACAATAGGTTTATTTCAATCATATGAGAAGAATGGATTTGAGAATACTATCAAGATGGGATAGAGTTCTGACCAAAGATGTTTCTACCCCTCAGAAACAATCAAAGCAGATTCAATAAAAGAAGAAAACACCCTTCAAGACCACTGAATCTTCCAGTGATTCAGAAGAAATGATTGTATTCAGCTCAGATGAAGAAGGAGCAGAAAGGACTAGAAAGTCACCGGCTCTAGAGACTGTAACTAAAGGACAAATGCAGGGGAGCAGGCCCCTGCAACCAATATCCAATTGGCTCAAGTACAAGAAGAGCTTAATTAAGGGGGAGCCAATGAGCTTTCTCTAGTTTCAGCTCAACAAGAAGCATTACCCTCAGGGGGAGCGAATGAGAAACATCCACCTGTCCACACAGCTGCACTGGACAGTGAAGCATCTACACAATCTATACTTGAGATTAACCAAGACAATGTCCCTGAGGATATCATTACCAGGGAAGAAACTTTTGAATTTGAGGGAGAACCATCTGTTAAAGAGACAGTTATACCTCCAGTATAAATGCTACAAGAGTTCACTCTAGAAGAGTTATTTCCTGACATACAAGATGCAAGGTCTGAGGGGGAGCAGCCAAGGATTGAGAAGGAGTTGCCCTCTAGTCCAAATGACACTGTGGACATAGCAAGTTCATCTGATTCTTATGAAAATGAGGAAGTCTCTAGGGCAAAGAAGGGAAAGCTTATGGAGCTAAGGAAGAGAAGCTCTAGCTATAAGAAAGCCTTACAGACTATCCCACAAACTCCAGCTCCAACAGTAGATTTCAGTTCACTACTGGTGCAACTGCAAATAAAGTTGGATGAACAAAGACAAGCCCTAGAAAAATATGTTGATGAGAGTAATAAAGAATTGCAACTTCACTTGGCACAAGATATTAAATCCATCAGATTTGAGGTCAATCTACATAAAAAGAAAATGACAGATTGCTTCCATAAGGGTGGTAATGTTGTACTATATTTAGCAAAGCAACAAGTGGAAGCCAAAACTCCAATAGATGACATAGAAGTGAAACATGGCTATGTTTTGGAAAATAAAATCAGAATGAATAACGATCTGACAAAATCACACAATGTTATTGTCACAAAACTTAAGAATATAGTAACTGCTTTCACTACCAACATTGTTAAAGAAAAGACTGAGTTTGATAAACAACTCAAAGCAAATTTGACAGATGTTAGCAATATTATCGAAGAATCTCAAAAGGTCATTGCTTATCAGCTGCTGAAGTTCAGATAATTCTACAAAGAAGGAACAAATTATCTAGCTAATCAGATAAGGTTTCAAAAGGATGATCTAAGAGACCATGTTGAACGAGAAGTCATAAAGGGGGAGAGAGTGTTAGTCAATGCAGGTTCTGAACATGCTAAATGGATAAGTAATGCTATCAGAGCCACTCTTGGTTATCCACCCCTATGTGATGATGATAACACTGCTGAATCAGGAATTCAACTTGCTTACCATAAAGGTGTTCAGCATGAAGTAGCTCAGATTATGTATCCACCTGCTGATTTTGAGGGCATTCACTATGCAGTACAACAAATGTACAGTCCTCTACAGGTTGTTCAGAATGTGATTATTGAGAAGGTTAAGATGTCTGAAGCTACTTTGAAAAGAGAGCAAGAAGCTCAACTTTCTAAGAAAAGGTTTAGAGAGCAGGCTGAATTAAAGCTTGATTTTGAAAGATGGAGCCCCACCTCCAGAAACATTATTCTCACTGCCTAGCAAGCTGTTAAAGACAACATGCATGATAGGGGCAAGTGGTACTCTGAACAAGAATGGTGCAAGTATCAAAAATGGTAAGATGTCATACATCAATTTCGAAGAGATCTCAAAGCTGGGAATATACCTGCTACTTCTGTGGAGCCTAGCAAGTACTTTCCAAAGCCTTATCACTATTTTGAAAGGCAAAAGGTTAAGGCTGAAGAATTCAAGAAAAAAGGATCTTAAAGGAAAGAAGCCAGCTGAAGACACTAAAGCTAATGTACAAGCAAGGATTCAGTCTGGCAAAGGCATTGTCATCAAGGAGCCTAATCAGTCCTCGAATAGATTGACTAGATTTTAGAAATATGTAATCTTGTGTTTTAAAATCTATGTAATCTGTCGTACGAAAAACTTATTGTACTTCAACAAAACTTTGATTCATGTTCACTATATTTTATCATATTTTATGATGATATAATATGCTGGTTTTGTTTGTGTTGTCCTGTCAAATAATGCTTTTATACATCATATTCTGTGTTTTATTATAAAGTGATGTATATCATTGACTAAGGGTTATGACTTCTCCGAATAGGGGGAGATTGTGGGGTACATTGGAAAATGTGTACCAGATTTAGAGAAGCCTCACCTAACTAAATGGTATTCATCAAGGTGTATTTGATGTTGTATTGAGTTTCAATGTGCAGGTTAAGGAAATGCAGAAAAAGTTTCTAAGTACAAGTGTCGACACCTGAGAAGAATTGTGTCGACACTTGGGAAGAGCTGTGTAGACACCAGGGGCCAGATTGTGTCGACACACAGGACTTGTGTCGACACATAGAAAATCTGTCGACAACAACTGTGTCGACAAGAAGGACTTATGTCGACACATTCTAGAATTCTGTAGACAACACTTGTGTCGACACACGGGACTTGTGTCGACACACTCCAGAATTCTGTCGAAATCAACTTTGTCGAGACTAGAAGCTGTTGTGTCACCACACAAGACTTTTGTCGACACATTCCACAGAAGATGTGTCAAGAAGAAAAAGAAGAGCTGTGTCGACATTATGTAAGCTGTGTCGACATCACCAAGAATTATGTCGACACATGATCTATTTGTGTCGACACATTTGAAGAATTGTCTCGACACTTTGCTGCTGAGTTAAAGTTCAATGAAGTATCAGATGTCATGACTAGAGACTTGACAGCTATCACAACCAACAAAGCAGTTACGTCTGTCAGAGCTGTCAGAAGGCCGTTAGGAACCGGCTTACCCGGTAACCTCAGATGGGGTATATTTAAAGACCTATTCTATCAACAAATGGTGATGGAACAAGAAGAGACAAAACAACAACTAGAAGAACAGCACGTTCCGAGGTATGAAGTGGGAGAGAAGAGATGTTCTAATTGGGGTTTTGAATAAGATGGCCTTTGCATTTTTTATTTTGATATTTTTAAATGTGAAAAAGTGAAAGAAGAGGTGTTAAGCTTTTTTATCATTCCGGCGTCGAGCTATTTTTCCGCAGGCCCCCCTACATTATCGTCACCGCAGTAGAGTTTCACCACCAAGTTCGGGATGGATTGGCGTGGTTCCTCTACGCCTAAGACACTATAATATCGAACCATGTACGAAGAAAGACATGAGATAAATATTGTCTAGTGATTGTGAGGCCCCGATTCTTGACTGGAAGGGACGCCGAAGGCCTCTGCCCTACCTCTCTATCGGATGGAAGGGCAGAGGCCTTTGGGTTTTTCATGTTGTCAAACAGTTGAACAATGAAAATAGAAGGCGAGTGCCTGATCGAATTCCAGAAATCAACAAGTCTCTAAGGGCAGATCCAGAACAAATCTGCAAGAAGAATTCAGAGCCACATCTGAATTAAAAGAAGGAAGCTGATTGAGGATCATCTCCAAGAAGATCAACCTTACTTTGTTCGAATTCAAGAAGCTTTGAAAAAGCTAAGAAAGGTTGGATCTAAAGTTGTCAGATCTATCAAGAACTGACCAAGAAACCTTCAACCCATTCTCTCTCTACCTGGGTAAAGGAATTATTTTTTTACAATCAATTTTCTCTATAGGATCTTTAATAGATCTGAGTGTACGAGAGTTATCTCTCTGAGTTGTAAGCCTAAATCTATAAAGGCTGAGGTAGGGCTGAGTGCCTGAGATAGGGGATTAATTTCCCTGAGTTGTAGGCCTCTTGAAGAGGATGAGGTAGGGCCGAGTGCCCGAGGTAGGATATTAATTTCTCTGAGTTGTAGGCCTGTTGAAGAGGCTGAAGTGGGCTTGATTGCCTGAGTTGTAGGAGTGTGGACTCACTCTGAGGTAGGATTCTCTGGGAGGATCTGAGTAGTAAGACTTACTGAAGTCTGAGCTGTAGGGACCTTTCAAGGTTCTGAGTTGTAAGATCTGAGGATCTGAGAAGAAAGAAGGGAGTTAGGCCGAATCTAGTACACTGCTAGATAGGCAAAGGGGGAAAGTGGATGTACCCATCACTTGGGGAACCACTATAAAACTGTGTGTCTTCTGTTTTGCTGTTTTGTTTAAATCTATGTTGTGAACTGTGCGGTGATAGATTAATTGCTAGCAACATATACTGTCTCCCTTAAGTAAAAAAGAATTGAACCTATTCACCCCCTCTAGGTGTTTTAGGTATCTTGAAACCAATTCTTTCAGCTCTGTGCCTCTAGCATCCTGTCCCGTTTCAACCTCACCTGAGCCTCTGTGTCCTCGACGAATTTCGAACCCAAGGACTTCGAATACTCGTCCTGTATCCATGACAACAGAGTCCTACACCTTCGTCCGTACAGGACCTCATAAGGAGCCATCCTTATGCTGGATTGGTAGCTGTTAACATATAGGAACTCGATTAGTGGCAATAGCTTCTCCCAGGGCTCACCGTGATCCAATATGCAAAGTCGCAGCAGATCTTCTAAGGTCCGATTAGTGCGTTCCGTCTGCCCATCAGTCTGGGGATGAAACACTGTACTGAATGTTAGTCGAGTGCCCAAGTAAGTCTGTATTGATCTCCACTCCCTGGACGTAAACCGTCCATCTCGGTCCGATACAATCGACCGGGGCATGCCATGATAACGAATGAACTACTCCATGAACTTCCGAACCAACACACCTACCGAGTCATCCTTCCTGATCAAAATAAATCTGTCTACCTTCGTCAGCCGATCGACGATCACCCAGATCGAATAATTCCCCGTCCATGATCGGGGAAGCCCATGTATAAAGTCCATCGCGATATCATCGAACTTCCACTCTGGTACTGGGAGTGGCTGCAATAATCCTGCATGGTTTCTGCATTCTGCCTTCACCAGCTGGCATGCCTCACAGTGGGTCAAGAAGTAGGTGATATCCTTCTTCATGCCCGACAAGTACATGGTCTTCTTCAGGTCCGCAGTCATCTTCGTAACTCCTGGGTGTACTGAATACCGACTGCAATGAGCCTCCGTCATGATATCTTCCCGGACCTGGCCTCCCTCTGGTATGTAAATCCGTCCTCTGAAATACACTAGACCATCCCTCAACGAGTAATCCCCAGCCGTGCCTGCTTCTAAGGCCAGGAATATAGGCTCTAGCTGGGCATCCTGCCTCTGCCCATCTCTGACTCGGTTTTGAACGTCATCTAGGGAAATCAACAATGCTAGGTACTCCCGGTACAGCTCAGGGTGATCCTCGGACACAAAGGATATATGCATCTTTTCTAACATCTGGACAAATTCCAAGGCCATCAACTACATTCCTGCTCTAGGGTTTGCGGCCTTCCGGCTTAGCGCATCTAACATCACATTCTCCTTCCCTGCGTGGTAGTGCATCTCGTACTGGTAGTCTGCTAGTAATTCCACCCATTGTCTCTGCTTGATGTTCAGCTCTTTCTGCGTGTCCACATACCTCAAGTTCTTGTGATCAGAGTAAATGTCGCATTGGACGCCGTACAGATAGTGTCGCCAGACTTTCAGAGCAAATATGACCGCTCCCATCTCTAAGTCATGAACTGGGTAGTTCTGCTCATGCTTCTTCAGCTGCCGAGAAGCGTATGCTATCAGATGACCATTCTGCATCAGCATCGCACCCATGCCATGTTAGGAAGCATCGGTGTAGACCTAGAATCCTTCTTTCCCCAATGGAGGGCAAGTATAGGAGCCGAGGTGAGTCGATCTTTCAGCTCCTGAAAAGCCACCTCACACTGCATGATCCAAACAAAGGGCACATCCTTCCTCATCAGGGATGTGAGTGGAAGGGCAATACGAGAAAATCCCTCCACGAACTTCCGGTAGTAACCGGCAAGTCCTAGAAAACTTCGCACATCTGTGGCCGACTTCAGCTGCGGCAAATACCGAACTACCTGAATCTTAGCTGGGTCCACTGTCAACCCAGCACCACTGATGTTATGGCCTAGAAAAGCCACCTCCCTCAACCAAAAATGACATTTGTTGAACTTCGCATAAAGCTGGTCCTCCCGCAGTCTCTCTAAGGTCAGCGTCAGATATCGTGTGTGCTCCTCCTCTGTCCTCAAGTAAATGAGGTTGTCATCAATAAATACAATGATGAGCACATCCAGATATGCCTCGAACACCAGATTCATGAGGCTCATGAATGTCGACGGTGCATTCGTGAGCCTGAAAGGCATCACGGTGAACTCGAACAACCCATATCTGCTACTGAAGGCAGCCTTCGGAATGTCCTCCTCCTAGATCGCAACTGATAGTTGCCCGACCTCAAATCCAATTTTGAAAAGATATGCACCCCTTCCAGCTTATCAAACAGCTCATTTATCCTTGGCAATAGATAGGTATTCCGGATTGTCAGTCGGTTCGGTACTCGGTAGACGATGCACAAACTAAGTATCCCATCCTTCTTCTTGACGAACAACACTGGGGCTCCCCATGGTGAAGAACTTGACCGGACAAATCCGGCTTCCACTAGTTCTTGGAGCTGGCTTCGAAACTCTGTTAACTCCTTCGGGGCCATCCAGTAAGGGGCTCTAGATGCCGGCTTAGCCCCCGACACGAGCTATATCCGAAAGTCCTTCTCCCGGTGCGAGGGTAGCCCTGACAGCTTCTCTGGGAATACGTCGGAAAAACCTCGCACCACCGGGATATCTGAGATGGAACCCATGGCCTCAGCCATTTCAAACAACACTTTATAGACTTCCTCCCCCTGCAAGTGGGCCTTGACGGCCTGCAAGGATGACAGCAAGAGTGGGGGAATAGGTTTTATACCTTCGATGACGATGTATGAATCCCCATGCCTCATAGTAATCCTCTTTGACATGCAGTCAATCTGAGCATGGTTCCAGTGCAACCATGTCATTCCCAGTATCAAATCAAAGACTGGCATCTTCATGATCGTCGCTGGTGCTTCAAATATCTTTCAGCCGATCTCTGCCTCCATGTTGCAGCGGGCGGTGGTGAATAGCTCTGATCCGTCTTTTAGTCGTATCCTCATCATCAAGCCAGTGAACCGCTCCACGCCTTCCAGCCCCTCCACGAAGGCTTCCGACACGAACGAGTGCGAAGCACCCGTGTCGAACAGTGTATCGGCGGGCTTGCCGCTCATGAATAATATGCCTGTGGTAGTTTAAAGTCTTAGAAATCTAACTATGGTTTTATTTCCTAGTTTATCAGTTCTATATCCATATCTCTAATTATCTGGGAAAGATAAAACTTAAAATTAACTGGAGTACCTGTGATCACTTGCTCCGGATTCCGTTGTTGAGTAAGATCCAATGCATACACTTGATCCCTCTCTTGCATGTGGTCTCTGCCCTGGTATACACGACCTTGGCCACGTCCGAGGCCTCCAAAATACTGAGCTAGTATGGCAGCTGATGGTGCTGGTGGTGGTGCCCCCCTCATGGGGCAGTTCCTCTAGAGATGCCCCACCTGATGATATTTGAAGCACTCTGGCAGGGGATATGCCGTACCCCCGGGTCTCTACACCTCCTACATCTGGAGTGGCTGAGGGGCCATCGCTACTGGTTCCCTCTGCTCCTGTCTCACCTCCTGATGAGGCTAGTCTTCTACTCTCCTCCCTTCTGTGATGCAGCCTCGTCGCTGATCATTCCTGCCTACCCGGCCCTGATCCTCAGTTGGCCGCTTCCGGGATCGGGTAGTATGCCAATCTGCCTTGATCCTTTTCTCCATCTCCAATATCCGAGGAATAGGCCCATCGGACATGAATAGTAGAGCCACCCTCAGATCCTCTTGCAGTCCCTTATAGAAACTCGTATTGTAACATGCCTCATCCAATTTATAAGAATCCGCAAATCGGGCAAGGAGGTTGAACTCCCGATGATACTTCACCACTGTCTTGCTGCCCTGTCTCAACTATAGAACTCTATCCTCCAGCTCGTCTCTGGCCGACTGCGAATAAAATGCTCCAACATTGCAGCCCTGAACTCCCCCCAAGCAATCTCTACAACCTCTCTGTCAGCAAACGTCGTGTCCAGCGATGTCTTCCACCATCTCTTGACATGGGACTCCAAGCAAAAGACTACCAAGGGCACCCTGTCCTCCCACGGGCACCGAATCCCAGTCAGCATCTCGTACATGATGTCCAGCCACTCCTCCGTCCGAACGGCCGACTCTGTCCCCAAGTAGGACGGGGGAGAAAGTCCTCGGAATATACTCAGCCACTTGGACCCCGGGTTTGGCTGCGGAGCCGGAACATGTTGTGCCCTAAAATCCTCCAGGATAGCTATCAGATTCTGTCCCATCTCTGACTGTAGGAATGGAGAGGGGACCGGGGGAGGTGATTCAATATTCGGAGTCTGCTGGACTCTGCCCTGTGGTGTAGGCTGTGCTGGGGTCTGCGTAACAAAAGCCAATAGTAAATAATCGATTCAATCCTAATTAATAATGGATAATTTACATGTGCTCCCCCTTATGGGCACACCACTGCTTCTGTTTCTTAGTTTGTCCCCAAAGTAAACTCGCGCAGGGGTGACCCAGGGGTTGTGGACTACTACTCTTCGATTGAGGTTTGCTTTGATACCACTTGTAAGACCCCCCCTTTCCCTTAAAACATCGGGGTCTTAGGGCCAGAACCGCCGCTTTGCGGTGACACATTCACACCCGGGAAGTTCATCACTACAAAATACCGATCCTGCCGGCCAAATCGATCACAACTGTAGAAAAATAGTAAGAGGCAAGTGCATAGAAATCACATAAATAGTAAATAAACTCCACGATGGGAGTGTCCACAGATATAATGAAATACTAAAATCTTGGGCTCATTCCCAGTATATCAAAGCCTCACTACAAATCTCTTATTGCGGAAGCAAAACTAACATAACTACTAGCAAGCAGGACTCACAATCCCTGTCGTCTGAACTCCGGTATGAGACTGCCCGATCTCCAAGTGTGCCAACCTCCGGGGCTGCTCCTCTATGCTGGGCTCCATGGTCCTCTAAAATGATGTGGTTCGAAAACCGTTAGTCTAAAAGACTAAGCCCTATTATCCCTCACCCCTTCCCCCATGGCTCCTAGGTACCGAGCGGGGAGAAGGAAAGGAGAGGACATGAAAGTGGAGAATAACAAATAAACAGATGGCGGCGGAACTAATCTTGCAGGTCTATAGTATATATGACAGTAAATAAGGTATGAAAAGACTGAAAAGGAAAAGTAAAATTAACTTATATGAAGACACATAAGCCAAGGGATCTTTTGTAGGGCACCTATCGTATAAAGAGTCTCATACCAATTTATACAATAGGGTGTCGGTTTTCTAGCTAGCATATATATAATACTGAATAAAAACCTTAACTTATAAGCACGCTCTCACGAACTTATAAACCAAGGGGTCGTTTTGCAGGGCCTATTATATAAAGCGTCCCATACCACTTTTACAATAGGTGTCGGGTTATATGCAATGATTATGCTATGAAATATAATTATGCCATGATGTGAACATGCAAGTGCAACTCAACCACTCGACTCTGTGTACACAGACATTTAGTTCCCCCTTTTTGGAGCCAAACCTCCCAGGATACCTCCGTAGTGGCAAACGGAAGCGGTGGGTTGGGCCTCGCCCACCTATAAACTATTAATTACACTACCAGTCAAACCTATCATACGCCTCAACGTTGATGCACAAAGCGGAGCTCCTGCGTACTCTTGTCGGCTGGCGCAACGGACTTTATTTGGCCAAGTGCTAAACCACACTCGCCGAGTCAACGTGTTGGCGTCGGTGCATCGACCATCCAATACTGAAGACCCACCCCATTATACCTTATACACAGCCAACCTTATGTATCAGCTACTAAGACAAAGCTTTCCGGACCAACCTGCCCATCACAAACCATTACCGAGCCAAAGCTCGCCGGGCTAACCTGCCCATCACCAAAACCACTAGGCCTACTGCCCGAGTGACTCAACCTATCTCCTTGAGACATCGAGGTGTGTGAAGGTGATACCCTAGATTTACTAGTTACTCTTGCATTCCAATTTTTTCCTACAGTTTAGGTTTAGCCCAGGACTGCCCAAGGTATTCCCCGTGAAGGGCTCTCGAAGGCACCAGGAACTACGATGGGATTACGCCCAATGCTCCCTTTCGCAAGGCACTTACTATCATTGGTTTCTATCAATTTTCCCAAACCCTTACTTGTTTTACTGGATCTAACCCTAGAGTATTTGACATTTCCTCCCCACGGGAAAGACGATCTTTCGTCGATCCCGAGCACCACCTAACACTAGCCAATCCAACACTCTACTCAACCTAACTTACAATGATGAACTCACTTCTATGTTTATCCAATCCAACAAAATCTCTAACCCCAACTTGTATGCCAAAATTCACATTCCAACGCAATTTTTGCAGTTTTACTAAATGCAGACCCCTTAAGCTATATGATGTGTGAAATGAGAGGAACTCAACATATTCTTCCAGTAACCTTACAATAATTATTAGTGGGCTGTCATGACCTTTTAGGCTAACTCCAGAATTTCATAATTTTCCAAATTTATCTGATATTTTATTTAATTATTCTAGTCATCCAAAAATCCCAAGTTTGAACATGAATTACCAATTTTATACTAGCAAATATTCCACAAAATTTATGATAAATACAAAATGAATTTAAAACTTAAAATCCAAATTCTCCCAATTTTGCAGCAAGGTGTAAGCCCCTAATTCTAATTTTAAATATATTCAAAATAAATAACTTTAAGAGATAAGTACAGCAAGTATACCTCCAAAAATTCAAAGAAAATTCAAGAATGATTGTAAGGATATATAAATGTTCTTGGTTAAGTTTCATCATTTATTAGGAAGTAATGATCTATAAAAAAATTATTGAGCACTTTTCGAAGTTAATGAGCTTGTGCAGTAGGTACTACAAATACATATTCAAAAATTCTAACAAAATTCATACATGAGCAATAAGGTCTAAAACACCCTCTGCCAAATGTTCATGACCATCCAATAAGCAGTGAGATCATAATGACCAAATGATTAATTAGGGCAGTCCCATGAGTTACAAAGGAAGTGCTAAGATTATTGAGCAAAAATTCCCAATTAAATTACCAAAGGTTCATACTACACCTATTACCACACTACCCAAATTTCCTTATGGTTCAATGAGTTTTACAAACCTATTCTAGCATCATAAAATTTGTGCCCTAAACTAGGGTTAGAATTTTGAGGGGCCTACCCTTTTCCAAATACCCTAATATTTTTGCCATAGGGCGTTAGTTACCCTAGTACCCTCCCCACCAAATTTCAAGTTCCTTCAAGGTTTTTGGCCTCATGCACTTCACAAGGCACAAAAGCCATTCCATAGGGTTTGGCCTTAGATCTTAGGGCAAATCTATTCCAATTTACCCCATCTTCCATGGTGAGGTGCTAAAAGCCATACCAAGCCAGTGTCCCCAATTTCAACCACTGTTGAGGTGATTTTGCCACTCAAAACTCAAAGTGCACTTTTGACCAAAATACCATTTTTAGGGCAAGGTTAGGGTTTGCATGATTTCAGTTCAAACCAACTCCAAATGTGATGAAATTGTAACCAGAGATTTACCTAGGGAAATAAAATAATTTCCAAAATTATAGAAAATTTGGGTGAGTTTGGATGTAATTTGATCCCTAAATTAATTTACCTAGGGAAATAAAATAATTTCCAAAATTATAGAAAATTTGTCCCTAAAAATTTTCATTTTTGGGCAAGACCTATATATCAACTAGGATGACTCCCTATCCAAATTTCAATTCATTTGAACCAGAGATGAAGGGTGGGCATCCATTTTGTTTTCTACTTAGCCCTAGGTATAGACCCCACCAAAATGGGTGCCCTGGTCAATCCAGGAACCCAAATTGGTTCAAACCAATTTTGAATTAAAATATACCCACAGGGCTACAAGTTCTTTGTTGACCATTTCCTCTGAATTAGCTTCTAGGTATTTTTAATAAATAAAAATATTAAATATTAATTGTGTGATAGAATATAAATAACAAAAATTCATATCCTATAGTTTATTATCATTCCCAGCGGGAATCCGTATGCAGATTGGATGGCATCCAATTGTTTTCAACCTCCAGCCGACGGTTTCGATTCAACCCGCCTGGAGCTTCTTTCATCCGCTACCGCCGGCCATCCGGCCACCTCCCCGGCCGGCCACCACCACCACCACCTCCGTTGAGGTGGTGGCTATCGCCAGGCGGCCGCACAGCTGCCGGAGGGCCCTTTTCTGTCGATCTCGACAATCTCATTTTCCTCTAAAAACTAGGAAATTCGATTCTCTGATCGAGCTCGATTGAGCCCGAACCTTGGCCCTAATTAGTCCTACGATCTACCCATGGAAAAAGAAGACGTGGAGGATCTGTGTGGGCGGCTGTAGACTTGCCGATCGCCGGATTGTCATGGTGGTGGTGGTGGTCGGATTTCTTCAACTGCACAGTGAACTTCCTTGGCTCCTTCAGGTAAGGTGTGGAACTGAATCCCTGGAGTCCAGTGAAGCTTTTAAGAAGAAGAGTTGGGGTGTTAGGTGGGTGTAGGCTGTCATGGCCATTAATGGCCCTTAGTCAAATTTCGGCCATGGTGTGTGGGGGATGAAGCATGGCTCAAACCAGTCAAAGAACAGCTGGTTGGCATGGGACTGCACTCCCCTTGTCCTAATGAATTGAATGGGGGGTTGGGGAAGGGGAAGGATGAGCCCAAAAGTCTTCCCCCATTACTCCCTTCTCTTTCTCTCTCTTTCATTTGTAACTTTTTCTCTCTCCTACTCACCAAGCCTGAAATCTGACTCCTACCTAACCCAATGTCAGCCTACATGTTCATTTCATCCACTAATACAAGGTTAGCCCAAGTGAATTGGGCTTGAGCTTGAGTTAGCCCATTTGGGCTAGCTTGACCTAAACCTTGACTAGGGTTGTCCTTGATCAATTTGGTCTTTAAGGTTGCCCCTAATGGGTCCTTGGTGACCCATTGGCCTCCCCTAAGGTCTAGGTATGGTTGACTTGGCCCTTTGGAGGTCACTTGACCGTTAATCAGGGCACTTTAACGATTTTAGGGCTAGAGTTGACTTGGCTCAACTTAGCCTTTTTGGTTGACCCCAATGGGTCCTTGGTGACCCATTGGCCTCTCACTAGGGTTAGGAAGGTATATGCGGGGTCTACTTGGCTAAGAGAACTTCAATTGGTCCTGTGCAGGTCAGTTTCACCCAGTGTAGGTCAGTTTGACCCATTTAGGGTTAGAGTTGACATTGGTCAACTTAACCACTATAATTGCCCTCCATGGGTCCTTAGTGCCCCATTGGAACCAATTTACTGTTATGAGGACCTGAGTGGGATCCACATGTCTAAGGGAAGGTCAGTTGACCCTATGTAGGTCAGTTTGACCATTTAGGGTTAAAGTTGACTTTGGTCAACTTAACCACTTTGACTGCCCTCCATTGGTCCTTAGTGACCCATTGACCCCACTTTTGGTCTCGAAAGGCCCTGATAGGGTTAGTTGGGCTTTACTTGGGCACACTGCCCTTAGTTAGTGCACCTTGCCCAATTTAGGCCTAGAGTGGTTCTAGGTCAACTTGGCCACCCTAGGTCGACTCCAATGGACCCTTAGGGCTCCAATGGACTTACAATGGGTTGATGAGACCATGGTGGGGTCTTGAAGTCTTGGTGCAGCCCCATGGTCATCTTAAACTAGGGTTCAAAAATTTACTATTCGTAGACCTTAGTGGTCTCACCTACATTCTTAGGTTCACTTGGCCCTCTGGGGCTTCCTAGGGTTTTGTCTTGACCTAGTCATGACAAAACTACTCCTAGGGTTCTAGTTGTTTGAGGGATGTTACAGCTGAAGCCCAAATCTCCCTTTCACAAGGCACTTACTATTATTGGTTAATACCTGATCCCCGATCCCTTTTTAATATTACTCTGGATCTAACCCTAGTGTGTTTTGACTCTTCCTCTCTGCTGGAAAAATGATATTTCTTCGAACCCGAGCACCACCTACTCTAGTTATCCCAACATTATTCCCAATGATGAACTCCTTAGTACCTGACCTCAACCAATAGCCTAATATCCAACTCTCTGAGTTCATTTTGCAATTTTACTACGTGCAGACCATCCTAAGCTATATGATGTACATGATAGGAGGTACTCCAAATTTTTCATCCAAAAGCCCTATAATATTTACTAGGGGTCTAACATGATATATTTAGTCCAAATCCAGAAATTCATGATTTTATAATTAAATTTAGCATTTAATTAAATTTTCCCAAAATTAATCCATGGGTGATTTGAACATGAGGTATTAGATTTACTTAGGGTATGGCCATCCAAAAATTATGAATATTGTAGGATAACAAGATATCAGTGAATAAAAATATCATAAACTTTCATAAAATATTTAACCTCTAAATATTTATTCCAAAATAATTCATATAAATAGGGGTATTGAAGGAAGTAGCAAAAATACTAGTTCACAAATTCCTCAAAAATTAGCCGAGCTACATTATGATCATAAAACTTCACATCCTAAATTTCATGAAATTCCCAATTAAGTAAACCAGGTAAAAGATTATCCTAAGGAAAAACATCATAAGACACTTTATGAAGACACACCCTTAAAATCTCATTTAAACAATATTTATATATTTTTCCAAGCTTATTTATGCCCTAAAAAGTACTCTGGATAAGTAACACAATTTTCCAGCAAGCTATAGTATTTAGTTTCTATTTATCAAAGGATGGTGCACTAGTTTTCTTTACACATGATGTGCAACAAATAAAGCTTCAACCACTCCAAATAAACTACTAGTGCAACCTAATGTCATTTGATTATCTATCCCATAATTTTAAATCATTCTACCACCTATACATCATATTTTCATTGTTAACATCAAAAGGGGCAATATGAAAGTTAGTACTACAAGGATGATTTACTAATCTCTAAACACCATAAGATAAATACCAGAGGTTAATAATACTATAAAATTAACCATAGCAAAATATTATCAAGATTCAAGGTCATTTGACCCATAAGATAATTTCTAAGGTTTAAAGTCATAAATACTTATTAAGTGGTTTTTGTGGGGTGCATGTGTCTAAGTACCACCATATACATTCCTAGAGAATTTCACCAACCTAGGATCTCATGGACTGATCCCCAAGTCCATCCAAGAACATAACCCCTTATGTCCTTCACAAGCCCCCAAAGTTCAACGTTAGGGTTAAAACTAGGGTCCTAGGGCCCCCAAAGTTCAATGTTAGGGTTATAACTAGGGTCCTAGGGCAAAAACACCCTAATCCACCCCATAATCCATATGAGGGTGTTAAATGTCATGTCAAACCAGTGGCCAAAATTTCAACCTCTGTTGAGGTGGTTTGGCCACTCAAATCCACAAGGGGCACATTGACCTAAATACCCCTTTTAGGGCAAGGCTAGGGTTTGCTTACTTTCAAACTAAATCATTACAAAATGCGATGAAAATTTACACAGAGCCTTATGATGACCCCAAGGACCACTCACCATAATTTGGGAGGTAATTAGGTCCCCTAATTAAATTACCCTAGGATTATTAAATAATTTCAAAAACTATAGAAAAAGTATCTCCAAAAAATTCCATTTTTGGGCATGACCTAGGTATAGGTTAAATGACTCCCTGTCCAAATTTCAGATCATTTGGATTTGTGGTGAAGTGGGGGCACACATTTAAATCTCTGACTTGCCCTAGGTATAGACCTCACCAAAATGGGTGTTGTGGTAAAACCACTTACCCAATTTGTTTGAATTCAATTTTAAATTAACTTTGCCATATAGCTACAATTTTCATGTTGACCATTTTCTCTGAAACAACACCTAGGTATTTTTAATATTTAATTTAAAAACAGCATAATAATGGTGCAGAAATTAATAAAATAAGAATTAATAAAATCAGATCCAACACGGATCTTAAAGCAAATCCAAGGGCTGTTGGCTTTCTTACTCCTTTAGCCAAGGGCCATGATTGGCTGAACATGGAGCTTATTTCCAAGCTTGTTGCCGGCAACTCGGCCACCTCCCTGGCTGGCCACCACCACCACCACCTCTATTGAGGTGGGGGCTATCGCCGGGCGGTGGCACGACCGACGGAGGGGTGGTTTCCGGCGAACCCAAAAGATGAAAAATCCATGAAAATTCCGAAAATTCTCTCTCCCAATCCTGCTCAATTGAGCCTGATTTCTCTCCTAAAATATCTAAAGATCTAGCCCACAAAGAGAGGAGTAGAGGAGGACCTGCAATTGTGCTTGCCGACGAGTTTGGTGGTGGTGCACCATGGCCGGTGGTGGAGGTGATTGGTGCTTTGCAACTACACTACCAACTGTCTCGGCTCCTTCAGTGGTATTGTGGAAACTCCTCTGATTCCAGGGATGCTTTTAAGAGGGCTAAATGGGGTAGAGGAAGGGTAAAGCACCGATGGCCATTATTGTCCTTGAAGGTGAAAATTTCAGCCACCCATGGGTTCACTGAACTCGGCCATTTAGTGTTGATTATGGTTGTTGGTATCCTCTTAATTATCTAGGGAATATGAATCCAGTAAATGGAGGGGAGGGGCTCTTGATCTCCTATGGTCATTAATGGCTTTCTCTCCCCTCTTTCTCTCCCTTCCTTATGGGAAAAATTAAATTCAGCTACTTTGGTTGCTTGATATGATTATTCAACTCCTCAAAACTGATTAGGGAGAATATATCAATCAATTGGAGAGGCCCTTGGTCTCCCTTGGCCATGAATGACCCTTTTAAACCATTTTCTCTCTCCTCCATTAAAGGGAAAATGGAGTTTTCTCTCTCCTAGTCACCATGGCAGAATTTGATGACCACTCCAGCCTATTGGCAGCCCATTAGCTCATAATATTAGATAAAAATAAAGTTTGCCCAAGTGGGGGAAATGAGCTTGAGCTTGTGTTTGCCCATTTGAGCTAGTTTGACCTAATCATAGGGTAGAGTTGACCTTGGTCAACATGACCATTTGTTTTGACCCCAATGTATCCTTAGTGACCCATTGGCCTCCCCTAAGGTCTAGGAAGACTTGGATAGGGTTGGTTGGGCATCTTGGAGGTCACTTGACCCTTAGTTAGGGCACTTTGACCACTTTAGGGCTAGGGTTGACTTGGGTCAACTTAGCCTCTTTGGTTGACCCCAATGGGTCCTTGGTGACCCATTTGCCTCCCTTAGGGCTTGGGAAGGTGTAGGTGCGTTTCTTTGGCCAAGGGGAGGTCAGTTGACCATTTATGAGCTTAGTTTGACCTAGTTATGGTGTGTGTTGACTTTGATCAACTTGACCATTTTAGTTGACCCTAGTGGGTCCCCATGGATCTAATGGACCCTCTATCAGGTTAGTGATGTTGTGGTGGGGTCATGTAGTCAACCTGAAGACCTAAGGTCATCCTAAACTAGTGTTTAGAATTCTACTATTTGAAGACCATGATGGCCTTCACCTTCCTACCTAAGTTCACCTAGTCTACTTGGACTTCCAACGGTTTTATCATGACCTAGTCATGAGAAAACCACTCTTAGGGGTCTAGCTAGATTTGGGATGTTACAGAGTCTACTGAGGTCCTCTGCTGGCTGGTCCATGAAGGTTGAACCTAATGACTAGCCTAAACTCTAGGACACATAGACTTGACCCTGGCTATACAATGTGGGTCAAACTCATCCTAATTAGTGAACCTAGCCCAAATCTAAACTAGGGATCCAACACTTGGTAATGAATGCGAGGTCTTTGGAAATGGATTTGATAAAATTCAAGTCTAAGCATGTGTTCAACGTGCTGACCTTTTTAAAATCAAACGCTCACAAGTGGAAGAAGAGATTTAATGTGTTGGAATCAACATCTGCTACTGTCATAGGGACAAAGAAAAGGTGTCGTCCATGTGTTTGCTTTACTTGTGTCAAGTTAGGAAACCTTGCCCAAGATTGTCATGGCAATGTCCAGAAGTCAAAGAAGGATAAGTCTGGTGCAGCTACAGGATGAGCGACACTTACTTGCTACTCGTGCAGCAAAGAGGGACATTATGCCTGGGGATGCCCGGGGATGCTTAAGTAACCATTCACTGATAGCAAACTGAAATGGAATTTCATGTGTACCTAAATAAGTGCTGTAATAGTGAACTCTAAGTTCTACTATATAAAATAGTGCATGTTTTGTGTCTACAAACATGTTTTGGTGACTAATCAAGAATTCTTTTGATTGGGTATAATGTATTCCCTTAATGCTTATGTTTGTATCATATATGAGATCGGAATGACATTGCATTAAGAATAAAAGTTGAACATGGGTAGAAAGTTGTGTGTTAAGTTATGGTTTTGAAGTCATGTCGTTAGTTTGGAAGCGTCCGTGCTGACAATAGTTATAATAATGTGATCGTGGGTATGGACTAGCTCTCGGAGCAGCGTATCAGTAGAGATTGCAACTCTAAGGAAGTAACACTAAGTCAGAAAAATGAACGAGAGACTAAGTTTGCTTGTATGTGAGGATTGGACAAGGTATTCATGTTTGCTCTCCAATTAGTCAAGACTGTTTGGTAGTGCACAAATTGATTATTCATGCCAATAGAGGCCGTTGAGCCAAAGCCTAGTTGAGTGATGTTCCTATCGTGTGTCGACTTATGTAGATGTGTTTCCTCACGATCTCCCTGGGTTACATCCCGGCGAGTAATTGACTTTGCTATGAGTTGGTGACAGGTGTGAAACCTGCAGTCTGGTCACTGTATCGGTAACGTCAAAGAAAATGGCGAAACTGAAAATTCAACTACAAGAGTTGCTAGAGCAAATCTATGTACATCCAAGTATGTCACCTTGGAGTGCAGCAGACCTTTTTGTGAAGAAGGAGGACGAAGCAATGACTTTCGAGAGCTGAATAAGCTGACGGAGAAGAACAAGTATCCTATTCCACGGATTGATGACTTGTTCGATCAGCTAGTTGGATCAATGGTATACTCAAAGCTAGATTTGAAGTCTGGATATTACCAGTTGATGATTCGGGAATGTTACATTCCCAAGACGGTGTTTGGAACAAGCTACGTTCATTATGAGTTCACTGTAATTCCCTTTGGACTAACAAATCCGTTATCGGTATTCATGGACTTAATGCTTAGAACATTTAGAGAGTACTTAGACCTATTTGTGATCGTCTTTATTGACAACATATTAGTATACTCTCAGTCAGAAGAAGATCATGCAAATCATTTATGGATGGTTTTGCATACCCAGAGAACGAACAAACTCTATGTCAAATTCTCAAAGTATGAGTTTTGGCTATCGTCGGTGGCTTTTCTTGGCCACGTGGTTAGTGAAGATGGTATTTCGGTAGATACGACAAAGTTAGTTGCGGTACGGGAGTGGACGGGTTTGACTACTGTAGCCAAAGTCAATAGTTTCCTTGGACTTGCTGGCTACTACAGGCAGTTCATAGAGAACTTTTCATGGATAACCTTACCACTCACCACACTAACAAAGAAAGATCAGGAGTTCGTTTGGACGCCTTAGTGCACACGAGCTTTTGAAGGGTTGAAGAGTCGTTTGATCGCGACTCCTCTTTTGATTTTGCCATATGGTGTGGATGGCTACGAGGTGTATAGTGATGCATCAGGGAACATCTTAGGCTGCATTCTTATGCAATTTGGAAAAATGATAACTTATGGCTCATGCCAGTTGAAAGTGCACGAGCGAAACTATCCAGTACCCAACTGGGATTTGGTGGTTGTGATTTTTGCACTTAAGCTGTGGCGTCACTATTAATATGGCGTGATAGTTGATATCTTCACGGACCATAAGAGCCTTAGGTACTTGATAAATCAAAAATATCAGAATTTACGACTGCAGAGGTGGATGGAGATCCTCTCAGATACATTACACTCCCCGGAAGGGAAATGTAGTCATAGATGTCTTGAGTCGTAGGACTCCTGTTAGAGCTAATTGGTTATAAATACATGATGAGCATCTGATCTAGGAGTTGGAGGCCTTAGACCTTTCTTATGTTGACAATAATACCACTACAAATGCATGCTTGAACTGTACGGAGGTGCAGTATGACCTCGCGGACAGGGTTTGGCAAGCAACGGAATTCGATGAGAGTATAAAGCACTATGTAGCGGATGGGTCAAATTCTCAATTCTCTTTAGATGACGGTCTTTTGTGAAAGGATGATTCAGTGGAAAATTGGCAAAGTTGTACGTTGATAACATAGTACGATTACACGGTGTTTCCTGTAGCATCGTTAGTAACTAAGACGGGCGCTTTACTTCGAATGATTGGAGTCTAATCCATTAGTTGTTGGATACTCAACTGAAGGTCAGAACGACCTTTCATCCACAGTTGGATGGTTAGACCGAGAGGACCAATAGGATAATGGAGGATATGCTTCGTATGTGCGGCTTAGATTTCAAAAATAGGTGGGAGGAACATTTCTATATGGTCGAATTCGCCTACAATAGTAGTATCAAACTAGTATACAGATGGCGCCCTTTGAAGCACTATACGGTAGGAAATGTCGTACTCTTTTAGCCTGGGCAAAAACAGGCAAGTCAAAGTTATATAAGCGTAAGGAATTTGAAGTTGAAAATTTGACTATACGCACTATAAGAGAACAGCTATTAATAGCTCAAAATAGGAAATCAAAGTACTACAATGCCAAGAACTGGAATGTGGAGTTTGTGATTGGCGATAGGGTATATTTAAAGAACAAAACATTCAAAGGTGTGTCCAGGATTCGACACTTGAAAAAGTTGAGTCCGAGATATCTTGGTCTGTTTGAAGTGGTTGAGCGAATTGGAGAAATTACTTATCGGTTAGCTATTTCAGCGGAGCTAAGTGGTTTGCACGATGTGTTACACACATCAGTGCTACGGAAAGCTTTGAAAGAGCCTACGTAAGTGGTCATTGCTGACAAAGTAACGATCGATAGTGAGCTGACAACGAAGGTTAGACCCATTCGGATCAGTAATATGAAGATTAAGCAGCTGTGAAACAAGACAATCAGGATGATCAAAGTCCGTTGGGATAATTGTGGATGAGAAAATTTTACATGAGAGCGTAAGCAAATCATGTGAAATGAATTTCCCGAGTTGTTTGTAAAATAATGTTGTAACATTATTTTATGAAAGAAAAATATGTTGTAACATATTAGTTGCTATTTTTATTACCTACAGAAGAGTAAATTTCAGGACGAAATTTCTCTAAGGATTGGAGATTTGAAACATCCAAAAATGGAAAACAAAACTTTTGGTAGCTATCGTCGGGCGATAGTGGGTATCGCTGGCGATAGCGCCAACACTCAACGCTTTCAAGCGTTGGGTAGACACGACGCACACGATGCTTCCACCAAAGAGTTGAGTGGAGCTATCGTGTGGCGATGGTGAGTATCGCTGGGCAATACTGCCATATGTGGCTTGACACTTGTCAGATGGCCGGTAGGCGGCAGATGAGCAGTGTTTGACATGGATCAAAGCAGTTACTGGCACTATTGCCAGGCGACAGTCGATATTGCGCGGCGATATGGTTTTGTTTGACTATTTAACTAAAATCATGGCCTTTGCTTCCATTTTATGAAATGATCCTGTGGCTGGGATTAATCCCGAGACCACTTAAGTAGAGAAGTGGAGAAAAGAGAAGTCATTCTCTTCTTCTCACTCTCTCTCATCCTTATCATTCAATATCTTGAGAGAAAAGAGCTAAGGAAGAAGGCTGAGGCTGAACTTAGGAAGCTTGGTAAAGAAGATCCAGTAGACGGAATCAAAATCCGAGGCTCGATCCGTGAAGAGGAATGTGACGTGCTCCATTCCAACCGGATAAAAAGCTTCGCCATGGCTCTGAAATGGATTACGAGGGTAACGATTTTTTTCTTGGACAACTGAAGTCCTCAATTTGTATATGTGCATGGAACCCCTCACCAAAAGGTGAAGAAAATGTGGTTTTTAGTGGGTCGAACATTGTGATCCCCGATTAAGTTTACATATAAATTTGGAAATTTGCAGTACGGAATAGGCATGTTGTGTGAATCACATCCGGACAGGTTGGTCTTGATTGGTTATGTTTTATTTTGTTTGTCGGGGAAGACTCCGTGTATAAATGAGTAGTTTACGGGGTCCATGAGTTATGCCTGTGAAAGGAGAGTGTGCGTACAGAAAAAAGTAGACCGAAAATTTTGAGTAACAAAATTTTTATTATCCAAAGAAGTATCTATTACAAAGGTATGACCTCCCGTTTATAGAATGGAGGAGATAAGAGAGATTATAAATAAGCATTGTGGGACTAATAATTACAGGAACAAGCATCTATACAAGCCGCAAAAGGCGCGTGGTTATACTAACCTCATGACAACTACATTGTGCAGAAGACAACCCGACACTGTCTTCCAGTCACCATAGATAAGCCGCCAGACCGCCCGGTCACCAATCAGTACCAACCGCCTAGCACACCGCTGGAGAGAAAATGCGAAATCGTGCGGTCTCCAAGCTGCTAGAGTCAGATCGCCAGACCTCCCGGTCTCCAAGCCGCCAGGGGAAGACCGCCAAACTGCCAGGACAACATGCAACAACACTCCCCCTCAAGCTTGAGCATATATATCAATCATGCCCAGCTTGTTGCAGATGTGGAAAAAGGAAGTAGACACAAGCTTGGTAAAGATATCTGTTAGCTCGTTGTCTGAGGTAATGAAGGGAGTATAGATCTATTTCTTCAAAATCTCTTCCCAAATAAAATGGCAATCAACTTTAATGTGTTTTGTCCTCTCGTGGAAGATCGAGTTTTTAAAGATATATATAGCGGCCTTGTTGTCGCAAAACATAGGTAGAGGATGGTTGTAGACCTCTTCTAAGTCAAGCATGAGAGCCCGCAACCACTTTAATTCACATGTGGTCGATGCCGTACTTCGATACTATGCTTCAGCACTTGTCCTGGAGACAACATACTATTTCTTGCTTTTTCATCTCACAAGGCTTTCCCCCACAAATGTACAAAAGCCGGATGTGGACTTGCGATCTTCTTTGTCATCAATATAGCTAGAATCCGAGTATGCTTCGACCTTCAAGTGACCATTCTTTTGAAACAGTAATCCTTTACCTGGCGCCGCTTTAATATATCTTAATATCCTCACTGCAGACTGCAGATGGCACTCCCTAGAGCTTGTATGAACTAGATAACCTTATCTACAACATAGGAGATGTCAGGTCTGGTTACCGTGAGATAAATAAGCTTGCCGACTAAATGCCTGTACCTCGTAGTATACAATAGAGTAGGCAAGTCATCTGTCCAAGTTTTATCTTCTCCAATATCCATGGGGCATCGGGAAGGTATAATACAATTCAACCCTGTCTTTTTAAGAAGATCAAGAGAATACTTCCATTGAGAGAGGACCAAGTAGTTGGCCTTTCAAGAGATTTCTATCCCCAAAAAGTATCTTGGGGAACCCATATCCTTTGTGACAAGGTGTTGACGGAGATGTTTCATCATCAGGGCTATCCCAGCCTAGTAATCTCCAATAAGGAGGATATCATCCACATATACGACAAGTGTAACACCCCATATCCGTCGCATAGCATATAACAATAGGTCCGGCCGGGGCCCAACGCCATATACCACAGACAGACCGGGTGGTTACTCAAAGGAAACCATCCAACCAATATCCAATGTCCCACACAAAGTCATTCTAGTGGATGTAAATTAAAGTTACAAGTTAAAGAACCCAACCAAACATAAATGTCCACTACTCAAAAACCCAAAAGGAATGAAGTACAATACACAAGTACGATGGACTTAAGGTCTTACATTTGTTTACTCAAATAACATGTTTTCCAAACCTCGGCAAGCAGGCTGTTCACACATGAATAAAGCTAGTAAACACTCAATTTAGGCCTTCGAGGGCCGGCTCAGCAACTTGGGCTTTAGCCCCCTATTTAGCACTCGACTCCGCAGCACTTGCAAGCAAAAATCCACCGCACGGTGGCAAACAAAGGCAACGGTCAGCTATGCTGCCCAAATTATAACGATCCCGCCCCCAACTTGTGGCGGCGATGCTCCTTCTGTGCACTTTGTTAGCATAATCTAGCAATATAATATAATAACACAACAACACATGCGTAGGCACTCACGACCACACACCCTGTGCACTCAGGGCACATTCATGATGAACCGATCAACGTCACGTCAGTTCAAGCCATAGACGCCTCGGTCTCACCACCGCCACAAGGACGGCCAAATCTCGTGAGCAATTTGGTCCTTCCGGCCGATGTCACATCAATTTAAGCCATAGACAACTCGAGACCTCCTATCTATGCCAATGCCAAGTCCCATGTTGCTTTAGGTCGCTTATACCGAACGACATAGACCGGGCACGATTTCGCTATACCCGTTGCTCACACCACAACCTCAATTTAAGCCATATGCGCGGGTTAGCTCCCTGAGTCCCAAATCGTTACACACAACACATAACCTAGTTATGTTTAGGTTGGCTCCCAGGCCACCAATTTGGCAGAGTCTCGCATCTGCCCAGCTTTTTGGGTGCACCTTGGAGTTAATACCCTAGTCTCCCTGTTGCAATCTACCGCGTAGAAAACCCGAAAAACATTCATTCGCACGGAGTCTTCTTCGACCATTCAAGCAATTCAACATCACCGATCTATACAAACTTGTCCGGGTAGGCTTCACACATCATGCCTATATCCGTTCTCGATTACGGACTCTAAATGTACAAAACGGGGACTATTAATGTCTACCCGAAGGAACGCCTCAACTCACCACAAACACGCGAGAGCGGGCTTCCTATGCAAAGGAAACGAGAGCTTTGCATGCTCAAGTAGAGAATCGTTACCCTAGTGCTTTTCCTTGGCACCATGGAAATGTATGCGGATGGAAAGCACGGCAATCTCCTTGCCTCCGTAGATCCGAAGTCTGCTCATGATTTGGAGCTCCGAAACTCCGCCGGTAACCGGATCTAGCCTCCTTTCTTCTTTATTGCTCTCCCTTCTCTCTAGACTTTTAGAAGGAGACTAAGTGAAAGTAGTGAGGGATTTGAAACCCTATTCCCTGGTATATCCCAGTAGGAATAACCCCCTGCCGTTGGATCCCAAAATAAGGAAACAAACGGCCACGATCCAAAGCTGAAATGCAAAACTGGGGCCAAACACGGCCTGCGACATGCCCGTGTCCAGGGCCGTGTTCCCCATTCATCGTCGAAACCGACGCGTTAAGAAATTCACATGGGCACCTGACACGCCCGTGTTTGACCTAACACGCCCTTGTCATCCAGTACACGCCCGTGTTCCCGGGCGTGTTCCTCCATCAACGCAGGACCAACACCAACCCGAGACTCACATGGGTCTTGGAAACGCCCGTGTCCTATTTGACACGCCCGTTCCATACCCGAACACGCCTGGGATCCAGGCCGTGTTCACTGTCTCGACACTTCGTCGACCACCTGACACAGCCTTGGACACACCCGTGTCCTAGGCCGTGTTCCTTGTCTTGACACTTCGTCGAGCAAAATCGTCGACTTCCCTAGCAGATCGTCGACACAAGCTCGACACGCCCAGGGAAACGGTCGTGTCTCAGGCCGTGTTCGCTGCTCAACGATCGTCGACTCCAAAATTCGTCAACCTCTCGGCCAAATCATTGACCCAAACACGACACGCCCTGGGACACGCCCGTGTCCCAGGCCGTGTGCCCCCTGCCAAATTCCAAACTTGGCTCAAAACGCCTCTCGTCGGTCTTTTGAGTTTCGGGGTGTTACAACTCTCTCCCTCTTAAAAGAATTTCGTCCTCGAAATTACATAAAGGAAAGATAATCATAAACTTAAATGGTACCTGAGTGAAACAACTCCGGGTACTCCTCAAGCATGGTCTACTCTCGCTCCCAAGAGAGCTCTTCCTGACCGCAATTGTCCCAACGGACCTTGACCATCCTGATCTCTTTGTTGCGTAGTCGCTTGACTTCCAGTCCTCAATTCGAACGGTCTTAACCTTCGTCGTCAACTCATTATCCACCGGCACTTAATCCACTGCGATCACATGCGAAGGCTCTTGCACCACCTTCCGTAGCACCGATATATGGAATACATCATGTAGACCACTAAGCTCCACTAATAGCTTCAAACGATAAGCTGCTTCACCAATCCGGTCCTGAACCTCAAACGACCCAAGGTACCTCGGGCTTAGCTTCTTTAAGCACCGCACCCGCGAGAAACCCTTGAATGGCCTGATCTTCAAGTACACCCAGTCACCAACAGCGAACTCCACATTCCTGTGCTTGACATTATAGTACTTAGCCTGGTGGTCTTGAGCAATTAACAACCTTTCCCGAATGGTTCGCACCAAAGAAGTATCATCTTACACCTCTTGGCGCTTGTACAGCTTTGACTCGCTCGTTTCCAACCAAGACAATGATGTGCGACATCTTCTACCATAAAGGGCCTCGAAGGGCGCCATTTGTATGCTTGCCTGGTAGCTATTGTTGTACGCGAACTCTGTCACAACCCGCATTTTCTCAACGATAAAATCGTATCATAGCAAGAGAAAACACGTACCGTGATGCCACATCCTGCAGGGGATAACTGCACGCGTTCAGGCAAAACTCCAGACCTTAGATTTTAAGGAAAATCGTTGATTAATATGAAAGAAAACCAATTATATTTAATGGCCGTATCCCTTGGCACGGTGGATCAGCTAGTCCACAATTAAAAGTATATTTATACGCAGTAGAAAATACTTTGGTTCAATTAAGTTGACACCCTAATTGAACATAATTGTCCCCGAGGGGCGACTCATGGTATGCACGACTCTAAAGTGAATATAATATATATGAAAGATAGTCTTTTTACGCTAAGGAAATATATGGTCTTTGTTTTATAAATATGTTATGCATGAGGTACATAAAATAATGCTTTTAGGGTTTAAAATATCTAACATGCAACCTAGCATAAATCCTTCCCAGAAGCAAGTAAACAACCACAAATAGGCAAAAATAGCAGTTTAAGTTCATACCCAGCATCGCAAGAAGTCACCAGTGGGCGTCAACAACCTGACATGAACCCACTGGTGAGTATGTGTGTCTATACAGAAAGGTAAAGAACTACCTCACAAAATCGGGGATCAGCTATCTCAGCTACCCAAGAGGCCACCAACAAGCCCCTCCAAAAGAACTAGCCGCTGAACTGGCTACAACCTGGACCAGAGGCATTCAAGAAAAGAACACCTCAACAAGAGAATAATAAAAAAAAGTAAATAGAGCATTAGATTTATGAGCAAATAAAAAGGGTCTACCAACCCGGCATCAAACTGCTATATGTAAAAGAAAGTGCATGACAGTAAGAAAAGAGCACTGTCTAAAGCACAGCAAAGCATACCAAGTGCGAGCAATAAAAGCAATTTGCCCTACAAAAGAGTCTGCAACAACAACAAGAGATATAAATATATGCCAAAAGAAAAAAAGAAAACATAGACAGGAAAGGGACTAACAGTCCTTACACGTGGGTAAGTGGCAGTGGTCAAAACATGGATCTGAATACATAACCAAAACCAGATCCAAAAAGGGCAAAGGGGTCAAACAGTGGCAGCTTTAGGGTCCCACACACGCCAACCCAAATCGGGGCAAAAAGGTGGTGGCCACAGCTCTCCACATAAAACCACCCCTCCAGAGGCCACCAAAACTCCACCACCTGCCACAGCCCAAGAGTCGGCATGCAAAAATTAGCCGAACACCCAATACCCCACCCTAGGGAATAGGAAAAAGTCACACTAACAATCCTAAGGAAACACACGAACCCAAGACAGAAACGTCGAGCCCACTCCACGCGGTGTTGAGTAAGCTCCACTCACTTGATGCCAAAATACTTAGCAGCAAATCCTACGTTGGATGACGGCGTTGAGTGAACTCGGCTCACTCGACGCTGTCAGCGCTTTCCACTTAGGGTAAACGTAAGTTTTAGTTAAAACCGCAGCCTAAACTCTCTCAACACGTGAAAACAGAGAGTTGGAAATTTAATCCCAACCCTCCCTTCCATCCTAACTACTCCGGGCTACCGCAACTAAACCTAAGCTACCACTAACCGCAGCCTCACCCTAACTCTAGCTACCCACTGTACGCCAAAACAAGAGAAAAGAGAGAAAGATTGATTTAAATGTAGAAAGTAATGGAGCAGCCCATGACTGAAATGAAGGAAAAAACGCATCCTATTACTCTAATTTCTAGGGAGGAAAATAATGAAAACAGAAGTATTGCACAGGAAATGAAGACAGAGCAAGGGTTAGAATTAATTTGGCAAGGGCAAGGGAGCCACTTGCCTCTACCTCCAGGAAAAACAACAGCTATCTCCAAAGCTTGGCACCGGCGGGAAGATCGGCCACCTAGAAGACCAAAACTGAAGCTTTGAGGAAAAGAAAAGAAATCAGAAATTCTCATCTCCTAGAATCAACCCTAAATCAAGAAAAACTTACATAGAAGGGAAGATCTAGACGAGAGCAAGCCAAATCCGCTATCGCACGAGAAAAACGAGCTTCCTCCCTCAAACACCGGCCAAAACACCACCGCCTCCTCTCAAAACCCTTCCGTTGGAAGCTCTCCAGGCTCGGGAATGACGAAATGAAAAGGAAAAATGGTTCACGGCAACAAGAGATGCTTTCAGGAGAAAAAGTGCGGAACACGCCCCAGACACGCCCATGACATGGCCCGACACGCCCGTGTCACGGGGCGTGTACTCACACACCTACCCACTAGACGAACGTCGATCTCTGCTCGACGAACCACGGGACATGCCCTGTGACACGCCCGTGTCACAGGACGTGTACCAACTCAAACACCACTCGACGATCGTCGATCTCAGCTCGACGGAACAGGTGACATGCCCTGTGACACGCCCGTGTCATAGGCCGTGTACAAACTCAAACACCACTCGACGATCGTGGAGCACCGATCGTCGAATAGAGAGACACGCCCCGTGTCACGCCCGTGTCCGATACGACACGCCCGTGACACGGCCGTGTTCTCACTAAAACACCGCCTGATGACGATCGAGCGCTGCTCGACAAACCGAAGGGGGACACGCCCTATGACACGCCCGTGTCACAGGCCGTGTTCCTACCAAAAACACCCGTCGACCAAAAATCATCGACCACAGAAAAGAGAGCTCTACCCGAGCACGACACGCCCTGGGTCACGCCCGTGACCCAGGCCGTGTCACCCAAACTTACAGAAAAAAACTGCTAACTAATAAGCAAAAAGACAAGGCACCAGCCTACAAGCTCGGCCACATCAGGCCACGAACAACACAACAAACATTACAGCTAACAAAACAATCGTCGAAACAACGCGAAAGCAAACGATCCCAAACTTCGACCAAAACTCGCACCGTAGCTAAACACCCAAGCTATGAAAACAACGGTGAGGTCGAAAACAACATCCGACGATCGCACACTCGGGCCAACACCTCCCGAAGCCAAAACAAAAGCATTTCCCTAAGAGGCCCAACCGAGTCACCAAAACAGACTCCGGATAGCTGGGGAAACTTGCCAACTGGCTACAACCAGGCTACACAAGGAACTTAAAGAGATAGGACCACGCTCTATAACGGCGAAGGGCCGGAAATGCGTCATCGTAATGCCAATCCAAGATCAAACAAAACACAGAAAAACTGGGGGCGTTACAGCCACTCCCCCTAAAAGAAAGTTTCGCCTCGAAAGTTTTACTCACAACACTCCTATAAAGAAGGAGAGAGAAAGAGCCAAGAAAGGGCTATATATAAATAAAATAGAACATACCAGGAACAAGATCAGGGAAACAGATGAGGGTGAGCCTCCCTCATAGCCGACTCCAATTCCCAAGTCGCTCTTTCTACATCCTGATTCCTCCATAAAACATTAACCATAGGAATAGTTTTCTTCCGCAACGCACGAACCTGAGAATCCAGAATGCGGACAAGCACCTCCACATAAGAAAGATTCAGCTCCAACTGAGGCACAGAATCCAAAACCTACCTGCCATTCATCACACATTTCCGCAGCTGACTGACGTGGAAGACATCATGCACGTCAGGGAAATTTGCGGCCAAAGCCAGCCTATAAGCTGATAACCCAATCCGCTCAACAATCAGAAATGGCCCCACGTACCTTGGGTCCAACTTCCTGTTCTTGCCAAACCGCTTGACTCCGATCAACGGGGAGACCTTTAAGAACACTGAGTTCCCCACCACAAATTCCAAGTCCGATCTACGCCGGTTGGCGTTCTTCTCATATGTCTCCTGGGCTAACCGAAGCTTTTGCCGAATAAGCTTCACAGCGGTTTCCATCTCCTCGAGTGCTTCTGGACCCAACAAAGGTCTCTCGCTAACCTCAGCCCAAAACAAGGGAGTCCTGCAGCGCCTCCCATACAAAGCTTCAAAAGGAGCCATTTGCAAGCTTTCTTGATAACTGTTGTTATACGCAAATTCCATAAGCCGCAAGCGCTCATCCCACGCTCCTCCGTGGTCCAGAATATAGCATCAGATCATATCTTCCACAATATGATTTACTTGCTTCGTCTGACCATTGGTCTGCGGATGATAATCCGTGGAATATCTCAAATCTGTACCCAACCCCTCTTGATGGCTCTTCCGAAAACGAGACGTGAACCTGGAGTCTCGATCTGATATGATACTCACGGGTACACCATGCAATCTGATAACCTCATCCAAATACAACTCGACTATCTTCCTATTCGAATAATCGATCTTAAATGGTACGAAGTGAGCACACTTTGCCAATCTATCTACGATCACCCAAACTGAATCATTCCCCTTAGGAGATCTCGGTAATCCTGTAATGAAATCCATCGAGATACTCTCCCACTTCCACATCGGAATCTCCAATGGATTCAGCTTGCGACCAGGCCTCCCATGGTCGGCTTTCACACGCCTGTAAGTGTAACACTCAGAAACAAATCTGGCTATGTCCCTTTTCATCCCACTCCACCAGGCAATCTGCTTTAAATCATGATACATCTTGGTAGACCCTGGATGGTAGGCAACACTAGATCCGTGGGCTTCTCTGCACACCATAACCCGAATATCTCCAACAGCAGGGATGCAAAACCTGCCACGATACTTCAAGGTACCCGCATCATCTATAGAGAAATCTGGTAACTCACCTTTTTTTGCTCGAAGATACAAATGCAGAAGGTCGGGATCATCCTTCTGATGTAGTCTCGTAAGCGCAATCCACGAAGGTTCTGCCACTGCCAAGCTACTCTGCAAATCACAGCTTTCCACAGAAATGTCCATCAAAAGGAACTCTTAAACTAGATGCTCGGCCGAGAGATTGAAAATCTTCCCTGATTTCCGACTCATGGCGACTAAGAAGCTACATTCAGCAGTTAGCAAATGCCTACAGAGAAGTCAGATATGCCAGCGTGGTTGAAGCTGCCTTGAGAGTTGAGGCCATTGAGAATGCCAAGAATAGAGGCCAGCAGTTGAGGAAGGATAAGCGGAAGTCCTGTGGAGGGAAGAGCCCTCAGGAACCTGATGTTGTCTCGAGAAAGAAGAACAAAGAGGTTTGTAGTTTCTGTGGCCGTCCAGGCCACCCCTTTGAGAAGTGTTTCAAAAGGTTGGGAGCGCAGAAGAAGGAACAGGTGCACGCAATTCAGGGTGCTACCAGAGGAGACTTGGTGTGTGCCTTGTGTGGAAGGAAGGGGCATGAGGCTGCCCGTTGCTGGTTAAGAGATAAGGTCTGTTTTCAGTGTGGGCAGAAGGGTCATCTCAAGACAAAGTGCCCACAGTTCTAGCCTATTCTGCAGCCAGTTCCCCTCCAAGCTTTGCCACCGCCTCAACAAATGGATAGAGGAAAGGGGAAGCTGAATGTGCTTTCGGCAGACGAAGCGCAGACTTCTGATGGTTAAAACTCCAAAATTATTTACGGTCACGCGGCGACCCGGCGGTTTTATATGAGAAAAAGGCGAAGTGATTTTATTTAAGAAAACGGGGCGCGCGTATTTATTTATTTGGATATAAAACGGTTTAGATCGAGTTTTAACGAAAGGAGACAAGTGCACCTATCGTGAGTAGTACAGGATATTCCGGGTGGAATATCGAGGTCGTATTGTTCTCGGGTCTGGTTCGATTATTTCTACTCTTCCCTGGAGGGGACTATTATTTTACCGATAATACTTGTCGGGATATTTATATATATATAATAAAAAACATAAAATGACAAAAAGAAAAATGAAAGCATGAAAAGAAAGCAATAAGGTGGTGTCGATGAAGAGCTTAGCTCGATGGCACCGAGAAAACAAATGAACTAAAATAGACTTTAAATAAAAAGAGCTCCTAAATTTCTAATTAATTAAGGCGGAGACTTGGCCGTGGAGGTTCCACTAAAATGAGCTCACCTAGCTATAGGGCTATCGCTCACCTGAACGCTAAGACTATTCGATCGGGCTCTCGTCCGACGAAGGATTCCTCTTAACGCCCGCATTACGCTAAGAACCCCGCTATTGGGTGGGGGACCCAATCCGGTAGAGTTGGCGCGCCTCCTCTCTCGAGGGTTAGTGCGGAACTCTCTTTGCCAAGGGGTGATCTGTCCATACGCACGGCCTCTCGGCGAGCGTATGGAAAACAGAAATAGGGCCCACACATCGATATGTGGTTCTACGCGTCGTTAACCCCGGGCAAACCTTAAGTACTTTTAATTAATTAGAAAAATTAGACCTTTAATTATTTTAAGCTATTTTATCTGTCCCAATGCTCTTCGATACCGAGGGCTAAGAACAGTTAGCCACTCATCGGAATGGGGACGGCTTGCGGGAAAAGCAGAAAAGAAAGCAGAAAAAGAAAGCAGTAAATGAAAGCGATAAAATGAAAGCAGTAAAATAAAGCAGTAAATTGCAAGTCCTACCCAAACGAGTAGGACTGAAGAAAGCTGTAAAGTGCGAGTCCCGGCGCAAACGCGTGGGCGGGAGAAATGAAAGCAGTAAAACGCACACACGCAAGTCCTACTCAAATGAGTAGGAGAAAATAAATACGGGTCCTACTCAACCGAGTAGGACAAAATAAATGCAACGCACGCACACTCTCTCTCGACATAAATGAAAACACACGCACTCTACTGAAATAAAATCCAGCCATTTAAAACTCAAGTGAGTAGGCGGAAAAAAAAGGAAAATTACAAACTCACGCACTCTACAGAAAGTAAAATAAGCAAGCGCCATTTAACTCTTAACGAGTAGGTGGAAATAAATGCGCATACATAAAAAATTGCAAAAAACTAAGTTAACGAAAAATAAAAACAACTGCATTTCTACCGCTAAAATGCGGTAGAAATGCATAAAAAACGAAAATAAAAATTAAACGGGAAGAAAGTTTTGCAAATAAAAATGAAAATGCAAGTGATCGAAAAACAAAAACGAATACATTTCTACCGCTAAAATGCGGTAGAAATGCATAAAAAGAGAACGAAAAAATTAAAAGAGCAAAAGTTTTAAATGAAAATCAAAGTGCACGAAAAATTAAAACGACTATATAATCATTCCTATAACTCCGTAAAACTGATTAAAAAGTGAAAATAAACTGAAAATAATGAAAAGGTTTTACATCCTAAAAAGAAAAATCTAACTTAAAAGAAATGAAAATCACTTTGAAATTAATTTTACGGGTTTATAACAATGAGATAGAAAGCTATAAAAACCTAAGTTAACAAAACTAAGTAAGAAAATGAAAACATAAAAGTGAAAACTATACTCATACACTCACACACTCATTACAAAAGAAGGAAAAACAAAGTTAAAAACAAGAAAATAAAGATAAGATTGCATGAAGGTAGTTGTTTAGATTCATTCCAAAGCTATAATGAGAGAAGAAAAACAAATTTTATTAACTAAAAGCACTGGTTACAAAGACACGAAAATAAAATCTAAGGAGAGGGGGAGAAAATATCCCTTACATAGCATTTGGAACTCATCCGAGCAGCATAACTCCTATACAAAATGGAACCAAAAAGGGAACAGAAATCCAGAGCAGAACCTCTGAATTTATAGAAAAAATTTACATGGGTCACGCCCTTGGTCACGGGCGTGACAGGGGGCGTGACAGTACTATTTGGATGGCGGCCGGCGATTTGACGGGAAAGTGGACTTCGGGCTGGACACGTGTCGGTCTCGCAGTGGTCACACCCTTGGTCACGGGCGTGACAGGGGGCGTGTCAAGCAGGTGGATCTGGGCGCGGTGCGCGCCGAAAGTCTTCGGGCAGGTCTTGTCGGGCTAGCTGGAAAGGTCACGCCCCAGGTCACGGGCGTGACTCTGGGCGTGTCGGCTGGTGTCGACACTCGACGATCGTCGAGATGAATTCGTCGAGTGGAGTGACACGGGCTTGGGTCACGCCACGTGTCGGGTGACACGGGCGTGACCCCGGGCGTGTCAGGCTTTGCACTTCAAAAATTGCTGATTTCACGGAATTTGACGTGTCACGCCCTGGTCACGGGCGTGACCAATATGTCACGGGCGTGACATGTCAATTTTTTGGCAGATTTTCATTTTTTCCTGAAAAATAAAATAAAATAAGTTAGTATAATATTTACAAAAATAGGAGCATTTTATTGAATAAAAATAAGTAAAAATGACAAAAAAAAAATGAAAATAACTAAATTAATGTACACAAAAATAGGTATATTTACAACTTATCAAATACCCCCATACTTAAGCTTTTGCTATTCCAGAGCAAAAGTTGGAGATGAACTTATAAGGAATAAAAGAAATCCTAAGTTTAACTACCGCTTGACTTAATTAAAAGGAAGATCAAAATAAACATCCGGGGTTAAAGAATTAAATCCTAATTTATGAAATGTTATGAATAGAGGAAGAGTTTCAAAAAGACTTCTAGAAAAAATAAAATAGAAAGCAAAAAATTATTTTTGTTAGTTTAACAAAGATGGATTGGATTTATATAAAAAACCTTAGCTTAAAAGAAGTTAAAGGAAATAATGCAATTTTAAAAATTATGCTCTCAAAAAAATTTTAAATTAAGTCTAGAATCATTGAAATAAGATAGGTGGTTTGGTGGTTTATGAAGAAGGCTTGGATATTAAGGTGAGGTAATTTTTTCTCAAACCTCCAATTTTTTTCTTTTTGGATAGTTAGGAAAACGAAATCTTATTTTCCTAACACATAATAATTTTTTTTTTCTTTCTTCATAACAAATAAATAACCCAATGTATATGTGTAGAAGTAATGAATTTTATCCTCTTACTCCGTACATATAATCTTTTTAAATATTGGGTGCCTATGTTTACGGAATGAAATCTTATTCCCATTTACATAAGATCTTTTAAAGGGATAGGGGTAAACATGTCAAGTAAGACATGAAAAAAAGGAAGTGGGTTTATTTATTTTTTTTTTCAAAAAAACTAGATTTTAATAAAAAAGTTTTGAGAGCAACCTTTTTAAAATGAACGTTCCAATGTTTCTAAAAGCATGAAGTAGAAATAATTGAAATCCATGGATGTTATTTTCTAACATAAAAAACGAGCTTCTATTTATAAAATTAGAAGTGGTGGTGAAAAACAAGTTCCCTATTATAAGGAAAAGACATAAAAAATTCTTTAAATCTTAACCCCAGACACTTAAATCTATCGAACTTTAATTAATAAACGAATAGTAAGCAAAGAATAAATAAAATTAGCATATAAATTAACTCGAAATTAGATTTGTGGAAAGCAAAAGTGGTTAAGAAATGGTATATTCGAATTATTTTGTTACATAATTAACAAAACATTTTTTTTTTGATTTTTTAGAGTTTTATCATTTTTTTTTGTGTTTTAATTATTATCTTTTTAGGATTTTTAAATTTTTATCCTTTTAGGGTTTTTGGTTTTTCTAATTTTTTGATTTTTATAGTTATTTTGATAAGTTATTTACAAGAAAGAGGAGAGAAAGAAGTGTTATTTACAAAGAAGATAGGGAGGAAAGAGAGATTTTTACAAAAAAAGGCAAAGTAAAAACTCGATTGCGGCCCCGCGAACAGACTCTTATTTGAATGGTTGGTTCGATGAGTCGAACGTCACGGGCAGGCAAGACGCAAGTTTTTACAAAAAAGAGAAGAAGAGGGGGGGAAGAGAGATTTTTTACAAAAAATATTTACGAAGTAAAAAGATTTTTTTTAAAAAATTTTTTTTTTTTGAGTTTTATGAATTTTTGAAGTTTTATGATAATAAAAACAAGAAAAATTTTTTAGATTTTAAGTTTTGCAAATTTTTTTTGTAGTTTTGATGAGTACAGAATAAAAAAAATGCAGTATAGGAAAACACCCCCATACTTAAACCCAACATTGTCCCCAATGTTGCAATCTAAGTATGCGGAACAGATAATAGACATAGTAAAATAAGTACAAAAAGAAAAAGGGAGGGAAGGAGCTTCCCTTAGACGAGTCCGGGAAGGCGCAGGTTGAAACCCTGCATTATTTAGAAAAGAAAAAAGAAGCAAAAAGATAATCATAAAAAACAAAAAAAAGATACACTCGGCCAAAGAGTGGGTGTGGGCGGATGGGGGGCATGTGCGTGGGCGACTCGAAGGTAGCTAAGGCCTTAGCGACGTGAGTGCTATAGAAATGCGCACCCCTAACGTGCACAAGAATGGAAGCGCGCCAAAGCAAAATAAAAGAAAACAAATTAAAATAAAAGAAGTTTAAATAAAACATATATAGATTTAGTATTATTATTTTTTTTGGTGTTTTTAAGTAGATTTTTTTAGTTGATTTTTTTTTTGTTTTTAGTTTTTTAAGAGTTTTTTTTTTTAAGTTTTAAGTTTTTTCAAATTTTTAATTTTTAAGGTTTTACAATTTTTTTTGTTTTGAGTTTTTCAATTTTTTTTTTTGGTTTTATAAATTTGTAAATATATATATATTAGTTTTTATTATTATTATTATTATTATATTGGCCATATTTATATATATATATATATATATATATATATATATATATATATATATATATATATATATATATATATATATATATATATATATATAGGTAAAATTAATAGATTTCCAGGGTTTAAAATAACGAACCGAAAATTTCCCCGGCAACGGCGCCAAAAACTTGATGGTTAAAACTCCAAAATTATTTACGGTCACGCGGCGACCCGGCGGTTTTATATGAGAAAAAGGAGAAGTGATTTTACTTAAGAAAACGGGGCGCGCGTATTTATTTATTTGGATATAAAACGGTTTAGATCGAGTTTTAACGAAAGGAGGCAAGTGCACCTATCGTGAGTAGTACAGGATATTCCAGGTGGAATATCGAGGTCGTATTGTTCTCGTGTCTGGTTCGATTATTTCTACTCTTCCCTGGAGGGGACTATTATTTTACCGATAATACTTGTCGGGATATTTATATATATAATAAAAAGCAGAAAATGACAGAAAGAAAAATGAAAGCATGAAAAGAAAGCAATAAGGTGGTGCCGATGAAGAGCTTAGCTCGATGGTACCGAGAAAACAAATAAACTAAAATAGACTTTAAATAAAAAGAGCTCCTAAATTTCTAATTAATTAAGGCGGAGACTTGGCCGTGGAGGTTCCACTAAAATGAGCTCACCTAGCTATAGGGCTATCGCTCACCTGAACGCTAAGACTATTCGACCGGGCTCTCGTCCGACGAAGGATTCCTCTTAACGCCCGCATTACGCTAAGAACCCCGCTATTGGGTGGGGGACCCAATCCGGTAGAGTTGGCGTGCCTCCTCTCTCGAGGGTTAGTGCGGAACTCTCTTTGCCAAGGGGTGATCTGTCCATACGCACGGCCTCTCGGCGAGCGTATGGAAAACGGAAATAGGGCCCACACATCGATATGTGGTCCTACGCGTCGTTAACCCCGGGCAAACCTTAAGTACTTTTAATTAATTAGAAAAATTAGACCTTTAATTATTTTAAGCTATTTTATCTGTCCCAATGCTCTTCGATACCGAGGGCTAAGAACAGTTAGCCACTCATCGGAATGGGGACGGCTTGCGGTAAAAGCAGAAAAGAAAGCAGAAAAAGAAAGCAGTAAATGAAAGCGATAAAATGAAAGCAGTAAAATAAAGCAGTAAATTGCAAGTCCTACCCAAACGAGTAGGACTGAAGAAAGCTGTAAAGTGCGAGTCCCGGCGCAAACGCGTGGGCGGGAGAAATGAAAGCAGTAAAACGCACACACGCAAGTCCTACTCAAATGAGTAGGAAAAAATAAATGCGGGTCCTACTCAACCGAGTAGGACAAAATAAATGCAACGCACGCACACTCTCTCTCGACATAAATGAAAACACACGCACTCTACTGAAATAAAATCCAGCCATTTAAAACTCAAGTGAGTAGGCGAAAAAAAAAGGAAAATTACAAACTCACGCACTCTACAGAAAGTAAAATAAGCAAGCGCCATTTAACTCTTAACGAGTAGGCGGAAATAAATGCTCATACATAAAAAATTGCAAAAAACTAAGTTAACGAAAAATAAAAACAACTGCATTTCTACCGCTAAAATGCGGTAGAAATGCATAAAAAACGAAAATAAAAATTAAACGGGAAGAAAGTTTTGCAAATAAAAATGAAAATGCAAGTGATCGAAAAACAAAAACGAATACATTTCTACCGCTAAAATGCGGTAGAAATGCATAAAAAGAGAACGAAAAAATTAAAAGAGCAAAAGTTTTAAATGAAAATCAAAGTGCACGAAAAATTAAAACAACTATATAATCATTCCTATAACTCCGTAAAACTGATTAAAAAGTGAAAATAAACTGAAAATAATGAAAAGGTTTTACATCCTAAAAAGAAAAATCTAACTTAAAAAAAATGAAAATCACTTTGAAATTAATTTTACGGGTTTATAACAATGAGATAGAAAGCTATAAAAACCTAAGTTAACAAAACTAAGTAAGAAAATGAAAACATAAAAGTGAAAACTATACTCATACACTCACACACTCATTACAAAAGAAGGAAAAACAAAGTTAAAAACAAGAAAATATAGATAAGATTGCATGAAGGTAGTTGTTTAGATTCATTCCAAAGCTATAATGAGAGAAGAAAACAAATTTTATTAACTAAAAGCACTGGTTACAAAGACACAAAAATAAAATCTAAGGAGAGGGGGAGAAAATATCCCTTACATAGCATTTGGAACTCATCCGAGCAGCATAACTCCTATACAAAATGGAACCAAAAAGGGAACAGAAATCCAGAGCAGAACCTCTGAATTTATAGAAAAAATTTACATGGGTCACGCCCTTGGTCACGGGCGTGACAGGGGGCGTGACAGTACTATTTGGATGGCGGCCGGCGATTTGATGGGAAAGTGGACTTCGGGCTGCACACGTGTCGGTCTCGCAGTGGTCACGCCCTTGGTCACGGGCGTGACAGGGGGCGTGTCAAGCAGGTGGATCTGGGCGCGGTGCGCGCCGAAAGTCTTCGGGCAGGTCTTGTCGGGCTAGCTGGAAAGGTCACGCCCCAGGTCACGGGCGTGACTCTGGGCGTGTCAGCTAGTGTCGACACTCGACGATCGTCGAGATGAATTCGTCGAGTGGAGTGACACGGGCTTGGGTCACGCCCCGTGTCGGGTGACACGGGCGTGACCCCGGGCGTGTCAGGCTTTGCACTTCAAAAATTGCTGATTTCACGGAATTTGACGTGTCACGCCCTGGTCACGGGCGTGACCAATATGTCACGGGCGTGACATGTCAATTTTTTGGCAGATTTTCATTTTTTCCTGAAAAATAAAATAAAATAAGTTAGTATAATATTTACAAAAATAGGAGCATTTTATTGAATAAAAATAAGTAAAAACGACAAAAATAAATGAAAATAACTAAATTAATGTACACAAAAATAGGTATATTTACAACTTATCAAATACCCTCATACTTAAGCTTTTGCTATTCCAGAGCAAAAGTTGGAGATGAACTTATAAGGAATAAAAGAAATCCTAAGTTTAGCTACCGCTTGACTTAATTAAAAGGAAGATCAAAATAAACATCCGGGGTTAAAGAATTAAATCCTAATTTATGAAATGTTATGAATAGAGGAAGAGTTTCAAAAAGACTTCTAGAAAAAATAAAATAGAAAGCAAAAAATTATTTTTGTTAGTTTAACAAAGATGGATTGGATTTATATAAAAAACCTTAGCTTAAAAGAAGTTAAAGGAAATAATGCAATTTTAAAAATTATGCTCTCAAAAAAATTTTAAATTAAGTCTAGAATCATTGAAATAAGATAGGTGGTTTGGTGGTTTATGAAGAAGGCTTGGATATTGAGGTGAGGTAATTTTTTCTCAAACCTCCAATTTTTTTCTTTTTGGATAGTTAGGAAAACGAAATCTTATTTTCCTAACACATAATAAATTTTTTTTTTCTTTCTTCATAACAAATAAATAACCCAATGTATATGTGTAGAAGTAATGAATTTTATCCTCTTACTCCGTACATATAATCTTTTTAAATATTGGGTGCCTATGTTTACGGAATGAAATCTTATTCCCATTGACATAAGATCTTTTAAAGGGATAGGGGTAAACATGTCAAGTAAGACATGAAAAAAAGGAAGTGGGTTTATTTATTTATTTTTTTTCAAAAAAACTAGATTTTAATAAAAAAGTTTTGAGAGCAACCTTTTTAAAATCAACGTTCCAATGTTTCTAAAAGCATGAAGTAGAAATAATTGAAATCCATAGATGTTATTTTCTAACATAAAAAACGAGCTTCTATTTATAAAATTAGAAGTGGTGGTGAAAAACAAGTTCCCTATTATAAGGAAAAGACATAAAAAATTCTTTAAATCTTAACCCCAGACACTTAAATCTATCGAACTTTAATTAATAAACGAATAGTAAGCAAAGAATAACTAAAATTCGCATATAAATTAACTCAAAACTAGATTTGTGGAAAGCAAAAGTGGTTAAGAAATGGTATATTCGAATTATTTTGTTACATAATTAACAAAACATTTTTTTTTTTGATTTTTTAGAGTTTTATCATTTTTTTTTGTGTTTTAATTATTATCTTTTTAGGATTTTTAG
Organism: Platanthera guangdongensis; assembly: GCA_039583875.1. Classification (NCBI taxonomy): domain Eukaryota; kingdom Viridiplantae; phylum Streptophyta; class Magnoliopsida; order Asparagales; family Orchidaceae; genus Platanthera; species Platanthera guangdongensis. The sequence goes on along the minus strand of CM077166.1, from coordinate 69,473,288 downwards.
ATTTTTATCTTTTTAGGGGTTTTGGTTTTTCTAATTTTTTGATTTTTAGAGTTATTTTGATAAGTTATTTACAAGAAAGAGGAGAGAAAGAAGTGTTATTTACAAAGAAGATAGGGGGAAAGAGAGATTTTTACAAAAAAGGTAAAGTAAAAATTCGATTGCGGCCCCGCGAACAGACTCTTATTTGAATGGTTGGTTCGATGAGTCGAACGTCGCGGGCAGGCAAGACGCAAGTTTTTACAAAGAAGAGAAGAAGAGGGGGGGGGGAAGAGAGATTTTTTACAAAAAATATTTACGAAGTAAAAAGTTTTTTTAAAAAAATTTTTTTTTTTTTGAGTTTTATGAATTTTTGAAGTTTTATGATAATAAAAACAAGAAAACTTTTTTAGATTTTAAGTTTTGCAAATTTTTTTTGTAGTTTTGATGAGTACAGAATAAAAAAAATGCAGTATAGGAAAACACCCCCATACTTAAACCCAACATTGTCCCCAATGTTGCAATCTAAGTATGCGGAACAGATAATAGACAAAGTAAAATAAGTACAAAAAGAAAAAGGGAGGGAAGGAGCTTCCCTTAGACGAGTCCGGGAAGGCGCAGGTTGAAACCCTGCATTATTTAGAAAAGAAAAAAGAAGCAAAAAGATAATCATAAAAAACAAAAAAAGATACACTCGGCCAAAGAGTGGGTGTGGGCGGTAGGGGGCATGTGCGTGGGCGACTCGAAGGTAGCTAAGGCCTTAGCGACGTGAGTGCTATAGAAATGCGCACCCCTAACGTGCACAAGAATGGAAGCGCACCAAAGCAAAATAAAAGAAAACAAATTAAAATAAAAGAAGTTTAAATAAAACATATATAGATTTAGTATTATTATTTTTTTTGGTGTTTTTATGTAGATTTTTTTAGTTGATTTTTTTTTTGTTTTTAGTTTTTTAAGAGTTTTTTTTTTAAGTTTTAAGTTTTTTCAAATTTTTAATTTTTAAGGTTTTACAATTTTTTTTGTTTTGAGTTTTTCAATTTTTTTTTTTTGGTTTTATAAATTTGTAAATATATATATTTTAGTTTTTATTATTATTATTATTATTATTATATTGGCCATATTTATATATATATATAAATATATAGGTAAAATTAATAGATTTCCAGGGTTTAAAATAACGAACCGAAAATTTCCCCGGCAACGGCGCCAAAAACTTGATGGTTAAAACTCCAAAATTATTTACGGTCACGCGGCGACCCGGCGGTTTTATATGAGAAAAAGGAGAAGTGATTTTATTTAAGAAAACGGGGCGCGCGTATTTATTTATTTGGATATAAAACGGTTTAGATCGAGTTTTAACGAAAGGAGGCAAGTGCACCTATCGTGAGTAGTACAGGATATTCCAGGTGGAATATCGAGGTCGTATTGTTCTCGTGTCTGGTTCGATTATTTCTACTCTTCCCTGGAGGGGACTATTATTTTACCGATAATACTTGTCGGGATATTTATATATATAATAAAAAGCAAAAAATGACAGAAAGAAAAATGAAAGCATGAAAAGAAAGCAATAAGGTGGTGCCGATGAAGAGCTTAGCTCGATGGCACCGAGAAAACAAATGAACTAAAATAGACTTTAAATAAAAAGAGCTCCTAAATTTCTAATTAATTAAGGCGGAGACTTGGCCGTGGAGGTTCCACTAAAATGAGCTCACCTAGCTATAGGGCTATCGCTCACCTGAACGCTAAGACTATTCGACCGGGCTCTCGTCCGACGAAGGATTCCTCTTAACGCCCGCATTACGCTAAGAACCCCGCTATTGGGTGGGGGACCCAATCCGGTAGAGTTGGCACGCCTCCTCTCTCGCGGGTTAGTGCGGAACTCTCTTTGCCAAGCGGTGATCTGTCCATACGCACGGCCTCTCGGCGAGCGTATGGAAAACGGAAATAGGGCCCACACATCGATATGTGGTCCTATGCGTCGTTAACCCCGGGCAAACCTTAAGTACTTTTAATTAATTAGAAAAATTAGACCTTTAATTATTTTAAGCTATTTTATCTGTCCCAATGCTCTTCGATACCGAGGGCTAAGAATAGTTAGCCACTCATCGGAATGGGGACGGCTTGCGGGAAAAGCAGAAAAGAAAGCAGAAAAAGAAAGCAGTAAATGAAAGCGATAAAATGAAAGCAGTAAAATAAAGCAGTAAATTGCAAGTCCTACCCAAACGAGTAGGACTGAAGAAAGCTGTAAAGTGCGAGTCCCGGCGCAAACGCATGGGCGGGAGAAATGAAAGCAGTAAAACGCACACACGCAAGTCCTACTCAAATGAGTAGGAGAAAATAAATGCGGGTCCTACTCAACCGAGTAGGACAAAATAAATGCAACGCACACACACTCTCTCTCGACATAAATGAAAACACACGCACTCTACTGAAATAAAATTCAGCCATTTAAAACTCAAGTGAGTAGGCGGAAAAAAAAGGAAAATTACAAACTCACGCACTCTACAGAAAGTAAAATAAGCAAGCGTCATTTAACTCTTAACGAGTAGGCGGAAATAAATGCGCATACATAAAAAATTGCAAAAAACTAAGTTAACGAAAAATAAAAACAACTGCATTTCTACCGCTAAAATGCGGTAGAAATGCATAAAAAACGAAAATAAAAATTAAACGGGAAGAAAGTTTTGCAAATAAAAATGAAAATGCAAGTGATCGAAAAACAAAAACGAATACATTTCTACCGCTAAAATGCGGTAGAAATGCACAAAAAGAGAACGAAAAAATTAAAAGAGCAAAAGTTTTAAATGAAAATCAAAGTGCACGAAAAATTAAAACGACTATATAATCATTCCTATAACTCCGTAAAACTGATTAAAAAGTGAAAATAAACTGAAAATAATGAAAAGGTTTTACATCCTAAAAAGAAAAATCTAACTTAAAAGAAATGAAAATCACTTTGAAATTAATTTTACGGGTTTATAACAATGAGATAGAAAGCTATAAAAACCTAAGTTAACAAAACTAAGTAAGAAAATGAAAACATAAAAGTGAAAACTATACTCATACACTCACACACTCATTACAAAAGAAGGAAAAACAAAGTTAAAAACAAGAAAATAAAGATAAGATTGCATGAAGGTAGTTGTTTAGATTCATTCCAAAGCTATAATGAGAGAAGAAAAACAAATTTTATTAACTAAAAGCACTGGTTACAAAGACACGAAAATAAAATCTAAGGAGAGGGGGAGAAAATATCCCTTACATAGCATTTGGAACTCATCCGAGCAGCATAACTCCTATACAAAATGGAACCAAAAAGGGAACAGAAATCCAGAGCAGAACCTCTGAATTTATAGAAAAAATTTACATGGGTCACGCCCTTGGTCACGGGCGTGACAGGGGGCGTGACAGTACTATTTGGATGGCGGCCGGCGATTTGACGGGAAAGTGGACTTCGGGCTGGACACGTGTCGGTCTCGCAATGGTCACGCCCTTGGTCACGGGCGTGACAGGGGGCGTGTCAAGCAGGTGGATCTGGGCGCGGTGCGCGCCGAAAGTCTTCGGGCAGGTCTTGTCGGGCTAGCTGGAAAGGTCACGCCCCAGGTCACGGGCGTGACTCTGGGCGTGTCGGCTGGTGTCGACACTCGACGATCGTCGAGATGAATTCGTCGAGTGGAGTGACACGGGCTTGGGTCACGCCCCGTGTCGGGTGACACGGGCGTGACCCCGGGCGTGTCAGGCTTTGCACTTCAAAAATTGCTGATTTCACGGAATTTGACGTGTCACGCCCTGGTCACGGGCGTGACCAATATGTCACGGGCGTGACATGTCAATTTTTTGGCAGATTTTCATTTTTTCCTGAAAAATAAAATAAAATAAGTTAGTATAATATTTACAAAAATAGGAGCATTTTATTGAATAAAAATAAGTAAAAACGACAAAAAAAAATGAAAATAACTAAATTAATGTACACAAAAATAGGTATATTTACAACTTATCAACTTCGACCCAGGTTATCTCAAGTTCGACTCCTCCCCAGTCGTTTCGTTATGTTCCCTTTTTGGTTGTAGTTTTCATTTTAGCGTTTGTTGCCTTAGATGCGTGCGCTATTTGTAGGACGATTTAAGGTAAAGAACCGATGGGCGCGCGTTCTCTTCGATTCAGGCGCTACCCACTCGTTTGTGGCTAGAGCCTTTGTGGAGCGGTTCGGTTTGGGCCTAGATCGTGTTGGTGGTGCCTTCTGCGTTAAGTTCCCCTCTGGTGACTCTGTTGTTACGGACCTGGGTGTCCTTGATTGTCCGATTTTGTTGGGGGATTTTCTAGCCAAGGCAGATCTGAAGGTGATTGACCTGGAGGACTTCGATGTTATCTTAGGCATGGACTGGTTGTCAAGGTACGATGCTGTTATCCAGTGCAAGGGTAAGCGCTTGGACTTCGTCAAAGATAACGATCAGCCAGGGAGCGTTTATGGGTATTCTCTCCAGGAGTCTCCAGTCATTTCTGCGGTGCGTGCTCGGAAGTTACTTGATTCTGGCTGCTTTGCCTGTGTGGTCTTTCTTGTAGGGGCAGTTGTTAGAGTGTCGCGTTTAGAAGAGATTCCTGTGGTGTGTGACTTCTCTGATGTGTTTCCTGTTGATCTTCCCGGTCTTCCACCCGATCGAGATGTTGAGTTTGTTATGGATTTGGAGCCAGACACGCGTCCTATTGCAAAGGCGCCGTACCGGATGGCCCCGCGAGAGCTGGAAGAGTTGCGAATTCAGCTGGATGAGATGTTGGCAAAAGGTTTCATAAGGCCGAGTTCTTCGCCTTGGGGTGCACCAGTGCTGTTCGTCAAAAAGAAAGATGGGTCGATGAGGCTATGCATCGACTATAGAGAGCTTAACAAGGTTACTATTAAGAACAGGTACCCTTTGCCTCGGATTGACGATTTGTTTGACCAACTGCGTGGTAGTGCCGTGTTTTCCAAGTTTGATCTTCGTTCAGGCTATCACCAGTTGAGGATTCGGGAGTCAGATGTTCCGCGGACGGCGTTCCGCTCTCGTCATGGGCATTCTGAGTTTTTGGTTATGTCATTTGGCTTGACTAATGCGCCTTCAGCTTTTATGGATTTGATGAACAGAGTTTTCAAGGATTTTCTAGATAAGTTTGTGATTGTCTTTATAGACGATGTTTTGGTGTACTCTAGAGATGCAGAGGAGCATGATCGATATTTGCGACTGGTCTAGGCGACTCTGAGAGACCATATGCTATACGCCAAGCTGAGAAAATGCGAATTTTGGTTGCCTCAAGTTTCTTTTCTCGGCCACGTGGTTAATAAGGAGGGAATATCAGTGGACCCAGAAAAGATCGCTGCGGTTATGGAATGGGCGAGGCCTGTTACTCCCAAAGAGATCAGAAGCTTCTTGGGCTTGGCTGGATATTATAGAAGATTTGTAAAGGGATTCTGTACCTTGTCTGTGCCGTTGACCAAGTTGACGTAGAAGAATGTAGCCTTCTTATGGGATGGCAAGTGTGAGGAGGCCTTTGAGGAACTAAAAAGAAGGTTATGTTCGGCTCCAATTTTGTCCTTGCCTACTGAAGGTAGTGAGTATGATATATATGTGGAAGCGTCGCATGTTGGACTGGGCTGCGTATTGATGCAGGGCGGGAAGGTGATTGCATACGGGTCGAGGCAGCTAAAGACTCACGAGAGGAATTACCCTACACATGACCTGGAGTTTGCAGCTGTGATCTATGCGTTGAAATTGTGGAGGCATTTGCTATATGGCGTGCAGTGCAAGATTTTCACGGATCATAAGAGTTTAAAGTATGTCTTCACCCAGAAAGAATTGAATCTGCGCTAGCGGTGATGGTTGGAGTATGTGGCCGACTATGATGTTGAAATCCAGTACCATCCGGGCAAAGCCAGAAATCACTTAACTCGGTCTGCTTCAACACTCACTAGACCAGGAGCAAACCGACTCAACTTACTAAACTCAATCTCATACTCACTAACCGTGAGTTTCCTCTGCTTCAAATGGAGAAAGTCATTCATCAGCCGGTCCCTCTCGACTGAAGGCAGAAACTTACTCAATAACATCACCTTAAATGACACCCAAGTGCATCCTGCCACCAAGCTCTCTTTCTCCCTCAACCACCAATTCTTTGCTAAGACCTTGAGCTGGTAGACAGCGAGCATCACTCTCTGATCGTCTGCAATCCCTGAGTAAGAGAACATCTTCTCAATGGAAATCAGCCAGTCATCCAAAATCATGAAATCTGCTTGCCCATCATAAGTAGGGGGCCTAAGCCGCTGAAACTGGGATATGAACGCCATCTCCGGGGGCACCACAACCAAAGGAACGGGAGGAGCAGGAGGGGCAGGAACAGCTACCCCCTTAGTGGGGTCCTGAGCTCTCGGAGTCTGTCCCGCCACCACTGCTACAAGGGACTGAATCTTAGCTTGCATCGCCACTACCTGCCTCGATAACGCCTCATTACTCTACCGCAGGTTTTCAACCAATGCCTCGCTCTGCACTCCTGATGTCTCACCCTCGGATTGGGGGGTCTATTTCGTCACAGGACGGGTCGCCATCCTATAATCGCACAAGCTTTAGACAAAACCTAGCCCAACAGCTAGAACAAAACTACCCGGTATAGAAAAACACACTTAAATATGAACTTCAACTGCAATACTTGCTTTGGGAGTTGTTTTTACCATGATGATGTTATGCTTAACCTAAGATGGTTCACCACCATCATACTAACTCATGTGCCTAAACCATGAATGCATGTATTTGTATTCTTTTTTGACTCAAAACCATGTGTGTACATATGTCATCATGCAAATCTTTAGCGTGGCACGTTGTGCTTATGAAATGTTATGCTATGCATGATGTGCTATGCATTCTAAAAAAAATCCTTAATGCATGTCATGGGCGGCGTACACATGAAAATGTTATTCATCCCATACTACATAACATTCTCATGCAACGAAAAAAGAAAACGTGCTAGCCGCATTCATGTGGTGAGGTTATGCATCTCATACTACATAACCCTCACATGTTGCCTCCTATGGTGGTTCCATATACAAACACATATTATGCATCTCATACTACATACTATGCCCCGTATACTTCTTTATGCTCATGAGTGTAGTGTTCGTGCTTTAGCCAAGACGTGCTGATGACATATCGGTGTGTGTATGGTATGATGCTAACCACTAATGCAAATAAGGGAAAGGTTGCCCGACCATTAGTCAAGCAACCTCCCTCTGATACAAACTGTCATAACCCGCATTTTCTCAACGATAAAATCGTATCAGAGCAAGAGAAAACACGTGTCGTGATGCCACGTCGTGCAGGGGATAACTGCACACGTTTAGGCAAAACTCCAGACCATAGATTTTAAGGAAAATCGTTGATTAATATGAAAGAAAATAAATTATATTTAATGGTCGTATCCCTCGGCACAGTGGATCAGCTAGTACACAATTAAAACTATATTTATACGCAGCAGAAAATACTTTGGTTCAATTAAGTTGACACCCTAATTGAGCATAATTGTCCCCGAGGGACGAATCATGGTATGCACGACTCTAAAGTGAATATAATATATATGAAAGATAGTCTTTTTATGCTAAGGAAATATAGGGTCTTTGTTTTATAAATATGTTATGCATGAGGTACATATAATAATGCTTTTAGGGTTTAAAATATCTAACATGCAACCTAGCATAAATCCTTCCCAGCAGCAAGTAAACAACCATAAATAGGCAAAAAATAGCAGTTTAAGTTCATACCCAGCATCGCAAGAAGCCACCAGTGGGCGTCAACAACCTGACATGAACTACCTCACAAAATCGGGGATCAGCTATCTCAGCTACCCAAGAGGCCACCAACAAGCCCCTCCAAAAGAACTAGCCGCTGAACTCGCTACAACCTGGACCTGAGGCATTCAAGAAAAGAACACCTCAGCAAGAGAATAATAATAAAAAAAGTAAATAGAGCATTAGATTTATGAGCAAATAAAAAGAAAGGGCATGACAGTATGAAAAGAGCACTGTCTAAAGCACAGCAAAGCACACAAAGTGCGAGCAATAAAAGGAATATGCCCTACAAAAGAGTCTGTAATAGCAACAAGACATATACATATATGCCAAAAGAAAAAAAAAAGAAAACATAGACAGGAAAGGGAATAACAGTCCTAACACGTAGGTTAGTGGCAGTGGTCAAAACATGGATCTGAATACATAACCAAAACCAGATCCAAAAAGGGCTAAGGGGTCAAACAGTGACAGCTTTAGGGTCCCAGACACGCCAACCTAAATCGGGGCAAAAAGGAGGTGGCCACAGCTCTCCACATAAAACCACCCCTCCAGAGGCCACCAAAACTCCACCACCTGCCACAGCCCAAGAGTCGGCATGCAAAAATTAGTCGAACACCCAATACCCCACCCTAGGGAATAGGAAAAAGTCACACTAACAATCCTAAGGAAACACACGAACCCAAGACAGAAACGTCGAGCCCACTCCACGCGGCGTTGAGTAAGCTCCACTAACTTGACGCCAAAATACTTAGCCGCCAATCCTACGCTGGATGACGGCATTGAGTGAACTCGGCTCACTCGACGCTGTCAGCACTTTCCACTTACGGTAAACGTAAGTTTTAGTTAAAACCGCAGCCTAAACTCTCTCAACGCGCAAAAACAGAGAGTTGGAAATTTAATCCCAACCCTCCCTTCCATCCTAACTACTCGGGGCTACCGCAACTAAACCTAAGCTACCACTAACCGCAGCCTCACCCTAACTCTAGATACCCATTGTACGCCAAAACGAGACAAAAGAGAGAAAGGTTGATTTAAATGTAGAAAGTAATGAAGCAGCCCATGACTGAAATGAAGGAAAAAAAGCATCCTATTACTCTAATTTCTAGGGAGGAAAATAAAGAAAACAAAAGTATTGCACAGGAAATGAAGACAGAGCATGGGTTAGAAAAAATTTGGCAACGGCAAGGGAGCCATTTGCCTTTACCTCCAGGAAAAACAACAGCTATCTCCAAAGCTTGGCACCGGCGGCAAGATCGGCCACCTAGAAGACCAAAACTGAAGCTTTGAGGAAAAGAAATGAAATCAGAAATTCTCAACTCCTAGAATCAACCCTAAATCAAGAAAAACTTACATGGAAGGGAAGATCTAGACGAGAGCAAGCCAAATCCGCTATCGCACGAGAAAAAAGAGCTTCCTCCCTCAAACATTGGCTAAAAAACCACCGCCTCCTCTCAAAACCATTCCGCTGGAAGCTCTCCAGGCTCGGGAATGACGAAAAGAGAAGGAAAAACGGTTCACGGCAATAAGAGATGCTTTTGGGAGAAAAAGTACGGAACACGCCCCAGACACGCCTGTGACACGGCTCGACACACCCGTGTCACGGGGCGTGTACTCACACACCTACCCACTCGATGAACGTCGATCTCCGCTCGACGAACCACGGGACACGCCCTGCGACACGCCCGTGTCACAGGCCTTGTACCAACTCAAACACCACTCGATGATCGTCGATCTCAGCTCGACGGAACAGGTGACATGCCCTGTGACATGCCCGTGTCATAGGCCGTGTACCAACTCAAACACCACTCGACGATCGTGGAGCGCCGATCGTCGAACAGAGAGACACGCCCCGTGTCACGCCCGTGTCCGATACGACATGCCCGTGACATGGTCGTGTTCTCACTAAAACACCGCCTGACGACCATCGAGCACAGCTCGACGAACCGAAGGGGGATACGCCCTGTGACACGCCCGTGTCACAGGCCGTGTTCCTACCAAAAAAACCAGTCGACCAAAAATGATCGACCACAGAAAAGAGAGCTCTACCCGAGCACGACACGCCCTGGGTCATGCCCGTGACCCAGGCCGTGTCACCCAAACTTAAACAAAAAAAACTGCTAACTCCTAAGCAAAACATACAAGGCACCAGCCTACAAGCTCGGCGACATCAGGCCACGCACAGCACAACAAACATTATAGCTAACAAAACAATCGTCGAAACGACGCGAAAGCAAACGATCCCAGACTTCGACCAAAACTCGCACCGTAGCTAAACACCCAAGCTACAAAAACAACGGTGAGGTCGAGAACAACATCCGATGATCGCACACTCGGGCCAACACCTCCCAAAGCCAAAACAAAAGCATTTCCCTAAGAGGCCCAACCGAGTCACCAAAACAGACTCCGGCTAGCTGGGGAAACTTGCCAACAGGCTACAACCAGGCTACACAAGGAACCTAAAGAGCTAGGACCACGCTCTATAATGACGAAGGGCCGGAAATGCATCATCGTAACGCCAATCCAAATCAAACAAAACACAGAAAAACTGGGGGCGTTACAAACTCCACCAAGTATAGGTGGTCTTCCCACTGCTTCCCAAAGTCCAGGACACATATATGAAGCATGTCCTCCATTGTCCTATTGACTCTCTCGGTTTACCCATTCGTCTGTAGATGAAAGGCTGTGTTGAAACTCATCTTTGTTCCCAACATATGCTGCACCAGCCTCCAATCATTGGATGTGAACCGCCCATCTCGGTCACTCACGATACTGTGGGGCACACCGTGAAGCCGCACTATGTTATCCACATATAACTTTGCCAATTTCTCAACCGGATCATCCTTCCTATGCGGAATGAAATGTGACACCTTCGTTAGACGATTTACGACCACCAAAATGGCGTTGTTTTCTTTTTGCGACCTTGGCAGCCCATGCACAAAGTCCATAGTAATGTCGTCAAATTTTCAATCCGGAATACGCAAGGACTTCAAGAATCCTCCCGGCTTTTGGCATTCCGCCTTCACCAAGGCTCATGTCTGACTCTTCGCCATGTACAGTGCCACATCCTTCTTCAGTCCTGGCCACCAGAACAATTTATTCACATTGCGGTACACCTTCGTGCTCCCCAGGTGAATCGTATACTTGCTATGATGTGCCTCGTACAACAATTCCACCGGCAAAGTGCCCACATTCGGGACGCACAGACAACTGTCTTTCCAAAGCAAACCATCCACAACCTCATATTGGGAATTTGACCCATCCAGAGCCTCTATCATGAGCTTCTTCACTCTTCTATCCACATCCAAAGCCTGCCGAATCCGATCAGCCAGGTCATACTCAACTTCCGTCCAGTTCAATAACGCTTCAGCACGAGACTGTTTGTCTACGCAAGAGATCTCCAACGCCTCCAACTCCCGAACCAACCACTCATCATGGACCTACATCCAATTGGCTTGAGCTGGGGCCCGACGACTCAACGCATCCGCAACAGCATTGCCTTTAACAGGTATGTAATGGATCTTGAACATGTAGTCCCCCAGGAACTCCATCCATCTCTTCTGTCGCATGTTTAGCTCTTTTTGATCCAACAAATATTTCAGGCTTTTATGGTCGGTATAAATTTCGACCCTCACCCCATACAAGTAGTGTCTCCACAGCTTCAAGGCAAAAATCACGGCCGCTAACTCCAAGTCATGAACCAGATAATTCCTCTCGTGCACTTTCAGCTGTCTCGAGCCATACGCTATCACACTTCCATGCTGCAGTAGCACAAAACCCAAGCCATTGCCCGAAGCATCGCTATAGATTTCAAAACCTTGGGTCCCACTCGGTAAACTCAGCACAGGCGCCGTGGTCAACTGACACTTCAACTCTTCAAAAGCTAGTGCGCACTGCGGCGCCCAAACGAACTTCTGCTCCTTCCTCGTCAAAGTAATGAGAGATAACGCTATGCGCGAGAAGTTCTCCACGAAGCACCTGTAATAGCCGGCAAGCCCCAAAAACTCCGGACTTCTACTACCGTAGAAATCACAGGACACTCTTGTATCACAACAATCTTCGCCGGATCCACCGCAATGTCCTCTCCACTTACTATATGACCAAGGAACGCCACTGAGGACAACTAAAACTCGCATTTCGAGAATTTTGCGTACAATTGATTCCTCCTCGGCGTCTCCAAAACCAAGTGAAGATGCTTGAAGTGATCTTCCTCACTCTACGAGTACACCAAAATATCATCGATGAATACACTCACAAAATGGTCCAAGTACTCCCTGAAAGTCATGTTCATCAAATCCATGAACACTGACGGCGCATTCGTCAGCCTAGATGGCATGACCGTAAACTCGTAATGCCTGTATCTCATACTAAACGATGTCTTAGGGATATCACTCTCCCTTATTCTCATCTTATAGTAACCGGACTTAAGATCCAACTTATATTATACCGTCGACCTGACTAACTGATCAAATAGATCATCAATCCTTGGGATTGGGTACTTGTTCTTTTCCGTTAGCTTGTTCAATTCCCAATAATCAATACCAAGTCTCAAGCTTCCGTCCTTATTCTTTATAAAGAGGACCGGTGCGCTCCAAGGCGACAAACTTGGATGCGCATACCCTTGCTCCAACAACTCTTGTAGTTGAACTTTCAGCTCCGCCATTTCCTTAGGTGCTAGTCGATACAGAGAGCGTGACACAGGTTTAGCACCTGGCACTAGCTCAATCGTGAAATCTATCTCCCGTTGAGGCGGGGCTCCAGGAAGATCGGCAGGGAACACATCAGGGTACTCAGCTACCACTGAAATACTATCCGTCGTAGTCTTAGGCTTTTCAACCTCCACTAGCGTAAAGAATAGCTCTGCACCAGCACAAATTGCCTTCAGCACCTGAAGAGCAGACATCAACATCTTGCTTGACCCTTTCAAGCCCGTGAAAGATGTCGCACGACCTATTCAAAACTTAACTTCCTTGCGACCGCAATCAATAAGAGCTTGCTGCTCTGAGAGCTAGTCCATTCCAAATATTACGTCGAACTCCACCAGCGGCAGTAGCGACGCTAGCAAATGGTACTCCTGACTCCCAATACGAATCGTAACGCCACAGATTCTCTCCGCGCGCATCGTACACCATTGGGCAACAACACATGCAGTTTGTCCTTCGCTACTGAAGAAGGGACTCCGATGCGCGATATGAATTCTTCGGACAAAACGGAGTGCGAAGCTCCCGTATCAAAGAGTGCTCTTGCCGTATTATCACAAATCAAAACAAATCCTAAACAAGTAGTGGTAAGGTAATACACATATAACAAGTATGAAACAATTTCACTTGCTATAAATTTATACCATACCTATCAACAAATTCGCTTGTCTAATGGCCGCCTATTGGCCAAGATTATAAACTCTCGGTTGAGCCGGAGAATAATGGGACGCGGTTGACTCCACCGCCTTGCACTTATCTTCATAAGTTGCTCCCGGCTTCCTTTCGGACTTGGGACGTCCGCTCCAGCAGTCGCGGGAAAAGTGCCCGGCTTTCCATAAGTAAAACATGCACTCGGGGTCCGACCCGTAGTCGCCCAAGAAGCACCGGAAGAAGGAGCTGGACCCGAAGTCCTAGCCTTCTTAAAGAACTTACGGTACCCAGACTTTGAGGTAGTCGGCACCTTGAACTCAGACTTCTTATCACAAAAGCTTTTTTTTTGCATCCTTCTCCAAAGACCGGGCTGTGTTGACCAAGGTCAAGAAGCCCTGCGTCATCGGCCCCGAGAGTAGTAGCCTCAAGTCATCCCTCAGACCTTTATAGAAATGATTCATCTTACGCTCCTCATCCGCAAATGTGGAGCTAACATACCAACCCAAACGAGTAAACACGTGGAGATACTCATCCACGCTACTCTCTCCTTGCACCAACCTTTGGAACTCATTCTCCAAAGCTACCCTCTGCGCCGAAGGGAGGTACCTTGCCAAGAATAGTCCCGAAAACTCTTCAATTGGGACGCCCGTAATTTGCTTACCCCTCAAGTGATGTAGCTCCAAGCCTTCCCACAACAACATAGCATCACCATCCAGAAGGAACGTAGCTATAGTGGTCATCTGCCACTCGTGTGTTTCAGTAGCTATCAGGACTCTCTTCACTCGGAGGAGCCAGTCTTCAGCTTGAGATGGGGTTCCCAACCCCTAGAACATAGGAGGATAAAAGCTCATAACGTGCTTGATCTGCCTTTCAGTTGCTCGCCTCGGCTCCAAAGGCTCCACTACTACCTGCTCCACTCTTCTCGGTTCATCCCTTTGCAACGGTACCTGCTCCGTCGCAGGAGCGGGCTGCTGCATTTGCTGTGCAGGTTGTGCATTAATCATGGCAAACACTGCTTCGGCAACCAATCGTATGGTTTCAGCCGAGGAAGGTGTTGCAGGAGCATCGTTTGGTGCACTATTAGCCTCAGAAACTCGGCGTTCTGACGGCCCAGCACCGCTTCTGGTCACCTATAGTTGTACAAAACACCGTTAAGCGACCATACAAAATTCCAAAAAGCAACTATAGGAACACGCAGGTTCCTCAAATACGTGTATTTTCATTCCTAATTGTACATTCATTGGTTATTTTGATGTTATAACGATGACGCACACACAGGTGCTCACCACCCCTTAAAAAGACTTCATCCACGAATTTATTTTAAGCCTGACCGAAACGAGTAGTCTGATACCAAATTGTAACACCCCTTATCCGTTGCATAGTATATAGCAGTAGGTCCGGCCGGGGCCCGATGCCATATACAACAGACAGACCGGGTGGTTACTCAATGGAAACTATCCAACCAATATCCAACGTCCTACACAGAGTCATTCGAGCGGAAGTAAATTAAAGTTACAAGTTAAAGAACCCAACCAAACATGAATGTCCACTACTCAAAAACCCAATAGGAATGAAGTACAATACACAAGTATGATGGCCTTAAGGCCTTATATTTATTTACTCAAATAACATGTTTTCCAAACCTCGGCACGCTAGCCGGTCACACAAAAATAAAGCTAGTAAACACTCAATTTAGGCCTTCGAGGGCCGGCTCAGCAACTTGGGCTTTAGCCCGCTATTTAGCAGTCGGCTCCGCCGTACCTGTAAGCAACAATCCACCACACGGTGGCAAACAAAGGCAACGGTCAACTATGCTGACCAAATTATAACGATCCAGCCCCCAACTCGGGGCGGTGATGCTCCTTCCCTACACTTTGTTAGCATAATCCAGCAGTATAGTGTAATAACACAACAACACATGCGTAGGCACTCACTACCATACACCCCATGCACTCAGGGCACATTCTCAATGAACCGATCAACGTCAACTCAGTTCAAGCCATAGATGCCTCGGTCTCACCACCGCCACAAGGACGGCCAAATCTCGTGAGCAATTAGGTCCTTTCGGCCGATATCATGTCAATTTAAGCCATAGACAACCCGAGGCCTCTTATTTATGCCAACGACAAGTCCCACGTAGTATTAGCACTACAAGAAAATTAACCTTTAGTGACGAAAAAATGTGTCACTAAATGTTAGATTTCGGTCACTAATGACATTCAGTGACCAAATTTTTTTGTCACAATGTCATCACAAAAGCATCTTTTAGTGACCATAACAATTTTCGTCACTAAATATGTATATTTAGTGACTATATTAATTCGATCACTAACCTCCTTTTAGTGACCAAATTATATCGAGCACTAAAGCATCTTTTAGTGACTAAATTAATTCATTCACTAAAGAACATTTTTGTTACTAAATAAATTTGGTCACTAAAACATCTTTTAGTGACCAGATAAATTCACTCACTAAATCTTTTTAGTGACCAAATTAGTTCGGTCACTAAATGTGTATATTAATTATGATGAAATATCTTGTCAGTAAATATTGTTATAATAGTGATAACTATCACTATATTATTTAATTTTTCACAAAATATCATAAAATTATATCATTTACATTTCATTTTAATTTAATTTTAAATATTCAAACACAAGAATAAATAATATGCTCAAGAGCAAAGCGAAGTATATCTAATATTCATTATTTTATTAATAAAAAAAAGAGGCTGGGAGATGGCCCAAAACCTCAATACATTCTAATAGTGCTTTCATTTTTAATTACACTAAATACATGAAAAAATTATATACAAAGACGAAAAATCTATAAATCCACATTCCTGCACATCTTTGATAGTCAACCAATGTCTTCTCCTTTGTTCTTTAACTAGCATGAATATCAAGCTACTACCTGCATCGGGCAAAGCAAGAAACATGTTAAAAATCATTACTTATATTGTAATATCTCAATACCAAGAGTTTGGTAAAATAAAAGAATCTGTATATCAAGGAGCTTCTAAGGAATGTAAAACCTAATGGCTGAGATGAAGTAGAATGGTTCCTCGTAATTGAAGTGAGAAGGTAGTGTGCAAATGTTTGGATAGACATATTTTTAGCCCTTAATATCTCAATTGATGTTTGATAGCAATATGTTCTGGCTTAGTACACTAATTTTACATGCTTTTAATTTTTTGATATATTTCCTAAGAGATGTTTCGTGGTAAGTTTATAAATTTCTAATTATATTTTGCTTGCACACATGTTTAGGAATAATCTTTACTAAACCCTTTGGGATAAGAACAACACTATGATACTTATCTACCATGGAACTACATACATTAGAAAACATAATACTTCCTAAGGTTATGAGGCCAAACAAGATAAAAAATAATAATAAATAGATTAAAATATATAATGAAATTTTTTTTATCAAACCTTGTACATTTGCTCTGTAATATCTAACAGTGTGACCTCCTCACCCAGAATAACCTGGTACACAACAATTTCATGTCAATATTAAGTCAAAATGAAAAGAGACATAGTGCAACATAACAGGAAGTTTACCATGTTGGGAGTTGATTGGAGAGTGGATTCAAAGGCTGTATGAGAAGCTTTGCAGCTAATTAGGCAAATAAAATAATAATATTGCAACTAAAAACAATGCATCCTCAATTCAAGGAAAGATCCAAACATAGACATTTTTTGGAGAAATATATATTAAGTTGACGATCATGAATCATTCAAGTAAATAATTAAAATTAATAACTTTTGTCAAATTTTATAGACAGTGTATATTATTAGTATAGAAAGTAATTAAGCACAACATAAAAGATAAGTACAAAAGCTTGAGGAAGAAAACAACCCATAAAATGATGACCTAGATATCATTACAAGAGGTCAAGTCACCATATTCAATTAAAGATTGTTTATATGCATTAATATAATTAAATGAATATTTACTAAAGATTTGATTAATTCAACAATTATTATTATAATTAATATACTCTAACCCAAATAAACTAAACAAAATATAAGAAAGTAAACACCTTTCTTTGACTGACTTGTGACAAATCAGATTCAAGTTGCCTCTCCTACTACCATAAATTCTTCATGTTTAAGGGCACAATATCCTCTCCAAACAAATTCTAGTAATGAATAATACAGAACAACCTCGACACCGAGAAATTCTTCAACAAATAATACTAACATTATCAAATAATATCTACGCACTGATGGTGGAAAATTTTTAGAACGAACGTACAAGCACATGGTGCTATTGGACAATTGATATTTGCCCGTGCTAAGCTTTTATTATATATGGGCAGGAACTCATATATTAATTTTGTTTATTCACTACATTATGTAGATTGCGTTGTAAATAATTATTAAAGGTAATCAACTTCGTAAAAATAGATGGTTAACTTCTTGATGATTTCTCAGATTCAAGTTCATCGATAATATATTCCTCTTCAACATGCTCATAAATTCCGCTTCCTCCAGAAATCTCAACAAATTGGAACTGGCTTCTAATGGATTGACATAAATAATGGATTGACATGGCCAGGTTTCTAACCTGAAATTTTGCTTAGAATAATTCATATGTATCACTAGTTCTTGCCCAATGTTTTCGTTCACCCACACCGTGAAACACCATCAAAGTTACAGAACTCGAATTAACAAACAAATCTTGCAATAGATTGTATGAAAACTGACATTTCAACGAACACATTCTATGCATCTTTTAGATCCACAAGCTTCTAATACGGTTAGTTGTAGAATTGGGAAAATTTGTATGTTTTATTTGGTATATGAAATAAGAGGAAGGCAGGGGGACATGAACATTACAACTAGGCTTCAAATTCTTATCAAAAATAACTGGAAACATTATGACTGAAACAAGGAATCCTTACCTAAAGCATAGCTAAGTAGTTGGAAAGAGACTACAACCGTAGAGAGCACATCTAGGGAGAAGTGGGATTGCACTGTGCGGCTGGAGGATTGTGGAAACAGATCGGGAAGAAGGAGGACAACCGCGGTGAGATATAGCCGTACCAGAGATGCGCTGGGGAGGAGATCGGGTAAGAGGCTGAAGATCGTCATTGATCGGCTAAAGGAAGAGCATCGATTAGGAGATTGGTTAGGGCTTTTGAGTGTGCGCCTGGATGAATTCTCGGATCGGGGAAGGAGTGTTGTGGAAGAGGAAAAGAGCGCATGGAAATTGATCGGGAAGGGCTTTGGATTTCTGTTGACTTTAGGGTAGGCGCGGAAAGGCGGCAAAGTGTGTCTAATGGCGGGGACTCAAAATTTGGGGGATTGAAAGGGGTTTCTTTTATGCTGTAGATTTGTAACTACCGATTTTATCTCAAATTAATTGAATTAACGCTGTGAAAAAAATTCTTCTATAAATTTCTTGTTTTGCTAATGTTTTTAACTACTGATTTTTTTTCTCAAATTAATTGAATTAGCCATTTTTTATTCCTTCTAACCCAAGGAAATCTTAGGCTCTATTTGGTTCGGCGTTTCGCCGCTCCGTTTGGGGCAAATGCCACCGGAGGGCGGGTAAACAAATGAACCTTCGGTGGTGTTTGCTCCGTTTCCACACGCCCGCCTTGAGAAACGCCCCAAAAAGCTCCGTTTGGAGAAGCCACCTCCCCCCTCCGATTCGAACACTCTGTTTCCACCTGCCGGATCGATCTGCCACTGCCGAACCAAATGAAGCCTTATTTTCTTTTGCAGTTCCTCGCAACTCTTGACACGATGTGGAGTTTGATGTGGAATCAAAGTTTTTAATAATTCCATCAAAGTATAGAAAATTGTAGATTTATTTACCTTATTAATTACTAATTACCTGATTACAAGCAACAAAAAGTCATATCTAAAGAAATAAATAAAGTAATAGAATAATAAAATAAAGTAATTCCTTAAAATACTCATATAATTTTACACAGAGAAATAATTACATGTTTAAATTAAATTGTAAATATAATAATTATCTATTATAATAATTATTAGGGATGAGATCTATATTTAAAAGGATGGATGTGCACAAAACCACATCCCGCATGATCTCCACCCAAAAGAAGTGGGATCATGGGCTAGACCGGACGCGCGATCACCGCTCCCGATTCCGTCGCGCACCGATCCCATCAAACGTAATGACAGAACCGCCGCGGACGCCGCCTCGCCGAAGTCGGGTCGCCGGCCTCATCCCCGAGTGCCGGCT
Source organism: Platanthera guangdongensis (assembly GCA_039583875.1). Taxonomy (NCBI): domain Eukaryota; kingdom Viridiplantae; phylum Streptophyta; class Magnoliopsida; order Asparagales; family Orchidaceae; genus Platanthera; species Platanthera guangdongensis. The sequence goes on along the minus strand of CM077166.1, from coordinate 69,453,932 downwards.
GCCCCTCCTTTCGCCACCGCCAGCTAGCCACTCGGCTGCCGTAGCGCAGCCGAGGGAGCGATCGAGACGGCCGCTCCCCCTCGGTCACCGGCCGCGGCCAAAAGAGCGGCCATGCGGGCCGCACTTCCTCGGCCGCCGGTCGCAGCCAAGAAAGAGGCTACGCGGGCCGCTCGTCCTCGAATGCTGGAGCGCGACCGAGGAAGCGACCGCGCCGGCCGCGGCATAGAGAGCGAAAGCTAGGGCCGCTCCTCCTTGGACGTCGGCGCGCATCCGAGGAAGGGGTCGTGCCGGCCGCTGCTAAGAGAGTGCCCATGTGGGTCGCTCCTCCACTGTCGCCGACCGACGACCGAGAAAGCGGCTATGCCGGCAACTCCTCCTCGACCGCTAGCGCACGGACGAGGGAGAGGCCAAGCCATCCGCTCTTCCTCGGCCGTCGCTGACAGTCAACCTCTTGCCGGCGAGATTGGTGGCGAGTTTGTCGGCTGCCCGTGGCAGCCCGTCACCGCCGTCCGATTTGCGTGTAACCACCCACTAACCGCAGGGTTGGTGGGGAAATTTTATTATTAATTTAATTATGATGAAAATAGCAAGATTAAATTGTCATAATGCCCCCCTAAATCATTACAAAAATATTTATAAGGTTAGTTATTATGTGCAGAATGTCGCGTAACCACCATAACCACCTCTTGCAGGCAATAAAAGGTGCCACAGGCCTTCTCATTTCTCATTTTTTTCTCCCAGCTTTCTTCTTCCTGAGGTCAAAGCTCTGCCAAATTTCTCCTACGAGCAGCATTCTAGCCACACTCAAGCCACACCTGAGCCAGGCACGAGCCACGTTCAAGCCACTGGACGAAGCCCAATCGTTCAGTTTTTAAGTGACCTTCGCAACCGCAAACTCAAGTGTTCTGCTCCAACGTTCAGTTCCAGCAGCACGCCCATTAAATCTCTCTGCCGCAAAGTGCAATTTGTAACAAACTCCAGGCGCGACAACAGTCGTCCGCAATGGGCTAAGTGTTCTCTCACCCCAAAATTCCAAAGAAATGTGGCCTGTCGCACTCGATTCGACGAACAAGCTGTAACAATAAGGAAATAGTGGACTTTGACCGGTACATATCCGGTCATGTGATTTTTTTACCCAGTTGAGGGGTTTTTTCACGTTAAAACTTCGTGTGTATGAACGTTCTACTTCATTGACTGCATGCGCGCTCGACCGTTCCGAGAGCTAGGGCGGTCCAGGTTATTCCGGTCTGAATGAAACATCGAGTTAGACCGCAATACTTTAAATTTAGATTTAAATTAGTAATTAAATACTGACTTTGGAATCAACAACTAATTAATTATTATGAATAATATTTAAACTTAAATTTGAACTTACTAAAATAATCATTAGTAGGATAAGTATTATAATTTAAACATGAATATATGCTTAAAATAATTTGTAATTAGAAACTAACATAAATTAATCTAAAATTTAGGATGATTAGACTTTTACTTCATCACAAAAAAATGTGTCTTTAGAGAATAAATTTTTACTTCATCACCAAAGATGTGTCGTTAGTGACGAAATATATTTGATCACTAAAATTTCGTCACTAATGTTCTGTATTTAGTGACCAATCTTTTATTTTGTCACTAAAAATTTGTATTTAGTGACTAAACTTTTACTTCATCACTAAAGATTTGTCTTTAGTGGCCACACTTTTACTTCGTCACTAAAGATTTGTCTTATATGACTAAATTTTTTCTTCTGCAGTAAAGATGTGTCATTAGTGACAACATATATTTTGTCACTAACTTTTCGTCACTAAAATTTTGTCGTTAGTGACAAAACTTTTATTATGTGATTAAGATTTGTCTATAGTGACTAAACTTTTATTTCATCTCTAAAGATTTGTCTTTAGTGACGAAACTTTTACTTCGTCACTAAAGTCGTGTGTTTAGTGACGAAACTTTTACTTCTTCACTAAAGATGTGTTTTTAGTGACGAAATATATTTTATCACTAAATTTTTGTCACAAAATGTCAATTTTCTTGTAGTGTAGGTCGCTTGTACCGAACGACATAGACCGGGCACGATTCCGCAATATTCGTTACTCACACCGCAACGTCAATTTAAGCCATATGTGCGGGTTAGCTCCCCGAGTCCCAAATCATTACACACAACACATAACCCAGTTATGTTCAGGTTGGATCCCAGTCCACCAAGTTGGCATAGTCTCGCATCTGCCTAATTTTTCGGGTGCACATTGGAGTTAATACCCTAGGCTCCCTGTTGCAATCTACCGCGTAGAAAACCCGAAAAACAATCATTCGCATGAAGTCTTCTCCGACCATTCAAGCAATGCAACATCACCGATCCAGACCAACTTGTCTGGGTTGGCTTCACACATCATGCATATATCCGTTCTCGATTATGGACTCTAAATGTAAACAACGGGGACTATTCATATCTACCCAAAGGAATGCCTCAACTCACCGCAAACTCGCGAGAGCGGGCTTCCTATGCAAAGGAAATGAGAGCTTCACATGCTCAAGTAGAGAATTGTTACCCTAGCGCTTTTCCTTGGCATCATGGAAATGTATGCGGATGCAAAGCACTGCAATCTCCTTGCCTCCATAGATCCGAATTCGGCTCGAGATTTGGAGCTCCGAAACTCCGCCTGTAACCGAATCTAGCCTCCTTTCTTCTTCCTTACTCTACCTTCTCTCTAGACTTTTAGAAAGAGACTAAGTGAAAGAAGTGACAGATTTGAAACACTATTCCCGGGTATATCCCAGTAGGAACAACCCCCAGCCATTAGATCCCAAAATAAGAAAACGAACGACCTCAATCCAGAGCTGAAATGCAAAACATGGGCCGAACACGGCCTGCGACAGGCTCGTGTCCAGGGCCTCGTGTCCCCCATTCACCGTCGAAACCAACGTGTCCCGAAATTCACACGGGCACCCGACACGCCCGTGTTCGACCTGACATGCCCGTGTCATCTAGTACATGCTCGTGTTCCCGGGCGTGTTCCTCCATCAACACAGGACCAACACCAACCCGAGACTCACATGGGTCTTGGACACGCCCGTGTCCTATTTGACACACCCGTGTCATACCCGATCACGCCTGGGCACCAGGCCGTGTTCACTATCTCGACACTTCATCTCGACACTTCGTCGACCAACTGACACGGCCTTGGACACGCCCGTAACCTAGGCCGTGTTCCATGTCTCGACACTTCATCAAGCAAAATCGTCGACTTCCCGGGAAGATCGTCGACACGAGCTCGACACGCCCTGGGAGACGCCCGTGTCTCAGGCCGTGTTCGCTGCTCGACGATCGTCGACTCCAAAATTCGTCGACCTCTCGGCCAAATTGTCGACCCAAATATGACACACCCTGGGACACGCCCGTGTCCCAGGCCGTGTGCCCCTGCCAAATTCCAAACTTGGCTCAAAATGCCTCCCGTCGCTCTTTTGAGTTTCGGTGCGTTACAGCAAGAACGACCAGACCCAGGGAGGTTTTTCGAATGAACAATGAGTGATCGGCCAAACTCCTGGTAAAACCCACGGCCGCCACAATGCCACTAAACTTGTCAAACCATGCCCGAGGGCTTTTCTTTAGGCCATAGATGACCTTCTTCAACTTGCCTACCTGAGTCTCCCCCTGAGCAACATACCTAGGAGGTTGCTCCATATAGACATCTTCCTGAAGATCATCATAGAGAAAGGCATTTTTGACATCCTGTTGGGAAATTGGCCAATCCCTATTGACGGCCACAGAGAGGAGAACCCGAATAGTGCTGAGATGGGCAATGAGAGAGAAGGTGTCAAAATAATCAATACCATAAGTCTGAGTGAAGCATTTGGTGACAAGGCATGCCTTGTAATGATCCACACTACCATCTCGGCGGAACTTCACAACAAAGACCCACCGACAGCTAACAACATCAGTGCCCAACAGTGGTGGAACGAGGGTCCATGTACCCCGCTCAGTGAGGGTAGCAATTTCATCATCCATGGCTGCCTTCCAATGAGGAATAGTAAGGGTTTCCTGGTAGGTGCGGGGAGTGGCAGTGGCAGAGATCGCCAATGAAAAAGTCCTGTAAGGAGTAAGGTGAGCATAGGAAATAACAATAGCTAGCGAGTACTGGGTACATGCCCGCACCCCTTTGCGAAGTGCAATTAGAAGATCCAGGTAGGCGTGTTCATCAGTTTTCGGGGCATCCGTGGCAGAGAGAGCTGGCCCGAGAGTATAGAGAGACGACTGTGGAGAGGAGGGAGATATCTCGGGAGGTAGACACAGTGGAGGAGATGGTGGAGACGGTGGAGCTGGAGGAATCTTGGCAGGTGTAGTTGGGACGGAAGGGGTGGTATGAGAAGTAGGAACATCAGGAGGAGAAGAGGAGTCGCGAGAGAAGTAGAATGCATTTTCAAAAAAGGTGATGTACGCAGAGATGAACTGCTTGCGGGTAACCAGATCAAAGCAACAATAACCTTTCTAAGTGTTAAAGTATCCCAGAAAGACACATTTGGTGGCCTGTGGTGAGAGTTTATCATGGGTGGTTGAGTTTGGGTGCATAAAGGTTGTGCACCCAAAGACACGCAGAGGGAGAGGAAATGGATCCTTGCCCGGATAGAGAATGGAAAATGGGGTTTTGCCATGAAGAACCATGAAGGGAATGTGATTGATTAGATAGTAGGAGATGAGAGCAGCATATCCCCAATAGGAGCGAGGAACCTGCATTTATGTCAGCAGAGTGCGCGCGACATTAAGGGGGTGACGGTTTTTGCATTCTGCCGTGCCATTTTGCTGTGCGGTATAGACACAGATAGTTTGATGAACAATACCATGTTACATACAGAAGGAAGAAAATTCATGACTAAGATATTCTTTTGCATTATCAGAGTGAAAGATTTTAACAAAGATATCAAATTGAGTCTTAATCATAAAATAAAATGATGTTCGTACATTGAATAATTCAGAGCGATCTTTTAAGAGATACACCCACGTACCGTGGGAGAAATCATCAATAAAAGTTACAAAATATGAACTACCCCGACCTATAGTGAGGGTAGGAGCAGGACCCCAGATATCGGAGTGAACTAGATCAAACAATTAGGAAGATTCACGACCTTTCTTTGGTTGGAAGCAGGAGCGGTGATGCTTGCCAAGCTGACATACGTCACAGATGAGAGGAGGACTGTCACAACCCGTATTTTCACCGCATAAAAAGCTTATCTGAGTAAGGAAAAATGTGCGTCATGATGCCACGTCAGCAGGGGATAACTGCGGACGCTCAGTCAGACACCAAACTAACCATGAAGAAAGGTTCTTTTAAAGTTATTTTAAGGAAAATTAGTTAAGTGCAGTAGTTAGACGTATCCACCAGCTTAGTGGCTCATCTAGTCCACGAATCAAAATATATTATACGCAGCAGAAAAATACTTGATTAGATTAACTCAAGCATCCTACATGAGTAAAAACATCCCTAAGGGACAACTCATGCTATGCAAGACTCTAAATTTATTATAATAAGAAAGATAGGTTTTACGGTCGCTAAAAATAACAAGTTAGAGTTTCAAATTATGCAATGCATGAAATAATAGTAGTAGATTTTATAGTTGAAAATACCTAACATGCATTCCTAGCATAAATCCTCTCAGAGAACAAGTAATCCACATCCACATTTAAAGAAACGAGAAGCTAGCAAGTATCAAACAACTAACAATCCAGTGGGCGCCAATAAACTGACACGAACCCACGAACAAAAGTATGTCTAAACTAGTAAAACTAAACAAACATCAAACTACCTCGCTATGACGAGGCAACAACCACAGCCAACACTACCGCCCAAAAAACTCCAAAACCAGCACTGCTAACTGCTACTGCTCTGAACCTGAAGCATTCCAAAGACAAAACAACTCAGCAAGAAGGTACAAAAGGTGGAAGGAAAAGTAATAAGCCAAAATAAACAAAGGTCAACAGGGGTACCAACCCAAGACCAAAAGAACTGAAGTAAAGTACAAAAGAAAACAGGGCATCAACGGGAAAAGAACTCCTACGTTATTTGTCACATACCACAAGGGTACACCAGACGCACAAGGATATAAGGTGACTACATGAATATTTCACCAGAAAGAAAATACAAAACCTTTATTAGGCACGTGTGGTCAACTCTACCCAAAAACACGGGTGAAGTTGTCACTCTTGGACACACCACCCAAAAACACGAGCGAGGTGGTCACTCTTGGACACACCACCCAAAAACAAAACGGATATATAATCCATCTAACTGCGAGGGAGTCTCATACTCTCCACCATACACCGCAGACATCCAAAAACCAGGTAGACTTCCACAGGGCACTAATGTAGGTAACAAACACTACGGAGGTGAAATCGTCCACTAACTCCCGCATTCAAGAAACCCAAAGAAACCACAACATAAATATCTCAAGAATTGGCTCGACAGATTTTACTTGACATTACCGAACCCAAGACACGGTTGATCAACCTCTAGGAGCAATTTACAGTCCTAGATAAATTCTAACGCGCTAAATAACAAAAGCTAAAACATGCATAGCCATCATTAAGACACACCAGGAACAATTAACCAAAACCAGACAAAATCGGGCTTTCCAAGACAACATTGTACAACAACAAAGGAACGTTGAAATGATTAATCATAACAATGATTTGGAAGAATAAGCGCAGAAAATTTAAAGAACATGAAAGTATAGTCGTTACCATCAGATCGGACAATGAGAAACAAGGGGAAACCACCACTTTCCTTGGTTTTACCGGAAAAGTCCTCTGAATCGCTCCACGTCGTAGATTGGGGCAAAAGACTGCAGGAGGAGTTGAAATATAGACAAAAAGGGTCGAAAAGGCGATTAGGGTCGAAAAACCCTAACGAGAAATATCAAGAAACGGGGAAGAAATTACCACGAGGGCGTAGCTCTCGATGAGAGCTTTCTAGATCTACGATCGGTTTGAAATTCCGAGCACCGAAGCACCGTCGACGGCCACCGGAAGAAATAAGGACGGACAACCTCTTTCTCGCTCACGCCGCTCTGGTTCGGGAGGAAAAAGAATCGGAGAGCATGAAGAAGATATTTATACTAAAGGTGATAACAGGGAGAACAACAAAATAAAATCGGGTTAAGCTGCACCAGTTTTCCCGAGATAGAAGGAACGGATTACTCGAGTACTAAGGGAATTACTCGAGTACAACACGGGGATTACTCGAGCACTAAGGCACTTACTCGAGTACAGCAAGGGAATTATTGGAGTACTAAGGACTTACTCGAGTACTGTACGGGGAAACTACTCGAGTACACGGGCACTTACTCGAGTACAGCAAGGGGGTTACTCGAGTACTAAGGACTTACTCGAGTACAAGTGAGGATCCACTTGAAGAAATCTGTTCGAAAATCGTCTAACGCAAGGCCTGATCGTCGAACCCAACACGAAGATCCTCTAGATCTACAGCAAGCTCCGCTCGACGTTTTGTCGAGCTCAGCACGACAATCGTCGAGCTTCGCTCGACGATCGTTGACCTCTAGACAGCGCCCAGAAGAGAAATTACAATCGTCGAGCTCCGCTCGACGATCATCGACCTCAGACAGTGCCCAGAAAAGAAAAACAATCGTCGAGCTCCGCTCGACGATCGTCGACCTCAGACAGCGCCCAGAAAAGAAAAACAATCGTCGACCTCAGACAGCGCCCAAAAAAGAAATTACAATCGTCGAGCTCCGCTCGACGATCGTCTACCTCATACAGCGCCCAGAAAGGAAAACACTCGTCGAGCTCCGCTTGACGATCGTCAAACTCGATATATCACCCAAAAAAATGACAATCGTCAAACTCCGCTCGACGATCGTCGAACTCAACACAGCGCCCAGAAACATGACAATCATCGAGCTCCGCTCGACGATCGTCGAACTCAATACAGCGCCCAGAAAAAAATATTACAAAAAGTTGGTTCGACGAAATCCCACACATTTAGGAGGGCTTCTCGAGAATCAAAACAAGAAGTCAATAATATAGCAATTATCGTGTTCAGATAGTTGAACGTGGAAACATGAGATCAAAACAAAGGCTCAAATGCGCCGAATTAAACGAAACTCACGCCATAGCCAAAAACTGATGCTACGGACACAACGGCGAAGTCAAAACCAAAATCCTATGAGCCATTCCCGAGATATTAACCGCCAAAGTATACGGCGAACAAAAATAAAACCCAAAACTTCGATCGCGCGCCGAAACTCCAAAAATTCTCGGGTTGCGACGAAACTGGACGAGCACGTCCAAAACTACTCAAATCCAACACTCGACGTTAAAAGTAACGCCACGACGCCCTAAATCTGACGTTTCCCAAACAAATAAAATCATTGAAAAATCAGGGGCGTTACAGTCAATCCACCTAAAAAGAAGTTTCGTCCAGAAACATATCACAACTCCAAAAACAAACCAAAATTGATAAAACCATGCATAACGGAAAACATAACAACATACCTGAAACTAAGAGAAGAGGTGCGGATGAGATTCCCTCATCGCCGATTCCAATGCCCACGTCGCGCTCTAGATGTCTTGATTTCTCCAAATAATCTTGACCATAGGGATGGTCTTTCTTCGCAACACACGCTCTTGAGAATCCAGTATACGCACAGGTTCTTCCATATATGTAAGGTTGGGCTGAATCTGGGGTATCCAGTCGAGGACTTGACGATCACTACGAACACACTTCCGCAACTGGCTCACATGGAACACATCATGGACACTAGGGAAGGTCGCAGGCAATTCCAGCCAATAAGCTGACACTCTGATGCGCTCAAGAATCTGGAAAGGTCCCACATACCGGGGGTCTAACTTGTGGTTCGTTCCAAACCTTTTAACGCCAGACATCGGGGAAACTTTCAGAAAAACCAAGTCCCCAACGGCAAACTCCAGATCGACCCTTCATAGATTAACATACTTCTCATAGCGCTCTTGAGCCACACGAAGCTTTTCCCGAATGTGAGTCACGACACAATTCATCTCTTCAAGGGCATCCGGACCTAACAACGGTCTCTCACCAACTTCAGCCCAAAACAATGGAGTTCTGCAATTTCTCCCATTCAAGGCCTCAAACGGAGCCATCTGCGGACTCTCTTGATAACTATTATTGTATGCAAACTCCATGAGTTTGAGACGCTCATCCCAAGCACCACCATGATCCAAAATATAACATGTTGGATCCCTAGTTGATTTGGGCTATGTTCACTAGCTTAGGATGTGACCCAACATGTATAGCCAGGGTCAAGTTTGTATCCTAGAGTCTAGGTCATGTCCTTAGAGTCAACTTCAGATGGACCAGCTTTCAACAGAACTTCAGAGAGTCAAGACTTAGAAGAATTCAAGACCAATTCAAATGAGTTCGACATTCATCGAACTCAAGTCGACGAAAGGCGTTCTGAGCTCGACGATCTTGAGACATTTCTTTGCACTGAGCTCAACGATCTTTGTTCTCTGTTCGACGAAGACTGAGTTTCTTCAATAAGCTAAAGTCAGGATAACTCCAGATTTTTTCTAAGTCCAACTTCAGGCTTTGGTCGACGAACTAGATTCTGAGCTCGACGAACTTGGACCTCAAGCTTACAACTTCTCAGGTCGACGAATGCAGTACTCTACTCGATGATTTCTGCTCAACGATTTGAATCCTTATCAGTCAGAGACTTTTCAGATTCGAAGTCCACAATCATTCTTCGGTCGAGGAATTTGGATCTCTGTTCGACGAATAAAGATTGACAGTGATTATTATCTGTTCGACGAATTTGGATCTCAGCTCGACGAATGAAGATTGTCAGTTCGACGAAGATTGTAGCAGTATTGGCAAGATTCCCTAGAAGACTAAGTGATATTGTCTGGTCGATGAACTCATCAGCTCAGCTCGATGAACTGTCAACTCAGCTCGATGATTCCTGTTCTTCGTTCGACAATTCCAGACTAGGTCTTCTCCACTTTTCCGTCCCTTTTCTTGGTGATGATTCCTGAGCAATTAATGTCAAATCTTCTCGGAATGTTACCGCTAGAACGCGCATTGATCAAGGACTATTTCATGCCGTTTTTCCATGTGATAGTTAGGGAAATCATTGATTTCCGCTTCCTTCCCAGGCCGACTGCAATTACTGCTCAAACATTCAAATTTCGAATGTTCCTCAATCAGTAAAAACTCTCTGAAAAAAATATTAACTAGTACTACAACACAAGCAGTGACACAAACATACAAACAGTGATAACACTGAAGAACAATCTTGCAGAAATCAAAAGTTTTACTGCAATCAGCCTAAACCAGAGAACAACTTCAGAAGAAGAAGAAGAACATTCAATCACTATCAAGAGTCTTCTTCCTTCAAGCCTACAGGACAACTTCTGAAGGACAACAATTATTCCATCTGTCAAAAAAGTTCCTAAAGCAATCTCTGGTCGAGGCATTCAAGCTTTTGAAGACCTGTCACCCTGAAGCAGTGCTCCACATTTCCTGATCCAGTCAAGATCTCAGGGGGAGCAATCTGCTGAAATCAATCCACAAGTCTTCTCAGTTGTTATTGAGAAAGAGAAGACCTCATCACCCTTTTTCCATCCTCTGTACAGGGTTTTAATTCCCTTCAAAATTATTTCTGGTTGTAAGTTTCCTACCAAAAGACTTGAGGTTTTGGTTTTTGATCACCTGAACAAAAGCTCATTGGTGTCAGGCACCTGATCAAAAACCTGAGTGGATTCCTACCAGGGTGGTAGAAGAGTGGATGTACCCAGGTTAGGGAACTACTATAAATTTCTTGTGTCATCTGGTTGCCCTTTTTCTTTGGTTTTGGCTGTGTTGTTCTGTGATTTATTAGGTTGCTGTGCTTATCTCTTTATTTGCTAATCTATTCACCTAGGATTACAGCAAAAGCTGTAAAAAGTTTTTACTGAGCACAATACTCTATTCACCCCCCCCCCCCCCTCTAGAGTATTTCAGGTCTAACCTACACTTTCAATTAGTAAAGCGAGGTTGGTTAAAATACCACACCTTGAGAGGTTAACTGGTTGTGCAGGCTAACACCTGAACCATAAAGATCCCTCTTGTTAGATCTGATTGTTTTATTTTTGTTATTAGATTTATTTCTTCACAGAAATGACTCAAAACAAAGATTATGCAAGCATCAGACCTCCAGTATGCAATCTTAACAAGTTTTCCATCTGGAAGGCAAGAATCAAATTATACATGAATTCTATTGATGAGGATATTTTTGCTTCTATTTTGACAGGAGTACCTCCAGCACCTGCAGCTTCTACAAGAACCTCCACCAACAAGACTGCAGTACCTCCTCCAGAGAATAATGATGCCTACAAGAAAGCCAAATTTGCAGATGCAAAGGCAATGAAATCTTGGCACATATAATGTCAGATGATATATTTCAGAAGGTGGCTGAGTGCACCTCAGCCAAGGCCATTTGGGACTCCCTCAACCAAATGGTAGCTGGTTCAGCAGATGAAAGGAAAGTCAGGAGATCAAATCTCATATCCCTGTATGAGAATTTCAAGAAGGATGAGGCTGAATCAGTAGCTGAAATATACAGCAGGTTGAGCTCAATCATCAATGAGCTTAAGACCTTGGATAAAGACATCACCCTTATAGAGGTGAATGACAAATTCTTGATGTGCTTCCCTATCTCTTGGGACTTAAGAATCTGGCCTATCAAAGAAGCCAAAATCTTGAATGAGATATCAACTGAATCTCTGCTAGGCAAATTAAAGTCCTATGAGCAGTTGATCAAATCAAGAGAAGCAGCTGAACAGAAAGTAACAACTCCAGTGAGAAAGGATCATAGCATAGCCTTCAAAGCATCTGAGGAAAGTTAGACCTCAACATCCAATGAGGAACTCATGAGCCTCTTTGCAAAAAGATTCTATAAGAGGGCTAGAAATGATTTCAGAAGGAAATCATCCAGGCAGGATGATAAGTCTAAGTATGACAAGACACCAACCAAGGAGGTTGTGTGCTTTGGTTGCAGAAAGCCTGGACATTTCATCTCAGAATGTCCAAAAAACCAGAAGAAGGAGAAAAGCAGAGAAAAGGACTCCAGGAGAAAACAAAGCAGCAGACCCTCCTCCAGCAAGTACAAAAAGAAAGACAAGGGCTTTGTTGCTGAGACATGGAGTGATACTGAAGAAGAATCATCCTCTTCCAGCTCAAGTGAAGAAGTGGAAGAAGCAAGATCCAAGGAGGTTTGCCTTATGGAAATTGATGCCTCCAGGAGCAATTCAGGATCAGAAGAAGAATCTGAAGATGAAGCAGCCTAAGACTCAGAGGCAGATCAGGTTCTTTCAAGCTTTGATTTCAAATCTGATTTATTTAAAACTAAATTCAAAACTATGTGTTTAGATTTAATTAATTCAGAAAAAGAAATAAAAACACTTAGAGAAAGACTAGGAAATCTTAAATCTGTCAACTCAAAAAAATATTAAACTACAAGATCAACTAACTCTAGCAAATGAATAGATAATTCAATTAAAATCTAATTTATGTGAGGCCAAATAACTTGAGCAATCTCTCAATGGGAGAAGTCTCAAGCTGATGGACATAACAAGCACAGTAAATGCCAGATTAAATGGCAAGCTGGGCTTGGGTGCATCATCAGGTTTGCCCCCCATAATTAAGAAAAATATTCTTTCCACACCCATTAAATTTATTTCTGCAAGGGAAAAGAAAAGATAATAGACAAACCAATTTCTACAAGCAACCCAGAACCCATAGACAAGAGAAATAAAAATCAGAAAATAGTTAATAAAAATAAGGTTCAACAGCATTCGTCGAACTCAGATAGACGAAATGTGGCCTGTTCGTCGAACCCAGATCGACGAACGCTGAACGTAAACTTTAGTAATAACAATTCATCTAACTGCGATCGACGAACTTTATATGGTTCGTCGAGCAGAGGTCGACGAACTTGGGGCGCAGAAAATGACTATTGTCATTCTCTGAGCAGAGATTGATGATCTCAGCCCTATTCGTCGAACTCTGGTCGACGAACTTACAAGAATTCGTCGAACCCAGAAGGACCAAACAAAAATCATTTCTCTTACAGAAATTCTAAGCCAGCTAATAAGACATTCAATCCAGTAGCTGATTGGGTTATTCCACCTAGGAGATATCACCCCTTAGGTTACACATCTCAACCTACCTTATCAGTTATTTCCAGCTTTTCATTTCAACCAAATAAAGGACTCAAGGTAACCTGGGTCAAGAACAATTGAGTTTTTTTTTTCATTACAGGTACAGGTGAAGAGTTGTCCAAGGGTGAGTCAGACCTGGTACTTGGACAGTGGTTGCTCTAAGTATATGATAGGCAACAAGGCAAATCTATCCAATTATAAGTCCAAGCTAGGACCAAAGGTGATTTTTGGTGATTCAAAAAGTGGCTAGTCTGAAGGATATGGAGCAGTAAAGATTGGAACAGTTACCTTCAAGAGAGTAACATATGTAAGTGGACTCAAACATAACCTAATATCCATAAGTCAATTATGTGATGAAGGTTATCAGGTACACTTTAACTCTACCCCTTGTTCTATTATCAATAATGAAAACCAAACTGTTTTAATTAGAATTAGACAAGGTAACATATATATCTAGTAGATTTTATTTCTGCCCAAACTGATGTTTGTTTACTCAATTTCACTAGTAACCAAAATGAGTTATGACATAAAAGATTAGGTCATGTAAACCTTAAGAATATAGCTAGGTTATCTAAAGACAACCTTGTTAGAGGTTACCTTCTGGCTCCTACAAGAAGGAAAACCTATGCAGGGCTTGTCAATTAGGCAAGCAAACTAAAACTACTTTCAAATCCATTAATAAAAGTGATTCACCTAGGATTTTGTATTTGCTTCATGTGGATCTATTTGGACTCATTGTTGTACAAAGCCTAGGAGGGAAGTCTTATACTTTAGTGATTGTTGATGACTTCTCCAGATTCAGTTGGGTAGCCTTTCTGAGAACTAAGTCAGATACATTCAAGGTTCTTACAGATTTTCTCAGGACCATACAGATTGAGTTCTCTACTCATGTTGCATTGATAAGAAGTGATCATGGCACAGAGTTTGAGTCTCTTCTTATGCATGAGTTCTGTGAGAAGGAAGGTATCAGGCAGTACTGCTCAGCTCCTAGAACTCCCCAACAAAATGGGGTAGCTGAAAGGAAAAATAGGATACTCATTGAATCTACAGGCACATTATTGGCAGATGCTTACATGTCTTTATCCTTTTGGGCAGAAGCTGTAAATACTGTTAACTATGCCCTGAATATAAGCCTTATACATAAGCTGAAAAATAAGACCCCCTATGAATTGCTTAAAGGGAAGAAACCTAAAATCACATATTTTAAAGTTTTTGGTTGCATATGTTATATTCACACAAACAACAAGAGATACATTAGAAAGTTTGAGGCTAAGGCTAAAGAAGGGATTTTTCTAGGATATTCCCAAGTAAGCAAGGCCTATAGAGTGTTTAATAAATCCACTCTTAAAATTGAAGAGTCAGTACATATATCTTTTGATGAAGCTAACATGTCTTATAAGGAGAAAGAGATTTCTACCAATAGGTTTTTGCAGGTTCCACAACTATGTGAGTCTATGGATGGACTAAACCTTACCCATGAGGTATCAACCCATCCTTCTCCACAGGTTGCTGAAGATAGTGAAGAAAAAATTCAAGTGGAAGTGGCTGAACTTCCCTCAACAGCTAATAACATTCCTCAAGAGGAATTAATTATAGAAGCTGTTGCTGAACAAACTCCACCAACTGATCTTGTTACACTTAGAGATCACCCCAGATCTCAAGTGATTGGAGACATTTCAGTAGGTGTACAGACAAGGCATCAACTCAACCAAGACTTGGTGCATGCCTGTTTTCTCTCTCAGATTGAACCTCTCACCATCCATGAAGCTGAGCAAGATCCCCACTGGATCATTGCAATGCAAGAGGAACTAAATCAGTTTGAGAGATGTAGAGTTTGGGATTTGGTTCCAAGACCTCATAACTAGCCAGTTATTGGAACCAAATGGGTCTACAAAAACAAGCTAGATGCTCAAGGGAACATAGTGAGAAACAAGGCTAGGCTTGTTGCTCAAGGTTACAGGCAAGAGGAAGGAATTGACTATGACCAAACCTTTGCCCCTGTTGCAAGGTTAGAGGCCATAAGAATATTCCTTGCCTATAAAGCTCACAGGAGATTCAATGTTTTCCAAATGGATGTAAAAAGTGCATTCTTGAATGGAGTTCTTCAAGAAGAGGTTTATGTGGAACAACCTCCAGGTTTTATCTCTCTAACTCAACCCTCTTTTGTACTTAAATTACATAAAGCTCTTTATGGTTTAAAGCAAGCTCCAAGAGCTTGCTATGAGACCCTAGCAAGCTTTCTTTTAAAGAATAAATTTACAAGAGGAATCATAGATAAAACTCTTTTCACTCGACATCATAAGGACCAAATTTTATTAGTGCAAATATATGTGGATGACATCATCTTTGGGTCTACTGATCTCAAATTGTGTAAGAGGTTTGCTGACCTCATGCATTCCAAATTTGAGATGAGTAGCATGAGTGAGCTTTCCTACTTCCTTGGTCTCCAAGTGAAGCAGCTCCCTGATGGTATCTTCCACTCCCAAGCTAAGTATGCTAAAGAGCTTATTAATAAGTTTGGGATGAGTGATGCTTCAGGAATGAAAACACCTATGGCTACCAATGCTGTTGTGGATTCTTATGCAGCAGGGAAACCTGTAGATCAGAAACATTATAGGGCAATTGTTGGATCCCTATTATACCTAACAGCTAGCAGGCCTGATATCATGTTTGCCACATGCCTTTGTGCTAGGGTTCCAAGTGAACCCTAAAGAATCTCACCTTATTTTCTTAAAAAGAATTTTGAGATATATAAAGAGTTGTCCTAATCTAGGACTCTGCTATCCTGTAGAGTCTGAGTTTGAGTTAATTGGATACTCAGATGCTGACTATGCTGGATGTAGAGTGGACAGGAAGAGCATCTCTAGAACTTGCCAGTTCCTGGGTATGAGACTTGTCTCTTGGTTTTGTAAAAAGCAAACATCTGTGTCTACATCAACTACAGAAGCAGAATACATGGCTGTTGGCAGCTACTGTTCACAAATGTTATGGATACAAAACCAACTCCTAGACTATGGTGTCAACTTAAATAATTCAACACTATTATGTGATAATACAAGTGCTATTGCTATAGCACAGAATCCAGTTCACCATAGTAGGACTAAACATATTGAGATAAGACATCATTTCATT
Organism: Platanthera guangdongensis; assembly: GCA_039583875.1. Lineage (NCBI taxonomy): Eukaryota > Viridiplantae > Streptophyta > Magnoliopsida > Asparagales > Orchidaceae > Platanthera > Platanthera guangdongensis. The sequence goes on along the minus strand of CM077166.1, from coordinate 69,437,614 downwards.
AGAGATAATGTAGACAAAAAGAAAATTAACCTAATCCATATTCCTACTGATTTACAGAGAGCAGACATTTTCACCAAACCCTTGGATGAGAAAAATCATCTATTCTTCATAAATCAACTGGGAATGATCAATGGAGAAGAGTTAAATTAATTTCTATCTGCATTCGACGAATTTTCCAGAGTTTGTCGAACGGAGTTCGACGAATTAGGGAAAGTTTGAGAGATTCTCGTCGAACGGAGATCGACGAATTCTCTGTGTGGAAACAATTTTCGTCGACCGGAGTTCGACGAACTTTGCTTCAGAAGATATTTCGTCGAACGAAGTTCGACGAACTGTGTTCGATTCTTCTGAAGGAGATCGACGAATTATCTGTCTATAATTTATTTTGTCGACCTTGGTTCGAAGAACTGTCTCTTTTTCATGGAACGGATATTGTCGATTCATACTCTGTAAAATATTATATCTAGGTTTTCTTCGACCTCCGTCCCGCACTTTCAGTTCTCTTGCTCTTGATCGCCATTTTCTCTGTCTCTCTTGCGGGTCATCAATGGCGATTCCAACGAGCACCTTGGCTGCCATGAAATTCGACACCGGTTTTGACATGGATTTTGCTTCATTCCAACATTCTGACCCAATATTTCTCTACATTCTGGAACTACTAGAGGAACTTGGTCTCAAGGATTTCATGACCAGAAGGATTAAACTACATGCAACTGAAATTAGAGAATGGGTATACACTTCTACTGTTTCTGAAGAAAATGTTCTGACAGGAAATATCGGGAGTAATGATGTTTCTCTATCTCCCGCCGTTCTTTCTGAAGTTTTTGGATTGGTAAATGGAGAAGACGATCTGGATGTAGATTCTGAAGAGTTTACCTTGATGCTGAATCTGATGGGGTTTACCGGGAGTAACCCTAACAGGTTGTTAAAGAAATAACTCTCTGCCGCCTACCAGTTCTTGGCGGACATTGTAGGAAAAGTGCTGATGGGCAAGCACTCTGCGCACGACTACATAACAAGACACTAGTTCCTTATTATGTGCGCAGTGGTCAACAAGAGACAGGTCGATTGGAGTAAGATTTTCTTTGAGTTGATAAAGAAGAAGAACAACAAGAAAGAGGTTTGTTTTGGAAGAATCTTGGGGATATTTCTTCAAGAAAAGGCTGGTGAATTCATGGTCTCCCCGACCATCTTCATCAATGCCAGCAAGTGTCTCACATGCGCTTTGTTTGGCGGATGGGAGAGGATGATCTCCAAGCCATCCAAGGCTTCCTCCTCTTCCATCCCAACTTCTGAGAGCACCAGGGCTGTGAAGGCCACTCCCAACCCTGCAGAAGAGGCAATTCCATCTCCACCACTTGATATCACTAACATTCCAACACCCCCTGCTTCACCTCATAACACATATATACCTACACCACCACAATCTCCCCTTCCACCACATTTATCCACCATTCCATCTTACACCCTACCCTCAGACACCACAATAACAGATGCAATTCTATCTCTATCCCCTCCATATGTTCCCCTCCCTTCCTCCACTTCTCTACCTTCATCAACTCCCTCTCCATCCTTGGAATCCTCCATTGTATCTACAATCCTATCCTTGCTCAATCCCCTCATCAAATATCTCATCCAAGAGGCCATTACACCTCTTGTGACTTCTATTCATTCTTTATTTGCCGAAGTGTCTCTTCTATCTGCTGCCCCCTCTTCATTCAGGGGCCTGGATCCAAGTTCTCCTGAACCCAGGCAGGGGGAGATGCTCACTGATGAAGTAGCAGCAGATGCAGATGCAGCAGCAGCAGCAGATGTAGACGCAGCAGCAGCAGCAGGTACAGCAGACACAGCAGCAGTTCCTTCTACAGTAATTGCAGATGCAAAAATTTTGCCAGAAATTGATTCTGAGATAACTGAATTGATTCATTTTATGGATACTGACATTGACTTATATGAGTCAGTTCCAGAGCAGATCAAATCTGCTGGTGATTTCCATTTAAATTCCACAGTTAATTTGCCTGTTTTGTTGAGAAATTTTGATACTGTATATATGCAGTATCTTCCAGAAGACTTTACTAAGCCACAATTGGCTATTGTGCCCTATACATCTCCAATAAGTCTAGTAGTTGCTAAGCAACTCTGTGACAATTTTGCTCTTCCAGTTGTTGCTCCAACATCTCCAGCTATTCCAGAAGATGTCTTAGTACCTGTTTTTGTTATGGATGATTCACCAATACCAGATTTGGATGAGTTAATTTTGGCTGATATTGAAGAGGAAAATAAGGCAGCAGCTGAAAGCTCTGTCCCAATTACTGTTGATTCTTGTACAGTTTCTTCTTCTAGTATTTCTGAAACTCCAGCTTCTGAACCTTTTGCCCCTCCTCCTGAAAAAGCTTTAATTGATGATAAAGGTTTAAAAGCATTAGATGCTTTATATGATAACCCTCAGGGTTCTGACAGTGATGATGATGATGATGATTATTCAGATGAAGAAGCTTCAAAGAAAAAGAAGAAATTGTTGTCAAAGAAAAGGAAGGCTCCTCCTCCTCCAGATCCTAAGCCCAATCCCACTACTGACACTCCCTACTACATTTTGTACAATGTTACTCCTTACAAGGGAATGCCTGCATGGATGTTGTTATCAAAGAACCAGCAGAAGGAAAGGAAAAGAAGTAGGAGATACTCTCCTCCAGTTCACAGATATAGAAAGGATCCTCCTCCTCCTCCTCCAGCAGCTGGTGTCACTGGCTCTAGCTCTCAGAGATCTGCCCCATGCAAACCTATCATAGATATTTAGGGAGATCCTCTGGAAGCAGCCAATAGAGGTAACAACCTTCAGGTAATCAGCATCAACAGCAACAGCAACAAATCTCTGAAAAACAGAAAGCTGACAGTCCTAAAAGACCTTACTCTCCTCCTATTCCATTTGAAGATCCGGAAATAGCCAATACTGCAAGAATGGCTAGGTTCCAGGAACTTATTAGTCTGTCATTGATCAATAAAGCCAAAGCTGAAGGGAAAGACATTTCAGGTTTTACAACAATGTCAAAGTACAGGAAAGAAGAATTAAAGAGATTTGACAAAGGCAACAAACTTTTCAATGTTGATGATTATATGAAGCTCCATCCTGAAGCAGTTTTCCCCAAAGCTACTTCACTGAAAATCATTAGGGCAGCTGACATGACCATGACTCAGACAAAGGCTTCAAATCCTAACAGAGAAATTATCTTCAAAAAGCCAGGAGAGAAGACAACAGAAGACAAGTCTATGTAGAAAAAGGAGAAGTAATCTTTATTTTGTTTCATTTCTTTCTGTAATTTATTTTCAAACAATGTCTTTTGTTTAAACAAAGCCTGTATATATATATATATATATATATATATATATATATATATATATATATATATATATATATATATATATATATATATATATATCTGTTGCATGTGTTAGTAATTCTCTGCCAGATATATTTCTTTTTCTTGCCTTGTTTATGCTTTGAGTCTCTTAGTGACCTCACCCAAATAGGGGGAGATTGTTGGATCACTAGTTGATTTGGGCTATGTTCACTAGCTTAGGATGTGACCCAACATGTATATCCAGGGTCAAGTTTGTGTCCTAGAGTCTAGGCCAATTCCTTAGAGTCAACTTCAGATGGACCAGCTTTCAACAGACCTTCAGAGAGTCAAGACTTAGAAGAATTCAAGACCAAGTCAAATGAGTTCGACGTTCGTCGAACTCACGTCGACGAAAGGCGTTCTGAGCTCGATGATCTTGAGACATTTCTTTGTGCTGAGCTCGACGATCTTTGTTCTCTGTTCGACAAAGACTGAGTTTCTTCAACAAGCTAAAGTTAGGATAACTCCAGATTTTTTCTAAGTCCAAGTTCAGGCTTTGGTCGACGAACTAGATTCTGAGCTCGACGAACTTGGACCTAAAGCTTACAACTTCTCAGGTTGATTAATGCAGTACTCTACTCGACGATTTCTGCTCGATGATTTGAATCCTTCTCAGTCAGAGACTTTTCAGATTCTAAGTCCACAATCATTCTTCGGTCAACGAATTTGGATCTCTGTTCGACGAATAAAGATTGACAGTGATGATTATCTGTTCGACGAATTTGGATCTCAGCTCGACGAATGAAGATTGTCAGTTCGACGAAGATTGTAGCAGTATTGACAAGATTCCCTAGAAGACTAAGTGTTATTGTCTGGTCAACGAACTCATCAGCTCAGCTTGACGAACTATGAACTCAGCTCGACGATTCTTGTTCTTCGTTCGACGATTCCAGACTAGGTCTTCTCCAGTTTTTCGTCCCTTTTCTTGGCGATGATTCCTGAGCAATTAATGCCAAATCTTCTCAGAATGTTACCGTTTGAACGCGCATTGATCAAGGATTATTTCATGCCATTTTTTCATGGGACAGTTAGGGAAATCATTGATTGCCGCTTCCTTCCCAGGCCGACTGCAATTACCGCTCAAACATTCAAATTTCGAATGTTCCTCAGTCAGTAAAAACTCTCTAAAAACAAAAGATTAACTAGTACTACAACACAAGTAGTGACACAGATATACAGACAGTGATAGAACTGAAGAACAATCTTGCAGAAATAAAAAGTTTTACTACAATCAGCCAAAACCAGAGAACAACTTCAGAAGAAGAAGAAGAACATTCAATCACTATCAAGAGTCTTCTTCCTTCCAGCCTACAGAACAACTTCTGAAGGACAACAATTATTCCATCTGTCAAAGAAGTTCCTGAAGCAGTCTCTGGACCAGGCATTCAAGCTTTTGAAGACTTGTCACCCTGAAGCAGTGCTCCAGATTTCCTGATCCAGTCAAGATCTCAGGGGGAGCAATTTGCTGAAATCAATCCACAAGTCTTCTTAGTTATTATTGAGAAAGAGAAGACCTCATCACCCTTTTTCCATCCTCTGTACAGGGTTTTAATTCCCTTCAAAATTATTCCTGGTTGCAAGTCTCCTACCAAAAGACTTGAGGTTTTGGTTTTTGAGCACCTGAACAAAAGCTCATTGGTGTCAGGCACCTGATCAAAAACCTGAGTGGATTCCTACCAGGGTGGTAGAAGAGTGGATGTACCCAAGTTGGGGAACCACTGTTGGATCCCTAGTTGATTTGGGCTAGATTCACTGACTTAGGATGTGACCCATCATGTATAGCCAGGGTCAATTTGTGTCCTAGAGTATAGGTTAAGTCCTTAGGCTCAAATCCAGATGGACCAGCTTTCAACAAGACCCTCAGAGACTCCAGACTCACAAGTTTTCAAGGCTAAGTAAAGTGAGTTCGACGTTTGTCGAACTCAGCTCGACGAAAGGAATTCTGCGCTCGACGATCGTGAGACAATTCTTTGTGCTGAGCTCGACGATCTATGTTCTCTATTCGATGAAAACTCAGTTTCTACATCAAGCCAATGTCCAGCTTCATGCTTCGGTCGATGAATTATATTCTGAGCTCGACGAACTTGGACCTCAAGTTCACAGCTTATCAGGTTGACGAAGTCAGCTTCTCAGGTCGACGAATGCTAAACTCTACTCGACGATTTCTAGACTCAGAGAATCTGTGTCGACATTTAGGGTGTGTCGACACCAGACGATTTGTGTCGACACCAGGATTTCAGTGGACACCAGCTTATGTCGACACCAGGATTTCAGTCGACACCAGCTTATGTCGACACCACAGGATTTGTGTCGACACCAAGATCAATCTGTCGACACCAACTTTTGTCGACACGGCATTTCAGCAGATGCAGGATATTTTGTCTAAGTCCGAAACTTTTCTCAGGTCGATGAATTTGATTCTCAGCTCGACGAATGAAGACTGTCTATCAGATGAATAAAGATTGTCTGGTCGACGAACTCTATCAAGCTCAGCTCGACGAACTCTATCTCAGCTCGGCGAACAAAAGTTCAGCTCGATGAAATGTGTTCTTTGTTCGACGAATCCAGATTAGGTTTTCTTCAAGGTTCCCGTCCCGTTTCTTGGCGCTGATTCCTGAACATTTAATACCAGATCTTCTCGGAATGTTACCGTTAGAATGTGCATTGACTATGGACGATTACATGCCGTTTTTCTATGGGACAGTTAAGAAAGTCATTGATTGCTGATTCTTTCCAAGGCCGACTGTAATTACTGCTCGACAATCAAAGTTTGAATATTCCTCAGTCAGTGATAGACAGATAGATACACAAAAATAGAGACACAACAAAAGAACGAAATCAAGAAGTGCTAGAGTTCAAGAATTACAATACATCAAACAATCTGATAGATTTTCTGAAGTTGCAGAAGAACAAACATTCTCAAATCACAAGTTCTTGACTGCAATCAGCCTGACCATAGAATATTTTCAAGAAGAAGAAGAACAACCAAATTCAATCAAGAGTCTTCTTCTCTCTATTCGCAGGATAACTTCAAAGGACAACAATCAACCAATCTGTCAAAGGAGCTCCTGAAACATATTCTGGTGCAGGAATTCTAGGTCTTTGAAGACCTATCACCCTAAAGCAGTGCTCTAGTCTTCTTGATACATTCAAGATCTCAGGGGGAGCAAGCTGCTAACATCATTCCACTTGAATCTTCTCTTTGATTGTTGATAGAGAAGATATCATCACTCTCTCACCACCTCCTGTATAAAGGGTTGTCATCTCCCTTCAAAAGTGATTCCTGGTTCACAAGTATCCTTCCAAAAGACTTGAGGTTTGGTTTTTGGGGACATGATCAAAACCCATTGGTGCCCAGGATACCTGATCAACTCATCCTGCAGTGGATTCCTACCTAGGGTGGTAGAAGAGTGGATGTACCCAGATTGGTTGGGGAACCACTATAGCTCCTTGTGTCTTCTAGTTGCTTAGTTTCTTTTGTTTTCTGGTTGTGGTCTGTGATTGCTCTGTGTTTAGTTAGTTGCTGTGTTTACCTTAGTTTAATTGCTTCCCTGTTCACTTAGGTATACAACAAGAGTTGTAAAACGTTTTTAGCAAGCACCATACTCTATTCAACCCCCCTCTAGAGTATATCGGATCTAACCTGCACTTTCAATTGGTATCAGAGCCAGGTTGGTTAAATTACCACACCTTAGTGGTTGCACAGGCTAACACCTGAACCCAAAGATCCCTCTAGTTAGATCTACTTGTTTCAAGTTTGTTACTAGATTTATTTCTTCACAGAACATGGCCCAAAACAAAGATTATGCTAGCACCAAACCTCTAGTGTGCAATCTATCTAAGTTTGCACTTTGGAAGGCAAGGATTAGATTGTACATGAACTCTATTGATGAAGACATTTTTAATTCTGTTTTGATAGTGTGTCCAAGACCCCCAAAAAATACAAGTACAAGTGCTGTTCCACCTCCTTTAGGAATAGATGCAGAATCAAGAAATGGAAAGTGGCAGATGCTAAGGCAATGAATATTTTAGCCCAGACTATGTCTGATGAAATATTTCAAAAAGTAGCTGAATGCAACTCAGCAAAGGAGATATGGGACAAGTTATCTGAGATAGTCTCAGGATCTGCTGATGAGAGAAAAGATAGAAGATCTCATCTCATAACCCAATATAAGAACTTCAAGAAAGGAGAAGCTGAGTCAGTAGAAGACATGTATAATAGACTCAGTCTCATAGTCAATTAACTGAAACATTGGACAAAGAGATCTCATTGACTGAGCTCAATGATAAAATCCTGATGTGCTTCCCAAGCACTTGGGACTCAAGAATCTGGCCAATCAAGGATGCCAGAAGCCTAAATGAGATCACAACTGAAGCTCTCTTGGGCAAGCTCAAGTCTTATGAGCTGCTCATCAAGAATAGAGAAGAAGTGCAGAAGGCTTCTTCACCAGCAGTCAGAAAAGAGAAGTCAATAGATTTCAAAGCATTGAAGGTCAGCCTGAAGACAAGGTCACAGGCAATGAAGAGCTGCTAAGCCTACTGGCCAAAAGGTTTTACAAAATGGCCAGGAAGGACTTCAGGAAAAAGTCTTCCAGAGGGCATGACAAGCCAAGGTATGGTAAATCAAATAACAAAGATATTATTTGTTTTGGATGCAGGAAAACAGCCCACATGGTTTCTGACTGTCCAGAAAATCAGTATAAGGACAAAAAGGACAGGAAAGAAAGAAGAAAAGACAAGCACTTCAGGAAGAACAGCAATGAAAAACCCTCCTCCCGCAAGAACAAACACACCGGGAAGGGGTTTGTAGCTGAAACTTGGAGTGAAACAGAAGATGAATCTGAAGCTTCATCCGGCTCTAGTGATGATGAAGATGATGCTGATGAAAAAGAATTCAGCATGATGGCTATCAATGCCTCACAACAAAATTCTGATGCAGAAGAGTGAGAGTCAGAATCAGAGACTCAATCTGAAGAGGAGCAGGAGAAGACCTATCCAACATAAAAGCAGCAATGGTATCTGGATAGTGGGTGCTCAAAGCACATGATAGGAAATAAGGACAATTTCACATCCTTCAAAGCCAAGCTTGCACCCAAAGTAATATTTGGTGATTCAAACTTTGGACTAACAAAAGGATATGGTGCAGTTCAGATTGGCACAGTCACATTCAAGAAAGTAGCCTATGTGGAAGGACTGAAGCACAACTCGATCAGTATCAGTCAACTGTGTGATGAAGGCTATCAAGTGACTTTCAGCAAATCTTCATGCAAGATCAAATCAGAGGACAACACAACTGTGTTGACAGGTAAAAGAAAAGGTAACATCTATCTTGTGGATTTTCTTTCAACTAAGGTAGATATATGCATGTTTAACTCTATTTGTAGACCTAATGAATTATGACATAAAAGATTAGGACATATAAATATTTGAACCATTGCTAGGCTATCCAAGGACAATCTTGTTAGAGGACTACCTTCTGGCCCCTATAAGAAGGAAAGACTTTGCAGGGCATGTCAATTAGACAAGCAAACCAAAAATAGTTTCAAGCAACTTAATAAGAGTGATTCACCTAGGATTTTGTATTTGTTACACATGGATCTCTTTGGACCCATTACAATACAAAGCTTAGGAGGGAAATCTTATACTTTAGTAGTTGTAGGTGATTTCTCTAGATTCACATGGGTGTTCTTTCTGAGGAAGAAGTCTGATAACTTTAAGTGTTTGACAGAGTTTCTCAAATGCATACAGACTGAGTTCAACACTCACATTGCCCTGATCAAAAAGTGATCATGGGACAGAGTTTGATTCTTTTCTTATGCAAGAGTTCTGTCAAAGTGAAGGGATCAGGCACACTTTCTCAGCTCCTAGAAATCCTCAACAAAATGGGGTAGCTGGAAGGAAAAATAGAAACCTTATTGAATCTGCTACTACATTGTTGTCAGATGTTCACCTTCCTCTATCCTTTTGGGCAGAGGCAGTGAACACCTCCAACTATGTGTTGAATAGAAGTTTAATACATAAACTGAAGGGCAAGACTCCCTATGAATTACTCAAAGGGAAGAAACCTAAAGTAGATTATTTTAAAATCTTTGGTTGTATTTGCTACATTCACAATAATAACAAGAAATACTTAGCAAAATTTCAAGCTAAAGCTGATGAAGGAGTGTTTCTGGGATACTCCATGATCAGTAAAGCTTATAGGGTGTATAATAAATCAAATCTTAAAATTTAAGAATCTGTTCATGTATCTTTTGATGAGACTAACATGTCATACAAGGAGAAAGAAATTTCTACCATAAGCTCTTTGCAAGTTCCACCACTGTGTGAGTCTATGGATGGACTGAACCTTACCCAAGAGGTATCAAATCATTCTACTCCACAGGTTGATGAAGATGGTGAAGAGGAAAGTCAAGAGGAAGTGGTTGAACTTCCCCCAATAGCTAGTATCATTCCCCAAGAGGAATTAAATACTGAAGCTGTTGCTCAACCAACTCCACCAACTGATCTTATCACACTTAGAGATCACCACAGATCTCAAGTGATTGGAGACATCTCAGTAGGTGTACAGACAAGGCATCAACTCAACCAAGACTTGATGCATGCCTGTTTTCTCTCTCAAATTAAACCTCTCACCATTCACTAGGCAGAGCAAGATCCCTACTGGATCATTGCAATGCAAGAGGAACTCCATCAGTTTGAGAGATGTAGAGTGTGAGATTTGGTTCCAAGACCCCATAACTACCCAGTTATTGGAACCAAATGGGTCTACAGGAACAAGTTGGATGCTCAAGTCAACATATTGAGGAACAAGGCTAGGCTTGTTGCTTAAGGCTACAGACAAGAGGAAGGAATAGACTATGACCAAACCTTTGCCCCTGTTGCAAGGTTAGAGGCCATTAGGATATTCCTTGCCTATGCCGCTTACAAGAGATTAAAGGTCTACCAGATGGATGTCAAAAGTGCATTCCTGAATGGAGTACGTCAAGAAGAGGTTTATGTAGAACAACCTCCAGGTTTTATCTCTCCAACTCAACCCTCTTTTGTTTTCAAATTGTATAAAGCTCTCTATGGTTTAAAGTAAGCTCCAAGAGCTTGGTATCAGACCCTAGCATGCTTTCTTTTAGAGAATGAATTTACAAGAGGAACCATAGATAAAAAACTTTTTCACTAGACATCATAAGGACCAAATTTTGTTAGTACAAATTTATGTGGATGACATTATTTTTGGGTCTACTGATCCCAAATTGTGCAAGAGGTTTGCTGACCTCATGCATTCTAAATTTGAGATGAGTAGCATGGGTGAGCTTTCGTACTTCCTTGGTCTCCAAGTGAAGCAGCTCCCAGATGGTATCTTCCTCTCCCAAGCTAAGTATGCTAAAGAGCTTATCAAAAAGTTTGGGATGGGTGATGCTTCAGGGATGAAAACCCCTATGGCTACAAATGCTGTTGTGGATTCTGATGCAGCAGGGAAACCAGTGGATTAGAAAAATTATAGGGCAATTGTTGGATCCCTATTATACCTAACAGCTTGTAGACCTGATATAATGTTTGTCACATGCCACTGTGCTAGGTTCCAAGTGAACCCTAAAAAATCTCACCTTATTTTCCTAAAAAGAATTTGAGATATATAAAGAGTTGCCCTAGTCTAGGACTCTGGTATCATGCAGAGTCAGAGTTTGAGTTAACTGGATACTCAGATGATGACTATGCTGGATGTAGAGTGGACAGAAAAAGTACCTCTAGATCATGCCAGTTCCTTGGTATGAGACTTGTCTCCTGGTTTTGTAAAAAGCAGACATTTGTGTCTACATCAACTGCAGAAGCAGAATACATGGCTGTTGGGAGTTGCTGTTCACAAATGCTATGGATACAAAACCAACTCTTAGATTATGGTGTCAACTTAAATAATTCAACTTTATTTTGTGATAATACTAGTGCTATTGCTATAGCACAGAATCCAGTTCACCATTCTAGGACTAAACATATTGAAATAAGACATCATTTCATTAGAGATAATGTGGACAAAAAGAAAATTAACTTGATCCATATTCCTACTAATCTACAGAGAGCAGACATTTTCACCAAGCCATTTGATGAGAAAACCCATCTGTTCTTTGTAAATCAACTGGGAATGATTGATGAAGAAGAGTTAACCTAGTTTCTGTCTGCATTCGACGAATTTTCCAGAGTTCGTCGAACAGAGTTCGACGAATCAGGGAAAGTTTGAGAGATTCTCGTCGAACGGAGATCGACGAATTCTCTGTGTGAGGGAACAATTTTTGTCGACCAGAGATCGATGAACTTTGCTTCAGAAGACATTTCATCGAACGGAGTTCGACGAACTATTTTCGATTATTCTGGATGAGATCGACGAATTATCTGTCTATAATTTATTTCGTCGAGCTCAGTTCGAAGAATTTTTCTTTTTCGTGGAATGGAGTTTGTCGATTCATATTCTGAAAATCCTATATCTAGGTTTTCTTCGACCTCCGTCCCGCGCTTTCAGTTCCTTTGCTCTTGATCGCCGTTTCTCTCTGCATTTTTCTTGCAGGACATCAATGGCGATTCTCTCAGGTGCTTTGGTTGAAATGAAGTTTGACAATAGATTCGACATGGATTTTAAGTCATTTCAACATTCTGACCCCATCTTTCTATACATCTTGGAACTACTGGAAGAACTCAGTTTAAAGGATTTCATGACCAGGCGCATTAAACTTCATGGAACAGAAATACGAGAATGGTTATATACATCTACAGTTTCTGAAGAAGATGTTTTGACCTGCAATATAGGGAACACTGTTGTTTCCCTTTCTCCCGCAATTCTCACTGAAATATTTGGATTAGTGAACGGAGAAGACAATCTGGAAATGGATTCTGAGGAATTCAAGTGATATGCTGAAACTGATGGGTTTCTCTGGTGACAACCCTAATAAGTTGTTGAAAAAGCAATTATCCGCCGCCTACCAATTTCTGACAGATATTACGGGAAAGATACTGATGCCCAAGCACTCTGCTCATGACTATATTACGCATCACCAATTTCTAATAATGTGTGCAGTAGTGAATAAACGACAAGTTGATCGGAGTAAGGTCTTGTTTGAATTGATCAAGAAGAAGAACAGCAAGAAGGAAGTCTGTTTTGGCAGAATTTTGGGAATATTTCTCAAAGATAAGGCAGCTGAATGTATGGTCTTCCCGAACATCTTCATAAACGCCAGCAAGCGCCTCACTTGCGCTCAGTTTGGCAGGTGGGAGAGGACCATCTCCAAGCCCTCAAAGGCTTCTTCCTATTCCCTCCAAACTTCTGAGAGTACAAGGGCTGTAAAGGCTGCTCCCCACCCCGTTGAAGAGGTTCCTCCATCTCAACCATCTCTTCTAGCACCTCTTCCTCAAAAGAAGCCTCCTCATGTACCTACCCCTCCTTCATCTCCACCACTTGACCTGACAAACACTCAATCTCCACCTCCATCTTCCCCCTCTGCAAGTTCATCAACAACTCACTCCTCTAGATTCCCCTCATGAGACAATACTTCCTACACCTCCTCAGTCTCCTCTTCCCCCACATTTATCTACCATCCCATATTATCATATACCATCAGATACAATCATGCAAGATGCCCCCACTCCATCTCTTATCCCTCCTCCCATTCCATCCCCTTCTCCTTCCCTATTTGATCCATCCACCCACATTTCTTTGCTCACTCCTCTCATCCAATCTTTGATACAAGAGGCCATTACACCTCTTGTGACCTCCATTAATTCCTTATCTGCCCAGATCTCTCTTCTATCTATTGTCCCCTCTTCGTCTAGGGGCCTGGCTCCAGGAATCCCTGAACCAAGGCAGGGGGAGTTACTCAGTGATGAAGTTGCAGCAGATGCAGATACAACAACAGCAGCAGAAGTCACAACAGTTCCCTCTCCAGCAGATTCAGATTCAGCTGAGGATACAACAATTTTGACAGACTTTGATGCTGAGATGATTGAGTTAATTCAATTTATGGATACTGACATTGACTTGGATGAGTCAATTGCTCAAATAACTCCCGTTGGTGCTTTCTATTTAAATCCCATAGTGAATTAATCAGTTTTGTTGAGAAGTTTTGATACTGTACATATGCAATTCCCTCCAGCAGTTTTCTCTAAGCCATATTTGGCTATGGTACCATATACCTCTCCAGCTAGTCCAGCAGTTGCCAAGCAACTCTGTGACAATTTTGCTCTCTCTGCCTCCAGCTCAAAAGTCATTCCAGAAGATACATCAGTGCCAGTTTCAGCACCAGATTTTATTATGGATGACTCTCCAATGCCTACTCTAGATGAGCTTATTCAGGCACACATTGAAGAAGAGAATAAGGCAGTAGCTAATAGCTCTGTCTCTTTTGTTTCTGAACCTTGTACAGATAATTCTTCTCTTGTTGTTGATACCCCTATTCCTGAACCTTCTGCCTCTCCTCCAGCAAAGGCTGTTGTTTCTGATAAAGCCTTAAAAGCTTTGGATGCTTTGTATGAAACCCCTCAGGATTAAGAATCTGATGATGATGATAATGATTCTGATGAGGATGCAGCTAGTAAGAAAAGGAGACTATTGGCAAAGAAGAGAAAGGCTGCTCCTCCTCCAGCTCCGAAGCCAAATCCCAATGCAGACACTCCCTACTATATTCTGTACAATGTGACTCCATATAAGGGAATGCCAGCATGGATGTGGCTCTCCAAAAACCAGCAGAAAGATAGAAAGAGAAGCAGGAGATACTCCCCTCCTCCAGTGCATAGATACAGGAAGGATCCTCCTCCTCCTCCTCCAGCAGCTGGTGTCAGTGGCTCTAGCTCCTAGAAATCTGCCCCAATGCAAACTTATTAGAGACAGACAGGGAGATCTTCTGGAAGCAGCCAATAGAGGCCATCCTCCTCAGGAAGTCAAAGTAAGCAACAGTAGCAGCAACAACAAAGTTCTGAAGTACATAAAGCTGAAAGCCCAAAAAGGCCTCTCTCTCCTCCAATTCCTTTTGAAGATCCAGAGACTGCTAATACTGCAAGAATGGCTAGGTACCAAGAGCTAATTGGTCTATCTTTGATAAATAAAGCCAAAGCAGAAGGAAAAGATATCTCTGGTCTTTCGACAATGTCATAGTATAGAAAGGAAGAGCTGAAAAGATTTGACAAAGGCAAAAAACTATTTAATGTTGATGATTATATGAAACTACATCCAGAAGCAGTTATCCCCAGGGCTATCTCATTGAAAATTATTGGGGCAGCTGATATGACCATGACAGTGGCTCAAGCTCAAGATCCTAACAGAGAAAATATTTTCAAGAAGCCGGGAGAAAAGAAAGCAGAAGACAAACCTCAGCAGAAGAATCCAAAGAAGTAATTTTCTTGTTGATTCATTTCTGTTTGTTATTTGTTTTTAAACTATGTTATCTGTTAAGCAAAGCTGTGTATATATATATATATCTGTTGCATGTGTTATAATTCTCTGCCAGATATATCTCTTCTCTTGCTTAGTTTTTTTGTTTTGAGTCTCTGTTAGTGACCTCACCCAAATAGGGGGAGATTGTTGGATCCCTAGTTGATTTGGGCTATGTTCACTGACTTAGGATGTGACCCATCATGTATAGCCTGGGTCAACTTGTGTCCTATAGTCTAGGTTAAGTCCTTAGGCTCAACTCCAGATGGACTAGCTTTCAACAAGACCCTCAGAGACTCCAGACTCACAAGTTTTCAAGGCTAAGTAAAGAGAGTTCGACGTTCGTCGAACTCAGCTCGACGAAAGGAGTTCTGCGCTCGACGATCGTGAGACAATTCTTTGTGATGAGCTCGACGATCTATGTTCTCTGTTCGACGAAAACTCAGTTTCTACAACAAGCCAAAGTCAGGAGAACTTCAAATTTTTCTAAGTCCAGCTTCATGCTTCGGTCGACGAATTATATTCTGAGCTCGACGAACTTGGACCTCAAGTTCACAGCTTCTCAGGTCGACGAAGTCAGCTTCTCAGGTCGACGAATGCTAAACTCTACTCGATGATTTCTGGACTCAGAGAATCTGTGTCAACACTTAGGGTTTGTGTCGACACCAGATAATTTGTGTCAACACCAGGATTTCAGACGACACCAGCTTATGTCGACACCAGGATTTCAGTCGACCCTAGCTTATGTCGACACCACAGGATTTGTGTCGACACCAAGATCAATCTGTCAACACCAACTTTTGTCGACACAGCATTTCAGCAGATGCAGGATATTTTGTCTAAGTCCAGAACTTTTCTCAGGTCGACGAATTTGATTCTCAGCTCGACGAATGAAGACTGTCTATCAAATGAATGAAGATTGTCTGGTCGACGAACTCTATCAAGCTCAGCTCGACGAACTCTAGCTCAGCTCGGCGAACACAAGTTCAGCTCGACAAAATGTGTTCTTTGTTCGACGAATCCAGAATAGGTTTTCTTCAAGGTTCCCGTCCCATTTCTTGGCGCTGATTCCTGAACATTTAATGCCAGATCTTCTAGGAATGTTACCATTAGAACGTGCATTAACTATGGACGATTACATGCCGTTTTTCCATGGGACAGTTAGGAAAGTCATTGATTGCTGATTCTTTCCAAGGCCGACTGTAATTACTGCTCGACATTCAAAAGTTTGAATATTCCTCAATCATTGATAGACAGACAGATACACAAAAATAGAGACACTGCAAAAGAACAGAATAAAGAAGTGATAGAGTTCAAGAATTACAATACAACAAACAATCTGACAGATTTTCTGAAGTTGCAGAAGAACAAACATTCTCAAATCACAAGTTCTTGACTGCAATCAGCCTGACCAGAGAATATTTTCAAGAAGAAGAAGAACAACCAAATTCAATCAAGAGTCTTCTTCTCTCTATTCATAGGATAACTTCAAAGGACAACAATCAACCAATCTGTCAAAAGAGTTCCTGAAACATATTCTGGTCCAGGCATTCTAGGTCTTTGAAGACCTATCACCCTAAAGCAGTGCTCCAGTCTTCCTGATACATTCAAGCTCTCAGGGGGAGCAAGCTGCTAACATCATTCCACTAGAATCTTCTCTCTGATTGTTGACAGAGAAGATACCATCACTCTCTCACCACCTCCTATATAAAGGGTTGTCATCTCCCTTCAAAAGTGATTCCTGGTTCACAAGTCTCCTTCCAAAATACTTGAGGTTTGGTTTTTGGGCACTTGATCAAAACTCATTAGTGCCCAGGACACCTGATCAACTCATCCTGCAGTGGATTCCTACCTAGGGTGGTAGAAGAGTGGATGTACCTAGATTGGTTGGGGAACCACTATAGCTCCTTGTGTCTTCTAGTTGCTTAGTTTCTTTTATTTTCTGGCTATGGTCTGTGATTGCTCTGTGTTTAGTTAGTTGCTGGGTTTACCTTAGTTTAATTGCTTCCCTGTTCACTTAGGAATACAACAAGAGTTGTAAAAAGTTTTTAGCAAGCAACATACTCTATTCACCCCCCCCCCCTCTAGAGTATATCGGATCTAACTTGCACTTTCAACCACTATAAATTTATTGTGTCGTCTGGTTTCCCTTTTTCTTTTGTTTTGGCTGTGTTGTTCTGTGATTTATTAGGTTGCTGTGCTTATCTCTTTATTTGCTAAACTGTTCACCTAGGATTACAGCAAAAGCTGTAAAAAGTTTTTAGTGAGAACAATACTCTATTCACCCCCCCCCCCCCTCTAGAGTATTTCAGGTCTAACCTACACTTTCATAACACCTGATCATATCCTCTACGATCTGATTTACCCTTTCCGTTTGACCATTAGTTTGCGGATGATAGGCGGTGGAATACCTTAAATCGGTACCCAACCCCTACTGTGAACTCTTCCAAAAGCGAGACGTAAATCTAGAGTCCTGATCTGATACGATGCTAACAGGAACACCATGTAACCTGATGACCTCTTTAAGATATAACTCAACTATATTCTTCATCGAGTACCCAATCTTAAATGGAACAAAGTGAGCACACTTTGTCAATCTGTCGACTATCACCCAAATAGAGTCATGCCCACAGGGATATTATTGGGTATTGTATCCACAACGTACCCGATTTGAAGAAGCCCCTGAACAAGCTAAGGTAAATAGACAATGTATTTGATGAAATCTTTTAAGTTGTGCTTGTAGTTATTCCACGCTAAGTACACACCAATGTCAGGGTGCGTAGGTCAATATACACGGGTCTGCGCGACGTAATCCCTCGTTGAGCAGATCAGTGTGTTGGCCTACGTGTACTCTCTCTATTGGAGTGTACTTATTTTCAAGTACAGGGCTGTGATAATGCAAGAGCAGACAAGGAGCAAGGATGGGTCAAAGAGCAGCTCATGGGTGGAAAGACGAAAAATCGTCTAAGTAATAATCGACGAGAATCACCAAGTGATTCTCGCCGAATCGTCAAGAATCACTGGCTGATTCTCGCCGTCTCTATCCGGCTAAATCAGAGCGTGCAAATCTGTCGCTAAGTCAAAATCGTCGAGAATCACTGGCTGATTCTCGCCGAATGACCTTCGATTCTCGCCGATTTTGACTTAGGCGAATTTCTGAAGCACGCTGGACCGGATCAAATGTTAAGGTGCTGTTTTGAACCAGTTCTAGGGTTTCTTCTGGTGGGACCCACAACGGTCATTATGAAGTATTCTACTGTATAAATACTCGCATATTTTTGAACAGTCGGGGAAGCGATTTAAAAGAGGAAGAAGTCGAGCGTCGACGTGACCTAGATCGTGAAACTTGCTCCGCCGCCGTCGCCGCTCGTGCCAGTTGATCGCCGGCTTTTGATCGTGGTTTCTTCCAGATCTCCCGGCGACAGAAGCTCAGCCAAGCACAGCATCTCACGCGTCTAACCAGAGATCCTTTGTCTCTTGATTCGTAGATCGGGAAAACCTTCCCCTTCCGAATCGATCGAGACGATCGATCCTAGTGTGACCGTTAGAAGATATTGCTAGCTTTGCTACGAAGATTGAATCTCCAAAGAACAGCCACAGCACGCCGTTGTCGCCGCCGATCCCGAGAACCAAGCTGCCGCCCTTCTTGCTGCCGCCGGTTTCGGGAGAGATTCTCTCTAAGTGAGATTTAGGGTTGTGGACTCTTCGTTGACTTCAAGAACATGTCGTCGAACGAAGAGGGACACCCTATTCTCCATAAGTAGTTTGTATTTCTAATACACTCCAATTTCTATTTTGTTGTAAAGGAACGTTGGTTCCTATTTGTAAGGGTTGGGTGCAACCCGTGTTATGGGAGTGGTGACTCCTACGTGTGGAAGGGTTCCTTCCGTTAGTGCAAGGATTGGATTTCAATCCTATTGTTGAAGTGACCGAGTCGTCCCTGGTTGGGAGATAGGTTGAAGGGGGAAAGTGGACGTACCCAAATCGGGGAACCACTATAATTTGCTTGTGTCCTTTCTGTGCTGTGTTGTTTTGTTTTCTTGTGCAGGTACGACTTTAATTCCGCAAAAACGCTGCAAGACATCCCCCCCATAGGTGAAGGTAGTTGACACTAAGTGGACTTTCAAGTGGTATCAAAGCCAGGTTACTCAACAAATAGGTTAACGCCTTGAGTAATGTTAAAAGTAGTGAACATGCAGTAACAAACGGATAGAGTTTTGAATAAATGAAACTTTATTATCCAAAAAAGATATCTATTACAAAGGTATGCCCTCCCTTATATAGAATGGAGGAGAGATGAGAGAATACAAATAAGAGATGTGGGACTAAACATTTACAGGACTAAGCAGACTATACAAAATAAACCGCACAAGCCGCGCGGTTAGACAGAAGGGCTAACCGCACGGCTACCACACGAGAAGAAGAGAGATCGCCAGGGAAGACCGCTAGACCGCCCGGTCTCCAAGCCGGCTGAGACAAACCGCCAGACCGCGCGGTCTTCAACCTGCCAAGACAGACCGCCAGACCGCCCGATCACCAACTTCAACACTCCCCCTCAAGCTGGAGCATATATATCGATCATGTCCAGCTTGTCGCAAACATGAAGAAATGAGGCGGAAACTGGCTTGGTGGAGATGTCAGCCAGCTCTTTATCAGAAGTAATAAAGGGAGTGCAAATTTGTTCCTTTAAGATCTCTTCACGAATGAAATGACAGTCGACCTCAATGTGCTTTGTTCTTTCATGGATGACCGGATTTTTGGAGATGTATATGACTGCCTTGTTATCACAGAACATAGGTAGAGGATGGTTGTAGACCTCTCCTAAATCTAGCATGAGAGCCCGCAGCCATTTTAACTCACAAGTGGTCGACGCCATACTGCGATACTCAGCTTCTACACTGGACCTGGAGACAACAGACTGCTTTTTACTCTTCCAGCTCACCAGATTTCCCCCAACAAAGGTGCAAAAACCTGAGGTTGACTTGCGATCCCATTTGTCATCAGCATAACTTGCATCTGAGTAGGCTTCAATCCTCAGATGACCATTCTTCTGAAAAAGTAATCCTTTCCTAGGCGCTGCTTTGACATACTCCAAGATCCGCAAGGCGGACTGTAGATGACACTCTCTAGGAGCTTGCATGAATTGACTCACCTTGCCCACAACATAGGAAATGTCGGGCCTGGTCACTGTGAGATATATGAGCTTACCAACCAGACGCCTGTACCGCGAACTATCTGAAAGAGGAGGCGAATCATCTGTCCAGGTTTTGTCTTCTCCATGTGCCATGGGGCATCGGCAGGTTTTGCTCCAGTCAACCCTGCCTCTTTTAAAAGATCAAGGGCATACTTACGCTGAGAGAGAACTAAGGAGTCGGGCTTCCGAGAGATTTCGATCCCCAGAAAGTACTTTGGAGAGCCCATATCTTTCGTGATCAGATGTTGGCGAAGATGTCGCTTTGTCAGGGCTACCCCTTCCTGATCATCCCCAGTGAGAAGAATATCATCGACGTACACAGCAAGAACAACCAGCCCCGAGGGAGTTTTGCGAATAAAGAGAGAGTGATCAGCAGAGCTTCGCGCAAAACCAACAGCCGCCACGATGCCGCTGAACTTGTCAAACCAAGCTCGAGGGCTCTGCTTGAGGCCATAAATTGCCTTCTGCAGCCGGCATACTCGTGTCTCCCCCTGAGCAACATACCCAGGAGGTTGCTCCATGTAAACTGCCTCGTGAAGATCACCATAAAGGAAGGCATTCTTGACATCCAGCTGAGAAATCGGCCAATCCCGATTGACCGCCACAGAGAGAAGGACCCGGATAGTGTTGAGACGAGCCACGGGGGAGAAGGTGTCAACGTAATCAACCCCATAGGTCTGAGTGAAACCCTTAGCAACAAGGCGATCCTTATAACGATCCACAGTGCCGTCGGGGCCAAATTTGACCACAAAGACCCAGCGACACCTAACAACATCAGTGCCGAAGGGAGGAGGAACAAGAGTCCAGGTACCCCGCTCTGTGAGGGTCGCCATTTCCTCATCCATGGCCATCTTCCAATGAGGAATAGCAAGGGCCTCCTGGTAGGAGCGGGGTGTGGCAGTGGCAGAGATAGCCAGTGCAAATGCCCTGCGAGAAGGGGTAAGACGATCATAGGAAACAACAGCAGCAAGGGGGTGTAGGGTACACGTCCGCACCCCTTTGCGAAGAGCTATAGGAAGATCCAGGTCAGCCGGTCCCGCGGCATCCGGAGCATCCGTGGTAGAGAAAGCTGGCCCGGGAGTAGAGAGCGACGGCAGCGGAGAGGAGGGAGAGGGTGGTGGAGAAGGGAGAGAGAGAGGTGGAGGGAGAGGAGGGGATGGAGACGGTGTAGGGTTGGAGATTATAGTAGGAGGCGAGGGAACGAAGGGAACGACAGGAGAATCAGAAGCGGGGAGAAGAGGAGAGGAGTCATCCGAGAAGTAGGAGGTATTCTCGAAGAAGGTGACGTCAGCAGAGACGAACTGCTTATGAAGGACGGGATCAAAGCAACAATAGCCTTTCTGAGTGGTGGAGTACCCCAGAAAGACACATTTGGTGGCGCGAGGGGAGAGCTTATCACGGGTGGCAGAAGGGATATGCACAAAGGCAGTGCATCCAAAGATTTGAAGAGGGAGAGGAAACGGGTCCTTGTCCGGATAGAGAATGGAGAACGTGGTTTTGCCGTGGAGAACCGTGGAGAGAATGCGATTGATAAGGTAGCAGGAAAGGAGAACAGCATAGCCCCAATAGGAGCGAGGAACATGCATCTGGGTCATCAAGGGGCGAGCGACATCGAGGAGGTGACGGTTTTTGCGTTCGGCCACACCATTTTGTTGTAAAGTATAGACACAACTAGTTTGATGAATAATCCCATTTTGCATGCAGAAGGTAGAAAAGTCATGACTGGTATATTCTGGGGCATTATCAGATCGAAAAACTTTGATAGAAACACCAAACTGAGTTTTGATCATGAGATAGAAGGACGTCTATACAGAGAATAATTCTGAGCGATCTTTTAATAGTTACACCCACGTACAACGAGAGAAATCATCAATGAACGTAACAAAATATGAACTACCCCGACCAATGGTAAGAGTAGGAGAAGGACCCCAAATATCGGAGTGGATAAGATCAAACGGACGGGTAGAGCCACGAACGTGCTTTGGAGGGAAGGAGGAGCGGTGATGCTTGCCAAGCTGACAGGCCTCACAGTTGAGCGGAGGACTTTGTGGAGGAAGGTGGGGCAGAAGCTGACGAAGAAGACGGGGAGGAGCATGACCAAGGCAGAGATGCCATTGGAGAATATCTGTGGAGGTGGAGGAGAAGGTGGAAAAAGCAGAAATGTTGTCCAGGAAGTATAGGCCGCCACTCTCAGTCCCAGTAGCAATCGTCCATTGGGAGTCCGAATCCTGAAAAGAGCAAGAAGTAGAAGCAAATGTGACAGAACATTGTAATTGCTTGCATAGAGAGGTAACAGATAATAAGTTGCACGGGAACTGGGGTACGTATAGAGTATCCGCCAAGTGAAGAGACAGAGTGACATGAACTATCCCCGTCCCATGGACTGATGATGAAGAGCCGTCAGCGAGAATAACCGGGGGCAACCGATCATGTGTTTCGAGGAGAGAGAAACACTGGAGATTGCCGGTCATATGATTTGTAGCACCAGTGTCGATCAGCCATTTTCCCTGAGTAACAACGTTGGCACGACCAGAAGACGTGACAACCGAGGCGAATGGCTCGGAGGAGGATATGAAAGCCATGAAGGGAGGAAAAAGAACTGCAGCGGTCTCGGTGACAGCACACCAGCGGCAAGAAGGGCCACGACCAAGGTGCAGAGCAAGGCAAAAAGGGGAAGAAGAGGGAAGCACAAGCCGCGCGACTGAACAAGAGGTCGCGGCGACTAACAAGCAGGAGCGGCTAAAGGAAGAAAGGCAGAGAGGCCGCTCAAGCAAGGAAGAATCCGCGCGAACAGAGAGAAAGCCACGGGGAGAGGAAAAGAGAGCAACCTGCGCGAAACCGCAGCGGTATAAAGGGAAGAAGCCGCGCAAACACTAGCGGCCAGGGAACAGACCAAGGCACAGCGGGGAAGAGGTCGCGCGGACTGAAAAGTTCGAGCGAACAAAAGAGAAGAGGAAGCAAGAAGCAGCAGCGACAACAACAAGTCGCAAGCCGGGCGAACAAAAGCAGGCCGCGCAGCTAGGGGAAAACAGGCGGCTAGAAGGAAACAGGTCGCTGCGACAACCAAACCAGTCGCGGCGACGAAGAGCAGCAAGAGAAGAGAAGCAACAAGCCGCGCGAACAGAGTAGCGGGCAGAAGAGAGGACAAGCCGCGAAGACAGGTCGCGAGAAGAAGAAACAAGCGGCGAGAAGTTGAGAGCGCACACAATCAGGAGGAAAAGACCGTGTCCTCTGATACCATGTTAAAAGTAGTGAACATGCAGTAACAAATGGATAGAGTTTTGAATAAATGAAACTTTATTATCCAAAAAAGATATCTATTACAAAGGTATGCCCTCCCTTATATAGAATGGAGGAGAGATGAGAGAATACAAATAAGAGATGTGGGACTAAAAATTTACAGGACTAAGCGGACTATACAAAATAAACCGCACAAGCCGCGCGGTTAGACAGAAGGGCTAACCACACGGCTACCACACGAGAAGAAGAGAGATCGCCAGGGAAGACCGCTAGACCGCCCGGTCTCCAAGCCGGCTGAGACAAACCGCCAGACCGCGCGGTCTTCAACCCGCCAAGACAGACCGCCAGACCGCCCGGTCACCAACCTCAACAAGTAAGTTCCTGCCACTAGTGTCAAGAAGAAGGCAGACTTCTACTATGAACGGACTCAAGTACACAGGCAAGATCCCAGTGTGCACCAAGGTAAACTTTCCTATCTGGAAGGAAAGGATTAGGTTCTACATGGTAGCGGTCGATCCTCGACTCTTCATGATCGTGGAGGAGGGACCTTATGTCCCCACTAAGGCCTCCACCATTGATCCTACCAAGAAAGTGCCAAAGAAAATTTCTGAAATGGACAAGGACGAGATGGTGTTGGTGGGACTTGACAAGAAGGCGCAGAACATTCTGGTCAGCGCGGTCGATGACTCAATGATGCAGAACTTCTGCAACTGCAGGATAGCAAAGGAGATCTGGCACTGCCTGATTATCCTAATGGAGGGCACTGATGAAGTGAGGGATGATCGGAGATCCCTCCTGAACCAGAAATATGAGGCCTTCAGACAAGGGCCTAAGGAAGAGATCGGAGTCACCTTCGAGAACTTCCTCAAGATTGTCAATGCCCTCAAAGGATATGGAGGAGTGTTCACTGATGGTGAACTTAATGATAAATTCCTTAGGTCCCTTACTAAGGAATGGGACACAAAGATCTGCGCCATCCGAGAGTTTGGTAGACTTGCTGAAACAGACCCGCAAATTCTGTTTGGGAAGCTGATGTCCTATGAGCTTCAACTGAACACCAGGAAAGCAGAAGAAGAAGCAGAGAAGGCTGCAGCCAAGGAAAAGACTGTGGCCCTAAAAGCCATTCACTCCAGGAAGGGCAAGGGTGCGGTTTCATACCGTGCCGGGAAAAAGGATGAGGAGGAGGACTTCGAGCCATGCTCCTCCAGCTCGGAGTTGTCTGAGGAAGATTTCTCCCTCATCACCCGAGAATTCAAGAAGTTCCTCAAGATGAGGAATCAAAGAAAGAGAGACGGCTCCTCCTCCAGGCATCAGAAGAAAAATTATTCTTCTGACAGGTATGCTTCTAAACCGAACAAACATCTCTCCTCTGACATTATTTGTTTTGGATGCAATAAGCCAGGACACGTCGTGGCCGACTGCCACCAAGGCAATAGAGAAAAGGGGAAGGGAGAGGAGCACAAGTCCTCTAGAGATAAGAAGAAAGAGAGGAGCTACATCGCCAAAAAGCCAAATACACTGAGTGAGTCTGATTCCTCAGACTCCAGTGATGATGAGGAAGCCTACTTCAGGCTGGTGGGTCGCTCCGACTCAGAAGGAGAATGCCCCCCATTTACTGGGTAGGTAAAAGCTCACACCCCTCTCTCCGACTCTGAATCTGATCCTGAGTCTCAGGATGATGACCCTGAGGATAGCCCTTCGGCCCGTGAAGTGGAGCTCCTCGAGAAGTATGAGCTTTTGCTCAACACTTTTGAGGAGTGTCGTAAGAGATTGAAGGCTGAGAAAAAGGAAGTGAAATTCCTTAAGGGTGAGAGTGTCTCCCTAAGGGAAGAGATCACCAGTTTGATCTCTCTCCGACAGGAGCACCTAGACCTGACTTCAAAGCATTCAGAGTCTCTTAAGCTCCTTGATCTTAAGCAGGAGGAAGTCGACAAGTTGGAAGAACAACTTGCGGCAGAAAGGAAGATCGTCAAGAGCTTCTCTATGCCAAAAACAGTTCTTCCATTAGTTGATACCTTCTCTGCTCAGGCCAAAGGAGCTGACTTGGGGCCTGTAGGGGTATCTGGTTCCTCATCCAGGAGAAACAGGAACCAGAGAAAGAATAAGGGCGCCAAGAAGGCCTCTGCTGGTGAAAAGGGAAAGGCCCCACTCAGTCCTGTTGCGTTCAGAAAGCCTAGCTTTCCCTGCAACCAACATGACTTTGAGTCAACCTTTGTCATCATTTCCGGCCCTCGGTTGCAAAACTAAAGAGCCGATATGATGGTTGGACTTTTCCCCGCAACTTCAGTTAGAGTGTCTTCAAGGCACCTTATGAGGAAATCCACATGGGAAATTATGGTCAATTCTCTAGCGGCCATAATAGAAAGCAGGCACCAAAAGTCAAGCCAATTATACTGAAGGAACAGAAGGTGAAGAAGTCATGTGACTGCAATCACTATGATGCCTCCACCTCCAGATCCAAGGCCCCTGCTGTACCCACCATTCCCAGGGTAAAGCAGGAGCCTAGGAAGAGGTACAACAAATTTGACTGTTTGTGTTGTGGCAAAGTCGGTCACTTTGCCGTGGATTGTTAGTTTAATCCGAGGTATAATGAGACTCCCTATGTTAGCAATGCGAGGCCGACCACGCGTAGGGTTAACCACCCGAGGGGGAGTATGCTAACCAAGAATCTAGGACCCAAGTTCGATTGGGTTCCTAAGGGAAATTAATTTTATTTTGCAGGAATGTCCAAAGGCCACCAAAACTCCAATATGGTACTTGGACAGTGGATGCTCCCGACATATGACTGGGACAAGAAGCCTGCTGCGTGATTACACTCCAGTCGAGAATGGATCCAAAGTTATCTTTGGGGGGTCAGATCGAGGAGTCACCAGAGGTTACGGTATGATTTCCAACGGTATAATCTCTATC
The DNA here is from genome assembly GCA_039583875.1 of Platanthera guangdongensis. Classification (NCBI taxonomy): domain Eukaryota; kingdom Viridiplantae; phylum Streptophyta; class Magnoliopsida; order Asparagales; family Orchidaceae; genus Platanthera; species Platanthera guangdongensis. The sequence goes on along the minus strand of CM077166.1, from coordinate 69,411,468 downwards.
ACCGACGTGGCTTATGTTGAAGGGTTAAACCATAACCTGATCAGTGTAAGTCAGTTATGTGATAAAGGTTATGACGTTAAGTTCTGCAAGGATAAATGCCTGATAATATCATGTGCCTCTTCTGAGACGGTATTATCAGGCATTAGGAGTAGAAATATCTTCTGCTTAGATTTTCTTAGCTTAGATTCATCTACCCCCGTATGCCTAGTAGCAAAAGGCAGTGCATCTCTTTGTGAACAATGACACAAGAGATTGACACATATTAATTACAAGACAATTAATATGCTATTTTCCAAAGATTTAGTGAGGGATGCTCCCATTATTAAGTGTATCAAAGATAGTCCCTGTCCTGCATGCCAGATGGGCAAACAGACTCGGGTTACCTTTAAGGGCATCTCAGACAAAGACTCCTCCAGATGTCTTTATCTTCTGCACATGGACTTGTTTGGTCCAATGCAAGTTCATAGCTTAGGAGGGAAGTCTTATACGCTTGTGATTGTAGATGATGACTCTCGGTTTACCTGGGTGTTCTTTTTAAAATGCAAGTCTGATACGTTTGACATCTTCACCAGCTTTGTCAAGCAGATCCAGAACGAACTTAACTGCTCAGTGGTCAAAATCAGAAGTGACCATGGAACAGAGTTCGCGTCTGGTGCTATGACAGAGTTCTGTGAAGAACTTGGTATCTTTCATGAGTTTTCCTCCCCGCGCACTCCTCAACAAAACGGAGTCGCGGAGAGGAGAAATAGAACATTCATTGAAGCCTGCACGACAATGTTGAATGATGCTTCACTCCCAGAATACTTCTGGGCTGAGGCGGTCAATACGGCTTGTCATGTTCAAAATCGGGCATTGATCAACAAAAGTCATCGTAAGACGCCCTACGAACTACTGAAAGGCAGGAAACCAACCATGTCCCATTTGAGGATCTTTGGTTGCAGATGTTATGTACTGAATAATGGGAAGTACCCGCATACTAAATTTGGTGAAAAATGCTTCGAAGGCATATTCATGGGATATAGTACCCACAGTCGGGCATATAGGGTCTTCAATAAGAAAACCCTAGGGGTAGAAGAATCAATTAATGTTGTATTTGATGAAGGAAGCTTGCTTAACAGCAATTCTTCCAGCGATATTCTTGAAGATGCAGGTGCACGACTTGAACAGTTGAGTCTCGATGAGACCGCTAAAGATGAAACTCCTAAGTACGTCAAAGTTTCCACCTCAACGTCAACTGCGAATGTTGAAGATCAAAATGGAGCAAATCTCTTAGAAGAAGGAGAAGCCCAAGAAGTAGTCGAAGCTCCAGACGCCGGACTTCTAGAGCTCCGGCACGTGAGGGATCATCCTAGAGATCAGATCATCGGAGATCCTCGTGACGGTATCAGAACTCGAAGAGGTACTATTAACGAGATTTTGCATCTTAGCTTCCTGTCACAGGTTGAGCCAAAGAAGTTCGACGAGGCGAACAAAGATGCGGAATGGATTTTGGCCATGTAAGATGAACTGCATCAATTCGAACGATGCAACGTTTGGACGCTGGTTCCCAGACCACAAAAGCAAAATGTGATTGGCACCAAGTGGATCTTCAGAAACAAACTGGATGAACATGGTGTCATCATAAAGAACAAGGCCAGGCTGGTGGCTCAAGGTTACAGACAGGAGGAGGGGATTGACTTCGACCAGACCTTTGCACCAGTGGCAAGGCTCGAGGCAATCAGATTGTTCCTGGCGTATGCTTCACACAAAGGATTCACAGTCTATCAAATGGATGTGAAATCAGCATTCTTGAACGGAGACCTGAAAGAGGAAGTATACGTCGCTCAACCCCCAGGTTTTGTCAATCCTACTTATCCCAATCATGTATATTTTCTTAATAAAGCTCTATATGGTTTAAAACAAGCTCCACGAGCTTGGTATGAGACTTTATCTATTTTTCTTCTTGAGAACAAGTTCTCTAGAGGTAAAATAGATAAGACATTGTTAAGACATTGTTTCTCAGGGAAGTCAAAGGCAAGATTTTGCTGGTGCAAATCTATGTCGATGACATTATATTCGGCTCAACCGACAACAATCTTTGCAAAATGTTTTCTAAACTTATGCAAGGAAAGTTTGAAATGAGAAGTATGGGAGAGCTAAAGTATTTCTTGGGACTTCAAGTGAAACAGTCTGAGGATGGAATCTTCATCTCTCAGACGAAGTTCACAAATGAACTCCTCAAGAAATTCGGTATGGAGAATGCAACCTCTATGAGGACTCCAATGGGATCCACTATGTCTCTGGATAAGGATGAGAAAGGTAAACCTTTCGATTAAACCAAATACAGAAGCATCATTGGATCCCTGCTCTACCTTACTGCCAGTAAACCGGATATCATGTTCTCCACATGTGTCTGTGCCAGATATCAGGTGAACACTAAGGAATCTCACTATGTCGCTGCAAAGCGAATTCTAAGATACCTTAAAGGTACTCCCAATCTTGGCTTGTGGTACCCGAGAAACAATGATGTCGAGCTAATAGGTTTTTCAGATGCTGATTTTGCAGGGAGTAGGGATGACAGGAAAAGCACTTCCGGGATGTGTCAATTCCTCGGAAGAAGGCTTATCTTATGGAACAGCAAGAAGCAGAATTGTGTAGCAACCTCCACAGCAGAGTCTGAGTACATCTCGGCAGGAAGCTGTTGCGCACAACTCATATGGATCCGAAACCAGTTAGCCGACTACGACCTTCAGTTCAAGGAAGTACCAATGTACTGCGACTCCTCTAGTGCAATTGCAATTGCCAATAATCCGGTATCGCACAGCAGAACGAAGCATATTGAAGTGCGCTACAACTTCATTCGGGAGCACGTGGAGAACAAGGACATCTCTCTCTGTTATGTCCCCACGGACAAGCAGATTGCTGATATTTTCACAAAGCCCTTAGACAAAGCCAAGTTTAATCTTTTCAAAACTGAATTGGGGATGCTAAACTATGAGGAATGAAGACTACAAAAGCTCCAGGCTCGTGCATCTAGGGGGAGCCTCTGCCAGGAACTCAAGTGTGAGCACAGGTGCAAGAACTGAGGGGGAGCAAGGGGTCAAATGCAACAGACCCAGATTTGCAGAAGCCGAAAAGGGGGAGATTACCCTCTCGGCTAAGGCTAAGGTGGCTCCAAGTTTGCTCTCAAGTAATTGGTATTGGTAATGAATATCTCTCTCAACTCAATTTTAAGTTTATGATTTTCATTCTCATATGCTCTATTCACCTTAGCTTGTAGGGTTTAGGCTTCTTCAAATAGGTGGAGATTGTTGGGTATTGTATCCACAACGTACCCGATTTGAAGAAGCCCCTGAACAAGCTAATGTAAAAAGACAATGTATTTGATGAAATCTTTTAAGTTGTGCTTGCAGTTATTCCACGCTAAGTACACACCAATGTCAGGGTGCAGTAGGTCAATATACACGGGTCTGCGCGACGTAATCCCTCGTTGAGCAGATCAGTGTGTTGGCCTACGTGTACTCTCTCTATTGGAGTGTACTTATTTTCAAGTACAGGGCTGTGATAATGCAAGAGCAGACAAGGAGCAAGGATGGGTCAAAGAGCAGCTCAAGGGTGGAAAGACGAAAAATCGTCTAAGTAATTATCGACGAGAATCACCAAGTGATTCTCGCCGATTCGGCGAGAATCACTGGCTGATTCTCGCCGTCTCTATCCGGCTAAATTAGAGCGTGCAAATCTGTCGCTAAGTCAAAATCGTCGAGAATCACTGGCTGATTCTCGCAGAATGACCTTCGATTCTCGCCGATTTTGACTTAGGCGATTTTTTGAAGCACGCTGGACCGGATCAAATGTTAAGGCGCTGTTTTGAACCGGTTCTAGGGTTTCTTCTGGTGGGACCCACAACGGTCATAAAGAAGTATTCTATTGTATAAATACTCGCGTATTTTGAACAGTCGGGGAAGCGATTTAAAAGAGGAAGAAGCCGAGCGTTGACGTGACCTAGATCGTGAAACTTGCTCCGCCGCCGTTGCCGCTCGTGCCAGTTGATCGCCGGCTTTTGATCGTGGTTTCTTCCAGATCTCCCGGCGATAGAAGCTCAGCCAAGCACAGCGTCTCACGCGTCTAACCTGAGATCCTTTTCTCTTGATTCGTAGATCGGGAAAACCTTCCCCTTCCGAATCGATCGAGACAATCGATCCTAGTGTGACCGTTGGAAGATCTTGCTAGCTTTGCTATGAAGATTGTATCTCCAAAGAACAGCCGCAGCACGCCGTTGTCGCCATCGATCCCGAGAACCAAGTCGCCGCCCTTCTTGCCGCCGCCGGTTTCGGGAGAGATTCTCTCTAAGTGTGATTTAGGGTTGTGGACTCTTCGTTGACTTCAAGAACACGTCGTCGAACGATGAGGGACACCCTATTCTCCATAAGTAGTTTGTATTTCTAATACACTCCAATTTCTATTTTGTTGTAAAGGAACGTTGGTTCCTATTTGTAAGGGTTGGGTGCAACCCGTGTTGTGGGAGTGGTGACTCCTACGTGTGGAAGGGTTCCTTCCGTTAGTGCAAGGATTGGATTTCAATCCTGTTGGTGAAGTGACCGAGTCGTCCCTGGTTTGGAGATAGGTCGAAGGGGGAAAGTGGACGTACCCAAATCGGGGAACCACTATAATTTGCTTGTGTCCTTTTTGTGCTGTGTTGTTTTGTTTTCTTGTGCAGGTACGACTTTAATTCCGCAAAAACGCTGCAAGACACCTATTCCCCCCCCCCCCATAGGTGAAGGTAGTTGACACTAAGTGGACTTTCAGATATTTTGGCAGACCGATAATGAAATCCATTGAAATACTCTCTCATTTCCAACTTGGAATATCAAGCGGTGTCAATTTACCACCAGGCCTTCTGTGATCAGCCTTAACGTGCTGACATGTATAACATTCCAATACAAACTTTGTGATGTCATTCTTCATCCCTGACCACCAAACTATTTTCTTTAGATCTTTATACATCTTAGTGGAACCAGGGTGGTAGGCTATACTGGAACTATGAGCTTCAGCACAGATCTTAGCTCGAATATCGCCAAAGGCGGGGACGCAAAATCTACCCCGATACTTCAGGGTGCCCAACTCGTCCACAGAGAAATCGAGTAGCTCTCCCTTCAAGGTTCTATTCCGGAGGTGCAAAAAATCAGGAACATCCTTCTGATGTGCTCGAGTAAGGGAAATCCAAGAGGGTTCTTCTGCTTCTAGACTAGCAGGCACAGTACTACTCCAAACCTCAATATCCATCAACAAAAATTCTTCTATCAAGGACTGCACCGACAGATTAAAAATCTTAGCGGTCTTTCTACTCAAGGCATCGACTACTACATTAGCCTTTCCTGGATGATAAAGAATTTCCACTTCATAATCCGCCACGTATTCTAACCACCGACGCTGACGCAGATTTAGTTCCTTTTGAGTGAAGACGTACTTCAAACTCTTATAGTCTGTATAGATCTTGCACAGTGCGCCATATAATAAGTGTCTCCAAAGCTTCAACGCATAAATTACGGCAGCAAACTCTAAATCATGCGTAGGATAGTTTCTCTCGTGGATGTTTAGTTGTCTCGATCCATACGCAATCACATTACCATCTTGCATTAAAACACCACCAAGTCCGATATGTGACGCATCAACATACACAACATACTCAACTCCTTCAGTAGGTAAGGTTAAAATTGGAGCAGTACATTATCTCTTCTTCAACTCTTGGAAAGCCTCTTCGCACTTATCACTCCAAATGAAAGCAGTATTCTTCTGAGTAAGTCTAGTTAGAGGAGCAGACAACACCAAAAACCCCTCCACGAATCTTCTATAATAACCATCCAGGCCCAAGAAACTCCTAATCTCCTTAGGTGTAGAAGGTCTCTCCCATTCCATTACCGCAAAAATCTTGGTTGGGTCTACAGAAATACCGTCCTTGCTTACCACATGACCCAGAAAGGACACCCGAGGTAACCAGAACTCACACTTGCTCAACTTCGTATATAACTTATGCTCCCTCAGTATCGACAAAACCAAAGACAAATGTTGAGTATGCTCCTCAACACTGCTGGAATACACCAAGACATCATCTATGAACACAATAACAAATCGGTCCAAGAAATCTTTAAATACCTGATTCATCAAATCCATGAAAGCAGAGGGTGCATTGGTTAAACCAAAAGACATCACCAAAAACTCATAATGTCCATGCTGAGAACAGAAAGCGGTTCGGGGAATATCTGCCTCACGATTCCTCAATTAGTGGTAGCCTAAACGAAGATCGATCTTTGAAAATACCGAGCTACCACGCAATTGGTCGAACAAATCAACAATCCTTGGCAGGGGATACCTATTCTTAATGTTTACCTTGTTCAATTCCCTATAATCGATGCAAAGCCTCATCGATCCATCTTTCTTCTTGACGAACAAAACAAGAGCACCCCATGGAGAAGTACTTGGTCTAATAAAACCACAACTGAGCAACTCATCGAGCTGAGTACGCAACTCGTCCAACTCACGCGGAGCCATACGGTATGGTGCTTTAGCAATAGGACGAGTACCTGACTCGAGGTCTATCACAAACTCTATCTCCCTTTCCGGAGGAAGTCCTAGAAGACTATCAGGAAAGACATCTGTAAACTCTCGCACCACCGAGACATCCTCAAGACGTGGCATAACAAAAGCTGTCTCCAGAGCAGAAATAGAAACCAAAAATGTCTCGCAACCAGACTCTATAGCACGACAAGAACCTACCGCAGAAATGACAGGAGAAACTCTGTCCTGAAATCCATAGACGCTCATAGGTTGTCCATCGTCCATTATGAAATCCAATCGCTTAGCCTTGCACTGGATGACCGCATCATACTTGGACAGCTAGTCCATGCCAGAATCGCGTCAAAATCAGACAGATCCAAAATCATCAGATCCGCAAAGGCTAGAAAATTGCCAAGATAAATAGAGCATCTCAGGACTCCTTGGTTAGATATCACAGAATCACCGGAAGGGAGCTTGACATTGAAGGAGCCTCCCAAGTGGTCCACACTCAGGCGATGTTTATCAACAAATCTTCGGGCCACAAAGGAATGGGTGGCACCTGAATCGAAAAGAACGCGGGCCCACCTATTCCGCACCTTAAACTCCCCTAAAACCGTAACATACATAAATAAACGAATGATAACTAGGGCAACAACGATAACTAACGAGGATAAGTTAAACTGAGGCTAACGTGATATCACTTGCATAAAGGTTTGGGCTTCCTCTGTAAGACCCCCCCCCCCCTTACCAAGGAGGGCTACCGGGTCTTATGCCCAGAACCGCCGTCTTACGGTGGCACTAACTCACGGGTTAGTCGACACCGCAACACGCCGATCCTGCCGGCTAGTACGATCATTTAACCTGTAGGCCAATATGAGAAGAAAGAAGTAAAACTGTATATAAAACCATCAGTACACAAGCCACATAGTACAATCATATAAATGAAATGAAAATTACATCACTATAGTCCACCGAAGAGTACAAATGAAAGAGTAAAAAGGGCTTATGCCCAGTACATCAAAATCACTCTCTCACAAAATAATAAATGCGGAAGCTAAATTAGAACATCAGATCTCGTCCCACCTGAGGACGCACAGTAGTGGTAGTAGCCTGCTGAAGCGGTATCTGCTCCTCATGTCCTGGAACCTCGACGTGCTGGTGCTCCATCTCCACGGGCTCCTAAAAATAGTTGGTCAACGACCATTAGTCAAAAAGACTAAGTCGTTTCCTCAGCACCTTGCCCCGCAGCTCCTAGGCACCGAGCGGGAGGACGAAGCGGAGGACAACAAAAGGGGTAGCAAAGTGGAAGCAGGTGACAGTATCTAACTAGAGTTGTAATAAGTAATGTAGTTCTACTCTAGCAGTTCTAAGTACGGTACAAGTAATAAGTAAGAGCAGTGCAGTAAAGGAAAGTAAAGAACAATAACATGAATAAGTAAATAAACTAAACTACCACTATACTATCATCACAAACGTACCCTAACTTATATAAATGCCCATACAAATATATAAGTTAGGGTTTCCAGGAAATTTAACTTATCATATAAAAGAGCCCATACTAATTTATATGATAAGGATCTATGAAGCGTATGACCTAATATGAATGAATGATATGATGCAATTTTATGCGCAGGCAAGTGCAACTAACACACAACGACTCTGTGATCAAAGACCTTTAGTTCCCACTTTTTGAGAGCTAGCATCACTCTCGGGTACCACCGCTGTGGCTACGGCAGCAGCGGAGCGGGTGTCTCCGCTTCTAGACCGGTATGCACACTACCAAGCCTTAGACCCCTCTCATACGCCTCTGTACACATCCAAGGTGCACTCTAGAGTCGCGCGTACGTACTTTGCTGACAAACCCGTCAGTCTTGTTGGGTCGGATGTGTGTTATCGGGGATCGTCCTCCAGACCGCAGTGTAAAACAACCACTGGCCCCTCTAACTCTCACAACCGCCTAGTGCACCGTACTGTCATCGGTGTGACGAACGGCCAGTACCGCATGCCCCGCCACAATATTTATGCACATGCAAGTAATTCATACCGAGCCTCCCGCTCGCAGGACCAAACCCGTCCTGAATCCCTCAAACCCAAACCCGGGTGAGAACGCACATTAGTGCCTTTATACCAACTCCCTCAAACCACAAACGGGTGAGATCGCACATCAGTGCCTTTATACCAACTCCCTCCAACCCTAAACGAGTGAGCATATATCATGAATCTCTCTAACCCTACACAGGCGAGAAGGTACAACAATGTCCTAACCTATTAAACTACTCTTGTCTACGGTTTATTATACTTAGAGATTTAAGGTTAATCCCAGGACTGCCCCCGGTATTCCCTGTGAAGGGCTCTCAAGGGGCACTAGGAACTGTGTTGGGATTACGCCCAGCGTTCCCTTTCGCAAGGATACTTATTTTAGTTGATGGCTACCCATGTATCTCCCCAGCTCTACTTATTGCTCTAGTACAACCCTAGTGACTTAAGGTGTTACCGGGAAGCTGACGGTCTTCCGCCGACCCCCACTCCAGTTGCTAACTAAGACTTGCACTTTTGATCCCTCACTAAGACAACTCTACCCACCAGGGTTATTCATGTTGAACTCTCTTATTTCTGCCGATAATCAATGCCCTGGTAACCCTTAAGGCAAGACCTATTTGTGTTATATGCAGACCATGTCTTATGATTACCCTAAAAAATGTGATCTTCCAAACCTTAAGGCATCTTGCCTCTAAATATTTATCCTAGGGTGGTATGGACTAAGGGAACTACCCTATGAATACTCATAATTTTTCTTGGCCAAATAGTCCTTTAATTAAATCTTTTAATTTAAACACTAGGTCACTTTACACATGAAGTAGTATGATTAAATATCCACTGACCTAGGAAATTTTTCCTGAGATGTATATTGATAAAATATTGCTGCCTACAGAGTTTCATAATTTTCCTTTAATTATTTATTCCCATTTCCTATTTAATATCAAAATCACACAAATTCCATTTTCCAAATGAAGTATAGGCATTATGTAATCAAAACTTCCAGGAAAATTACAGAACTTTTAGAACACTAATTTATGACTATTGGCAGAGTATTATCAACATTTATTGTGTAATGGCCTATAAAATTCCATTATAACATATTTACCAAAAATGCCATTGTATTAATTTAACAACTAACAATGCATCCCTTAATTCTGAGAAATTCATACAAAACTAATATTAACATTTTATAGCAGTAGAATAAATTCCAAAGTTTTCTGAAGTAAATATCCATCATTTCATGAATTAAATAAGATAAGGGTAAAATGGACAATTTAAGATATCTAATCCAAACGTTCTTCAAAACAGAGGGATCATATTTTTCCTAAGTCAAATGTGACATTATATAGGCCTTGGCAAAATTTTAGGATTTGTACTTGAGGAAAACCTATTTTCCAATTTTATTTCCAAAATAGCTATATTTAAAATAAATTCAAATAAATGGAATTTTTGATTCCAAAAATTCCATGATTAATTTGAGGGATGAAATTTACCCTAATGATCCACTCTAAATAATTCCAAGACCTTTTCATGTCACCATTGGGCTAAATACACCATATTTGAGTTTTTGCTATTTGCACACCAATGCAAAACATAAGCTAACACATGCAAGTGGATTCTCCAACATGCATTGAACCCAAGGTGCTGAAAATTTTATCATGCACCAAGGATGTCCCCATTGACCTACCACCAAGATTTGGGACCATGGGGAGGTGTAAAACTCCTTATATTTCATTTATTTGTATTTTGATATTTTGTCAACAACTATAGGAAAATGTTCTCTAAAAATTCCTAATTTTTGGCAGGGGCTACGTATGCCCTAATCATGCATGTGCCCAAAAGTTGGGGTCATGGTGAATAATGGTTTGACCTGGGCATCCAATTTAATTTCTGCCCTACTCTAGGACCAGTCCTAGGAGAAATGTCCTACAGGACTGTACACTACACCAAATCACATGTTTAAGGTGGCAAATTAAAGATAAAACCATCAGCTACAATTTGCATTGAGAGACTAAGTTCTGGAAATGCCTCTAAGAGGCCTAAAATTAACATGCAAAGTGGCTGTAATAATGTGACAGAATCTACACTATTCATCATATATTAATTAAATCATTTAAATACCCTGCACGAATCTTAAAGCCGGAAACCGACGGGATCGGTTCGTCGTACCCAATGGATGGACGGCTACGATTGCATTTTCCTGGACGATGTTGGCTGGCGTTTTCCGGCCAGCTGAGCCACCACCACCGCCGGCGGATATCGCCACCACCTTCATTAAGGTGGGGGCTAGCGTTTCCCGGCGGTGGGGCCGCCGGAGTTGGCTGCTCCGGCGAACCCGAGCAAGAATAAAAAGCTCGGTTTTCTCCACTTAACTCTCATGGCATCGGGCTCGATTGAGCACGATATCTCCCTAAATAGATCTAGAAGTCTAGTACAGGAAGAGGTGAGGTGAAACGCACTTGAATTGGGGCTTGGCTGCGGGTCAGGCAGCGGTTTGCCGTGGTGGTGGTGCGCCGGCGAGCTCCACCCCGAAAACTCGATTCTCCACCATTCTCCATGATCCAGCACTCGATTTCCACTCTCTTCTATCTCCTGAAGCTTCTGGTGAGGTCTGTTTGGACTGATCTTGGCTGTACATGGAGATACACCTAAATTGAGCTCGGTTTGAGCTTTGTTTGCTCCGCCCAGCTGCCAAGTGGCACACAGCCCTGGTTTTCTGCTGGAAATGAAGAGAGGAGGTCGGCCACCTAGTTTTGGGCAGTTAAAATCATCTGATGGGGTGGCCATGTGGCCACCATTTCCTCTCTTTTCATTTTCTCTCTCCTCCTACCCTTAAAATCCCACTTTTACCCCCCTTGCATGTATTCTCTCTCCTGATTTAGAGGGGTAGGACTGGTCTTGTTCACTTGGGCTGGCCATGGGCCAATTTTGGTGGGCTTGGTTCAAGAGAAAATGGCTTGGTCTTCATTTCACTCCTTTAGGTCAATTTGTTGACTTGTTGACTTGGGGAGTTGACTTGGCCAACCATGGTGGGTGGGCTGACCCTACTTGGTGGAAATGGGTCTAGTGGCACCACCCAACTTGGGTTGGGTCAAGGGGGTGCCCTACTTAGGCTAATTGGGCTTATGAGTGTGGGTTTGACCAAATTAAGCCCAAGGTTGACTTTGGTCAATTTAGGTCAAAGTGTTGACCTAGTGATATGCCCTAAGGTCCACTTAGATTGTCTTTAGGGTTAGGGCAATGTGGTGGGGTCATGGAGTGGCTAGGGTCCCCACTTAGGCTAGTTTGACCTAGTTTGACTATGGTCTTATAGTGGGCCCCACATGGTTACCACCCACTACCTAGGGTCAAACATAGTTGGTCTTCCTTAAATATCACCCAGGCCTAACCCAATCTAAGTTGAGCGGTGCAGAAGTAACATGGGATGTTACAAATTCCAATAAACAAGAAAATAATTTCGTCCCCGAAATTTAAGTTCGGGTCTACGGGGTTCTACTTGCAAGAATCATCAAGAAATTTAAAGACATAACTTAAAAGTACCTGATGCGAATAGCTCCGGGTGTTGTTCCAGCATCAGATCCCTCGGCTCCCAAGTGTGCTCCTCCCGTCCATGGTTGGACCACATCATCTTCACAAGAGGGACCTTCTTCTTCCGCAACACTCGGATGGCTGTATCGTCAATCCGGATCGGCTCCAATCTCACTGATCTGTTAGGCTCTACCGGTCCGGCTGTAGTAGTAATGTGCTGCTCCGGCCGAAGGAGAGCTCTTCGCAAGGAAGAGACATGGAAGATGTCATGTAATGCACCCAACTCCGGTGGCAGCTGCAGTCGGTAAGCCAAGGGGCCGATCCGCTCCAGGATCAGGTATGGCCCCATGTATCGTGGACTGAGCTTCTTGTGCCTCCGCACCCGAGAGACACCATGTACTGGACGTATCTTCAAGAATACCCTGTCTCCAACCTGGAACTCCACCTTCCGGTGTTGAGCATCATAATACTTTGCATGCCTGCTCTGGGCCTCTAGTAGCCGATCTCTGATCAATCGAATCTGAGCCTCAGTATCCTCTATATAATCAGATCCAAGAGCCCTGGTATCCACATCCTGAACCCATGATAGCGGTGTCCGGCATCTCCTCCCATAAAGTGCCTCGTATGGAGCCATCCTGATGCTAGCCTGGTGGCTGTTATTATACGAGAACTCAATCAATGGCAGCAGCCTCTCCCAAGGCTTCCCCGTATCCAATATGCATAGTCTGAGCAGGTCCTCCATGGTCTGGATGGTCCGCTCGGTCTGTCCGTCGGTCTGCGGATGGAAGGCGGTACTAAAAGTAAGCCGAGATCCCAAGTAAGCATGCACGACCCTCCACTCGCTCGAAGTGAACCGACCATCATGGTCCGAAACAATTGTCCTGGGGATGCCATGATATCTGACGTACTACTCCACAAATAATCTCACCAGAACTGCAACTGGGGCATCCTTTCGAACTGGAATAAACCGCGCTACCTTGGTCAATCTATCCACTATAACCCATATAGAATCATGCCCAGAGTGGGAGCGAGGCAATCCGTGTACAAAGTCCATAGCAATGTCCTTGAACTTCCACTCTGGAACTGGCAGTGGCTGTAGTAAACCTCCCGGGCTCTTGCATTCTGCCTTCACACGCTGGCAGGTCTCACAATGGGTCACAAAATCCGTGATCTCCCTCTTCATCCTGGGCCAATACATAGACCTCCGCAAATCTGCCCACATCTTGGTGATGCCGGGGTGCACTGAATATCTCGAGCAATGTGCCTCTCTGAGTATGTCCTCCCGGATACTGCCCCCTGCTGGTATGTAGATGCGCCCCCGGAACCGAAGAAGATCATCCTGTAGCATGTAGTCCTCGACCTTGCCCCTCTCTAGGGCACTGAAAATCGGCTGTAACGCAGCATCCAGCCTCTGATGTGCTCGGATGCGCTCCTGTATATCATCGTCACTGATCACTGAGCTCAAATACTCTCTATATACTACTGGCTCGATCTCGGACACCATGGTAATGTGCATGTCCTCCATCATCTGTAGCAGCTCTATAGACATCAATCGGGGCTCCGGTCCAGAAGTGCCGGCCCTCCTGCTTAAAGCATCTGCTACCGTGTTCGCTTTCCCCGGATGATAGTGGATCTTGTAATCATAATCACAGAGGAACTCCAGCCACCTCCTCTGTCTCAGGTTTAGGTCCTTCTGCGTATCGATATACTTGAGATTCTTGTGATCTGAAAAGATGTCACAATGAATCCCGTATAAGTAATGCCTCCATATCTTTAGGGCGAAAACCACAGCCCCGAGCTCTAGGTCATGTACTGGATAGTTATGCTCATGCTTCTTCAACTGTCTCGAAGCATAAGCAATAACGTGTCCATGCTGCATCAGGACTGCACCCATCCCCTGATAAGAGGCGTCCGTGTAGATCTGGAATCCTTCGCTCCCGGATGGAAGCGCAAGAATGGGGGATGAGATGAGTCGGTCCTTCAGCTCCTGAAAAGCCGTCTCACACCGCTATAACCAAACAAAATCTGTGTCCTTCTTCGTCAAGGACCTGAGGGGGAGTGTTATCCTCGAGAACCCCTCCACGAACTTGCGATAATACCCAGCTAGTCCAAAGAAACTGCGGATGTCAGATGCGGTCTTCGGCCGTGGCCAATCCCTCACTGTCTCTATCTTGGCTGGGTCCACTGCTAACCCAGCCCCACTGATCGTGTGCCCCAGGAAAGCCACCTCCTGCAACCAGAACTGGCACTTTGAAAATTTTGCGTACATCTGGGTCTCCCTCAGCCTCTGCAAGACCTGTGCCAGGTGCTCCGTATGCTCCTCCTGAGTCCGAGAATATATAAGGATGTCGTCGATGAATACAATCACGGAGCGGTCTAAGAAAGGCTCGAATACACAGTTCATTAGATTCATGAATGCGGCAGGAGCATTCGTGAGCCCAAAAGGCATCACCGTGAACTCGTATAATCCATAGCGTGAACTGAATGTCGTCTTCGGTATGTCCTCTTCCCTGATACGGAGCTGGTAGTAGCCGTATCGCAAATCTAGCTTGGAGAACCAGAAGGCTCCCTGTAGCTGGTCAAATAACTCATCTATCCGAGGCAGAGGATAGGTATTGCGGACTGTTAACCGGTTCAGCTCCCGGTAATCTATGCACAGTCGTAGTGATCCGTCCTTCTTCTTCACAAAGAGAACTGGCGCTCCCCATGGCGATGAACTGGGCCGCACAAATCCTGACTCGACTAGCTCCTGTAGTTGAGTCCTAAACTCTGCTAACTCCCTGGAAGCCATCCTGTAGGGTGCCCGGGACACCGGCCTCGCTCCCGGTACTAGCTGAATCCTGAAATCCAAGTCTCTAGCAGGTGGTAGCCCGGGCAATTTCTCCGGAAATACGTCGGAGAAGTCCCGGACCACCGGAATATCTGAGATAGTCGTCTCTGCTCCCACCATCTCGAAGCAGACAAGATAAACTTCTTCACCCTGCTCATGGGCCTTCACATCCTGTACAGAAGATAACAGTAGGTGGCAGATAGGCTGGATACCTTTAACGATAACATGAGAGTCGCCATGCCTTAGCGTGATCCTCCTGGACGGACAATCTATCTGATCGTGGTTCCGATGTAACCAGGCCATGCCCAAAATCAAGTCAAAGTCCTGCAGCTTTAGAATAGTTGCCGGCGTTTCAAATGCCTTGCCGCCAATCTCGGCCTCCATATCACAATGTGCAGTGGTCCGCAGC
This sequence comes from Platanthera guangdongensis, assembly GCA_039583875.1. NCBI lineage: Eukaryota > Viridiplantae > Streptophyta > Magnoliopsida > Asparagales > Orchidaceae > Platanthera > Platanthera guangdongensis. The sequence continues at coordinate 69,396,127 of CM077166.1, read as the reverse complement.
TCCGACCCATCGGGTAGACGCACCCTCATCTCTAGTCCAGGAAACCTCTCCACGCCTTCGAGTCCGTCGATGAAGGCCTCAGATACGAACGAGTGCGAAGCACCCGTGTCGAAGAGAGTATGAGCGGGCTTGCCGCTGATCATAACTATGCCTGAGGTTTGTTTATGTGAAAGTTAATTGTTATCCTATAGTTCCAGGTACTATATATATAATTGAAAATTCAAGAAAATCAATGATTACTTTAAGTACATGTGATAACCTCCTCGGGGTTCCTCGGCTCTGTGAGGTCCAAGGCGTATATCTGCTCCTGCTCACGTCTCATGCCGTGATATCCCCGGCCTCGGCCTCATCCTCGGCCCCGTCCTCGGCCCTGCTGTACTGGGGCCACTGGAGGTGGAGGAGGAGGAGGGGGATGGAATCGGTGCGGGCACTCCGACCTGATGTGCCCGGGCTGGCGGCATCCGTAACAAACCACTTGTCGGTGGCCTCGGTCATCCTGTCTCCTCGGATCATGCATCTGTAGAGGTGGGGGAGACAATGCTGGAGGAGGCCCCTGCTCCTGCCTGAAGTTGGGACGACGACGTCCCCCACCCTTCCTGTATCCGATGGTCCTGCCTCTCTGAGAGCCCCTGCTACTCTCTCCTGATGTCGACCCATCAAATGGTCTCTTCCCTCCGGCTCGCACCATCAGCTGGTCAGCCTCCAGCTTCTTTGCCATCTCGATGATCTGCCTAGATGTACCATGAGAAATGAATAGCAAGGCCTGCCTCAAATCGTCCCTGAGGCCCCGGTAGAACCTCTTGGCATACCTCCTATCATCGGTATCCTGAATCCCCGCGAACCTGGCCAAATGGGAGAACTCTCTCTGATACTCTATCACCGATCTAGTCCCCTGCTTGAGGTTCAAAAACCTCTCCTCCAAGGCATCTCTGTCCGTAGCAGAGACGAAGTGCTCCAAAAACACATCGCCAAACTCCTCCCATGATATCTCTGACTGCTCAAAGTCCGCATAAGTAGACTCCCGGACTGATTTCCACCATCTCTTCGCATGAGCCTCTAGCACAGAGGTGGCTAGAGGTACTGCCTCGCCGACTGGGCAGCTGATGCCTGCTAAGATCTCGTGTATGGCCTCCAGCCATTCTTCCCTCTTCACCGCATCCTCTGTCCCACGGTACGTCGGTGGGGACAGGCTCTTGAATGCACTCAGCCAGTTCGACCCCGGATTTGGCTGTGGAGCCGGGACTTGCTGGGCTCTGAAGGCATCCAAAATCGCCGTCAAGGTCTGCCCCATCTCCGTATGTAGGAATGGAGTGGCAGCTGGAGGGGGAGGAGCCACATTTTGCGGCGCAGCGACCTGTGGAGGTTACATAAAGGTAAGGTTAAAATAAAACTGGCCTAACTCATTGTATTTTGTGGACCAATTATGTGACTTTACATATGGGCACACCACTGCTTCCGCTGCATAGTTTGTCCGCAAACTAATGCTCGGGCGAGGGTGGTCCCATGTTGTGGACTTCTTTCTCATATGATCGTTTCTCAAGTGATACCAGTTTGTAAGATCCCCCCCCCTTACCAAGGAGGGCTACCGGGTCTTATGCCCAGAACCGCCGTCTTACGGTGGCACTAACTCACGGGTTAGTCGACACCGCAACACGCCGATCCTCCCGGCTAGTACGATCATTTAACCTGTAGGCCAATATGAGAAGAAAGAAGTAAAACTGTATATAAAACCATCAGTCCACAAGCCACATAGTACAATCATATAAATGAAATGAAAAGTACATCACTATAGTCCACCGAAGAGTACAAATGAAAGAGTAAAAAGGGCTTATGCCCAGTACATCAAAATCACTCTCTCACAAAATAATAAATGCGGAAGCTAAACTAGAACATCAGATCTCGTCCCACCTGTGGACGCACAGTAGTGGTAGTAGCCTGCTGAAGCGGTATCTGCTCCTCATGTCATGCCTCCTCGACGTGCTGGTGCTCCATCTCCACGAGCTCCTAAAAATAGTTGGTCACTGACCATTAGTCAAAAAGACTAAGTCGTTTCCTCCGCACCTCGCCCCGCAGCTCCTAGGCACCGAGCGGGAGGACGAAGCGGAGGACAACAAAAGGGGTAGTAAAGTGGAAGCAGGTGACAGTATCTAACTAGAGTTGTAATAAGTAATGTAGTTCTACTCTAGCAGTTCTAAGTACGGTACAAGTAATAAGTAAGAGCAGTGCAGTAAAGGAAAGTAAAGAACAGTAACATGAACAAGTAAATAAACTAAACTACCACTATACTATCATCACAAACATACACTAACTTATATAAATGCCCATACAAATATATAAGTTAGGGTTTCCAGGAAATTTAACTTACCATATAAAAGAGCCCATACTAATTTATATGATAAGGATCTATGAAGCGTATGACCTAATATGAATGAATGATATGATGCAATTTTATGCACATGCAAGTGCAACTCACACACAACGACTCTGTGATCACAGACTTTTAGTTCCCAATTTTTGAGAGCTAGCATCACTCTCGGGTACCACCGCTGTGGCTACGGCAGCAGCGGAGCGGGCGTCTCCGCTTCTAGACTGGTATGCACACTACCAAGCCTTAGACCCCTCTCATATGCCTCTGTACACGTCTAAGGTGCACTCTAGAGTCTCGCGTACGTACTTTGCTGACAAACCCGTCAGTCTTGTTGGGTCGGATGTGTGTTATCGGGGATCGTCCTCCAGAACGCAGTGTAAAACAACCCACTGGCCCCTCTAACTCTCACAACCGCCTGGTGCACCGTACTGCCATCGGTGTGACGAACGGCCAGTACCGCATGCACCGCCACGATATTTATGCACATGCAAGTAATTCATACTGAGCCTCCCGCTCGCAGGACCAAACCCGTCCTGAATCCCTCAAACCCAAACTCGGGTGAGAACACACATTAGTGCCTTTATACCAACTCCCTCAAACCCCAAACAGGTGAGATCGTACATCAGTGCCTTTATACCAACTCCCTCCAACCCTAAACGGGTGAGCATATATCATGAATCTCTCTAACCCTACACGGGCGAGAAGGTACAAAAATGTCCTAACCTATTAAACTACTCTTGTCTACGGTTTATTATACTTAGAGATTTAAGGTTAATCCCAGGACTGCCCCCGGTATTCCCTGTGAAGGGCTCTCAAGGGGCACTAGGAACTGTGTTGGGATTACGCCCAGCATTCCCTTTCGCAAGGATACTTATTTTAGTTGATGGCTACCCATGTATCTCCCCAGCTCTCCTTATTGCTCTAGTACAACCCTAGTGACTTAAGGTGTTACCGGGAAGCCGACGGTCTTCCGCCGACCCCCACTCCAGTTGCTAACTAAGACTTGCACTTTTGATCCCTCACTAAGACAACTCTACCCACTAGGGTTATTCATGTTGAACTCTCTTATTTCTGCCAATAATCAATCCCCTGGTAACCCTTAAGGCAAGACCTATTTGTGTTATATGCAGACCATGTCTTATGATTACCCTAAAAAAATGTGATCTTCCAAACCTTAAGGCATCTTGCCTCTAAATATTTATCCTAGGGTGGTATGGAATAAGGAAACTACCCTATGAATCCTCATAATTTTTCTTGGCCAAATAGTCCTTTAATTAAATCTTTTAATTTAAACACTAGGTCTCTTTACACATGAAGTAGTATGATTAAATATCCACTGACCTAGGAAATTTTTCTTGAGATGTATATTGATAAAAGATTGCTGCCTACAGAGTTTCATAATTTTTCTTTAATTATTTATTCTCATTTCCTATTTAATATCAAAATCACACAAATTCCATTTTCCAAATGAAGTATAGGCATTATGTAATCAAAAATTCCAGGAAAATTACAGAACTTTTAGAACACTAAGTTATGACTATTGGCAAAGTATCATCAACATTTATTGTGTAATGGCCTATAAAATTCCATTATAACATATTTACCAAAAATGCCATTGTATTAATTTAACAACTAACAATGCATCCCTTAATTCTGAGAAATTCATACAAAACTAATATTAACATTTTATAGCAGTAGAATAAATTCCAAAGTTTTCTGAAGTAAATATCCATCATTTCATGAATTAAATAAGATAAGGGTAAAATGGACAATTTAAGATATCTAATCCAAAAGTTCTTCAAAACAGAGGGATCATATTTTTCCTAAGTCAAATGTGACATTATATAGGCCTTGGCAAAATTTTAGTATTTTTACTTGAGGAAAACCTATTTTCCAATTTTATTTCCAAAATAGCTATATTTAAAATAAATTCCAATAAATGGAATTTTTGATTCCAAAAATTCCATGATTAATTTGAGGGATGAAATTTACCCTAATGATCCACTGTAAATAATTCCAAGACCTTTTCATGTCACCATTAGGCTAAATACACCATATTTGAGTTTTTGCTATTTGCACACCAATGCAAAACATGAGCTAACACATGCAAGTGGATTCTCCAACATGCAGTGAACCCAAGGTGCTGAAAATTTTATCATGCACCAAGGATGTCCCCATTGACCTACCACCAAGATTTGGGACCATGGGGAGGTGTAAAACTCCTTATATTTCATTTATTGTTATTTTGATATTTTGTCAACAACTATAGGAAAATTTTCTCTAAAAATTCCTAATTTTTGGCAGGGGCTACGTATGCCCTAATCATGCATGTGCCCAAAATTTGGGGCCATGGTGACTAACGGTTTGACCTGGGCATCCAATTTAATTTCTGCCCTACTCTAGGACCAGTCCTAGGAGAAATGTCCTACAGGACTGTACACTACACCAAATCACATGTTTAAGGTGGAAAATTAAAGATAAGACCATCAGCTACAATGTTCATTAAGAGACTAAGTTCTGCAAATGCCTCTAAGAGGCCTAACATTAACATGCAAAGTGGATGTAATAATGTGACAGCATCTACACTATTCATCATATATTAATTAAATCATTTAAATACCCTGCACGAATCTTAAAGCCGGAAACCGACTGGATCGGTTCATCGTCCCCAATGGATGGACGGCTACGATTGCATTTTCCTGGACGATGTTGGCTGGCGTTTTCCGGCCAGCTGAGCCACCACCACCGCCGGCGGATATCGCCACCACCTTCGTTAAGGTGGGGGCTAGCGTTTCCCGGCGGTGGGGCCGCCGTAGTTGGCTCCTCCGGCGAACCCGAGCAAGAATAAAAAGCTCGGTTTTCTCCACTTAACTCTCATGGCATCGGGCTCGATTGAGCCCGATATCTCCCTAAAAAAATCTAGAAGTCTAGTACAGGAAGAGGTGAGGTGAAACGCACCTGAATTGGGGCTTGGCTGCGGGTCAGGCGGCGGTTTGCCGTGGTGGTGGTGCTCCGGCGAGCTCCACCCCGAAAACTCGATTCTCCACCATTCTCCATGATCCAGCACTCGATTTCCACTCTCTTCTATCTCCTGAAGCTTCTGGTGAGGTCTGTTTGGACTGATCTTGGATGTACATGGAGATACACCTAAATTGAGCTCGGTTTGAGCTTTGTTTGCTCCGCCCAGCTGCCAAGTGGCACACAGCCCTGGTTTTCTGCTGGAAATGAAGAGAGGAGGTCGGCCACCTGGTTTTGGGCAGTTAAAACCATCTGATGGGGTGGCCATGTGGCCACCATTTCCTCTCTTTTCATTTTCTCTCTCCTCCTACCCTTAAAATCCCACTTTTACCCCCCTTGCATGTATTCTCTCTCCTGATTTAGAGGGGTAGGACTGGTCTTGTTCACTTGGGCTGGCCATGGGCCAATTTTGGTGGGCTTGGTCCAAGGGAAAATGGCTTGGTCTTCATTTCACTCCTTTAGGTCAATTTGTTGACTTGTTGACTTGGGGAGTTGACTTGGTCAACCATGGTGGGTGGGCTGACCCTACTTGGTGGAAATGGGTCTAGTGGCACCACCCAACTTGGGTTGGGTCAAGGGGGTGCCCTACTTAGGCTAATTGGGCTTATGAGTGTGGGTTTGTCCAAATTAAGCCCAAGGTTGACTTTGGTCAATTTAGGTCAAAGTGTTGACCTAGTGATATGCCCTAGGGTCCACTTAGATTGTCTTTAGGGTTAGGGCAATGTGGTGGGGTCATGGATTGGCTAGGGTCCCCACTTAGGATAGTTTGACCTAGTTTGACTATGGTCTTATTGTAAGACCCCCCCCCCCTTTTTTTTTCTTTGGAAACCGGGGTCTTAGGCCCAGAACTGCCGTTTTGCGGTGACTCCTTCACGCCCTGAAGAGTCATCACCACAAAGCGCCGATTCTGCCGGCCATTTCGATCACAGAAAAGTAGCACAAGAAGTAAATGTAAACTATCAGTCCACAGAGAATCACATGTCATAATAAATATAACTCCACGAAGGGAGTGTCCACAAAAATAAAACATCAAAGTAGCAAAAACAGGCTTATGCCCGGTACATCAAATCCTCACTACAAAAGGTCACTCATGCGGAAGCAGAAAGACTACTCAAGGTCGAGACTCACGGTCCCGGCTGTGTGAACTCCGGAGCTAGACTGCCCCACCTCCAAGCGCACCGGTCTCTGGGGTTGCTCCTCCATGCTGGTCTCCACGATCCCCTAAATGATGCGGTTCGAAAACCGTTAGTCTAAAAGACTAAGTCCTATCATCCCCCGCCCCTTCTCCCACGGCTCCTAGGCACCGAGCGGAGAGGAAGAAAGGGGAGGACTTGAAGGTGGAGAATATCAAAAGCAGATGACAGCGGTCCTATTCTAGCAAGTTCTATAGCATATAAAGACAATAAACTGAGATATGAAATGTAACCTTTACTTATGTGAAAACACATAAGCCAAGGGGTCTTCTGCAAGGCTCCCATCGTATAAAAAGTCCCATACCGATTTATACGTTGGGGTGTCGGTGATCAAACAGCAGTAACTATATATATCAAAACTAACCTTAATTTATAAACTTGCCCACACAAGCTTATAGACCAAGGGGTCGTGTAGCAGGTCCTAAAGTATAAGCGTCCCATTCCACTTATACTTTAGGTGTCAAGGTTAAAGGTAACGAATATGCTATGACATGCAAGTGGGTATGATGGACATGCAAGTGCAACACACACACCCGACTCTGTGCACACAGACCTTTAGTTCCCCCTTTTTGGAGCCGTAACCTCCCAGGGTACCTCCGTAGTGGCAGACAGAAGCGGTGGGTTGGGCCTCGCCCACCTCTAAACCAGTAAAGCACTACCGGTCAGACCTATCGTACGCCTCAACGCTTGGTGCACGAAGCGGACTCCTGCGTACTCTTGTCGGCTGGCGCACCGGACTTCTGTTGGCGAAGTGCTAACCACACTTGCCGAGTCAACGTATTGGCGTCGGTGCATCGACCCTCCAATATCGAAGACCCACCACCTTAATTTCCTTTCCTGTTATGCACATGCAAATTAGCGTAATCAAGAACCGAGCCGAAGCTCCCCGGACCAACACGTCCGTCTCAAACAATCGAGCCGAAGCTCCCCGGACCCAAAGTCCGCCTTTTAACCATCCGAGCCGAAGCTCCTAGCTAACATCCGGTGCCATCAGTGTTGTGGAATGTGCAACCCTAATTACTAAGTTACTCTTTTCAGCTTGTTAAAACAGTTTACGTTAACCCAGGACTGCCCCTGGTATTCCCTGTGAAGGTCTCTCAAGGGGCACTAGGAACTGTGTTGGGATTACGCCCAGCGTTCCCTTTCGCAAGGTACTTATATTATTATTGGTTGATTCTCTTACCCATTATTTTCTCATATTTCGATATGCTAATCCTAGGGTAATTTGACTCCAACTCTCCTTGGGTAGGACGATCTTTCGTCGGACCCGAACGCCTATAAACCCTAGACAAAACCACACCCTACTCACTCATATTCCATAGATGCAGCCCCTTCCACATGTCCTTACAACAAACCATCAAGACCCATCATACGTGCCATAGTTCACATCCAAATGAAATCCCGCAGTTTTGCTATATGCAGAACACTTAAGCTACATGACCCGTAAAAAGGGAAGTACATGAAATACTCATCCAGTACCCTTATGATAATTATTAGAGGGCTAAAAAGACATTTGAAGCATAAATCCAGAAATCCATAATTTTCCTAATTTGTCTGATAATTAATTTATTTATTCTAGTGTCCCAAAAGGCCTAGGTTTGAACATGAAGTACCATTTTCAAACAAGATAATAATCCACTAAATTTATGATAATTACAAAATGCCTAATCAACTCCAAATCCTAAGTCTTCCAATTTTTCAGCAAGGTGTAGGCCTTTAAATTTAATTTCAAAGATGCCCCATAAAAAGTCATTTTAAAAGATTCTATAGTAATAACAGCTCCAAAAATTCAGAGAAACTTCAGGGATGATTGTGATGGCCTACAAGTACCCTAGAAAAAGTTTCATAATTTATCATTTGTAAATAAGGCTATATGTGATTTTCTTATGAACTTTCTAATTTAAGGGTTAATGAACAAAGTATGCTAATCAGTCATCAAATATTTCCACAAAAATTCCCACATGATAACATTGAGGTAAAAGCACTATGCAGCAAGTTTCATGATTTTTTAGTAAGTAATGGGCTCTGGAAAGAATTATTTAATATGTAATCAAAATAAAGCACTTGTGAAGTAGATGCCCTAAATAGATATCCAAAAATTCTAACAAAATTCATACAAGATTATTATAGCCTAAAACTAACTCTGCCCATGTTTCATACCCTCTCTATGGGCAGTGAGACCACAATAGCCAAATTATTAATTAGGGCAATACTATTGATTACAAATGAAGTGCTACAAATATTGATCAAAATTCCTCAAGTAAATTATCAGGGGCTCAAAATACCCTAATCCCCTCTCTACCCAAATTTAGTTAAGTTTCAAGGTGTTTAGCTAACCTAAACCTACACTACAAGTTTTAGGTCCTAAGCTAGGGTTAGGGTTTTGGGGACCCTAACATTTCACAATTTACTAATATTTTTAACAGAGCGTTTTATATATCCTAGGAACCGTCTTGCAAAATTTGGAGTTCATCCAAGGTGTTTAGGACTCATACCCTTCACAAGGCCAAAAGGTCCCTCCTTAGGGTTTGACCTAGGAACTTAGGGCAAATCTATTCCTCTCTACCCCATATTCCATGGGGAGGTGATAAGTGCTATAATAAGTCAGTGGCCCAAATTTCAGCCTCTGTTGAGGTGATTTGGTTACTCACAATCAAAAGTGCACCTTTTGATCAAAATGCCCTTATTAAGGTATAGTTAGGGTTGGGTCAAAACCTATTCAAAACACATCCAAATTAAATGAAATTTAATATAAATACCTAAATTGAACCCAGGGACCACTCACCAAAATTTGGGAGGGTTTGGAGGTGTTTAGGGCACCTATTTAATTTATTTAATAATTATTAAATGTTTATAAAAACTATAGAAATATTTTCTCCCAAAATTCCCATTTTTGGGCAGGCCCTAAGTATAGCTAGTATAGACTCCCCATCAAAATTTCAACTGATTTGGGCTAGGGATGAAGTGTGGGCACTCAGTTTAATGACTGCCTAGCCCTAAGGGTATGTCCCACCAAAATGGGTGCCCTGATCAAGCCAGGAGCCTAAATTGGTTCAAACAAATTTTAAAATAAAGTAGACAGAAAGGGCTACAAATCATGTGTTGATCATTTCCTCATACAGAGCCTCTAACTATTTTTAAATATTTAAAACATTAAATGACAAAAGTTTGACAGAATGAAATAAATAGGATTAATTTCCTATTGTTTAATCCTGATGCAGCACGAATCTTGGCGCAGGGATCAACGGCATCTGGTCATCGTCTTCGCTGAGCCGACGGCTGCGATTCACCCTGCTTGGAGCGATTTCCAAGCCTTGCCGCCGGCGATCCAGCCCCTTCCTCGGCCGGCCACCGCCACCAACACCTCCGTTGAGGTGGTGGCTATCGCCAGGCGGCGGCTCTGCCGCCGGAGAGGCGTTTTTCGGCGGTTATAGCAAGAGGATTTCTTGCCGAAACCATGAGGAATCCTCGATTTGATCGGGCTCAATTGAGCCTGAAACTTAAACCTTAAGAGTCCTAAGATCTACCCGCGAGTTAAGGAGAGGAGGAGGACCTTCCTGGCGGCCTGGATGCGAGAGGAGCGGCGGGATGCCATTGACGACGGCGGCGGCGCTCGGCTTCTGCAACAGCACAGTGGAATGGCTCGTCTCCTCCAGGTAAACGCTCTAAAGTGATCCCCTTGGCCCCCTGAAGGTGTTTAAATGGCAAATTGGGGAGAAGGGAGGCTGGTTCTTCAATGGCCATTAACACCATTAAAGGTGTGGCTCGGGTAGAGTGGAGGGGGGCTGAACCCATCCCTTGGTGGCCGGGAAACGGCTGGAATCAACTCCTCTCCCCTAGAGGAGTTGATTGCAGCCATAAATGGTGGTTGTTAGCCTCCCTTGGCTGGCCTCTCACTTCCCCCTTCCTCTTCCTCATTTTCTCTCTCCTCCATTATCATGGAGGGGAGCTCCTTTCTCTCTCCTGGTCACCTCTGGTTGACTAGTCAACCTCACAAGCTAAATGCAACCCACTTGATTTTGATGGTCATGGGAATGGGTTTAGCCTAAGGGAGAAGTGGCTTGGGCTTGGGTTAGCCCTTTTTGGGCTAAGTTTGACTTGACCTAAATGAGGGTTGACCTGGTCAATTTGACCATCTGGGTTGACCCCATTGGATTTTTAGTGGCCCATTGGACTCCCTTAAGGTCTAGGGTTACTTGAGTAGGGTTGGTTGGGCCTCTTGGTGGTCTCCTGTCCCTTGGCAAGGGCACTTTGACCATCTAGGGCTAGAGTTGACTTGGGTCAACATGACCCATTGTGTTGACACCTATGGGTCCTGGGTGACCCATTGGCTTCCCTTACGGTCTAGGTAGGGTTATGTAGGGTTACCCTGCACTTTGGAGGTCACATACCCTTAGTAAGGGTACTTTGACCAGATTAGGGGCTTGAGTTGACTTGGGTCAACCTGGCCTCTAGGGTTGACCCCAATGTGTCCTTAGTGACCCATTGACCTCATTTTAGGGTTAGGAGGGCATAGGTGGGGTCCTCTAGGCTAGGAGTAGGTCAGTTGACCCTAAGTAGGCTAGTTTGACCCATTTAGGGCTAGGGTTGACCTTGGCCAACTGGGCCTCTTGGGTTGACCCTAATGGGTCCTTTTGGCTCTAATGGGCCTCCAAGGTGTTGTGGTAGGGTCTTGGGGTTAAGGTGTAGCCCATGGTCATCCTAAACCATTGTTCAGAGTTCTACTATTGCAGACCATGATGATTTTCCACATTTTGTCCCCTATCTCTTGGCCCATTTCTGGCTTCCTAGGGTTTGTCATGACCTAGTCATGGACAAAACCACTCCTAGGGGTCTAGTTGGAAATGGGATGTTACAAATCCCAATAAACAAAACAAAGATTTCGTCCCCGAAATCAAGGTTGGGCCTACGGGACTTACTACTGAAGGAAAGAGCCTTGTAACATCCCATCATGACGCCTTGTTTGTTAAATTAGGTTTTACGGGAAAACTTAGATCTAAGACCATTTCGCCCAATCGGCAAACCAAGATCCCAATAAACAAGGATAAGCCCCCAATAAATAAAAGATAAGCCTCTATCTTCCTAGAGAAGCCCTTAGTATATTTAAAGCAGGAAAAATAAATTAACATCTTGAGGGCTCTGAGAGGTATACCTGACTGAATAGCTCGGGGTATCTTTGTCGCATCAGGTCCTGCGGCTCGCAGGTATGCTCCTCCTGGCCGTGGTTCCTCCACAGGACCTTGACTAGTGGGACCTTCTTGCGTCGCAAGACCCGTACTCCTCGGTCGTCGATCCTCACTGGCTCCAAACGAACCGACCGGTCTGAAGCTACCGGCCCTTCGGTGGTCAAAATCTGCTGCTCCGAGCGTAGCAGAGCCCTCCTCAGCGAAGAAATATGGAAGACATCGTGCAGCGCTTCCAGCTCTAGTGGTAACTCCAGCCGGTAGGCTAGGGGTCCGATCCGCTCCAGGATCCTGTAAGGGCCCATGTACCTAGGGCTGAGCTTCTTCCTCCGACCACGCACCCGCGAGACTCCGTGCATGGGCCGGATCTTCAGAAACACCCGGTCCCCCACCTAGAACTCCACCTGCCGATGTCGGGCGTCATAGTACTTAGCCTGTCTGCTCTGCGCCTCTAGCATCATGTCTCTGATCAGCCTCACCTGTGCCTCGGTGTCTTCAACAAACTCTGATCCCAACACCTTCGGATCGTCGTTCTGAACCCAAGAAAGCGGGGTCCGGCATCTCCTCCCGTACAAGGCTTCGTAAGGCGCCATCCTGATGCTGGACTGGTGGCTGTTGTTATAGGAGAACTCGACCAGGGGTAAAAGTTTCTCCCACGGTTCCCCGCGGTCCAAGATGCATAGCCTCAAAAGGTCCTCCAGCGTCCGGTTGGTGCGTTCTGTCTGCCCGTCTGTATGGGGATGAAATGCAGTGCTGAAGGTCAATCACGTGCCTAAGTAAGCTTGCACGAACCTCCACTCCCTGGAGGTGAACCGGCCATCCCGATCCGACACTATCGTCCTGGGCACGCCATGATAACGAATGAACTACTCCACAAACTTCCGCACCAGTACACCCACTGAATCGTCCTTCCTGATCGGTATAAATCGAGCCACCTTGGTCAACCGATCAACGATTTACCAGATCGAGTCGTTCCCTGTCCGAGACCGGGGAAGCCCATGTATGAAGTCCATGGCTATGTCATCAAACTTCCACTCCGGCACCGGGAGTGGCTGCAATAATCCTGCGGGGTTCCTGCACTCCGCCTTCACTAGCTGACATGCCTCACAATGGGTCACGAAGTAAGAGACATCCTTCTTCATGCCCGGCCAGAACATCATCTTCTTCAAATCAGCTGTCATCTTTGTGATCCCCGGGTGTACAGAATACCGGCTGCAGTGCGCCTCCGTCATAATATCCTCCCGGATCTGGCCTCCCTCCGGTATATACACCCGTCCTCTGAAGCACACCAGGTCATCCCTCAGTGTGTAATCTCCTACAGTGCCTGCCTCCAGAGCTTGGAAGATGGGCTCTAACTTGGCATCCTGCCTCTGTCCTTCTCTGACCCAGTCTCTGATGTCATCGGTAACGCCTATCGCGGCCAAGTACTCCTCATAGAGCTCAGGATCATCAGACGATACTAGAGTAATGTGCATGTCCTCTAGTCTCTGCAGCAGCTTCATAGACATCAACTGAGGCTCTGCTCCTGCTGTGGCAGCTCTCCTACTCAGTGCATCCGCTACCACGTTCGCCTTCCCCGGGTGGTAATGCATCTCATACTGATAGTCAGATAGAAACTCCACCCACCGCCTCTGCCTGATGTTTAGTTCCTTCTGCGTGTCCACGTACTTAAGGTTCTTATGATCGGAGTATATGTCACAATGGACTCCATAAAGGTAGTGCCGCCATATCTTCAGTGCGAATACAACTGCTCCCATCTCCAGGTCATGCACTGGATAGTTCTTCTCATGGGTCTTCAGCTGGCGGGAGGCATAAGCTATGACGTGTCCGTTCTGCATCAGTACTGCTCCCATCCCCTGATATGATGCGTCGGTGTAGACCTGAAATCCCTCCCTCCCCGAGGGGAGAGTAAGAATGGGAGCCGAGGTCAGCCGATCCTTCAGCTCCTGGAAAGCTGTCTGGCACTGCGGGGTCCACACGAACGGTACCTCCTTCTTCGTCAAGGATGTGAGCGGGAGGGCGATTCGAGAGAATCCCTCCACGAACTTCCGGTAGTAACCGGCAAGTCCTAGAAAACTCCGTACTTCGGTGGCTGTTTTCAGCTGCGGCCAATCCGAAATAGCCTGAATCTTTGCCGGGTCCACTGCCAGCCCGGCTCCGCTGATAATGTGGCCTAAGAAAGCCACCTCCTTCAACCAGAACTGACACTTGCTGAACTTCGCATAAAGGCGATGCTCCCGCAGTCTTTCCAAGGTCAATGCCAGATGTCGTGTGTGCTCCTCCTCCGTCTTAGAATAGATAAGGATGTCGTCTATGAATACTATGACGAACACATCCAAATAAGCCTCGAAGACCCGGTTCATGAGGCTCATAAACGCCGACGGAGCATTCGTGAGCCCGAAGGGCATCACGATGAACTCATATAGTCCGTATCTGCTACTAAAGGCCGTCTTCGGAATATCCTCCTCCTGGATCCGCAGCTGGTAGTAGCCTGACCTCAAGTCCAGCTTCGAGAAATAATGGGCTCCCTCCAGCTGATCGAACAACTCGTCTATCATGGGGAGCGGATAGGTGTTTCGGATGGTCAGCCTGTTTAGTGCTCGATAGTCGATGCACAGGCGAAGAGTGTCATCCTTCTTCTTCACGAATAGGACCGGAGCTCCCCATGATGAGGAGCTCGGCCTGACAAATCCTGCTTCCACCAGCTCTTGCAACTGTGTCCGAAACTCCGCCAACTCCTTCGGGGCCATCCGATAAGGGGCCTTGGATACCGGCTTAGCCCCTGGTACCAACTGAATATGAAAGTCTTTCTCCCTATGCGGAGGCAGTCCTGGCAGCTTATCCAGGAAAATATCGGCGTAGTCACGAACCACCGGAATGTTAGCAATCAGGTCCTTCTCCTCAGTCATCTCGAATAATACTTGATATACCTCGTCTCCTTGCATGTGAGCCTTAACAGCCTGAATAGATGAAAGCAGGAGGCGGGAAACCGGAGTAGTACCTTCGAATGTCGCATAAGTGTCGCCGTGTCTCAGCACGACCCTCCCTGCCGGGCAGTCAATCTGGGCATGGTTCCAGACAAGCCATGTCATGCCCAAGACAAGGTCGAAGTCCGGCATTCTCAGGATCGTCGCCGGAGCCTCGAGTGTCACCCCGTCTATGGTAACCTCCAGGAGGCACTTCTCTGTGGACTGGATCTCCATCCCATTGGGGAGACGCACCCTCCTGGATAATCCCGTATAATGTCGAATCTGGTCCAAATCCTTGACGAAATCCTCCGACACAAAGTTGTGCGACGCCCCCGTGTCGAACAGGGTATGGGCAGGCTTGCCGCACACCATCACCATTCCTAAATCAGTTTTAAGAAAGAACTTTGGTGTAAGGTTTTCTAACCTAGGTTGTGTAGTAGTTCTATCATTACTTAATATGAGCAGGGAATAATTCAAACTAAAATTATTCTCATACCTGCAATAATCCTGTCCGGGTTCCGGGGCTGTGCTAAGTCCAAAGCGTAAATCTGCTCCCCGTTCTGCCTGTGGTCGCCTCCCTGGTAACCACGTCCTCGGCCGCGTCCTCGGCCTTCGAAATGCTGGGCAGGTGGCCCACCCTGTGGTGCTGGAGGTGGTGCCCCCCTCATAGGGCAGTTTCTCCGGAGATGTCCCACCTGGTGACAATGGAAGCACTCCGGCGGGGGATACGCCATACCCCCGGGTCTCGGCATCTCCTGAATCCGGAGAGGTTGAGGGGCCAAAACCACCTGCTCTCTCGGCTCCTACCTCACCTCCTGACGAGGCCGCTCCTCTATCCTCCTCCCATCTGGTATGGTGCCCCGCCGCTGATCATTTCGGGCCCTCCGGCCCTGATCCTCCGCTTGCCGCTTCCGGCCCCGAGTGGCGTGCCAATCGGCCTCAATCCTCTTCACCATCTCCAAAATCCGGGAGATAGGCCCGTCAGAGACAAACAGCAAGGCCTCCCTCAACTCTTCGTTTAGGTCCTTATAAAACCTCTTGACATAACCTGCTTCGTCCAGCTGGTAAGAGCCCGCATATCGGGCCAAATGATCGAACTCTCGGTGTTACTCCACCACCGTCCTGGTGCCCTGCCTCAGCTGCAAGAACCGCTCCTCCAACTCGTCCCTGGCCGACTGCGGAATAAAGTGCTCCAGCAGCGTGGCCCTGAATTCCTCCCAAGTGATTTCTGCAATCTCCCTATCAGCATATGTCGTGTCCAACAGCGTCTTCCACCACCTCTTAGCATGGGACTCCAAGCAAGATACCACCAAGGCCACACTCTCCTCCCAAGGGCATCGTATCCCAGTCAACATCTCGTACATAACATCCAGCCACTCCTCTGTCCGCACTGCCGACTCTGTCCCCAAGTGTGACGGGGGAGAGAGTCCACGGAAGGTGCTCATCCAGTTGGCCCCTGGGTTTGGCTGCTGGGCTGGATCCTGCTGAGCCCGGAAGGCCTCAAGGATAGCTGTAAGGGTTTGCCCCATGTCTGACTGAAGGAAAGGTGTGGGGACCATGGGAGGTGGTGCAATGTCTGGAGTCTGCTGAGCTCCACCTTGGGGGGTGGGCTGAGCTGGGGGCTGCAAAACGAACTACATTAGTACGTAATCGACTCAGTACCTAATAAAAGTGGACAATTTACCTGTGATCCCCCATATGGGCACACCACTGCTTCCGCTGCTTAGTTTGTCCCCAAACTAAACTCGCGCGGGGGTGGCCTAGGGTTGTGGACTGTTACTTTTCGATCGAGGTCTGCTTTGATACCACTTGTAAGACCCCCCCCCCCCTTTTTTTTCTTTGGACACCGGGGTATTAGGCCCAGAACCGCCGTTTTGCGGTGACTCCTTCACGCCCTGAAGATTCATCACCACAAACCGCCGTTTTGCGGGGAGGACTTGAAGGTGGAGAATATCAAAAGCAGATGACAGCGGTCCTATTCTAGCAAGTTCTATAGCATATAAAGACAATAAACTGAGATATGAAATGTAACCTTTACTTATGTGAAAACACATAAGCCAAGGGGTCTTCTGCAAGGCTCCTATCGTATAAAAAGTCCCATACCGATTTATACGTTGGGGTGTCGGTGATCAAACAGCAGTAACTATATATATCAAAATTAACCTTAATTTATAAACTTGCCCACACAAGCTTATAGACCAAGGGGTCGTGTAGCAGGTCCTAAAGTATAAGCGTCCCATTCCACTTATACTTTAGGTGTCAAGGTTAAAGGTAACGAATATGCTATGACATGAAAGTGGGTATGATGGACATGCAAGTGCAACACACACACCCGACTCTGTGCACACAGACCTTTAGTTCCCCCTTTTTGGAGCCGTAACCTCCCAGGGTACCTCCGTAGTAGTAGACGGAAGCGGTGGGTTGGGCCTCGCCCACCTCTAAACCAGTAAAGCACTACCGGTCAGACCTATCATACGCCTCAACGCTTGGTGCACGAAGCAGACTCCTGCGTACTCTTGCCGGCTGGCGCACCGGACTTCTGTTGGCGAAGTGCTAACCACACTTGCCGAGTCAACGTATTGGCGTCGGTGCATCGACCCTCCAATACCGAAGACCCACCACCTTAATTTCCTTTCCTGTTATGCACATGCAAATTAGCTTAATCAAGAACCGAGCCGAAGCTCCCCGGACCAACACGTCCGTCTCAAACAATCGAGCCAAAGCTCCACGGACCCAAAGTCCGCCTTTTAACCATCCGAGCCGAAGTTCCTAGCTAACATCCGGTGCCATCAGTGTTGTGGAATGTGCAACCCTAATTACTAAGTTACTCTTTTCAGCTTGTTAAAACAGTTTACGTTAACCCAGGACTGCCCCCGGTATTCCCTGTGAAGGGCTCTCAAGGGGCACTAGGAACTGTGTTGGGATTACGCCCAGCGTTCCCTTTCGCAAGGTACTTATATTATTATTGGTTGATTCCCTTACACATTATTTTCTCATATTTCGATATGCTAATCCTAGGGTAATTTGACTCCAACTCTCCTTGGGTAGGACGATCTTTCGTCGGACCCGAACGCCTATAAACCCTAGACAAAACCACACCCTACTCACTCATCTTCCATAAATGCAGCCCCTTCCACTTGTCCTTACAACAAACCATCAAGACCCATCATACGTGCCCTAGTTCACATCCAAATGAAATCCTGCAGTTTTGCTATATGCAGACCACTTAAGCTACATGACCCGTAAAAAGGGAAGTACATGAAATACTCATCCAGTACCCTTATGATAATTATTAGAGAGATAAAAAGACATTTGAAGCATAAATCCAGAAATCCATAATTTTCCTAATTTGTCTGATAATTAATTTATTTATTCTAGTGTCCCAAAAGGCCCAGGTTTGAACATGAAGTACCATTTTCAGACAAGATAATAATCCACTAAATTTATGATAATTACAAAATGCCTAATCAACTCCAAATCCTAAGTCTTCCAAATTTTCAGCAAGGTTTAGGCCTTTAAATTTAATTTCAAAGATGCCCCATAAAAAGACATTTTAAAAGATTCTATAGTAATAACACCTCCTAAAATTCAGAGAAAATTCAGAGATGATTGTGATGGCCTACAAGTACCCTAGAAAAAGTTTCATAATTTATCATTTGGAAATAAGACTATATTTGATTTTCTTATGAACTTTCTAATTTAAGGGTTCATGAACAAAGTATGCTAATCAGTCATCAAATATTTCCACAAAAATTCCCACATGATAACATTGAGCTAAAAGCACTATGCAGCACGTTTCATGATTTTTCAGTAAGTAATGGGCTCTGGCAATAATTATTTAATATGTAATCAAAATAAAGCACTTGTGAAGTAGATGCCCTAAATAGATATCCAAAAATTCTAAAAAAATTCAAACAAGATTATTATAGCCTAAAACTAACTCTGCCCATGTTTCATACCCTCTCTATGGGCAGTGAGACCACAATAGCCAAATTATTAATTAGGGCAATACTATTGATCACAAATGAAGTGCTACTAATATTGATCAAAATTCCTCAAGTAAATTATCAGGGGCTTAAAATACCCTAATCCCCTCTCTACCCAAATTTAGTTAAGTTTCAAGGTGTTTAGCTAACCTAAACCTACACTACAAGTTTTAGGTACTAAGCTAGGGTTAGGGTTTTGGGGACCCTAACATTTTCACAATTTACTAATATTTTTAACAGAGGGTTTTATATATCCTAGGAACCTCCTTGCAAAATTTGGAGTTCATGCAAGGTGTTTAGGACTCATACCCTTCACAAGGCCAAAAGGTCCCTCCTTAGGGTTTGACCTAGGAACTTAGGGCAAATCTATTCCTCTCTACCCCATATTCCATGGGGAGGTGATAAGTGCTATAACAAGTCAGTGGCCCAAATTCAGCCTCTGTTGAGGTGATTTGGTCACTCACAATCAAAAGTGCACCTTTTGACCAAAATGCCCTTATTAAGGTATAGTTAGGGTTGGGTCAAAACCTATTCAAAACACATCCAAATTAAATGAAATTTTATACAGATACCTAAATTGAACCCAGGGACCACTCACCAAAATTTGGGAGGGTTTGGAGGTGTTTAGTGCACCTATTTAATTTATTTAATAATTATTAAATGTTTATAAAAACTATAGAAATATTTTCTCCAAAAATTCCCATTTTTGGGCAGGCCCTAGGTAAAGCTAGTATAGACTCCCCATCAAAATTTCAACTGATTTGGGCTAGGGATGATGTGTGGGCACTCAGTTTAATGACTGTCTAGCCCTAAGGGTATGTCCCACCAAAATGGGTGCCCTGATCAAAATAGGAGCCTAAATTGGTTCAAATCAATTTTAAAATACAGTAGACAGAAAGGGCTACGAATCATGTGTTGATCATTTCCTCATACAGAGCATCTAACCATTTTTAAATATTTAAAACATTAAATGACAAAAGTGTGACAGAATGAAATAAATAGGATTAATTTCCTATAGTTTAATCCTGATGCAGCACGAATCTTGGCGCAGGGATCAACGACATCTGGTCATCGTCTTCGCTGAGCCGACGGCTGCGATTCATCCCGCCTGGAGCGATTTCCAAGCCTTGCCGCCGGCGATCCAGCCCCTTCCCCTGCCGGCCACCGCCACCAACACCTTCATTGAGGTGGTGGCTATTGCCAGGCGGCGGCTCTGCCGCCCGAGAGGCGTTTTCTGGCGGTTATAGCAAGAAGATTTCTTGTCGAAACCATGAGGAATCCTGGATTTGATCGGGCTCAATTGAGCCCGAAACTTAAACCTTAAGAGTCCTAAGATCTACCCGCGAGTTAAGGAGAGGAGGAGGACCTTCCTGGCGGACTGGATGCGAGAGGATCGGCGGGATGCCATTGACGATGGCGGCGGCGCTCGGCTTCTGCAACAGCACAGTGGAATGGCTCGTCTCCTCCAGGTAAACGCTCTAAAGTGATCCCCTTGGCCCCCTGAAGGTGTTTAAATGGCAAATTGGGGAGAAGGGAGGCTGGTTCTTCAATGGCCATTAACACCATTAAAGGTGTGGCTCGGGTAGAGTGGAGGGGGGCTGAACTCATCCCTTGGTAGCCGGGAAATGGCTGGAATCAACTCCTCTCCCCTAGAGGAGTTGATTGCAGCCATAAATGGTGGCTGTTAGCCTCCCTTGGCCGGCCTCTCACTTCCCCCTTCCCCCTTCCTCTTCCTCATTTTCTCTCTCCTCCATTATCATGGAGGGGAGCTCCTTTCTCTCTCCTGGTCACCTCTGGTTGACTAGTCAACTTCACAAGCTAAATGCAGCCCACTTGATTATGATGGTCATGGGAATGGGTTTAGCCTAAGGGAGAAGTGGCTTGAGCTTGGGTTAGCCCTTTTTGGGCTAAGTTTGACTTGACCTAAATGAGGGTTGACCTGGTCAATTTGACCATCTGGGTTGATCCCATTGGGTTTTTAGTGGCCCATTGGACTCCCTTAAGGTCTAGGGTTACTTGAGTAGGGTTGGTTGGGCCTCTTGGTGGTCGCCTGTCCCTTGGCAAGGGCACTTTGACCATCTAGGGCTAGAGTTGACTTGGGTCAACATGACCCATTGGGTTGACCCCTATGGGTCCTAGGTGACCCATTGGCTTCTCTTAGGGTCTAGGTAGGGTTATGTAGGGTTACCCTGCACTTTGGAGGTCACATACCCTTAGTAAGGGTACTTTGACCAGATTAGGGGCTTGAGTTGACTTGGGTCAACCTGGCCTCTAGGGTTGACCCCAATGTGTCCTTAGTGACCCATTGACCTCATTTTAGGGTTAGGAGGGCATAGGTGTGGTCCTCTAGGCTAGGAGTAGGTCAGTTGACCCTAAGTAGGCTAGTTTGACCCATTTAGGGCTAGGGTTGACCTTGGTCAACTGGGCCTCTTGGGTTGACCCTAATGGGTCCTTTTGGCTCTAATGGGCCTCCAAGGTGTTGTGGTAGGGTCTTGGGGTTAAGGTGTAGCCCATGGTCATCCTAAACTATTGTTCAGAGTTCTACTATTGCAGACCATGATGATTTTCCACATTTTGTCCCCTATCTCTTGGCCCATTTCTGGCTTCCTAGGGTTTGTCATGACCTAGTCATGGACAAAACCACTCCTAGGGGTCTACTTGGAAATGATATGTTACACTTATAGTGGGCCCCACATGGTTACCACCCACTACCTAGGGTCAAACATAGTTGGTCTTCCTTAAATCTCACTCAGGCCTAACCCAATCTAAGTTGAGGGGTCCAGAAGTAACATGGGATGTTACATCATCGCTGGTCATCACGTTCAACTTTCCTTTTCCTTTATCTAGGTTTGGTTGCGGTGGCAGAGCTCGAAGTGGGGCAGGCTGCAGCGGGGACTGAGCCTGGGGGCACGAAGACTTCTAGTGTCCCTTCTGCCCACACTGGAAGCAAATCCTTTCTTTCATCCAGCAGCGAGTCACGTCATGACCCTTCCTTGCACAAAACGAGCACACAAGCTCTCCCTTGGGTGCACCTTGGATGGCATGCACCTGCTGTTGTTTCAGGGTGGCAGTCCTCTTGAAGCACATTTCGTAGGGGTGGCCAGGACGACCACAGAAGCTACACACATCCTTACTTTTCTTCTTCGAAGAAGGGCCAGATGCCCTGGAGCTACCATCCTCAACGACTTTTCTTTTCTCCTTCCTTGCCGCAGCACCGCGGTTCTTGGCGTTTTCAATCGCCTCCACTATTAAAGCGGCTTCCACAGCTTTGACATAACTTTCAGCTTGGTAAGAGCATGCCAACTGCTGGACATCGCTTCTTAATCCTCCCAAGAAATGTTTCACTCTACCCTCCTCATAAGCTACCAAGTCAGGAGCAAACCTGCTCAGTTTGCTAAACTCAATCTTATACTCGCTCACGGTGAGTTGTCTCTGCTTTAGATGCAGGAAGTTATTCATCAACGGTCTTGCTCGACCGAGGGTAGAAACTTCTTCAGCGGCATCTTCTTAAAAGATTCCCAAGAACAGCCTTCCTTCAGACCCTTTCTTTCCCAAATCCACCAACTCTTCTCCAGACCTTTTAACTGATAGGCTGCAATCATCACCTTTTGGGCTTCTAGAATTGCAGAATACGAAAACATCTCCTCGATGGAGATGATCCAATCATATATAATCACAAAGTCAGCACTCCCGTCGAAGGTGGGAGGTCCCAACCGCTGGAAGTGCGATATGAAATTCATTTCTGGTGGTATCTCCATCAAGGGCACCAGAGGAGCAGGGGTATCAGGCACGGCTTGTCCCGAGGCGGGCTCTTGCACTGAAGGTTGCTGCGCGGGAGCGGCAGATAACACGTACTCAATTTGCGATTGCATCGCAACTATTGCCTTGACAGAGCCTCATTGCTCTGACACATACTCTCGATAATCGCGTCACTTTGTGCACCTGATGACTCACCATCCGACTGGGGAGTCAACCTCGTCGCAGGACACTTTGGCGGCATTTCTAAAAAACAAACGAACAACTCATCAAAATCCTAGCTTACAACAAAGCCACACGACTAGTTCAGACCATACTAGAAAGACACTTGCTTACGCTGCAACTTGCTCTGGGATTTTATAATGATGTTATGTCCTACTTAGGATGATATCCTCTCATCCTATTGACTCTTGTGCCTATGACATGAATGCATGTATTCTTTATTCTTTTTCTGATTTAAAACCATGTGTGTATATATGTCATCCCGCAAATCTTTAGCTTAGCACGTTGTGCATATGCAATGTTATGTTATGCATGATTGTGCTATACATTCTAAAAAGGCCCTAATGCATGCTATGAGCGACGCACGCATGAAAATGTTATGCATCCCATACTACATGACATTCTCATGCAACGAAAAAGAAACATTCTAGTCGCATCCATGTGGTGAGGTTATGCATCCCATACTAAATAACCCTTACATGTTGCCTCTATGGTGGATCCATATAAAGACACATATTATGCATCTCATACTACATAATATGCACTGTATACTTCATGTTATGCTATAAGTGTGGTGTTCGTGCTTCAGCCAAGACGTGCTGATAACATATCGGCGTGTGTATGATATGATGCTAAACACCTAATACCAACAAGGAATGGTTGCCCGACAAATTATCAAGCAACCTCCCTCTGATACCAAATGTCACAACCCGCATTTTCACTGCATAAAAAGGTTACCAGAGTAAGGGAAAATACGCGTCATGATGCCACGTCAGCAGGGGATAACTGCGGACGCTCAGACAGACACCAAACTAACCATGAACAAAGGTTCTTTTAAAGTTATTTTAAGGAAAATCAGTTAAGTACAGTAGTTAGCTGTATCCCTCGGCTTAGTTGCTCATCTAGTCCACGAATCAAAATATATTATACGCTGTGAAAAAAATACTTGATTAGATTAACTCAAACATCCTACATGAGTAAAAACATCCCTAAGGGACAACTCATGATTTGCAAGACTCTAAATTTATTATAGTAAGAAAGATAGCTTTTACGGTCGCTAAAAATAACAAGTTAGAGTTTCAAATTATGCAATGCATGAAGTAATAGTAGTAGATTTTATAGTTGAAAATACCTAACATGCATTTCTAGCATAAATCCTCCCAGAGAACAAGTAATCTACATCCACATTTAAAGAAACGAGTAGCTAGCAAGTATCAAACAACTAACAATCCAGTGGGCGCCAACAAACTGACACGAACCCACGAACAAAAGTATGTCTGAACTAGTAAAACTAAACAAACAACAAACTACGTCGCTATGACGAGGTAACAACCACGGCCAACACTGCTGCCCAGAAAACTCCAAAACCAGCACTGCTAACTGCTACTGCTCTGAAACTGAGGCATTCCAAAGACAGAACACCTCAGCAAGAAGGTACAAAAGGTGGCAAGAAAAGTAATAGGCCAAAATAAACAAAGGTCAACATGAGTACCAACCCAAGACCAAAAGCACTGAAGTAAAGTACAAAAGAAACAGGGCATCAACAGGAAAAGAACTCCTATATGATTTGTCACATTCCAGAAGGGTACACCAGACGCACAAGGCTATAAGGTGACTACATGAATATTTCACCAGAAAGAAAATACAAAACCTTTATTAGGCACCTGTGGTCGACTCTACCCAAAAACACGGGCGAAGTGGTCACTCTTGGACACACCACCCAAAAATACGGGCGAAGTGGTCACTCTTGGACACACCACCCAAAAGCAAAACGGATATATAATTCATCTAACTGCGACGGAGTCTCATACTCTCCACCATACACCGCAGACATCCAAAAACTAGGTAGACTTCCACATGGCACTAATGAAGGTAACAAACACTACGGAGGTGGAATCTTCCACTAACTACCGTATTCAAGAAACCCAAAGAAACCACAACACAAATATCTCGAGATTTGGCTCGACAGATTCTACATGACATTACCGAACCCAAGACGCGGTTGATCAACATCTAGGAGCAATTTACAGTCCTAGATAAATTCTAACGCGCTAAATAATGAAAGCTAAAACATGCATAACCATCATTAAGACACACCGGGAACAATTAACCAAAACCAGACAAATTCGGGCCTTATAAGACAACACTGTACAACAACAAAGGAACGTTGAAACGATTAATCATAATAATGATTTGGAAGAATAAGCACAGAAAATTTAAAGAACATGAAAGTATAGTCGTTACCATTAGATCGGACAAAGAGAAACGAGGGGAAACCACCACTTGCCTTGGTTTTACCGGAAAAGTCCTCTGAATCGCTCCACGTCGTAGATCGGGGCAAAAGACTGCGGGAGGAGTTGAAATCTAGACAAAAAGGGTCGAAAAGGGGATTAGGGCCGAAAAACCCTAACGAGAAATCTCAAGAAACGGGGAAGAAATTACCACGAGGAAGTAGCTCTCGACGAGAGCTTTCCAGATCTAGAGCTTTTCAGATCTACAATCGGTTTGAAATTCTGAGCACCGGAGCACTATCGACGGTCACCAGAAGAAATAAGGATGAACAACCTCTTTCTCGCTCACACCGCTCTGGTTCGGGAGGAAAAAGAATCGGAGAGGATGAAGAAGATATTTATACTAAAGGTGATAACAGGGAGAACAACAAAATAAAATCGGGTTCAGCTGAACCAGTTTTCCCGAGATAGAAGGAACGGATTACTCGAGTACTAAGGGAATTACACGAGTACAACACGGGGATTACTCGAGCACTAAGGCAGTTACTCGAGTACAGCAAGGGAATTGCTCGAGTACTAAGGACTTACTCGAGTACTGCACGGGGAAACTACTCGAGTACAAGGGCACTTACTCGAGTACAGCAACGGGGTTACTAGAGTACTAAGGACTTACGCGATTACAAGGGAGGATCCACTCGACGAAATCTGTTCGAAAATCGTCGAACGCAAGGCCTGATCGTCAAACCCAACACGAAGATCTGCTAGACCTACAACAAGCTCCTCTCGACGTTTCATCGAGCTCAGCACGACAATCGTCGACCTCCGCTCGACGATCGTCAACCTCCAGACAGCGCCCAGAAAAGAAATTACAATCATCGAGCTCCGGTCGACGATCGTGGACCTCAAACAGTGCCCAAAAAAGAAAAACAATCGTCGAGCTCTACTCGATGATCGTCGACCTCAGACAGCGCCCAGAAAAGAAAAACAATCGTCGAGCTCCGCTCGACGATCGTCGACCTCAGAAAGCGCCCAAAAAAGAAATTACAATCGTCGAGCTCCGCTCGACGATCGTCGACCTCAGACAGCGCCTAGAAAAGAAAACAATCGTCGAGCACTGCTCGACGATCGTCGAACTCGATACAGTGCCCAGAAAAATGACCATCGTCGAGCTCCGCTCGACGATCGTCAAACTCAACACAGCACCCAGAAAAATGACAATCGTCGAGCTCTGCTCGACGATCGTCGAACTCAACACAGCGCCCAGAAAAAAATATTACAAAAAGGTTGGTTCGACGAAATCCAACACCTTTAGGAGGTCTTCCCGAGAATCAAAACAAGCAGTCAATAATATAGCAATTATCGTGTTCAGATAGTTAAACGTGGAAACATGAGATCAAAACAAAGGCTCAAACGCGCCAAATTAAATGAAACTCATGTCGTAGGCGATAACTGATGCTACAGACACAACGGTGAAGTCAAAACCCAAATCCTACGAGCCATTCCCGAGATATTAACTGCCAAAGTATGCGGCGAACAAAAACAAAACCCAAAACTTCGATCGCGCGCCGAGACTCCAAAAATGCTTGGGTTGCAATAAAACTGGACGAGCATGTCCAAAACTACTCAAATCCAACACTCGACGTTAAAAGTAACGCCACGATGCCATAAATCTGACGTTGTCCGAACAAATAAAATCATCGAAAAATCGGGGTCGTTATAAGGACTCTACAGGGGAAGGTGGGGCAGAAGTTGACAAAGAAGTCGTGGAGGAGCATGACCAAGATGAAGGTGCCACTGGAGAAGATTAGTAGAAGAGGAGGAGAAGGCGGACAACGCCGAAATATTGTCGAGGAAGTAGAGGTTGCCGCACTCAGTCCCAGTAGCAATCGTCCGTTGGGAGCTCGGATCCTGAAAAGAACAAGAAGTAGGAGTGAATGTGACTGATCATTGTAGTTGCTCGCACAGAGACATAACATATAATAAATTGCAATGGAACTTGGGCACGTAGAGGGTATCCGCCAAGCAAAGAGATGAAGTGACTTGAACCATTCCCGTTCCATTGACTGGTGAGGGAGAGCCATCCGCAATAAAGATCGAGGGCCACCAATCATGCTTTTTCTAGGAGAGAAAAATATTGAGAATTGTCGGTCATGTGATTGGTAGTGCCAGAGTCAATCAGCCATTTACCTTGAGTAGCGACATGACCACTACCTGAAGACGTGACCACCGAGGTGAACTGCTTCGAAGAGGAGGTGGAAGTGTCCCTAATTGGTCGAATATGAGGATGCTTCTTCCAGCAGTGATCAACCGTATGACTGGTGCGACCACAGTGAGAGCAGAGAAAACTGGAACCACCGCATTCGCCGGATTGGTAGCTGGGGCCACCAGAGCCACTCCGCGGAGTCTGGTTAGCATAGTTGTCCGGTTGAGGAGGGGAGGATAACAGTGGACATTGTAGCAGAGAGGTAATCGCAGATATACAGGCAGCAGTGGCATCCAGGGTGGGAGACTCCGCCTTGCCAAGGATCTTTTGACGGAACATGTCATAAGACTCCGAAAGTCGTAAAAGATAGCACACAACTAGAAGCTCCTGGAAGTGCATGTGTTGCTTAGCCAGATCCGTGGAGAAGGGGGGATTCTGGAGAATTTCGGCTCCGAGAGCCTGAACTTGTTGGTAACCAGCAGTAAGAGACATGGAGGGACATGCAAAGAGGTCTGCATACAGATTATAGATGCGAGATGTCTGAGCGCCCTTAGAGTGGAGCGTGGCAAGATAAATCCAAGCATCCTTGATCGTTTCATCATGACGGATGACGGGTAGGCATTCATCAGAAAGAATGTTAGCTAGCCATGTACGAATAAGAGCGTCGCTGGCATCCCAATCATCAAAGAGAGCGGAGTCTTTTATAGGAGGGTCATCGGTGGCAACCTCCTATATCTCTACCACCACTACTACCGTTGTCGCTCCTCCTCCTACTACTATTACTCCTTTGGGCAACCTTGGCACCGTTTCCAAACTCATCGGTCCCAACTACCCGGACTAGAGTGTCTCCTTCACCTTCCTTCTCCGCTCTCAGTGTAAGAGCAGAAAACAATGAGACGAACAATTCACGGCTA
This sequence comes from Platanthera guangdongensis, assembly GCA_039583875.1. NCBI lineage: Eukaryota > Viridiplantae > Streptophyta > Magnoliopsida > Asparagales > Orchidaceae > Platanthera > Platanthera guangdongensis. The sequence continues at coordinate 69,368,084 of CM077166.1, read as the reverse complement.
GAAAAGGAGGGCACGGCAACTAGGCACAGGTCGCGGTAAGAGGAACATGTCGCGGTGACCTAAGAGCAAGTCGCAACGATAAGAATAGGTCGCAGCGACATAAGAACAGGTCGCGGAGAGAACAAAGGGAAATCAGAGAGGTCGCGCACACAAAGGGCAACGACAAGAATGAGAAAGAAACTACGCGAACAGGGCGCAAACAGGCGGAAGAAACAAGTCGTGAAGGCAGGTCACGAGAAGAACGATCAAGCCGCGCGGATAGGTCGCGCGAAAAGAGGAAGCTCATAGAATCAGGACGAAAAGATCGAGTCCTCTGATACCATGTGCGAATAAAAAAAAGTAGACCAAAAATTTGGAGTAACAAAATTATTATTATCCAAAAAGGTATCTATTACAAAGGTATGACCTCCCTTTTATAGAATGGAGGAGAGAAGAGAGATTACAAATAAGCAATGTGGGACTAATAATTATAGGAACACGCATCAATATAAGCCACATAAGCTGCACGGTTAGACTAACCGCACGACAACTACATTGTGCAGAAGACAACCTGACACTGTATCCAAGTCGCCATAGACAAGCCTCCAGACCATCCAGTCACCAATCAGCACCAACCACCTAGAACACCATTGGAGAGAAAATGCTTGACCACGCAGTCTCCAAGATTCTAGAGGTAGACCGCCAGACTACCAGTTCTCCCAGTCGCCAGGGGCGGACCGCCAGACCTCCCGGACACCATGCAATAACAGCGAGTAGCAGGAAGTATTGGAGATGCTCTCCAGGAAAATAACTAAGAATTTTCACGTTTTTGAAAACTGTTGGATATCACTAGGAAACAGTGAGTATCACCAGTGATAGCTTTCAGTGAGCTATGTTTGTGATGCCTATCTCAGGGTGACCTGGAGGCCATTGTATGAAAAGCTAAGAGCATGTAGTGCCCAGCTATGGTGGCCATGAGTGCCATCCTAATTTGGTGTGAAGCATATCTTGTGAAGACCATAAGGCTAGCATGTGAGTTGAGCCATGGAGGCCAACTATTATGGTCGTGAGAGCCATAACGAAGCTGTGAGCCTATAGGGCCCAGCTCTAAAGGCCATTGAGCCGAACAGGAAAGGGGAAGTCCACCAACATCTTGTTTATTTTTCTTGATTGCTTCGGCTTACGGAAGTGGCATGGCGATCTGAGTAACGAGAAGTGACTGAACTGTACCTATATTATGTATATCTTGATTAGATTGCCTAAAGTAGTTGACTATTGTTGATGGCATAATAAGAGTTGAAAGTCTTAGAATACAAAGGTAGCTAATCACCTATAGGGGTGAATAGATTTCTTGAGCTTTTTAGTTACTTTTCACCTTTATCAAATTATGCTATGTATTATGATATGATTGTTGATGCTTTCAATATTATCACCCAGACAACACAATAGCTTTATAGTGGTTCCTCAGTGTATGAGCACATCCACTGTCCCTCCCGCTTTTCTAGCAGAATGTTAGAGGAGTCACTTCTCCAATAATTTGGCTCCTCAGAGATTATAACACAATCCCACTGGATCACTCAGTCTCTACTGAGACTTACAACAAAGACACACAACCCAACCTCTCAGTAATCACCTGATCACCTTCCATAGGCACAACTTCCCTACAACACAAGCTGAGAAAACTGCCCTATCTCACAAATCCAAGGCTAGATCCTACCACTCAACCTTTATAATTTAGGCTTACAACATAGATCTCAACAGATCCATCACTCAGCCTTTATAATCTAGGCTTACAACTCAGATCTAAAACAAATCTTACAGAATATGAAAAAAGGTTGATGTAGATTTGTCTTAAAAGAATTTTGTTCTCAACAACAAGGAAGATCTTTTAGAATCTATTGCTTGTGTTGGAATTGACTCAGAAGTGAATTCTGATCGTTATAATGAAGAGGAAAGATCAAAAAAGATGGTCTTCAATCAGCTAACCTATTTTGGCAGAAATTGAACTGCTCTCCTTGTGTCCGGAGAAAACCCTGGACAGATTTTTTCCTCACAGATCTAGAAATTGATCTTCAAATTAGGATCTGCATGGATCTTCAAGCAGCTTCAGTTAGGACTTGCCTCGACTGATTCTTCTTCCTTAGAGAAATCCTCTGATTCTGCTATTGCAGATATTGATTGTAGCAGCTAACTCAAAAACCCTTCAGATATATTGAATTGATGATCTTGTCTCTACAATAATGCCGGGGGAAGAAGACGAAGTCCTGCTCCTATTTTATAAATGAATTAATTACTCGGAAACTTGTTTTGATTTACATATCATCTTCTATTTATAATCTCATCATCCAGCGAGATGATTGACACGTGTCATTGCTTTAACGGCTGATTATATCGATAGTTTTATAGAATGAGACTGACGGTGACGTTACTAATGAGTTGTAGCTCTTCCATGATCATTTTGAGTTTGTTGACTTTTATTGACTTTGCTGACGTCATCGGTTATGGACTGCCAATTTCACAAAATCACTCCAGGTGTTGAGTGCGTTAAGTGAACTGGATTTACTCTATGATTCTGGACTTAGAAAATTTCTTGCACTGATAGGCTTTGAGTGCGTAAACTCCACTCAACGCTTTTTAACTTAGTCAACATTCTTCATCCTTCTGCATCTCCTGGCGTTGAGAGCATTTAGTGAACTGGCTTCACTCAACGATTCTTGACTTAGAAAAATTCTGCTCCGCGTGATGGCATTGAGTGTGTTGACGACACTCAACACTTTCTCCTTCAGCCTCAACATTTGACTAGGTGTTGAGTGAACTGGATTCACTCAATGCTTTTTGCCTTAGCCAAATTCCGGTTTCTTCTTTGGCGTTGACAACAACAGCATGACTTAATGCTTTATCCCTTTGGCGTTGAGTGTGTTGACTTCACTCAATGCTATTGTACTTGGATAGAATTTTTTGTCTTTCTTTCAAAGCTTTGACTGAAACAACATGGCATTGAGTAAACTGATTTCACTCAACGCTTTTGAACTTAGTCGAATTGACATATATTTGCTTTGGCTTTGACTGCATGGCGTTGAGTGAACAAGATTCACTCAACGCTTCTGGACTTAACCAAATTTCTGTCTCTTTCTTCTATGGCTTTGACAAAAATAGCATGACTCAACGCTTTTGCCTATATAGCATTGAGTGAGTTGACTTCACTCTATGCTTGTGGACTTAGCGACCTTTTTGCACTGTAACTTGTCGGGCTTTGACTTTCCTGACTTCACATAGTGTTATTAGCTGTATTACATTGAGTGGACTCAATGCTTGTGGACTTAGACATTTTTCTTCACTGTCACTGGCTTCTGGTTCATCTGGCGTTGAGTGAGCTTGCTACAATAAACACCTTTGGACTTAGAAAATTTCCTGCCTTTCCATTCAGCTTCTTTGAGTCCACCTGTCAATATTACTTGGACCACTTGTCCAATAAATATGGCATATACTAACCTGCATGCGTGAACTTAAACATACATCAAATAAAACTTTGTGTATACCATTGACTTGTTTGACTTCTTACAAATCTGGGACATTGGGATCAATGGACCCAACAATCTCCCCTTATTTGAAGAAGTCAAAAAACCACTTGAAAAGCCTTTGTCAATGATATACACTAATATATGTAGCAACAATATACAACAACATATTAACACAAGAGAGTTAAGGAGTACCACTTGAAAAACCTTTGTCAATGATATACACACATTTCCCATTTTCAGCTAGTATGGTGATCATCACTTACTCCCCCTATATTGTTGCAAGGTTCACCTTTTCCCCTTGTAAGGTTATCAACACCTACTATCCCTATTTTGTTGCATTGACACCTAGTCACCTTAGTCATCTTCTTCCCCTTTTTGACTTCTTCAGACAGAGATAAGCTAGCCATCTATGATTATCTTCTCCCTTTTCTTATTACAGATAATCAACTTATGCTGAACATTCTCCCCCTCAACAAGAGCATCTTCTACCAAGCCTTTGGACATTCCAGCCTTGATACCATTTTTTGGTCTTCATAACCTGCAAGATGTAGTTCCTGCAACAAAGTAACATGAAGAGTAACTAAAGCTACACCAATACCCAACTCAAACTTGAAGGTGTTGAACTTTGCTTCATCTAGTGGCTTGATGAAGATATTATCCACTTGCTTGTCTGTTGGGACAAACTCAAGACTAATATCCTCACATTCCACATGCTCTCTTATAAAGTGATATCTACTCTTTATGTGCTTTGTCCTGCTATGTGTGATAGGATTTCTAGCTATAAAGATTGCACTGGTAGAGTCACAGAATAAAGAACTTCTAATTAACGAATGTTATAATCCATAAGTTGATGTTGTATCCATAGAAACTGTGCACAGCAGCTGCCTGCAGCTATATATTCTGATTTTGAATAGAAATAGAAACACTTGTTTGCTTCTTGCTACTCCATGACACTAGTCTTTTTCCCAGAAACTGATAGGAGCATGACGTGTTTTTCCTGTTTTCTATGCAACCTGCAAAGTCTGCATATGAAAAGCATATTAGTTCAAAATCCCTATTCTTAGGGTACCAAAGGCCAAGATTTGGTGTGCCCTTTAGATATCTCAAAATTCTCTTAGCAGCAGAGTAATAAGATTCTTTAGGGCATGTCTGGTTTCTAATACAGACACATGTAGCATACATAATGTCTGGTCTACTAGCAGTCGGGTATAAAAAGGAGCTAATTATTCCTCTATACAAAGTTTGATCAATAGGTTTACCTGCCTCATCCTTGTCTAAAGACATGTTTGACCCCATGGGAGTTTTTATGGTGGAGGCATTCTCCATCCCATATTTATTAATCAATTCACTAGTAAATTTAGACTGAGATATGGATAATCCATTGTTTGTCTGTCTTACTTAGAGACACAAGAAGAACTTAAGTTCACCCATACTGCTCATCTCATACTTCCCTTGCATAAGTTTGGCAAACATTCTACAAAGATTTTCATAGTAGATCGAAAGATAATGTCATCAACATATATATGGACTAGGATGATCTTGCCTTTGGATTTCCTGAGAAATAGGGTCTTGTCTATCTTCCCTCTTGAGAATTTGGTCTAAATGAGGTAGTTAGACATAGTTTCATACCATGCTCTAGGAGCTTATTTCAACATATATAAAGTTTTCCTAAGTCTATAAACAAAATTTGATTGGTTAGGAACAATAAAACCTGGAGGTTGTTCAACATAGACTTTTTCCTTCAAGTCTTCATTCAGGAAAGCTGACTTTACATCCATCTAGTAGACTCTGAATCTTTGGTATGCAGCATATACAAGGAATAGTCTGATGGCTTCTAGTCGTGCTACATGGGTAAAGGTTTGATCAAAGTCAATACCTTCTTCATGTCTATACCCTTGATCTACCAGTCTAGCTTTGTTCTTGGTTATACTGTCATTTTAATCAAGTTTATTCATATAGATCCACTTGGTTCTAATGACATTATGTCCTTGTGGTCTGGGAACCAGCTTCCAGACCTTACATCTCTTATACTGGTTCAGTTCTTCTTGCATAGCTACAATCCAAAACTGATCCATATTTATCTCTTCAAACTTTTTGGGCTCTACTTGTGACAATAAACTAGAGTACATTGCTCTGTTGAGACATCTACTCCCTGTCACAACACCATGACTTGCATCACTAGTGATCTGGTGGCCTGGATGATCCTTCAAATGCCTGATTGTTGGAGGCAGTCTTCCTTCAGCATTCTGTGCTTCAAAGTCTCCATCTCGTTGAACATCATCAACTTCTTATGTGTCTTGTGCTTCCTCTGGAATCCACATACTTTCATCTTTGTCTTGGGCTATAGGTTCAGCTTCCTTAACAGTCAGTTTGTCCATGATCACTTTTGTGTTTGTAGGACTAGAAAAAGAGCTTGACAGCTCATTGTTAATCATGTTTGATTCATCAAACACTACATTAAATGACTACTCTACCACTTGACTTGTCAAGTTATACATCCTATATAGCTTACTATGATTGTTGTACCCAACAAATATCCCTTCATAGGACTTGACAGCAAACTTAGTTATATAGGATTTCCAATTATTAAGAAAATATCATTTCCTCCAAAAAATTCTGAGACATGCAAGGTTTGGTTTTTTTCAGTTTAATATTTCATAAGGATTCTTTTTATGGCTCTTGGTGATAAAAGCCCTATCGAGGACATGACAAGTTGTGTTTACTGCCTCAGCCCAGAAATATTCTGGGAGAGATGTGTCATTCAGTGAAGTCCTTCCAGCTTCTATGAGAGTCTTATTCTTCATCACAACAATCCCTTTTTGCTGGGGTGTCCTTGGAGAGGAAAACTCTTGCTGAATCTCAAGTTCTTCACAAAAATTTGTCATGCATTCAGATTGAAACTTAGTTCCATGATCACTTCTGATTCTGCCCACAGAATTGTTCAATTCATTCTATAATTGTTTGACAAATGTCTTGAAGACATCAGGAGTTTCAGCCTTTTTTCTTAAAAAGAAAACCCAAGTAAATCTGGAAAAGTCATCAACAACCATAAAAGATGTAGACTTTCCTACCAAGACTATGAACTGACATGGGACCAAACAAGTCCATATGTATGAGGTATAAGTACCTCACAGAGTCTTTAATTTCAATGTTTTTAAAGGTAGCTTTGGTCTGCTTACCTTTTTGGCATGCAGAGCAAATGCTCTCCTTAGTGCATTTTATGTTAGTACCATTCCTAACTAGCTCTTTACTGAAGAGCTTGCGTATGATCTTATAGTTCAAATGAGCCAGTCTCTTGTGTCACTTTACACAATATGAGGATTTCTCATTTACAACTAGGCATAAAGGAGAGTCAGAATTTACATAAATAAAATTTAAACATTATACATTCCCACTCCTAGTGCCTGTCAAGATGACCTCTTAGTCACTTGACTTCTTTATATGGCACTCATCCTTGTCGAATGAAATGTCATAGCCAAGATCACAAAGTTGGCTTATACTTATAAGGTTGTGTCGCAACCCTTCCACATAGGCTACTTTTGTGAAAGTGATTAATCCATTTGAGATCTTACTGTAACCTCTGGTAAACCCTTTTTTTGATCCACCAAAGATCACCCTTAGTCCATCCTTCACTAAAATGAACTCTCTCAAATTGCTCTTTGTTCCAGTCATGTGCCTGGAACAACCACTGTCCAAGTATCATATAGGGGTATGGAAACTTGGACTAACTTGCAAAAACATATTTATTTTACCTTAGGACCGCAATATTTATTGGGTCCTAGGTGCATGTTAGTCTCAAAATAAACTTGTCTACCGGCAGATTTTTTGACTGGTAGACTTACTTTATCTCTAGGCATACTAGAATTATGTCTACAGTCTTGTCAAAATGCCCTATCTTGCCACAACACCAACACTCATGAAAGTTATACCTTCTTTTCTGAGCTAGTCTAATGACTGTGTCCACAACAACAATCTTTCCAGAAGGAACAGTAGACTTCATCAGATTTCTTTCAGCAATTATCTGGCTGAAAGAAAGTCTTGCAGCAGCTTTATTTAGCTTTTTCTGAGTGCCATCAGCAGCTGTTTTCTTTGCAGAAATCATAATCCTGATAGCATCAAAAACAGCCAAATTAGGCTTGCTATAACACTGAACTTTAGTCTGAGTCTTTGCTGATTGACTCTGAACTTTGGCCACTGTCCCATTCTTAAGAGTTGGAGCTGGAATACCAAAGACAAATGGTCCTGTATTAGCCATTTATATTTCTTCATGAGCATCCTTGAAGGCACTTATCCCCATTCCTCGTCTCCTTATATTGGAAGATACATTAGTATCCTTCCAGGAAGAATTCTCATTCTTCCAGTGACCATAGATGGAGTCCTGGTCATACCTGTTAGTAGGGAGTATTACCCTTTTAAAAGTAATGGGTGGCTGAGCTGGAGAATTTTCCTTTCCTATAAAAGGGACAGCTCTAGTCTTTCCCTTGAATCCTACTCCTTTCCTATTTTTTATAGGAGAAGGAATCAATAATGGGCAATACAGAATTGGGCTTATAAAAACTAGCCAAAATACTCTTCTCCCTTTTGAGTTTTTTTTTAGATCCCTTATAAGGGCATTCTTGTAGTTTATGGTGCCTCTCTGTATAAAAGTAATATTCTTCAACTGAGTGACTTCCCTAATTTTTTATTCCAGCATGCTTGCTATCTCAGAGTGATGAGAAGCAGCAAGCTGTATTGATGCAATCTCTTAAGCTTGCTTTTTTGATAGCTGTAGAGATGCAATCTCTTGAGCCTGCTTTTTAGACAGCTGCTTACTCCTCTTGAATGCTTCCAAAAGTTCAACATATCTATCAATCACTTGACTGATGTCATCCTCAGATTCAAAATCACATTCATCCTTAGATGAAGATGCATCTGAACCTACACAAGTCTTATAACTTAACTTAGATGAAAAGTTGAATGAAGAGTGTACCTTAGATGGACTAGGATGTTCTTGACAAGATTCCTCATCTAATCTAGCCATCAGCCCAATGTAGGCTTCATCTTCATCATCTGACTCTGAGGAGACTGAGTTAGTCCATCATTTCTCCATATTAGCAATGAAGATTCTCTCCTTCTTTCCCTTCTTATGATGATGATTTTTATAAGTAGCCTCCTTCTTTACAGGACATTCAGCCACAACATGTCCTGACTTGCTGTAACAAAAACGGATAATCTTATTAGAAACATGTTTAGTGAGTTTTGAGTCATACCTGCCTTCCTTGAAAGGTTTCTTTCTGGTTTTGTAGTATTCCTCCTTCTGTTGTATGGAGGATGGCCTACTCCTCCACCCCTTCCTCTTTATCAGCTTCATGAACTGCCTTGAGAAAGTAGCAAATTCCACATCAGACATATTGCATTCTGTGTATCTTGATCTAAATCATTAGACTCAGTTGGGATTCTTTGGAGAGAAGGATTCTTCTCTTTGCTCCTCTTGGAATAATCCCCAACCTCTCTATGAACTTTTATTCAAGATATCTGATATGCATTTTCTTCTCTTTCAGAAGCAAAGTCTGACACTCAAGACTTTTCTTTAGTTCAGACAGCTCATGACTTTTCTTATAAAACTCAATAGATTTGTTATTATAAAGAGTTTTATAAGGCATTAGGACTTCTATCTCCTTGGCTTGTCTTTTGGCAAGAATTCTGCTCTTCTTTAGAGCATCTAGGAGTAGTCTATACTTGTCAATCAATTGATTAACATCAGTCTCAGATTTTGAGCGATCTTTATCATAGGATGAAGATGCACCAGTATCTGTACTGGTCTCATACTTAGAGGAAGATGCAAAATAGAAAATAAGTTGTACCTTGATTTATTCTAAATCTGGCTGACTTCTTTCTTCTTCAGTCATTACCATCATACCATGACATCCATAGTCTTCTTCATCCTCCTCATTGTCACTGTCTGAGTGTGACAGAGGGTCCCTGATTACTATCCTGACAGTAGGATATTCCTCTTCTTCTTCTGGATCAGCAGCAATAGATATCAACCCTATATAGGCTTCTTCCTTTTTATCTTCAGATTCTGAGGAGGAAGAATCTGTCCAGCTTCTCTCCTTCTTAGCTACAAAGGACTTCCCCTTCTTCTTGTCCTTGTTTTGATGGTCATGTTTTTTCTTCTTCTCATCTTCTTCCTTTCTTTTGACTAGGCTGTCGGCAATGACATGCCTAGCCTTGCTGCAATAATAACAAATAACGTTAGAAGAAATCTGTTTACTAGTTTTAGGGACATTCCTATCATTCTTGGATGACTTCTTGTGATAAGAGGATGAAGATGGCCTGCTCCTCCAGTCCTTCTTCTTTATGAACTTCTCAGATTGCCTGGAGAAGGCAGTTAGATCTTTATCAGACATGTGGTTGTGTAATGAGTTTGGCTCAGAATTTTCTGATGTAGATTCAGCTTCCCTCCTTAGTGGTGAGGGTGTCTTTTTTCTGCTTCTTCTTGGGGCTTCTGCCTTGAATGCCACAAACTTGCCCTTGGACTTGAATTGGCTGCTCTTCTCCTCTTCTTGTCTAGCAGCCAGTTGCATTTCATAGGACTGCATCTTTCCAAAGTGTGTTGGTGGAGGAGTGTCTGCTAGCTTAGCCATTTCCCTAATGGCCCAAATCTTGGTGTCCTAATCTCTAGTGAGAGATCTAAGGAACTTGTCATTAAGCTCATAGTTATTGAAGACCCTACCATAGGTTCTTAGTTCATTGACTGTCCTAAAGAATCTTTCAAAACAGTCAGCAAATTTTTCAGACTTGCTTTGCCTGAAGCCCTCATACTCTTGATTGAGCATGAACTTTCTATCATCTCTAACTTCCTCAGAGCCTTCCATGTAGACCACAAGGTTATCCCACATTTTCTTGGAGGTCTTGTAGTGTATAAGATTTTGGAAGGTTGAGTCATCAATGGTACTAGCTATAATATTTTGCGCCCTTTTGTCCATGGTGGACAGAATCACTTCATATATGTCCATTCTTGAATATGCCTTAGGCACTCTCACAGTTTGATCTATGGTGGAAGCCTTTGTGGGGACAAAATGACCTTCCATTACTGTTACATAGATCCTAGGGTTACATGCTTCCATGAATAGTCTGACCCTTTTGTTCCAAAGGCCAAATCCTTCCTTCCTGCAGATGGGCAGCTTCATGGTCCCTATCTCCTTATAGTTCATTTTACCCCCATAATTTTATCTTATAGCTAACCTTGGAGGTATACTCAAATTGTTAAATCCTTTTTGAGCAACCTCCCTCTGATACCACTTGAAAGTTATTTAACTAAAGGTTAGCTAATCACCTAAAGGGGAGGGGGGTGAATAGGTCTTTGAAATTTTATTGGTTCTTTTGCTGATTTCAACTTAATCTACCTAGAGCTTGTCCTTAGATTCTACAATAAGAATGAAAACAAGCACCATAACAAACACAAAAAGATTTATAGTGGTTCCCCAATTGGGTATATCCACTTTCCCTCCCACCTATCCAACTTATTTGTTGGACTAGGCACAAACTCCACCACTATGATCCTCAAAGCTTACACCTTAGGCCTTTAGCCTTATACACAGATTCTTCACAGAATCCAAACTCAGAACCAGATGGGTTCCTACCATAGAGCCCTGTATAGCTCCGACAGCTCAGTGATCCACTGATCACCTACCTTAGCCTTATTTCTAAGGCCTACAACTCAAGCTCTACAACTCTACAGCTTTAGGCACACAACCCTACTCTAAGAGTGTTGCAACACTCCTATAACTCAGTACCCTTCAAGGTACCTATAACTCAGCCTCCTCTAAGGCCTATAACTCAGTGATAGACTTGTTACTTACAGCTCAGTGACTCTCCAGTCACCTTCCTCAGGCACAAGGCCCTACACTTAGGCTGGGAGGACAGCCCTACCTCAGATCCACACTTGGATCCTACCTTAAAGAGCAACACTCTCCTACGTCAGGCAATTAAGCCCTATAGCTCAGATCCACACATGGATCCTGCCTCAGTATCCCAACAAGGCACCTACCTCAGTGACTAATTATTCACCTGCCTCAGGCACAAATTGCCCTACACTCAGATTCAGATAAACTGAATCCTATAGGGAGTGAATACAGAATGTTTAGGAAAAATAAAACAATTGACTTGGAGAAAAGTCTCTGAGTCTACCTTGTTGGACTGAGCAAATATCAGTCTAGCACTCTTACTGTAGAAGGAATTAGTCCTCTTCTACAACTAACACTTTTCTGCTGCACAGATGAGCAGCTTCCAACTTGTTGAATGGATGAATCAACCTCTCTGTTCTGGAGAGAAATATATTGCTGAGCTTGAAGACATTCAGCTAACATCCTTTGCCTTTCAGGCTATCTCTGCTGGACTTGAGCTTTCAAGCTTGATGGAGAAGAAGACGTCCAACCGTCTCTAGATTTCATTCTGTATTTTCTGCGTTTGTTCTCTTTTCATTCGATCTTTTTTGTTGCCCTAATCCATTTTCTTTTTTCCTTTTTATATGCGTTGATTTGAATCAACGACAGAATTGTATGTGGGCCCATCCATGGATTGGTGAGCCCCACTTTCTTCAGAAACAGACAAAGCAGCTTTTGGAACCACTATAGCTTTCCCGCAATGGCTACATGTAAGTTGACTTTGATGACGTCAACAATTGTCATCACCATTTCGTCTTATAAAATATTCTAGAAATACATAAAGCGTTGAGTAATGTTAAGTCACTCAACGCCATCTGTCTTGGCACTCAACACTTCTGTACTTGTGAATTTTCTCTAGATTTATCTCGACGATTCTGTCTCAGCGGTCTCAACAATTCTTATTAACAGCTGAGACAAGCTTCTGTCTCAGCGCTTTTTGTCTCAGCGGTTTCAGTGGTTTCAACTGTTTCTTATTAACAGATGACACAAGCTTCTGTCTTAGTGCCTTCTTCTTAGTAGTCTCAGAGTTTTATTCTTAACTGTTGAGATAACCTTCTATCTCAACGCTTTCGTCTCAGCGGTCTCAACGCTTTCTTCTCAGCTATCTCAGAGCTTTCTTCTTGGCTATCTCAGTTGTCTCAATACTTTTTGCCTTAATCAGTTTTTCTGGCTTTAGCTGCGTTCGACGATCTATTGGCTGATTTCTACGAACTCTGATCTTCTCAGCAGTCTCAACTCTTTTTGCCTTAGTTAATTTTTCTGGCTTTAGCTTGACAAGTGTTGAGCTGAGCTCGACGATCTACAAGCTGAGCTCGACGAACTATAATCTGAGCTGGACGAACTTCAAGCTGAGCTCGATGAAATTTGAATCCTGAGCTCTTGAGCTTATCCCAAGGAATGTTGAGATGATCTCGACGACCAGCGAGCTGATCTCGACAATCTGCATGCTTATCTCGATGAATTTTTAGTTTTCCACCAAACTCATTTTCTTCACCTGTCCAACCATGTACTACCTGCATGTAAGAACTAGAACACACATCAAATACATTATGCTCCTTATCATGATTGGTAATGCCTTTTCAAATCCTGAGGAACATTGTAGGGCACAATTCCCAACACTGTATTTATAGCCTCAGCCCAAAAATATTCTGGACGAGATGTATCACTCAACATTGTTTTAGCTGCCTCAATGAGATTCTATTTTTCCTCTCAGCAACTCTATTTTGTTGTGGTGTTCATGGAGACGATAACTCCTGAAAGATCCCTAGTTCCTTACAAAAATTAGTCATCTTTTCAGATTGAAATTCTGTACCATGGTCACTTCTAAGTTTGACCACAGAAAATCTCATCTCATTTTGAACTTGTTTGACAAATTCAGGAAGGATGTCTAGTGTTTCAGACTTTCTCCATAAGAAGAATACCCAAGCAAACCTAGAGTGATCATCCACAATCACATAGGTATAGGACTTCCTACCTAAACTAAGAACTTGCATAGGAACAATTGATCCATATGATGTAAGTACATACTCCTCTCAGTGTCTTTGGACTTTATGCTCTTAAAAGAGACTTTTGTCTATTTGTATTTTTGACATGCAAGACATAAGCCTTCTTTGGAGCATTTGAGCTGTGAAATGTTTCTAACTAAGTCCATAGAGAATAGTTTGCTCATTGCTTTATAGTTTAAATGAGCCAGCCTCTTGTGCCATTTCACACACAAAGAGTCTTTCTCACTAGCTACTAGGCATACATGTGATTTCTCATTTACACTTAAGAAATTTAGAAAATAAATGTTCCCACTCCTAGTGTCTGACAAGATGATCTCTTGATCACTTGGATTCCTTATCAGACACTTGTCATTGTGGAAAACAATTTCATAACTAATATCACATAGCTGACTTATGCTTATCAGATTATGGTTCAATCCTTCCACATAAGTCACTTTAGTGATGGTAACTAGGCCATTAGAAATGTTACCATATCCCTTGGTGAGTACTTTCTCTGACCCTCCAAAGATGACTTTTGGTCCATTACTAACTGGAGTATAATCCCTTTGCAAACTCCTTGTTCCAGTCATGTGCCTGGAGCAGCTACAATCCAGTACCATATTGGCTAGGATGTGGTACTTGGTTCCACCTGCAATCACAGAATTAATTTACCTTAGGCACCAAAATAGTTTTGGGGCCTTGGTTCTTGCAAAGCTTTGTTGTGTGAAACATAGCAGGTTTTCTAAACAAACCTGGTTGAGTCTTATATGAAGGCGTTGTTGGATTATACCAACAATCTAGGGTAAAATGGCCAACTTTCCCACAACACCAACACTCAAATCGATTATATCTTTCCTTTGGTTAAACATTTGAAGTTGTTCTTTTGTGCAATTTGGATTTGACATCCAACTTCCAAGGTAGTGGTGCACTGGGACCAGTTCCAAGAATTCCTTAGCTTCTTGGATTGATCACCCTTTGTGGTGGTTTATGGTCTTTATTGCCTTTAGATGTTTGTCCCTCCCAGCAAGGCTCTTTATTGACATTGCTGGTAGTGCACTCAGAATTCATGTGTTCAGGAACAAATGATTCATTACATCTGTTAGAAGTCAGATGCTTGGGAGGTGGCTTAACTGGATCCATTGGGGCTTTACCCTTAGGATCATACTTCTTAAAAAACTTTTTATTTTTTCCATAACCTACACCACTTCTAAATGGTGCATAAAATATATCTATGAGATATGACACTAACTTGGGTTTTATGAACTAAGTCAGGAGCTGTCTTTCCTGTGTGAGCTTTGCTTCCAGGTCCTTGACAGTCTTGACCTATTCTACTATTACTTCTGCCTGGTAATCTTTCTTGTTAGTTAGTTCTATAAGTTTCAATTTTTATAGGTCCAACTTTATGTTGGCTCTTTCCAACCGAAAAGAGACTCCTCTCAATGATTCTAATTTACTGGCATGATTCTTAGTAAGCTCTTTGCTTGCAATCAAGACCTTTAATAACTTCTCATATCTATTGATAAGGGTGTTGAAATCAACTTTAGTGTCTGAATCATGTTCTTTATTATTAGAGGAGTAAGAACATGATTTATTTTCTGATGCAGAAAAAGAGACTGATGCAAAACTAAGAGAGGTTGGTTTTACCTTAGCAGGACTTGAACAATCCTGTCCTTCTTCTCCTGATTGAGTCTCCTCAACAACCATCAAGCCCATAAGAATCTCTTCCTCTTCTAATTCTGATGAATCAAACTCACTATCAGATAGTGTAGATTATTTCTTTGCTAAAAGGCTTTTGTCAGCCTTTTTGTGCTGTCCAGTTTTCAAGTTTTCTATTTTTTTCTCCTTTCTTTTTATTGGGCAATCAGCTATGACATGCCCTTGCCTGTTGCAGCAATAACACACAATATTATTCTTAATATATTTGTTCTGTGAAGAATCATACCTATCCACAGATTTCATTTTTCTTGTGTTTCTCTGGATGATTGGTCTTCTTGAGACAAGAGTCTCCACCTGGACCCTTCCAACTACCCTGCCTTCTTCTCCTCAACATCTTCTTGAATTGTCTAGAGAAGAGAGACAGTTCCTCCTCAGTTAAGTCTCCTCCTAAAGAGGATGATTCTGTACACTCAGAGGTTGTATCTTGTTTCCCTAAGAGTGTTGACTTTTCTCTAACCTTCCTAAAAGTCTCAGCCTTTAGTGCCAAGAACTTTTCTCTACTGTGTGCTCTAGCTCAATCTTCTTCAGACTTCCTGAGGTTGAGCTGTAACTCATGGGACAACAACTTGACAAATAGAGCCTAGGGGTCTATATTGGCTAAATTGCCCATTTCAATTATAAAACTGATCTTAATGTCTCATTCCTTATTCAGGGACCTCAAGAACTTTTCATTAAGTTCATAGTTAGTAAAGCTCTTGCCATAAGTCCTCAGGTTATTTACAATTCTGAAGAACTTTTCAAAATATTCAGCCACTGAATCTTTCTTATCCTGTATGAAGGTTTCATATTGTTGATTTAATAGAGATTTTATATCAACTCCGGCCTCTTCAATTCCTTCCATATAGACAATCAGTGACTCCCACATTTCTTTTGATGTTTTACAATAAATTAGATTTTGAAAAGTGGAATCATCTATTGAAATGACTATAATATTCTAAGGCCTTTTTTCCATAGAGACCAGAATGAATTCATCCTTATCCATCTTCATGTAAGACTTGGGTGTCTTAATGTTTGCATCAAGAACTGACACTTTCATAGGAATGAAAGGTCCTTAAATCACTGTGTTGTAAATTCATGGATCTGCTGCCTCCATGAATAATCTGACTCTCTCCTTCCATTTTCCAAAATTTTCTTTGGAGCAGACAAGGAGCTTGATGGAATTATTTTCCCTCTGAGCCATGATATATCTTTCTCTGCAATCCTTTGGATTCTCACTAGGCTGTTATGACTTTATCAGTGAACCTCCCTCTGATACCAATTGTAAATGTTTGTTTTAGTATTGAGAGTGGCCTAGAGGGGGGGTGATTAAGTCCAATTTGAATCTTTGCTACCCTTTTTAATTCAGATATATACTTTCTTTAAATTAAATATCACAGCTAGATAAAATAAGATAATCTTAACAACAATCTAGAACTATCACAACATACCAAACACAACATACACAACACAGTACAAACAGTTTTATAGTTGTTCCCCAATTTATGGGTAAATCCACTTCCCCCTTCGCCTATCTAGCAATGAACTAGATTCGTCCAAACTCCTTCTTCCTTTACTCAGATCCTCAGAACTTACAGCGCAGAGCCCAACTGGCCCCTACAACTTAGACTTTACAAGTATTACCACTCAGATTATCAAGATCATACACCTCAAGTTCATCCTAAGAACTCTACCTCAGAATGTATCCACACTCCTACTCCTCAGGCAAATCCTCCCTTATAACTCAGAGAAATTCCCACTTCTCCTACCTCAAGCAATCCCTGCCCTACCTCAACCTTTATAACATAGGCTTACAACTCAGAAAAAATGTTTCCCCTACATTAAGATCTACAGGTAGATCTTACGAAATTAATAAAAGTAATAGAAATTGACTCAGAACTAGTCACCCAACAAGAGAGAAATGGGTGACTGCTTCTTGATCTGATCCTGATCTGTTTACTTCCTTTGATCTTGAAGTGATAGATTTGATCCAACCCTTCTTAGTTTTCAAAGCTTCTTGAAGTTGAAATTAGGGTAGATCTAGGCTGGAGAATGTTGAAGATAATTCTTGATCCGACTTCTCTATACCTTCTGAATTCTAACCGATTGCTTCTTAGATTTGGACTTGCCAAATATTTCTCTCTATCTTTTCTGAAGAGTTGATCCCTTTATATAGGCTCCGTCAAAGGTAACCAGCTGATCCGATTAATAACTTGCATCTGACAGTTCTGATAGTTGTCAGACCCTCTAGCTTGATTTCTGTACTTAGGAAACAAATCTGCTTGAAGTGTTGAAACTTGAATGTTGGATTTGTCGACACCAGCCATGGGTGTTGACACTACTCTTGTAGTGCTATCGACATACTTCTGAATGTGTCGACACAATCTTCACCTTGTCTCGACACAGCTGATGTAGAATGTGTCGACACTAGTCCTGAGTGTCGATACTGCTTGCTTCCAGTCTTGACTCAGCTTGTGATGTGTGTCGACACTAGTCCTGTGTGTCGACACAGTTGTATTCAGTATCGATATTGCTTATATAGAGTGTGTCAACACTTATTCTTAGTGTCTACACAGCTTTTCTTTATCTCGACATAACTTGTGCAATGTGTGTCGACATTATTACTGATTGTCGGCACAGTTGATTTCTTATATCATAGTGTCGACCCAAGTCCTGAGTGTCGACACAACTTTCATCTTAACTCAGCACTTCTTGTTTAAGTGTGTCGACACTAGTCCTGAGTGTTGACAGAACTTTCTCCCTGTCTCAGCACATCCTTGACAAAGGTGTCGACACTTGCCTAGTTTCTCGACACTTTTATACTTAGCTTTATTTGCCTGTACAGATGAACTTAACATTCATCAAATACAACTATGTGTATGTCATTGAGCTGAAAGGACTTCTTCAAATCAAGTACATTGTGACCAATGTAACCAACAATTTTTCCTATTTGGAGAAGTCATAACACCAATTTAATGATATACAAAATGATACCGTAAATAAATTATGAGAAAGACATTTCAAAGTACAGTGCAGTACACAAATAAAAACACATATTTAAAATCAATAATGTTGAATCAGAAGATAAGGCAAACAATTGCAGTCATAATTAATAGCATATGAAGTGTTGAGTAAACCAAAATTTTCATTAATTGTCCATCACAAGGTTTACTTCTACAAACTTTAGTTATATAATAGTTATAGATCAAGTTTTTATGAAATTTAAAACTAAGAACATTCTATGGCAGCTCTGGTTCTTTGATGACTATGCCTTTTCTAGATTGTATCTTTGCTTTCATCTCAGGCACCTTGTCATCAGCAATCTTCTTTCCTTTATCATCCTTAGTTTTAGCTTTTGCAATTGCTTCTTCTTTCAGCCTTTGTCTTTTAAAATAATGGTATGGCTTTGGGAAATATTTACTGGGCTCAACTGACATAGCAGGTAGCTTTCCTTTCTTCAGATCATGTCTGAACTTCTGGATAACTTCCTGCTATTTTAAATGTTTGTCCCATTCCTGTTCTGAATGCTATTTACCTCTGTATGTAACATTTGCATTTACAGCCTTCCATGTAGTGAGAATTATTGATCTGGAGGTTGCGCTCCACTGCTCAAAATCTGCTCTAGCCTCAGCTTGTTCTCTGAACCATTTCTTTGAGCAAAATAGATTCAGGCATCTCCACCTTTTCACATTTAACATTTTGAACTGATGGTGGAGGACTGTACATGTGAGTGACAGCTGCTTGGATAGTCTTAAATGTAGCTTGTGTTACAAGATTGTATATGGTTTGCTCAGCAGCATCAGTACCAATGATATGAGGTGCTTCAAGGTGAGCTGGTTGACAACCAAACTCAGCAGTCTGATCTCCATCATACCATAGGGGGGGGGAAGCCTAAAGTGTCTCTGATACTATTTGATATCCAGGTAGTATGTTTAGAACTGTCTCTTATCATTACCCTCTCTCCCTTTATGACTTCTATTTCAACATGATCTCTTAGATCATTCTTGTGAAATCTGATTTGTCCATCTAAGTAATTGATACATGAAGTGACAGTATTTTTACTTTCAGTAAATTATTGTCTAAACTCTTGTCAGAAGCCTTTATATCTTTAAGTAATGAGGCTGAATGGTTGTCCAGCTGAGTTTCCATGGCCTTTGTAGCAGCAGCTATCTTGTTGTCTTTCTTAGTAGAATGCTCAGTCAGTTTAACCATTGTTTCTATATGCACTGCAGTCATGTTTTCGTCCAAATTTCTTTGATTTTGAAGGACATAACCTTGTTTGATAAGCATGTCATTTGCTGTTATCTTGGCTTCTTACTGTTGTTTAGCAGTATAGACTACATCATTAGCTCCTTTCTCAAAGTTAGTAGTCATTTTAATTTTAAGGAGATTGACTTCAAATCTTATTGACTTAATATCCCGAGCCAGTAGAAACTGCAGCACTTTTTTGCGTTCATCTACATATTTCTCTAGATCCTGCCTTTACTTATCCAGCATTTTCTGAATTTGTACTGGCAGAGAGCTAGTTTCTCCTTTCGGAGCAGCTGTTGGCCCAGATTGTAAATACTTTTTGTAGCTCTTACTCCTCTTCTTCATTTCAGAAAACTTCCTTTTCTTCAGTTGAGATTCTCCTGCATCTTCTGATGCAGAAGAACTTACCTCTTCAACTTGAGGTGTCTCTTTGATTTTGTCAGTATCTGGGGCCAACTCCCCCTCAGTTCTTGTACCTTTCTCATTTATATTGATATTATCTATGTTATCATCTGCTTTCTGAATTGCTGTGTCATGAACTTCAATCTAGGAATTTCATCTATCTCCCCCTGAATATTAGTTTTTTAAGTAAAAGAATTTCTTCTTTAGTTTCTATTAGAATTTCTTCCTCCATTTATTTCTCAGATATTTCTTGCTCAAGTATCTTTGAGTGTTCCAGTTCATGTATAACATCCAGATTATAGTAGTAGATGTATCCATTGGCAATCCATTGAGGTTCTCCCCATCAATTTGTTCTTTTTCTGGAATGATCTCCCCCTACACCGGATCACTAGTTCAAGGTGAGAGCCTTGGAGATTTTTTGTGTTCTTCCTCATCATTCTTATCTGATCTAAACTCTACTTATTCTTCAAAATCACTTGAGCATTCTTCTTCTTCTACCACTGCTTTCTTTCCTTTTACCTCCTTTGTCTTTTTGGGTTTTAGAGTGTCCTTAGACAAGACCCTTTCTCATCTCGACAAAATTATTAGGTCCATTCTCCTTATAAGATTTATCTTAGATCCAATCTTCTGATTAATATTATCTTGAATTACCTTTACCAGGTACAAAATAACAATTATGCCTATATTTGGCTTCTGAATCCCTTCTGCAATCTTATCAAAGACTACCCTATTCCAATCTGTCTTGATTCTAAAAATAATCCTTGTCATCAGTGTAAACATATATGTTGAAATCCTATCATGTGCTCCAGTATTACAAAGGGGCACCTTTCCAATTACTTCAGATAGAAATTTTCCCTGGGAATTCATTCGCTCCTGTTTAAGGAACTTACAGACCTAGTGGTTGGAGCTATTCCACACCATTCTAAGGCCTCTGTAGTTTTACTTGAATTTAATTCATCTTCCTGTGTTGTTCTTGGAATCTGAAAGACTTTAGTCAATCTTTTGTTTGTGACCTTTACTCCTGCTCCATTAACACTGGATTTGATCTTGCCTGACTTAGGGTTTAGTGAGGCATTGGAATAGAATTTTGATACTTATTTCTTCCATATCTTACTTGGTTCTGAAAGCAGATATTCAAGACCTGCATCATTGACAAGGTAAATCACATTCCTTATTTCTTCTGATGCGGAGACAAAGGCGTTTCGCACCAGTTCGTAACCCTCATTTACATTGTCGTCCGTCTTGGGTGCCATTCTAGTTGAAAGAGTTTGAAATTGAAAGGTGTCGACAAAGGAATTCTAGGTCTCGACACACAGCGATCAGTTTCTCAAGATTTCTTGTAAGCGTGGTCGACAATTCCTTACACCTCCTATTTATAGTAACTGTCTATTGAAGGCGAAAAGACGCGCTGCATTTAGTAATTTTCTCAATAGTGGGAAATATTTAGTGTCGACATGGAAAACCTAATCTATAGAGATATATCGACTTAACTCGACATAAGATTCATGTCTCTCAACACAGACCTCAAGGTCTCGACAACCATATGTCTCGACACTAAATTATAATGTCTCGACACAATATAGCTAATCAGTGTCGACACACTGTCAGGTGTTCTCGACACACGACTACCTATTGTGTCGGTACACATTCTGGTGTCTCGACATAACACTTCCTATAGTGTCTACACACACTGTGGTGTCTTGACAAAATTCTTTGACTTACATAAAATTTGAGTTCTGAATATAATTTCTTGACTTATATCATGTTTTTCTTGGTTGTAATTCTTTTTTGACCTGGTTAGTCATCTTTTATATGTTATACAAACTTTTGTTGCTACAAATTGAAAATATTTATTCAATGTTCAACATGCGTAGTTCAAACTTAAAGTAATTGAACTTTCTTTCATCTAGGGGTTTTGAAAAGATGTCAGCAACTTGTATTTCTGTTGGATTATATTGTAAGCTAATATTTTCTTTTTCTGCATTTTCTCTAAGAGAGTGATATCTAATTTCTTGTTTAGTTCTACTGTGTTTAACATGATTATTAGCAATAGAAATTGCACTAGTAGAATCACAAAACATAATAAATTTACTTAGTTGTACAATATAGTTCCGTAGTTGATGATGAATCCACAGCAACTGTGCACAGCAGCTTACAGCAGATATGTACTCAGATTCTTCTATAGAAATTACAATACTTGTTTTCTTTTTGCTACTCCAACTTATGAGTCTTTTTCCTAGAAACTGACAAGTTCCAGAAGTACTTTTTATATCATCTATACACCCTACAAAATCTGCATCTATGTACCCTGTGAGTTCAAAATCTCTATCTATAGGATACCAAAGACCAAGATTAGGTGTGCCCTTAAGATATCTTAATATTCTCTTCACAGTAGAGTAATGAGACTCTTTGGGGCTTGTTGGTACCTAGCACAGACACATGTTGAGAACATAATATCTGACCTATTAGCAGTCAAATACAGGAGTGATCCAACGATGCCTCTATACAAGGTTTCATCAACTGGTTTCCCAGATTCATCCTTGTATAGTGACATATTGGAACACATTGGAGTTCTCATGGTAGAAGAATTCTCCATACAATATCTCTTGACCAACTACTTAGTGAACTTATATTGAGAGATGGATATACCATCCTCAGATTATCTATCCTGGAATCCCAAGATGAACTTTAGCTCACCCATGTTACTTATTTCAAACTTACCTTGCATAAGCCTGACAAATTTTCTACATAGCTTTTCATTAGTAGACCCAAAAATTATATCATCTACATAAATCTGGACTAAGATGCTTGAACCTTATATCCTTTGTATGTTGCATGAGATAAAAACAACGTTATGGCTTTTAGTCAAGCTACAGGTGTAATGGTTTGGTCAAAATCTATCCCTTCCTCTTGTCTATATCCTTTAGCCAATAATCAAGCTTTGTTCTTAACTATAACCTCATGCTCATCTAGTTTATTACTATAAATCCACTTAGTGGCTATGATATTGTGATCACTAGGTCTAGAAACTAGACTCCAGACTTTATATATCTCAAATTGATTGAGCTCTTCTTGCATAACCATAATCCAGTTTTTTTCTTTATTGGCTTCTTCAATTTTTTTAGGTTCTACCTGAGAGAGAAAGCTTGAGTATAAAATCTCATTGTGATGTCTACTCTTAGTAGTCACTCCTAGCCTGACATCACCTATTATTTGATTAACAGGATGATCTCTACGATGTCTAACTGCTACTGGCAGGTGTCTACCATTACCAAGTTATGCAGGAGGATTAAGATGATTCTCTTCCTCCCCCTGGGCAGTTACTGCATTTTCTCTTGGAATTTCTACATTATTTCTAGTGTGTAACTCTAGATCAGGTGAATCACCTATATTTAACTTTTCCATCCTATGGTCTACATCACCTAGACTAGAGTTGTTAGAGATCTCATATATAAAATAGAAGCTTCATCAAAAACTACATTAATTGAGTCTTCAATAACTTGATGTTTCAAGTTATAGATCTTGTAAGATTTGCTATGTACACTATACCCTACAAAGATTCCTTCATAGGATTTCTCTGAGAACTTAGTTAGATAAGTTTTCCCATTATCCAATACATAGCACTTACTACCAAAAATTTTGAAGTAGGACATATTTTTTTTGCTGTCCTTCATTAGTTCATAGGGAGTCTTGTTGTGATTCTTGTTGATCAATGCTCTATTCTGAACATAACATGTTGTGTGAAAGTTGTTTAACTGAAGGTTAGCTAATCACCTAGAGGGGGGGGGGGTGAATAGGTCTTTTAAATTTTATTGGTTCTTTTGTTGATTTCAACTTAATCTATCTAGAGCATGTCCTTAGTTTTTGCAATAAGAATCAAAACAAGCAACACAGCAAACACACAAAGATTTATAGTGGTTCCCCAATTGGGTATATCCACTTTCCCTCCCACCTATCTAACTTACTTGTTGGACTAGGCACAAACTCCACCACTATGCTGCTCAGACCTTACACCTTAGGCCCTCAGCCTTATACACAGATTCTTCACAGAATCCAAACTCAAAACGAGAAGTGTTCCTACCTTAGAGCCCTGCATAGCTCCTACAGCTCAGTGATCCACTGATCACCAACCTCAGCCTTATTAATAAGTCCTATAACTCAGGATCTACAGCCTTACAGCTTCAGGCACACAACCCTACTCTCAGAGTACTACAACACTTCTACAACTCAGTACCCTTCTAGGTACCTACATCTCAGCCTCCTCCAAGGCCTACAACTTAGTGATACACTTGTCACCTACAGCTCAGTGACACTCCAATCACATACCTCAAACACAAGGCCCTACACCCAGGTTGGGAGGATAACCCTACCTCAGATCCACACTTGGATCCTACCTCAGAGAGCAGCACTCTCCTACCTTAGGCAATTAAGCCCTACAGCTCAGATCCACACTTGGATCCTACCTCAATACCTTAACAGGGCACCTACCTTAGTGACTAATTAGTCACCTGCCTCAGTCACAAATTGCCCTACACCCAGATTCAGATAAACTGAATCCTACAAGAAGTGAATACAGAATGTTTAGGAAAAATAAAATAATTGACTCAGAGAAAAGTCTATGAGTCTACCTTGCTGGACTGATCAGATATCAGTCCAGCACACTTATTGTAGAAGGAATTAGTCCTCTTCTACAGCTAACACCTTTTTGCTACACAGATGAGCAGCTACCAGCTTGCTCAATGGATGAATCAACTTCTCTGTTCTTGAGAGAACTTTCTTGCTGAGCTTGAAGAGCTTCAGCTAACTTCCTTTGCCTTTCAGGCTATCTCTGCTGGACTTGAGCATTCAAGCTTGATGGAGAAGAAGATGTCCAGCCGCCTTTAGATTTCTTTCTGTATTTTCTGCGTTTGTTCTCTTTTTGTTCGATATTTTTCGTTGCCCTAATCCCTTTTCTTTTTTCTTTTTATATGTGTTGATTTAATCAACGTCACAATTGTATGTGGGCCCAACCAAGGATTGGTGAGCCCCACTTTCTTCAGAAAAGGACAAAGCAGCTTTCGGTGCCACTGCAGCTTTCCTGCAACAGCTACATGTAAGTTGACTTTGATGACGTCAGCAATGGTTATCACCATCTGGACTTAGAAAATATTCCAGAAATCCATAAAGCATTGAGTGATGTTAAGTCACTCAACGCCATCTGTCTTGGCACTCGACGCTTCTGGACTTGTGAATTTTCTCTGGATTTATCTCAGCGGTTCTATCTCAGCGGTCTCAGCAGTTCTTATTAACAGCTGAGACAAGCTTCTATCTCAGTGTTTTTTGTCTCAGCAGTCTCAGCGGTTTTAGGTGTTTCTTATTAACAGCTGAGACAAGCTTCTATCTCAGTGCTTTCTTCTCAGCGGTCTCAACGCTTTATTCTTAACTACTGAGACAAACTTCTGTCTCAGCGCTTTCGTCTCAGCGGTCTCAACACTTTCTTCTCAACTATCTCAGCGCTTTCTTCTCATCTATCTTAGTTGTCTCAACACTTTTGGTCTTAGTTTTCTAGATTTAGCTGTGTTCGACGATCTGTGGGTTGAGTTCGACGAACTCTGATCTTCTAAGCTGTCTCAGTGCTTTTTTCCTTTGTTAATTTTTTTGGATTTAGCTTGACAAGTGTTGAGCTGAGCTCGACGATCTACAAGCTGAGCTCGACGAACTTTAAACTGAGCTCGACGAACTTCAAGCTGAACTCGACGAACTTTGAATCCTGAGCTCTTGAGCTTATCCCAAGGAATATTGAGCTAAGCTCGACGACTAGTGAGCTGAGCTCAACGAACTACGAGCTGAGGTCGATGAATTTTGAGTTTACCACCAAACAAATTTTCTTCATCTGTCCAACCATGGACTACCAGCATGCAAGAACTAGAGCATACATCAAATACATTATGCTCCTTAGCATGATTGGTGATGCCTCTTCAAATCCTGAGGAACATTGTAGGGCACAATTCTGAACAATCTCCCCCTATTTGAAGAATACAAAACACTCATCCATACTAAGGTGCATCAACACAAGAAATATCATGATAGGTCTAATGATAACATTATCATGACAACTAGCCATCCTAGTATAGGATAACTCCACCTGGATGAGATAGCTTACCACTATGATTGAAAGATCAATGGTACAGGTGAATTATCAATCATTGACAATGTGATAGTATGATTAATCAACAAAAGCTTTATTAATCATTTATAAGGTATACAGTTTGATTAAGATCTACCTAAACATTAACTTAGTCAAAGAATAGTAGCAAACTTGTGATTACAGGATTTCTTTGAAAGAACAACATATTTACCAAACACAAACATGTAAGTGAAAATTTCATGCATATTTGTCAGATCAATGTAATCAGTGCCAAAACATATTCATTTCCTTGATAGAGATTTGAAAATTTTTACACTGTTGATATTCATTACAAAACATAAATTAGACAATTTTTAAATAAGCTTAAGTCTTGCAGTCCTCTATCAACTATTCTTTGATGAACTTGCACCAGCATCCTTGGTTGTAACAGTCTTCTTCAAGTTTTCAGCTTTGTTCTTCTGCCACTTGAAGTAGAGGAATGACTTTGAAATATATCTGGGAGGCATTTTCTTGGGGTTGCTCTTTCTTACCAGATTTTCTTTGAATACTCTTTCCCTTAGGGAATGTCTTTCCAGATGCTTTATCCATTCCTCAGAAGGATATACACTATCAATATTCTTTAAGATTTGTCCATGGCTTACCCACGCATTGATAATGATGGATTCAGAGGCATCACTTAGCTATTCATAGTGTGGATAATCTCTGTTCTTTGACTTGAACTCTTCGACCATTTAAGTTCCTTCCCTCTTTCTTCGTGAAGCAAGTTGTGCATCCTGTGCAATTCTAGCTTGTGCTGGGAAGTCTATATCCTCTGGCCTCTTTCTATCCAGGAGGGGCAGGTGTAGTGCAACCCTGGTGCCTTGAATTACATTGAAGGATTGATCTTCAATGAGTGTTGCTGCCTTAACATGCTGCTTTTCCCCTTTCTGCCTTCTTCAAAGATGGTCTTTTGTAGTAATTATGTAAAAGAAATTCATTAGCTTAATTTGTGTACAAATTTGTTGTTAGTAATTATGTTTAGAAATTCATTAGCTTAATTTTCTCTATATAACTTATTTTTAAGATTAGTCCTCTATATTATTAACTAGCAATCACTCAATTTTAGAAAATATAATTATCTATAATAAAGCGAGTCGAAGAGTGTAACATTTTGATAATTTTGTATTAGGGAATCAAAATGAAGAATACTCTTTATTGGTGTCTAGAACTTGCCCCTAGCGATCCTCAAAACATTCGCATAAGTCAATTAGTTAGGGCGGAAATGACTTAGGCCTCCCATTGGATACCTTGAGCCTTATAAGCCCAAAAACCTAAATATTATGCCCTTGCACACCCAATTTGGACCTAATCCCTATTTATTTTGATACACCACTACTAAAATTCACCAAGAACAAAAATCCTTACCTATTAGAGCATCTATCATTGAGTTTACACCTTTTGCTATGTGAATTACAAAATTCAAATAGATGGTGTAAAGCACTTTGATAAGCTATTTATTGGTGAAGAAGAAAAAAAAGGAAGAGAAAAAAATATGAGTATTTATGAAAGAAAGAAGAAGTAAAACAAAGG
The DNA here is from genome assembly GCA_039583875.1 of Platanthera guangdongensis. Taxonomy (NCBI): domain Eukaryota; kingdom Viridiplantae; phylum Streptophyta; class Magnoliopsida; order Asparagales; family Orchidaceae; genus Platanthera; species Platanthera guangdongensis. The sequence continues at coordinate 69,340,630 of CM077166.1, read as the reverse complement.
ATTGAAGAAAGAAAAAAATAATACAAAAAAAGGGGAAGTATAATAATTGTGAAGTCTGGGGGTGATTTTATAATGTTGATGTATGTTAGGGTAATTACATAGCAAGATTCTCAATCGTAATCTAGGCGTGATAAGAACCATCGAATTTATCTTTGGTTACCCCACCTATAATCTTTTATCCTAAGCCAAAAAGTTACATCATAATACAAGTCCTAAGGATCCAACGTTGCTAATCCTAGCTAGTGTCGTGGTGAGAGTGTGAAAAGGCAAGATTATGACTATCAATATTGATACTTATAAGTTTTGAAACACTAATGCCTACCTTATTACGATTGTTATTTCCTCCTCACATTTGTTATGGATGATTGTAATTAAATTTCTAGGAAAAGAGTCAAAGATAGTTAAGAGATAAAGGAATTTTACGATAAAGTTATATTTAGAAAAGTCTTCTATACTATTTCCTATGCAATTACAACATCAAATTTCTCTTTGAATTCATAGCAACCAGCTTGCAGAAGAAAAATTAATTATTGGTAACCCAAATGCTTGAATTAGTTTTCTTAGGGACAAGCAAACACTTAAGTCTGGGGGTATTTGATGAGTACAATTATATAAGTACTTTTTACTATCATATTGTAATCATGTACACTATTATCTACCTCCATTTGTTATTATTGCATGACAATAGTTAAGAATTTGAATTATCATGAATAGAAAAGCGCAATATAGATTTTCCTTTATTTTCTTTATTAAGTTATTTATTTATTCATTAATTAATCTTCTTAATGCAGGTATTGCAAGCCCTTGAAACTAAAAGTCTTTGAGCAAGCAGAGGTGTTCACGGATCCAACATGACTGACGGCAAAGGTCTTGGATTGGGCACGCACGGGTAGGGACACGCCCATGTAACTACCCATGTCCTTCTTTTGAAAGATCACAAATTATGGAAGAAAAGGCGTAACAATTTACAAGAGCACCACACGGGTAGGGACACGTCCGTGTCACTACCCATGTCCTTATCGGGGAGAATAAAGGTCATCACGTGTGTTGAGCCATGAAGAACACACAGCCGTGGTACCAGCCGTTTCAAATGACACGGCTCATGACCAAGCGCGCCTTTTCATACTGAACCACCCAGACACATCGTTTCATACCCTAAACGACCTGTTACATGGTCGTGTTGGAATCCGTGTTCGACATCTATTTCTAAGAAGAGTATAAAAACTTAGACAAAAAATAGAAAGGGACTTTTTTGGATTCAAATACTTGGAGAATTTCTGGAGGACAAAAGTAGAGATCTCAAGCGAAGAGGAATGCAAAGCAGATAATTTGTATGATCTTAATTTTTATGTATCTCTTCTAATTTCCCCTTCTCTTTGTGGATCTAAACTTTCTTTTACATTTCGTATGAGACTCGCTTTTCTGAACCGATTCAGTAATCATGTGAAAGTGGGGGATAAGATCTATCTTAACTCTAGAGGGGGGGGGGGGGGTGAATAGAGTATATTAAAATAATTTTCAAGTTAAAAACTATTTTGTAGTGGAAGACTTAATTTAAGAATAGGTGTAAGGTGCTTGCAGTAACTAAAGGAAAATGAATGCAAGAAATAAAATAACACAGGAAAACACAAAGAAGCAACCAGAGGACACAAGGATCTATAGTGGTTCCTCAATCAATCTGGGTACATCCACTCTTCAACCACCCTAGGTAGGAATCCACTGCAGGATGAGTTGATCAGGTGTCCCGGGCACCAATGAGCTTTTGATAAGGTGCTCAAAAACCAAAATAGATTTTTTGATCAGTTGTCTTGCCACCACTGAGTTTTGACAAGGTCTCAAAAACCAACACAAACTTTTGAAGGGAGTTTAAGAAACCCTTTATAGCAGAGAGAGAGAAAGAGAGGGGAGATGATCTTCTCTGTCAACAATTAGAGAGAAGATTGTGGATGTTGTCAAAGCTCCCCCTGAGATCTTGAGTTGTTCAGGAAGTGAAGCTTTGCAATAGGGTGATAGGCCTTTAGAAGATTTGATCTCTAGCAAAAGATGATTCCAGCAGCAGCTGAAATGTGTGGTGTCTGGAGTCTTGAATGATAAGGCCATTGAACTCTGGAATCAAAAGGGATCTAGAAATTTCAGTATATTGATCTCCTTTAATGATGTGTGTTCCTGTAAGAATTCTATGACTATGAATATCTGCAACTTTTTCTCTCCTTCTTCTTGTCGTTGTTGTTGTATCATTAACCAGCAGAATGAATGCATTTTGTCATAAATGAATTCCTTGAATGCATTTTGTCTTCTGGAGGAAAGTCCAATAAAACATTCCTTTGAAATCTCCTTGAAACTTGCTCTAGATTAATTGAAACGACTACAAGATTCTTGAAATAAATATTGGGAATAAATAGAAGGGAATACCAAAACTGACTGAATTTGAATCTTGAAAAACGTCGATCTCTCCAGAAAAACGTCGACCTGAGCTCAACTATCGTTGAACTGAGCTCAGCGACTGGACTTAGACTGAAGCAGAAATCGTCGATGTGAGCTCAACTATCGTCAAATTGAGCTCAGAGATAGGGAAACAAACTAGAGACAGGAACGTCGATTTGAGCTGGAAGATCGTCTAACGGAGTTCGACGACTCGTTGAAGTGAGCTCAGAGATCGTCGAATGGAGTTCGACGATTTGTCGAAGTGAGCTCAGAGATCGTCGAATGGATTTCGACAATTCGTCGACTTGAGCTCGACGAAATGACTTAGTCTCCGGAACTGAAATATCTGGTCTTGAGGGCAGCTTTCAAACCTAAATACTAAACCTTAGACTCAATCTAATTGACCTTTAGATCTATATAAGGAGGTCAAAACAAATTTCCTAAAGGTCATAGTGACCCTTGCCCAAATCAGTAATAGGGTGTTCCAACAATCTCCCCCTATTTGGGTTAGGATTACTATTTACAGACATTGGAGAAATTGAAAAAATAAAAACATACAATGCAGAAATATAACCAAAAAAGCATTGCAGAAACACAGATATAATCACAGATAGTCAGAAATAGCTATCACTGTCAGCTTACAAATCATTCCTTTTCCTTGCCCTTTTTGAGAACTATTTCTCTGTGAGGGTTAAGAGCTTCTTTCTTGGATCTCCTGTCATCATTTGCACCTAGAAAAGTTTGTTGTTTAGGCCTGGGGACTACAGCTTCTGGGTGCAGCTTCATGTAACTTTCTGAGTCAAAGAATTTACTGGAAGAGTATCTCTCATGTTCTTTCTTTCTCTGTTCTGATAGAGTGGTGAATTGTGATGTGTCTTTTCCTTGTTCTTTTGCCTTCTTAATTTGATCTAGTGCAGCCAATTCTTTCATCCTTGTTGTCCAAGAATTTGGATTGTTCTCTGGGTCTTCAAATGGAACAGGAGGTTCATATCGGTTAGTTGACTCATCAGCAAGAGCTCTGGAAGAGACAAGATCTTTAAGCTTATAAGGGAAAGGACCAGAAGTAGAATCTGCAGGGCCTTGTCCTTCCCTTTGATAAGGATGTTGCCTGGAATATCCTTTAGAATACACTCTGAGAACTCTTTGATTACCTCTGAACTATCCTCTTCTTAGTTGGTAACCTCTATATTGATTTCCTCTTTGCTGAGATCTTCCTTGAAACTGATATGAAGTTTGGCTTCTAGCAGTAGATTGAAAGGCAGAACTTCCACCTGTACCTGCATCAGGTGAAGGAGGAGGAGGAGGAGGATTGAAAAGGGATGAACCTTTGTCATACTTCCTTTTCTTTTTTATGGCTTTCAGCTGATTTCCGGAGTACTGCATCCATGGTTCTGTAATCTGGCAATCATGCAATATATAGTATGGAATATCATTTGTATCTTTAACCTTCTCTGGGGGAACTCTCTTCATAGCCTTGCTTCTTGCTTTCCTTTTCCTTGCAATTGTTGCAGAGGAATCATCAGAGTCAGTTCTAAACTGATCACTGTCTGAAATTTGTGGATTAGCATACAATGCATCACTCCTTTTGATACATTCTTTCTATTGTTAAGACTGAGCAGAAGAAATAACAGCAGGAACAGCAACAGGAGCAACAGCAGCAGCAGGAGGAATTGGAATAGAAACAACACTGGCAGAAGGAACTATAACAGCAGGTTCAGAAACAGAAATTTCAGAAACAATAAGCTCAGATACAGCAAGCTCAAAATCAATTGCCTCTGTCATATGCACATTCTCAGAAACTGAAACAGCAACATCAGAACTAACTAAAACATCAACAGCAGCAGCAACAATTTCAACATTATCCACAGCCTGGATAGAATCTATAAAAGAGGCTAAAATGCTGGGCTCACAGCAAGAAATAGGCACAATGGCCTTAGTAAGGTTTTCAGTATGCTGGTCTGGAAGGCAGCTGAAGTATACAGAATCAAATACTGATAGCAGTGACATGAGGTCCACTGTAATGACTACAACTGGAGCTTGAACTGGAGTTACTGCACGCAATCTCTCAGCTTCATAATGCATCTCCCCCTGCCTAGATTCAGTGATAACTAGATTAAGGCACCCAGTAGAAGGGATTGCCTGAGGAGGAAGAATAGAGGATAGCCTGGCAGACAACTCCTGAACAGTTTTCAGAAGTGGAGCCAATGAAGTCTCCAGCAGTAGTGATAGCCTTGGAGCTATCAGCTCATATAGCTTGTCTGCAATAGCTGGAAGGTCTACTTGCTCAAGAGGGACTTGAGTAGAGGTAGGGATGGATGAGGTAGAGATGAAAGTTGGAGCATCAGGAGATGTTGTTGGAGAAACTGTGGATTGTAGAAGTGATGTTTGAGATATTAGAATTGTGGAGATGGAAGATAATGGAGTGGAGATGGATGGTGTGAATGATGGTTGAGCAATGATGTCCTGAAGTAATTATTTATAAGAAGTGGATGATGATGGTGGCTCAAGAGGGGATGAAGGAGAAGCATCCATATAGGAATCATCTAGAAGAGTGAATGATGGAATATGAGATGATGAATCAATGTCCATGTGTGGGTAGTGATGTAGTGGATGGAAGATTTCTTTAGTTGATGTTGGAGTTGGAGAAGGGATTGAAGTTGGATATGGGATGGAAATGGGGGATGAAATTGTGATAGTGGATGTGATTATTGTTGATGAAACAATAGTTGGAGAAGGAGGAGATGATGAGGCAGGCAAATCTTCTGCAGGGGCAGAAACCTGAGGGTAAGAGACTGAAATAGTCCTTGTTCCTGAAGAAGAGGTTGCAGAGGCTCTACTGGGCTTGACAATCTGCCTGTCCCATTTCCCAAATAGTTCACAGGTAAGTCTCTTGGATGCATTGATGTGTATTCCATTGGACACAAGCAGGTCAAGGCATCTATTGTGAAGAAACAGCCCTAAAATCCTCCCAAAATTAACAACATTCTTGTTAATTTTCTTCTTGATCAAATCAAAAAAAACACTTCTCCCCAGTTCAGCTGCTTCTTGTCCACCAAGGCACCCATCAAACAGAGCTGATACCTAGAGATGGTATCATGAGCAGAGTGTTTTGCCAACAACACTTTCCCAACTACATCAGCAAGAAATCTATACTCAACTAACGAATTCTTCTTAAGCAATTTATTAGGGTTAGCTGCTGAATGGCCCATCCTCTCAAGCATAATTGAAAATTCTTCTCCAGAAAGCTCAATAGAATCTTCACCAGAATTTAATTGAAGTACCTCTATCAAAATAGCAGGTGTTAAAGGTACCCGAGTTCCTGAGATGGTTCCGATCACAGTGTTCTGATCCAGATTGTGGGCAGTATACACCCATTCCTTTATTTCATTTGCGGCCAATTTGATCCTTGTAGACATTATGTTAACTAACTGTTGGTCCTTGAAGAGTTCCAGAATGTCCTTGAATATTTGATCGCTATTATCGAAAGAATCCATGTCTATATCAAAGCCAGTATCAAATTTCATGGCTGCCAAGATTGCGACTAAAACCGCCATTGATTCCTGCAAAAAAAAATGAACAAACACAAGAGAAAGTGCAGAAACGTTTGGAGGGAAAGAGAAATTCTGCAGAGAGTATGAAAGCGCAAAGGCAGAATGACGGCCAAAAAATGAGTTTTATATTAGGGTTCGACGCAAAAAAGAAAAGATCGTTGAACTCCGTTCGACGATCTGGGCTTCTAAAGGAAACTGAAAGGTCATCAACATCGTCGATCTCCGTTCGACAATATTGGAGAGCGTCGAGCTCTGTTCGACGGTCGCAGACCGAAAGAAGATAACTTAGCATTATCTAGAAAGCGCTGAACTCCAGTCGACGATTTCTGAAATCGTCGATCTCCGTTCGACGAACTTGGGGAAAATAATCTAGCACAGTTCAGAGACCAGAAACATACTCTATACACTAGAAAAAACAGTTTGATTTGCCTAGTCTTGGTCAATTTTTAGATTTTTAAAATCTTGGATCTTATTTTAAACTTCCTCCATCTAACATTCCTAACTGATTCAGGAAGAATGTATGTTTCTTTTCATCCAATGGTTTGGTGAAAATATATCCCCTTTGCAAATCAGTTGGGATATATTGAAGTTCAATTTTGTTTTTCTCAACATTATCCCTTAGAAAGTGATGTCTAATTTCTATGTGTTTTGTCCTACTATGGAGGACTGGATTTTGTGCAATGGAAACAGCACTGGTATTATCACAAAAATTTTTGACTTCTCTATGTTGTAGTCATAGTCTAGGAGTTGGTTTTGAATCCACAAGATTTGTGAACAACAGCTACCTACAACCATATATTCAGCTTCAGCAGTTGAAATTGACACATATGTTTGTTTCTTGCAAAACCAGGAGACAAGTCTGTCACCAAGAAACTGACAAGTTCCACTGGTGCTTTTCCTATCTATTTTGCATCCAGCATAATCAGCATCTGAAAATCCAGTTAAGTCAAATGCTGAATCTTTTGGATATCAGAGACCTAGATTTGGACAACTTTTCACATACCTAAGAATCCTTTTTACTGAGGTTAAGTGTGACTCTCTAGGGTGTTGGATCCGGAGGCCAACCTTAGAGGGGGGGGGGTGAATAAGGTTTTATAAATTTCGCTTGAATAAACGGAATCTTAACGTAAACCACACCACAAGTGAAGATTTTAAACACAAGTATTAAATTCAATAACAATCAATTTCATACAAGTACAGGATGAATGTTTTACAGTACGATCTTCATGACGTCGAAGATCAAAGACGAAGAGAAGAAAACTTTGGGTTTTCTATACCGACCCAAAACCCGGACCGGTTGGCTCTCTCACTTTCTCCCCGAAAGGTCTTAGAGCCGCTCTTCACCTCCACACCCGGAAGGGTCTTAGAGCACCGCTAGATCCCCGATCTAGACGCCCCAAATCCCGGGACGATTTTCCACGGAATCCAACCCGGATCCCGACGACCTTCCCCGGTCGATTTCCCTTACCACTTACAACAATAGAAGAAGAAAAAGATACAAAAAGAGATTACAAAATATATTCATTAAAGTTTAGGTTCTCCCTCTTGAGAAGTTCTCCGGATAGATCTACGGCCGGTGCTTGTGATCTTCGATGGAAAGCACCCGGTCGCTAGACGTAGACGATGCGAAGCCTTGATCGCCGGAGTTCTTCGATCTCGAACGGGAGGAAGAAGCCTTGCTTTTTCTTTGACGAAGACGAGTAGAACGGACGTAGGAGGACGGCCGAACTTAGTATTCCTGGAGCACTTCGTCAATAATCTCTGGAGGCTTAGGACTTGAGGAAACGGCGCTGCTTTTTATACGTCTTGGAGAAAATAGACTACCGCCTGCGATAACTCTATCGCCGGGCGGTAGGTTCGCGCGTAACGCCTTCCAGCTGTCTCCACACGTCTCCCGAAACGGCAACTATAACTGCTCATTAAGGAAACTGCCGTTTCAAGAGAGCTATCGCCGGGCGGTAATGGTTACCGCGTAACGCCTGCCAGCTGTCTCCACACGTCTCCCGAAACGGCAACTATAGCTGCTCATTAAGGAAACTGCCGTTTCAAGAGAGCTATCGCCGGGCGGTAAAGGTTACCGCGCCCAGTCAGAGCGATAGCGCCATTTCGCCAAATAATTCTACCGCCTGCGATAAGACTATTGCCTGAGCGGTAGGTACCATCGTCGACGATCGTCCCCTCGATGCACGTCGACCGGATACCGCCGGCGGTAGCGTCCTGTCGCCGGGCAGTAGCTTTTGATTGTCGACGATCCTTCCTTAGCTGATAAATGGGCTGTCGACCATCGAACCGATATGCGTCGATCGAGATGGTTACCGCGCTGCGATAAGGTTGTCGCCGGGCGGTAGTAACCTTTTGAAGCTCTTCTCCTTTCCTTTCACCTATCAGCCTGCACACTCTATCACACAACCAATCTCATCAAATACAAGCAGGGAGTTGATATTCTCAAACCTAAGGAGTGTGAAACCATGTTCCAACAAACTCCCCCTTTTGATAATATCAATCCCGTTCATGATAAACCAAAATCAAGTAGATAGAGTGCCAGAATAGATGTATGTAGCAACGTAGAACAGTATAAAGTAGAGTATCAGAGTAAAATGAACGTAGAACAGTATAAAGTAGAGTATCAGAGTAAAATGATATTGAACAAATAAGCAATACACACCTATATCGATCCCGTTCAATCCTGTTCTATCCTACTACATACTCCCCCTATCGGTGGGACGCTCCCCCTATCTATGAGCACACACACACCTCAATACGCTCCCCCTATCATGAACACTACCTCCAATACCTTCTCCCCCTTTGATAATATCAAAAGAATGGGCGAGGCCAACCGACCAAGGAGGATGAAAATTGTAGGCGAGAGATAACGTAATATAGACCTACAAAGCACTTGAAATCAGAGAATTGTAAAACAGGGTCAAAATCAGGAGCAAACGCTAATCAGAGTGAAGAAAATGGACTATATGCACGAGACATAGCACACATCAAGTATGACATGAATGTTTGCAGGGTTTAGATAAATAGAGAGAAAAATAGGCAAACACAAATATCGTCATGAGAGAAAAAAAATGTGCCAGTACGTATTGTGCGAAAAGCATCGAATGTAGTTGAGGTCCAATTCTTATGCGCGGAAGATTTAAATAAGATAATGACATGTGCACGTGTAGCACCAAGAGACAAAACATTCAATAGAGATATCAGGCAGACATATTTTATATCAAGCAAACTAACGATGCTAACACCAAAGAGATATAGTGAAAAATCACGTCACATGACATAGTGCGGCATAAAGAAATTAAATCAAGGGCACAAATCATAAAGTGTAGTCCATGCACACGATCGAAACGACTTTGTAATCCAAGGTGCTCACCCTCACAACGCTTATGAAGACTTATCAGGAGGGATGAGTAGTGCTTGGGGGGTCTGTAAGCGGGATTTGATGGCCATCATTTTATTTTGGAGTTAGGCCATCAACTTTATACATAATCAAAGCAGAACAAGACCCCAAGTCAATTGAAATCTACCCACATAGGTAGATCCACTTTAACTTGTTTACATTGGACATATGCCTTTCTAGTTTTGGCCCAAAAATTTAATTAGCATAGACACGCGCAATTTGATTTCATGACATTGATTGTTCAAGATATATCAGATATGTTAAAGTTAGTGTCACGATTTATAGCATGTCAGCTTATTATCTCAGGTTGAGTGCATGATCAAGTGGTGTGTGAGAGGTGTAATCATTATCGTAAATAAATCCTCACACATACTTAGAGGCATAGACAACGTACACCCACATTAATTTTCGCACTCAATAGCTAGACAAAAATTTAACTTCGCTCATCATGACAGGATACCAATGTGCCGTACAAATTGACAAAAAGATTAGCAAACATTGTATATACTTGAAAATATACCACGACTCGGTCATATGAGCCCCAAACCAACTAGTCAGTTTTTTTTTTTGAATTTTTGAAAACAATTTTAGCCACAACCAGGGAACAACCAAAAACAACACGAGCAGGAAAAAAAAACGAACAGTACATATGTTTTTTTTTTCTTTTTGTTTTTGGTGTTACAACTTTGAACAGAACAAACATGAAACCAAAAAAAACAAAACTACAAACACAAGAAAAAAATATAACAAAAATTAGGACGATAAATCAAGAATCCCAAGTTCGAGTCGTAGAAGCGAAAAACGAGCATCCGGAAGCGGTTTAGTAAGAATGTCCGCGAGTTGATCATCGGTCCCAATAAAGACGACACTCACATTCTCTTTCTTAATGTGGTCGCGAATAAAGTGATGTCGAACGTCTATGTGTTTGGACCGAGAGTGATGCACCGGATTATACGTTAAGTCTATCGCACTCTTGTTGTCGCACCTAAGTGTAATGTTGCGAAAAGAAAGACCAAAGTCTTCTAAAGTTTGCGACATCCAAAGTGCCTGTGCACAGCAACTTCCTAAGGCGATATACTCGGCTTCGGCGGTCGAAAGAGCCACCGAGTTTTGCTTACGACTCGACCACGAGACAAGTGCCGGGCCTAAAAAATGACAAGTACCGCTAGTGCTCTTGCGGTCAAGAGAGCAACCGGCATAATCGGAGTCAGAATATCCATGAAGGGTAAAATCATCCGAGTGAGGGTACCACAACCCGAGGTGTTGCGTGCCACGGAGATAGCGAAAAATATGTTTTACCGCTTTAAAGTGAGACTCCCTAGGGTCAGCTTGAAAACGGGCACACATACGTACCGCAAACGTGATATCGGGCCGTGACGCACTCAAGTATAACAGAGATCCAATCATGCCCCGAAACATTGTTTGATCCACAGAGATTCCACTCTCGTCTTTTCCTAATTTAAGGGACGCACTCATCGGAGTTTTGACTTGTTTTAAAGACTCAAAACCAAAACGTACAAGCATATCTTTTATATATTTGGATTGATTTATGAAAATTCCGTCTGGTCGTTGAGAAATTTGAAATCCTAAAAAATAATTGAGTTCTCCCACAAGGCTCATTTCAAATTCAGATTTCATTAAACTCACAATCTCTTCAACCAACCTCTCATTAGTCGCTCCAAAAATAATATCGTCAACGTAAATTTGGAGGATAACGAGATCCGAATTTTTGGCTTGAACAAAGAGAGTTGTGTCCGCACTACCCATCTTGAACCCATGATCTAAGAGGAACGTAGTTAGCCTATCATACCAAGCACGGGGTGCTTGTTTCAATCCATACAAGGCCTTTACTAATCTGTACACATGATGAGGGTGGGCGGCATTTAGGAAACCGGGTGGTTGCTCGACATACACTTCTTCTTTTATATAACCATTTAAAAATGCGCTCTTAACGTCCATTTGAAACAACTTTATTTTCTTATGGCTTGCGAATGCCAAAAACATTCGAATGGACTCAAGACGAGCAACCGGTGCAAAAGACTCCTCAAAATCCACACCCTCAATTTGTGAATATCCTTGTGCTACCAACCGAGCTTTATTCCTCGTGATCCTAGACTCACCATCAAGTTTATTCTTGAACACCCACTTTAAACCAATCATGGGATGGTTGTCCGGACGATCAACTAGAATCCAAACTTTGCTACGCTCGAATTGGCTCAATTCCTCATTCATGGCAAGGAACCATGATTCATCTTGAAGAGCCTCGGACACGTTTTTGGGCTCAATATCCGATAGAAAGCATAAGTTGGAGAACGCCTCATGAAAAGCAGATCGAGTTCTAACTCCATGGGATGGTTCTCCAATAACTAGATCACGAGGATGTTGTTTCGTAAACGTTAGATCCTTAGGAGGCACATATGCGTGCGACTCACTCTCCTCGTTACTCTCAACCGGAACACTCTCCTCAACCTCTTCTTCGGACAACCTAGGCTCACTAGATGGTGGACTCTCATCAAAATGCACATGAGCCGATTCTTCAACCACTAAGGTTCTCTTATTATAAATCCTATAGGCTCGACTTTTGCTAGAATATCCTAAGAATATGCCTAGATCGGATTTTTCGTCGAATTTTCCTAAGAGATCCTTAGTGTTCAGAATATAGCATGGGCACCCAAAAACTCTAAAGTACGAGACGGAGGGTTTTCTATCAAAGTAGAGCTCATAAGGGGTTCGCTTAAGAAGTGGGCGAAGCATGACACGGTTCATCACGTAGCTTGCCTTGTTGACCGCTTCGGCCCAAAACGATCGAGGTAAGCTGAACTCTGCGAGCATCGTACGTGCTAGCTCTTGAAGTGTGCGATTCTTTCTTTCTACCACTCCATTCTGTTGAGGCGTGCGAGGAGCGGAGAATTCGTGCTTAATCCCTAAAGTCTCACACAACTTCGAAAAATCCTCATTCTCAAACTCTCCACCGTGATCTGATCTGATACACTTAATGTTTAGTTCTTTCTCATTTTGAATACGCGTACATAAAGTAGAGAATTCCCTAAACGTGTCAGATTTGTTGGCAAGAAATATTGTCCAACAATAACGAGAAAAGTCGTCTATGATGACGAATGTATATCGCTTTCCTCCTAGGCTACATGTGGAAAGCGGTCCAAACAAATCCATGTGCAAGACTTCTAACGGTCTAGAGGTGGAAATCTCTGTTTTACTTTTAAACGAGTTTTTGACAAATTTTCCCTTTTGACAAGGCCCACACATAACGTTAAAACTACCGCTTAGAGACGGAATTCCTCTAACAAGTTTCTTTCTAGATAACTTAATAATTAGCTTGCTACCCGAGTGTCCTAATCTCCTATGCCAAAGGTCTAGTTCTTCATTCTTAGTTACTAGGCATTTTAGATTGGACGAAGAGAAATCATCAAAATTAACTGTGTACACATTGCGATTTCTATGGGCTACAAGCAATACATTAGAGGTTTTAGCATCAATGAGTTTGCACGTGTTCGATGATGATTCAAAAATAACATCTATACCTTTATCTCCTAGTTGACTTACAGAAATAAGGTTATGTTTTAAACCATCAACAAACAGCACATTTGAAATAGAGAAAAACTTGTTACCTATTGTGCCGATTCCCAGAATTCTTCCTTTACCATTATCTCCAAACGTGACCACTCCACCTCTCTTCTTTTCCAGGCTAAGGAACTTATCTTTATCACCCGTCATGTGCTTGGAGCAACCAGAGTCCAAGTACCACACGTTCTTTGTGTCCCTTGCCTGCCAACATACCTAAAAAGGAGATGAGAGTAAAGATCTGGTTACCCAAGTTGTTCCACCTATTTTATAGGTAGTAGACTTTGGTAGCCAGACTTGCGCGTTTTGTTTAGCACCTTTCCTCCCGCAAGAGCTTGAAGCATGTCCGAACTTATTACAGTTGGCACATAGAGCATAAGCTGAGGAAATGACTTTCACCACCTCACTCGATCTCTTGCTAGAGGAAGGATATAATGTATTCAGATTTTTGATCTTATTTGTTGACTTAGGCGTGGACAGAGTGCTATAGTCCTCCAATGGTGATGATGGACTTACATAGCCGATGCCAAACTTTCCTGACCCATGACACTGTGCGCCCAATAGCATGTTTAGAGATTTTTGGCCAACACCAAATTTTTGAACCGCACAGTTGAGATCATGGATCCTCGCTTTTAGAGCGGTGTTCTCAGTTACTAACATCCCACATCGATTAGCAAACTGTTTCTTTCCTTCCTCAACTTTAGCAAGGGAGATATGAAGCTTCTTCTCCAAGACATTCTTCTCATTTTTGAGATATACTAGTCTCAAGGATGTCTTGGAGAGACTTGCTTTACCCTCCTCGATGGATGCTACCAAGTGAGGACATTCAAGGCATTCCACCTTCTCTTTCCCAATTTTAATTACTTCTTTCTTCAGCTTTTCTAAACTCTTGTTTAGACGTTTATTTTCAGCTCTTAAGGAATTTTTCTTAGATGTTACTTCTTCTAACCTACCAACTACACGATCATAAATCTCAAGTAATTCAGAGTAAGTAGGAGGAGTTACCTCAGTGTCGCTTTGGACACTGGACTCAGCATCAGATTCAGATTCCTCTTGACTTTTTCCCATGAGGCACAGATTTGCTTCGTTGTCACTTCCCGAGTCGGTGCTACTTGAATCTTCCGATCCATCCTCATCCCAGGTCAGAGCCTTCAGTACTTTCTTCTTCCCTTTATACTTGTTGTCCTTTCCTTTCTCTTCCTTCTGGAGTCTTGGACAGTCTCTTTTTAGATGTCCCAGCTTGTGACAATGAAAGCATTCAGGCTGATACTTTTCATCATCGCTATCGGTCTCCTTTACCGACTTGTTCCACTTCCTACCCTCTTCAACTCCCTTCTTCAGAAACCGTTTGAACTTCCCTTGTTTTCTGGGGTTCTTCATGAATTTTTTGAATTCCCTTACATAGAGACTTTCCTCTTCATCTTCTTCAGAGAAATCAGATGTTTTCCCAGCTTTTGAAGCCTTCAAAGCCAATCCCTTTTTCTTCATTTCCTTGGGATATTCCTCGGCTTGTATCTTCAGTTCCACTTCATGAGTCTTCAGGTTTCCGATAAGACTCTCAATCTCCAAGGCGCTGATTTCATGAGATTCAGCGATAGCAGTCACCTTGGGGTTGAAGCGGGGAGGTAGAGATCGCAGTATCTTCCTCACTAGATCACCATTTGGAAAGTTCTTTCCAAGAGATCTTGATGCGTTGACGATCTTGGTGAACCTTGTGTACATGCTGTCAACATCTTCATCGATCTCCATCCGGAACTGTTCATACTCGGATTCAAGCTGAAACAGCTTTGATTCTTTCACCTGCGAGGTACCCTCATGAGTAAGTTCAAGAAGTCGCCAAATATCAAAGGCAGTTTCGCAGTTACATATTCTATTAAATTCCGTCTTATCTAACGCACAGAATAGAGAGTTCATAGCCTTGGCGTTATTAGTACACCTAAGCTTGTCCGCATCGTCCCACTTATCGCGCGGTTTTTCAAAAATGACTTCTCCAACCGTGGTAGTGGGTGTGATGTACTTAGTCTCTATCATGGCCCATACGTCCATGCTTTGCGTCATCAGAAAGATTTTCATCCTTGTCCTCCAGTGACTATAGTCACTACCCATAAAGAGTGGAGGACGACTCACACCTTGTCCCTCAGTGAAAGCATGCACTGGGTTGGCCATCTTACTTCAGGTGGTTAAGCCTATTCGAAGTAACCTGGCTCTGATACCACTTGTTGGATCCGGAGGCCAACCTTAGAGGGGGGGGGGGGTGAATAAGGTTTTATAAATTTCGCTTGAATAAACGGAATCTTAACGTAAACCACACCACAAGTGAAGATTTTAAACACAAGTATTAAATTCAATAACAATCAATTTCATACAAGTACAGGATGAATGTTTTACAGTACGATCTTCATGACGTCGAAGATCAAAGACGAAGAGAAGAAAACTTTGGGTTTTCTATACCGACCCAAAACCCGGACCGGTTGGCTCTCTCACTTTCTCCCCGAAAGGTCTTAGAGCCGCTCTTCACCTCCACACCCGGAAGGGTCTTAGAGCACCGCTAGATCCCCGATCTAGACGCCCCAAATCCCGGGACGATTTTCCACGGAATCCAACCCGGATCCCGACGACCTTCCCCGGTCGATTTCCCTTACCACTTACAACAATAGAAGAAGAAAAAGATACAAAAAGAGATTACAAAATATATTCGTTAAAGTTTAGGTTCTCCCTCTTGAGAAGTTCTCCGGATAGATCTACGGCCGGTGCTTGTGATCTTCGATGGAAAGCACCCGGTCGCTAGACGTAGACGATGCGAAGCCTTGATCGCCGGAGTTCTTCGATCTCGAACGGGAGGAAGAAGCCTTGCTTTTTCTTTGACGAAGACGAGTAGAACGGACGTAGGAGGACGACCGAACTTAGTATTCCTGGAGCACTTCGTCAATAATCTCTGGAGGCTTAGGTCTTGAGGAAACGGCGCTGCTTTTTATACGTCTTGGAGAAAATAGACTACCGCCTGCGATAACTCTATCGCCGGGCGGTAGGTTCGCGCGTAACGCCTGCCAGCTGTCTCCACACGTCTCCCGAAACGGCAACTATAACTGCTCATTAAGGAAACTGCCGTTTCAAGAGAGCTATCACCGGGCGGTAATGGTTACCGCGTAACGCCTGCCAGCTGTCTCCACACGTCTCCCGAAACGGCAACTATAGCTGCTCATTAAGGAAACTGCCGTTTCAAGAGAGCTATCGCCGGGCGGTAAAGGTTACCGCGCCCAGTCAGAGCGATAGCGCCATTTCGCCAAATAATTCTACCGCCTGCGATAAGACTATCGCCTGAGCGGTAGGTACCATCGTCGACGATCGTCCCCTCGATGCACGTCGACCGGATACCGCCGGCGGTAGCGTCCTGTCGCCGGGCGGTAGCTTTTGATTGTCGACGATCCTTCCTTAGCTGATAAATGGGCTGTCGACCATCGAACCGATATGCGTCGATCGAGATGGTTACCGCGCTGCGATAAGGTTGTCGCCGGGCGGTAGTAACCTTTTGAAGCTCTTCTCCTTTCCTTTCACCTATCAGCCTGCACACTCTATCACACAACCAATCTCATCAAATACAAGCAGGGAGTTGATATTCTCAAACCTAAGGAGTGTGAAACCATGTTCCAACATAGGGCTCATTTGGAATCTAGCACATATGCATGTAGCAAACATTATGTCAGGACTACTAGCTGTAAGGTACAATAAAGAGCCAATCATTGCTCTATATGTTGTCTGATCAACAGTTTTCCCATGTTCATCAGCATCAAATACAGCATTAGTAAGCATAGGTGTTTTCATACATGATGCTTCAGACATACCAAATTTCTTAACCGATTCTTTTGCATACTTGGTTTGAGAGATGAGTATGCCTTCAGCATGCTGTTTGACTTGCAATCCTAGAAAGAAGGATAGCTCACCCATGCTACTCATTTCAAATTTAGAATGCATTAGGTTGGAAAACCTTCTACACAAATTTGAATCAGTAGAACCAAATATAATATCATCTACATAGATTTGTACTAGTATGGTATGGGACTTATAGGTTCCAATAAAAAGATTTTGGTCTACTCTACCCCTTATAAAATAAATTTTCAGAAGAAAGCATGCTAGGGTCTCATACCATGCTCTAGGAGCTTGCTTTAGAGCATATAATGCTTTATGCAATTTGAAAACATAATCAGGATGAGTTGAAGAGATAAAACCTGGGGGTTGTCTGACATAGACAACTTCTTTGATATCTCCATTGAGAAAAGCACTCTTTACATCCATCTGGTATACTTTGAATCCTTTGTGTGCTGCATAGGCTAAGAAGATTCTTATGGCCTTTAACCTTGCAACTGGTGCAAAGGTCTGGTCATAGTGTATCCCTTCTTCTTGAGAGTACCCTTGAGCAACTAGCCTTGCCTTGTTCCTTACAATGATTTCTTGATCATCCAATTTATTTCTGAACACCCATTTTGTTCCAACAATGGAGTGATCCTTTGGTCTTGGCACAAGTTCCCAAACTTTGTTCCTTTCAAATTGATGCAACTCCTCTTGCATTGCAATGATCCAATGTGGATCTTGCTCTGCATCTTGAATGGATTGAGGTTCAATTTGAGAAAGAAAGCAAGTGTGCATCAGGTTTTGGTTGACCTGATTTCTGGTTTGCACACCAGCTGAGATGCCTCCAATCACTTGGGAGATTGGATGGTCTCTTGATGTTACTAAATCAACAGGGGGTGTTGATTGTTCACCAACCTGTGTTGTTGTTTCCCCTTGTGGAACAACAACTGGCTCTTCAAGAAGATTCTCTTCAAGATGTTGAATGAATTCTTCATCTTCACTGCTTTCATCGTTTTGAATAATTTGTAACATGTCCAAGTCTTCAGCAAGAGAGTGTACCTGCAAAGGTTCTATGGTAGAAGTATTCTTCTCCTTGAAAGATATATTAAATTCATCAAAAGATATATGAACAGATTCTTCAATTTTGAGAGTAGATTTATTATATACCCTATAAGCTTTACTGATCATGGAGTATCCCAGAAACACTCCTTCATCAGCTTTAGCTTGAAATTTTACTAAGTTTTTCTTGTCATTATTATGAATGTAGCAAATACAACCAAAGATTTTGAAGTAATCTACTTTAGGTTTCTTCCCTTTGAGTAATTCACAGGGACTCTTGCCCGTCAGTTTATGTATTAAACTTCTATTCAACACATAGTTGGAGGTGTTCACTGCCTCTGCCCAAAAGGATAGAGGAAGATGAGCATCTGACAACAATGTAATAGCAGATTCAATAAGGGTTCTATTTTTTCTTTTCAGCTACCCCATTTTGTTGAGGAGTTCTAGGAGCTGAGAAAGTGTGTCTGGTCCATTCACTCTGACAGAACTCTTGCATAAGAAGAGAATCAAACTCTGTCCCATGATCACTTCTGATCAGGGCAATGTGAGTATTCAACTCACTCTGTATGCATTTGAGAAACTCTGTCAAACACTTAAAGTTATCTGACTTCTTCCTCAGAAAGAACACCCATGTGAATCTAGAGAACTCATCTACAACCACTAAAGTATATGATTTCCCTCCTAAGCTTTGTACTGTAATGGGTCCAAAAAAGTCCATGTGTAACAGATACAAAATCCTAGGTGAATCACTCTTATTAAGTGATTTGAAACTATTTTTGGTTTGCTTGCCTAATTGACAAGCCCTGCAAAGTCCTTCCTTCTTGTAGGGGCCAGAAGGTAGTCCTCTAACAAGGTTCTCCTTGGATAACCTAGTAATGGTTCTAAGGTTTATATGCCCTATTCTCTTATGTCATAATTCATTAGGTTTACAAATAGAGTTGAACAAGCATATATCTACCTTAGTTGAAAGAAAAATCTACAAGATAAATGTTACCTGTCCTTTTACCTGTCAACACAGTTGTGTTGTCCTCTGATTTGATTTTGCATGAGGATTTGTTGAAAGTCACTTGATAGCCTTCATCATACAGTTGACTGATACTGATTAAGTTGTGCTTCAGTCCTTCCACATAGGCTACTTTCTTGAAAGTGACTGTGCCAATCTGGAATTCACCATATCCTTTTGTTAGTCCAAATTTTGAATCACCAAATATTACTTTGGGTCCAAGCTTGGCTTTGAAGGATGTGAAATTGTCCTTGTTTCCTGTCATGTGCTTTTAGCACCCACTATCCAGATACCATTGCTGGTTTGATGTTGGATAGGTCTTCACCTGCACATAAAACAGTTTATTTGTTTTTGACCCAGTTTACCTTGGGTCTAGGTTGATAACCTTTAAATTCTGAAATAAAAGACATCTTTAGTTGACTCTTATATCCTTCAGGATGATATCTCCTAGGAGGTATTATCCATTCAGTATAAGGGTTAAACCTCTGAGATGTAGGACCTCTAGGATTGAAGTTTGATTTGCCTTTGAAAGATTTTTCAAAACTCTGAGCTCTGTTCGATGATCTCTGAGCTGAGTTCGAAGATCTTGGGTCAGATTGTCGAGCTCCATTCGAAGATCGACTATGCCATAGTTCAGGGTTCAGAAATCGTCGACCAGAGTTCGACGATTCAGCCTGAGATCATTGAGCTCCATTCGGCGATCGTCGAGCTTCGTTCGACGTTTTCTGTTGAACTTTTGTTTTCCTAGGTAAATCAGAATTCTTCCTAGCCACCTCTACAACTCCCTTACCATTATCTGAGATAAACTTGATTGGGGTTGTTAATACTATAGGTTGGCTAGATGAGGCACCCAAGCCCAGTATACTATTGAATCTTGAGTTCACTATGCTTGTGATGTCCATTAGTTTGATACTTCTCCCATTAATGGATTCTTCAAACTTTTTGGCCTCTGATAGCTCCCTTTTCAGTGAAGCTATCTGTTCCCTACAATATTCTAACTCCTCAGCGAGTTTGAGGTTTTCTGATTTTAAAGTGCTATGTTCAGATAGCTGATTTCTGAGAGAAATGATTTCCTTCTCAAATTTTGATAAATCTAAACACAGTGCTTTAAACTCACACTTGAAGTCCTCAGAATTAAAATCAAAATAATTTATTACCTGTTCCTCTTCATATTGAGTCTCTGACTCTGACTCTGACTCTTCTGCATCAGAATTTTGTTTTGAGGCATTGATAGCCATCATGTAGAAGTCTTTTTCATCAGCATCATCTTCATCATCACTAGAGCTGGATGAAGCTTCAGATTTTTCTTCTATCTCACTCGAAGTTTCAGCAACAAACCCCTTCCTTATATTTTTGTTCTTGCTGGAGGAGGGTTTGTCATTGCTATTTTTCTTGAAGTCCTTTTCTTTTCTCATTTCTTTCCTGTCTTTCTTGTCCTTGTTTTTATTTTTTGGACAGTCAGGCACAATGTGGCCTGGTTTCTTGTATCCAAAATAAATAATCTCTTTGTTATTTGATTTGTCATCATGATAAAAACAAATCCCAGAGCAAGTTTAGCAGTTGAAGTTTATATTTAAGTAAGTTTGTCTGTACCAGGTAGTTTTATTCTAGCGTTTGGGTTAGGTTTTCATTCGTATTCGTACGTTATTAGAATGTCGAAGCGTCGTGTGACGAGATCGACTCCCCAATCGGAGGGCGAGTCATCGGGAGCACAAAGCGAGGTGTTGATAGAAAGCCTGCGTCAGAGCAATGTGGCCTTACCGAGGCAGTTAGTGGATATGCAGGGCTAGATTCAATCTCTTGTAGTAGTGGTGGCGTGACAGACTCCGAGAGTTCAGGACCCCGTTGAGGGTGTAGCTGTTCCTGCCCCTCATGCTCCTCTCGTGCCTCTGGTTGTGGTGCCCCCGGAGATGGCTTTCATATCTCAGTTTTAGCGGCTTAGGCCCCCTACCTATGATGGACAAGCAGATTTCATGATTTTGGATGACTGGTTGATTTCCATTGAAGAGATGTTCTCCTACTCGGGGATTATAGGCGATCAAAGAGTGATGCTCGCTGCCTACCAGCTCAAGGGCTTAGCAAAACATTGGCGGCTAAGAGAGAAGGAGAGCTTGGTGGCAGGATGCTCGTGGGAATCATTTAAGGAGATGTTACTAAGTAAGTTTCTTCCCTCGGTCGAACGAGACCGGCTAATGAATGACTTCCTTCATTTGAAGCAGATGAAACTCACGATTAGTGAGTATGAGATTGAGTTTAGCAAGTTGAGTCGGTTTTCTCCAGGTCTGTTGAGTGTTGAAGCAGATCGAGTTAAACGGTTTATCGGTGGACTAAGAAGCGACATTCAACAGTTAGCGAACGCCTACGGAACAGTCAGTTATGCCAGCGTTGTTGAAGCTGCCTTGAAGGTCGAGGCCATTGAGAATACCAAGAAAAGAGGCCAGCAGATGAAGAAGGACAAGTGGAAGTCCGGTGGAGGGAAGAGCCCACAAGAGCCTGATGGTGCTTCAAGGAAGAAGAGCAAAGACTTATGTAGCTTCTATGGCCGGCCAGGACACCCCTTTGAGAAGTATTTCAAAAGGTTGGGAGCACAAAATAAGGAGCATGTCCATGCTATTCTGGGTGCTTCTAGAGGGGATTTGGTGTTTGCCTTGTGTGGGAGGAAAGGGCATGATGTTGTCCGTTGCTGGTTAAAAGATAAAGTCTGTTTTCAGTGTGGGCAGAAGGGTCATTTCAAGACAAGATGCCCACAGATCCAACCTATTCTGCAGCTAGTTCCCCACCAGGCTTTGCCACCGCCTCAACAAATGGATAAAGGAAAGGGGAAGTTGAATATGCTTTCGACAGACGGCCACTGGCGGCATCGAGTGTCGAGTGGCGTGACACAGGGGTCTCGGACTATACACGGGCGTGTTAGACGGGACACGGGCGTGGCATACGTGGCTTGTTTTTTTGCGACAGATTTTCACTGGAATCAAAGTGACTCGCCCAGGTCATGGGCGTAACATGGAGGTCACAAGCGTGTACTTTGGTTTTTTTCAACTTTTTCTGTAAAATTTTCATAAAACAAAATAAAGTTAAGTTAGAAGATTATATACAAAAAGGAACATTTTATTGATCAAAAGTAAATAAAAACTATGAAAATAAACTTAAACGACCTATATAAAGTACATAAAAATACGAATTTTTACAACTCATCACTTCGGTACCGTTCTTTAGTCATGTAGTTAGTGGAGAGCGAATTGCGGTGGATTCGGCGAAGATAGTTGTGATACGGGAGTGCCTGTGTTGTCTACTGTGGCGAAAGTCCGGAGTTTTCTAGGGCTTGTCGGCTACTATAAGCGCTTCGAAGAGAACTTCTCACGAATAACGTTACCCCTCACTACCTTGACAAGGAAGGATCAACAGTTTATTTGGTCACCGACATGCACATGAGATTTTGAAGAATTGAAAAGTCATCTGACTACGAAGCCTATTTTGTTCTCACCGTGTAGTTCGTAGGGCTATGAAATCTACAATGACCCCTTAGGGAGCGGCTTAGGCTGTGTTTTACTTTAAAATGGGAAGGTGATAGAGTATGGCTCTCTCCAATTGAAATTACACGAGAGAAATTATCATGTCCAAGATTTAGAGTTAGTGATTGTGATATTCACTCTAAAGATTTGGAGGCACTACCTATATGGCGTAAAGCTCGATATCTTTATAGAACATAAGAGCCTGAAATATCTATTAGATCAAAAGGACTTGAATTTGCACTCGCGGAAGTGGATGGTGTTCCTTTTGGCTACACCTTCAAGATACATTACCTTCCTGGAATGGGAAATGCCATTGCGGACGCGTTGAGGCATAGGACTCATACGCATGCCAACTGGATACAGATGCATGATGAGCACCTTATTCGAAATTTGGAGGCCTTGTAGATCTCTTATGTTGATGGGAGATCTAGTGCTAAAGCATGTATAAACTAGATGGAGGTGCAATACGAACTCACAGAACGAATTCAGCAAGCATTGGAGCTGGATGACAGCATAAAATGCTACTTTGGCAGAGTCTTTGGGTGGGTCAAATGCCTAACGTTCTGTTAATGATGTCCTATTGTGGAAGGACAGTCGATTGTGCATCCCAAATGCAGGCAAGTTATGAGAGGAATTGATGTACTAGGCACATTTCACAAAGTACTCAATCCACCCGGGGAGCACAAATATGTTCCTGTTAGAGCATGCGTTCCATGCTTCTTGGTTTGCTAATAACAAATCTCATTTGTATTTGATTATCGTGTGTTTAAGATGTGCAGAAATAATAGGTCTAACACTCAAATCATTTTTGGGTTGGAATCATGATTGCAAATAGAAATAAAGATGATATCACTTGGCGATATCCAGTATCACCACCAGGTGATAGCTCGCGGAACAGTTACCACATGATCTCCACAACATTTAGTTAAATTCAATATCGCTTGACAATATCGATATCGCACAGGTGATATCGCATGATTGCCCACGACCAGATCATCCCACAGAAGCTTCAGAATCATGGGACATGTGGCTGCCAGATAAGATATTGCTGGCAGGCGATACAAAGTATCGACAGCAATATCTGTAAGACCCCATTTTTTTGTAAAACCAACTGGGTCTTATGCACAGAACCTCCACTTTGCGTTGACACTAACACACCCGCAAAGGTTGTCACTACAAAATGCCGATCTTGCCGGCTATACCGATCGCAGAAGAGGGTAAGTACAAGGAGAAAAGTAGAACTCAAATACTGGTCCACCAGAAATCACATGAATATAAAATAAATCCCTACGAAGGGAGAGTCCACAATATCGATAAATCAAAGTACTAATAAGAGGGCTCCTTCCCGATACATCATGATACTCACTACAAGTCACTCAACGCAGAAGCAAATCTATAGTAACTACTAATGATCGGGACTCACTGTCCCTGCTACCTGAACTCCCGTGCTAGACTGTACAGTCTCCAATTATACCGACCTCTAAGGCTGCATCTCCAGGTTCGTCTTCAAGATCCCCTAAAATTATTTGGTCATCGACCGTTATTCAAAAAGATTAAGTCCTATCATCGCCCACTGTAACACCCCCATCTTTTGAATGATGTATAATAGAAGGTCCAGCTGGAACCCGACGCCATATACCACGGAAAGTCGGAAGGGTTATATAAGAATATCAAAAATCCAACCATAACTACTCGCACTAACATAGAGAATTCTAGCGAAAGCTTTTAAACAGTTGGGAAGAACCCATAATTGAATAACAACTATCATAAATGTTCACATACTACTATAGGAATGAAAAAAACAAATACACTGAAAGTACTTGGCCTTATGGTCTTACAAGAGTTTACTTAATAAATTAATGATTTACAAACATCGGCTCGCACGCCGGCCACACATGACAAAAATAAAAAACAACAATTCGCTTTGGCCTTTGAGGGCCAGCTCAGCAATATGGGCTTCAGCCCGCTATTTGGTACTTGGCTCCGCAGCACCTGCAAGCAACATTCCACCGCACGGTGGCAAACAAAGTAACCGTCAGCCAAAGCCGACCAAATTACAACGACCCCGCCCCATACTCAGGATGGCGGTGCTCCTTCCCTACATTTCATTAGCCCAACTAACCAATAAAGCGCAAATATACTTCTCCACAGGTGTAGCCTCACACGGCCAAACACTTCGTGCACTCGGGGCACATTAACGGTGAATCTGGTCAATTATGTGGCTTCACCACCATCCCCGGGATGGCAACATCGTGAGCATTTTTTAGTCTTTCTGACCATTGTCTAAGACTCCTAACTATGTCAACGGCCAATGCCTCTATGGGTCTCTAGCACCTAACCACATAGCCCAGGTCCGATTCCACTTGCTCGTTGCTCACTCTGTATAGTCACCTTAAGACGTACGCATGGGCCAAGCTTCTCTCGGATCCCAAAACATTCCAAACATCACATAACCCAGTTATGTTCAAGGTTGGCTCCCCGACCGCCAAGTTAGCAGAACTACGGTTCCACTCAGTTTTTCGGGTGCGCCTTGGAGTTAATACCCAAGGATCCCTGCTGCAATCTACCGTGTAGAAACCCGAAAACACCAAAACACGACGTCTTCTCCAGCAAACCATACAATATGCAACATCACCGATCCAGACCAACATGTCCGGGTAGGCTTCACACACAATGCCTATGTCCGTACTTAGATTTCGGACTCTATATGCAACACAAGGGGGACTATTCATGTCAACCCCAAGGAACACCGCACACTCACCGCACACTCGCGGGAGCGGGTTTCCTTATGCAAAAGAAATAGAGCTTCACATGCTCAAGTAGAGAATCGTTACCCTAGTAGTTCACTTTAGCGCCATGAGATCTATCCGGATGGAAAGCTTCGCAAGGGAATTTCCTCCGGGGATCCGGTCTTGGTTCACGATTCGGTGCTCCGATGCTCCGCCGGCAGACGGAATCCTCCTCTTCCTTCCTCATTGCTCTCTCCTCTCTCAAACTCCTTAGAAAGAGAAAACTTAACAGAAAATGAGGAATTAATCATCAATTCCCTGCCTTAACAAAGCAGGAACACACATGGGTCGTCAAATCTTATTTAAAGAAAACGAACGGCTCAGATCCGCCCAAAATTCCTAAATCCTAGGCCGAGCACGGCCTTGCACACGGCCGTGTCCCATGCCGTGTTCCCCGATCCAGGCACGATCATCGAGTACAGAAAAGGACACGGGTCGAGAAATCTCAACCTGACACGCCTGTTTCATTCCCTGACACGCCCGTGACCTAGGGGCGTGTCACAGATAACCGCCACGCGAACCGTCATGTCCCTTGGGAACACGGGTGGTGACACGGGTATGCACACGCCCGTGTCACGCTTGACACGCCCGTTTCGCTATCATGTTTCCTGCCGTGTCCTTTTCTGGACACAACCGGACAACACAGAGAAAGACACGGCCTTGTACACGCCCGTATCCCAGGCCGTGTACCCCTATTAAGGAACCAAAAATTCTTAGTATGTGACCGGTTCGATTACGATTTTCAGGGCGTTACAAATCTCCCCCCTTTAAACAATTTCATTCCGAAATTATGTAAAGGTACACAAAAAATTAAATGTTACCTGAGTGGAATAACTCTGGGTATTCCTCCAACATAGTCTGCTCTCGCTCCCATGAAAGCTCCTCACGCCCGCAGTTATCCCAACAGACTTTTACCATTCAGATTTCCTTGTTGCAGGGTCGTTTGACTTCAAAGTCTTCAATGCATACTGGCTTGTCCTTTGCCGTCAACCCATAATCAACCGGCACTTGATCGACCACAATGACCTGTGAAGGCTCTTGCACTTGTAAGACCCCTTTTTTTCGACTCCGGGATCTTAGGCCCAGAACCGCTGTTTTGCGGTGACTCCTTCACGCCCTGAAGGGTCATCACCACAAAGAGCCGATTCTGCCAGCCGATTTCAATCACAGAAAAGTAGCATAAAGAAGTAAATGGAAACTGCAGTGCACAGAGAATCACATGTAAAAATAAAATAACTCCACGAAGGGAGTGTCCACAGAATAATACATCAGAGTAGTAAAATACGGGCTTATGCCCGGTACATCATATCCTCACTACAAAAAGATCACTCATGCGGAAGCAGAAAAACTACTCAAGGTCGAGACTCATGGTCCCGGCTGTGTGAACTCCGGAGCTAGACTGCCCCACCTCCAAGCGCACCGGTCTCTGGGGCTGCTTCTCCATGCTGGTCTCCACGATCCCCTAAATGATGTGGTTCGAAAACCGTTAGTCAAAAGACTAAGTCCTATCATCTCCCGCCCCTTCCCCCACGGCTCCTAGGTACCGAGCGGAGAGGAAGAAAGGGAAGGACTTGAAGGTGGAGAACATCAAAAGCAGATGGTAGCGGTCCTATTCTAGCAAATTTTATAGCATATAAAGACAATAAGCTGAAATATGAAAAGTAACCTTTACTTATGTGAAAACACATAAGCCAAGGGGTCTTCTGCAAGACACCCATCGTATAAAAAGTCCCATACCAATTTATACATTGGGGTGTCGGTGATCAAACAACAGTAACTATATATAACAAAAATTAACCTTAATTTATAAACTTGCCCACACAAGCTTATAGACTAAGAGGTCGTTTTGCAGGTCCTAAAGTATAAGCGTCCCATTCCACTTACACTTTAGGTGTCAAGGTTAAAGGTAACGATTATGCTATGACATGCAAGTGGGTATGATGGACATGCAAGTGCAACACACACACCCGACTCTGTGCACACAGACCTTTAGTTCCCCCTTTCTAGAGCCGCAACCTCCCAGGATACCTCCGTAGTGGCAGACGGAAGCGGTGGGTTGGGCCTCGCCCACCTCTAAACCAGTAAAGCACTACCGGTCAGACCTATCATACGCCTCAACGCTTGGTGCACGAAGCGGACTCCTGCGTACTCTTGCCGGCTGGCGCACCGGACTTCTGTTGGCGAAGTGCTAACCACACTTGCCGAGTCAACGTATTGGCGTCGGTGCATCGACCCTCCGATACCTAAGACCCACCACCTTAATTTCCTTTCCTTTTATGCACATGCAAATTAGCGTAATCAAGAACCGAGCCGAAGCTCCCCGGACCAACACGTCCGTCTCAACAATCGAGCTGAAGCTCCCCGGACCCAAAGTCCCCCTTTTAACCATCCGAGCCGAAGCTCCCAGCTAACATCCGGTGCCAACAGTGTCTGTGAAATGTGCAACCCTAATTACTAAGTTACTCTTTTCAGCTTGTTAAACAGTTTACGTTAACCCAGGACTGCCCCCAGTATTCCCTGTGAAGGGCTCTCAAGGGGCACTAGGAACTGTGTTGGGATTACGCCCAGCGTTCCCTTTTGCAAGGTACTTAGTTGTTATTGGTTGGTTCCCTTACCCATTACTTTCTCATGTTCCGATATGCTAATCCTAGGGTGATTTGACTCCAACTCTCCTTGGGTAGGACGATCTTTCGTCGGACCCGAACGCCTCTAAACCCTAGACAAAAACCACACTCTCCTCACTCATCTTCCATAGATGCCACCCATTCTACATATCCTTCCAGCAATCCATAAAAATCCATCACACGCTCTAATTCATATCCAAAATGATTCCCTGCAGTTTTGCTATATGCAGACCACTTAAGCTACATGAGCCGTAAAAAGGGAAGTACATGAAATACTCATCCAATACCCCTATGATAATTACTAGAGGGCTAAAATAATATTTGAAGCATAAATCCAGAAATCCATAATTTTCCTAATTTGTCTGATAATTTATTTATTTATTCTAGTATCCAAAAAGCCCAAGTTTGAACATGAAGTAGCAATTTCAGACAAGATAATGTTCCAATAAATTTATGGTAACTACAAAATGCATAATCAATTCTAAGGCCTAAGTCTTCAAATTTTTCAGCAAGGTTTGGGCCCTTATATTTAATTTCAAAGTTACCTCATAAAAAGTCAATTTAAAAGCTTTTACAGTAATAATGCCTCCAAAAATTCAGAGAAAATTCAGGGATGATTGTGATGGCCTACAAATACCCTAGTAAAAGTTTCATAATTTATCAATTAAAATAAGGCTATATTAGATTTTCTCATGAAATTTCAAGTTTACGGGTTAATGAACAAAGTATACTAATTAACCATCAAATATTTCCACAAAAATTCCCACATGATAATATTGAGCTAAAAACACTATGTAGCAAGTTTCATGATTTTTCAATAAGTAATGGGCTCTTGCAAGAATTATTTATTATGTAATCAAAATAAAGCACTTGTGAAGTAGATGCCCTAACTAGTTACCCAAAACTTCTATCAAAATTCATACATGATTAGTATAGCCTAAAACTACCTCTGCCAATATTTCATGCCCTTTCAGTGGGCAGTGAGACCACAATAACCAAATTATTAATTAGGGCAATCCTATTGGTTATAAATGAAGTGTTACAAATATTGATCAAAACTCCTCAAGTAAATTATCAGAGGCTCAAAATATCATCATTCCCTCAATACCCAAATTTGGTTAAGTTTCAAGATGTTTAGCTAACCAAAACCTACACTACAAGTTTTAGGTCCTAAGCTATGGTTAGGGTTTTAGGGGCCCTACCCTTTTAAAAATTAGCTAATATTTTTAACAGAGGGTTTTATACATCCTAGGAACCTCCTTGCAAAATTTGGTGTTCATCCAAGGTGTTGAGGACCCATGCCCTTCACAAGGCAAAAAGGTCCCTCCTTAGGGTTTGGCCTAGGAACTTAGGGAAAATCAATTCCACACTACCCCACATTCAATGGGGAGGTGCTAAGTGCCATAACAAGTCAGTGGCTCAAATTTCAGCCTCTATTGAGGTGATTTGGTCACTCAAAATCAGAAATGCACTTTTGACCAAAATACCCTTATTAAGGTATAGTTAGGGTTGGGTCAAAACCTATTCAAAACACATCCAAATTAGGTGAAACTCCATACAGATACCTAAAATGAGCTCAGGGACCATTCACCAAAATTTGGGAGGGTTTGGAGGTAATTTGTCTACTTAATTTAATTACCCTAGCATTATTAAATAAAGTCAAACACTTTAGGAAATTTCTGTCCAAAAATTCTGAGCTTTGGGCAGGTCCTAGGTATAGGTAGGTTAGGATCCCTGCCAAAATTTCAACTGATTTGGGCTAGGGATGAAGTGTGGGCACTCAATTTAATGACTGCCTAGCCCTAAGGGTATGTCCCACCAAAATGGGTGCCCTAGTCAGACCATGCACCCAAATGGGTTCAAACAAATTTTAAAATAAAATAGACTCAGAGGGCTACAACGTTTGTGTTGAAAGTTTTTCCACCAGAAGAACCTAAGTATTTCTAAAAATTAAAAACCTTTTAATGTATAATGTGTGACAAAAATGAAATATTCCAGAAATAATTTCCTATAGTTTAATGCATCCCTTGCACGAATCTTGGCGCATGGATAGACGGCATCCAGTCATCTCCTTCCTCCAGCCGACGGTCCAGATTGATCCCGCCTGGAGTACTTTATGGACGCTGCCACCGGCGACCCGGCCGCCTCCCCGGCCAGCCACCGCCACCACCACCTCCGTTGAGGTGGTGGCCGTCGCCAGGCGGCGGCTTGGCCGCCGGAGGGCCGTTTTCCGGCGATCCCGAGAGGAGGATTTTCATGGTAAAACCATGAAAATTCGAAATGGATTCGGGCTCAATTGAGCCCGAACCTTGAACCTAGTGATTGCTAAGATCTATCCATGGGAGGAGGGGTGGAGGAGGACCT
This sequence comes from Platanthera guangdongensis, assembly GCA_039583875.1. Classification (NCBI taxonomy): domain Eukaryota; kingdom Viridiplantae; phylum Streptophyta; class Magnoliopsida; order Asparagales; family Orchidaceae; genus Platanthera; species Platanthera guangdongensis. The sequence continues at coordinate 69,310,473 of CM077166.1, read as the reverse complement.
TCTTGGCGGCCTGAATGCGGGAAGAGCGGCGGGATGCCATTGACGACGGCGGCGGCGCTCGGCTTCTGCAACAGCACAGTGGGATGGCTCGTCTCATCCAGGTAAACGCTCTAAAATATTCCCCTTGGCCCCCTGATGGTGTTTAAATGGCAAATGGGGAAGAGGGGATGCTGGTTCTTCAATGGCCATCAACACCATTAATGGTGTGGCTCGGGTAGAGTGGAGGGGGGCTGAATCAATCCCTTGGTGGCCGGGAAACAGCTGGAATCAACTCCTCTCCCCTAGAGGAGTTGATTGCAGCCATAAATGGTGGTTGTTAGCCTCCCTTGGCCGGCCTTCCACTCTCCCCTTCCTCTTCCTCATCTTCTCTCTCCTCCATTATCATGGAGGGGAGCTCCTTTTCTCTCTTCTAGTCACCTCTGGTTGACTGGTCAACCCCACAAGTTAAATGCAGCCCACTTGGTTATGATGGTCATGGAAATGGGGTTAGCCTAAGGGAGAAGTGGCTTGGGCTTGGGTTAGCCCTTTTGGGCTAGGTTTGACTTGACCTAAATGAGGGTTGACCTGAGCTAATTTGACCATCTGGGTTGACCCCATTGGGTTTTTAGTGGCCCATTGGACTCCCTTAAGGTCTAGGGTTACTTTAATAGGGTTGGTTGGGCATCTTGGTGGTCACATGTCCCTTGGCAAGGACACTTTGACCATTTTAGGGCTAGAGTTGACTTGGGTCAACATGACCAACTGGGTTGACCCCTATGGGTCCTTGGTGACCCACTAGCTTCCCCTAAGGTCTAGGTAGTGTTATGTAGGGTTACCCTGCACTTTGGAGGTCACATACCCTTGGTAAGGGTACTTTGACCAGATTAGGAGGTTGAGTTGACCTGGGTCAACCTGGCCTCTAGGGCTGGCCCCAATGTGTCCTTAGTGACCCTTTGACCTCACTTTAGGGTTAGGAGGGCTTAGGTGGGGTCCTCTATGCTAGGAGTAGGTCAATTGACCCTAAGTAGGCTAGTTTGACCCATTTAGGGCTAGGGTTGACCTTGGTCAATTGAGCCTCTTTGGTTGACCCCAATGGGTCCTTTTGGCTCTAATGGGCCTCCTAGGGTATTAGGGGTGTTGTGGTAGGGCCTTGGGGTTATGGTGTGGCCCATGGCCATCCTAAACCATGGTTCAGAGTTCTACTATTTGCATACCATGATGATCTTCCACCTTTTGTCCCCTATCTCTTCGCCCATTTCTGGCTTCCTAGGGTTTTGTCATGACCTAGTCATGGCCAAAACCACTCTTAGGGGTCTAGTTGGAAATGGGATGTTACAAATCCCAATAAACAAAACAAAGATTTCGTCCCCGAAATCAAGGTTGAGCCTACAGGACTTACTACCGAAGAAAAGAACCTTGGAACATCCCATCACGACGCCTTGTTTGCTAAATTAGGTTTAAAGGGAAACCTAGATCTATGACCATTTCGCCCAATCGGCAGACCAAGATCCCAATAAACAAGGATAAGCCCCCAATAAACAAAAGATAAGCCTCTATCTGCCTAGAGCAGCCCTTAGTAAATTAAAGCAGGAGAATAAATTAACATCTTGAGGGGTCTGAGAGGTATACCTGACTGAATAGCTCTTGGTATCTTTGTCGCATCAGGTCCTGCGGCTCCCAGGTATGCTCCTCCTGGCCGTGGTTCCTCCACAGGACCTTGACTAGTGGGACCTTCTTGCGTCGCAAGACCCGTACTCCTCGGTCGTCGATCCTCACCGGCTCCAAACGAACCGACCGGTCTGAAGCTACCGGCCCTTCGGGGGTCAAAATCTGCTGCTCCGGGCATAGCAGAGCCCTCCTCAGCGAAGAAATATGGAAGACGTCGTGCAGCACTTCCAGCTCCGGTGGTAACTCCAGCCTGTAGGCTAGGGGTCCGATCCGCTCCAGGATCCTGTAAGGGCCCATGTACCTAGGGCGGAGCTTCTTCCTCCGACCGCGCACTCGCGAGACTCCATGCATGGGCCGGATCTTCAGAAACACACGGTCTCCAACCTGGAACTCCACCTGCCGATGCCGGGCATCATAATACTTAGCCTGTCTGCTCTGCGCCTCTAGCATCCTGTCTCTGATCAGCCTCACCTGAGCCTCGGTGTCTTCAACAAACTCCGATCCCAACACCTTCGGATCCTCGTCCTGAACCCAAAAAAGCGGGGTCCGGCATCTCCTCCCGTACAAGGCTTCGTAAGGCGCCATCCTGATGCTGGACTGGTAGCTGTTGTTATAGGAGAACTCGACCAGGGTTAAGAGTTTCTCCCACGGTTCCCCGCGGTCCAAAATGCATAGCCTCAGAAGGTCTTCCAGCGTCCGGTTGGTGCGTTATGTCTGCCCGTCCGTCTGGGGATGAAATGCAGTGCTGAAGGTCAATCGCGTGCCTAAGTAAGCTTGCACGGATCTCCACTCTCTGGAGGTGAACCGGCCATCCCGATCTGACACTATCGTCTTGGGCACCCCGTGATATCGAATGAACTGCTCCACAAATCTCTGTACTAAAACTCCCATAGCGTCGTCCTTCCTGATCGGAATGAACCTGGCTACCTTAGTCAACCGATCGACGATGACCCAAATCAAGTCATTCCCTGTTCGTGATCGGGGAAGTCCGTGAATAAAGTCCATCGCGATGTCTTCGAACTTCCACTCCGGTACCGGGAGTGGTTGCAACAACCCCGTGGGGATTTTCCACTCTGCCTTCACCAGCTGACAAGCTTCGCAGTGGGTCACAAACCGAGTAATATCCTTCTTCCTGCCAGGCCAGTACATAGTCTTCTTCAAATCCGCAGTCATCTTCGTGATGCCCGGGTGCACCGAGTATCTGCTGTGGCTGGCTTCCGCCATGATATCCACCCGGAACTGGCCTCCTCCCGGTATATAAGTCTGACCTCTGAAGCATACCATGCCGTCCCTCATCGTATAATCTCCTGCTGTACCGTTCTCCAAGGACCAGAATATCGGCTCCAGATCGACATCTCGCCTCTGTCCCTCTCTGACTCTGTCCCGGATATCATCTGTAGCACTCACCACCGCTAAATACTCCGTGTAAAGCTCGGGGTCCTCGGATGACACCAGTGTGATGTGCATATCCTCCAATCTCCTGGCCAACTCCATAGACATAACCTGAGTCCCGACTGCGGAAGTGGCAGCTCTCTGACTCAATGCGTCCGCCACCACGTTTGCCTTCCCTGGATGGTAGTGCATCTCATACTGATAATCTGCAAGGAACTCCACCCAGCACCTCTGCCTGATGTTCAGTTCCTTCTGCGTGTCCACGTATTTCAGGTTCTTGTGGTCGGAATAGATATCGCAGTGGACTCCGTAAAGGTAATGGCGCCAGACCTTCAAAGCAAAAACGACCGCCCCCATCTCAAGGTCGTGCACCGGATAGTTCTGCTCGTGCTTCTTCAACTGGCGGTATTCATATGTAATCACATGGCCCTTCTGCATCAGTACAGCTCTCATACCCTGGTAGGAAGCATCAGTGTAGACCTGAAATCCCTCCCTCCCCGAGGGGAGAGTAAGAATGGGAGCCGAGGTTAGCCGATCCTTCAGCTCCTGGAAAGCTGTCTGGCACTGCGGGGTCCACATGAATGGTACCTCCTTCTTTGTCAAGGATGTGAGCGGGAGGGCGATTCGAGAGAATCCCTCCACGAACTTCGGGTAGTAATCGGTAAGTCCTAGAAAACTCTGTACGTCGGTGGCTGACCTCAGCTGCGGCCAATCCCGAATGGCCTGAATCTTTGCCGGATCCACTGCCAATCCGGCTCCACTGATGATGTGGCCTAAGAAGCCCACCTCCTTCAGCCAGAACTGACATTTACTAAACTTCGCATATAGATGATTCTCCCGCAGTCTCTACAGGGTCAGTGTCAGATGTCGGGTGTGCTCCTCCTCCGTCCTCGAGTAAATGAGGATGTCATCGATGAACACAATGACAAACACATCCAGATATTCCTTGAAGACTTGGTTCATGACGGTCATGAACGCTGATGGTGCGTTGGTGAGTCCGAAGGGCATCACCGTAAACTCGTATAAACCATATCTGCTACTAAAAGCAGTCTTCTGAATGTCCTCCTCCCGAATCCGAAGCTGGTAGTATCCCGACCTCAAATCTAATTTCGAAAAGAACTGCGCTCCCTGCAGCTGGTCGAACAGCTCGTCTATCCTTGGCAGTGGATAGGTGTTCCGGACCGTCAGCTGATTTAGTGCTCGATAGTCGATGCACAGTCTGAGGGTCCCGTCTTTCTTCTTGACGAACAATACCGGGGCTCCCCAAGGTGAAGGGCTTGGCCGGACAAATCTGGCTTCCACTAACTCCTGAAGCTGGCTCCGGAACTCCATCAACTCCTTTGGGGCCATCCGGTAGGGTTGCCTTGGATGCTGGCTTGGCCCCCGGCACAAGCTGTATCTGGAAGTCCTGCTCCCTGCGCGGGGTAACCCGGGTAACTTCTCCGGGAAGACGTCCTCAAACTCCCGCACCACCGGAATATTCGATAAAGAACTCATGGCCTCCGCCATCTCAAACAGCACCTCGTAGACCTCCTCCCCCTGTAAATAGGCCTTGACGGCCTGTACTGAAGATAAGGGTATACGTGAGGCAGGTCTTATACCTTCGATGATGATGGTAGAGTCCCCGTGCCTCACGGTGATCCTCTTCGCTTGACAATCGATCTGGGCATGGTTCCACTGTAGCCAAATCATGCCCAGGATCAGCTCGAAGACTGGCATCCTCAGGACCGTTGCCGAAACTTCGAACGTCTTTCCACCAATCTCCGCCTCCATACTGCAGTGGGTTGTGGTGAGTATCTCCGATCCGTCGGGTAGACGCACTGTACTCAACCGGCCTGTGAACCGTTCCACTCCTTCCAGCCCTTCCAGAAAGGCCTCCGACACAAACGAGTGTGAGGCACCCGTGTCGAACAGAGTATAGGCGGGCTTGCCGCTGATGAAGACTATACCTGTGATGATTAAAGGTCTTAGTATTTTATGACGCATTTTCTTTGCTATTCATTCTGCTTAGGGCAGTTCTACTTGTTGGATAATTGAGAACGGGAATTTAGCTTAAACAATTTAAAACATCTTAGCTTACCTGTGATGACCCGCTCTGGATTTCGAGGCTGTGCCAGATCCAAGGCATATGCCTGCTCCCTTTCCTGTCTCCGGTCTCCTCCCTGGTAACCACGTCCTCGGCCGCGTCCTCGGCCTCCGAAATGCTGGGCAGGTGGGCCACCCTGTGGTGCTGGAGGTGGTGCCCCCCTCATGGGGCAGTTTCTCCAGAGGTGTCACACCTGATGACAATGGAAGCACTCCGGCGGGGGATACGCCATACCCCCGGGTCTCGGCATCTCCTGAATCCGGAGAGGTTGAGGGGCCAAAACCACCTGCTCTCTCGGCTCCTGCCTCACCTCCTGATGAGGCTGCTCCTCTGTCCTTCTCCCATCTGGTATGACGCCTCGCCGCTGATCATTTCGGGCCCTCCGGCCCTGATCCTCCGCTTGTCGCTTCCGGCCCCGAGTGGCGTGCCAATCGGCCTCAATCCTCTTCGCCATCTCCAAAATTCGGGAGATAGGCCCGTCAGAGACAAACAGCAAGGCCTCCCTCAACTCCTCTTTTAGGCCCTTATAAAACCTCTTGACATAACCTGCTTCGTCCAGCTGGTAAGAGCCCGCATATCGGGCCAAATGATCGAAATCTCGGTGGTATTCCACCACCGTCCTGGTGCCCTGCCTCAGCTGCAAGAACCGCTCCTCCAACTCGTCCCTGGCCGACTGCGGAACAAAGTGCTCAGCAGCGTGGCCCTGAATTCCTCCCAAGTGATTTCTGCAACCTCCCTATCAGCAAATGTCGTGTCCAACAGCGTCTTCCACCACCTCTTAGCATGGGACTCCAAGCAAGATACCACCAGGGCCACCCTCTCCTCCCAAGGGCATCGTATCCCAGTCAACATCTCATACATAACATCCAGCCACTCCTCTGTCCGCACTGCCGACTTTGTCCCCAAGTATGATGGGGGAGAGAGTCCTCGGAAAGTACTCATCCAGTTGGCCCCTGGGTTTGGCTGCTGGGCTGGAGCCTGCTGAGCCCGGAAGGCCTCAAGGATAGCTGTAAGGGTCTGCCCCATGTCTGACTGAAGGAAGGGTGTGGGGACCATGGGAGGTGGTGCAATATCTGGGGTCTGCTGAGCTCCACCTTGTGGGGTGGGCTGAGCTGGGGGCTGCAAAACGAACTACATTAGTAGGTAATCGACTCAATGCCTAATGAAAGTGGACAATTTACATGTGATCCCCCATATGGGCACACCACTGCTTCCGCTGCTTAGTTTGTCCCCAAACTAAACTCTCACGGGGGTGACCCAGGGTTGTGGACTGCTACTTTTCGATCGAGGTCTGCTTTGATACCACTTGTAAGACCCCCTTTTTTTTCGACTCCGGGGTCTTAGGCCCAGAACTGCCATTTTGTGGTGACTCCTTCACGCTCTGAAGGGTCATCACCACAAAGCGACGATTCTGCCGGCCGATTTCAATCACAGAAAAGTAGCATAAAGAAGTAAATGGAAACTGCAGTCCACAGAGAATCACATGTAAAAATAAAATAACTCCACGAAGGGAGTGTCCACAGAATAATACATCAGAGTAGTAAAATACGGGCTTATGCCCGGTACATCATATCCTCACTACAAAAAGATCACTCATGCGGAAGCAGAAAAACTACTCAAGGTCGAGACTCACGGTCCCGGCTGTGTGAACTCCGGAGCTAGACTGCCCCACCTCCAAGCGCACCGGTCTCTGGGGCTGCTCCTCCATGCTGGTCTCCACGATCCCCTAAATGATGTGGTTCGAAAACCGTTAGTCAAAAGACTAAGTCCTATCATCCCCCGCCCCTTCCCCCACGGCTCCTAGGTACCGAACGGAGAGGAAGAAAGGGAAGGACTTGAAGGTGGAGAACATCAAAAGCAGATGGTAGCGGTCCTATTCTAGCAAATTCTATAGCATATAAAGACAATAAGCTGAAATATGAAAAGTAACCTTTACTTATGTGAAAACACATAAGCCAAGGGGTCTTCTACAAGGCTCCCATCGTATAAAAAGTCGCATACAAATTTATACGTTGGGGTGTCGGTGATCAAACAACAGTAACTATATATAACAAAAATTAACCTTAATTTATAAACTTGCCCACACAAGCTTATAGACTAAGGGGTCGTTTTGCAGGTCCTAAAGTATAAGCGTCCCATTCCACTTATACTTTAGGTGTCAAGGTTAAAGGTAGCGATTATGCTATAACATGCAAGTGGGTATGATGGACATGCAAGTGCAACACACACACCCGACTCTGTGCACACAGACCTTTAGTTCCCCCTTTCTAGAGCCGTAACCTCCCAGAATACCTCCGTAGTGGCAGACGGAAGCGGTGGGTTGGGCCTCGCCCACCTCTAAACCAGTAAAGCACTACCGGTCAGACCTATCGTACGCCTCAACGCTTGGTGCACGAAGCGGACTCCTGCGTACTCTTGCCGGCTGGCGCACCGGACTTCTGTTGGAGAAGTCCTAACCACACTTGCCGAGTCAACGTATTGGCGTCGGTGCATCGACCCTCCGATACCGAAGACCCACCACCTTAATTTCCTTTCCTTTTATGCACATGCAAATTAGCGTAATCAAGAACCGAGCCGAAGCTCCCCGGACCAACACGTCCGTCTCAACAATCGAGCCAAAGCTCCCCGGACACAAAGTCCGCCTTTTAACCATCCGAGCCGAAGCTCCCAGCTAACATCCGGTGCCAGCAGTGTCTGTGAAATGTGCAACCCTATTTACTAAGTTACTCTTTTCAGCTTGTTAAACAGTTTACGTTAACCCAGGACTGCCCCCGGTATTCCCTGTGAAGGGCTCTCAAGGGGCACTAGGAACTGTGTTGGGATTACGCCCAGCGTTCCCTTTCGCAAGGTACTTAGTTGTTATTGGTTGGTTCCCTTACCCATTACTTTCTCATGTTCCGATATACTAATCCTAGGGTGATTTGACTCCAACTCTCCTTGGGTAGGACGATTTTTCGTCGGACCCGAACGCCTCTAAACCCTAGACAAAAACCACACTCTCCTCACTCATCTTCCATAGATGCCACCCATTCTACATATCCTTCCAGCAATCCATCAAAATCCATCACACACTCTAATTCTGTAACACCCCCTATCCGTCGCATAGCATATAGCAGTAGGTCCGGCCGGGGCCCGATGCCATATACCACAGACAGACCGGGTGGTTACGTATGGAAACCATCCAACCAATCTCAACGTCCTACACAGAGCATTCTAGCGGAAGCAGTTTAAATAAGTTGTACACAAGAACCCCGCAACAAGCATGAATGTCCACTAATATGATAATAGGAATGTTATTACAAAATACCCAAAAATCGGCCTTAAGGCCTTACAGAACGTTCCACTTGTTTAATACATGATTTACAAACCTCGGCACGCAGGCCGGTCATACATGAATAAAACAGAAAACATTTCCACTTGGGCCTTCGAGGGCCAGCTTCGCAAAAAGGGCTTTATCCCGCTATTGACCGCTTGGTCCAGCTGCACCTGCAAGCAAACAAACCACCGCACGGTGGCAAACAAGGCAACGGTCAGCAATGCTGACCAAATTATAACGATCCCGCCCCCAACTCGTGGCGGCGATGCTCCTTCCCTGCATTTCATTAGCATAAGCGAGCAATGCATATAACCATAGCCATTTCATCACAGACGTTGGCTCTTACGGCCACACGTCCCGTGCACTCAGGGCACATTCTCGGTGAACCAGTCGATGTTACGTCAATTAAAGCCATTAACATTCCGGACTCACCACCGCCACTTAGACGGCCATTCCTATGAGCAATTCGTCTTCCTGGTATTGGTCACGTCAATTTAAGACATTGACCACCGAAGACTCACATCTATGCCAACAGCGAGTGCCATGTAACTTTAGGTCTCTCTAACCCGAACGACATAGAGCGGGTACGGCTCCATCTAACCCGTGCTCACATCGCAACGACAATTTAAGCCATTTGCGCGGGTCAAACTTTCGCCGAGTCCCATTCTAACACAAGTCACATAACCCCGTTATGTTCAAGATGGCTCTCAGGCCACCAAGTTGGCAAGATCTCGTATCCGCCCAGTTTTCCGGGTGCACCTTTGGGTTAGTCCCCAAGGCTCCCTGCTGCAATCTACTGCGTAGAAAACCCGAAAAACACCCAATAGCACGGAGTCTTCTCCGGCCTTATGCAATGCAACAACACCGATCCGGACTAACATGTCCGGGTAGGCTTCAAACAAAATGCCTACGTCTGTTCTCGCATACGGACTCTAAACAACGGGGACTTTACATATCTACCCGAAGGAACGCCTCCAACTCTCCGCAAACTCGCGAGAGCGGGCTTCCTATGCTAAGAAAAGGAGCGATTCATGCTCAAGTTGAGGATCGTTACCCTTGCGTTCCTCTTTGGCGCCATCGAAAAGTAATCGGATAGAAATCACCGCACTTGCGTTGCCTCCGTGGATCCGGAGTCGGCTTGCGATTCGGAGCTCCGAAGCTCCTCCAATGGCGGATCTAGCTCCTCTTCCTCTTGCCTTAGCTCTTCTTTCTCCAAGGGTTTGGAGAGATGAAAAGATAAGAAAAAATGATGGATTTCAAGTCAACTCCCGGGTATATCCTCCCAGGAACAACCCCCAGCCATTGGATCTTCAATCAAGGAAACGAACGGCTTTGATTCGGGGCTGAAATGCCCAATCTGGACCGAACACGGCCTGGCACACGCCCATGTCCAGGGCCGTGTGCCGCATTTGCCGTCAAAATCGAATCTCCTGGACACGCACACGGGTAACGAACACGCCCGTGTTCGAGCTGACACGCCCGTGTTCCAGCTGACACGGCCGTGTAGCCGGCCGTGTATACCATGACTTTTCCCCCGTTTTCAACCCGAGCACTGCACGGGTTCTAGGACACGCCCGTGTCCTTGCCCGTGTCACATTGACACGTCTGGGACCCCAGGCCGTGTACACGGGACATTTCATCGAGGGGAGAACGACGACTGGACGACACGGCCTTGGACACGCCCGTGTCCTAGGCCGTGTGCCTTGTCTCGACGATCGTCGAGTGAATCTCGACGATTTCACCTTGACGATCGTCGACACGGGTCGACACGCCCTGCGACCCGCCCGTGTCGCAGGCCGTGTGCCCATTCTCGACGAATCGTCGAGAATAACTCGACGATTTCACGGCTAAGTGTCGACACACACTTGACACGCCCTGGGACACGCCCGTGTCCCAGGCCGTGTGCCTTCAGCCAGAAACCAAAACTGGCCCAAAACGTCCCCCTTTGCTCCTTTGAGTTTCGGGGCGTTACAACTCTCCCCCTCTTAAAAGAATTTCGCCCACGAAATTACATAAAGGAAAGATATATAAAAACAACATTTGTACCTGAGCGGAACAACTCCGGATACTCCTCAAGCATAGTCTGCTCTCGCTCCCAGGAGAGTTCCTCACGACCGCAATTGTCCCACCGGACCTTGACCATCCTGATCTCTTTATTGCGTAGCCGCTTGACCTCCGAGTCCTCAATCCGCACGGGCTTTACCTTTGTCGTTAGCCCACTATCCACCGGCACTTGATCGACCGCGATCACTTGCGTAGGCTCTTGCACCGCCTTCCGAAGCACCGAAATGTGGAATACATCGTGTAAACCACCTAGCTCCACTGAAAGCTTCAACCTATAGGCCGCTTCTCCAACTCGCTCCAGAACCTCGAACGGTCCAAGGTACCTCGGGCTTAGCTTTTTCAATCGCCGCACCCGCGAGACACCCTTGAATGGCTTGATCTTTAAGTATACATAATCGCCCACAGCGAACTCCACGTTCCTGTGCTTGGCATTATAGTACTTTTCTTGCCGGTCCTGAGCGATAAGCAACCTCTCCCGAATGGTTCTCACCAAAGAAGTAGCACCCTCTACTTCCGATCGCTTATAAAACTTTGACTCACCCGTTTCTATCCAAGACAACGGCGTGCGACATCTTCTACCATATAGGGCCTCGAAGGGCGCCATCTGAATACTTGCTGGTAGCTGTTGTTGTATGCGAACTCCACCAAATAAAGGTGGTCTTCCCATTGCTTTCCGAAATCCAAGACACACATGCGAAGCATGTCTTCCATGGTTCTATTGACCCTCTCGGTCTGCCCATCCGTTTGCGGATGGAAGGCTGTGCTAAACTTCAGCTTTGTTCCCAACATTTGCTGCACCAGCCTCCTATCATTGGACGTAAACCTCCCATCTCGGTCACTCACGATGCTGCGGGGCACACCATGAAGCCGTACTATGTTATCCACATATAGCTTTGCCAGCTTCTCCACCGGATCATCCTTCCTATGCGGAATAAAATGCGACACCTTCGTTAATCGATCCACGACAACCCAAATGGCGTCGTTCCCCTTTTGCGACCTTGGCAAACCGTGCACAAAGTCCATAGAGATGTCGTCAAATTTCCACTCCGGAATAGGCAAGGACTTAAGAAATCCTCCCGGCTTTTGGCACTCTGCCTTTACCAAGGCGCAGGTTTGGCACTTCGCTACGTATAGCGCCACATCCTTTTTCAAACCCGGCCACCAAAATAGCTTCTTGACGTCGCGGTACATCTTCGTGCTCCCCGGGTGAATCGAGTACTTGGTATGGTGTGCCTCGTACAACAACTCCACCCGTAAATTGCCCACGCTTGGGACGCACAGACGACCGTCTCTCCACAGCAATCCGTCCTCCACGATGAATTGGGAATTTGACCCATCCAAAGCCTCTATCATTAACTGCTTCATATGAGCATCCATATCCAAAGCCTGCCGAATCCGATCAGCCAGGTCATATTGCACTTCGGTCCAATTCAGAACTGCTTCAGCACTTGCTTGCTTATCCACACAAACAATCTCCAACGCCTCCAGCTCCTGCACCAACCGCTCATCATGCACTGATAGCCAATTCGCTTGAGCTGAGGCTCGGCGACTCAACGCGTCCGCAACCGCATTCCCTTTGCCAGGCACGTAGTGGATCTTGAATGTATAGTCCCCCAGGAACTCCATCCACCTACGCTGCCGCATATTCAGATCTTTCTGATCAATCAGGTACTTTAGGCTCTTGTGATCGGTGTAGATATCAATCTTCACACCGTACAAATAGTGTCTCCACAGCTTCAAGGCAAAAATCACGGCCGCTAACTCCAAGTCATGGACCGGATAATTCCTCTCGTGCACTTTTAGCTGTCTCGAGCCATAAGCTATCACGCTGCCGTGCTGCAATAGCACGCAACCCAAACCGCTGCCTGAAGCGTCGCTATATATCTCATAGCCTTCGGTCCCCACCGGCGAACTCAGCACATGCGCCGTGGTCAACCGACACTTCAATTCCTCAAAAGCTCGCGCGCACTCCGGCGTCCAAACGAACTTATGCTCCTTCCTCGTCAAAGTAGTGAGAGGTAGCGCTATCCGCGAGAAGTTCTCTACGAAGCGCCTATAATAGCCGGCAAGCCCCAAAAAGCTCCGGACTTCTGCTACCGTAGCAAGCTCAGGCCACTCCCGTATCGCAACAATCTTCGCCGGATCCACAGCAATACCCTCTCCACTCACTATATGCCCGAGGAACGCCACTGAGGATAGCCAAAACTCGCACTTCGAGAACTTGGCATACAACTGGTTTCTCCTTAGCGTCTCCAACACCAAATGAAGATGCTTGAAGTGATCTTCCTCACTTTGCGAGTACACCAAAATATCGTCGATGAAGACGATCACAAAATGGTCCAAGTACTCCCTGAACGTCCTGTTCATCAAATCCATGAATACTGACGGCGCATTAGTCAGCCCAAACGGCATGTCCGTAAACTCATAATGCCCGTATCTCGTACTAAACGCTGTCTTCGGGATATCACTCTCCCTTATCCGCAGCTGATAGTACCCAGACTTGAGATCTAACTTCGAGTACACCGTCGACCCGACTAACTGATCAAAGAGATCATCAATCCTAGGGATCGGGTACTTATTCTTCTCAGTCAGCTTGTTTAGCTCCCGATAATCAATACATAATCTCAAGCTTCCGTCCTTCTTCTTAACAAAGAGGACCGGTGCGCTCCAAGGCGAAGAACTCGGGCGCACATACCCTTGCTCCAACAACTCTTGCAGTTGAACTTTCAGCTCCGCCATTTCCTTAGGCGCTAGCCGATACGGAGATCGTGACACAGGCTTTGCACCTGACACTAGCTCGATCGTAAAATCTATCTCCCGTTGAGGCGGGGCTCCAGGAAGATCTGCGGGGAACACATCAGGGTATTCCGATACCACTGAAATACAATCCAAAGCGGGCTTCGGCTTTGCAACCTCCACTAGTGTAAAGAACAGTTCTGCTCCGGCACGAACCGCCTTCACCACCTGAAGAGCAGACATCAACGTCTTGCTCGACCCCTTTAAGCCCGTAAACGTCGTCTCATGACTTGCTCCCAGCTTGACTTCCTTGCTACCGCAATCTATATGGGCCTGCTGCTCCGAGAGCCAGTCCATGCCAAATATGACGTCGAACTCCACTAACGGAAGTAAAGACGCCCGCAGGTCGAACTCCTGCTCCCCAATACGAATCTTAACATCGCAGATCCTAACCGCTCGCATCGAACACCCATTGGGCAACAACAAATCCAACTTATCCTTCGCCATCGAAGAAGGGACTCCGATGCGTGATATAAATCCTTCGGACAAGAAGGAGTGTGAAGCTCCCGTATCGAAGAGTGCTCGTGCCGGATTTTCGCAAATCAATACAAATCCTAAACAAGTAGTGGTAAGGTAACATGTGCATAACAAGCATATAAAGGAAATTGACTTGCTATAAATTAAATCGTACCTGTCACCACATCAGCTTGTTTAATGGCCTCCTGTTGGCCAAGATTGTAGACCCTTGGTTGGGCCGGAGCATAGTGGGATGCGGTCGACTCCACCGCCTTTCCCTTCTCTTCGTAGGTAGCTCCTGGCCTCCTCTCGGACTTAGGACGTCCGCTCCAACAATCACGGGCGAAATGCCCCGTCTTGCCACAAGTGAAGCACACACCTGGGGTCCGACCCGTAGTTGCCCCAGAAGCGCCAGAAGGAGCTGGACCCGAAGTCCTATGCTTCTTGAAAGACCTCCGATAGCCGGACTTTGAAGTAGTCGGCACTCTGAACTCAGATTTCTTTTCACCCAAGCTTTTCTTCGCTTGTACACTCTTCATGTCCTTCTCCAAGTACCGGGCAGTATTGACCAAGGTTAAGAAACCCTGCGTCATCGGCCCCGACAGTAATAGTCTCAGCTCATCCCTCAAGCCTTCATAAAAACGATTAGTCTTGCGCTCCTCATCCATGATGGTGGAGCTAGCATAACGACTCAACCGCGTAAACTCGTGGAGATATTCATCCACGCTCCTCTCACCCTGCACCAACTTCAGGAACTCATTCTCCATTGAAATCCTCTGAGTAGAAGGGAGGTAACTTGCTAAGAACAATCCCGAGAACTCTTCCATCGGAACGTCTATCAGTTGTCTACCTCTCAAATGATGCAGCTCCAATCCTTCCCACCACATCCTCGCTTCACCGTCCAGCAGGAACGTAGCGATGGTGGTCATTTGCCACTCCTCCGTCTCCGTCGCTGTCATGACTCTCTTTACCCTGGAGAGCCAGTCTTCAGCCTGAGATGGGGTTCCCAACCCCGAGAATAACGGAGGGTTAAAGCTCATTACATGCTTCAACTGCCTCTCAGTTGCCCTCCTTGGCACTATTGGTTCCGCAACCACTTGCTCCACCCTCCTCGGCTCCGCCTCTTGAAGAGGTACTTGCTCCATCACAGGAGCTGGCTGCTGTGCTTGCCTCCCAGGCTGCGCATTTATCACGGCCAACACCGCTTCAGCCACCAATCTTATATTTTCAGCCGACAGAGGTGTTGCGGGAGCAACATCCGGTGCACTACTTGCCTCAGAAACTCGGCGTTCTGACGGCCCAACACCACTTCGGGTCACCTATAGTGGTACAAAACACCGTTAAGCGACCACAAAACATTGCAAACAGCAAATATAGGAACACGCAGGTTCCTCAAACACGAGTATTTTCATTCCTAAGTGGACATTCATGGGTTCTTTTACCGTTATAACGATGACGCACACAATGTGCTCACAACCCCGTAAAAAGAATTCGCCCACGAATTCACTTTAAGCCCGACCAAAACCAGTAGTCTGATACCAAATTGCCCACGAATTCGCCCACGAATTCACTTTAAGCCCGACATTCATGGGTACTTTAACCCCGTAAAAAGAATGCGCAGCGGAAGCGTGGTGGGCCCATAACCCACAGGTCGGAGGATCGAAACCTCCCTCTGATACCAAATTGTAACACCCCCTATCCGTCGCATAGCATATAGCAGTAGGTCCGGCCGGGGCCCGACGCCATATACCACAGACAGACCGGGTGGTTACGTATGGAAACCATCCAACCAATCTCAACGTCCTACACAGAGCATTCTAGCGGAAGCAGTTTAAATAAGTTGTACACAATAACCCCGCAACAAGCATGAATGTCCACTAATATGATAATAGGAATGTTATTACAAAATACCCAAAAATCGGCCTTAAGGCCTTACAGAATGTTCCACTTGTTTAATACATGATTTACAAACCTCGGCACGCAGGCCGGTCATACATGAATAAAACAGAAAACATTTCCACTTGGGCCTTCGAGGGCCAGCTTCGCAAAAAGGGCTTTAGCCCGCTATTGACCGCTTGGTCCAGGTGCACCTGCAAGCAAACAAACCACCGCACGGTGGCAAACAAGGCAACGGTCAGCAATGCTGACCAAATTATAACGATCCCGCCCCCAACTCGGGGCGGCGATGCTCCTTCCCTGCATTTCATTAGCATAAGCGAGCAATGCATATAACCATAGCCATTTCATCACAGACGTTGGCTCTTACGGCCACACGTCCCATGCACTCAGGGCACATTCTCGGTGAACCGGTCGATGTTACGTCAATTAAAGCCATTAACATTCCGGACTCACCACCGCCACTTAGACGGCCATTCCTATGAGCAATTCGTCTTCCTGGTATTGGTCACGTCAATTTAAGCCATTGACCACCGAAGACTCACATCTATGCCAACGGCGAGTGCCATGTAACTTTAGGTCTCTCTAACCCGAACGACATAGAGCGAGTACGGCTCCATCTAACCCGTGCTCACATCGCAACGACAATTTAAGCCATTTGCGCGGGTCAAACTTTCGCCGAGTCCCATTCTAACACAAGTCACATAACCCCGTTATGTTCAAGATGGCTCTCAGGCCACCAAGTTGGCAAGATCTCGTATCCGCCCAGTTTTCCGGGTGCACCTTTGGGTTAGTCCCCAAGGCTCCCTGCTGCAATCTACCGCGTAGAAAACCCGAAAAACACCCAATAGCACGGAGTCTTCTCCGGCCTTATGCAATGCAACAACACCGATCCGGACTAACATGTCCGGGTAGGCTTCAACCAAAATGCCTACGTCCGTTCTCGCATACGGACTCTAAACAACGGGGACTTTACATATCTACCCGAAGTAACGCCTCCAACTCTCCGCAAACTCGCGAGAGCGGGCTTCCTATGCTAAGAAAAGGAGCGATTCATGCTCAAGTTGAGGATCGTTACCATTGCATTCCTCTTTGGCGCCATCGAAAAGTAATCGGATAGAAATCACCGCACTTGCGTTGCCTCCGTGGATCCGGAGTCGGCTTGCGATTCGGAGCTCCGAAGCTCCTCCAATGGCGGATCTAGCTCCTCTTCCTCTTGCCTTAGCTCTTCTTTCTCCAAGGGTTTGGAGAGATGAAAAGGTAAGAAAAAATGATGGATTTCAAGTCAACTCCCGGGTATATCCTCCCAGGGACAACCCCCAGCCATTGGATCTTCAATCAAGGAAACGAACGGCTTTGATTCGGGGCTGAAATGCCCAATCTGGACCGAACATGGCCTGGCACACGCCCGTGTCCAGGGCCGTGTGCCGCATTCGCCGTCAAAATCGAATCTCCGAACACGCACACGGGTAACGAACACGCCCGTGTTCGAGCTGACACGCCCGTGTTCCAGCTGACACGGCCGTGTAGCCGGCCGTGTACACCATGATTTTTCCCCCGTTTTCAACCCGAGCACTGCACGGGTTCTAGGACACGCCCGTGTCCTTGCCCGTGTCACATTGACACGCCTGGGCCCCCAGGCCGTGTACACGGGACATTTCGTCGAGGGGAGAACGACGACTGGACGACACGGCCTTGGACACGCCCGTGTCCTAGGCCGTGTTCCTTGTCTCGACGATCGTCGAGTGAATCTCGACGATTTCACCTTGACGATCGTTGACACGGGTCGAACACGCCCTGCGACCCGCCCGTGTCGCAGGCCGTGTGCCCATTCTCGACGAATCGTCGAGAATAACTCGACGATTTCACGGCTAAGTGTCGACACACACTTGACACGCCCTGGGACACGCCCGTGTCCCAGGCCGTGTGCCTTCAGCCATAAACCAAAACTGGCCCAAAACGTCCCCCTTTGCTCCTTTGAGTTTCGGGGCGTTACAAATTCATATCCAAAATGATTCCCTGCAGTTTTGCTATATGCAGACCACTTAAGCTACATGAGCCGTAAAAAGGGAAGTACATGAAATACTCATCCAATACCCCTATGATAAATAATCGAGGGCTAAAATGATATTTTATGCATAAATCCAGAAATCCAAAATTTTCCTAATTTGTCTGATAATTTATTTATTTATTCTAGTATCCAAAAAGCCCAAGTTTGAACATGAAGTAGCAATTGCAGACAAGATAATGTTCCAATAAATTTATGGTAACTACAAATTGCATAATCAATTCTAAAGCCTAAGTCTTCCAAGTTTTCAGCAAGGTTTGGGCCCTTAAATTTAATTTCAAAGTTACCTCATAAAAAGTCAATTTAAAAGATTTTACAGTAATAATGCCTCCAAAAATTCAGAGAAAATTCAGGGATGATTGTGATGGCCTAAAAATACCCTAGTAAAAGTTTCATAATTTATCAATTAAAAATAAGGCTATATTAGATTTTCTCATGAAATTTCAAGTTTACGGGTTAATGAACAAAGTATACTAATTAACCATCAAATATTTCTACAAAAATTCCCACATGATAATATTGAGCTAGAAACACTATGTAGCAAGTTTCATGATTTTTCAATAAGTAATGGGCTCTTGCAAGAATTATTTAGTATGTAATCAAAATAAAGCACTTGTGAAGTAGATGCCCTAACTAGTTACCCAAAAATTCTATCAAAATTCATACATGATTAGTATAGCCTAAACCTACCTATGCCAATGGTTCATGTCCTTTCAGTGGGCAGTGAGACCACAATAGCCAAATTATTAATTAGGACAATCCTATTGGTTATAAATGAAGTGCTACAAATATTGATCAAAACTCCTCATGTAAATTATCAGAGGCTCAAAATATCCTCATTCCCTCACTACCCAATTTTGGTTAAGTTTCAAGATGTTTAGCTAACCCAAACCTACACTACAAGTTTTAGGACCAAAGCTAGGGTTAGGGTTTTAGGGGCCCTAACCTTTTCAAAATTAGCTAATATTTTTTACAGAGGGTTTTATACATCCTAGGAACCTCCTTGCAAAATTTGGTGTTCATCCAAGGTGTTGAGGACCCATGCCCTTCACAAGGCAAAAAGGTCCCTCCTTAGGGTTTGGCCTAGGAACTTAGGGCAAATCAATTCCACACTACCCCACATTCCATGGGGAGGTGCTAAGTGCCATAACAAGTCAGTGGCTCAAATTTCAGCCTCTGTTGAGGTGATTTGGTCACTCAAAATCAGAAATGCACTTTTGACCAAAATACCCTTATTAAGGTATAGTTAGGGTTGCGTCAAAACCTATTCAATACACATCCAAATTAGGTGAAACTATATACCGATACCTAACATGAGCCCAGAGACCACTCACCAAAATTTGGGAGGGTTTGGAGGTAATTTGTCTACTTAATTTAATTACCCTAGCATTATTAAATAAAGTCAAAAACTTTAGGAAATTTGTGTCCAAAAATTCTGAGCTTTGGGCAGGTCCTAGGTATATGTAGGTTAGGCTCCCTGCCAAAATTTCAACTGATTTGGGATAGGGATGAAGTGTGGGCACTCAATTTAATGACTGCCTAGCCCTAAGGGTATGTCCCACCAAAATGGGTGCCCTGGTCAGACCATGCACCCAAATGGGTTCAAACAAATTTTAAAATAAAATAGACTCAGAGGGCTACAACGTTTGTGTTGACAGTTTTTCCACCAGAAGAACCTAAGTATTTGTAAAAATTAAAACCTTTTAATGTATAATGTGTGACAGAAATGAAATATTCCAGAAATAATTTCCTATAGTTTAATGCATCCCTTGCACGAATCTTGGCGCATGGATAGACGACATCCAGTCATCTCCTTCCTCCAGCCGACGGTCCAGATTGATCCCGCCTGGAGTACTTTCTGGACGCTGCCGCCGGCGACCCGGCCGCCTCCCCGGCCAGCCACCGCCACCACCACCTCCGTTGAGGTGGTGGCCATCGCCAGGCGGCGGCTTGGCCGCCGGAGGGCCGTTTTCCGGCGATCCAGAGAGGAGGATTTTCATGGTAAAACCATGAAAATTCGAAATGGATTCTGGCTCAATTGAGCCCGAACCTTGAACCTAGTGATTGCTAAGATCTATCCATGGGAGGAGGGGTGGAGGAGGACCTTCTTGGCGGCCTGAATGCGGGAAGAGCGGCGGGATGCCATTGACGATGGCGGCGGCGCTCGGCTTCTGCAATAGCATAATGGGATGGCTCGTCTCCTCCAGGTAAATGCTCTAAAATATTCCCCTTGGCCATCTGATGGTGTTTAAATGGCAAATGGGGAAGAGGGGAGGCTGGTTCTTCAATGGCCATCAACACCATTAATGGTGTGGCTCGGGTAGAGTGGAGGGGGGCTGAATCCATCCCTTGGTGGCCGGGAAACGGCTGGAATCAACTGCTCTCCCCTAGAGGAGTTGATTGCAGCCATAAATGGTGGCTGTTAGCCTCCCTTGGCTGGCCTTCCACTCTCCCCTTCCTCTTCCTCATCTTCTCTCTCCTCCATTATCATGGAGGGGAGCTCCTTTTCTCTCTCCTAGTCACCTCTGGTTGACTGGTCAACCCCACAAGTTAAATGCAGCCCACTTGGTTATGATGGTCATGGAAATGGGGTTAGCCTAAGGGAGAAGTGGCTTGGGCTTCGGTTAGCCCTTTTGGGCTAGGTTTGACTTGACCTAAATGAGGGTTGACCCGGGCCAATTTGACCATTTGGGTTGACCCCATTGTGTTTTTAGTGGCCCATTGGACTCCCTTAAGGTCTAGGGTTACTTGAATAGGGTTGGTTGGGCATCTTGGTGGTCACATGTCCCTTGGCAAGGGCACTTTGACCATTTTAGGGCTAGTGTTGACTTGGGACAACATGACCAACTGGGTTGGCCCCTATGGGTCCTTGGTGACCCACTGGATTCCCCTAAGGTCTAGGTAGTGTTATGTAGGGTTACCCTGCACTTTGGAGGTCACATACCCTTGGTAAGGGTACTTTGACCAGATTAGGAGGTTGAGTTGACCTGGGTCAACCTGGCCTCTAGGGCTGGCCCCAATGTGTCCTTAGTGACCCTTTGACCTCACTTTAGGGTTAGGAGGGCTTAGGTGGGGTCCTCTAGGCTAGGAGTAGGTCAATTGACCCTAAGTAGGCTAGTTTGACCCATTTAGGGCTAGGGTTGACCTTGGTCAACTGAGCCTCTTTGGTTGACCCCAATGGGTCCTTTTGGCTCTAATGGGCCTCCCAGGGTATTAGGGGTGTTGTGGTAGGGCCTTGGGGTTAGGGTGTAGCCCATGGCCATCCTAAACCATGGTTTAGAGTTCTACTATTTGCAGACCATGATGATCTTCCACCTTTTGTCCCCTATCTCTTGGCCCATTTCTGGCTTCCTAGGGTTTTGTCATGACCTAGTCATTGCCAAAACCACTCTTAGGGGTCTAGTTGGAAATGGGATGTTACAGCACTGCCTTCCGCAACACCGATATGTGGAACACATCGTGTAGACCACTCAACTCCAATGGCAGCTTCAAACTCTAAGCAGCTTCGCCAACCTGCTCCAGGATTTCAAACGGTCCAAGGTATCTCGGACTCAACTTCTTCAAGTGTCGAACACGCGAGACACCCTTGAACGGCTTGATTTTCAAATACACCCAGTCGCCAACACCGAACTCCACGTTCATATGCTTGGCATTATAGTATTTTGTCTGTCTGTCCTGAGCGATCTTCAACCATTCCCGAATTGTTTGTATCATTGAAGTGGCGTATTCCAACGCTTGACGTTTGAATAACTTCGGCTCGCCTGTCTCCAACCAAGATAGTGGCATGCGACACTTTCTACCATATAAGGCCTCGAAAGGCGTCATTCCAATACTCGCTTGAAATCTGTTATTATATACAAACTCCACCATGTACAGGTGATTTTCCCAATGCTTTCTAAAATCCAGGACACACATGCGAAGCATGTCCTCCATCATCCTGTTGACCCTCTCGGTTTGATCATCCGTCTGTGGATGAAAGGTTGTGCTGAAACTCAGCTAAGTTCCCCACAGAATATGCACCAGCCTCCAGTCATTCGACATGAAGCGTCCATCTCGGTCACTAACAATACTGCGGGGCACACCATGTAATCGAACAATATTATCTACATAAAGTTTGGCTAAATTTTCCACCGGATCTTCCTTCCTGTTCGGGATGAAGTGCGACACTTTTGTCAATCTATCTACGACCACCCAGATGGCGTCATTTCCCCTCTGCAACCTTGACAAACCATGCACAAAATCCAGAGAAGTGTCGTCAAACTTCCACTCCGGGATAGGCTAGGACTTCAAGAAACCTCCGGGCTTCTGGCACTCCGCCTTCACCAAGGCACATGTTTGGCACTTGGCCAGATAAAGTGCTACATCTTTTTTTAACCATGGCCACCAGAACAACTTGTTCATGTATTTATATATCTTCGTGCTCCCCGGGTGGATTGAGTACTTGGTATGATGAGCCTCGTACATCAACTCCTCCCGAAGATTATCCGCACTAGGGACGCATAGGCCACTGTCCCTCCATAGCAGTCCATCCTCAAAAGCAAATTGGGAATTTGACCCATCCAAAGATTCATCTAAGATCTGCTTCATACTGCTGTCCTGAACCAAAGCCCGCCGAACCCTATCAGCTATGTCATACTACACCTCTGTCGAATACAATTTCGCCTCGGCACTAGACTGCTTGTCGACGTAGGAGATCTCTAATGCCTCCAAATCACGGACCAAATTCTCATCATGTACCGACAACCAGCTCGCCTGCGCAGGAGCCCTGTAACTCAATGCATCCGTCACTGCATTTCCTTTCTCAGACACATAATTTATCTCGAAGGTGTATTCCCCCAGGAACTCCATCCACCTCCGCTGCCTCATGTTCAGGTACTTCTGATCTAACAAGTACTTCAGACTCTTATCATCGGTGTAGATATCGACCTTCACACCGTACAAGTAGTGCCTCCACAGCTTTAGAGCAAATATCACGGCCGCTAACTCCAAGTCGTGAATCGGATAATTCCTCTCGTGAACCTTCAATTGTCGTGAACCATAGGCTATCACGCTCCCATGCTGTAGCAGATCACAGCCCAAACCACTGCCCAAAGTATCACTATAGATTTCAAACCCTTCGGTCCCACTCGGCGAACATAAAATAGGCGTCGTGGTCAACCGCCTCTTCAATTCTTCAAAAGCCTGCTCGCATTCCAGAGACCAAACAAACTTTTGATCCTTCCTTGTCAACGTCGTAAGTGGTAGCTCTATCCGCAAGAAGTTCTCTACAAAGCGCCTGTAGTACCCGGCAAGCCCCAGAAAGCTCCGGACTTCCGCTATTGTAAACAACACAGACCACTCCTGTAACGCCACTATCTTCGCTGGATCCACAGTTATCCCTTCTTGTCTAATAATATGACTAAGTAACGCTACCGAGGATGACTAGAACTCACACATGGAGAACTTAACATACAATTGATTCCTTCTCAACGTCTCCAACACCATATGCAGATGCTTGTAGTGATCATCCTCACACTGCGAGTACACCAACATATCGTCAATAAATACTATCACGAAACGGTGCAGGTACTCTCTGAACGTCCTGTTCATCAGATCCATAAACACGGATGGCGCATTGGTCAACCCAAACGGCATGACCGTGAACTTATAATGCCCAAACCGCGTGCTGAATGCTGTCTTTAGGATGTCGCTTTCCTTTATACTTAATTGGTACTAGCCGGATTTCAGATCTAACTTCGAATATATTGTTGACCCGAGCAACTGATCAAATAGATCATCAATCCTTGTGATCAGATACTTATTCTTTTCCGTAAGCTTGTTCAACTACCAATAGTCGATACAGAGTCGCAATCTCCCATCATTCTTCTTAACAAAGTGGACCAATGCGCTCCAAGGCAACGAACTTGGACGCACATACCCTTGCTCCAACAACTATTGCAGTTGCACCTTCAGCTCCGCCATCTCTCTTGGCGCTATCCGATATGGAGAGCGTGACACTGGTTTGGCACCCGACACCAGATCAATAGTAAAATCAATCTCCCGCTGAGGAGGGGCTCCTGGGAGATCATCTGTGAACACATCAGGATACTCGGACACAACTGGAATACTGCCCAGACTTGGCTTAGGCATTGAAGTCCGCACTAATGTGACAAACAGCTCTGCCACAGACCGAACTGCCATGATCATCTGAAGGGCCGACATCAAAATCTTACTCGACCCATTCATGCTCGCAAACGTAGTCTCCCGATCAGTAATCATTCCCAACTTAACCTCCTTTCGGTTGCAATCAATCCATGCTCGCTGCTCTGAGAGCCAGTACATACCAAAGATTACGGCGAACTCCACTAACGGCAGTACCGATGCTCGCAAATCAAACTCCTGGTCCCCAATCCATATCTTTACCACACAGATTCTATCCGCGTGCATTGAGCACCCATTGGGAAACAACACATCCAAATTGTCTTTTGTCATTGAGGAAGGGACTCTGATGCGCATTACAAATCTTTCGGATAAGAAGGAATGCGAAGCTCCCGTATCAAATAGGGCTCTCGCCGGACAATCGAAAATCAACACAAAGCCTAGCACCAACACTTATAAGCTAACATATAAAAAGGGTAACAACTACATAAAGTTAAAACTGCTATAATTTAACTCATACCTGTCACCACGTCAGCTTCTTTTATGGCCTCTTGCAGACCAAGATTATATACTCTAGGCTGGGCTGGAGCATGGTGGGATGCGGTTGACTCCACCGCCTTCCCTTTTTCTTCATATGTTGCTCCAAGCTTCCTCTCGGACTTTGCACGTCCGCCCCAACATTCATGAGCAAAATTCCCCATCTTTCCACAGTTGTAGCAAGCTCCTGGGACTCTACTTTGGTTGCCCCCATCGCACCAGATGAAGGGATAGATCTCGAAGTCTTCGGCTTCTTGTTCCATCTACGGAAACCCGACTTTGCATTTGTCACTTTGAACTCTGACTTCCTAACCCTTGGGTCCTTCTTCTCTTGCACTTTCTTCACGACCTTCTCCAATGACCGGGCCGAATTGACCAAGGCTAGGAAGCCTTGTGTAACATCCCAACCTTTCAGCAGGAAAAATTTTTGGGTGACACGGCCTGGGACACGGGCGTGTCCCCGGGCGTGTCCCGCCGGTCGACGAACTCAGTTCGACGAAGTTGACTAGGGCGTGTCTAACACTGTGTA
This sequence comes from Platanthera guangdongensis, assembly GCA_039583875.1. Lineage (NCBI taxonomy): Eukaryota > Viridiplantae > Streptophyta > Magnoliopsida > Asparagales > Orchidaceae > Platanthera > Platanthera guangdongensis. The sequence goes on along the minus strand of CM077166.1, from coordinate 69,285,548 downwards.
AGGAACATGCCAGACGACACGGGCGTGTCTGGAGGGTGTATCCCCCTACGTTCGATGATCAACGAAAGGTGCTCGACGACTGTCGAATGTCCCTCTATGTTCGATGATCGACGAAAGCTGCTTGACGATTGTAGTGTATTCCCTCTGCGTTCGACGATCGACGAAAGCTGCTCGATGATTGTCGTGTGTCCCCTGAGTTCGACGATCGACGAAAGCTGCTCGACGATCGTCGAGTGACCCCGCATTCGACGATCGACGAAATTTGCTCGTTCGACGATCGTGAAATCCTGCGTTCGAAGATCAGCGAATGTCATGTAAGAGGTAGATGGACTATGACATAGGCGTGTCGAGGGCATGCCACCAGCTGTGTCCTTCTCGGGCAGAGTTTGGCTTGATGCAGGCAGGTAAATTAAAGAGGTAGAGGCCACTTGGCCTTGGCTCCATCAGCCCAAAAATTGTGATGGCTGGCCTCCTCAGAGAATTTCCAGAGAATGTGACTGCATGGTGCCCACTTGGCATGAAGGGTGATACAATCAAAGCTCCAAACCGAGCTTGCATTGGTTGTATCTCCCCATATACCACCTCCCAGCCAGAAATAGTGATTCCATTAGCTTCAGAGGGCAAAGGAGAGTAGAAATCGATACCTGGAGTGAAGGAAACGGTGCAGGAACCATGAATCCGAGAGGTGTCGCCGGAGCAAGGTCGGGAATGGCCACCCTCCTCCATCATCGCCGCCAGCCACCAACACAGGTTCTTTTCACCGTCCCTCTACCTGTAGTAGAATCCTAGATCAACTAGGGGAGATATCGGGCTCAATTGAGCCCGATGCCATTGGAGAAATGGGAGAGTTTTCAAGCTTTTTCTTACCGCTCGGGATCGCCGTCACCACCGTCTCCCTCCGCCTCACCACCGGCAAAGGGTAGGCACCACCACCATGAAGGTGAAGGCACCGTTGGCCGGGGGTGGCGCCGCCTCAGTTGGCAGGAAATGGCCCCGCAATATCCCCCGATCGGCTCGATCTCAGCCGTTAAACACTTGGGGAAGATAAATGGATGTCGTCCATAGCGCTTTAAGATTCGTGCTATGAAGTGAAAGTGGGTGAAGTGGGTGCTATGAAGGAAATGTTGAATTCTGTGAAGTGAAAGTGGGTGAATGGAAGGCTTGGGAAACCTATCCGCGCGGACTACGCGGACTGGGTTGGCGGACTGCTAGGTCGGCAGGGATGTTGCATGCGGTTTGCTCTGTGGCGGCCTGGGCGGTCTATTCGTGCGGACTACGCGGACAGCAGTGGCGGTCTGACAGGCCAGTGTATGCTCAGCAGGAGGTTGACTCCCAGGAAGTAACCGGGCGGATAGGAATGTTATCCGCGGAGTGCGGCTTGAAGCGGACTGAAGAACTGGAGCTCGGCAGACCGGTTTGGCAGTTGCCTTGGTCTTGCTCTAGTAAAGCGCCAAGTGGAAGCCGCAGAGACCGCCGGTCAGCGCGGACAGAAACTGGAGGTCGCCCGGTATGGCGAGCTAGATCCAGTGTCCGCCAGTAAGTGCGGACTGGCCCTTGTGGCCAGCAGACTGGACTTGGTGGGAATTGAACCAAATCCAGGATGGCTCAGTCCGGGGAGATCGCGCAGTGGAGCGCGGGCTGGTTTCTCAGTCCGCCAAGCATAGTAGAAGTGCAGTTGCCTTGTTTGCTAGCTTGGGGAAATGCGGACTGGAGAATTGCTTGTGCAGGAGCATGCGGACTGGAGCCGGAGTCCGCTGAGTCCGGTTTAGCCTTGTGATGAGGTTATGGACTCAGGAGTTGCGGACTGGAGTCTGCTGTTAGCGGACTGGATTGGCGTGTCCGCTAAGTCCGGAGGTGCCTTGGCAATGATGCAATGGACTTGGGATATGCGGACGGAAGCCGGGTGTCCGCTGAGTCCGGCAGGTGCCTTGATGGCGAGGCTGCGGGCTCGGGTTTTGCGGGCTGATGCCTTGTCCGCAGAATGGCGGACACGGCTGTTGTGGAGTCCGGCTGTGGTGGTCCTGGCTTGGTCTCTGGCGGCAAGGCGGGCTGGATATTGGAGTCCGGCCTTGGAGAAGCTGGGGCGGACTGGCTATCTGCACAGGAGCGGCGAAATGGAATGTGTGTCCGCGGGCTGGCGGACACACTTGTTCTAGCTGCGGGTTGTGGCGGTGTTCCTATCGGCTAGGGCGGTGACCATACTCATCGTCGTACCTATAAATAAGACCCATGTCACATCAGGAACAAGGAACCTAGACCGAAGTAAGTGAACAGTAATTGAGCTCACGTTAGTTGCTGCGGTCTGGACTTTGTGTCCGCGCGGATTGAGAGTTGACCCGGTTGTGCTGTGAAGGTTGTGCGGATAGCACTGGAAAGCCAGGACTTGGCTCTGATTGCGGTCAGGGACAGTGCGGACTCTGCGGTTAAGCAACAGGCGGTAAACAGCAGGTCGCGGATAGCGACCAGGCGGTCTTCTCTTTGGCGACTTGGTTCGGGGTTCAGGAAGTCGCCTGCTTCAGGCGGACTGTTCCATTCGGTGACGCAACTTGTGCGGTCTGGCGGCGTCCAGATCGGCGGTGAAGAGCTAAGCATTGGAATAAGGGGTGAGTCCGCACGGCTTGGGTTGCGGTCTGGCGACCTGGCGGACTGAGCGGACTCCACAGCAGTAGGTCGGCGGCTTGTTGATTGAGTCAGCGCGGCTTGTTTTTTGTTCTTGTCTTTGTAACTGCCTCTGCTCTCCCGGTGTTGGGTTTTGGTGAAGCATGTCTCGCCATGTATGTCTCGCCTTGTAATGAAGTTTGCTCTTGATCAATAAAGAAGCTTGTGCTGCATGTGTTGCTGGTTGTTACTGCTTTGTTGAGATAACCCCTGCTAACTCCACGATCCGGGAAAACTTTCAACATTATAAGTGGGCGTATTCTCCTTCGGTTTGTTGAGTTTTCAACAGGGTATCCAAGGGGGCGTCTGCGGTTTGTTGAATTTTAACATGGTATCAAAGCGAGGTTGTTGGAGTGGTCAAGCAGTGCTCAATGGAAGTAGTTGCTCTTCGGAAGAGGAAACCAGTGGTAGAACCATGGCAGTGGAGGATGCAAGTTGTCTTGGTATTGATCTCCTTACAGAGACAAACTGTGAACGGTGGAAGTCCTGTATGAAGAGCTTTCTTCTTGGCGAGGACCTTTGGGAGGTTGTATGCGGAGCAGGAAGACAAGAGGATACTGCTGGCAATGCTGAGGCGATGAGAGCTTGGAAGGAGGCAAATGCGAAAGCGGAGTCTATTCTCAAGCAGGTGATCTCATCGGAGCTCTTGGACCACATCAGTGGATGTCGGTCAGCTGCGGAGGTCTGGACTTCCCTTGATGGGTTGTTCAGGAAGAAGGTGAAGGTTGCTGCTGAAGATGGTCCCTCTACTTCATATCAGGAAGAAAGGAGTGTTTCTCCTAGGCGTGATAGGAAGAGGAAGGAAGGACCAAGGTGCTATAAATGCAAGCAGCAAGGTCATCTTCGGAAGGAGTGCAAGGTTGTCTTGCTCTCGGCGAACGTAGCTCAGGTAGGGAGGAAGGATAAGAACGTAGTTGGGATATCAACTAGTTCTGGAGTTGATCGGAGGAATGCCAGTGATAGTGCAGCTATCTGGCATGAAAGACTGGGGCATGTACGGATGGACAAGCTGAAAGTAATGGCGGAAAGAAGACTCGTAAGAGGCTTGCCTAGATTGTCATCCTATGGCGATGGTCGGGGGTATGCGGGATGTCAGGAAAGTGGAGCCTATCGCTTCATGGTTGACAAAGCACAATCCAGATATAATGCACCATTGACGGTTGTCCATTGTGCTCTGGTGGGACCGACCGTCACGGCCAGTCTTGGAGGCAGCAGGTTCATGCTGATATTGGTTGATGACTATTCTGGGTATACTTGGGTATACTTTATGAAGAAGAAGTCCAACATGGTACGCTTGTTTATGGAGTTCAAGAAGCTTGTGGAAGGCCAGCTTGGCCGGAGGATCAAGGTGTTGAGGACAAGTATCGGTGGTGAGTTTGGCTCAACCGAGTTCTCACGCTTTTGCAGGAAGCAAGGGATCCGGATGGAGCTTTCTTGTGGACATACTTCACAATAGGGTAGTATTGCAGCTCGGATGATCCGTTGGTTAACGGAGACCTGCAAGTGTTGGCTTCAGAGTAAAGGCGTTCCGAAGGCTCTTTGGGCGGAGGGAATTGCCTGTGCTGCTCATGTCATCAACCGGATGCCTCTTAGTCCGATCATAATGAAGACTCCTTATGAGCTGATGTTCGGAGTGAAGCCCTCAGTGAAGCACCTTCGGGTGTTTGGATCTACCTGCTATATACACTCTCCGGGTGCTCTCAAGACAAAGCTAGTCTTTGTTGGGTATGATGAGCAGAGAAGAAGATGGAGGTGTATGGATCCTGCGACGAAGAAACTCATAGTGTCGAGAGACATTGTTTTTGATGAGTTGACGCCGTATTGGGGTAGCTCTTATGTGGAGCTAGAGATAAGCAGGTCAGATGGTGGGCTGAAGGAGGCTGCTGCTAAGGAAGTGGATTTTCCTGAGTCACCAGGTGCTCCAGGTTGTTATAGCTCCGGGGCAAAGGAGTCAGAGTTGGGAAGAAGGGGGAGCGATGCTCCAGGATCTTCTGGCTCGAAGGCGGAGGCTTCCGGTTCAGGAAGCAAGGGGAGCGATGTTCCAGGCAGTTCTTGTTCAAGAGGTGAGTCTTCTGGTTAAGGTAGCAGGGGGAGCGTTGCTCCAGATGCTTTTGGTTCCAGTAAGGAGGCGTCTTGTTCAGGGAGCAAAGGGAGCATTGTTCCGGGTTTGCCCTGGAACGGAGCTGGTTCAATAACAGCGGAGGTGGTTAGCCATGATCAGGTTCTTCGGAGATCGAAGAGGATCAGTAAGCCACCAGCTCGATATTGTGAAGGGAATACGGCGGACTTGGTCCCGTGTTTCCTTGTTAGCCCTCAGGTCGAGCAAGGTACTTCTGGCTGTGATAACCCCACTAGAATCAAGGAGGTGGTTGACACCAAGTCTGAAGAGGTGACTTCTCTCAGAGGCAACGAGGCTTGGGCTTCTGGGTCCAAGGAAGTTGGTGATACTCCTGTGATGCAAGAGTGGAGGTTGAAGCTGAAGAAGGCAGAGGGAGGCATGACTCCTTTTTGGAGAGGCTGGAGGGCTCCCTCATGGTCCATGATATGCGGGGCGAGGACTATGTCTTGGACATCTCTTCGTAGATGTTATCGGAAGGACCAGGTGCAAGGTTACGGGAGCTGCTGGAGTTATTCACCACTTCTCACTTCAAGGGGGAGTGTTGAATTCTGTGAAGTGAAAGTGGGTGAATGGAAGGCTTGGGAAACCTATCCGCGCGGACTACGCGGACTGGGTTGGCGGACTGCTAGGTCGGCAGGGATGTTGCATGCGGTTTGCTCTGTGGCGGCCTGGGCGGTCTGTTCGCGCGGACTACGCGGACAGCAGTGGCGGTCTGACAGGCCAGTGTATGCTCAGCAGGCGGTTGACTCCCAGGAAGTAACCGGGCGGATAAGAATGTTATCCGCGGAGTCCGGCTTGAAGCGGACTGAAGAACTGGAGCTCGGCAGACCGGTTTGGCAGTTGCCTTGGTCTTGCTCTAGTGAAGCGCCAAGTGGAAGCCGCGGAGACCGCCGGTCAGCGCGGACAGAAACTGGAGGTCGCCCGGTATGGCGGGCTAGATCCAGTGTCCGCCAGTAAGTGCGGACTGGCCCTTGTGGCCAGCGGACTGGACTTGGTGGGAATTGAACCAAGTCCAGGATGGCTCAGTCCGGGGAGATCACGCAGTGGAGCGCGGGCTGGTTTCTCAGTCCGCCAAGCGTAGTAGAAGTGCAGTTGCCTTGTTTGCTAGCTTGCGGAAATGCGGACTGGAGAATTGCTTGTGCAGGAGCGTGCGGACTGGAGCCGGAGTCCGCTGAGTCCGGTTTAGCCTTGTGATGAGGTTATGGACTCAGGAGTTGCGGACTGGAGTCTGCTGTTAGCGGACTGGATTGGCGTGTCCGCTAAGTCCGGAGGTGCCTTGGCAATGAGGCAATGGACTTGGGATATGCGGACGGAAGCCGGGTGTCCGCTGAGTCCGGCAGGTGCCTTGATGGCGAGGCTGCGGGCTCGGGTTTTGCGGGCTGATGCCTTGTCCGCAGAATGGCGGACACGACTGTTGTGGAGTCCGGCTGTGGTGGTCCTGGCTTGGTCTCTGGCGGCAAGGCGGGCTGGATATTGGAGTCCGGCCTTGGAGAAGCTGGGGCGGACTAGCTATCTGCACAGGAGCGGCGAATTGGAATGTGTGTCCGCGGGCTGGCAGACACACTTGTTCTAGCTGCGGGTTGTGGCGGTGTTCCTATCGGCTAGGGCGGTGACCATACTCATCGTCGTGCCTATAAATAGGACCCATGTCACATCAGGAACAAGGAACCTAGACCGAAGTAAGTGAACAGTAATTGAGCTCGCGTTAGTTGCTGCGGTCTGGACTTTGTGTCCGTGCGGATTGAGAGTTGACCCGGTTGTGCTGTGCAGGTTGTGCGGATAGCGCTGGAAAGCCAGGACTTGGCTCTGATTGCGGTCAGGGATAGTGCGGACTCTGCGGTTAAGCAACAGGCGGTAAACAGCAGGTCGCGGATAGCGACCAGGCGGTCTTCTCTTTGGCGACTTGGTTCGGGGTTCAGGAAGTCGCCTGCTTCAGGCGGACTGTTCCATTCGGTGACGCAGCTTGTGCGGTCTGGCGGCGTCCAGATCGGCGGTGAAGAGCTAAGCATTGGAATAAGGGGTGAGTCCGCGCGGCTTGGGTTGCGGTCTGGCGACCTGGCGGACTGAGCGGACTCCACAGCAGTAGGTCGGCGGCTTGTTGATTGAGTCCGCGCGGCTTGTTTTTTGTTCGTGTCTTTGTAACTGTCTCTGCTCTCCCGGTGTTGGGTTTTGGTGAAGCATGTCTCGCCATGTATGTCTCGCCTTGTAATGAAGTTTGCTCTTGATCAATAAAGAAGCTTGTGCTGCATGTGTTGCTGGTTGTTACCGCTTTGTTGAGATAACCCCTGCTAACTCCACGATCCGGGAAAACTTTCAACATTATAAGTGGGCGTATTCTCCTTCGGTTTGTTGAGTTTTCAACAGGGTATCCAAGGGGGCGTCTGCGGTTTGTTGAATTTTAACAGGGTGATACAATCAAAGCTCCAAACCGAGCTTGCATTGGTTGTATCTCCCCATATACCACCTCCCAGCCAGAAATAGTGATTCCATTAGCTTCAGAGGGCAAAGGAGAGTAGAAATCGATACCTGGAGTGAAGGAAACGGTGCAGGAACCATGAATCCGAGAGGTGTCGCCGGAGCAAGGTCGGGAATGGACACCCTCCTCCATCCTCGCCGCCAGCCACCAACACAGGTTCTTTTCACCGTCCCTCTACCCGTAGTAGAATCCTAGATCAACTAGGGGAGATATCGGGCTCAATTGAGCCCGATGCCATTGGAGAAATGGGAGAGTTTTCAAGCTTTTTCTTACCGCTCGGGATCGCCGTCACCACCGTCTCCCGCCGCCTCACCACCGGCAAAGGGTAGGCACCACCACCATGAAGGTGAAGGCACCGTTGGCCGGGGGTGGCGCCGCCTCAGTTGGCAGGAAATGGCCCCGCAATATCCCCCGATCGGCTCGATCTCAGCCGTTAAACACTTGGGGAAGATAAATGGATGCCGTCCATAGCGCTTTAAGATTCGTGCTGTGCCCTTTTTATAAAAATCAATTAATTTCTGTATTATTTAATGAAATGAAATTACATTTCTGTCACATTAATTTAGTGATCTTGCATGTCAAATATAGGGCTCTTAGACCATTTCGAGAGGATGACATGAACATGAAAAATGTATCCCTTTGTGTTAAATTTAAATTGCCACCCTTAACGTGAGATTTGGTCCCGTGGTCTGACCTGTAGGACCATTTTTCTAGGGTTGGTCCTTGGCTAGGGCAGAACTTCGAAATGATGCCCAAATCAAACCAGTCATTCAAATGGCTCAAAATTTTGGGTGCATGCATGTTTAGGGATTGGTTAACCATTGTACAAAAATGAGAATTTTGGGGAAAACTTTTTTTATAGTTTTTACTAAAATACCCAAAATGAAATAAATGAAATATTTGGAGTTGTGGGACACCAAATGGCCCCAAAGTTTGGTGGCATGTCCTTAGGGATATTATAAGTGTATGTTTTAAATTTCAGCGAAATTGGACCACTTCATGTTGGGTAAACACACTTGCATGTGTTGACTTGTTATAGGCTTGGCGTGCATTTAGCCTTAAATGAAATAATGCGTATTCAGCCAACTTGGAACATTTAAAAAACATTATTTTCATTATGGAGACACATGAGGGTGTAATACACCTCTCATAGCAATGGTTGGATTTTTGGGAACAAAAATCCCATTATTTTGAATTTCTGAAAATTTGGTCCTTTTTAGGAAATAAATTTAAAATAGGTTTACCCTTATCATAAAAGGTTCAATTTCCGTTAAGGACTAAGGAGTGACATAATAAGCACTAGAAGTAAATTATATCTGTGTTGGATGAAGTTTAAGTAGTTTGAGGAGCAAAATGACCATTTTACCCTTATGGAATTTTGTGTAGAAATGATGGGTATATTCTTTTGAAAAATCTGACAAAATTTATATTGTTGTAATTGTATGTTTTATAGCTTGTGCAATTATTTCAGAATTTTTGAGTGCCAAATGATGTACTTAGGCCCCATAATGGCATTTTGGTAAATAACTCAAATTGATCATGGATGAGCCATTTCAACCTAGATGTAAATGGAAATCTGGGCATAGCATTATTTCATTATTATCAAGGTTCTAAAATTTAATTAGAATTTTTGAGATAATATTGTATGTACTTCATTTGGAAAATGCTAGATTTGTGGATATAGTATTAAATAGGAATTAATTATAAATATGAATTGAAAAAGCATAAAATTTTTGTAGGCACCATTAATTGTCATATTATATACTTGGAAGAATTCCTAGGACAGTAGGTTTAATATTGACAATACTGCATGTGCAAAACGACTAGGGTTTTCATTTAAAGAAATTAATTTAAAGGTGTAAGTAATTGGAAAATTATGAAAATTCATCCTAGTCATCATATAGGTCCATACCATCCCAGGATAAATAATTTAAGGCATATAGCCAGAGGAATTAGAAGGTCACATTTGTGGGTGGTATCGGTACATGGGTAAGGGTCTAGCACCGATGTTCGTACTAGTAGGGCCACAAGGGGAGGAATTTGAATAACTAGTAAAGTGAAGATCTTAGTGGAGGAATTAACCCTGGTTGGTCTCCTAAAGGATTCCTTAACCATGTGTGGAAGAGTGCAAGTCCCGTGACAGCAACAATAACGGGGATCGGTGGAAGACCGCCGCGCTCCTAATAACACCTTAAGTCTTTTGGGTCGTTCTAAAGTAATACGGGAGTTGGGGTATAAATCCTGGGTAGACACCAATAAAAGTAATTATCCTTGAGAAAGGGAACTTTGGGCGTAATACCATCGTAGTTCTGAGTGCTGCCGAGAGCCCTTCACCGGGTATACCCTAGGCAGTTCTGGGATTAACCTTAAATCACTAAGTATAATAACTAGTAGACAAGAGTAGTCTAATAGGTTAAGACATTGTGGTTCATTCTCTCCCGTGTAGGGTTGGAGGGATTGTGGTTTATTCTCACCTGTGATGGGTTGGAGGGACACTTGTGTAATATGCTCACCCGTGACGGGTTTGGAGGATTTGGAATAAAGGCACTATTGTGCGTTCTCACCCGTGTAGGGTTTGAGGGATTCAGGACAGGTTGGTCATGCGAGCTGGAGGCTTAGAATGAAATACTTGCATGTGCATAAATTTAGTGGCGGGGCATGCGGTACTGGCCGTTCGTCACACCGATGGCAGTACGGTGCACCAGGCGGGTGTGAGGTTTAGAGGGGCCAGTGGGTTGTTTTTACACTGCGGTCTGGAGGACGACCCCCGATAACGCACACCCGACCCAAAAAGACTGACGGGTTGTCAGCAAAGTACGTACGCAGAGACTCTAGAGTGCACCTTGGATGTGTACAGGCGTATGAGAGGGGTCTAAGGTTTGGTAGTGTGCATACCAGCCTAGAAGTGGAGATTCCCGCTCCACTGCTGCCTTAGCGATAACGGTGGTACCCGAGAGTAATGTTATCTCTCAAAAAGTGGGAGCTAAAGGTCTGTGATCACAGAGTCGTTGTATGTGAGTTGCACTTGCCTGTGCATAAATTACATCATAACATTCATTCATATTAGGTCATACGCTTCATAGATCCTTATCATATAAATTAGTATGGGCTCTTTTATATGATAAGTTAAATTTCCTGGAAACCTTAACTTATAAATTTGTATGGGAATTTTTATAAGTTAAGGTACTTTTGTGATGCTAGTATAGTGGTAGCCTAGTTTTATTTCCCTGCTCTTACTTTCTGTTCTTTACTTCCTTTACTAATACTGCACTTTACTTACTTGTACTATATTCTTAGAACTGCTAGAGTAGAATAATAATATCTATTTCAACTGCTAGTTAGTTTTTGTCACCTACTTCCCCTTTTGCTACCCCTTGTTGTCCTCCGTTTCATCCTTCCGCTCGGTGCCTAGGAGCTGTGGGGCGAGGTGCGGAGGAAACAACTTAGTCTTTTTGACTAATGGTCGGTGACCATACTATTTTAGGAGCTCGTGGAGATGGAGCACCAGCACGACGAGGAGGCAGGACTTGAGGAGAAGATACCGCTACCTTAGGCTACTACTACTACAGCGCGTACTCAGGTGGGATGAGTTTTGATGTATTAGATTAGCTTCTGCTTTGATTTGAGAGAGAGAGAATTTATATGATGTACTGGGCATTAGCCCTTATTACTCTTTCATTTGTACCCATTGTGGACTATATTTCTATACTCTTCATTTATATATATGATATGTACTCTGTGACTTGTGGACTAGTGGATTTGATGTACTGCTATACTTCTATTTCTCATATTGGCCTGTAGGTTTTATGATTGTAATAGCCGGCAGAATCGGCATGTTGCGGTGTCGACTAACCCGTGCGTTAGTTTCACCGTAAGACGACGGTTCTGGGCATAAGACCTGGCAGCCCTCCTTGGTAAGGGGGAGGGGGGGTCTTACAAACTGTGCCTTAGGCCCAGTAAGGAGTAACTGTAGGTCGCCACGTAGACCCTCATAAAATCGGTTGGTCTTCCGCTCCTCCTCAGTAAATGTAGCACCAGCATAACGACCCAACCGCATAAACCCATGGAGATACTCATCCACTCTTCTGTCTCCCTGAGTCAAACCAAGGTGTTGATTCTCCATCTCAAGCTTCTGAGCAGAGGATAGATATCTGGCCCAGAACAACCTTGAGAATTCATCCATAGGCACATCCTCAAGTTGCCTTCCTACTAAGAGGTGAACCTCCAACTCGTCCCACCACAGCCTCGCCTCACCAGCCAAAAGTAAGGTCGCTATGGTGGTCTTCTGCCACTCCTCAGTTTCTATGGCCGTCAAGACACTCTTTATTGTAGAGATCCAATCCTTAGCTTGAGTTGGTGTTCCAATCCCGTCGAACGCCGGAGGATTAAATCTTATTACAAGCTTGAGATGCTTCTCCGTAGCTCTCCTTGGTGCTACTTGATCAACTGCCACACGTTCTACCACTCCCGGCTCTGCCACCCTAATCCGTTCTTGCTTATTAACAGGTGGTGCATGGTGCATTTACCATACAGGTTGGGCATTTATCATAGAAAAGACTGCTTCAGCCACCAATCTAATGGTTTCTGCTGAAGGAGGTGTTGTAGGCACGTCATTCGGTACACTACTATCCGCCGATCGCGGACGTTCCGATTGCCGAACACCACTCCTAACTACCTATAATAGCATAAACCTTTGATTAGGCGACAAAAAGATTGCTAAAAGCAATCATTAGAACACTCAGGTTTCTCAAAACAAGTGTATTTTTCATTCCTAAGTGGACATTCATGGGTTCTTTTATGTTATAATGACGACGCACATACATGTGCTCACCACCTCTTAAAAGAATTCGCCCATGAATTCAAATAAAGAAGACCGACATCGAGCTTTGATACCAAATTGTAACACTCTCATCTGTCAAATGGCATATAACAGAAGGTCCAGCTAGAACCCTACGCCAAATACCACGGACAGTCGGAAGGGTTATATAAGAATATCAAAAATCCAACTATAACTACTCGCCCTAACACAAAGCATTCTAGCGGAAGCTTTTAAACAGTTGGAAAGAACCCATAATTGAATATCAACTATCATGAATGTCCACATACTACTATAGGAATGAAATAACAAATACACTGAAAGTACTTGGCCTTATGACCTTACAAGAGTTTACTTAACAAATTAATTATTTACATACATCGGCTCGCAGGCCGGCCACACATGACAAAAAAAATAACAATTCGCTTTGGCCTTCGAGGGCTAGCTCAGCAACATGGGCTTCAGCCCGCTATTTGGTACTTGGCTCCGCAGAACCTACAAGCAACATTCCACCGCACGGTGGCAAACAAAGTAACGGTCAGCAAAAGTCGACGAAATTATAACAACGCCGTCCATTACTCGGGACGGTGGTGCTCCTTCCCTGCATTTCTTTAGCCTAGCTAACCAATAAAGCCAAAAATACTTCGCCATAGGTGTAGGCTCACACGGCCAAACACCCTGTGCACTCAGGGCACATTAACGGTGAATCCGGTCAATTCCATGGCTTCACCACCATCACAGGGATGACAACATCGTGAGCATTGTCTAGTCTTTCTGACGACTGTCTAAGACTCTTGACTATGACAACAACCAATCCCTCTATGGGTCTCTAGCACTGAACCACATAGCCCAGGTCTGATTTCACTTGCATGTTGCTCACTCTGTATAGTCACCTTAAGACGTACCCACATACCAAGCTTCTCTCGGATCCCAAAACATTCCAAACATCATATAACCCAGTTATGTTCAAGGTTGGCTCCCCGACCGCCAATTTAGCAGAACTACATTTCCACTCAGTTTTCTGGGTGCGCCTTGGAGTTAATCCCCACGGATCCCTGCTACAATCTACCGTGTAGAAACCCGAAAACACCAAAACACGGAGTCTTCTCCGGCAAACCATACAATATGCAACATCATCGATCAATACCAACATGTCCGGGTAGGCTTCAGACACAATGCCTATGTCTGTACTTTGATTTCGTACTCTATATGCAACACAAGGGGGACTATTCATGTCAACCCCAAGGAACACCGCACACTCACCGCACACTCGCGGGAGAGGGTTTCCTTATGCAAAAAAAAGAGAGATTCACATGCTCAAGTAGAGAATCGTTACTCTAGTAGTTCACTTTTGCGCAATGGGAATCTATCCGGATGGAAAGCTTCGTAAGGGAATTTCCTCCGGGGATCCGGTCTCGGTTCTCGATTCGGTGCTACGATGCTCCACCGGTGGCCGAAATCCTCCTCTTCCTTCCTCCTTGTTCTCTCCTCTCTCAAAATCCTTAGAAAGAGAAAGCTTAAGAGAAAATGAGGAATTAATCCTCAATTCCCGGCCTTAACAAAGCAGGAACACACCTGGGCCGTCAGATCGTATTTAAAGAAAACAAACGGCTCAGATCCGCCCAAAATTCCTAAATCCTTGGCCGAACACGGCCTTGCACACGGCCGTGTCCCATGCCGTGTTCCCCGATCCAGGCACGATCATCGAGCACAGAAAAGGACACGGGTCGAGACACAACCGTGTCTCAACAAGACACGCCCGTGTCATTCCCTAACACGCCAGTGACCTAGGGTCGTGTCACAGATAACCGCCACGCCAACCGTCAATTCCCTTGGCAATATGGGTTGTGACACGGGTATGCACACACCCGTGTCACGCTTGACACACCCGTGGTGCTGCCGTGTGTCCTACCGTATCCTTTTCTGGACACAACCGACCAACATAGAGAAAGACACGGCCTTGGACATGCCCGTGTCCCCGCCCGTGTACCCCTATTAAGGCACCAAAAATTCCTTAGGACGCGAGCGGTTCGATTACGATTTTCGGGGCGTTACACCCACCCCTCCCCAAATGCCTCCTAAGCACCGAGCGGGGAGAAGGAAAAGGAAGGTATTTAAGGTGGAGAGTAACAAAAGTAAGCAGGTGACGGCGGAACTAATCTATCATGCGCATAAAATTACAGCAAGTACGAGTAAGCAAATAGTAGGTAAGCAATATGAGTATACACATGAACAAGTTGAGCAAGTAAAGTACAAGAAGGTAAACTAAGTAAGTAATCATGACCTATAGGAATGACCATACAAACCTATAGACCAAGGGGTCATTTTGCAAGGCCTATTGTATAAAGTGTCCAATACTAATTTATACAATAAGTGTCAAGGGTTATATGTAATGATTATGATATGTCATGCAAGTATGCTATGATAAGAACATGCTAGTGCAACCCATACACCTGACTCCGTGCACACATAACTTTAGTTCCCCCTTTCTGGAGTTGAACCTCCCAGGATACCTCCGTAGTGTCATATAGAAGCCGTAGGTTGGGCTTCGCCCACCTCTAAACCGGTATCAACACTACCAGTCAGACCTATCATACTATTCAACGCTGGTGCACTAAGCGGATCTCCTGCGTACTCTTGCCGGCAGGCGCACCATACTTTATTTGGCTAAGTGCTAAACCACACTTGCCGAGTCAACGTATTTATGTCGGTGCGACGACCCTCCAATACCAAAGACCCCCCACCTTATATTTTATGCACATGTAATATTAATGTATTTCCCTCCGATCCAAAGCTCCCCATACTAACCAGTCCGTAATAAATATCTACCGAGCCATCAGCTCGCCGGGCTAACCTGCCCATCACCAAAACCACAAAGCCTACCTCTCGTGAGACCCATCCTAACTCCCACAACACCAGGGAGTGTGAGTGTAAGTGTAACCCTAGAGTATTTCTAATATCTCTTGTATTCCATTTAGTCTTACAACTTACATTAACCTTGGACTGCCCAGGACATTCCCTGTGAAGGGATCTCGAGGGAACTGGGAACTACGATGGGTTGAAGCCCAAAGCTCCCTTTCACAAGATACTTATTATTATTGGTATCTATCCATAGCCAACCCCATTTAAAGTTATACTTAATCTAACCCTAGTGTATTTTGACTCTCTCTCAATCTACAGGAAGGACGATGTTTCGTCGATCCCGAGCACCATTTAACACTTGTCAACCCAATACTTCCACATCATGACTCCTAATTATGAACTCATTTCCACTTCACCAAAATCAGTAAACTATTAATGCCAACTTTCTATGTCCATTCCACATGTTATCACATTTTCTACAGTTTTACTATATGCAGACCAATCTAAGCTATATGATGTACATGACAGGAGGTACTCAAAATTTTCATCCAAAAGCCCTAAGATAATTATTGGGTGTCTATATGACACATTTAGCCTAAATACAGAAACTTGTAATTTTCCTAATTAATTTGGCATTTATTTAAGTTTTCCCAAAAATTAGGCCATGAGTGATTTTGAACTTGAACTACTAGACTTCCTTAAGTTATGACCATCCAAAATTTATGAACACTATATGATGTCAAAATATCATTGAATACCTAATGTCACAAATTTTCATAAATTTATTAACCTTTAATTATTTAATTCAATATAATACCAATAAATAGAGATAAAGAAGGAAACACCACCAAAATTTATGCAAAAATTATAAAAACTTACTAGAGACTTAAAATGATCACAAAACTTTACGAAGTTTCATGTAATTCTAAGGTTAGTGAGCTACATAGAAAATATTCCAAATAAAACCACATTATGGCACTTTGTGAAGGTACTTGTTGTAACGCCTCCATTCATCACATGGAATATAACAGTGTGTCCGGCCCGGGCCCCACGCCATATTTCACAGACAAACGGTGGAATTACGTGTGGGTATCAAAATCTCATACAACTTGTCTCCTAACTCAGAGCATTCTAGCGCAGCATTTTAAGTTGTATGAACTCAACAGAACGAATGTCCACTAAATATATTAGCTCCACAGTTATATATATATATATATATATATATATATATATATATATATATATATATATATATATATATATATCAGGAATGTATACAACCACACAACTTTCATGGCCTTAAGGCCTTACAAGTTACTGTTTTACAAATATACAGCTTTATACATCGGCACGCAGGCCGGCCAAACATGAAATCCAAGAATTCTTCGCACGGCCTTCAAGGGCCTTAAGCAGCATGGCTTCATTCTGCTCAATTCAATTCAACCACCAGCACATGCAATTAGAAATCCACCCCAAGAGCGATAAGTAAGGCAACGATCAGCATTAGTTGACCAATTATAACGACCCTACCCCTTACCCGGGGCAGTGGTTTCTTCCCTGTATGCACTATCTACTAATCATAACGAGTGCTCTCAGGCACAATAATATCACAAACGCCGGTCTCCGCCATACGCTCCGTGCACTCAGGGAACCTTATTGGTGTACCAGATATACAAGTTGCCCACCATTGTTCAGAGGTTTTTAATGTGTTGGTTGGCCGGTCCTAGTCCACAAATCCCGCAGGCTGGCAACATTCCGTCCATCCCACTCAGAGGTACTAACCTCAAAGTAAACTTGATCATTTCCATAGCAGATCGACCCACCCTAGTGGTGTAGCAAGCCGAGTTTATCTCGCGCTCCCCAGGCATTGCCACCAATCGACCTTCCAACCTAATTTAGATCGACCCACCCTTGTGGTGCAGCAAGTCGGTTTTACCTCACGCCCCACAGGCATTGCCACCAATCGATCTCTCAAAATAACCAAGGTCAAGTCAGCCTTTCCCGTGCTCAAGTCATCAGTAGCGCAGTAATCGACGCGGGTCGGCCTTCCCTCCTGATTAGCCGCAGCTTTTCGCTCTCCCAGAGCAACTAGTGCTCACAGCACTTACACCACAAGGAGCTTACTCAAAGCATCCCCGCTAAACATTCATACAAGAGCGCTTACACTCACAATTCATACTTGTTCATACCACAATATACGGAGTCGTCTCCGGTTTACGCATAACCATCACCAATCCAGACAAACCATCCAGATGGGCTTCACACAGTATGCCTATGTCATACTACACACTTTCGGCTCTAGATGCAGACTCAATCGGGAATCACATGCACTTTCCACCCCTTGGTGGAGGATTCTATGCTATGCATAAAGAAAGGACTTCGAATGTCCAAGAAGGATATCGTTACCCTTGACGATCGCTTTGGTGCAATGAACTAGTCGGATGGAAATCACCGTCACGGCCTTGCTTCCACGAATCCGCACTAGGCTCTCGAATTAGCCCGCTGAATCTTCTCTGGCAGCCTTCTCCCTTCTCCCTTTCCTCCCTTGCTCCCTCTCTATTTCTCTCATTTTTTGAGATGAAGGAGAATGGCTAAAATGAAGGAGCTTATCCCCTCATTTCTGCCTTATAAGTAGCAGGGAAGGGCCTGAACCCTTGGATCCAGGAAGAAGGAAATGAACGGCCATGATTTGCCAGAAATAGGCTGAACACGGCCTAACACGCCCTGTGAGACGCCCGTGTCACAGGTCGTGTCCCCTAAGCAGTGCACAAACTGCCTTACCTAGAACAAGACACGGCCATGTGACACGCTCGTGTCACATGAATGACACACCCGTGTCACATGACGGACACGCCCGTGTCTGGCTCTCGAGACCCTCTAGAGACCTACTCAAGACAACTATTCGAGTAGTTGGACAGGACACACCCGTGTACAATGGCTGACACGCCCGTGTCATACCCGTACTCGAGACATAAAAGACCCACTCGAGGCAATTACTCGAGACCTACTCGAGTGAAGTACACACCAGGTGACACGCCCGTATCCTATGTGACATGCCAGTGTCATAGGCCGTGTCTTCAATCAATGATCGTCAACTAAATATCTCGAGTGGAAATCGTCGAACCTGAGGAGGACACGCCCTCTGACACGCCCGTGTCGCTGGGCGTGTTCCCTCCCGAAACTTGGTCAAACGAATTTCGTCGAGCACGCACCAGACTGCTCAACCCGAGCAGTACACGCCCTGGGACACGGCCGTGTCGCGGGCCGTGTAACCCATCCTAAACCCAAATCTTGGTTTGGGGTGTTACAATCCTCCCTTCCTTTAAGATATTTCGTCCCGAAATTTAGCCCAGCCAGACATCAACATAACCATGCTCAGACCTTAGCAAAACGATCTGGGCTAGAGCTCAGAGGCCGCAGCTTGTCTCGCCCAACGACATCGCACAAAACAAACAGAACAAACATAACATACATACATATATTGATATACATCCATCATATGTATATCCATCATATGCCCATCCATATATCCATATAATTGTACATCCAAACATCATGTGACATACACCTTGAGCAATCGATCACCTAGATAAAACAAGGTGTGCACAAACAGGTCATCATCCAATATGACATACAGTATATATTTACCCCAAAACAAATCACATAGTTTACTTATTTTCTCTAATCAGCATCATCTTTCATCAGTCGTTTGATAGCCTTATGGAGTTCCAAACTAAACACTCGAGGTTGTACTTCACCGATTGAGCTTTGCGGCTCCTACATTTCAAGATTATGCAGTCGAGGTTGCGTCCGGGATGCAAATGACTCGGCCACTGCTTTACCCTTTTCTTCATAAGACACACCTATCTTTTTCTCACCCCTTGGAGGGCCCCTCCAACAATAACAGGCTATATGTCCCTGCTTCCCGCAGTTAAAACATGTACGTGTCTCCACACATCCTTGCCCGTATGTTGCTCCCAAAGAAACAGTCGACGAAGTTAGTTCGGTAGGCCTGAACCTTTTCTTATCTCGTCTCTTAAACTCTGATTGTTCCGACTGAGGAACTTTGAATTCCGGCTTTTCCACCACCAGGCTCTTCTTATCGTGCACCCGTTGCAAAATCCTTCTCCAGCGCACGGGTTGTATCAACCAATGCTTGGAAGCCTTGGTTCACCGAACTCGGGAGTGCCAACCTCAACTCATCATGCAGTCCCTGATAAAATCGATTCATATTTCGCACTTCCTCAGCGAACGTAGACCCCACATAGTGCCCCAGTCGTATATACTCATGCAGGTAAGTATCAATATCACTCTCACCCTGCACCAGACATAGAAACTCATTTTGCATTGCAATCCGCTGTGATATTGGCACATACTTGTCCAGAAATAATCGTGAGAATTCTTCGATTGATATCTCTTCCAATCCTCAACTGGCCAAGTAGTGCAGTTCCACTTCATCCCACCAAAGCCTTGCATCGCCTTCCAATAGAAAGGTGGCTAAAGTCACTTTCTACGCCTCCGCAGTCCGGATTGCTCTCAAGATCCTCGTCACTCTTGCAAGCTAATCTTCCGCCTGCGTTGGGGAATCCATCCCGCCAAATGTAGGTGTATGAAACTCCATGAAACGCTTCAATTGCTCGTCCGCTGCTTGCTCGTCCTGTTGGAACACCCTATTACTAATTTGGGTCAGGATCACTATGTCTCTAGGAACCTTTGTTTGACCTTCTGTATAGCTTAATAGGTCAATTAGAATTGAGTCTAAGGGTTAGAAGTGTAGGATTGGAAGCTGCCCTGAAGACCAAGTTTTTCTGTCTGGAGACTAAGTCTGATCGTCGAGCTCAGCACGACGATTCGTCGAACTCAGATCGACGATCGTCGAGCTCAACTTCGGCAGATCGTCGAGCTCCACTCGACGATCGCTGAGCTCAACTTCATTATATCGTAGAACTCCATTCGACGATCGGTGAGCTCAGTTCGACGATTTTGACTCTGCATTGGATCTTTATCTCTGAGCTCAGTTCGACGATCTTTGAGCTCAGATCGACGATTACTTTGCTGCTTGAGTTTTCCAGTTCACTGAGCTCAGCTCGACGATAGCAGAGCTCAGTTCGACGTTTTCAGATAACTTCCAGAATTCAAATTCAAATCAGACAGGAGTTATTATGCAATTAATTCAGAGATTTGCTAGCCGTTTTCATTTATTTCTGGACCAAGTTTCAAGGGATCTTTCAAGGAATAATTCTGTGGACTTTCCTCCAGAAGAGTTTTTGCAATTAAGGATGCAATCAATGCAGACCAACGGCTATCTTTGACAGAGAATGATATTCTATTCAGGAACAAAGAATAAAAGACAGAATGTTTTTGAATCAATACAGATGACATACAGACATTAACAAGAAGAGAACACACAATACAGAATACAGAGACTCATTCAAAAATCTTCTGTCTAAAAGAATTCTGAAGAACACTCATCAAAGAGATCAAGCTTTCAAAAATCTTCAGATCTCTTCAGCTCTCAAAGTGTTCAAGGCCAACATCAATTCAAGACTCCAGACACTCAACATTTCAGCTTGCTGAAATCATCTATTGCTGGAGATCTACCTTTGAAGGCCTATCACCCTCCAGCAAAGCTTTTCTTCCTGAAGATTTCAAGGATTCGGGGGGAGCTTTGACATCAATCCACATAGTCTTCTCAGTTGTTTGAGAAAGAGAAGACTGCCATCACTCTCTCACCCCCAGTTTGTAAAGGGTTTCTCAAACTCCCTTCAAAAGTTTGAATCTGGTTTTTGAGCACCTTGTCAAAAGCTCATTGGTGGCAAGACACCTGATCAAAAAATCTGCTTTGCTTTTTGAGCACCTTATCAAAAGCTCATTGGTGCCCAGGACACCTGATCAACTCATCCTGCAGTGGATTCCTACCTAGGGTGGTATGTAACGCCCCGGCTTTTTGTTGTGATTACGTACGCATGACGGGCGTTACGTTGGCTTTGACTGTTGTTCGAGCATGATTTTCCCGCGGACATGCGAGTGGCTGTTTTGGTTGCCGAGTTGCACGATTCCCCAGCAAACCGTAGTCCAAATAAGGGACTCGGTGAGGCCTCTTAGGGAACGCTTGCACGTTTTCGCGCCCGGGGAATGTTGCTCAAAATAAGTTGCTGGTTCAGGAAACAAAAAAAGGGTAAAAAGTGCTTAAGGCAAAAATGGTCTAGGACGTCCCAGGAACATTTTTCACAAAAGGGGAAAATGGTCGTTTTTGTGCGAGACACGCACCCTGACACGGGCGTGACCCAGGCCGTGACCTGGGCGTGACCTCCTTGACTCGACGATTTTTCTTGCGTCGAGTTAAGCTCGACGAATGGGGTACACGCCCCCTGACACGGGCGTGTCATGGGCCGTGTCCCGCTTCGTCGAGTGTCGAGTGTCGATCGTCGAGTATCGAGCGTCGAGTATCGAGTGTCGAGTCATCGAGAGAGGGGACACGGCCTGTGACACGGGCGTGTCACAGGGCGTGTCAAGCTGGGTCGAGTGTCGACACTTTTTTGTCGACGAGGTGTCGAGACACGGGTTACACGCCCTAGGTCACGGGCGTGACCGACCCGTCACGGGCGTGTACCCCGGCCGTGTACCGTCTGGATAAACGTGGAATTGCCGCCTTTCGGCGCCGCTTATGGTACACGCCCTGTGTCACGGGCGTGACACAGGGCGTGACCGGCCCGAAAATCGACTTTTTCCAGTTTTTTTGTGCCGTTCATTTCCTTGATCCTGCATCGAACGGTTCAGCTCGGTTCTGGAGGAAATAAGTCCGAAACAGAAACCTTTCATTTTACTCTTCTTCCTCTTCATCTTCATCTTCTTCTTCCTTCTCCTCAAAGAGAAAGCAAAGAGAGCAAGGCTCAAGCAAGGCAAGAAAAGAAAAGCAGCCGTCGCGACATCGTCT
Source organism: Platanthera guangdongensis (assembly GCA_039583875.1). Classification (NCBI taxonomy): domain Eukaryota; kingdom Viridiplantae; phylum Streptophyta; class Magnoliopsida; order Asparagales; family Orchidaceae; genus Platanthera; species Platanthera guangdongensis. The sequence continues at coordinate 69,263,680 of CM077166.1, read as the reverse complement.
CGGTTCAGGCAAGCGGTGTCCTCCACCCTTGCCAATCTTCATTCTTACTATGAATTATGCCAACATAGCTAGTGTTCCTCTTTCCCCTTTCCTAGCTTTAGTTCTTGTGTTCTTAAATTTCCCTTGTTTGTTCATTATGCCCTTGCTAATTTCTTATGACCTTGCTCATTTTCAAATTATAATCAATCCAAATGATGACCTTGCTAATTTCCTATGTTAAATTCTCTATGCTAAAGTCAAATTAGCTAATTCCTTATGTTAATCTCATATGACATTAGCTAATTCCCTATGGTAAATTCCCTATGCTAAACGACTTTGCTCTCCAATGTTTATCAATTTGCCTATGCTAACTTAATTCATGTAGCTAAGTTGTTCTATTCATGTACCCATCTTGAGGCGATTGTGTTCTAAATATGGGTTCTATGTACTCATGTTAATCAAATCCTATCATGTAGTTCTCTTTTGATACAAAGCATGTGATTTATGTATTTCGCACACTCTACGTTGGCAATTGGGAGTCATGTGTGAGGACGATGAAAGGAAACGTGTTACCTTGGGTTATGGGGTGTTTTGCGAGGCGAATTCGTGAAGCATGGCGGGAGCGTTTGTGTGAGGATTTTGCAAGGGGTGGTGTGGTCTCAGCCTGTGGCCACCGGGTTTTGTTTTTGTGGTTAGAGAGACCACTTTGGCCCCGATTTGGGCTGGTTTTGTTTGGTGCGTTCCACTTTAGGGCCGCCACCGATAAGACCCTTGTGAAATTGAACTTAACCGCTGCTTATGCTTCACTGGTCTAGTAGATTCTTGTTCTATGAATGATGGAATAGGCATGTGTTTTGCCTTTTGTTCCTGCGGTTTGAGCAGGACTTGAAGAACTAGTACGCACTTGGTGCGGTTGACCCTTTGGAATGACATTGTTTTTCTACATGTACGCACTTGTTTTGTGCACTCTTTTGACGTAAGCATTGCTATGGGGTCGGTAAGCCCCTTCTTGATCCATTATGAAATTTGTACTCTCTTTTGTGTAGTTTGGTTGATTGCTGAGGTATTCTTTCTTGAATGCCTCAGGTGCAGGTTGTAGCCGGTTGAGCGGCTAGGTTGGTTGGAGGCGTTTCTTGGGAGCTAACCGAGCATTCAAAGCGAGGTAGTTCTTCTTTTGTTGTACAGACATACCTATGCCCCAATGGGTTCGTGTCAGCTTGTTGGCGCCCATTTGGTGGATTTTCTTTTATGTACATACGAACTAGACTGCTATTGTAACTCCTTTGGATGGAATGTACTTGCATTTGGGATGGTTTTCTGGTAGGTTGCATTAGGTATTTTGAAGCTAAACCAAAACTATTATTGTATATCATGCATACATGACTTGATAAATTAAGACTTATTTTCAAATAACGTAAACAAAGAGGATTTCTTATACGAATATCACTCTAGGCTGCATATAGGAGTTCATTATAAATAAACCAAGGATTTCCGCCGCGTAACAATGTGTTGTGATACCTAAGGCCGAGGGATACGGCCATCAAATGAACTAATTTTCTTACATATAACTGTTGAATTTCAATTCATAAAGTAAGCGTCAAGAGTTGCCTGAGTGTGTGCAGTTATCCCCTGCACGACGTGGCATCATAACCCGTAGTTTCTCTTACTCTGATACGATATGCTCGTTGAGGAAATGCGGGTTGTGACAGTTGGTATCAGAGGGAGGTTTGCTTGACATTTGGTCGGGCAAACCTTTCTTTTTGTTTTGTGCGTATAAGCATCATTTCATACACACACCGAGGTGCCATCAGTATGTCTTGGCCGAAGCACGTACACTACACTCATGGCATGAACAGAAGTATACGGGGCATATTATGTAGTATGGGATGCATAATATGTGGTTGTATATGGAGCCACCATAGGGGCAACATGTGAGGGTTATGTAGTATGGGATGCATAACCTCACCACATGGATGCGACTAGCACGTTTTCTTTTCTTCGTTGCATGCAATGCTATGTAGTATGGGATGCATAGCATTGTGATGCGTACGACCGCTCATGGCATGCATTAAGGCCTTTTCTAGAATGCATAGCACAGCACGCATAACATAACATTGCATAAGCACAACGTGCCAAGCTAAGACTTACATGATGACACCTGTACACACATGGTTTTGGGTCAAAATCAAGTCATGCATCCATCGGTTAGGCACAAATTAGTGAGATGACGGTGAGTCATCTTTAGGTTCGGCATACCATCATTCTCAAACTCCCAAAGCAAGTTAGCAGTTGATGTTCATATTTTTATATGTATGGTCTGTACATAGCCGTTGTGTGTTTTGTTGGATTTGAGATTGACAAGAGTGAACGTGTTTCTAGGATGTCGAAGCGTCCAGTGACAAGGCAAACTCCCCAATCCGAGGGTGAATCTTCGGGCGCGCAGAATAATGCGCTGATAGATAGTCTTCGCCAAAGTAACGAGGCTTTGACAAGGCAGGTGCAGGAAGTGCAGTCCCAGCTTCAAGCTATGTCATCCGCTATGTCTGGGCTGGCACCAAGAGGACAAGAGACGGTGAGAGGCCCCACTAGTTCGACTCCTTCAGTGGCAGTGACACCCCCAGTTGTGGTTCCTCCTGCGATGACGTTTATCTCGCAGTTTCAACGACTTGGACCACCGACGTATGACGGAAAAGCAGACTTCGTAATCTTGGATGATTGGGTGATTACATTGGAAGAAATGTTTGTGTATGCTGGTGTGACTGAGGACCAAAAGGTGCTGCTTGCTGCCTATCAACTGAAAGGGGTGGCGAAAGGATGGTGGTTACGAGAAAAGGAAGGACTAGGGGCGGGCTGTTCGTGGGAAGTGTTTAAAGAAATGGTACAGCGCAAGTTTCTACCGGCAGTGGAAAGGGACCGCCTGATGAATGACTTCTTATATTTGAAGCAAAGGAACCTCACAGTGAGTGAGTATGAAATCGAGTTTAGCAAGTTAAGCCGGTTTGCCCCGAGCTTGGTGACGACAGAAGTTGACCGAGTAAAGAGATTTCTTGGCGGACTCCGCAGCGACGTACAACAGTTCGCAAGTGCTTATGGAGCGACGAGTTACACTGCTGTGGTTGAGGCTGCGTTGAAGGTGGAAGCGATCGAAACTGCAAAACAAAGAGGGCAACTGATGAGGAAGGATAAGAGGAAGCTGGTGCGAGGGAAAAGCTCCCAAGACGCAGACGTAAGGAAGAGAAACAAGCAGACATGTAGCTTCTGTGGCCGAGCTGGTCACCCCTTTGAGACATGTTTCAAACGGTTGGGGATGCAGAAGAAGGAGCAGGTGCACGCCATTCAGGGTGCGCCAACCAGAGACTTGGAGTGTGCATTTTGTGGGAGAAGAGGTCATGATGTGAGCCGCTGCTGGGCCAAAGACAAGGTATGCTTCCAGTGTGGCAGACCAGGACATCTTCGCGCAAGGTGCCCACAGGTTCAAGCTGTGTTGCAACCCGCACCACTCCAGGCTTTGCCTCCGCCTCCGCGCTTGGACAAAGGCAAAGGGAAGTTAAATGTGGTCTCTGCAGAGGAAGCGCATACTTCACCGCAGGTTATCTCAGGTTCGATTCAGTCCTCTGGTTCTCGTTTTGTGTATACCTAGTATGTGTAGTTCTTAGCGTAGCATATATACTTTATAGGACACTTTAAGGTCAAGAACCGTTGGGCGCGTGTTCTCTTTGATTCTGGCGCGACCCATTCATTTGTAGCGCGAACCTTTCTGGATCGATATCATTTGACACCAGAGCGAGTGGGGAATGCGTTTTTGGTGAAATTTCCTTCTGGCGCTTCTGTGGTGGCTGACTGGGGTCTTCTTGATTGTCCCATTTTGTTGGGGGATTTTATAGCAAGGGTGGATTGCAAGGTAATCGATTTGGAAGATTTCGACGTCATTCTGGGTATGGACTGGTTATCCCGCTATGACGCCGTCATCCAGTGCAGAGGGAAACGCTTGGATTTTGTCAAGGACGATGGTCAACCAGGAAGTGTGTATGGTGATTCTTGCCAGGATGCTCCAGGGCTTTCGGCGGTATGTGTTCGGATGTTGTTTGTTTCCGACTGTTTTGCTTGTCTTGTCTCCGCTGTGGGGACTAGTGCTGTTTTGCCGCGTTTGGAGGAGATTCCTGTTGTGCGTGACTTCCCAGATGTTTTTCCTACTGACCTTCCTGGTCTACCCCCTGATCGTGACGTCGAGTTCGTTATTGATTTGGAACCGGGTACGCGACCTATTGCGAAAGCGCCGTATAGAATGGCCCCGCGTGAGCTAGCAGAGTTACGTACCCAGTTGGATGACTTGTTGGCAAAAGGGTTTATCCGGCCGAGTTCATCACCTTGGGGTGCACCGGTGTTATTTGTAAAGAAGAAAGATGGGTCGATGCGGCTTTGCATCGATTACCGGGAACTGAACAAGGTGACTATTAAAAACAAGTACCCACTGCCAAGAATTGATGATTTAGTTGATCAACTGCGTGGCAGTTCTGTATTTTCGAAGATTGATCTCCGCTCGGGCTATCATCAGCTCAAGGTCCGGGAATCTGATATTCCGCGAACTGCATTTCGATCACAGCATGGTCACTTTGAATTCCTTGTGATGTCGTTTGGATTGACCAATGCACCATCAGCTTTCATGGATCTGATGAACAGAGTGTTCAAGGACTATTTGGATAAATTTGTGGTGGTGTTTATTGATGATGTTCTTATCTACTCCCGCAGTGCTGAGGAACATGAACAGCATCTGCGCTTAGTATTGGCCACGTTACGAGATCAACGGTTATTCGCCAAGCTAAGCAAATGCGAGTTTTGGTTGCCGCAAGTTGCTTTTCTGGGTCATGTCATTAATCACCGTGGTATTTCAGTGGATCCCGAAAAGATTTCAGCGGTTATGGAGTGGAGAAGACCGGAAACACCCAAGGAGATTCGAAGCTTCTTGGGCTTAGCCGGCTATTATCGCAGATTTGTCGAAGGTTTTGCGACGTTGGCCGCACCTTTGACTCGATTAACCCAGAATAACGTGGCATTTGAATGGAATGACAAGTGTGAGACCTCATTCCTGGAACTCAAACATAGATTATGTACCACTCCTGTGTTGGTCTTGCCGACGGAAGGAAAAGAGTATGAAGTGTTTGTGGATGCGTCGCACGTTGGACTTGGCTGTGTGTTAATACAAGACAAGAAGGTGATTGCGTATGGGTCTCGGCAGTTGAAAAGTCATGAAAAGAATTACCCAACGCATGATTTGGAGTTTGCAGCGGTGATATTTGCATTAAAGTTGTGGAGACACTTGCTATATGGTGCACAGTGTAAAATCTTTACAGATCATAAAAGCTTGAAGTATGTCTTCACGCAAAAAGAACTTAATTTGCGCCAACGGCGATGGCTTGAGTATGTAGCTGATTATGATGTGGACATTCAGTATCATCCGGGGAAAGCGAATGTTGTCGCCGATGCTTTGAGTCGGAAGACGGGGAAACTATTTCATCTTTCTGTTGATCGTCTCGTAGAGGAATTTTTATTGATGGAGATTTCCGTGGGAAAATATGATCCGCAAAGTCATTCGGCAATAGAAGAACCGTCATGGCTGGTGCTTACAAGACAACATCAAAAAGATGAACCGGATCTGTTACATTTATTTCTTCGGACGGAAAAGGATGAATTACCATATTTTGTGATTGATGGTGCAGGCACGTTACAGTATCGTGGGCGCTTTTGTATTCCTGCAGTTGGGGAGATTCGTGAGATGGTGTGTAAGGAGGCACATGGTGCAAGTATGGCCTACCATCCAGGCTCAACAAAAATGTACCGTGATTTGAAACAAATTGTCTGGTGGTATGGGATGAAACGTGATATAGCGCAGTTTGTGTCGGAATGTCATACCTGCAAGCGGGTGAAAGCTGATCGTGGGGAGACCTGGTGGCAAGTTGACACCATTGGAGATTCCAACCTGGAAGTGGGAAAGCATCTCAATGGATTTTATTACAGGTTTACCAAGATCTCCCCGAGGACATGACTCCGTGTGGGTGATCGTGGATAGGTTGACCAAGTGTGCTCATTTCGTACCCTTTATGGTCAACTACCCGATGAAGACAATAGCGGAGCTCTATGTGAACGAGATCATCCGACTACATGGTGTGCCTGTGAATATCATTTCAGACCGAGATTCCCGCTTTACCTCTCGTTTTTGGCGCAGTCTACAAGAGGGTTTGGGAACAGACTTGCGATACTCCACGGCTTATCATCCTCAGACGAATGGCCAAACCGAGAGAGTAAATCAAATTGTAGAAGACATGATTCAATGTTACATTCTGGAGTATGGCGGAGCATGGGATGAACGTTTGCGGCTTATGGAGTTCGCGTATAATAATAGCTATCAAGAAAGCTTGCAAATGGCTCCGTTTGAAGCGTTATATGGGCGACGATGTCGGACCCCACTCTTTTGGACTGAGGTTGGCGAGCGGCCTTTGCTGGGGCCAGAGGCGCTCGAGGATATGGAAGTTGCAGTACGAGGTATTCGGGAGAAGCTCCGAATCGCCCAAGAGCGATATGAAAATTATGCCAACCGACGAAGGTCGGAATTGGAGTTTGCGGTGGGGGATTCTGTTTTCTTGAAAGTCTCCCCAATGGTTGGGATTAAAAGGTTTGGGAAAGAGCGCAAGTTAGACCCAAGATTTGTGGGTCCCTTCACGATTCTTGAGCGAGTTGGAGCATCTGCCTACAAACTGGAATTACCTGTGAACTTTCCTGGTGTTCACAATGTGTTTCATGTGAGCCAACTGCGCAAGTGTCTGCGAAATGACACGCAAGTGTTGGACGTGGTGCCGCCATTGGCGCCAAACCTTTCGTATGTGGAGATGCCCATCCGGATATTGGACTCCCAAGATCGTGTGTTGCAGAAAAAGAAGATTCCTATGGTAAAGGTGTTATGGAAAAATCAAGATGTGGAAAGCGCGACGTGGGAGCTCGAGTCAACGATGAGGGCGGCTCACCCTCATTTGTTCCCGTAAGCTGGTATGTGATTTAGTGTTTGATTGGATTCATGTTTTGGTTTGCTTGTGTGTTGGGTTTTGTGAAAAGTTTCGAGGCGAAACTTTTTGTTAGGGGGAGTGATTGTAACGCCCCGGCTTTTTGTTGTGATTACGTACGCATGACGGGCGTTACGTTGGCTTTGACTGTTGTTCGAGCATGATTTTCCCGCGGGCATGCGAGTGGCTGTTTTGGTTGCCGAGTTGCACGATTCCCCAGCAAACCGTAGTCCAAATAAGGGACTCGGTGAGGCCTCTTAGGGAACGCTTGCACGTTTTCGCGCCCGGGGAATGTTGCTCAAAATAAGTTGCTGGTTCAGGAAATAAAAAAAGGGTAAAAAGTGCTTAAGGCAAAAATGGTCTAGGACGTCCCAGGAACATTTTTCACAAAAGGGGAAAATGGTCGTTTTTGTGCGAGACACGCCCCCTGACACGGGCGTGACCCAGGCCGTGACCTGGGCGTGACCTCCTTGACTCGACGATTTTTCTTGCGTCGAGTTAAGCTCGACGAATGGGGTACACGCCCCCTGACACGGGCGTGTCATGGGCCGTGTCCCGCTTCGTCGAGTGTCGAGTGTCGATCGTCGAGTATCGAGCGTCGAGTATCGAGTGTCGAGTCGTCGAGAGAGGGGACACGGCCTGTGACACGGGCGTGTCACAGGGCGTGTCAAGCTGGGTCGAGTGTCGACACTTTTTTGTCGACGAGGTGTCGAGACACGGGTTACACGCCCTAGGTCACGGGCGTGACCGACCCGTCACGGGCGTGTACCCCGGCCGTGTACCGTCTGGATAAACGTGGAATTGCAGCCTTTCGGCGCCGCTTATGGTACATGCCATGTGTCACGGGCGTGACACAGGGCGTGACCGGCCCGAAAATCGACTTTTTCCAGTTTTTTTGTGCCGTTCATTTCCTTGATCCTGCATTGAACGGTTCAGCTCGGTTCTGGAGGAAATAAGTCCGAAACAGAAACCTTTCATTTTACTCTTCTTCCTCTTCATCTTCATCTTCTTCTTCCTTCTCCTCAAAGAGAAAGCAAAGAGAGCAAGGCTCAAGCAAGGCAAGAAAAGAAAAGCAGCCGTCGCGACATCGTCTCGGTTCAGGCAAGCGGTGTCCTCCACCCTTGCCAATCTTCATTCTTACTATGAATTATGCCAACATAGCTAGTGTTCCTCTTTCCCCTTTCCTAGCTTTAGTTCTTGTGTTCTTAAATTTCCCTTGTTTGTTCATTATGCCCTTGCTAATTTCTTATGACCTTGCTCATTTTCAAATTATAATCAATCCAAATGATGACCTTGCTAATTTCCTATGTTAAATTCCCTATGCTAAAGTCAAATTAGCTAATTCCTTATGTTAATCCCATATGACATTAGCTAATTCCCTATGGTAAATTCCCTATGCTAAACGACTTTGCTCTCCCATGTTTATCAATTTGCCTATGCTAACTTAATTCATGTAGCTAAGTTGTTCTATTTATGTACCCATCTTGAGGCGATTGTGTTCTAAATATGGGTTCTATGTACTCATGTTAATCAAATCCTATCATGTAGTTCTCTTTTGATACAAAGCATGTGATTTATGTATTTCGCACACTCTACGTTGGCAATTGGGAGTCATGTGTGAGGACGATGAAAGGAAACGTGTTACCTTGGGTTATGGGGTGTTTTGGGAGGCGAATTCGTGAAGCATGGCAGGAGCGTTTGTGTGAGGATTTTGCAAGGGGTGGTGTGGTCTCAGCCTGTGGCCACCGGGTTTTGTTTTTGTGGTTAGAGAGACCACTTTGGCCCCGATTTGGGCTGGTTTTGTTTGGTGCGTTCCACTTTAGGGCCGCCACCGATAAGACCCTTGTGAAATTGAACTTAACCGCTGCTTATGCTTCACTGGTCTAGTAGATTCTTGTTCTATGAATGATGGAATAGGCATGTGTTTTGCCTTTTGTTCCTGCAGTTTGAGCAGGACTTGAAGAACTAGTACGCACTTGGTGCGGTTGACCCTTTGGAATGACATTGTTTTTCTACATGTACGCACTTGTTTTGTGCACTCTTTTGACGTAAGCATTGCTATGGGGTCGGTAAGCCCCTTCTTGATCCATTATGAAATTTGTACTCTCTTTTGTGTAGTTTGGTTGATTGCTGAGGTATTCTTTCTTGAATGCCTCAGGTGCAGGTTGTAGCCGGTTGAGCGGCTAGGTTGGTTGGAGGCGTTTCTTGGGAGCTAACCGAGCATTCAAAGCGAGGTAGTTCTTCTTTTGTTGTACAGACATACCTATGCCCCAATGGGTTCGTGTCAGCTTGTTGGCGCCCATTTGGTGGATTTTCTTTTATGTACATACAAACTAGACTGCTATTGTAACTCCTTTGGATGGAATGTACTTGCTTTTGGGATGGTTTTCTGGTAGGTTGCATTAGGTATTTTGAAGCTAAACCAAAACTATTATTGTATCTCATGCATACATGACTTGATAAATTAAGACTTATTTTCAAATAACGTAAACAAAGAGGATTTCTTATACGAATATCACTCTAGGCTGCATATAGGAGTTCATTATAAATAAACCAAGGATTTCCGCCGCGTAACAATGTGTTGTGATACCTCAGGCCGAGGGATACGGCCAGCAAATGAACTAATTTTCTTACATATAACTGTTGAATTTCAATTCATAAAGTAAGCGTCAAGAGTTGCCTGAGCGTGTGCAGTTATCCCCTGCACGACGTGGCATCATAACCCGTAGTTTCTCTTACTCTGATACGATATGCTCGTTGAGGAAATGCGGGTTGTGACATGGTAGAAGAGTGGATGTACCCAAGTTTGGGGAACCACTATATTTCCTTGTGTCCTCTGGTTCTGCTTGTTTACTTTTTGTTTCTGGCCTTGATTTTTCTGTGCTTAGTTTTTGCATAGCTTAGTTCTGTGATTAGATTTATATTTGCTTCCCTGGTCACACTTATTACAACAATTGTTGTAAAAGTTTTTAAAAGTACTAAAACACCATATACTCTATTCACCCCCCTCTAGAGTATATCAGATCTAGTTGCACTTTCAATTGGTATCAAAGCCAGGTTGGTTAAACATACCATATCTGATTGGTTGTACAGGCTAACACCTGAACCCAAAGATCCCAAACTAGATCTGTTTTCTTTTGTATTTTATTATTAGATTTTGTGTGCACAAATCATGGCCCAAAACAAAGATTATGCTAGCACCAGACCTCCAGTGTGCAATCTTTCCAAGTTTGCACTTTGGAAGGCAAGGATTAGACTTTACATGAATTCCATTGACGAAGATATTTTCAATTCTATTTTGACAGTGTGTCCAAGACCCCCAGAAAGCACAAGTACAAATGCTGTTCCACCTCCATCAGGAACAGATGCTGACATCAAAAAGTGGAAAGTAGCTGATGCCAAGGCTATGAACATCCTAGCCCAGACAATGTCAGATGATATATTCCAAAAAGTAGCTTAATGCAACTCAGCCATGGAGATTTGGGACAAGCTCTCAGAAATTGTCTCAGGCTCAGCTGATGAGAGAAAGGACAGAAGATCCCATCTCATCTCCCAATATGAGAACTTCAAGAAGGGAGAGACTGAGTCAGTGGGAGACATGTACAACAGATTGAGTCTAATTGTCAGTGAGCTAAGGACATTGGACAAAGAGATTTCTCTGACAGAACTTAATGACAAGATCCTAATGTGCTTCCCCAGCACTTGGGATTCAAGAATCTGGCCAATTAAGGATGTCAAAAGTCTAAATGAGATCACCACTGAAGCCTTGCTGGGTAAGCTCAAATCTTATGAGCTACTCATCAAGAATAGAGAGGAAGAACAGAAGGCTGCTTCACCAGCCACAAGAAAAGAGAAGACCATAGCATTCAAGGCAACTGAAGATCTGCCTGAAGAAAAAGCTACAGGCAATGATGAACTTCTCAGCTTGTTGGCCAAAAGATTCTACAAGATGGCCAGAAAGGACTTCAGAAGAAGATCATACAAGGAGCAGGATAAGCCAAGGTATTACAAGTCCATTGGCAATAACAAAGACATTATTTGCTTTGGTTGCAGGAAACCAGGGCATATAGTTCCTGACTGTCCAGAGAATAAGAACAAGGACAGAAGGGACAGAAAAGAAAGAAGAAAGGAGAAAGACTCCAAAAGGAATGGAAATGGCAAGCCCTCTTCAAGAAAAAATAAGCATACAAGAAAAGGATTTGTTGCTGAATCCTGGAGTGAGACAGAAGAGGAATCAGAAGCCTCATCCAGCTCCAGTGATGATGAGGATGATGCAGAAGAAAAGGAATTCTACATGATGGCAATTAATGCCTCACAGCATAATTCAGAGGATGAAGAGTCAGAGTCAGACTCAGAAACCCAACCTGAAGAAGATCAGGTAATTAGCTCTTTTGATTTTACTTCAGAAGATTTTAAATCTGAATTTAAAGCACTGTGTTTAGACCTGCTAAAGTCTGAGAAAGAGATTATCTCTCTCAGAAATCAATTATCTGAACACAATGGTTTAAAGTCAGAAAACCTCAAACTCTCTCAGGAGTTGGAGAACTGTAGGGAACAGATAGCTACACTGAAAAGTGAGCTCTCTGAGGCCAAGAAGCTTGAAGAATCCCTTAATGGGAGAAGCATCAAGCTGATGGACATCACAAGCACAGTGAACTCTAGATTCAACAGTACACTGGGCTTGGGTGCTTCATCCAGCCAACCTATAGTCCTAACAACTCCCATCAAGTTTATTTCTAGCAAGGGAAAGGGAGTTGTAGAGGTTGCTAGGAAAAATTCTGATCTACCTCAGAAAACCAAGTCCCAGCAGAAATCGTCGAACGGAGATCGACGATCGCAGAATGAAGATCGACGATCGCCGAACGCAGCTCGACGATCTCAGGAAAAATCGTCGAACGCAGGTCGACGATCTCAGCCAAAGTCGTCGAACGCAGCTCGACGATCTCATATACCTGACCTCAGCCATAGTCGACCGTCGAACGGAGCTCGACGATCTGACCCAAGATCGTCGAACGCAGCTCCAAGATCGTCGAACAGAGGTCAGAACTCTGGAAATTTTTTCAAAGGCAAATCAAAATTGAATCCTAAGGGTTCTTCATCCCAAACCTTCAACCCTTATACTGAATGGAGTTTACCTCCAAGGAGATATCATCCTGAAGGATATAAGAGTCAGCCAGGGATGTCTTTTATTTCTGAATTTAGAGGTTATCAATCTAGGCCCAAGGTAAACTGGGTCAAAAACAAGTGAATTGTTTCATGTGCAGGTGAAGACCTATCCAACATCTAACTAGCAATGGTATTTGGATAGTGGGTGCTCTAAGCACATGACAGGGAATAAGGACAACCTCACATACTTCAGAGCCAAGCTTGGACCCAAAGTTATCTTTGGTGACTCCAACTTTGGACAAACTAAGGGATATGGTGCAGTACAGATTGGCTCAGTAACCTTCAAGAAGGTAGCATATGTGGAAGGACTGAAGCACAACCTGATCAGCATCAGTCAGCTATGTGATGAAGGCTACCAAGTGACCTTCAGCAAAACCTTATGCAAAATCAAGTCAGAGGACAACACAACTGTGTTGACAGGTATAAGGAAAGGTAACATCTACTTAGTAGATTTTCTTTCAACTGATATAGATATCTGCTTGTTTAATTCAGTCTGTAGACCAAATGTTTTATGGCATAAGAGACTAGGACACCTAAACCTTAGAACTATTGCTACGCTATCCAAGGACAACCTTGTTAGAGGACTACCTTCTGGCCCCTACAAGAAGGAAGGACTCTGCAAGGCTTGTCAATTAGGCAAGCAAACTAAAAATAGCTTTAAGTCACTTAATAAGAGTAATTCACCTAGGATATTGTATCTGTTACACATGGATCTATTTGGACCCATCACAGTACAAAGCCTAGGAGGGAAATCCTACACTTTAGTAGTTGTAGATGACTTCTCTAGATTCACTTGGGTGTTCTTTCTAAGGAAGAAGTCTGATAACTTTAAGTGTCTGACAGAGTTTCTCAAATGTATACAGATTGGGTTCAATACTCACATTGCCCTGATCAGAAGTGATCATGGGACAGAGTTTGATTCTCTTCTTATGCAAGAGTTCTGTCAGAGTGAAGGGATCAGGCATACTTTCTCAGCTCCTAGAACTCCTCAACAAAATGGGGTAGCTGAAAGGAAAAATAGAACCCTTATTGAATCTGCCACTACATTGTTGTCAGATGCTCATCTACCTCTATCCTTTTGGGCAGAGGCAGTGAACACCTCCAACTATGTGCTGAACAGAAGTCTGATACATAAACTGAAGGGAAAGACTCCCTATGAATTACTCAAAGGGAAGAAACCTAAAGTTGACTATTTTAGAATTTTTGGTTGCATTTGCTATATTCACAATAATGACAAGAAATACTTAGCAAAATTTCAAGCCAAAGCTGATGAAGGAGTGTTTCTGGGATACTCCATGATCAGCAAGGCCTATAGGGTCTATAATAAATCATCTTTGAAAATTGAGGAATCTGTTCATATTTCTTTTGATGAAACTAACATGTCTTTCAAGGATAAGATTTCTTCTACCATAGAACCTTTGCAGGAACACTCTCTAGTTGAAGATATGAACAAGCTACAGGTTGCTCAAGAAGAAGAAAGCAGTGAAGATGAAAGCAATACTCAACATATTGAGCCACCACTTGAAGAGCCAGTTGTTGTACCACAAGAGGAAACAACAACACAGGTTGGTGAACAATCAACATCCCCTGTTGATTTAGTAACATCAAGAGACCATCCAATTACCCAAATAATTGGAGAAATCTCAGCTGGTGCGCAAACCAGAAATCAGGTCAACCAAAACCTGTTGCACACCTGCTTTCTTTCTCAAATTGAACCTCAGTCCATTCAAGATGCAGAGCAAGATCCACACTGGATCATTACAATGCAAGAGGAGTTGCATCAATTTGAGAGGAACAAAGTATGGGAACTAGTGTCAAAGCCCAAGGATCATTCCATTGTTGGAACAAAATGGGTATTCAGAAATAAACTGGATGATCAAGGAGTAATAATAAGGAACAAGGCAAGGCTAGTTGCTCAGGGATATTCTCAAGAAGAAGGAATTGACTACGACCAGACTTTTGCACCTGTTGCAAGATTGGAAGCCATCAGGATATTTCTAGCTTATGCAGCTCACAAAGGATTCAAGGTTTATCAGATGGATGTCAAGAGTGCTTTCTTAAATGGAGACATCAAAGAGGAAGTCTATGTCAGACAACCTCCAGGTTTTAACTCTCCAACTTATCATGATTATGTTTTTAGACTGAACAAAGCATTATATGGTCTCAAGCAAGCTCCTAGAGCATGGTATGAGACCCTAGCATGCTTTCTCTTGGAAAATGGTTTTATAAGGGGCAGAGTAGACCAAACTCTTTTTATTAGAACCCATAAGTCCCATACCCTACTAGTACAAATTTATGTAGACGATATCATTTTTGGTTCTACTGACTCAAAATTATGCAGAAGGTTTTCTAACCTGATGCATTCTAAATTTGAGATGAGTAGCATGGGTGAGCTATCCTTCTTCCTAGGATTGCAAGTCAAACAACATGCTGAAGGCATCTTTATTTCTCAAACCAAATATGCTAATGAACTGGTTAAGAAATTTGGTATGTCTGAGGCATCTTGTATGAAAACACCCATGCCTACCAATGCTGTATTGGATGCTGATGAACATGGGAAACCTGTTGATCAGACAACATATAGAGCAATGATTGGCTCTTTACTGTATCTTACAGCTAGTAGACCGGATATAATGTTTGCTACATGTATATGTGCTAGGTTCCAAGTAAGCCCTAGAGAGTCACACCTAACATTAGTCAAGAGGATTCTCAGGTATGTTAAAAGTTGTCCAAATCTAGGTCTCTGGTATCCAAAAGATTCAGCATTTGATTTAACTGGATTCTCTGATGCTGATTATGCTGGATGCAGAATTGACAGGAAAAGCACCAGTGGAACTTGTCAGTTCCTTGGTGACAGACTTGTCTCTTGGTTTTGTAAGAAACAAACATCTGTGTCAACTTCAACTGCTGAAGCTGAATATATGGCTGCAGGCAGTTGTTGTTCACAAATATTGTGGATTCAAAACCAACTCCTAGACTATGGTTACAACTTAGAGAAGTCAAAAATCTTTTGTGACAATACAAGTGCTATTTCCATAGCTCAAAATCCAGTCCTCCATAGTAGGACAAAACACATAGAGATAAGGCATCACTTCTTAAGGGACAATGTTGAAAAAATAAAATTGAATTACAATATATCCCAACTGATTTACAAAGGGGAGATATTTTCACCAAGCTTTTGGATGAAAAGAAACACGCCTTCTTCCTAAATCAGTTAGGAATGTTAGATGGAGGAAGCCTTAAATAATCTCCAAGATTTTGAAAGCTAAAAATTGACCAAGACTAGGCAAAAATTCTGATTTTTCTTGGTGTCTAGAATTTTTCTGATCGCTGAACTACGCTCGACGATTTCCCCTAAGTCGTCGAATGGAGATCGACGATTTCCAGAATCGTCGAACTGAGTTCAGCGCCTCTCAGATAGTATGAACTATCTCTTCCGGTCAACGATCGTCGAACGGTGCTCGACGATTATGTTCACTAAACGATCGTCGAACAGAGCTCGACGCCTTCCAAGATCGTCGAACGGAGATCGACGATGTTGGAGTCTCTTCAGATTCCTTTAGAAGCCTCGATCGTCGAACTGAGTTCAACGATCTTTCCAATTCTGCGTCGAACCCTAATATAAAACTCATTTTTCGTCGTCGTTCTCTCTTGCGCTTTCAATTTCTCTGCAAGAATTTTCTTCCCTCCAAACCGTTCTACGCTTGGTCGTTTTGTTTGTTGAATTTTTGCAGGTACAATGGCCGTATCAGTTGCTGTCCTAGCCGCAATGAAGTTTGATGCAGGCTTCGACATTGATATGGAATCATTCAGCACTACTGACCAAGTTTTCCAAGATATTCTGAGCTTATTCAAGGATCAGAATCTGTCTGCCCTCATGACCACTAGAATCAAGCTTGCTTCAGATGAGATAAAGGAATGGGTCTATACTGCTCATAATCTGGACAACAACACTATAGTTGGCTCCATTGCTGGAAACCAGGTACCTCTGACCCCCACAGTTTTAACAGAGGTTTTTGGACTAAGAAATGGAGATGATACTGCTGAATTATCTGGGGAGGAGTTTTCTGATATACTTACCAGGATGGGTCATCCAGAGGAAAACCCTAGCAAGTTATTCAAGAGGAACCTGTCTGTTGAATACAGGTTCCTAGCAGATGTTGTAGGAAAAGTGCTGCTGGCAAAGCACTCTGCACATGATACCATATCCAGATACAAACTCTGCCTCATGGGAGCTCTGGTGGATAAGAAAAGTTTGAACTGGGGAGAGGTCTTCTTTGACCTAATAAAGAAGAAAATAAACAAAAGCTTTGTTAATTTTGGAAGGATTCTTGGAGTCTTCCTGCAGACAAGGTGCCCTGCATTGCTGGTCTCCTCTGGAGTGCACATCAATGCCTCCAAGAGACTCACCTGTTCCCTCTTTGGCAAGTCGGACAGGCAAATCAGCAAGCCCAGCAGGCCCTCCTCTAGTGCTCCTTCAGGCACCAGGACTCACAGAGTTACTCCCCCACAGGTCTCTGCTCTTGCAGAAGACCTGGCTGCTGTTGCTGCTGCTTCTTCTCCTCCTCCAAGTCCAACCCTACCTCTTTCATCCACCATTCCACTTCCATCCACCATTCCACCTCCATCCACCATTACCATCTCCAGCCCATATCCAACATCAATTCCATCTCCAACAACCATTTCCTCACCTCCAGTAGACCACTTCCACCCATTGTTCTCATACCCTCCACCAGATATCACTTCTTCTCCATCCATACCATCCTTCACCCTTCTGGATGACTCCTACATGGATGATTCCCCCTCATCTCCTCCAGAATTACCCTCCTCCTCAACATCATTCCAAGATCTCCTCCACCACATCATTGACCAACCAACTTTCACCCCATCCATATCCATCCCCTTATCCTCCATATCCACTATCCCCACTGCTGAGCCATCCATTCCACTATCCAGCACTCCACTTCCAGCATCCTCAGCCATCCCTATTCCATCTACCTCTGCTCCTGCTGTTGAGCATGTAGACCTCTCATCCCTAGCTGACAGGTTGTATGAGCTAATTGCCCCCAGGCTCTCTCTGCTCTTAGAGACCTCTTTGGCTCCTCTACAACTGTTAGTGGCAGCTCTCTCTGCCAGGCTTTCCTCCCTCCTTCCTCAGGCAGCACCTCCAGCAGTGTGCCTTGATACAGATGTATCTGCATCTAGGCAGGGGGAGATGCCATATGAAGCAAGCCTTCATGCTGTTGATGCTGCTGCTTCTGCTCCTGCTGCTGATGATACTGCTGCTGCTGCAGAGATTTCTGTGTCTGCTGCCTCTTCTGCTACTGTTGCTGTGCCTCCAGAATGTCAGGCTCCTACTGCAGTTCTGGCAATAGACCTACAGTCTTTGCTTTCTGCCTTTGATTCTGCCTTCTTCAGCCATCTCCCAGAAGTTAATGCTGTCCAGCCCTCAGAAGACCTATCTAAGGCACTGGTGCCTTTCTCTGGCTGTGACCCCAGCATCATCTCTTCCTTTGTACACTTAGTGATTGCTGCTGCTGGTGTTGAAGAAAAGACTGCCTTTGCTTCTGAAATTGTTGATGCTGCTGCTGAAGATGTTCTCACTGCTGCTGAAATCCCAACTGTTTCTGATGAGCAAACATCCAAGGATTTTCTGATGTCAGAGGCCATTGATGTTGAGCCTGCTGCAGATTCTGATGATATTACTGCTACTGTCACTACTCCAGCTTCTGTTGCTCCTTCTGTTGCTCCTTCTGTTGCTCCATCTGTTGCTCCATTTACTGCCCCATCTGCTGTTGTCCCTGCTGCTGCTACTTCTGCCTCTGCCTCATCTGCTGCTGTTCTGTTGAAGAAAGAATTGATGAAGAAAATAGATGCTATATATGATGACCAGAGTTCTGAGTCTGATGAATACGAAACAGACTCTGATGATTCATCTGCCACTATTGCAAGGAAAAGGAAAGCTAGGAGCAAGGCAATGAAAAGGGTGCCTCCTGCAAAAGTCAAGGATAATAATGATATACCTTATTATATTCTGCATAACTGCCAAATTACTGAACATTGGATGCAGTATTCCAAAAACCAGTTGAAAGCAATGAAGAAGAAGAGAAAGTATGAGAAGGGCTCCTCCCAGTTCCAGCACCCTCATCCTCCTCCACCACCTCCTCCTGATGCAGGTGCAGGTGGCAGCTCTGCAAGTCAAGCCCCAGCTAGAAGCCAGGCTCCCTATCAACCCCATGCCAGATCCTATCAAAGGGAAAGCCAATCTAGGGGTTCTTATTCTAGGAGAGGAGGATACAGGGGAAGTCAAAGAGATTTTCAGGTTTATTCTAAAGGGCACTCCAGGC
The DNA here is from genome assembly GCA_039583875.1 of Platanthera guangdongensis. NCBI lineage: Eukaryota > Viridiplantae > Streptophyta > Magnoliopsida > Asparagales > Orchidaceae > Platanthera > Platanthera guangdongensis. The sequence goes on along the minus strand of CM077166.1, from coordinate 69,245,133 downwards.
AGCACCCATACTCCAGGGGAGGACATGTTTCATCTGATACTACTTCTAGTCCATTCTCCTACAAGCTAAGAGAGACAGTGTCTGCTAGGCCTCCTCAAGACAATTCTTCCAACAGGTATGAGCCACATGTACCATTTGAGGACCCTGAGAAGAATCTAGCTGCTTGGACTGCTAGGATGAAGGAGTTGGCTGCATTAGACCAGATAAAGAAAGCCAAAGAACAAGGGCTAGACACTTCCAATATTTCTACAATGTCAGAGCAAAGACAGAAGGAATTAGAGAGATATGCTTCTAGCAAATTCTTTGATGCAGACAGATATATGGAATTGCATCCTGCTGCTGTGGTTCCCAGGACTTCAAAGCAAACTTACTTGGGTGCAGCAGATGACACCAGATCCAACAAGGAAGCCCAAAATCCAAACAGAGAAATCAAAATGGTTAAAGGCAAAGAGAAGAAATGACTTTGTAAGGTGGCAATCTTTGGATTTTCTGACTGCTATCTGGATGCCATACATATGCATATATATATATATATCTCTGTGATGTTTCTGCATGTCTAGCTGCTGTTGTTTTTATGCTTTTCTGATTGTATGTTGTTATTTGATTTTCCAAAGTCTGTAAATAGTAATCCTAACCCAAATAGGGGGATATTGTTGGAACACCCTATTACTAATTTGGGTCAGGATCACTATGTCTCTAGGAACCTTTGTTTGACCTTCTGTATAGCTTAATAGGTCAATTAGAATTGAGTCTAAGGGTTAGAAGTCTAGGATTGGAAGCTGCCCTGAAGACAAAGGTTTTCTGTCTGGAGACTAAGTCTGATCGTCGAGCTCAGCACGACGATTCGTCGAACTCAGATCGACGATCGTCGAGCTCAACTTCGGCAGATCGTCGAGCTCCACTCGACGATCGCTGAGCTCAACTTCATTATATCGTCGAACTCCATTCGACGATCGGTGAGCTCAGTTCGACGATTTTGACTCTGCATTGGATCTTTATCTCTGAGCTTAGTTCGACGATCTTTGAGCTCAGATCGACGATTACTTTGCTGCTTGAGTTTTCCAGTTCGCTGAGCTCAGCTCGACGATAGCAGAGCTCAGTTCGACGTTTTCAGATAACTTCCAGAATTCAAATTCAAATCAGACAGGAGTTATTATGCAATTAATTCAGAGATTTGCTAGCTGTTTTCATTTATTTCTGGACCAAGTTTCAAGGGATCTTTCAAGGAATAATTCTGTGGACTTTCCTCCAGAAGAGTTTTTGCAATTAAGGATGCAATCAATGCAGACCAACGGCTATCTTTGACAGAGAATGATATTCTATTCAGGAACAGAGAATAAAAGACAGAATGTTTTTGAATCAATACATATGACATACAGACATTAACAAGAAGAGAACACACAATACATAATACAGAGACTCATTCAAAAATCTTCTGTCTAAAAGAATTCTGAAGAACACTCATCAAAGAGATCAAGCTTTCAAAAATCTTCAGATCTCTTCAGCTCTCAAAGTGTTCAAGGCCAACATCAATTCAAGACTCCAGACACTCAACATTTCAGCTTGCTAAAATCATCTATTGCTGGACATCTACCTTTGAAGGCCTATCACCCTCCAGCAAAGCTTTTCTTCCTGAAGATTTCAAGGATTCAGGGGGAGCTTTGACACCAATCCACATAGTCTTCTCAGTTGTTTGAGAAAGAGAAGACTGCTATCACTCTCTCACCCCCAGTTTGTAAAGGGTTTCTCAAACTCCCTTCAAAAGTTTGAATCTGGTTTTTGAGCACCTTGTCAAAAGCTCATTGGTTGCAAGACACCTGATCAAAAAATCTGCTTTGGTTTTTGAGCACCTTATCAAAAGCTCATTGGTGCCCAGGACACCTGATCAACTCATCCTGCAGTGGATTCCTACCTAGGGTGATAGAAGAGTGGATGTACCCAAGTTTGGGGAACCACTATATTTCCTTGTGTCCTCTGGTTCTGCTTGTTTACTTTTTGTTTCTGGCCTTGATTTTTCTGTGCTTAGTTTTTGCATAGCTTAGTTCTGTGATTAGATTTATATTTGCTTCCCTACTCACACTTATTACAACAATTGTTGTAAAAGTTTTTAAAAGTACTAAAACACCATATACTCTATTCACCCCCCTCTAGAGTATATCAGATCTAGTTGCACTTTCACGTCCACCACAGCTTCAACACGCTCTTGCCTTGCACCAGGCCGCACTGGCACCCCTGCAGGCCTTGCCTACCAAATAGGATGTGCATGTAACACTGCGAGCACCGTCTCAGTCACCACACGTATGGTCTCCGCCGAGGGAGGTGTAGGCGCTTCAACTGGTGCTGCACTCTCATCGGAACGCTGAGGCTCAGACTACCCAACAACACTTCTCGTCACCTATCAATGGTCAAAACACCAGTTACGTCCAACAAACAGACATTGACTACACACTCATTCTCCTCACGTGCATGTATGACATTCCTAGTGGACATTCTTGAGTTCAATTATGTTCTCCCTCCCAACAATCTCAAACCTGGCTCTGATACCACTTTGTAATGCCTCCATTCGTCACATGTAATATAACTGTGGGTCCGGTCGGTGCCCCACGCCATATTTCACAGACAAACAGTGGAATTATGTGTGGGTATCAAAATCTAATACTACTCGTCTCCTAACTCAGAGCATTCTAATGCAACATTTTAAGTTGTATGAACTAAACAGAATGAATGTCCACTAAATATATAAACTCCACAGTTATATATATATCAGGAATGTATACAACCACACAACTCTCATGGCCTTAAGGCCTTACAAGTTACTCTTTTACAAATGTACAGCTTCATATATCGGCACGCAGGCCGGCCACACATGAAATCCAAGAATTCTTCGCACGGCCTTCAAGGGCCTTAAGCAACACCGTTTCATTCCGCTCAATTCAATTCAACCAACAGCACCTACAATTAGACATCCACCCCAAGAGCGGTAAACAAGGCAATGGTCAGCATTAGCTGACCAATTATAATGACCCTACCCATTACCCAGGGCAGTGGTTCCTTCCCTGTATGCATTACAATCATACTATCTACCAATCACAATGAGTGCTCTCTGGCACAACAATATCACAAACGCCGGTCTCTGCCAGACGCTCCGTGCACTCAGGGCACCTTATTGGTGTACCGGATATACCCGTTTCCCACCAACGATCAGAGGTTTTTAACGTGTTGGTTGGTCGGTCCTAGTCCACCAATCCCTCATGCTGGAAGCATTCCATCCATCCCACTCAGAGGTACTAACCTCACAGCAAACTTGAGCATTTCCACAGCAGATCGACCCAACCTTGTGGTGTAGCAAGCCGGGTTTATCTCGTGCTAACCAAGCATTGCCACCAATCAACCTCCCAACCTAATTTAGATCGACCCACCCTTGTGGCGCAGAAAGCCGGGTTTACATTACGCTCCCCATGCATTTCCACCAATCAATCTCTCAAAACAACCAGGGGCAGGTCAGCCTTTCCCGTGCTCAATTCATCAGTAGCGCAAGACTCGACGCGGGTCGGAGTTCCCTCCTGATTAGCCGTAGCTTTTTGCTCTCCCTGAGTAACTAGCGCTCACAGCTCTTACACCACAAGGAGCTTACTCAAAGTATCCCTACTCAACATTCATACAAGAGCGCTTACACTCACAATTCATACATATTCATACAATAATACACGGATACTTCCCCAGTTTACGCATAACCATCACAAATCTAGACGAACCATCCAGATGGGCTTCACACATCATGCCTATGTCATACTACACACTTCCGGCTCTAGATGCAGACTCAATCGGGAATCACTTGAGCTTTCCACCCCTTGGTGGATGATGTAGGCTACGGTGTTTGACGCTATAATGACAAAGGGAGTAAAACGTATGCCTCTCTATTTCCACTATTACGCTCACACAATAACTAAACGCAGCACACCCACGGACAACGTTATCAACTATTGCTAATGTACGGTAGCCACACCGATTAAAGATCGAACAAACGACTAGAGGCCGATGTTCTCTCAAGCTAAAAGGACCAATCTTGGGTATGACCAAGCGATGGTTGTACCAAAAGAGATCTACCGAAAGGTTCGGTTCGGAAATGGTAGTTCTCCCCCAACAAAATGAAAGCGAGGCTCGCAAAACCTCTCGGAAAATAAAACAACTAGAAAGAACAACACATGCGATAGGAAAGATAAACCACGAATGAAAAAATGAGTCCAAAGTAACATAAAGGTATTCCACCAAATAAAAATCTAAAGGGATAAGAATCACACAAGAGGTAGAATATCTCGTTACCCAACCAGAATAGATGATTTCGGTTCACTTTCAAGGATCGTTCTTCCACGACTCCGCCGGAGTGTTACCGGATGAAGAGAAACTTGTCCGCTTCCTTTGCTTCACGCCGGGATGGAGGAAAACCACAAAGGGAGAAAACACCTTTGATCTTGATCGATTTCACTATGGGAAGGGGCTGATTTGGGGGCTCTTGATGGAGGTCGTGTTTTGGATAATGGAGAGGGTGGTGATTCGGTTTGGGGTGTGGAAGTGAGGGTCGGCTTGAGAGTGGTGTCCAAATCTTGGGAGGTGGAGTTGAGGGGTGCTCGGGTTTGGTGTTGATGGAGGAGGCCGGCGGCTAGGGAGGAGTTGTGGTGGTCGGATTTGTGAGGGAGGAGAGGAAAGGGAGGAGGAGCTAGAGGGGAAACCGAGGGGAGCAAAGGAGGAAATGGGAGGAGGCAAGAGGAGGGAGGCCGAGCAAGAGGAGGGGAGAGGAAGGGCGGCCAACGGCCAAGAGGAAGGGAGGAAGAGGGTGGGCGGACAAGGAGGAGAAGGGGAAGAGATTTCAAAAGGAGGTTTAGGGTTTCTCAAATTTTCATTCACTATGTAAAACCATGAAAGTCCATGTCTATATATAGGCTTTACAAAATCCATAGGCTATGTGTAGCCCACTAAATAAAAATAAATCAACACCTAAAATACTTAAACATTACATGATGAAAATAAAAATGCAAATAGAAATAAACTAAATAATGTTTAAAAGCCTTCATCTCATGTAGCTCCACATCATGCAGTCATCATCTTCAACATGTAGGAGACCGCCGTCGCCGTCGCCGTCATCATCTTCAAGTTTAACACATTGGGGGTTGCCGCCATCAATCCTCCCCCGCTCAAAATAACTCATCACCGATGAGTTGGCATGGTGGTGCTGGCGCCTAAGAACATCATCCAAAAGAACCATCGCCGTGTCTGGAATCCAAGGGTCACCGGAGACCGGGCGAGCACACCATTGTATCACATAACGCTGAATACCACCGCTTGGAGAGGAGAGCAAAACACCCAATATGAACCTGTCTAGCAAAAAGATTGTCCTGGGGAAACTGGGAAAAGCATTAGGCAAATAAAGAGGAAAAATTTCTTCATCAATAGTCAACGTACCTCCGTTGGAGACCAATGGAGAGAACAATCCAAGAACAAGCTCACCCCCCAACCCAAATGAAAATATAGTGGCACCAAACGTAGAGTTAGATATTTCAAAAGGTGGAAAACAAAATGCATGAAATGGGAAATATTTAAACTAGGGGAATTACACCATTCAGTGGTTAACTTCAACAGATTTGTTATTTCTCCTATTTGATTAAAAATCCGAAAAGTTCTAACTCGCTGACTCGCCAACGTTTCTATAGTGCCCGTAGGCATCCATTCAGGGACGAGTCGCACCTAGAGTAAACCGAAAAGCTTATAGGGAGATGCCCTCATATGTAAGTTAGCGATATATTGATAAGAAGACATGTGTGTGACTAACGCTTCCTTACTGTGCTTATGTAAAATGAAAGCGTGAGAGGCAAATACTATTGCAGACAGACTTGGCATGTAAAATAGCGGTAACGGAACTACTTGAGATGGAACCAAGGGAACTAAATATGGTGGCGCCAACGGAAAGTAATAGGGTGGCACTAGCGGAACTACATATGGTGGCACCAACCCAACGAGATCTGGTGGTACCAACAAAATGCGATCCGGTGGCACAAAAGATGGCCACATTATTAATGTACTCTCAGAGATTTGGTTAGTTTTAGAAAGTCGAGTGGATACCAAATTAATGAGACATTCATCATGACCAAACACAAAATATATGATCACACTACGAGACATGTCCCAAGGAGGGTCCAGCTTGGATGGTAAAATAACATGACTCAAATCAGGCAAAATAAATTCATGTCTGAAAGGATCCACTGGTCGGGTCAACATATCAGGAGGGAGAGTCGGTAAAGCTAAAACTGGGAGAGAGTTAAGATCGCATTTAAATTCACGCAACGGAGTTAGCATCAGGGGACGCTCATCCGGGTCGACTTCTATGTCGTCTTCCAAAAATATAACTCTCTCGCTAGGACATTCTTCCAACTCATAAATCACGACATCAATAGCAGTACCGATCTCTGGAATGGGAGCATCGATAGACTCCGGAGGAGGGGCTAAGTCATGCCCAACGTCAAAATATGGATTTATTGTCCAAGTAAAATCCTCCCGGTGCAAGACATCAAAATCAAACGGAAAATCAAACAGAAGATTTTCCCTCACAGAAAACTCAACTGGCTCATCATCACCTAACTCACGATCAGAGAAACATTCACCAAAGGGTGACTCTATCACCTCAATAGAAACTTCACTCAAATCAGACTCAGTAATGATTTCAGAAACATCGACGAAGGGGAGTGGTGATGATTCCTCGGGGGAGAAATCCTCATCCAGGTCACTAGGATAATCAATCTCTTCAACATCAATACAATCGTCAGTAATATCAGCCTCGCCCTCAGTGACGGGCACAGTCCTAGGCACGACCTTAGACTCATCAGGGGAGTCTACAACTAAATCAGGCAACTTAGGGGGAGACTCAAAATGGTCTACATGCGTAATCAGGGTAGGACGCACAATAGAGCTAAGACCAGATTCGCCACTATACTCACATATAGTAATCGTCTGACATGAGGGAACTTTACTCCTAGGAATCTGGTGCTTCTCAATTTCCAATTCCGTGCAAAAGGTGGTGTCTAGATCGGTGTGACCATATCGCAATAAGTTTCCCTGGATGTAAGGGCTCAACCCCCTACGAAACCTGGAAAGGGTGACCTCAAGCGATTCCTTCACACCGCTTCTAGCCATCAAATCCTTAAAGAGTTGCATATAATCTGAGACAGACTTATTCCCTTGTTTAAGGGTAGCCAAATCATCAGTTATTTGCGGTGTGGCCTGGGCATTTGGTTTATCTTCATTCCTAAAGATCGGTATGGAACTAGTGCCGTTTGTAGGAGAACTAGGGTGTTGCATTGGGAGAAATGGTACTACTTGGCTAGCCTTTAATTGGCCGATCAACGCCTTAATCTCATCCACTACCGGGCATTAGAATGGCTTTCTAACGTTCCTAATGGAACCTATTGATTTTCCTCGGGAAACATTGACGTCGTAGGCCATATTGTGATAACCGGAGAGAAAACTCGATCCGGAATTTGTGCACATACAATGAGAAATGCTTCTGGCCCAATTAAAATAGGTTTGTCGGAATTGTTCCCGCTTAACCACTAGGGTAACATTAATATAAAATAGATTTTCTTGCAGAATAAAATATGAAGATTATTAATTAATTTTGTTTTGATTTTTTTGCTGAAAAATAAGAAATTTACGCCGCTATTGGAAGACCAGAAATAAATTATTATTTTTTTATTATTTTGACTCTAAACGTGCATACAAAGTGCGTGTTAACTTGATAAATAAGAGGGGAGGGTGCCAATTAAAAAATTGACAAGAATCTCCCTCTAATACCAAATTGATGTAGGCTACGGTGTTTGACGCTATAAAGGCAAAGGGAGTAACACGTATGCCTCTCTATTTCCACTATTACGCTCACACAATAACTAAACACAACACACACACAGACAACGTTATCAACTATTGCTAACGTACGGTAGCCACGGCGATTAAAGATCGAACAAACGACTTGAGGCCGATGTTCTCTCAAGCTAGAAGGACCAATCTTGGGTCCGACCGAGTGATGGTTGTACCAAAAGAGATCTACCGAAAGGTTCGGTTCGGAAATGGTAGATCTCCCCCAACAAAACGAAAGCAAGGCTCGCCAAACCTCTCGGAAAATTAAACAAGTAGAAAGAACAACACATGCGATCGAAAAGATAAACCACGAATGAAAAAATGATTACAAAGTAACACAAAGGTATTCCACCAAATAAAAATTTAAATGGATAAGAATCACACAAGAGGTAGAAGATCTCATTACCCAACCGGAATAGATGATTTCGGTTGACTTTCAAGGATCTTCCACGACTCTGCCGGAGTGTCGCCGGATGGAGAGAAACTTATCCGCTTCCTTTACTTCACGCCGAGATGGAGGAAAACCACAAAGGGAGAAAACACCTTTGATCTTGATCGATTTCACTATGGGAAGGGGATGATTTGGGGGCTCTTGATGGAGGTTGGGTTTTGGATAAGGGAGAGGGTGGTGATTCGGTTTGGTGTGTGGAAGTGAGGGTCGGCTTGAGAGTGGTGGCCGAATCTTGGGAGGTGGAGTTGAGGGGTGCTCGAGTTTGGTGTTGGTGGAGGAGGCCGGCGGCTAGGGAGGAGTTATGGTGGTCGGATTTGTGAGGGAGGAGAGGAAAGGGAGGAGGAGCTAGAGGGGAAATTGAGGGGAGCAAAGGAGGAAAGGGGAGGAGGGAAGAGGAGGGAGGCCGAGCAAGAGGAGAGGAGAGGAAGGGCGGCCGGCGGCCAAGAGGAAGGGAGGAAGAGGGTGGGCGGCCAAGGAGGAGAAGGGGAAGAGATTTCAAAAGGAGGTTTAGGGTTTCTCAAATTTTCATTGACTAAGTAAAACCATGAAAGTCCATGCCTATATATAGGCTTTACAAAATGCATAGGCTATGTGCAGCCCACTAAATAAAAATAAATCAACACCTAAAATACTTAAACATTACATGATGAAAATAAAAATGCAAATAGAAATTAACTAAATAATGTTTAAAAGCCTTCATCTCATGTAGCTCCACAACATGTAGTCATCATCTTCAACATGTAGGAGAATGTCGTCGCCATCGCCGTCATCATCTTCAACTTTAACACGTTGGGGGTTGCCGCCATCAGTGGAGGATTCCATGCTATGCATAAAGAAAGGACTTCGATTGTCCAAGAAGGATATCGTTACCCTTGACGATCGCTTTGGAGCCATGAACTAGCCGGATGGAAATCACCACCACGGTCTTGCCTCCATGAATCCGCACTCGGCTCTCAAATCAGCCTGCTAAAGCTTCTCTGGCAGCCTTCTCCCTTCTCCCTTTCCTCCCTTGCTCGCTCTCTCTTTCTTTCTTTTTTTGAGATGAAGCAGAATGGCTAAAATGAAGGAGCTTACCCCCTCATTTTGGCCTTATAAGTAGCAGGGAAGGGCTTGAATCCTTGGATCCAGGAAGAAGGAAATGAACGGCCTTGATTTGCCCAGAAATAAGTTGAACACGAGATGACACGCCCTGTGACACGCCTGTATCACAGGCCGTGTCCACTAAGTGGTGCACGAAATGACTTACCCAAAACAGGACACGACCATGTGATATGCTCATGTCACATGGCTGACACGCCCGTGTCACATGACGAACACGCCCGTGTCTAGCTCTCGAGACCCTCTCGAGACCTACTCGAGACAACTACTCGAGTAGTTGTACAGGACACGCCCGTGTCGAATGACTGACACGCCCGTGTCACACCCGTACTCGAGACAATTACTCGAGACCAACTCGGGTGAAGTACATGCCAGTTGACACGCCCATGTCCCATGTGACACGCCAGTGTCATAGGCCATGTCTTCACTCGATGATCGTCGACCAAATTACTTGAGTGGAAATCGTCGAACCCAAGGAGGACACGCCCTCTGATACGCCCGTGCCACTGTGCGTGTTCCATCCCGAAACTTCGTCGAATGAATTTCATCGATCACGTGCCATACAGCTCAACCCAAGCAGTACACACCCTGGGACACGCCCGTATCCCAGGTCGTGTAACCCATCCTGAACCCATATCTGGGTTTGGGGTGTTACACTTGTAACCTATACCAAACTACATGTAATAATTTCTTAAGCTTTATTATGCCCTAAAAAGTTCTCTGGCCAAGCAAGACAATTTTCCAACAAGATATGATATTTACTATCTATTTATCAAAATAAGGTGCACTAGTTCACTTTACACATGGAGTACTAAGAGAAAATGCCCAATTATTCCAAATACTTTATCAGTGAATACATATGTTATTTGATTAACTTTGCCAGAGTTTCATATTATTCTAAGATAATTAAACCAAAGTTACTTCAATATCATCAAAAAGCGCAAGATGAAGGTTATATCTACAAGTATGAGCTACTGTTATCTAATCATCTTATAATAAATTTCAGATGTTAATATTTCTATAAAATTACTCCTACCAAAATCTCATGAATTTCCAAGGTCATGTGAACCTTTAATGATTCCATAAGGTGTAAAGGACTAGATAATTTCCAAGTGATTAAAGTGGGGTGCATGTGTCCAAATACCACCAAATTCCTTCCTATGGCATTTCACCACCCTAAGATCACATGGACTAAACACCAAGTCCATACAAGGGCATATCACCCTATGTCCTTCACAAACCCCCAAAGTTCAACCTTAGGGTTTGAACTTGGGTCCTAGGGAAAATCTACCCTAATATACTCCAAACTCCATGTGAAGGTGTTTATTGTCATAACAAATCAGTGGCTCAAGTTTCAACCTCTGTTGAGGCGATTTGGTCAGTCAACACCCACAAGGGACAGTTGACCAAACTAACCCTTTTAGGCCTAAGCTAGGGTTTACCAAAATCCAAACCAAATTATCTCCAAATGGGATGAAATTTTACACATAATCTTATATTGACCCCAAGGACCACTCACCAAAATTTTGGTGGATTTGGTGGTAATTAGACCCTTTAATTAAACCTTACATGAAAAAGAAATGATTTCAAAAACTTGAATTTGTTTTCTTCCAAAAATTCCCATTTTTGGATATGTTATAGATATAGATATGAATGACTCATGTTCCAAATTTCAAGTCATTTGGAGGTCATGATTGATGGGGGCACCCCAAGAAATTTCTGATCAACCGTAAGTATAGACCTCACCAAAATGAGCGCTATGGTTTGACCTGAACTCCAAATTGGTTCAAATCAATTTTAACATAAACTAGACTCATAGGGATACAAGTTTCTTATTGAACGCTTTTTCTAAAAAGGCATCTAAGTGTTTTTAATTTAAATCCTAAGGCAGCTGAATTTCTGTGACAAAAAATACAAAATACCCTAAAGTTTAATTCATCATGATCTACAAAGATCTTAAAGCAAGATCGCACGGCGAATGGCTTTCTTCTTCCTCCAGCCAAAGTCCCAGATTCACCTGACATGGAGCCAACTCCAACGCCAATTCCCGGCCCTTCGGTCGCCTCCCCGGCCAACCACCGCCACGACCACCTCCGTTGAAGTGCGTGTTATCAGCCGGCGGTGTTTTGGCCATCAGAGATGGTGGATTCCGGCGAACCTGACACCCTCATTTTAACGGAAAACCAGTGGAAAAACTCCATCCGATCGGGCTCAATTGAGCCTGATTCTTTTCTCTAACAATTCCTAAGATCTAACCCATGAAGGAGTAGAGGATGACCTGGTTTGCGGCTTGAACGCGAGTGCTTTGTTCCTCACCATTTCTGGCCACCGAGCTTGGGCTCTTCTGCAACTTATACACCAACCTCAATGAAACTGAGAAAGTATCAGGGGTAACATTTTCCCTTACTCCAGTGAAGGTCATTAAAGAGGGAATTGAGGAGAGGAGGCTTGTAACTCCTCAATTTTGAAAAACTCCATTAATAGCCATAAAGAGGTTTTTTCAGTTTCAGCCAAATAGAGGGGGTTGAGCCACCCCAATGGCCGGCCACCTCCTAAAAACTTCTCCACTCCCTCAGAGGAGTAAAAACACCATAAATGTGGGGGGTTATGGAGCCTCCATGGCCATGATGGCCATTAAGCTCTCATTTTCTCTCTCCTCCAAATTGGGGAAACTCCCATCCTCTCTCTCCTCTTCAACAATCTCTGAAATTGGTGGGACCCAAAGATGTCTCTCCCCCTCCTAGACCAATGGGCCGCACTAGTTTGGGCTTAGCCCACTTGGATTGCGCTAGGTTAGCCCAAATTTATCAAATTGAACTATGGGTTGAGTTTGTTCAAATTAGCCACATGGGTGACTTATGCATGGGGCTTTTGGGGCCATTGGGTCCCCCATGATGCCAAGAGACTAAGGGTGAGATTAATTTGACACTTGGGTGATCAATAGACACAAATTGAGCTAAGTTGACTTTCTTAGGCTTAAGGTTGACCTTGGTCTACATGGCCTCTTTTTTTTGACTCCAATGGGTCCCTATAGCTCTAATGGACCCTCTAATGGGTTCGAGATGTTGTGGTGGGGTCATGGAGTCATGGTGAAGACCTATGGTCATCCTTATGCTAGTAATTGGAATTCTACTATTTGTAGACCAAAGTGGTTCACACCCTAATTCCCATGTTCACCCAAACCATTTAGTGCTTCTCAGGGTTTTGTCATGACCCAGTCATGACAAAACCATCCTAGGTGTCTAGAAGTCTGAGGGATGTTATAAATCCGAGTACATAAAAATAAAAATTTTGTCGTCGAAATTCAGGTTAGGCCTATGGGGTTTCCAGTATGAGAAATAAAATGTAACATCCCGAGAGGTTAAAGGGGATACCTGACGTGAAAGGTATCAGGTACCTTTACTGCATCAGGTACTATTGATCCTACGTGTGATCCTCAAGTACATGATTCCTACACAAAATCTTGACTAATGGAACCTTCTTGCGCCGTAAGACCCGCATCCCAGTATGGTCTATCCGGATCGGCTCCAGGCGCACCGATCGATTAGAAGCTATAAGCCCATCTGTAGTCGTAATATCATGCTCCATCTGAAGTAGAGCTCTCCTGAGGGAGGCGACGTGGAAGAAGTCGTGCAAACCTATTAGATATGATGATAGCTCCAGTCTATAAGCTAAGGACTGATTTGCTCCAGGATCCTGTAAGGCCTCATGTATCATCATGATAATGTAGCATCATGATCGGATATGTTTAGCATTCTACTTTCAAATTCTTGGGAGTGATGGATCTTTGTAAAGTTATCTTTTGTGCGTGTTTTATGTCTTTATTTTCATTTGTTTGGTTAAAACCTCTTGATTTGGCCCTGGTGAATTATAGTTAGAGCATTGATTCCTGTCTCTTAGCAGATATTTGAATCAGAAATCAGATATCAATCGACTTAAATTTCATGCAAAAGATGTTGATTTGGTATACTGATCACTATTTTTTTAAGCAGCTGAGTTTTCAGTGTAGCTGAGGATCTCATGGACAAAACGTGGATCACTGACTCTTTGGGCGCATCCCTCCCTTTCCACAATCTCATTGTACACGAAGTACATGATTTTATTATGTCTATAGAAACCAATCATATTGCACTCTTCGGACTCTTTTGTTGGATCTCTAGTTGATTTGGGCTAGGTTCAGTGACTTAGGTTGTGACCCATCATGTATAGCCAGGGTCATTTTGTGTCCTAGATTATAGGTTTAGTCCTTAGGCTCAACTCCAGATGGACCAGCTTTCAACAAGACCCTCAGAGACTCAAGACTCACAAGTTTTTCAAGGCTAAGTAAAGTGAGTTCGACGTTCGTCGAACTCAGCTCGACGAAAGGAGTTCTGCGCTCGTCGATCGTGAGACAATTCTTTGTGCTGAGCTCGGCGATCTATGTTTTCTGTTCGACGAATACTCAGTTACTACATCAAGACAAAGTCAAGAGGACTTCAAATTTTTCTAAGTCCAGCTTCATGCTTCGGTCGACGAATTATTTTCTGAGCTCGACGAACTTGGACCTCAAGTTCACAGCTTCTCAGGTCGACAAAGTCAGCATCTCAGGTCGACGAATTCTATTCTCTACTCGACAATTTCTGGACTCAGAGAATCTGTGTCGACACTTAGGGATTGTGTCGACACCAGACGGTTTGTGTCGACAACAGGATTTCAGTCGACACCAGCTTATGTCGACACCAGGATTTCAGTCGACACCAGCTTATGTCGACACCAGGATTTCAGTCGACACCAGCTTATGTCGACACTAGAGGATTTGTGTCGACACCAAGATCAATCCGTCGACACCAATTTATGTCGACACAGCATTTCAGCAGATGCAGAGTATTTTGTCTAAGTCCAGAACTTTTCTCAGGTCGACGATTTTGATTCTCAGCTCGACGAATGAACACTGGATATCAGATGAATGAAGATTGTCTGGTCAACGAACTCTATCAAGCTCAGCTCGACGAACTCAAGCTCAGCTCGACGAACACAAGTTCAGCTCGACGAATTGTGTTCTTTGTTCGACGAATCCAGATTAGGTTTTCTTCAAGGTTCCCGTCCCGTTTCTTGGCGCTGATTCCTGAACATTTAATGTCAGATCTTCTCGGAATGTTACCGTTAGAACGTGCATTGACTATGGACGATTACATGCCGTTTTTCCATGTGACAGTTAGGAAAGTCATTGATTGCTGATTCTTTCCAAGGCCGACTGTAATTACTGCTCGACATTCAAAAGTTTGAGTATTCCTCAGTCAGACACAGGAGACATACAGATACACAAAAAAACTAGAGACACAGTAAGAAAACAGAATCAAGCAGAGTTGAAGAATCACAGTATAGAAAAACAATCTGATTGACACTCTGAAGCTGCAGAAGAACAAAACATTCTCAAATCTAAAGTTCTTGACTGGAATTAGCCTTGACCAGAGAACTTTTGAAGAAGAAGAAGAACAACCAAATTCAATCTAGAGTCTTCTTCTTTCTATTCTCAGGACAACTTCACAGGACAACAGAACTTTATCAGTCAAAAGAAGTTCCTGAAGCAGTTCTGGTACAGGCATTCTAGGTCATTGACGGCCTATCACCCTGAAGCAGTGCTCCAACATTCCTGACAAATTCAAGATCTCAGGGGGAGCAAGATCTGCTACATCAATCCACAAGTCTTCTCTCTGACTATTGACTTAGAAGACATTATCACCCTCTCTCTAATTCCTGTACAGGGTTTTAAATCCATTCAAAATTATTCTAGTTGCAAGTCTCCTTCCAAAAGACTTGAGGGTTTGTTTTTTGGGGACCGGATCAAAACCCATTGGTGCCCAGGACACCTGATCAACTCATCCTACAGTGGATTCCTACCTAGGGTGGTAGAAGAGTGGATGTACCCAGATTGATTGGGGAACCACTATAGCTCCTTGTGTCATCTGGTTGCTTATTTTCTTTTATTTTCTGGCTGTGGTCTGTGATTGCTCTGTGTTTAGTTAGTTGTTGTGTTTACTTTATGTTATTTGCTTCCATGTTCACTTAGGCATACAACAACGGTTGTAAAAAGTTTTTAGTAAGCACCATACTCTATTCACCCCCCCCCCCTCTAGAGTATATCAGATCTAATCCGCACTTTCAATTGGTATCAGAGCCAGGTTAGTTAAAATACCACACCTTAGTGGTTGCACTGGCTAACACCTGAACCCAAAGATCCCTCTAATTAGATCTGCTTGTTTAAGTTTGTTACTAGATTTATTTCTTCACAGAACATGTCCCGAAACAAAGATTATGCTAGCACCAGACCTTCAGTGTGCAATCTATCTAAGTTTGCACTTTGGAAGGCAAGGATTAGATTATACATGAACTCTATTGATGAAGATATTTTCAATTATGTTTTGACAGTGTGTCCAAGACCTCTAGAAAATACAAGTACAACTGCTGCTCCACCTCCTTCAGGAGCAGATGCAGAAATCAAGAAATGGAAATTGGCTGATACAAAGGCAATGAATATTTTAGCCCAAACTATGTCTGATGAAATATTCCAAAAAGTAGTTGAATGCAACTCAGTAAAGCACATCTGGGACAAGTTTTCTGAGATAGTCTCAGGATCTGCTGATGAGAGAAAAGATTGAAGATATCATCTCATAACCCAATATGAGAATTTCAAGAACGGAGAAGCTGAGTCAGTAGCAGACATGTATAATATACTCAGTCTCATAGTTAATGAGCTGAAAACATTGGACAAAGAGATCTCATTGACTGAGCTCAATGATAAAATCCTAATGTGCTTCCCAAGAACTTGGGACTCAAGGATCTGGCCAATCAAGGATGCTAGAAGCCTAAATGAGATCACCACTGAAGCTCTCTTGGGCAAGCTCAAGTCTTATGAGCTGCTCACCAAGAATAGAGAAGAAGAGCAGAAGGCTACCTCACCAGCTATAAGAAAAGAAAAATCAATAGCTTTCAAATCCATTGAAGATCAGCCTGAAGACAAAGTCACAGGCAATGAAGAGCTGCTAAGCCTACTGGCCAAAAGATTTTGCAAAATGGCCAGGAAAGATTTCAGGAAAAAGATTGTCAGAGGTCATGACAAGCCAAGGTATGACAAATCAAATAACAAAGAGATCATTTGTTTTGGATGCAGGAAACCAGGCCACATGGTGTCTGACTGTCCAGAAAATCAGTATAAGGACAAAAATGACAGGAAAGAAAGAAGAAAAGACAAAGACTTCAAGAAGAACAGCAATGACAAACCCTCCTTCAGTAAGAACAAACACACCAGGAAGGGGTTTGTAGTTGAAACCTGGAGTGAAACAGAAGAAAAATCTAAAGCTTCATCCAGCTCAAGTGATGATAAAGATGATGCTGAAGAAAAAGAATTCTGCATGATGGCTATCAATGCCTCACAACACAATTCTGATGCGGAAGAATCAGAATCTGAATCAGAGACTCAATCTGAAGAGGACCAAGTAATAGACTCATTTGATTTCAATTCAGAGGACTTTAAGTGTGAGTTTAAAGCACTGTGTTTAGATTTACTAAAATCTGAGAAGCAAATCATTTCCCTCAGAAATCAGCTATCTGAACACAGCTCTTTAAAATTAGAAAATCTCAAACTCTATGAGGAGTTGGAATGCTGTAGGGAGCAGATAGCCTCACTGAAAAGTGACCTATCAGAGGCCAAAAAGTTTGAAGAATCCCTCAATGGGCGAAGTATCAAACTAATGGACATTACAAGCACAGTGAACTCAAGATTTAATAGTACACTGGGCTTGGGTGCTTCATCCAGCCAACCTATAGTATTAACAACCCCAATCAAGTTTATCTCTGATAAAGGTAAGGGAGTTATAGAGGTTGCTAGGAAGAATTCCGATCTACCTAAGAAAACCATAGTTCAACAGAATTCGTCGAACGGAGCTCGACGATCGCCGAATGGAGCTCAACGATCTCAGGCTAAATCATCGAACTCAAGTCGACGATCTCTGAACCCTGAACTCTGGCACAGTCGATCTTCGAACGGAGCTCGACGATCTGACCCAAGATCGTCGAACTCAGCTCAGAGATCGTCGAACAGAGCTCACAGTTTTGAAAACTCTTTCAAAGGCAAATCAAAGTTCAATCCTAAAGGTTCTACTGTTGATGCACGAAAACGGACAGGGAGTCGGGCACCACCAGCTAACGGTTCGAACACCGGGGAATAGGGGAGGAAAGGAGGAGACTGTCGACCAATCGGTTACTAGCGGTCGCGGCTAAAGGATCGAAAAAGGGGGCCGCTGGCAGCGGCAACAACAGAGTTCGCCCGCCGCGGCTTAAATGCCACTCTTGCGGCGGGCTTTCCTTTACTTAAAATAAGAAACAGTTACAAGAAGTAAAAGAGGAAGCCGGCCGGACTACAAGCCGCAATACACTAGACTTGAGACCGCAGCTCTTAACAGGCGAGCTCCTGGATCCCAGTCAGCGTATCTTGGGGAGTGCACCCACCCCCTAATTATAGGCTCGGGGGACTGCCCAAACGGGCAGGGCTAAAATTACCGGCTGCCCGGGGTACAGGAGAACCGGGCAGAGGTGAGGGGAAGCAAAAGAGAAAGAAACAAGAAAGGAGGGAAGCCGCGCGGCCTGGCGGATTCCTCCTGGCGAGCTGACGGCTGGGTCCTTGGGCCTTGTCGCTGAGCAGGGTTGGCGTTGGCAGCGGCCTGACATGGAGACCACCCGGCTTGGGAGGCTTGGCGGCTTGAGTAGGCAGGCCGCCCGGTCTGGAAAGCTGCGCGGGCAGGTCGCGGATTCCGGGCTTATCATAATCCCCGCACATTTTTAAGTTTCCAAAAAACTTCGAAAATGTATAACTAAGCCGGAGACCGCGACTGCTTCATCATCGTCTATAAAATCCCCTGACCCTTGACATTCTTCAGGATTCCTGCCAAGCCACGGGTCGCTACTCGCCACTTGCGGTCAGAATTTTGCAAGCCGACGCGATTTCTCTAGCGATGGATGTGATGTCATCAATGTTAGCCCGCAACAAGAAACCGCCAGAAACGAAGCAGAGCCGGAGCCAGAACTCAGATGATTCTGCCCGTCAGACTGCCAAGAAGATTGGGAAGTCGGAGACATCAGCGGCTTCTGCACCTGAAAAGAGGCCGACAGAGATCGTCGGCGGACCATCGCAGGCCGCAGTAGATCCCATAGCGGTTTCGAAGGCTGCACCACCACAAACCGGAATTGCCAAATCCTTCGACCTGACTTTCTCTCCATCAGGAGAACCACTCCTAAAAATCGGTGGGACGGAGGAGAAGAGTGTTGAATCTGGGAAACTGTCCGAATTGCAGGACAAGATCGACGTAATCGTTGTGGATGACAACGAGCCGGAGAAGGCGCGGGAACCCGAGCGGACTTTGGTTGAACAGCGCAAGCGGACTGAAAAGGTGTTCGGCTCCCTGAAACGGCGGAAAGAAAGGAGCGAAACCCTTGAAGAAAGGATGAAGAGGAAGATGAGGAAGTTGCACGCCAGAAACCGGAATATTTCCGAAAAGACCGGAGCGGACAGTCTGCAACACAGGCCGCACGAGAAGGAGGTAACCGAGAATCCGCCCACACCGGATTATAAGCCGAGCGAACTGGAGGGTACACCTGCGGTTAACGATTCGCTGAGCGAGCTCCTGAAGGGCATGGAGACTCTCCAGCAGCAAGATGCGCTATTGTCGACACCAGCGGCCTCTGAGGAGGTTGACCGCCCCGACATCCAGGTTATTGGGGAGAAGCCTGGCGAACCGGCTTCCGCGGCTTCTGAAGGAGCCGAGAAACGGAAGCTTCGCGAGAAGATGGAGGAGATGAAGAAGCTGATCGCCGATAAGCCGGTGGTGACCGCACTTCCATTGCTGCAAGGTAAACACCGGGACGTTAGGCGAATTATTAAATTCTACAAGTCGCGGTCAAGGAAGAAGGGGGCGAATATTATATTAAATCCGTCGGCCAGCTTTTTCCTGACCACGGCTCAACTGAAAAGCCGAGCTAAGGAAACCGAGCGGCTATGGAAAGAAAAGCTGAAGAGGATAGATCCTGAGCGGCTCAGGCGGCCAGTGATTAAAATCCATACCGCGGCCTCTGGAGGAGATAAACATCAAACCGGCGGTCTTATCCTACCGATTTTCTTGCTAGAATGTCGCAACAATCTGGCTGAACCTGACTGCGGTCTTTCTTCTGCAGGTGTACCGGAGACCGCGATGAAACCGGGCGACTTGACCACATTTATATCTATGCTGCCTCCGCCAAGTGTTCGCCAGAAGGAGATGGCCACCGAAACCCTGTGGATTAAAGACGAACAACAGCGGGTTGCCCAGGAGGCCGCGGAAAAAAGGATCCAAGAGTTGCAAACCACCCTGGAGCAAGAGACCACAAGGTTGCAAACTGCGCTTGAGCAGGAAACCGCGAGGCTGAAGACTGCGATGGAACAAGAGACTGCCAGGCTCCAGACCGCGAGGAAGGAAGAGACCGCCAGGCTCCAGACTGCGATGGAAACCACTGAGGCGAAGATTGCTGAGATGCAGGTCGCCTTGGAGCAGGAAAGGGCGGAGAAGTACTTGTTGATGGCCGCGCGGCTGGAAGGAGACAGAGAAGAGATCCCACATGCTGAAGGCGGCGAGAACCAAGACCTGCCGGCGGAGACCGGCGGAGAACAGCGGCCTGCACTACCAACTCCTGCAGAGTTACCGGGCACTAGCCGCCCGGCCTCTGGCAAGAGTTCATATCCGCCGGTGGCCGCGGCGCCTAACCAGGTCGCAGTTCCAAGCGGTCTGGGGGTTCAGGCGATCCCCATGATACCGTTTGCGAGGGTAGAGCGCGACACTGCGCGAGTTCATCGGTCTCTGCATGCGCTTCACAATCTGGTTAGCCAGGTGTACGTTGCGATTGTGCAGACCGGTGAACAGGTCGCGCACATAGGAAGAGACAGGCCGGAAGACGACAAACGATCCTGAGCGACTTGAGAGAACTAAGCCGCGCGGACATTCGTATATTATGTTGTAATATATATTTTTCTCTGGATGTTGAACAATTTGATTGCTGTAAACTGTTGTATTCTATTATGATGCGAACTGAATGCGGCTTATGCGGCTTGAATTTATAATCCACATGTCTGCTGCTTTGTTCTGAGAAATTTAAAGTTTTGGATAGTAGCCGCGCGGTCTGGCGAACAGAGCGCCCGCTTGAATACTTGATATCCACATGATTCGCCATAGAATTTTTCTAAGTGCAGGGAAATAGCCGTGCGGACTGACGGATTAAACGGCGGCTTGGTCATTAAGCTGATCTGCACTTAGAGCGGACATAGGCCGCGCGGCGTGACGACTAGCCGCGATTTGACGTTGGGCACTGTAGCTTCACGGATTTTCTATAAATAGAGCAGACCCCGTAGATTTCATCACAAATCAAGAAGGATGCGGGCTAAGTCCAAGTCGTTGCGGTCTGACAAGGCCACTGCGGTTAGGACAGACGCGGCCTCCGCTTTCCACTCAGCTGACCATAAAGAATGTCGGCTTAAAAAAGCCGAGCTGGATGACTTTGTCGAGAAACACATACAAGGAAGTCCGCTGATCGCGCGACTTCCCCGACAGGATGAGCGGATCAACTCCTCCAATGCAAATCAGATCGCGGTCCCCATCGACCACTTTGACTGCGGCTTCAGCTTCCCGGTCATGCTGGAGGCCGTAGCGGTCTTCGACCACTACGGAGTTGTGCCCAGACAACTTCCCCCAAACTCGATAGCCGCCATATACAGCTTCATCTCCTATCTAAGGTCGGAAAGAGTCCGCTTCTCTATGAGGCTCTTCCGAGAGTGCTTTTCGGTGCGGTCTATCCCGGACTCCGGGACAAAGATCTTCCGGGGGCACCTCTACTTCGGCTGCAGAGGGCTGAAGATAGTCAACTTGGCCAACAAGAACGCGAACTGGCCGGAGCGGTTTCTCATCTTCGAGGGAAACCTGGGGTTGCTGCCAGTCGACCCCCAGATCCGCGAAGAGGCCGCCTTTGGCAGCAGCGGCTTGGACGGCGTCGAGAAGGAGATCTACAACTTCTTCAAAGGCGAGCGGCTTGATGTAAACCACTACATCCCGTGTTGCCGTCGCTAGTGGGAATCGAAGCGGAAGATAGTAAGCTCCAAGCCGGCCGAACTGAACTCTTAGCCGCACGGACTGGAAACTAACTTTTCCTTTTTCTTTGCAGCTGCTGTGGCGGTCCCGCTGAACAAGCCGCAGACTCCTGGTGGCTTGACCCTCACTCAAAGAGAGAAGAGAGCGAAGCGGGCCAAGCCGGCAAGAGTTGCGGAGGAGGAGGAGTCGGACTCCTCTGGAGAGTTTATGCTGCATGGAACCGGCAGCAGCCTGAAGGATGTCCACGGCGATCCGGCCTTGCGGTGGAGTCCGGATGGCAAGTCAGTGACAATCTCCACCGCCCTCCCCTACTGGGGGGAAGAAGAAGTAAGCCGCCACGCGAGCGCGGTTGGCGGCGCACTGTATGGCAAGCGCAACTTGAGGGCTATGCGACGAGTTCCTCCAGATGACCTGCCGCGGCTAGCCGCGCAAGTCGGCGCGAGGAGCTTCGTGGCAAGTCACTTCATGGGCCTTGCCTACAAGAAGCTGATGAAGGAGAACAGCGGCCTGAAGACACAGTTAGGCGAACAACAAGAAGAGAACAAGCGGCTTAAGGAAAAGGAGGCGGTAAGTCATTACCAATACTCGTGCGGTTAGCATTATGTAACCGCGCGACCTTACCTTTACTTTTGCTTTGCAGGAAATGTATAACCCGGCCAATCCCATCTTCCAAGACCAAGTCTTCCCTTAACTCGTCCAAGGGATTGATGGAGCGCTTAACCGCCTCCGGGACCTTGGCGGCTTGGCCACCGGCTTCACCGACTTTACATGTGCCGACATCTACCCCTCCCTGAAAGACCAGGTGGCCGACGTCTACAGGTCGATCAAGGGCAAGGGCAAGGTCGGGGAAGAAGTCGGCGAGGTAATGGGAGACGCCGTGGAAGAGGTCGGCCAGGGAAGCCGGAGTGCGCGCACATCGCCTGAGTCCGGCGGCCAAGAATCGGAGACCGCGCGGCCAGACTCGACAACTTCTGGTGGTTCAGCGAGCTCCGCAACTAGCAGCGGGTACTCTCTATCATCCGTCGACATTGGCGATGGCAGTGATTTGGATTCTCCTGCGACTAAGAAGCTCAAACCGGACGATTAGAAAATCTATAACTTGTTTTTTTATTTTGAACTTTTGGATATCGGCGGTATTGTTTTTGTAACCGCGCGATTAATATTTTGTAATACTTAATGAAATAGAAATGAAGGCAATTTTACCTTTCTTTTTTTTACATCTCACTTTTCTTACTTGACTAAGTCCGCGCGGTCTCAGTTTAGCTTCCGATTTAAAATATAAGTATGTAAACCGGCTGAGTTTGCGCTGCGACTTCAACAAAGCTATCCGCAAGAGAGAGATATTTTCCTGCGGTTTATACCGGAGTGCACGTCGACGATAAGCCGAGCGGCTAATAACTTAAACCGCAATTTTCCTTGATGAATTATTCAACGTTATCTGCTGGAAGAGCTGAATTGCCGCGGCTTGCTCATACATAAACCGTGACCGCTAAGCCGCGCGGCCACCTGTCGCAGTCGGCAGACATCCATAACATTGAAATATTAGATTGCGGCTAGGGCGAACTCTGAAACGAATTGCCCATTTGATTAAAGGAACAAGAATAGAGAAACAAGCTTCGGCTTCCGATAATACAGGCCGATATAGGCATATGGAAGCCGGGAATTTTTGTGACGACAGTTCGCTGATTAGCTAATATAATTAATACCATAAGTCGGCAGATCAAAGCCAGGAATTAAGTGCCAGACGCAGGTCGGGCGACTTCCTTTCCATATGAATAACAAACCGGCAATTGATATATTTGAGCCAAATATGATACTGAATAGCGGATAGGCGGACGTAAGTCGGCCGAGTTCCCAAATATATTAATGATAATCCGGCAGGTAGGAACAGGAAAGTTAAAAAACTTAAGCCGGAATATGAAACCGGGCGGCTTGTGTAATTAATTATACAACCTGCACGGGCCGCTTAATAAAGCCGCGAGATAGCGGATAGGCGCGTGTTGTCCTGCAAAAATAGGTGAAGACATGCACTTATGTGTCAATGTGGGCAGGTGCGTGCGGCATTGCTTTCCACACAAAGAACACATAAGCGGGATCGAAATTCATAAAATCCATGACCGATGTCAAGCGGGACAAGTACGCAACGTCTGCGACTGAAGTCAAGCAGGAAAAGTACGCAATGTCTGCGACGAAGGTCAAGCGGGACAAGTACGTAATGCCTGTCTGTGACTGAAGTCATGCGTGACGGGTACGCAATGTCTGCGACTGAAGGCCAAGCGGAAAAACCACTACACATCTGCGACTGAAGTCAAGCGGGATGTGTAGGGCTTAAGAATTCGAAAGGGGCTCTTGCCCCTACATGCATGCATATTGGCATAAAGAGTAAAGCTAAAAATAAGCTTCAAATGAAAAAGTAACATTTGCATGATGTTAAGGAAGTGACAAAGGATATATATCTGTAGTTTTATCATGCCTCATTAATACCGATTGTGAAGGAGATGTTATGTACTATTCTGAACATAAGCACTTTTATTTATAGAAAGAAAGAGGAATCACTGCTTGAATTATTGAGCAAGAAATGGAAGATTGCCTTAGAGAGTTACTAAATAACATATTCTTGCAGCTTTCCAGCTCTTACAAGTTGATTAGACAATTCCCTGAGAGCTATGCAATCTTCTGCTAGATGACCAATATCTTTATGATACTTGCAAAAAAGCTACTCGTGCCGATACTTGATTTTGGATTTCATACGCCGAGGCTTCTTGAACTCAGACATTCCCTGAATGATTATAAAAAGATCTTCCATAGGAATTTTGAACTTAACATACTTACCTGAACCTTTTTCATACTTTGGAGTTTTATCCTGGAGAATATAAGGAGACTTGCAATATTCAACTTGCAAAACATCTTTTGAGGAAATAGATTGTTGTTGACCATAAGTCCCTTGAGATTGTTTAGCCATTTGATTCAGAAACAAAACATAACCTTTATTTGCCTCTTCGCCTATTATGAATGTATTAACTATATCAATAAGATCTCCGTAGCTTTTGGGATATTTTGTGGTGAGCTTGAATTTCAATGGGCCTTCTTGGAGTGCATTTATGAAAGCATGCAAGTAATAGTCTTGATGGACGCTACAAATATCTAAAACCTCCTTTCGAAACCGATTAACAAAATCTGGATTAGACTCGTCAATTCCTTGCTTGATTCGGAAGAGAGCTCCAACGTCTCTTTTCCGCTTCCTGTAAATAATGAATCTAGAAATAAATTGACTTTGAAGATCCTTAAAGCTGGTTACTGATCGAGGTGGGAGGCTATAAAACCATTCTCTTGCAACATTGCCAAAAGACATAACAAAGAGTTTGCATTTTACTCCATTTGACACGTTTCTCAGTGAAACAGCTGATTCAAAAGCTTGCAAATGAGAAAACAGATCATCACAGCCAGAATACTCCGGGAGACGCGGTACTCTGAAGTCATCGGAGACAGTATCCCACTGAATTCGATTAATGAATGGAGAAGGGGCCTCTTCTTCTTCCTCACAAAGAGGTTCACTTGCAACAGATTCTAGGCCACGCTCAACACTGTTTGCAAAAACTTCTTTATGAGTGTCCACAAGCTCACTATCCAAATACGAGCAATCCTGCACTTCTGAGAGATCTGTAGTAACTGAGATGTTGCTGGATTTATTCTGACCCTTAGCAGGATTCATCTTGAAAAGAGGGAAATAGCTAAACTTTTTCAAGAGACCACAGAATAGCGGCGGCTTGACGGGCGGCTAGACGGTGCAACAAGCGGACAAGAAGACCGAGAAGAAAACCGAGCGGGTAGAACGCCAGGTTCTACAGCGCTGGAGGCGCGCTGAAAACCTTAGCCGGTGAAGTCGCGGCTTGCTCGACAGGCCGCCGAACTCTAGAGGATAGAGCGGTCTGGATCCCTAGATCGCTGACTTCATCGATTAGTCGAGATCTGAAGGTCGCGTGTTAACTGTTGATGCATGAAAACGGACAGGGAGTCGGGCACCACCAGCTAACGGTTCGAACACCGGGGAATAGGGGAGGAAAGGAGGAGACTGTCGACCAATCGGTTACTAGCGGTCGCGGCTAAAGGACCGGAAAAGGGGGCCGCTGGCAGCGGCAACAGCAGAGTTCGCCCGCCGCGGCTTAAATGCCACTCTTGCGGCGGGCTTTCCTTTACTTAAAATAAGAAACAGTTACAAGAAGTAAAAGAGGAAGCCGGCCGGACTACAAGCCGCAATACACTAGACTTGAGACCGCAGCTCTTAACAGGCGAGCTCCTGGATCCCAGTCAGCATGTCTTGGGGAGTGCACCCACCCCTTATTTATAGGCTCGGGGGCCTGCCCAAACGGGCAGGGCTAAAATTACCGGCTGCCCGGGGTACAGGAGAACCGGGCAGAGGTGAGGGGAAGCAAAAGAGAAAGAAATAAGAAAGGAGGGAAGTCGCGCGGCCTGGCGGATTCCTCCTGGCGAGCTGACGGCTGGGTCCTTGGGCCTTGTCGCTGAGTAGGGTCGGCGTTGGCAGCGGCCTGACATGGAGACCGGCCGGCTTGGGATGCTTGGCGGCTTGAGTAGGCAGGCCGCCCGGTCTGGAAAGCTGCGCGGGCAGGTCGCGGATTCCGGGCTTATCATCTACATCTCAATAGTTTAACCCTTATACTGAATGGATAATACCTCCTAGGAAATATCATCCTGAAGGCTATAAGAGTCAACCAGAGATGTCCTTTATTTCTGAATTCAAAGGTTATCAACCTAGGCCCAAGGTAAACTGGGTCAAAAATAAGTAAATTGCTTTATGTGCAGGTGAAGACCTATCCAACATCAAACCAGCAATGGTATCTATATAGTGGGTGCTCAAAGCACATGACAGAAAATAAGGACAATTTCACATCCTTTAAAGCCAAGCTTGGACCCAAAGTAATTTTTGGTGATTCAAACTTTGGAGTAACAAAAGGATATGGTGCAGTCCAGATTGGCTCAGTCATATTCAAGAAAGTAGTCTATGTGGAAGGACTAAAGCACAACTTAATCAGTATCAGTCAACTGTGTGATAAAGGCTATCAAGTGACTTTCAACAAATCCTCATGCAAGATCAAATCAGAGGACAACACCACTGTGTTGACAGGTAAAAGGAAAGGTAACATCTATTTAGTAGACTTTCTTTCAACTAAAGTAGACATATGCTTGTTCAACTCTATTTGTAGAGCCTAATGAATTATGGCATAAGAGATTAGGACATATAAACCTTAGAACCATTGCTAGGCTATCCAAGGATAACCTTGTTAGAGGACTACCTTCTGGCCCCTACAAGAAGGAAGGACTTTGCAGGGCTTGTCAAGTAGGCAAGCAAACCAAAAATAGCTTCAAGTCACTTAATAAGAGTGATTCGCCTAGGATTCTGTATCTGTTACACATGGATCTCTTTGGACCCATTACAGTACAAAGCTTAGGAGGGAAATCTTATACCTTAGTAGTTGTAGATGACTTCTCTAGATTCACATGGGTGTTCTTTTTGAGGAAGAAGTCTGTTTACTTTAAGTGTTTGACAGAGTTTCTCAAATGCATATAGATTGAGTTCAACACTCACATTGCCCTGATCAGAAGTGATCATGGGACAAAGTTTGATTCTCTTCTTATGCAAGATTTCTATCAAAGTGAAGGGATCAGGCATACTTTCTCACCTCCTAGAACTCCTCAACAAAATGGGGTAGCTGAAAGGAAAAATAGAACCCTTATTGAATCTGCTACTACATTTTTGTCAGATGCTCACCTTCCTCTATCCTTTTGGGCAGAGACAGTGAACACCTCCAACTATGCGTTGAATAGAAGTTTAATACATAAACTGAAGGGCAAGACTCCCTATGAATTACTCAAAGGGAAGAAACCTAAAGTAGATTATTTTAAAATCTTTGGTTGTATTTGTTACATTCACAATAATAATAAAAGATACATAGCAAAATTCCATGCTAAAGCTGATGAAGGAGTGTTTTTGAGATACTCCATGATCAGTAAAGCTTATAGGGTATATAATAAATCAACTCTCAAAATTGAAGAATCTGTTCATGTATCTTTTGATGAGACTAACATGTCATACAAGGAGAAAGAAATTTCTACTATAAGTTCTTTGTAGATTCCACCATTGTGTCAGTCTATGGATGGACTGAACCTTACCCAAGAGGTATCAAACCATCCCACTCCACAGGATGCTGAAGATAGTGATGAGGAAAGTCAAGAGGAAGTGGCTGAACTTACCCCAACAGCTAGTATAATTCCCCAAGAGGAATTAAATACTGAAGTTGTTGCTCAACCAACTCCACCAACTGATCTTGTCACAATTAGAGATCACGCCAGATCTCAAGTGATTGGAGACATCTCAGTAGGTGTACAAACAAGGCATCAACTCAACCAAGACTTGATGCATGCCTGTTTTCTCTCTCGAATTGAACCTCTCACCATACATAAGGCATAGCAAGATCCCCACTAGACCATTGCAATGTAAGAGGAACACAATCAGTTTGAGAGATGTAGAGTGTGGGATTTGGTTCCAAGACCCCATAACTACCCAGTTATTGGAACTAAATGGGTCTACAGGAACAAATTGGATGCTCAAGGCAACATAGTGAGAAATAAGGCTAGGCTTGTTGCTCAGGGCTACAGACAAGAGGAAGGAATAGACTATGACCAAACCTTTGCCCCTGTTGCAAGGTTAGAGGCCATTAGGATATTCCTTGCCTATGCAGCTTACAAGAGATTCAAGGTCTAACAGATGGATGTCAAAAGTGCATTTCTGAATGGAATACTTGAAGAAGAGGTTTATGTAGAACAACCTCCAGGTTTTATCTCTCCAACTCAACCCTCTTTTGTTTTTAAATTGCATAAAGCTTTCTATGGTTTAAAGCAAGCTCCAAGAGCTTGGTATGAGACCCTAGCAAGCTTTCTTTTAGAGCATGAATTTACAAGAGGAACCATAGATAAAACACTTTTCACTAGACATCATAAGGACCAAATTTTGTTAGTACAAATTTATGTGGATGACATTATTTTTGGGTCTACTGATCCCAAATTGTGCAAGAGGTTTACTGACCTCATGCATTCAAAATTTGAGATGAGTAGCATGGGTGAGCTTTCCTACTTCCTTGGTCTCCAAGTGAAGCAGCTCCCAGATGGTATCTTCCTCTCCCAAGCTAAGTATGCTAAAGAGATTATCAAAAAGTTTGGGATGGGTGATGCTTCAGGGATGGAAACCACTATGGCTACAAATGCTGTTGTGGATTCTGATGCTGCAGGGAAACCAGTGGATCAGAAAAATTATAGGGTAATTGTTGGATCCCTATTATACCTAACAGCTAGCAGACCTGATATAATGTTTGTCACATGCCTTTGTGCTAGGTTCCAAGTGAATCCTAAAGAATCTCACCTTATTTTCTTAAAACGAATTTTGAGATATATAAAGAGTTGCCTAGTCTAGGACTCTGGTATCCTGCAGAGTCAGAGTTTGAGTTAACTGGATACTTAGATGCTGACTATGCTGGATGTAGAGTGGGCAGGAAAAGTACCTCTGGAACATGTCAGTTCCTTGGTATGAGACTTGTCTCCTGGTTTTGTAAAAAATAGACATCTGTGTCTACATCAACTACAGAAGTAGAATACATGGCTGCTGGTAGTTGCTGTTCACAAATGCTATGGATACAAAACCAACTCTCAGATTATGGAGTCAACTTAAATAATTCAACTTTATTTTGTGATAATACTAGTGCTATTGCTATAACACAAAATCAAGTTCACCATTCTAGGACAAAACATATTAAAATAAGACATCATTTCATTAGAGATAATGTGGACAAAAAGAAAATTAACTTGATCCATATTCCTACTGATCTACAGAGAGCAGACATTTTCACCAAACCATTGGATGAGAAAACCCATATGTTCTTTATAAATCAACTGGGAATGATTGATGGAGACGAGTTAACCTAGTTTCTGTCTGCATTCGATGAATTTTCCAGAGTTCGTCAAACGGAGTTCGACGAATTAGGGAAAGTTTGAGAGATTCTCGTCGAAGGGAGATCGACGAATTCTCTGTGTGAGGAAATAATTTTCGTCGATCAGAGATCGATGAACATTGCTTCAGAAAGACATTTCATCGAACGGAGTTCGACGAACTGTTTTCGATTCTTTTGGATAAGATCGACGAATTATCTGTCTATAATTTATTTCGTCGAGCTCAGTTCGAAGAATTTTTCTTTTTTGTGGACCGGAGTTTGTCGATTCATATTCTGAAAATCTTATATCTAGGTTTTCTTCGACCTCCATCCCGTGCTTCCAGGTCCTTTACTCTTGATCACCGTTTCTCTCTGTGTTTTTCTCGCAGGACATCAATGGAGATTCCCTCAGGTGCTTTGGTTGCAATGAAGTTTGACACTTGGTTCGACATGGACTTTGAGTCGTTTCAACATTCTGACCCCATCTTTCTTTACATCCTGGAACTACTGGATGAACTCAGTTTAAAGGATTTCATGACCAGTCGCATTAAACTTCATGGAACGGAAATACGAGAATGGGTATATACATCTACAGTTTCTGAAGAAGATATTTTGACCGGCAATATAGGGAACACTGTTGTTTCCCTCTCTCCCGCAGTTCTCACTGAAATATTTGGATTAGTGAACGGAGAAGACAATCTGGAAAAGGATTCTGAGGAGTTCAGTGATATGCTGAAACTCATGGGTTTCTCTGGTAACAACCCTAATAAGTTGTTGAAAAAGCAATTATCCGCCGTTTACCAATTTCTGGCAGATATTACGGGAAAGATTATGATGGACAAGCACTCTGGTAATGACTATATTACCCGTCACCAATTTCTCATAATGTATGAAGTAGTGAATAAGCGACAGGTTGATTGGAGTAAGGTGTTCTTTGAATTGATCAAGAAGAAGAACAACAAGAAGGAAGTCTGCTTTGGCAGAATATTGGGAATATTTCTCAAGGAGAAGGCTGCTGAATGTATGGTCTCCCAGACCACCTCCATAAACGCCAACAAGCGCCTCACTTGCGCTCTATTTGGCCGGTGGGAGAGGACTATCTCCAAGCCCTCAAAGGCTTCTTCCTCTACCCTCCAAACTTCTGAGAGTACAAGGGCTGTAATTGCCACTCCCCACCCTGTTGAAGAGGTTCCTCCATCTCAACCATCTCTTCCAGCACCTCTTCCTCCACACAAGCCTCCTCATGTACCTACCCCTCCTTCATCTCCACCACTTGACCTTACAAACATTCCATCTTCGCCTCCATCTTCCCCTCTGCAAGTTAATCAACAACCCACTCCTCCAGATTCCCCTCATTAGACAATACTTCCTACACCTCCACAGTCTCCTCTTCCCCCACACTTATCCACCATTCCATCTTACATTATACCATCAGATACAATCATGCAAGATTCCCCCACTCCATCTGTTATTCCTCTTCCCATTCCATCCCCTTCCCCTTCCCCATTTGATCCATCCACCCTCATTTCTTTACTCACCCCTCTCATAAAATCTTTGATCCAAGAGGCAATTACACCTCTTGTGACCTCCATTAATTCCTTATCTTCCCAGCTCTCTCTTCTATCTGCTGTGCCCTCTTCATCTAGGGGCCTGACTCCAGGTATTCCTGAACCCAGGCAGGGGGAGATGCTCTGTGATGAAGTTGCAACAGATGTAGATACAGCTGCAGCAGCAGCAATCACAGCAGTTCCCTCTCCAGCAGAATCAGATTCAGATGAGGATACAATAATCTTGACTGACATTGATGCTGAGATGTTTGAGTTAATTCAATTCATGGATACTGACATTGATTTGGATTAGTCAGTGGCTCAAATAACTCCTGTTGGTGATTTATATTTAAATCCCACAGTGAATTTATCAGTTTTGCTGAGTAATTTTGATACTGTATATAAACAATCTCTTCCAGCTGATTTTACTAAGCCATATTTGGCTATGGTACCATATACCTCTCCAGCTAGTCCAGCAATTGCCAAGCAACTCTGTTACAATTTTGCTCTCTCTGCATCTAGCTCCAAAGTCATTCCAGAAGCTACATCAGTGCCAGTTTCAGCACCAGACTTTATTATGGATGACTCTCCAATGCCTACTCTAGATGAGCTTATTCAGGCTGACATTGAAGAAGAGAATAAGGCAGTAGCTGATAGCTCTGTCTCTTTTGTTTCTGATTCTTGTACAGTTATTTCTTCTCTTGTTGTTGATACCCCTTTTCCTGAACCTTCTACCTCTCCTCCAGCAAAGGCTGTTGTTTCTGATAAAGCTTTAAAAGCTTTGGATGCTCTTTATGACATCCCTCAAGGTTCTGAGTTAGAAGAAGATGATGATGGTGATTCTGATGAAGATGCAGGCAGTAAGAAAAAGAGACTGTTGGCAAAGAAGAGAAAGGCTGCTCCTCCTCCAGCTCCCAAGCCAAATCCTAATGCAGACACTCCCTATTATATTCTGCACAAGGTGACTCCATATAAGGGAATACCAGTATGGATGTGGCTCTCCAAAAACTAGCAGAAAGATAGAAAGAGAAGCAGGAGATACTCCCCTCCTCCAGTGCACAGATACAGGAAGGATCCTCCTCCTCCTCCAGTAGCTGGTGCCAGTGGCTCAAGCTCCCAGAGATCTGCCCCAATGCAAACTTATCAGAGACAGTCAGGGAGATCTTCTGGAAGCAGCCAGCAGAGGACATCCTCCTCAGGTAGTCAATAGCATAAGTAGCAGCAGCAACAAAGTCCTGAAGTACAAAAAGCTAAAAGCCCAAAGAAGCCAGACTCCCCTCCAATTCCTTTTGAAGATCCAGAGACTGCTAATACTGCAAGAATGGCTAGGTACCAAGAGCTGATTGGTCTATCTTTGATAAATAAAGCCAAAGTAGAAGGAAAAGATATCTCTGGTCTTTCAACCATGTCAAAGTATAGAAAGTAAGAGCTGAAAAGATTTGACAAAGGTAGTAAATTGTTTAATGTTGATGACTATATGAAACTTCACCCAAAAGCAGTTGTCCCCAGAGCAACATCATTAAAAATTATTGGGGCAGCTGATATGACCATGACAGTGGCTCAAGCTCAAGATCCTAATAGAGAAATCATTTTCAAGAAGCCAGGAGAAAAGAAAGCAGAAGATAAACCTCAGCAGAAGAAGCCAAAGAAGTAATTTTTCTTATTACTTCATTTTCTGTCTGTTTTTGTTTTTAAACTATGCTATCTGTAACAAAGCTGTGTATATATATCTGTTGCATGTGTTATAATTCTCTGCCAGATATATTTCTTTTCTTTCTTTGTTGTTCTGTTTTGAGTCTCTGTTAGTGACCTCACCCAAATAGGGGGAGATTGTTGGATCCCTAGTTGATTTGGGCTAGGTTCACTGACTTAGGTTGTGACCCATCATGTATAGCCAGGGTCATTTTGTGTCCTAGAGTTTAGGTTTAGTCCTTAGGCTCAACTCTAGATGGACAAGCTTTCAACAAGACCCTCAGAGACTCCAGACTCACAAGTTTTTCAAGGCTATGTAAAGTAAGTCCGACATTCGTCGAACTCAGCTCGACGAAAGGAGTTCTGCGCTCGTCGATTGTGAGACAATTGTTTGTGCTGAGCTCGACGATCTATGTTTTCTGTTCGACGAATACTCAGTTTCTACATCAAGCCAAAGTCAGGAGGACTTCAAATTTTTCTAAGTCCAGCTTCATGCTTCGGTCGACGAATTATTTTCTTAGCTCGACGAACTTGGAGCTCAAGTTCCCAGCTTCTCAGGTCGACGAATGCTATTCTCTACTCGATAATTTCTGGACTCAGAGAATCTGTGTCGACACTTAGGGTTTGTGTCGACACCAGACGGTTTGTGTCGACACCAGGATTTCAGTCGACACCAGCTTATGTCGACACCAGGATTTAAGTCGACACCAGCTTATGTCGACACCAGGATTTCAGTCGACACCAGCTTATGTCGACACCAGAGGATTTGTGTCGACACCAAGATCAATCTGTCGACACCAATTTATGTCGACACAGCATTTCAGCAGATGCAGAGTATTTTGTCTAAGTCCAGAACTTTTCTCAGGTCGACGATTTTGATTCTCAGCTCGACGAATGAAGACTGTCTATCAGATGAATGAAGATTGTCTGGTCGACGAACTCTATCAAGCTCAGCTCGACGAACTCAAGCTCAGCTCGACGAACACAAGTTCAGCTCGACGAATTGTGTTCTTTGTTCGACGAATCCAGATTAGTTTTCTTCAAGGTTCTCGTCCCGTTTCTTGGCTCTGATTCCTGAACATTTAAATCCAGATCTTCTCGGAATGTTACGGTTAGAACGTGCATTGACTATGGACGATTACATGCCATTTTTCCATGGGACAGTTAGGAAAGTCATTAATTGATGATTCTTTCCAAGGCCGACTGTAATTACTGCTCGGCATTCAAAAGTTTGAATATTCCTCAGTCAGACACAGGAGACACACAGATACACAAAAAAAACTAGAGACACAGTAAGAAAACAGAATCAAGCAGAGTTCAAGAATCACAGTATAGAAAAACAATTTGACAGACACTCTGAAGCTGCAGAAGAACAAAACATTCTCAAATCTGAAGTTCTTGACTGCAATCAGCCTTGACCAGAGAACTTTTGAAGAAGAAGAAGAACAACCAAATTCAATCTAGAGTCTTCTTCTTTCTATTCTCAGGACAACTTCACAGGACAATAGAACTTTATCAGTCAAAAGAAGTTCCTGAAGCAGTTCTGGTACAGGCATTCTAGGTCATTGAAGGCCTATAACCCAGAAGCAGTGCTCCAGCATTCCTGACCAATTCAAGATCTCAGGGGGAGCAAGATCTGCTACATCAATCCACAAGTCTTCTCTCTGACTGTTGACAGATAAGACACTATCACCCTCTCTCTAATTCCTGTACAGGGTTTTAAATCCCTTCAAAATTATTATGGTTGCAAGTCTCCTTCCAAAAGACTTGAGGGTTTGGTTTTTGGGGACCTAATCAAAACCCATTGGTGCCCAGGACACCTGATCAACTCATCCTGCAGTGGATTCCTACCTAGGGTGGCAGAAGAGTGGATGTACCCAGATTGATTGGGGAACCACTATAACTCCTTGTGTCATCTGGTTGCTTATTTTCTTTTGTTTTCTGGCTGTGGTCTGTGATTGCTCTGTGTTTAGTTAGTTGCTGTGTTTACTTTATATTATTTGCTTCCCTGTTCACTTAGGCATACAACAATAGTTGTGAAAAGTTTTTAGAAACAAATAGTTTACTCTTAATCGACAGGACCATTTTATAAGAGTTGACTGTTTGCCTCCCTAAAATCTAATAAATCATAAAAAAATATTTAGGTGACCTGACCATCTCACATACAATATTGTATTTTTTATTTATTTTGGATTTAGGGACTACTCCTTTTTCTATTTTCTTTTTTTTGAGGTCAATGTGTTGTTGATTCTTGCATTGGTCCACTTCAGCATACTTGAAGACTGGTAGTAAACTTTGACCCGTCATGAATTTTAAAGCTTCTAGTGTGTTCGCCATCTTTGTGAAGTAAACTTACTATTTCTTGCCCCCCCTTGCTATAGCAAAAGTTGGAGGAATATGATTGCCAGTTTAATGCCTTTCTCTATATTGTCACTGCATTATTGTTATTACCAGGGGTATATATATATATATATTGTTCCATCTCTCCTATTTTTAGGATGGAGAGTCGGGGTGGAGTAGCTTGCATCGGTCACTCCATTTTGGTCATTTTTCTGCTGTAAGTCTTCTTATTTAGTTTCAGTGCCGTACACCCGTTGGCACCCTGCGCGGGGGCTCGCGGTGTTCGTTGGTGCATCCCTAACAGTAGAGGACTCTAAGTGTCGTACACCTGTTGGCCTTCTCTCTAGCCTCTTTCTCAAGTTGTTGGCAATAATCTTGATTCAATTGCAACTGAAGTATATAGTTGGGGTAGTGGGACAAATTATAAGTTTGGAGACACTTGCGCTACCCCGAGCCTGACTCCGCCCCAGGTAGACCCACTGCGCTGACTCTCATTAGCTGGCAGGTCTGAAGGCTCGCCTGTGGGGGAAAGGGTTGGTTCTTGGAGACTTTTGCACTACCCCAAGCCTGGCTCGGCCCCAGGTAGACCCGCTGCATAGGCTCTCATTAGCTGGAAGGTCCAAAGGCTCGCGTGTGGGGGTAAGGGACCCCGAGCGCTGCTCGGCCCCAGGTAGACCCGCGGCGCAGGCTCTCATTAGCTGGCAGGTCCGAAAGCTCGCCTGTGGGGGAAAGGAATGGTTCTTGGAGACTTGGTTCTTGGAAACGTTTGCGTTACCCCGAGCCTGGCTCGGCCCCATATAGACGCGATGCGCAGGCTCTCATTAGCTGGTATGTCCGAAGGCTCGCTTGTGGGGGTAAGGGACCCCGAGCACTGCTCGGCCCCAGGTAAACCCGCTGCGCAGGCTCTCATTAGTTGGTCGGTCCGAAGGCTCGCCTGTGGGGGAAAGGATTGGTTCTTCGAGACTTGGTTCTTTGTTCTTGGATAGTTTTGCACTACCCCGTGACTGGATCAGCACTAGGTAGACCCACTGTGTAGGCTCTCATTAGCTGGCAGGTCTGAAGGCTCGCCTGTGGGGGTAAGGGACCCCGAGCGCTGCTCGGCCCCAGGTACACCCGCTACGCAGTCTCTCATTAGCTAGCAGGTCCGAAAGCTCGCCCGTGGGGGAAAGGATTGGTTCTTGGAGACTTGGATCTTAGTTCTTGGAGACTTTTGCACTACCCCGAGCCTGGCTCGGCCCTAGGTAGACCCGTTGCGCAGGCTCTCATTAGCTGGGAGGTCCGAAGGCTCGCCTGTGGGGGTAAGGGACCCCGAGCGCTGCTCGACCATAGGTAGACCCGCTGCGCAGGCTCTCATTAGCTGACAGGTCCGAAGGCTCGCCTGTGGGGGAAAGGATTGGTTCTTGGAGACTTGGTTCTTGTTTCTTGAAGACTTTTGCACCACCCCGAGCCTGGCTCAGTTCCCTATAGACCCGCTGCTCAGGCTCTCATTAGCTGGGCAGGGTGGTAGGCACACCTGGGGGAAAAGGACTTGGACTTGGAAATGGTCTTGAAAAGGGTTTGGAATAAATGTATACTTATAACAGATGGAGGTTTATTATGTATTGAAATATTAAAAAGTACAATAGGCAAAAAACATGACTCGACCAAAAGTAATTCTCGATATAATATGATATACGACTCAGACTACACAACGATAACAGTTAGCTACCATAAGATGTACCGGTTAAGCCTATCAGACCCGTTTTGGTTTTATTTATCTTAATAGTGTTAGCTAATGATTTTAAACATCTTATCATATACAGGCAATCTTTGAAAAACATACTGATTATAGCTACATCTAATGTTTTTATTCCTGCTGCTACTTGAGGGTTCTTATAAGCTCGTATATCTGGATTGGGGAATAATGTTTTAAACATCTCACTTTCTAGATTTTCAGCAGTGCTAGATTCACCTATTATTATCTTTGGTAAAGATATTTCCTATTCCTCCTCATCATCACCTATTGTCTCAACATCATTTATAAAATTATGAATGCGCAGTGACCAATATTTTGCAGATCTTGTTTCTTTCAAGGTTGATTTTGCTAATACATAAAATATTTTGGAGGTAACAAAGTAATTGTGTTTATACAAAGCACGCCCATCTGAAATAGTATCCTCTTGCATTTTAAAACATGTACGGCCATCGATTTCCACATCAATCGATAATTTGGTTTGATTTTTAATGAATAGATTGGATTTTACAACATATTCATGATGGTCAGTTGATTCTGATTTAAGCCTTGGTGTGGAGCTCGCTCTATCTCCAAGTGAGGGATTCTCTCTCAAAAAAATTTGGGTCGACTCCCACTCGTCAGGTACTTGGGGTTGGACATTTCTTTCCGAGCTTGTGCCAACCTCAAAAAGAGCGGGGATTGTGTACAAACCCATACCCGGCCAAGTGGGACCCTCCACAGATAGTGTGGTAGGGATATGTTATGAGCAACGATTTGGTGCAACCTCGTTCAAGGACGTGTGAGTGCCCGTGCATGTGTGCGGAGACTTTATATGTAAGCACTCTAAGTTAATTATGCTTATATACATGTATGAATATATATTTATTATGTATAAATATATGATAATATCATAATATGTGTATATATTTATTATATATATGTATTTATATGTAAAAGGATGAGGAGGAGAGGGGCAAAAGGGGAAGAAATATAAATATGTATAGGGCTAACCCTAAAGAAAAAAGGGAAGCCGCATTTCTCACCCCCCCCCCATTTTTTCCTGATCCCTCTCTATCTCACTCACCCGATCGGTAAAAGGGGGAGGAAGAAAAGCAGTCGCAGGTCTACCTCTCCCACTCTATCGATCGGCAAAAGGGGGAAGAAGAAAAGTTGTTCTCGTGGAGCAAGGCCGACCATGATCTCCTTCCCCGTCGCCGCCTGGAGCAAGGCCGTCGGGATCTCCTTCACCGTCCCCTCCTGGAGCAAGACCGGCCGGGCTTTAATCTCCCGTCGCCGCCCAGAACTAGTTCTGCCAAGAGCTTCTCCCCCGACAACGTCTTCAGCAGGTACAGTCAGAGCCACCTTCTAATCAGGTGGGATGGTCAGCCACTAGATGTGGAACGGGAAAAGCTATTGCTGGAGCATGAGGAATAGCCTTGGTGCTCAGGTTTGGCCGACCAAGAGGAGGGGAGATCTTGAGTGCTCTTCTTGGAGCTCGAACTGTTGCGTCATTAATGTGTGGACAGCAGCAACGCTCCCTAGACTCCCCAAGCCTCTTGCGAGATGTTCGATTGAGGCTCCGCCAAACACGCATCAAGGGTAACGAAGTTTCTTCTTAGACTGGTGAAGCCCTCAATTAACATATTTGCATGGAAGCCCCTCTTTACCAACGGGTGGGGGAAGGGAGTTATCCAACGGGGCGATGTGTACATCCCCACAATTAATTGCATTTAGTATCCTGAAGCGTGAATACGTATTTAGGCATGTTGTGTGAAGCTCATCCGGATGTGTGAGCCGGATTGGTGATGTTCTGGGGTTCCCGGAGAAGACTCTGTGGAAGTTCTATATTATCCGTTTGCAGGGAATAAGCACCATAGCCCCGAAAAAGGGGTGAACGCAATGTAATTGGTCTGCTTTTAGTCAACCAATGTTTAGCTTGCCGCCGCTTGTCGAGACGTCGGCGTACAGTTGCTGCAGTACCATGCGGGGAATAGCAGGCATAAGCCCAAGTTTGTGTCGGCCCTCAAAGGCCTATTTTGCTTATGTTGTCAGCCTCCGTGCCAAAGTATGATGTTTATTTTCCTGTAATTTAGAATGCTCGTGATGCCTTGTGCAGTCCCTAGAAGGCCTATATTACATTATTGCGGCCCAATTGGGGTTGTGTAAGGTAGAGCTGTTCGGCGGCATTACGCCATTGGTGTAACACTCTAAAACCCAGGATTCGGTTCAAGTTGGGTGACACGGCATGGGACACAGGCGTGTCCCAGGGCGTGTCCTGCTTTATCTGGCTGAGTAGTGTAACACCTCCCCTGTAATGACCGTATAATATGGGTCTGGCCGGGGCCCCACAACATACATACGTCACAACTTCAGTATTATAAGATGATATAACTACCCGATCTCAAAACTCATAACCACAGCACAGCGGAAAAGAAAATAGACTAGAAGTTATCCACAACATATAAGAGTATCGAAGCGGCCTTAAGGCCTTATAACAAAAGTGAGTCCAAAGCTCAAATAATAACACCAGTCATAAATGTGCATAAG
This sequence comes from Platanthera guangdongensis, assembly GCA_039583875.1. NCBI lineage: Eukaryota > Viridiplantae > Streptophyta > Magnoliopsida > Asparagales > Orchidaceae > Platanthera > Platanthera guangdongensis. Next base: position 69,205,693 of record CM077166.1, on the reverse strand, counting down.
CACTCCTAGAATACCTCAGTATGCAAGCCGAAAAACATGAGCATCAAGCATACAATGTCATAAAATTAGAGCTACAGCAAAACGGTAACACTTCATGAGGCTTAGGCCCTTTTGGCCGGCGAGCTAGCTCCTGCTTGTGATCCTTGCCCTGTAAAAATTTGATTGTAACGTGGGTCAGCAAAGGCTAACCTCAAACTGTGTAACAAACACATCTCCTCCCAGCCGCCCCTAACGGACCCCGGGGAACCCCTCCAACCTGCAAGTCAGCACTTTGTATACAATATATATATAAACAAGTAATGCACTAAGAACAGGCTTGGATGTCTCAAACAACATACATGTTCTCTATTATTGAGCATATAATGAAAGGACCTACTTATGCAGCATGTATGCAAAAACCTAGGCTTCACCCAAGGCACCTTATCACGTATGCATCTAGCACATCATCACATCATATGCGTACTCATCATTTCCCCATTGGCATAAAGCCGCAAACAAAGGGGGTTACCAACATTCCCCCAAAGGCATACAAGCCGCCACACAGAACTCTTGTCAAGGCCCCACCCGCTCAAGGTCTTAGACCCGGGCTTGCCTGCAAGCTCTGACTTCTCTTGTCTGGATTCCAACAAACACACTGACCGATTCTAAGAAGCCTTGCTGGACCCCACCCGCTCATGTCCTCATTGCCCGGGCTTGCCCCATGCTTGGCATTCTCGTCAGTCTCATAGAAGGGGACTAGTCTCGCCGGGACATTATCCACACATGACGTGCACGTCACGGGATAGCCAACCGACCACGGAGACACAACCACTCCTTGGCACATCACAATCCAAGACAATTCCACCCTAGTCCCTCATTCGTACTGCAATGTTCCCGCGCACCAAGGAAACCATCTACCAGCAATGCGGAGCTAACCTTGTTCACCAAGGAAACCATCTACCGCCATTGAGGAGATAAACTTGTCCGGTTCCGACTACACGTACTCACTCGAGAAAAGGGGGAAAACATCACAAACATCTCAAACGACATCTTGCCGCAACGGGTCTCTACGAATCCTTAAAGCTCATATGCAACATCACCGAGTCGCACTAACGGTCGCGACTACGGCTTCACCCACCATGCCTAATACACTAACGGAGCGGATCTCTAATGCAAAACATGCCGGGGACGGACTCAATCGACCCGGAGGTTCCTCTTGAACCTTGGCGACCCAAACCCCTCTCATTTGAGAGTTTGGTGCCCAAAAACTAGAAAGTAAAAGATGCTAAACATGTATCCTAAAACCAAGAGGAGAAATGTCGTTACCTTCTGACCCCTCTTCCTAGCCATGGAAACTTAGCCGGATGAAAACCTTCGCAACGACCTTGCCTCCCTGGATCCGGACTCGGCTCGCGATTTGGAGCACCGAAGCCTCTCCAACAGCTGGATCTCTCCTTCATCTTCTTCCTTGCTCTCCCTTCTCTCTAGATCTTAGAAAGAGAGTGTTTGAAGAATAATGAGGGTTTCTAAACCCTATTCCTAGACTTAACTCAGCAAGGGTAACCCTAGACCATCAGATCCCAAAAGAAGTGAAAGAACGGCCACGATCCGAACTGAAAATCAAAACACCAGGGCCAAACACAGCTTGTGACATGCCCGTGTCCAAGGCCGTGTCCCCCAATCGATGCCAAAACCGTCGCACCCAAACCAGGACACGGGTCCATGACACGCCCGTGTCACATTTGACACGGCTGTGTCCAACCTGAACACACCTGGGCTTTAGGCCGTGTCCAACCCCTTACACGTCCCAGCCACAACCCGAGAAGGACACGGCCAGGGACACGCCCGTGTCTTAGGCCGTGTTCGAAGTCTCGACGATCGTCGACTGCCTCTTCGTCGACTTCGCAGAAATTCGTCGAGCATGCTTGACACGGCCGTGGACACGCCCGTGTCCTAGGCCGTGTTCCCTGCATTTGTCGACACAACTGTGTCGACACCTCTATGTCAACACATCTGTATCGACACCTCCCCTGTATCGACATAACTGTGTCGACACCTCTGTGTCGACACGACTGTGTCGACACCTCCTCTGTGTCGACACAACTATGTCGACACCTCTGTGTCGACACCATTGTGTCGACACCTCCCTTGTGTCGATACTCGAGGGAACATGCCTGCGACACGGGCTCCGACATGGGCGTGTCGGAGGGCTTGTCCCCCACTAGTCGACGAACTGAGGGAAAATTATCGACTTCCCAGGCTCTCGACAAACTCGGTACGACACGACCATGGACAAGTCCGTGTCCTAGGCCGTGTGACCCCCACCAAGACCAAAACTTGGCTCTCGACGCTGCTCGTGCTTCTTTCGAATTTTGGGGCGTTACAACTCTCTCCCCCTTAAAAGAATTTCATCCCGAAATTACCAAAAAGCAAAAAAAAAGGACACAAAATTTAAATGATACATGAATGGAAAAACTCTGGATACTCCTAAAGCATGGTTTTTTCTCGCTCCCAAGAGAGCTCCTCACGGCAGCTGTTGTCCCATCGGACTTTTACGAGTTTGACCTCTTTGTTCTGTAACTGCCGAATTCCTGAATTGTCTATAGCAATTGGACGGACTCGCATCCTCAAGTCTTCCTCTATCGGCACCGATGCCCATTCGATCACCACACTAGCCTCTACCAAGGCTTTTCTCAAGACAAAGATATGGAAGACGTCATGCAATCCACTCAACTCTGCGGACAACGCCAACCGGTACGCTGCTTCTCCCACCCGCTCAACAACTTCAAAAGGTCCCAAAAACCTTGGACTCAACTTCTTGAGTCGGCGAATCCATGATACCCCTTTGAACGGCTTGATCTTTAAATAGACCGAATCACCTACCGCAAACTCCAACTTCCGGTGGCGAGCATTAAAATATTTTGCTTGCCGATATTGAGCCACTTTCACGCGCTCTTGAATGGTCCGTACCAACTCACAATCATCAACTACCACCTCTTTTCCCAATAGTTTGGTGTCTCCCGCCTCTGTCCATGACATCGGTGTTCGACACTTTCACGCGCTCCCATACAAAGCTTCGTATGGCGCCATCTTTATACTTGCTTGGTAACTATTGTTATACGCGAACTCCACCATGCAGAGGTGCTCCTCCCATTTCTTGCCGAAGTCAAGAACACACATCCTCAGCATATCCTCCATAGTACGGTACATCCTTTCGGTTTGCCCGTCAGTTTGAGGATGAAAAGCTGTACTGAACTTTAGTTTCGTGCCCAGACTCTTCTGAACCAACCTCCAGTCCTTGGACGTGAAACGTCCGTCACGATCGCTAACTACACTTTTAGGAATCCCATGCAGTCGCATAATGTTGCGACATATAACTCCACCAGCTTCTCCACGCTATCTCCTTCCGGTTTGGGTTGAAGTGAGCCACTTTGGGATAAGCGATCCACAATCACCCAAATCGCGTCGTTACCCTGCTGTGATCTAGGTAACTCATGCACAAAATCCATGGAGATGTCATCAAATTTCCACTCGGGGATTGGAAGAGGCTTCAGGAACCCGCCCGGCTTCTGACACTCGTCCTTCACCAAGGCATAAGTTTGACATTGATTCAAGTACAAAGCTACGTCCCGCTTCAGTCCAGGCCACCAAAAGGATCTCTTCATATCCAAGTACATCTTTGCACTGCCCGGATGAATGGAGTACTTTGTGAAGTGAGCCTCAAACATCAACTCCTCAAGGAGCTTGCCGAACTACAGTACACAAATCCTTTCGTCCTTCCTCGGAATCCCGTCAATCATCTCCCAGGCGCTGCTCTCGCCTTTTTGAGCTTCCTCCACAAATGGCTGAAACTTCACATCCAAACGGGTCGCTGCCCAAATACGATCGGACACGTCGTTCTGCATTTCAATCCAGTTTAGCCGAGCTACACTAAACTCGCCCCTTGCTACACACTCCATGCCAAGGTACTCCCAGTCCCGCACCAACCGCTCATTATGAGCTTCTAACCAACTCCATTGCCCAGAGTATTTTCTACTCAATGCATCGGCCACAACATTGTCCTTGTCTGGCGTATACTGAATCACCACCTCATAGTCTCCAAGGAACTCGACCCACCTGCGCTACCGCATATTCAAGTCCTTCTGATCTAAGAGATAATTCAGGCTTTTATGATCCGTGAAGATCTCCACCTTCGCACCATAGACATAGTGTCGCCATATTTTCAATACGAAAATTACCACCGCCAACTCCAAGTCATGGACGGGGTAATTCCTCTCATGAGGCTTTAGCTGCCTAGACCCAAAAGCTATCACCCTTCCATGTCGCACCATAGACATAGTGTTGCCACTGAGGAGCTAACCTTGTCCGGTTCCGACTACACGTACTCACTCGAGAAAAGGGGGAAAACATCACAAACATCTCAAACGGCATCTTGCCGCAACGGATCTCTACAAATCCTTAAAGCTCGTATGCAACATCACCGAGTCGGACTAACAGTTGCGACTACGGCTTCACCCACCATGCATAATCCACTAACGGAGAGGATCTCTAATGCAAAAACATGTCGGAGACGGACTCAATCGACCCAGAGGTTCCTCTTGAACCTTGGCGACCCAAACCCCTCTCATTTGAGAGTTTGGTGCCCAAAAACTAGAAAGTAAAAGATGCTAAACATGCATCCTAAAACCAAGAGGACAAATGTCGTTACCTTCCGACCCCTCTTCCTAGCAATGGAAACATAGCCGGATGAAAACCTTCGCAACGACCTTACCTCCCCGGATCCGGACTCGGCTCATGATTTGGAGCAACGAAGCCTCTCCAACAGTCGGATCTCTCCTTCACCTTCTTACTTGCTATTCCTTCTCTTTAGATCTTAGAAAGAGAGTGTTTGAAGAAGAATGAGGGTTTCTAAACTGATGGTTAAAACTCCAAAATTATTTACGGTCACGCGGTGACCCGGCGGTTTTATTTGAGAAAAAGGCGGAAGTGATTTTATTTAAGAAAACGGGGCGCGCGTATTTATTTATTTATTTTGGATATAAAAAAGGTGTGATCGAGTTTTAACGAAAGGAGGCAAGTGCACCTATCGTGAGTAGTACAGGATATTCCGGGTGGAATATCGAGGTCGTATTGTTCTCGGGTCCGGTTCGATTATTTCTACTCTTCCCTGGAGGGGACTATTATTTTACCGATAATACTTGTCGGGTATTTATATATAATAAAAAGCAGAAAATGGCAGAAAGAAAAAGAAAGCATAAAAGAAAGCAAGAAGGTGGTGCCGATGAAGAGCTTAGCTCGATGGCACCGAGAAAACAATTGAACTAAAATAGACTTTAAATAAAAAGAGCTCCTAAATTTCTAATTAATTAAGGCGGAGACTTGGCCGTGGAGGTTCCACTAAAATGAGCTCACCTAGCTATAGGGCTATCGCTCACCTGAATGCTAAGACTATTCGACCGGGCTCTCGTCCGACGAAGGATTCCTCTTAACGCCCGCATTACGCTAAGAACCCCGCTATTGGGTGGGGAACCCAATCCGGGAGAGTTGGCGCGCCTCCTCTCTCGAGGGTTAGTGCGGAACTCTCTTTGCCAAGGGGTGATCTGTCCATACGCATGGCCTCTTGGCGAGCGTATGGAAAACGGAAATAGGGCCCACACATCGATATGTGGTCCTACGCGTCGTTAACCCCGGGCAAACCTTAAGTACTTTTAATTAATTAGAAAAATAAGACCTTTAGTTATTTTAAGCTATTTTATCTGTCCCAATGCTCTTCGATGCCGAGGGCTAAGAACGGTTAGCCACTCATCGGAATGGGGACGGCTTGCGAGGAAAGCAATAAAGAAAGCAGGAAAGAAAGCAGTAAATGAAAGTAGGAAAATAAAGCTGTAAATTGCAAGTCCTACCCAAACGAGTAGGACTGAAGAAAGCAGAAAATTGCAAGTCCTACCCAAACGAGTAGGACTGAAGAAAGCAGTAAATTGCGAGTCCCGGCGCAAATGCGTGGGCGGGAGAAAGAAAGCAGTAAAACGCACACACGCAAGTCCTACTCAAATGAGTAGGAGAAAATAAATACGGGTCCTACTCAAACGAGTAGGACAAAATAAATGCAACGCACGCACACTCTCTCTCGACATAAATGAAAACGCACACACTCTTCAGGAAAGTAAAATCCAGCCATTAAACTCAAGTGAGTAGGCGAAAAAAAAAGGAAAATTACAAACTCACGCACTCTACAGAAAATAAAATAAGCGAGCGCCATTTAACTCTTAACGAGTAGGCGGAAATAAATGCGCAAGTACAAAAAAATGTAAAAATACTAAGTTACCGAAAAATTATAACAACTGCATTTCTACCGCTAGGATGCGGTAGAAATGCATAAAAAGTGAAAATAAAAATTAAACGGGAAGAAAGTTTTGCAAATAAACGCAAAAATGCAAGTGCTCGAAAAATCAAAACGAATACATTTCTACCGCTAGAATGCGGTAGAAATGCATAAAAAGAGAACGAAAAAATTAAATAAGGAAAAAGTTAAAATGAAAAACTAAGTGCGCGAAAAATTAAAACGACTATATTATCATTCCTATAACTCCGTAAAAACGCTAAAAAAATGAAAATAGAACGAAAAGAACGAAAAAGTTTTACAATCAAAACACGAAAATCTAAGTTAGAAAAAAAAATTAAAATCACTTTGAAAACATTTTTACGGATCTATAGGAATGCAAATAAAGCTATAAAAATTCTAAGTTAACAAAACTAAGAACATAACTAAACAAAAAAAACAAGAAAACTAATCTCATACACACACACACCCATTACAAAAGAAGGAAAATAAGCTAAGTTATAACAGGAAAAATAAGATTGCATAGGAATAGCCAAATAGATGAAGCCCAAATACAAAGAAAGAGAGAAAAACTATAAATTTTATTAAGCAAAGTAGGAGATTACAAAACTAAGAAAATAAAGGAGAGGGGGAAAAATTCCCTTACATAGCATTTGGATTTCATTTCAGCAGCATATCCCTATACAAAATGGTTCAAAAAAGTGGAACAAAATTTCAGAGCAGAACCTCTGAATTTATAGAAAAAATTTACATGGGTCACGCCCTTGGTCACGGGCGTGACAGGGGGCGTGACAGTACTATTTGAGAAGGCGGCCGGCGATTTGACGGGAAAGTTGACTTTGGCTGGACACGTGTCGGTCTCGCAGTGGTCACGCCCTTGGTCACGGGCGTGACAGGGGGCGTGACAGGCAGGTGGATCTGGGCGCGGTGAGCGCCGAAAGTCTTCGGGCAGGTCTTGTCGGGCTAGCTGGAAAGGTCACGCCCCAGGTCACGGGCGTGACTCTGGGCGTGTCGGCTGGTGTCGACACTCGACGAATGTCGAGCTGAAAGTGTCGAGTTGAAAATCGTCGAGCGGAAAGAGGTGTCACGCCCTAGGTCACGGGCGTGACTCTAGGCGTGACTGCTAGTGTCGACACTCGACGATCGTCGAGATGAAATCGTCGAGTGGAGTGTCACGGGCTTGGGTCACGCCCCGTGTCGGGTGACACGGGCGTGACCCTGGGCGTGTCAGGCTTTGGTCTTCAAAAATTGCTGATTCACGGGATTTTGACGTGTCACGCCCTGGTCACGGGCGTGACCAACATGTCACGGGCGTGACATGTCAATTTTTGGCAGATTTTTCATTTTTTTTCCTGCAAAATACAATAGAACAAGTTAGTACAATATTTACAAAAATAGAAGCAATTTATTAAGCAAAAATATGTAAAAACGACAAAAATAAATGAAAACAAGTACATTAGTGTACACAAAAATAGGTATATTTACAATTCATCATAAACCCTATTCCTGGACTTAACTCAGCAAGGGCAACCCTGGACCATCAGATCCCAAAAGAAGTGAAATAGCGGCCACGATCCGAACTGAAAATCAAAATACCTGGGCCGAACACGGCATGTGACAAGCCGTGCCCAAGGGCGTGTCCCCCAATCGATGCCGAAACCGACGCACCCAAACCAGGACATGGGTCCATGACACGCCTGTGTCATATTTGACACGATCGTGTCCAACCTGAACACGCCTGGGCTGCAGGCCGTGTCCAACCCCTTACACGTCCCGACCACAACCCGAGAAGGACACGGCCGGGGACACTCCCGTGTCTCAGGCCGTGTTCGAAGTCTCGACGATCGTCGACTGCCTCTTCATCTACTTCACAGAAATTCGTCGAGCACGCTTGACACGGCCGTGGACATGCCCGTATCCTAGGCTGTGTTCCATTCCTGTGTCGACACAACTATGTCGACACCTCTGTGTCGATACATCTGTGTCGACACCTCCCCTGTGTCGACACAACTGTGTCGACACCTCTGTGTCGACACGATTGTGTAGACACCTCCTCTGTGTCGACACAACTGTGTCGACACCTCTATGTCAATGCCACTATGTCGACACCGCTGTGTCGACACATCCATTGTGTCGACACTCGAGGGAACACGCCTGCGACACAGGATCCGACACGGGCGTGTCGGAGGGCGTGTCCCCCACTAGTCGACGAACTGAGCAAAAAATCGTCGACTTCCCGGGCTCTCGACGAACCCAGTACGACACGGCCATGGACACGCCCGTGTCCTAGGCCGTGTGACCCCCACCAAGACCCAAACTTGGCTCTCGACACTGCTCGTCATTCTTTCGAATTTTGTGGCATTACAAGCAGCCTGTCGAGTGCTCGACGAACCACGCTCGACGAGATCTCGAGAGGGAACACGCCCTGCGATACGGGCATGTTAGAGGGTGTGTCCCCCTCTGGTCTACGAACTTCGCTCGACGAAGCGCACACTGGAGGCGTGTCTGTAGCTGTGTAAGGGCACACGGCCTGTGACACAGACGTGTTACATGGCCGTGTCCTTTTCTAGATTTGGCCAGGGCAGTGAGGCCTAGTGAACACGGGCAGGACACGGGTGTGTCTCTAATCACACGGCCTGTGATACGGGCGTGTCACATGGCCGTGTCTTGCTCGGGTTGAGATGGTTGTGTACCACTTGAGATACACGGCCGTAGACATGGTCATGTCTGAAGGCGTGTCAGGTCACATGGCCTATGACACGGGCGTGTCAAATAGCTGTGTACTATTCTAGATGAGTCGGTTGTGTAACGCTTAAGGTACACGGCCTGTGGCACGGGCGTGTCACAGGCCGTGTAAGCCAAAAATTAGATTTTTGTGGATGAATCGTGGCCGTCCATTTTCCTTAGCTAGGATCTGATGGCTCAGGATCCTCCCTGCTGCTTTAAGGCTGAGATTGAGATGAGAATGCTGATTTGATCTCGGCCATCCTCTTTCTAAGTAGCTAGAGAGAAGGGAGAGCAAGGAGGAGGAGGAGGAGGAAAGGAGCCGGCGACCGATGGAGCTGCTGAGTTCCGATTCGAGATCTGGGGCTAGCGTTGTGGAGGCAAGGCCGATGCGGTGCTTTCCAGCTGGTTAATATCAAATTTGTTCGTCCCGATGAGATCTACAACTTTCATGTTGACCACCTTTCGATTTGAAGTCGTTTTGAACCCCTAATTTCTCTTTTTCTGTTGTAACTCGAGTGTTGAGCTGCTACTCGAGTATGTTATGCTACTACTCGAGTAATGCATGTTGGAACTCGAGTAATGAGTTTCTACTCGAGTATATTATGTTACTACTCGAGTAGGTATGCTACTACTCGAGTAGGTATGCAGCTACTCGAGTAGGTATGCTGCTACTCGAGTAGTTATGATGGAACTCGAGTGGTTCATGCTGCCACTCGAGTAGGCCATTCATGTCTGCATTCGGGGGCCATTTTGGGCATCAAAACGGATTCGTATCAAAATATGGTTAACATGAAATTTGTTCGTCTCGATGGGATCTACAACATTCATGTTGACCACCTTTCGATTTGAAGCCGTTTTAAACCCCTAATTTCATTTTTCGTTCATCCGCTCGTAAATAGTACGTTTTTAGACAAAACTTTTCATAAATACCTACATATATACGTATACTTAGAATTATAACCGGCCCCACTCTTTATTTAGGACTTCTTATTCTTCACTGAACCGAACCAGAGCTGAAGAAATGTGAGGACGGTGATGGCGGAGCGTGAGATTTCATGAACTTTCTGGTCGCCGCCGACAGAGTTCCGGTGCTCGAAATCTTCATTCGAGCATAGATTTGAAAAGCTCTCGACAAGATCTACGTCGCCGTGGTAATTTTTTTTCAAATTCTTGAGATTTCTCGTTAGGGTTTTTTTCGCCCTAACTTCTATTTCTTCCACTCTTGTCCAGATTTCGACTTCTCTCGTCTCCCTTAGTCCCGATATGCGACGAGGTGTGATTTGGAGGCTTTCTTTGATAAAGCCAAGGCATGTGGCTCTTTTCCTCTCATTTTCCTTAAGTTTATATGGTAAGACTTTCACCTTATATTAATGTTCCTGGTTCCTTTAGAGTATAAGATGTTTAAATTTTTTTAGGGCTTACGCTTAGGGAAAATTTGTCGACGTCATTGAGCGTAGGATGCGTTGCTCTTAGTATAGGTCGATTGTAAGTCGTGGTCTTCGATTTAGTGTTATAATACTTAGGTGTTGTGCCAATTTTGAGATGGTGATGTTGGGGGTATGAGTGTTGGTTGTGGTTAGCATACCACCCAACCGGGAGGCCCTTTCTTTTTGTGCATCATCACAGTAGGGGTATGCTTAGTTTCTCCTTTCTTGGACTATTGGGTTCTGGTTGGCCCGGTTTGGCCATGTTTATGGACCACATTACCGACTGTGAGACGGTTGAGGATCCGGAGTTGGGCTTAGGGTGCTTGAGGTCGTCGCCCTCTCCGGCCTGCAACGCAGTCATACCACGTGTTGATGATCCACCCTCTTCCGAGTTGTATTGTGATCAGTTGTTTTTTTGTGGTTTATGCCATAGTTTTGCTAAATTTTGCTAGTTGTGCCCAGACTTGTTCACCTTCACACTTGGTGCATTCTTGTTAAATTTAGAGGTTATTATAATGGCTAACCTTCCTCTATATATTCTATTTGGCTAATTGATGCTGTTTTCTTTTGCATTCTTCCTCCTTTGGTTGGGTTTGGTACACCCTCCTTTGTTTGGCTTACTCACTTGCTTACCTATTCTTTTGCCACTTTTGTTTTGTTCTGCTTGCTGAGGTGTTCTTCTCTTAAATGCCTCAGGTTCAGGGCTGTAGTCGGTGGTGCGGCTGAGTAGTTTTGTTGCTGGGTTTGCTTAGGGTGCCTCGAGGTTGTGAGGTAGCTTTTGTTCTTTTGTAGTATACTTCAGACTTGTGAATTTTTAGTGGGTTTGTGTCAGGTGTTTGACGCCCACTGATTGTTTATATTAGTTCTTGGATATTTGGCTAGTTGCTAGTGTCTACTTTTGTGTTAGTAGTTCTTGCTCTCTGGAAAAGATTTATGCTAGGATTCCTATAGGTATTTTCAACTATAAAACCAACTAATATTACTATATCATGCACATCATATTTTAAAACTCTAAATCACTATATTTAAATACCGTATAAACTATTTTGATATTATAAATTTAGGGTAATCCATGCCATGAGTTTTTTTTAGGGATGCTAGACTCATGTAGGATGTCTAACTTGTTTACTATTGTATTTTCCGCTGTGTATAATTACTTTCCTTCTGGTGGACTCGTGAGCCACTAAGCCAAGGGATACGGCTAATTGCCTAACTTAAAATAAACTCCTTCAATAAAACATTTAAATCATATTTTTTGTATTGAGTCGGTGTGTTGCCTGAGCGTCTGCAGTTATCCCCTGCTGACGTGGCATCATGATACGCATTTTCCCTTACTCTGATATTTCGTCGTTGTGGTGAAAATGCGGGTTGTGACAGTTGGTATCAGAGGGAGGTTCTGCAAGAGGGGCAGTTGGTTTGGCAAGTTGGTCGAACAACTTGCCATCAAGCAAAACTCTCATCGTGTCATTCATTGCATACACACACCGGTATGTCATCAGTAGATCTTGATGGAAGCATGAACACTACACTCATAACATAAAAGAAGAAGTATACATGGCATATTATGTAGTTTGGGATGCATAATATGTGTTTGTATATGGATCCACCATAGGTGGTGACATGTGACGGTTATGTAGTATGGGATGCATAACCACCATCACATGGATGCCCATTAGCACGTTTTACCTTTTTCGTTACATATAATATTATGTAGTATGGGATGCATAACATTGTATGTGTACGCCGCTCATACATGCATTAAGGCTTTTCTTAAGAATGCATAGCACTGCATACATATCATACCATTGCATAAGCACACGTGCCAAGTTAAAGATCTACAGGATGACATATGTACACACATGATTTGAAATAAAAAAAGTAATCATTCATGCACTCATATAATAGGCACAAGAGTCATAAGGATGAGGGTGTTTCCCCCTAAGTAGGACATGTCATCATTTATTTTAAATCCCAGAGCAAGCTAGCAGCGAGAGCAAGTATCTAAGGTTTTATGTCTGAGCTAAGTTGTAAGTCTAACATGTTACGATAGGTGTTGATAGATCATTTATTGATTGTTTAGAATGCCGCCTAAGCTTCTAGTGAAGAGGACTACTCCCTAGTCGGAGGGGGAATCTTCTGGTGCCCAGACTGAGGTCGTGATAGAGGGATTGCGACAGAGCAATGAGGCCCTATCGAGGTAGATGCTGGAGATGCAGTCGCAGATTCAGTTGTTGTTGTCAGTCATGGCGAGTCAGCCGCAGAGGGCGCAAGAGCCCGCCGTGGATCTAGATATTCCTGTTCCCCCCGCTCCTCTGGTGCCCCCGGTGGTGTTGCCACCAGAGATGACTTTCATTTCGCACTTTCAAAGGTTAGGACCCCCTATGTATGATGGCAAGGCAGATTTTATGGCATTAGATGACTGGATGATTTCCATCGAGGAGATGTTCACCTACTCTGGTATCTCTGCGGACCAGAGAGTGATGGTTGCTGCTTATCAACTCAAGGGTATGACCAAGAGTTGGTGGTTAAGGGAGAAAGAAAGCTTGAAGGATGGATGCTCGTGGGAGTCCTTCAAGGAGTTTTTATTGAAGAAGTTCTTGCCGTCTGTGGAAGGAGACCGGTTGATGAATGACTTCCTTCACATAAAGCAGAGGTAGCTTACTGTCAGTGAATACGAGGTGGAGTTCAGTAAGCTGAGCCGCTTTTCTCTTGACTTTGTGTCTTTAGAATCCAACCGAGTCAAACGATTTCTGGGTGATCTTCGGAATGACATCCAGCAGCTTACCAGTGCCTACGGATCTGGGATATATTCTGAGGTGGTAGAGGCTGCTCTGAAGGTGGAATCCATTGACAATGCCAAGGTCAGAGGTCAGTAGATGAGGAAGGATAAGAGGAAGTCTGTGGAAGGTAAGGAATCACAGGAATCCGGGACTATTGGGAAGAAAAGAGGCAAGGAAGTGTGCAGTTTTTGTGGTCGGGCAGGCCACCCGTTCGAGAGATGTTACCAGAGACTAGGAGCTCGGAAGCAAGAGTAGGTGTTCGTGATTCAGGGCGCCCCAAAAGAGAGATTAGTTTGTTCCAGTTGCAATAAGATGGGGTAGTATGCAGCCCATTGTTGGAAGGACAAGACCTGTTATCTATGTGGATGGAAGGGGCATGTCAAGACCCGTTGCTCGCAAGCTCAATCCCCGTTGCAGCCAGTGCCACTTCATGCCTTACCGCCACCGCAGCTCTTGGACAAAGGGAAGGGAAAGTTGAATGTGGTGTCCGCGGATGAAGATCAGACGTCAACCCAAGTTATTTCAGGTTAGATCCCAACCTTGTTTTTTTTTCTAGGTATGATCTTAATGTCAACATTTTTTCCCTTAGTCGTTTATTTAATCTTATAGGAAAGTTTAAGGTAAGTAACCGCTGGGCGCGTGTCCTTTTCTATTCTGGTGCTACCCACTCATTCGTGGCTAGATCTTTTGTAGAGCATCACCGTTTGACCCGTTCTGTGTCAAGTTCCCCTCAGGTGATTCCGTTGTGTCAGAACAGGGAATTCAGGGTTGTCCAGTCCAGTTGGGAGATTTTCTCGCGGTTGCGGATCTAAAAGTTATAGACCTGAAAGATTTTGATGTAATCCTGGGTATGGATTGGCTATCGAAGTATGATGCAGTAATCCAGTGAAAGGTCAGGCGTTTGGACTTCAAGATAGATGACGGTCAATGCAGGAGCGTTTATGGTTATTCGCGCCAAGATTCTCCGATCATTTCCGCGTTAAGTGCTCGAAAGCTTTTGAATTCAAGATGCTTTGCCTGTTTGGTTTCAGTGTTGGCGACCATTGTTAGTTTGCCGTTTGTGGAGGAGATTTCGGTAGTGCACGAGTTACTTGATGTGTTTCTAGATAATCTTCCTGGTCTTCCGCCTGAGAGAGATGTTGAGTTTGTCATAGATTTAGAACCGGGTACCCGTCTTATCGCTAAGGCTCCGTACCATATGGCTCCGCATTAGCTGGGAGAGCTGCGTACCCAGTTAGACGAGCTGTTGCAGAACGGTTTCATTAGGCCAAGTTCGTCACCGTGGGGTGCTCCCGTTCTGTTTGTAAAGAAGAAAGATGGATCAATGTGGCTGTGTATAGATTACAGAGAATTGAATAAAGTGACCATCAAGAACAGATATCCATTGCCGAGAATAGATGATTTGTTTGACCAGCTGCGTGGTAGCTCTGTATTTTCCAAGATTGACATGAGTTCGGGTTATCATCAGTTGAGGATTCGTGAGGCAGACATTCCACGAACTACCTTTCGTTTGCGGCATGGACATTTTGAGTTCTTGGTAATGTCTTTTGGATTAACTAATGTATCTGCCACATTCATGGATTTGATGAACAGAGTATTCAAGGACTTCCTGTATCATTTTGTCATTGTGTTCATAGATGATGTTCTAGTCTACTCCCGCAATGCTGAAGATCATGCGCAGCACTTGCGATTGGTTTTGTCAACTTTGAGAGAGCATAAGTTGTATGCTAAGTTGACCAAGTGCGAGTTTTGGTTACCTCAAGTCTCCTTCTTGGGCCACGTGGTGAATAATGATGGGATAAAGGTTGATCCGACGAAGATAGTTGCAGTGATGGATTGGAGTAGGCCTACCACTCCCAAGGAAATAAGAAGTTTTCTATGGCTGGCAGGATACTATAGAAGGTTTGTGGAGGGATTCTCTACATTATCTGTGCCTTTGACAAAGTTAACGCAGAAGCATGTCGCCTTTATTTGGAGTGATAAGTGTGAAGAGGCGTTCCAGGAGTTGAAGAGTAGATTATGCACTGCACCAGTTTTGACCCTGCCTACTGAAGGACTGGAGTATATCGTGTATGTGGACGCATCACATGTTGGGCTCGGATGCATGTTGATGCAGGAGGGAAAGGTAATTGCGTATGGGTCTAGGCAGTTAAAGGTTCATGAACGGAATTACCCTACGCATGAGCTTGAATTTGCAGCAGTGATCTATGCCCTCAAGTTGTGGAGACATCTGTTGTATGACGCTATATGCAAGATTTATACTGATCATAAAAGTTTGAAATATGTCTTCACACAGAAGGAACTGAATTTGCGCCAACGTAGATGGCTGGAGTATGTGGCAGACTATGATTTTGAGATCCAGTACCACCCGGGCAAAGCTAACGTGGTAGCTGACGCCCTGAGCAGGAAGACAGCTAAAATTTTTAACCTTTAGGTGGATTCACTGGTGGAAGAATTTCTACTGATGGGAATTTCAATGTGAAGTGGCAGCTCGACTAGTGAATTAGAAGTGTTAAAGCCTTCATGGATTACACTTACTAGATTGCATCAAAAGGAGGATACAGATCTGTTGCATCTTTATAGTAGAGCTGCGAAGGGTGAGTTGCCAGAGTTTTCTATTGATGATATGGGAACCCTGAGATACCGTAGAAGGCTTTGCATTCCCGCTGTTAAGGATATTATGTATCAGTTGTGCAAGGAGGCACATGGTTCTAATGTGGCCTACCACCCCGGTTCGACCAAGATGTACCAGGATCTGAAACAGATTGTTTGGTGGATGGGTATGAAGGGTGATATAGCAAGGTTTGTATCTGAATGTTTCACCTGTAAGCGAGTTAAGGCCGATCATGGAAGGTCTGGAGGCAACTTAACACCTTTGGAAATCCGAGTTGGAAAAGGGAGAGTATCTCGATGGACTTTATTACTGGATTGCCGAGATCTCCCGCAGGGCATGACTCGGTTTGGGTGATTGTGGATAGACTGACGAAGAGTGCTTACTTTGTGCCGTTCAAGATTGACTACTGCATGAAGAAATAGCTGAATTATATTTGGACGAGGTCATCAGGTTGCATGGAGTACCTATCAGTATTGTATCTGATCAAGACTCCAGGTTCATATCCCGTTTCTGGAAGAGCTTTCAGGAGGGGTTGGGTACCGACTTGAGGTATTCCACCGCCTACCATCCGAAAATGAATGGACAAACAGAAAGAGTAAATCAGATCATGGAGGACATGATTAGATGTTATATTTTGGACCATGGTGGAGCGTGGGATGAGCGTCTGAGGCTAATGGAGTTTGCCTACAATAATAGCTACCAGGAGAGCTTGCAAATGGCTCCATTTGAAGCTTTATGTGCGAGACGTTGCAGGACTCCTTTATTTTGGGCTGAGGTTGGTGAGAGACCGTTGCTAGGTCCATAAGCCCTTGAAGAGATGGAAATTTCAGTTAGGCTCATCCGAGAGAAGCTTCGGGTAGCCCAGGAGCGCTACGAAAAGTATGCCAATCGGCGCAGGGCCGATTTGGAATTTGCCGTCGAGGATATGGTTTTCCTAAAAGATTCCCCAATGTCTGGTGTGAAGCAATTTGGTAAAAATCATAAGTTAGACCCGAGATATGTGGGACCCTTCCGAATTATTGAGCGGATTGGTGTTACAGCTTATAGGCTGGACTTACAGGCAAATTTTCCCGGAATGCACGATGTTTTCCATGTGAGTTAGCTGCGGAAGTGCGTGTTGAGCGACAGGCAGATTCTCGATGTTGTGCCCTAGTGGGAGCCAAACCTTTCTTTTGTGGAGGTGCATGTTCGTATTTTGGAGTCTCAGGATCGAGTGCTGCGGAGAAAGACAATCCCCATGGTCAAGGTTCTTTGGAGAAATCAAGACGTCGAGAGAGCGACGTGGGAATTGGAGTCGGCGATGAGAAAATCTCATCCGCATCTTTTCCATTAGTTTTGGTAAGTCTCCTTGTTTTTGCGATGTTTGATTCTATTGTTTGGATTGGTTTTGGTGTTGTATTAAGTTTCGGGGCGAAACTTTCTTTTAGGGGGAGTGACTGTAATGCCCCCGATTATTTTTCGATGATTTTATTTGATTTGATATCGTCATATTTATGACATCAGGGCATTATCCGTTTTACGTCATGTTGTCGGCGCTGTACCGTTAGTGCGATTTCGCGTCCGTTTGGTCTGATTGACCAGATTTTTGGGATTTTCGACGAAATTGAAAGTTTTCGAGTTGATAAGTTAAGTTTTGTGGTTTTGACTTTGCCGTTAAATTTATAGCGTCAGTGTTCGCCTTCGGTGCAAGTTTCGTTTAATTCGGCGCGCGTTTCGCTTTCGTTCTGAGTCTTCTCGAGTTGCTATGGCTCTACTCGAATAGCCCATTTCAGATTTTGCTCGGACGCCGTTTTGAGTGTCAAAACGACACTGAATCAAAAAATGGTTAACATAAAATTAGTTCTCCTCGTCGAGATCTACAATTTTATGTTGACCACTTTTCGATCTGAAACCGTTTTGAACCCCTAATTTCATTTTTTCTGCTGGAACTCGAGTGTTGAGCTGCTACTCAAGTATGTTATGCTACTACTCGAGTAATGCATGTTGGAACTCGAGTAATGAGCTTATACTTGAGTATATTATGCTACTACTCGAGTAGGTATGCTGCTACTCAAGTAGGTATGATGTTACTCGAGTAGGTATGCTGTTACTCGAGTAGTTATGTTGGAACTCGAGTAGTTCATGCTGCCACTCGAGTAGGTCATTCCTGTCTGCCTTCGGGCGCCATTTTGAGAGTCAAAACAGAATCGTATCAAAAAATGGTTAACATGAAATTTGTTCGTCTCGATGAGATATATAACTTTCATGTTGATAATGTTTTGATTTGAATCCGTTATGAACCCCTAATTTCTTTTTTTCTGCTGGAACTCGAGTATTGAGCTGCTACTCGAGTATGTTATGCTACTAGTCGAGTAATGCATGTAGAAACTCGAGTAATGAGCTTCTACTCAAGTATATTATGCTAGTACTCGAGTAGGTATGCTGCTACTCGAGTAGGTATGCTGTTACTCGAGTAGGTATGCTGCTACTCGAGTAGTTATGTTGGAACTCGAGTGGTTCATGCGGCCACTCGAGTAGGTCATTCCTGTCTGCGTTCGGTCACTGTTTTGAGGGTCAAAACGGCATCATATCAACAAATGGTTAGCATGAAATATGTTCGTCCCGACGAGATCTACATTTTCATGTTGACTACTTTTCGATTTGAAGCCGTTTTGAACCCCAAATTTCATTTTTCTGCTGGAACTCGAGTGTTGAGCTGCTACTCGAGTATGTTATGCTACTACTGAAGTAATGCATGTTGGAACTCGAGTAATGAGTTTATACTCGAGTATATTATGCTACTACTCGAGTAGTTATGCTTCTACTCGAGTAGGTATGCTGTTACTCGAGTAGGTATGCTGCTACTCGAGTAGTTATGATGGAACTCGAGTGGTTCATGATGCCACTCGAGTAGGTCATTCATGTCTGCGTTCGGGCGCCTTTTTGAGGGTCAAAACGGCATCATACCAAACAATAGATAACATTAAATTTGTTCATCTCGACGAGCTCTACAACTTTCATGTTGACCACTTTTCAATTTGAAGCCGTTTTAAACCACTAATTTGGTTTTCCGTACACCAGCTCGTAAATAGTACGTTTTTAGACAAAACTTCTCATAAATACTTATATATATACGTATACTTAGAATTAGAACCGGCTCACTCTTTATTTATGAATTCTTCTTCTTCTTCTTCTTCACTGAACCGAACCAGAGCTGAAGAAACGTGAGGACGGTGATGGCGGAGCGTGAGATTTCGTGAACCTTCCGGTCGCCGCTGACGGAGTTTCGGTGCTCGAAATCTTCATTCGAGCATAGATTTGAAAAGCTGTCGGCGAGATCTACGTCGCCGTGGTAATTGTTTTTCCATTTCTTGAGATTTCACGTTAGGGTGTTTTGCCCTAACTTCTATTTCATCCACTCTTGTCCAGATTTTGGCTTCTCTCGTCTACCTTAGTCCCGATCTGCGACGAGGTGTGATTTAGAGGCTTTCTTTGATAAAGCCAAGGCAAGTGGCTCTTTTCCTCTCCGTTTCCTTAAGTTCTTATGGTAAAACTTTCACCTTATATTAATGTTCCTGCTTCCTTTAGAGTATAAGATGTTTAAATTTTTTTTATGGCTTACGCTTAGGAAAAAGTTTTCGACGCCGTTGAGTGTAGGATGCATTGCGCTTAGTATAGGTCGATTGTAAGTTGTGGTCTTCGATTTAGTGTTATAATACTTAAGTTGTGGTTAGCATACCACCCAACCGGGAGGCCCCTTCGTTTTGTGGATCATCACAGTGGGGGTATGCTTAGTTTCTCTTTTCTTGGACTTTTGGGTTCTGGTTGGCCCGTTTTTTCCATGTTTGTGGACCACAGTACCGACTGTGAGACGATTGAGGATCCGGAGTTGGGCTTAGGGCGCTTGAGGTCGTCTCCCTCTCTGGCCTGCAACGCAGTCATACCACGTGTTGATGATCCACCCTCTTCCGAGTTGTATTGTGATCAGTTATTTTTTTGTGGTTTATGCCACAGTTTTGTTAAATTTTGCTGGTTGTGCTCAGACTTGTTCACCTTCGCACTTGGTACATTCTTTTTAAATTTAGAGGTTATTATAATGGCTAACCTTCCTCTATATATTCTATTTGCTAATTGTTGCTGTTTTCTTTTGCATTCTACCTCCTTTGGTTGGATTTGGTACACCCTACTTTGTTTGGCTTACTCACTTGCTTACCTATTCTTTTGCCACTTGTTTTTTTATTCTGCTTGCTAAGATGTTCTTCTCTTTAATGCCTCAGCTTCAGGTCTGTAGCCGGTGGTGCGGCTGAGTAGTTTTATTGCTCGGTTTGCTGAGGGTGCCTCGAGGTTGTGAGGTATCTTTTGTTCTTTTGTAGTATACTTCAGACTTGTGAACTTTTAGTGGGTTCGTGTCAGGTGTTTGATGCCCACAGATTGTTTACTGTAGTTCTTGGATATTTGGCTAGTTGCTAGTGTCTACTTTTGTGTTAGTAGTTCTTGCTCTCTGAGAAAGATTTATGTTATGATGCCTATAGGTATTTTCAACTATAAAACCAACTAATATTACTATATCATGCACATCATATTTTAAAACTCTAAATTACTATATTTAAATACCGTATAAACTATTTCAATATTATAAATTTAGTGTAATGCATGCCATGAGTTTTTTTAGGGATGCTAGAATCATGTAGGATGTCTAACTTATTTACTATAGTATTTTCCGCTGTGTATAATTACTTTCCTTCTGGTGGACTCGTGAGCCGTTAAGCCGAGGGATAAGGCTAATTGCCTAACTTAAAATAAACTCCTTCAATAAAACATTTAAATCATATTTTTTGTATTGAGTTGGAGTGTTGCCTGAGCATCTGCAGATATCCCTTGCTGACGTGGCATCATGACGTGCATTTTCCCTTACTCTGATATTTCGTCATTGTGGTGAAAATGCGGGTTATGTCACCTGTGAAGGGCAGTAACAGGAAGTACTGTAGTGGTAGTTCAGGAAAAGACCCTTGTGATGCTTGTGATGCCTGATGGATTGTGCATGTGAAGGGTAGTAGCAGGAAGTACTAGTGTGGAAGCCCAGAAAAATACCTGCAAGTGCTTGTGTTGTATAGTTGAAAGACCAGTGTTTCTGGTAGTGCACATGGCTGCAGGAATTGCTGGTTGCGTGAGCCAGCTAAGGTTGGGGGTAGGGACGGAAAGTGGGTTCTATTGCTAACGGTGGGCGTGGCTCCTAGCTAACCTGTGATTGTGAAGCTATTCCGTGGTGGAAATTGTGGCTAGTGTGTAGCAAGTCCGTGGTGGACATTATGTCTATTGTGTTCTTAATGAGCTCTTGAAAAAGGTTGCATGCCAAATAGGCAAGGTGAAACCGACCCGCGCCTTATATTTAGCCGCGATTACGTTGATATTTGGTGATGGAATGGCGACTTGAGCAATGGGGGGTGGTTGATCCGTACCTGCGTTATGTCCGTCCGACTCAAAGACCTGAAAGTGCGTTCAGTTGGAGCGCATAATGAGAGTCTTAGTCCTACGCGCCGGAAAGACTAAATGCTCAGTTTTACCGGCCCTGATATGGTGCTGGGACCTTGGTTTGTCGGTACACCAAGAATATGCCCTGAGTGCACGGATCATCGGGCCGCGTGGCTGATGGTTGTGATGGAATGTTTGTGCGTGAGAGCACAATGTGTGATATCTATATATCTACATAAGAATTACTATGCCTGCAGGGAAGGAATACCACTGCCCCGGGTAAGGGGTAGGGTCGTTATAAATTAGTCAGTTGAATGCTGACCGTTGACTTATTTTCCACCATTGCGTGGACTGTCCTTGAATAGGTGCAGGAGAGCCGGACGGGACATATAAAGGATGAAGTCCCTCCTGCTGCTGCTAGCCCTTGAAGGCTAAGCTAAAAATGTTATGTTTTGTTCATGTGTGGCTGGTCTGCACGCCGATGTTGGGAAGCAACTCTTGTAAAGAGAAACTGTAAGGCCATAAGGCCAAATGATATTGTATTTGATGTACATTCCTATATAAATGTGGGTGTTTATATTAGTGGGCATTCATGGTTGGAGTTCAGTATTTCTCTTAAAAGCTTCCGCTAGAATGCTATGAGTTAGGATACGCAACTCTGATATCAACCCATGACTTCGCCGCCTGTTTTGTGGTATATGATGTGGGGCCCCGGCAGGACCTTCTATTATATGCTATATGAACGGATGGAGTCATTACAATTGGTAGGGCGGGTGAGGATCATTTTGCATAGACCCAAGGAGACACATCTGGATAGGAGAGAGTTGGTCTTGAGATCCTCCTTTGATATTCCGGTCGGCCAAGAGTGCCCTCCGATGGTGTCTTAGCTCAGTCTTTGTCTTGGGAGGGGAAGAGTTTGTTAGTATTTTGTGTATGCGGTGGGAACTCCACGCTGAGACCTTGGCTCTGTCCCTTGTGTTCCTAGTCTTGTGCCTATATCGTTCGCTTGAGGGTAGTAGGTGCGTGGTCACCCCTCTTTTGGGACCCTGAACTCCACAGAGGTCAAATTTTGGCTTCAACAAGGATGATTTCAAAATGGTTCTATCTTTGAACTTTCTCAATTTTCTCTTATGTAAACCTTTCAAAAGTTATTATTGATTAGAGACTTAGTACTGACACTTTTTCAAGTGCTTTCTCTCTTTTGTCTCTTGAACAACTCCAACGGTTGACCGATACTGGGAGACATCGCCGAGTTCAGCTGAGACATCCCTTTGAACTGTTGTCATTAGCGTAACACCACGAAGACCACGTGTTGCGGGGAGATTTCGCACCGTGTAGTGGGAGCTTGCATGTTCAATAGAGGCAGGCCACTGAATTCAGATCCCGGCCGGTATGCCCCACCACTACATTGTGGAGGGACAGGGTGGGTGTTAGCTCTAGCTTGCCTTAGAGGGATATCTTTACAACTTTGATGATCGCGTGCGGAAAGCAATGCCACTCTGGCCGCACCTGCCCACAGATCATCTCAGCTTATGACCCTCGAATACTCTTTGGTACCCTCAAGCAGTGCCTGTAGGAGTCCCACAGTCTTGTTGATCTCGGAGGAAAGCAATGTCGCTCCGGCCGCACCTGCCCAAAAGATCAAATTAGACTGTACTCCAGGCAAGAGGGTAGTAAACCATTTTGTTGAGTGTACATCTTTTGAGACCCTGTGAGGAAAGCAATGCCACTCCGGCCACACCTGCCCAATTGGTCACACTAGTCTGTAGCTCATTCTTCATAGGAAACTGACAAGGCATGGACTGCTTGCTTGTATCGCACAGTCCGCCGTCATTCATTGGGTTGATTTTATAGTTTTCGTGACCCTGCGAGGAAAGCAATGCCTCTCCGGCCGCACCTGCCCGCTTAATCACTTGAACTATGAATCATTTCTATTATGGGCGGACTATGAATTGGTATCCGCCCAGTCCGCGCGTTTGCTTAGCAAAATCATGTCAAGATCTCAATTCTTGTAATCTGCTCAGTCCGCAGTGTTTGATTTCACAGGTCGCTAAAGCTATTTGGGTGATGTGGATTACAGTTTTTGTGACCTTGCGAGGAAAGCAATGGGCTATGTTTGATCCCTAGTTTGATTTGGGCAAGGTTCACTAACTAGGATGTTTGACCCACCATGTATAGTCAGGGTGATGTCATTTTGTCCTAGAGTTTAGGCTAAGTCCCCAGAATCAAACTCACATGGACCAGCCAACAGAAGACTGCAGAAGACTCAGACTTAGAAGAAAATAAAGTTCATGAAGTGATTTCGATGTTTGTCGAACTCAGCTCGACAAAAGTCGTGCTCTGCTTGAAGAACTCAGAGTTAATTCTCTGAGTTGAGCTCGATGATATTCAAGCTCAGGTCGACGAATTCTGGAAGTTCAACTTCAACACATTCTTTTAGAGTACTTTTGTTGAACTCAGGTCGATGAAGACAAGTTATCGGCTCGACGATCTTGGATCAAAGAAATGGAAAGTTTTCCACAGAAAGCAGTTCTCTGAACTCAGGTCGATGTACAAGAATTCTCAGGTCGACGAACATGATTTCTCTGGTCAACGAACGTTGGTCTCAGGTCGACGAAATCTGTTCTCTGGTCGACGTTTCCTGTGCAGTTTCAGACTTGGAAATTTCCCTTATTTTGTTCTTATTCTATAGCAGTAATTCCTGAGTAATTAATGTTTATATTCTCTGAATATAGCCATTAGTGGCAGCATTGATTATGGTCTTCATCGGGAATATTACTTGTTGTTTTTAATGGGATAGTTGGGGAAATTCATTAATGAAAATATTCTCTCCAGTCGTATTTCATTCTCCAAGAAGTTAGCATTTAATGAAAAGGAATTCAAAATTCAAAAGAGAATTGAACTGAACATATAAAAGAGATTTTCTCTTTCAGTTGATAGCAGAACACATAGAGAACAAGACAGAACTGATAATACACAGAACACAATCATTCAAGAGAAAGAATTCTGCTCTGTCTTCATCAAGTGTTCTTCTTCCAGCAAGCTTCCAAGAGACAATCAACTTCAATCTGACTATAGATTTCTGGAGAATTTTTTTTCAAGAAGACCTACTCACCCTACAAAGCCCTTAATCTTCCTGAATAGAACTTCATCTCAGGGGGAGCTTTGACATCATCAAGGATCCAAAAGTCTTCTCAGTTATTTTGAGAAAAGAGAAGACACCATATATTTTTATTTGTTTCAACCCACTGTACACAGGGTTCTAGCTCCCTTCAAAAGTTAAACACTTGGTTGCAAGTCTCCTGATCAAGAGACTTGATTTGGTTTTTGGGCACCTGATCAAAAGCCTGAAGGGTTTCCTGATCTACCTGAATCAGATCTTGTGGTGACAGGCACCTGAGCAAAAACCTGATTGGTGGCAGGGCACCTGATCAAAAATATGAGTGGATTCCTACCAGAGTGGTAGAAGAGTGGATCTACCCAAGTTTTAGGGGAACCACTATAAAATTCTTGTGTCGTCTGTGATGCTATCTTATTTTTACTGTGTGCTGCTTGCTGAACAGTTTAGTTATATTTTTGCACCTATCCGATTACACATATAAGTATTAATATTTTAATTCCGCAATAAAAATATAATAAGATTTTAAAATACTCTATTCACCCCTCTATAGTTAAACAGTCTAACCCCTCAGGTGGTATCTTTCATACCATCCCTCAATTGGTATCAGAGCATTGTTTTTTGGTTTCACAAATTCACATCTAAACCAAGATCCTTGTTAGATTGTTTTTCTCTACTTTAGTTTTTCTATTGTTACAGTAATGGCACAGAATAAAGATTATGCTAGCACCAGACCTCCAGTCTGCAACTTGAGCAAATTTGCACTCTAGAAGGCAAGAATCAAGCTTTGCATGAACTCTATTGATGAGGATATTTTCAATTCAATTTTGACAGGTCCTCCTCAACCAACAGCTTCTACATCCACATCAACTTCAAGCACTCATGCAGTTCCACCACTTGAGTGGACTGATGCTCAGAAGAAAACCAAAATAACTGATGCAAAAGCTATGAATATACTGGCCCAAACTATGTTAGATGACATATTTCAAAAGATGGCTGAATGCACTTCTGCCAAAGAAATCTGGTACTCTCTAAACCAAATGGTGCAGGCTCAGCAGATGAGAGAAAGGACAAAATATCCCTCCTAATATCTCAATATGAGAACTTCAAGAAGGAGGAATCTGAAACAGTGGTTGAGATGTATAACAGGCTTAATGTCATCATCAATGAACTAAAGACCCTGGATAAAGATATCTCCTTAACTGAGATTAATGACAAGATCCTAATGTGCTTCCCCAGCACTTGGGGTTCTAGGATCTGGCCAATCAAAAAAGCCAAAAGTTTGAATGAGATATCCACTGAATCTCTCCTTGGAAAGCTAAAATCCTATGAACAGTTAATCAAGACCAGAGAGGACGCTGAATTGAAGGCCTCAACCTCTTCAAGGAAGGAGCACAATATTGCTTTCAAAGCAACAGAAGAATCAGAAACCCTTCCTAATAATGAAGATTTGATGAGTTTGCTGGCCAAAAGGTTCTACAAACTGGCCAAGAAAGACTTCAGGATAAGACCATCCAAGAGTGATGATAAACCTAAGTATGACAGAACTCCTACCAAGGAGATTGTCTACTTTGGATGCAGAAAGCCTGGGCACATTCTTCCTGAATGCCCAGAAGCTCAGAAAAGAGATAGAAGCAAAGAGAAAGAGAACAAAATGAACTCAAGCAGGCACTCAAGCAAACACTCCTCCAGCAAATATAAAAGAAAGGAGAAAGGCTTCATTGCTGAAACTTAGAGTGATACTAATGAAGAGACCTCATCTTCCAGCTCCAGTGAAGATGAAGAGGAAGCCAAGGTAAGAGAAGTCTTCCTCATGGCAATCAATGCCTCATGCAGCAGGCCTGATGCTGAAGACTAAGCAGAAAAACATTCTAAGGAATTAGAAGAGGAATCAGAGACATAAGAGGATCAGGTAATCTCTTCTCTTGATTTTAATTCCATTGATTTTAAAAATGAATTCAAAGCTTTATGTAATGACCTAATAAAATCTGAAAAATAAATCAAAATGCTAAGAGATAGGCAAGCTGAATTTGATTATCTATTTGCTGAAAACACTAAGCTCAAGGTTGATTTAGTTTTAGCAAATGAACAAATCATTTCTTTAAAAACAGAATTATGTGAGGCCAAGCAACTTGAGGAATCTCTCAATGGGAGAAGCCTTAAGCTGATGGACATCACTAGTACAGTCAATGCCAGACTAAATGGCAAGCTGGGCTTAGGTGATTCATCAAGTTTACCTCCCATACTTAAGAAAAATATACTGACAACCCCCATAAAAGTTATTCCAGAAAAAGGAAAAGAAGTTATATACAATAAGCAACCCACAGAAGGCTTACTTAAATCAAAAAACCAACAGAATAGAATTAAGAAAAACCTAAATAAAAATAATGTTCAGCAGATTTTGTCGAACTCCGATTAACGAAATGTGGCTCGTTCATCGAACTCCGATCGACGATCTATGAACGTCAACATTAGCCATAATAATTCATCTTACTGTGATCGACGAATCTTGTATGGTTATTCGAGCAGAGATCGGCGAACTTAGGGCCCATAAAATGAATGTATTCATTCTCTGAGCAGAAATCAACGATCTCATCCCATCTCGTCGAACTCCGATCGACGAACTTACAACATTTTGTCGAACCCAGTCAGACTTAACAAAAATCATAACTTTAACAGAAACTTTAATTAACCTAGAAAACCTGTTAATCCATTTGCTAATTGGGAAATTTCACCTAGGAGATACCATCCCTTAGGATATAAATCTCAACCTGAATTTTCTGTTATATCAAGTTTTTCATATCAGAAAAACAAAGGGCACAAGGTAATCTGGGTCAAGAACCACTAATTTTTTCCTTTACAGGTAAAGAGCTGTCCAGCTTTAAATCAACTATGGTATCTGGACAGTGGATGCTCCAAGCATATGACTGGCAGCAAGGACAACCTAAATAATTACAAGTCCAAGCTGGGACCAAAGGTGATCTTTGGTGACTCAAATTGTGGCCAGTCTGAAGGCTTTGGAGAAGTAAAGATTGGAGCAGTTACTTTCAAAAGGGTTACATATGTAAGTGGACTGAAACATAACCTCATCTGCATACGTCAACTATGTGATGAAGGTTATCAGGTATCTTTTAACTCAAGCTCTTGTATTATTTCTACTAAAAAAACCAAACTATTTTAATTGGAAATAGATAAGGTAACATATATGTAGTTAATTTTCAATCTACAACATCAGATATTTGTTTATTTAATCTTGTTAGAAATCAAAATGATTTATGGCATAAATGATTAGGACATGTTAACCTGAAAAATATTGCTAGGTTATCTAAAGATAGCCTTGTTAGAGGATTGCCTTCTGGTACCTACAAGAAGGAAGGTCACTGCAGGGCTTATCAATTAGGCAAGCAAACTAAATCTAGCTTTAAATCAGTTAATAAGAGTGATTCACCTAGGATCTTATACTTACTACACATGGACTTTTTGGCCCTATTGTTGTACAAAGCCTAGGAGGGAAATCTTATACTCTAGTTATTGTAGATGACTTCTCAAGATTCACTTGGGTGTTGTTTCTGAGATCTAAGTCAGATACATTGAAGGTTCTTACAGATTTTCTCAAGACCATACAGATTCAGTACTCTACTCAAGTTGCATTGATCAGAAGTGATTATGGTACTGAGTTTGAGTCTCTTCTTATGCATGAGTTTTATGAGAAGGAAGGTATCAGGCATTGCTTCTCAGCTCCTAGAACTCCTCAACAAAATGGGGTAGCTGAAAGAAAAAATAGAACCATAATTGAAGCTGCAGGCACATTACTTGCAGATGCTTACATGCCCATATTCTTTTGGGTAGAGGCTGTGAGCACAGTAAACTATGTACTGAACAGAAGCTTAATACATAAACTTAAGAATACGACTCCCTATGAATTGCTTAAAGGAAAGAAACCTAAAATCACCTATATTAAAATATTTGGTTGCATATGTTATTTTCATAACAATGACAAAAATATATTAGAAACTTTGAAGGTAAGGCTGCAGAGGGAATTTTTCTAGGATATTCCCAAGTCAGTAAAGATTATAGGGTGTTTAATAAATGTACTTTAAAAATTGAGGAATTTGTTCATGTGACTTTTGATGAAGCTAACATGTCTTATAAGGAGAAAGAAATTTCTACCAACAGCACATTACAGGTACCTCACTTGTGTGAGAGATTGGATGACCTAATCCTCACCCAAGAGGTTCTAATACATCCCTCTCCACAAGTTGAAGAAGAATGTGAAGAATAACTTATAGAGGTGACTGAACCCTATCCAACAACTAATGAAATTCCACAAGAGTAATTTATTCCCCAAGCTGTTGACCAACCAGCTCCTCCCACTGATTTTGTCACACTTAGAGATCATCCTAGATCTCAAGTGATTGGAGACATTTCAGCTGGTGTGCAAACAAGGCATCATCTCAACCCTGACTTGATGTTTGCTTGTTTCCTCTCTCAATTTGAGCCACAATCCATTAAAGATATTGAGCAAGATCCCCACTGGATCATTGCAATGCAAGAGGAGCTCAATCAATTTAAGAGATGTAGAGTTTGGGATTTGGTTCCTAGACCCAAAGACTACACAGTCATTGGAACCAAATGGGTGTTCAAAAACAAGTTGGATGTAGAAGGAAAAATTATGAGGAACAAGGCAAGGCTAGTGGCTCAAGGCTATAAGCAAGAGGAAGGCATTGACGATGATCAGACATTTGATCATGTTGCAAGACTTGAGGCTATAAGAATCTTCCTTGCATATGCTGCATTCAAAAAGTTCAAAGTCTATCAAATGGATGTTAAAAGTGCTTTTCTAAATGGACAACTCAAAGAAGAAGTATATGTGTAGCAACCACTAGGTTTTATCTCTCCAACCTATCCCTCTTATGTCTTTAGATTGCATAAAGCTCTCTATGGTTTAAAGTAAGCTCCAAGAGCTTGGTATGAGACCTTAGCTAGCTTCCTGTTAGAGCATAAATTCTCTAGATTCACTGTAGATAGGACTCTTTTTATTAAGTATCATAACGATAAAATCTTATTAGTATAATTTTATGTAAATGATATTATCTTTGGCTCAACTGATCCCAAACTATGCAAAAGGTTCTCAAACCTTATGCGGTCAAAGTTTGAGATGAGTAGCATGGGTGAACTTTCATATTTCCTTGGTCTCCAAGTGAAGTAATCATCTGATGGTATCTTCATCTCCTAATCTAAATATGCTAAGGAGCTTATTAAGAGATTTGGGATGTGTGATGCCTCAGCAATGAAGACACCCATGGCTGCAAATGCTGTGATAGATTCTGATGAGCATGGAAAATCTGTTGATTATAAGTTGTATAGGGCCATTCTTGGGTCCTTATTATATATCATAGCAAGTAGGCCAGACATCATGTTTGCTACATGTATTTGTGCTAGGTTCCAAGTGAACCCTAAAGAATCTCACTATATTTTGCTAAAAAGGGATTTTGGGATATATAAAGGATTGTCCTAAATCTAGGACTTCTATATCCATCAGAGTTAGAATTACTTAACTGGATTTTCAGATGCTGACTATGTTGGATGTAGAGTGGACAGAAAAAGCACAATAGGAACATGACAGTTCCTTGGTGATAGGCTAGTGTCCTGGTTCTATAAAAATCAAACCTCTGTGTCCACATCTACTGCAAAAGCAGAATACATAGCTGTTGGCAGTTGTTGCTCACAGGTTTTGTGGATCCAAAACCAACTATTGGATTGTGGATACAACTTAAATAATTCAAATATATATTGTGATAGTACTAATGCTATATCCATAACACAAAATCCAGTGCTTCATAGTAGGACCAAGCATATAGAAATAAGACACCATTTCATTAGAGACTGTGTAGACAAATAGAAAATTAATCTTGTCTTCATTTCAACTGATTTACAAAGGGCAGACATCTTCACCAAGCCATTGGATTAGAAGAAACATTTGTTTTTCTTAAATCGGTTAGGAATGATCAATGGAGATGAGTTAATTTAAATTTTGTCTGTGGTCTATGATTTGTAAACAGTTCGTCGAATGGAGATCGACGACCTGTGAACTCCTCGTGAAGAGTTTGTCGAACGGAGTTCGACGATCACTTCTTAGTGAAATAGTTTTCGTTAAACGGAGATCGACGATCCCTGCTTCAGTGAATTTATCGTCGAATAGAGATCGACGATTTATTCTTCTTCTTCAGACTGAGATTGACGAACTCATTTTCTATTAAAATACTTCGTCGAACTCAGATCGAAGATCTTTTCTTTTTCTTCGAACGGAGCCTGCCGGTTCATATTATAGAAACCTTATATCTAGGTTTTCTTCAAGCTCCGTCCCGCACTTTCAGTTCCCTTGCACTTGATCTTTGTTTTTCCATTACAGGTGCACTCATGGTGATTCCGGAGAGCGCTCTTTCTGCAATAAAATTTTATATGGGTTTTGATATTTATTTCGACTCATTTCCGCATACTGACCCAATCTTTGTGGAAATTCTAAAGTTATTTGAAGATCAAAATCTGAAGCAGTTCATGACGCACCGCATCAATATTGCAATGACTGAAATAAAGGAATGGGCCTTTACATCTTCAACATATGAAGCGAATATGACGGGAACAATTTATGGTAATCTAGTTTCCCGTTCCCCTACTATATTAACAGAAATTTTCGATCTTCTAAATGGTGATGAAGAGATAGAAGTGGATAATGAGGAATATAATCACATGCTGATCAAAATGGGTCATTCTAGAGATAACCCAAACAAGCTGCTGAAGAAGAACTTGTCTGCTGAGTACAAGTTCTTAGCAGATGTAGTCGGGAATGTGCTGCTAGGCAAACATACAGCACATGACTACATCACCAGCAACCAGTTCTTGGTGATGGGTTCCTTTGTTGAAAACAAAGGTGTAAACTGGGGCAAGTTATTGTTTGACCTGATTAAAAAGAAGAATAATAAGAAAGAGGTTTGTTTTGGACGGGTTTTGGGGATATTTCTGCAAGACAAGGCATCTGAACCTCTGGTTTCCACAATAGTGTTCATCAGTGCCTCCAAAAGGCTAACCTCTGCCATGTTTGGTAGATGGGAGAGGAGAATCGCAAAGCCATCCAAGGATTCCTACTCCTACATGCCTTCTAAGGGCACCAGGGCTATAACAGCCATTCCCTACCTTAGTGTTGAAGCAGTTCCTCCTTCAATAACATCTCTTCCAACAATAATTACTCCATCTCCCCAGCCACCTTCACCTCCTCCTCTGCAACCACCAGACCTCTCAATCCCTTCACCAACATATCTGTCAACACCTATTCAATCTCCGCTACCATTCCAACTACACGACATAAATACTGAAACATTCTTATCATCCCCCACCTTTAATATGCTCACCTCCTTACCATCTATACCCACCTCACCTATCCATGACATTCCCAGTCCAACACCATCCCCTGCTGCATCATTTCCATAGGATGACATCATACCAGATGTCACTCCTTCTACTCCTCCATCTGTATCCACTCAAACTCCGCCTGAATTTATGGATACAGTTTCTCCCTCCCTATCTACCATCCTGGAGCACATTACTCCAATGATTAGGACACTTATAGCAGAGGCTATTTCACCTCTTGCTAATTTCATTTCTTCTCTTGCTACCATCATTGTTTCTTCCTCTATCCCTACTTCTTCTAGTAGGGGCCTGATTCCAGTTATTACTGAAATCAGGCAGGGGGAGATGCTCAGTGAAGAAGCAGCTCCAGTTTCAGTAGCAGCAGAAGAAATAGATTCAGATATCTATATGGTTACAGATTCAGATATTGATAGGCTCTACACAGATACAACTATAGAGACTACAAAAATAATAAATGTTGGTGATTGCATTGTCAATCCCACAGTTGATCTCTTCTGCTTATTAAATTCTTTTGATTAAATCTATTTAAATTCTCTTCCAGTTGTCTGCCTAAAGCCCTCCTTGGCTATTGTACCATATACAGCACCAATAAGTCCCACAGTTGCCAAGCAACTTAAGGACGTTTTGCAATTACAGAGACTCAAACAGTATCCCCTTCCAAGGAAACTTCTTCTCCAGAAACTATCTCAGCTCCAACATATAAGATGGATGACAGTCCACTGCCAGATTTGGATGAAATCATCATGGCAGATATAGAAGCAGAAAATTGATCAGTTGCTGAACATATTCTTGAAACAGTTGCTCAAGAAGTTGCAGAATCTCAAGCACAGCCTCAGGCTGAAAATCCAATTGACAAAGATCTTCTGAAGGCCATTAATGTCTTATATGACGATCCTCAAGGATCTTCTGATGATGAAGATGAGGATGATGATTCTGATGATAGTCCCTCTGCCAAGAAGAAATTTCAAATAAAAGAAAGGCTCCTCCAGTTGCTGCTCCGAAACCAAATCCCACACATGACACACCTTATTATATTCTACAGAAAATCACTCCATACCCTAGGATGCCAGCCTGGATGTGGCTATCAAATAATCAGCAAAAGGCAAGAAAGAAAAGTAGGAGATATTCTCATCCTCCTCAGAGGCTCTGCAAAGGTCCTCCTCCTTCTCCTCCACCTACTGCTGGTGCTTCAGGCAATACTTCTCAGAGGTCTACCTCATATGCTCAAACCTACCACAGACATCAAGGTAGACCCTCATCATATCAAGGAAGCAGCCAGCAGAGGTACTCTTCAAGCAGACAACAACATCATCAACAACAACATCATCGGCAACAGCAACAGCAAGCTCCTGAACCACAAAAAGCTGACAGTTCTATAAGGCCAGAGTCTCCACCCATAACATTTGTGGATTCAGAGACAAAGACAACTTCTAGAATGGACAGGTTCCAGGAACTTGTTGGACTCTCATTGATAAATAAAGTTAAAGCTGAAGGGAAAGATCCATCCCAATATTCTATAATGTCTAAATACAGAATGGAAGGCCTAAAAAGGTATGAAAAAGCTAATAAATTCTTTAATGTAGATGCTTACATGAATCTTCATCCAAAGGCTGTTGTGCCTAGAGCTACCTCCCTTAATATAATTGGAGCTGTGGATATGACAATGTCCAAGAGGCAAGCAGCTAATTCAAATAAGGAAATCAAGTTTACTTAGCCTGCTGACCTGGAGAAAGATGATAAGCAAAAGGAGAAGCTGAAGAAAAAGAAATGATATATTTTGTTTACTTTCTGTTGGTCTGAACTCTTTATTTATTTACTTTCACAAAGCTACTATGTAAATATCTACTGCATGTTTTAATTTTTCTGCTAGATATATTTTTTCCTTCTTTGTGAATGTTTTCATTTCATTTGTTTTAGTGACCTCACCCAAATAGGGGGAGATTGTTGGATCCCTAGTTTGATTTGGGCTAGGTTCACTAACTAGGATGTTTGACCCACCATGTATAGCCAGGATCATGTCATTGTGTCCTAGAGTTTAGGCTAAGTCCGCAGAATCAACCTCATATGGACCAGCCAACAGAAGACTGCAAAAGAATCTGACTTAGAAGAAAATCAAGTTCAGGAAGTGAGTTCGAAGTTCGTCGAACTCAGCTCGGCGAAAGTCGTGCTCCGCTGGACGAACTCAGAGTTAATTCTCTGAGTTGAGCTCGACGATATTCGAGCTCAGGTCGATGAATTCTGGAAGTTCAAATTCAACATATTCTTTCAGAGTACTTTCATTGAACTCAGGTCGACGAAGACAAGTTATCAGCTCGACGATCTTGGATCACAGAATTGGGAATTTTTCCACAGAATTCAGTTCTCTGAACTCAGTTCGACGTACAAGAATTTTCAGGTCGACGAACATGATTTCTCTGGTCGACGAACGTTAGTCTCAGGTCGACGAAATCTGTTCTCTGGTCGACGTTTCCTGTGCAGTTCTAGACTTGGAAATTTCCCTTATTTTGTCCTTATTCTATAGCAATAATTCCTGAGTAATTAATGCTTATATTCTCTGAATATAGCCGTTAGTGGCAGCATTGATTACGGTCTTCATCAGGAATATTACTTGTTGTTTTTAATGTGACAGTTGGGGAAATTCAATAGGGAAAATATTCTCTCCAGCTGCATTTCATTCTCCATGCAGTCAGCATTTAATGAAAAGGAATTCAAAATTTAAAGGAGAATTGAACTAAACATATAAAAGAGATTTTCTCTTTCAGTCGATAGCAGAACACATAGAGAACAAGACAGAACTCATAATACACAGAACACAAGAAATCATTCAAGAGAAAGAATTCTGCTCTCTCTTCATCAAGTTTTCTTCTTCCAGCAAGCTTCCAAGAGACAATCAACTTCAATTTGTCTACAGGTTTCTAGAGAATTTTTTTCAAGAAAACCTACTCACCCTGCAAAGCTCTAAATCTTCCTGGACAGAACTTCATCTCAGTGGGAGTTTTGACACCATCAAGGATCCACAAGTCTTCTCAGTTGTTTTGAGAAAAGAGAAGACAACGTATAGTTTTATTTGTTTCACCCCACTATACACAGGGTTCTAGCTCCCTTCAAAAGTTAAACAAATTTGAAAGAACTCAGCTTGTATGAACCATCTGAAGATAAAGGTGAAAAGTTCATCAAGATCACCACTCCAACCCCTATTGGGGAGGTTGATGATCCAGATGAAGAAATTGTGCAAGATGATGAAGTCACTCTGGTGATTGAAGGGAATCTAGATGCAAGGACTCTAGAGCTTAGATATCTGAAGCATCACCCCATGGACCAAATCATAGGAGATCCCCGGGAGGGTATCATAACTCGTAGAGGTACAACTAACGAAAATTTATATCTAAGTTTTCTCTCACAGGTTGAACCAAAGAAGTTTGAGGAAGCGAACTCAGATGCATCGTGGATAGTGGCAATGGAAGACGAACTAAATCAGTTCAAGTGCTGCAAAGTATGGAAACTTGTTCCAAGACCAAAGGATAAGAATGTCATTGGCACAAAATGGGTCTACAGGAACAAGATGGACGAAGATGGAAAAATCATAAAGAATAAGGCCAGACTCGTCGCGAAAGGTTATCGTTAAGTAGAAGGAATTGAATTCGACCAGACATACGCTCTAGTGGTAAGGCTGGAGGCAATAAGGTTGTTCCTATCATATGCTGCACTCAAAGGGTTCACCATCTATCAGATGGACGTGAAGTCTGCCTTCCTTAATGGTGACATAAAGGAAGAGGTGTATGTGGAACAACCTCCAGGTTTCGTTGACTCTAACTTTCCTGATTACGTTTATTTATTGCATAAAGCTTTATATGGTCTGAAACAAGCTCCTCGAGCTTGTTATGAGACGATGTCTAGCTTTTTACTTGAGAATAAGTTCACAAGGGGAAAGATAGACAAGACATTATTTCTTCGGGAAATAAAAGGCAAGATTTTACTAGCGCAAATCTATGTCGACGACATTATTTTTGGTTCTATTGACGACAACCTCTGCAAGAAGTTTTCTAAACTTATGCATGGTAAGTTTGAAATGAGCAGTATGGGCAAGCTGAAGTATTTCTTAGGGATTTAGGTGAAACAATCTGAAGATGGAATTTTCATCTCGCAGACCAAGTTCGCCAAAGAGCTAATTAAGAAATTCGGAATGGAGAACGCAACCTCGATGAGGACTCCAATGGGTTCAACAATATCTCTGGACAAGGATAAAAAAGGGAAACATTTTGACGAAACCAAGTACAGAAGCATAATTGGATCCTTGCTCCACCTTACTGCCAGTAGACCTGACATAATGTTTTCAACATGTGTATGTGCTAGATTTCAGGTGAACTCTAAGGAATCTCACTATGCTGCTGTAAAGCAGATTTTGAGATATCTTAAAGGCACGCCAAATCTTCGCTTATGGTACCCAAGAAGTAATGATGGCGAGCTAATAGGCTTTTCAGATGCAGATTTTGCAGGGAGCTAAGACGACAGGAAAAGCACTTCCGGGACTTGACAATTATTTGGAAGAAGGCTTATCTCCTGGAGTAGCAAGAAGCAAAACTATGTAGCAATCTCAACGGCTGAGTCAGAGTACATCTCTGAAAGAAGTTTCTGTGCACAGCTGCTATGGATAAAGAATCAATTTGAAGATTATAACATGAAGTTCCAGAAGATTCCATTATTTTGCCACTCTTCCAGCGCAATTGAAATAGCCAACAACCTAGTCTTGCACAGCTGGACAAAGCACATAGAGCTGAGGTATCACTTCATCCAGGAGCATGTGGAGCATATGGACATAGATCTACAATATATCTCTACAGACATGCAGATTGCAGATATTTTCACAAAGCCACTGGACGAGACCAAGTTCTTGTTCTTCAAAATAGAACTTGGAATGCTCAACAAAGAAGATTAGAGATGGTGGACTCCCAAGAAGGTTCAGAGATCAAGAATCGGTCAAAAGTTTGAATTCCACAAAATTCTAACTTGTTGACTCGATTAAGAAGTAAAGTACACGAGTAGTTCAAAATGGCCTACTCGTGTGGTAAGAATGACCTACTCGAGTGGTAAGATTGACTTACTCAAGTAGCATATTCTCTTACTCGAGTAGTCAAATCGCCCACACGAGTAATAAAACATCTCTTGAGTACCTCAGTAGAACTACTTGAGTACATCAGCTCACCTACTCGAGTACTTCAACCCAACTACTCGAGTACCTCCAGCCTATCTACTCGAGTATCTCAAATATCTCTCTCGAGTAATATTAAGTCACTCGAGCATACTACAGCCGATTTTTCTCCTTAATTCAAATTTCCTTATTCGCAAACCGAGGCTTATGCCGCCACTTCTAAGGTATGATTCCATCATTTATCTTTTAATTAGACTTTAACATAGGGTTATATAAATCAGAAATTCCAAAATCATTCATACACGAGATTAGTTTCTCTCTCGAGTAAGCCGATCACCGTTTCGCCTTCCGTCCAGAAGTTGTAGAGCCGCGCTTTCTTCCTCCCCATCGCAGTTTTTCCTACAGTTCCTGGATCATGGCTGCTTCGTCAAAGATTGCGATTGGTTCCAAAATTGTCACCGCCGACATCGCTGAATTATCAGATGATTTCCATAACCTTATGATACAGCTCGACACCGCCGGACTCACCAGAAGTTGACGAATTCTTCAGAAATGTCAAGGTTAAGAGACATGGAGCCATTCTCAAATCGAATGTCAGAGGTATTAAAATTAAATTCACCAAAACCTCTATATCTCAACTTCTTCGCTTGCCGATTGTGGATGAGTAAGACGATCTTGGACCGGATGAATCCGACAGAACCTGTCTGTTCTGTGGTGTGTCTACTGAGGCTCAATACATCAAATGCTCTGATATGAATCCTGAAGGAAAGCTACTTGTGGATATCATAGGAAAAATCTTTCTCTACAAAACCAATTCCATAAGAGACATATCCCTCTCCTTCTTTGACATTATGCAAGCCATAGTGTGCAGGAAATGATTTCAGTTTGGAATGATGATTTTAGATAAAATCAAAGACAGCATGAAAACCCCAAAGTATGCCAGAATCATTTCTCTCCTCCTCCATGAAATCAACCCAGAGGTCTTCAGTTTTTCTAAAGAGACTATACTTCACCACATGAAGAGAATCTCTATATCCTCCATACACAGATGAGAATTGAAGCTGCAAAATCCAACACAAGCTGCAAAAAGTCAAGAAATTCACGTCATACAGAACAGGACCCCATCTCACTCTCCACATCAGGTTTCCAGCTCCACTGGTGCATCTATTGATGGGGAGCCTGCTCCTTCTGTCCCAGCAAGGATTCCTACACCTGCAACAGTAACTCCTCCACCTCCTCAGACTCCAGAAGAAACACCATCTGACCATCAGCTTCAAGAAGAACTCCTCTCCATAGAAGCTTCTATTAGTGAGATGATAGAAGAATTGACTGCAAGTGATCTTCCTCCTCTCTCTAAAGGAAACCACAACTGAAATACCACCAGAGACTCCAGTACAATCTCCAGTGCATATTCCTTCTTCAGCACAGTCTCCTGCTATACACCAAGAGCAGGTTGAAACAATCTTCATCTATGATGAGAAATCTCCTGAGCCAGCTGAAGCTCCTTTAAGAAAATTGGACTTCTCCATACCCTTAGTCACTGATGAAGGGGATGCCCTGATTCACACTGTTAGAGCAAAGAGCATAGCGTCCATTATAGAAATAGCTCCATGGGTTGCTCCTCCTCCTCCAGTTCCCCCTTCCAGTGCTCCTCCAACTGCTGCTGCTTCCTCCAATGACTTGATGAATCTATTTTTTCTTATTCTTCAACAGCAAAGAACCTACTTTGATGCTACTCTTAAAGCTGTTACTGATAAAGTTACTGTTCTAGAGAATGAGATGAGCAGGGGATTTGCTGAAATTCAGCACAATAATGATTAGCTCAGACACCTCTTCCAACTTGGTGGAAAAGCTCTAAATCACACTATTACTAATGTTGGTCAAGTTATGGAGCAAGGTGTGACTCTGGCAGGCAATCAGATTGAAATGGATAAAAGAGCTGAATCTATAAAGATGAAGATCTGTGAAGAACTTGGAACATTCAAAGAAGATACTATCATTAAGCTGACTGTAGAAGTCAGAAAGGGGGAGAATTTGGTGAAAGAATATTTAGAAAATCAGATGCACTCCAGCAAGAGCTTTGGGAAACCAAAATGAAAGAGATCCATGATGAAGTCTTAGCACAAATTCAGAGTATCAAATTCCATACATATGACACTACTGTCTAGATGCACAATCAAATCCTTCCTGAGTTTGTTGTTGATCCAAATATCATTCCTCATCGTCCCAACCCTCTAGCTGTTGCTGCTCCTACTCCTCCTCTGCAACCTACCTTCTCTCCAAGACCTAAAAGCCAAGAAGGCCCTCCTCAAGATTCTTATGCCCAATTTTGGGAGGATGACCCTGCAGATATTTTTCTTCAAGCTCCTCCTGAGATCCAGAATTTTAAGAAGAAAAGAAAATATGGTGATTGTGCCTCTGCTAGCACGTCGATTCAAGTTCTAGATTCAAAAAAGAGAAAAGCTCCAGAATTTGCAGAGATCTAGTCTCCTACCTCTAAGTCCCTCATTTTGCATACTCTCAAACTTGTTATGGACTTCCATGAGAGTAGGAATATTCATTTCAGTTCCCAGGAATGAGAACTATATGAGAAGTGTATGACCAAGAGAAGACTGTATGACAGATAATTTGGGAGGAATAACCCAGCTGCTCCTCCAAGACCTCCTAAATACTACCCCAAGCCAAACAGCTATCAGAGGAGACAGTAAGAGAAGCAAGACAGGCAGCACCACCATGTCTAAGCTACAAGGACATATGAGATTGTGGAAATGATTGGTGTAGAAATGATACTTTGGAAATCACATTTATATAATTCTAAGTTTTTGATCATATTATCTTGTTCATAGTCTTATGCTTGCTTACACTGAGTTGTCTACTCAGCATTTTCTTTTTATGTCTTTAATTCACCTTAGTGTAAAGGGTTCTAACTTCTACAAATAGGGAGAGATTGTTGGGTATTATATCCACACTAACCCAGATTTGATGAAGTCATCCTTGAACTAAGATGAATTAAGTTATATTTGATGCTTTGTTTAAGTTATGTGTTTGCAGGATTCTAATGGAAAGTGTAGACCAATGTCAGTCTACAATGGGTCACCAAACACAGGAGCATACAATGTAATCCCTCATTATGTGATCCAAGGTGTTGACTCATGTGTAGTATCTCTATTGGGATACACTTTATATTCAACTACTAGGACTAATTGGAAAAGACTTGATGTTGGTCTCACCAAAGAAAAGAGATTTCTGTCAAAGAAAATTTACTAAGTATTTTACTTGAGTAGTTCTATACCTACTCGAGTGAATAGCTCAGTTTATACTCGAGTAAAATTATTCTTACTCGAGTAAGGATGATAGATCCCGAGTAGTCAATTTATGGCTCTCGAGTAGTTAAGACAACTACTCGAGTAGATTCCCTCTTATTCTCGGGTTAACTGATTTTCCTCTCCAGATATATTCCAAGTAAATTACTCGAGTAGTACTTTATAGTACTCGAGTAGTTTATACCTTCTGTCTCGAGTTACAGAAGTCTGCACTTCGTGTAATTTCTATTTACTCGAGTAGTTAAGTCATGTACTCGAGTAGTTCATTTACTACTCGAGTAGTCTAGTATTTATACTCGAGTAACCAGAACTTCTTCCCTCAGAATTTCTCTAAGTCATGTACTCTAGTAGCTACTTCCATATACTAGAGTAGTTCTTATTCACTCGAGTAGTTTACCTTCAC
Source organism: Platanthera guangdongensis (assembly GCA_039583875.1). Classification (NCBI taxonomy): domain Eukaryota; kingdom Viridiplantae; phylum Streptophyta; class Magnoliopsida; order Asparagales; family Orchidaceae; genus Platanthera; species Platanthera guangdongensis. The sequence continues at coordinate 69,164,954 of CM077166.1, read as the reverse complement.
TACTCGAGTAACCCAGGATTCCAGTTCAGAAAATATTCTAAGTCCCTGACTCGAGTAGTTCCTCTACCACTCGAGCAGTTTACTCCCATTTACTCGAGTAGTATTTCTTGTACTCGAGTAGTCTAACTCCACTTCACGTGTAACTACTTTTGATACTCGAGTATGTTATTTTGGTACTCGAGTAGCTGATCTACTCCAATTTTCTTCAATGATATACTCGAGTAGTTTTCTTTGGTTTACTTGAGTAGTTCTCGAGTAGTTATCGTCAGCCCACTCGAGCAGTTCTATAAAGTACTCGAGTAGTAATTTATTCACTCGAGTATGTCACTTCAGTTTTCTGAAATATTTCGTTAAGTCAGATTAACAGATTCCTTAATGAACCTTGATATGATTGGTCCACGTGTACCTCTTTATGAATTAATTATGACTGAGTATCACCGATCCTATATAAGGTCTTGTCAAACTGACAAATCCTAAGAAGAAGATTAATCAGAAGTTTTTGCAGCCGATTTATTTATAAGCTATCTATTCCTCTCTCTCTCCAAGAAGCAAAAACCGCCGCCGCCGATTCTCATCCGGCTAGGGTTCTCAATTTCAGAGGATTCAGATTAAGAAGGTTTTACAAATCGAAATTGCTACACAACTCTTCATCATCTATTCGATCGTGTGAAGCCAAGAAGATCCAGATCTGATTTTGCAAAGATTTTCTTCACCTCTCTGATAAAGCCGCAAAGTCTAGAAGAAGAAGATCCAGGCCGATAGCTTGTAGATCTGATAAAGATTCATTGCTTGTATTTCAATACACATTTTGTTTCATTCTTGTAGGAGAAGTTTTCTCCGAGTGTAGGAGCATTTGACTCCGAAATTGTAGGAAGTTTCATCTTCCAAGTGTAGATCCGCTTTGTGGATCAAGATTGTGGGACCGTTGTTCTAAGGCATAGGATTAGTTTTTCAATCCGAGATAGTGGAGTAGCTGAGTCTAGTGTATTGCTAGATCGCTGAGGGAAAGTGGATGTACTCAAGGTTGGGGAACCACTATAAATCTTGCTTCGTCTGTGATTGATTGGTAGATAAATCTGTGCTTAGATCTGAAATTTTTATTCCGCAAATAGACGCACATCTCACCTATTCACCCCCCTCTAGGTGATTTAGGTAGGCAACTAATCACTTTCAGATTAGATATTTTAAAACACCTACATGAAGGTCTGGCTGGTGGGCACTATCAAGCTGCTCGCACCGCTTATAGGGTGCTTTGCGCGGGTTTTTCCTGGCCTAGCCTGTTTAAAGACACACAAGCCTTTGTGAGTAGGTGTGATAGTTGTCAACGGTCGGGCAACATTTCCAATAAAAATGAAATGCCACAAAATTATTTCCTTGAGTGCGAAATTTTTGACCTTTGGGGAATTACTTTTGTTGTCCCACTTCCTTCTAGCTTTGGAAATAAGTTTCTTTTAGTTGTCGTTGATTATGTTTCGCGATGGGCTGAACCCCAAGCTCTTCCTACGAACGACGCCCGTGTCGTGGTTATGTTTTTAAAAAATTATTTTCTCGATTCGCTACGCCGCGCGCCATCGTTAGTGACAGGGGTTCCCATTTCTGTAACGCACAGTTTTCTAAAATCCTTACTAAATATGGCGTTACGCATAAGCTTTCAACCGCCTACCACCCCCAAACTTATGGACAAGTCAAAGTAGTGAATAGAGAAATAAAAAGAATTTTAAAAAAGACTGTTTCAACTTCTAGGAAAGCCTGGTCAACCAAATTAGACGATGCACTATGGGACTACCGAACAGCGTACAAAACCTCACTCGGATGTAGGCCGTATCGGTTGGTTTATGGAAAATTGTGCCATTTACCTGTAGAATTAGAACACCGCGCTTTTTGGCCTTGCGATTCTTAAACTTCGATCCCCACTCTGTCGGCGAGCTTAGAAAATTTCAACTCAACGAACTCAACGAATGGCGCTCTTATGCATACGAAAAAAATAAACTTTATAAAGAGCGGACGAAACGGTTTCACGATAACCACTTAAGGCACCCAAAAACCTTTAAGCCGGGCGACCAGTTCTTCTTTATAATTCTCGTTTACGTTTATTTCCTGGAAAATTAAAATCTCATTGGTTTGGGCCATTTACTGTCTTCGAAGTTTTTCCTTATGGTACTGTTTTGATTTCCCACCCTGATAAGGGTAATTTCAAAGTGAAAGGTCAGCGTCTTAAACTGTATTTCTGTTATGATGTCAGTTCTAACTGTGTTAACAATATCCTTCATGATCTAACTTTTGATTAGTTTGGAACTTTATGTTATTAAAACTTTGAACTATTTCTTTGAACTTTGTTTTAAACAATATTCCTGGACAATATTATTTTGTTGCGTCGAGCTCAAACGATGTTTTAAACAAAGGGCGCTCTTGGGAGGTAACCCAAGTTATCTTTTTCTGTTTTCTTTATTTTACAATTTCTGCCCCGGACGGTTCCGACAAGCTGAAGTTTCTGCGATCGCCTGCTCAAACGCTGCTGAATCCATCACGAAGTCCAAAGAAGACATTTCATGAAGATCCAAAGCGCAAGTATGGGGGAGCGGCATCACTCAACTTTCACAGCAAATTAATCCGGGGAAGTACCTATTTTTCAATCATGTTTTTCAATTCTGTACTTTAATTTTCTCTCTCTCTAACCTCCTTCTCCATTGAGGACAATGTCCATTTTAAGCTTGGGGGAGGACTTCCTCCTTCTTTTTGCTTTTTGTGAATATTTTTCATGTTTTTTGTGAATATTTTTCAAAAATCCAAAAAATGAATATCTTAATATTTCCAAAATCCAAAAAAATGAATATCTTAATATTTTCAAAATCCAAAAAAAGATAATATTTCAAAATTAAAAAAGAGAATATTTCAAAATTTAAAAAATATGCTTTTTGTTTTTTAATAGTTTAGACATTTTGGTATTTCAATAGTACCTCTTGTTTTTGCTTTGTTTTTCTCAAAATTCCTTATAAACAACTTAGCTAATTATAATTTTTCTAATCCTTCTTTTTAATTATGTTTCACAGGTAAAATGTTGGTCATGCTGTGTTTCTAATTCACGATAGCATGTTAAGGTGAAATATATTTTCCTAAAACTCGCATTTCTATTATGGTTTTTCGTTCTTTAGTTTCTTTACTCTCTCAAAAATTCATCATCCACTATTTTCCTTTTCGTTTTTAGATAATTTTTGAAAGGTCAACGTTTGAATAGTGTAGTAGATGTGAACGATCCAAGTCAGCTATTATTTTTATTTTCAAGATAATTTCATCAATCTTCTTTTATTATCTAGGACTTGCTTTTTGAAAATTTTCAAATCTATGTTTTAAATAAATTTAAAAGCGTGAAAATGATTTAGGCCGTTTTTGTTTTCGTTTGAGCTTTCCTACCAACCTAAAAACTTTCACCACTAGTTAGCCGCTTTTGAGCCTTTTTTCCAATTTCATTTGATAGCTCCTCTTTTCATATCATTTTCACCAAAGCCAAAATTTTCAACCTATCTAATCACACTAGCCTTTTTGAGTTTCATAAAGAATTTTCATGATTATGATAGGTTAATTTGTGATATTTTTGGAGAAGTTTTTTTTTTAAAAAAAGTATGCTCAAAAGAAATGTGTGTTTTTGTTTGGCAAATTCAAAATGAAAATGAAATTATTTATGGCCTTTGTTTTGAAAAAGAAAAAAAAAGGAAAAGAAAAAAAGATAGAAAAATATTTTATTCAAAATGAAAATTTTGAAACTCTTTGTTTTGGTTTAGTGTGATTTTAAGCCTCCCTGTTTATCTTTGATTCTACTCATAATCATAATCCTAACCAAACGCTTTGGTCCGATTAAGTCCTTTTGATTCACGCTTTTTTTAATTTTATTTAATATCTAAGAAAAGAAGAAAAGTAAATTAGTATTAGTTTTGGATGTAAACATAGATTTTTGTTATTTATTTGATATAATTATAATGTGTTGCTTGGATCTAGTAACAACTTAATGCGTTTTTTTTTCATTTTTGTTGCTTTGCTTAAATCTATTTAAAGAACTTCGTCAAAATTTTGGATGATTTATTTTTGTTAAGTAAAGTTTATAAAAGTTAAACCATACCTAAATAATTATTTTAGATTCGCGTTTCACCTTTTCCCTACATAGAATTTCACATAGTACTTGTGTAGGCATAATTAGAACTTTTTGATTAGTCCTATTTTATGGTTATCTAGTTTTTATATTTTTGCTTGGGGACAAGCAATGCTTAAGCTTGAGGGAATTTGATAGTTTGTTTTGTATTTAAGCTATTAGAGTTTTATTTAGGTCTTTTATTGTGCAAATCTTGTCTTATTAATTATATGTCCATTCTTCTTGTATTTATTTATGTCACTAATGTTTTTGTGCTCTTTTACAGGTTTTCTCAATTTTCACCCAAAATGACCTGACACGGCCACCAACACGGCCGTGTCATGGGTTGTGTCAACTGTTCCCAAAGAATCAACCACCAGAGGAAAGTCCAGAGTTCATCTCGACCAGGACACGACCTCCAATACGGCCGTATCATTGGCCGTGTCAACATGGACCGTGTCACCAAGAGTCGATAAATTTCTAGAGCAGGACACGACCACCAACACGGTCATGTTGCTAGGCGTGTCACCACCTCCTGTAACACCCATGATCCATCATATAGCATATAGTAGTAGTTCCGGCCGGGGCCCGAAGCCATATACCACAGACAGACCGGGTGGTTACTCAATGGAAACCATCCAACTAAGAATCAACGTCCTACGCAGAGTGCATTTTAACAGAAGCAATTTAATAGTTACAAATATAGAACCCAACCAGAATGTCCACTATAAAACCCAATAGGAATGAACGTACAAATACACAAGTACAATGGCATTATGACCTTACAATAGTTTGCTCAAATATAAGTGTCTTCAAAACCTCAGCACACAGGCCGGACATACATGAAAATAAAAAGGAAACACTCAAATTAGGCCTTCGAGGGCCGGCTCAGCAACTTGGGCTTTTACCCGCTATATACCGCTCGGCTCCGTAGCACTTGCAAGCAACAATCCACCGCAACGGTGGCAAACAAAGCAACGGTCAGCTATGCTGACCAAATTATAACGATCCCGCCCCCAAACTCGTGGCGGCGATGCTCCTTTCCCTGCACTTTGTTAGCATAACCAAGTAGTAAAGTGAATAAACACTTCCGCACATGCGTGGGCACGCACGACCACACACCCCATACTCTCAGGGTATATTCTCGGTGAACACGGTCAAAGTCCACTGACTCATACAAAGAAGAAAATAAAAAAAAAGAGAAAATTTGACGAGAATCACCAAAACAATGCAACAACTAACAGACCCTTGCATTAGGATCAGCTCCTGCCGCCAGTAGCCTCATCAGTACGGGAACATGATTCCTCCATACAACAATATGAAGAGGAATAACTCCAGAAGCATTCCGAGAATAACATTTCCACCAAATTTCTTCAATACTCCCAAAGTTGAATCCACCTCAAATAGAGATCCATGCCTTGAAGCTGACCCTAAATCTTTGGGAGAAACACTGGAAGATAACCTGCGAGTGGGGATATGTTTAAACTTCTCCATAGGCGAAGGTCTCTTCTGTTCGAGCAAAACTTTGTTCGCGGATACACTTTCCACCTTAGCCCTAATGGCCTATTTATTGATCTTTCTACTCTTTTTCATCACTTGCTAGATGAATTTGTCGCCTTTCTTAGCAAGGTCCCATTTCCCTACAAGTTTAATTCCCATCATCTTGGAAACAAATTGTAACACCACAAATCCCAAATTTGTGTTCAGGCTGGGCGACACGGCCTGGGACACGGGCGTGTCCCAGGCCATGTCCTGCTCTGTGCACTCGAGTGGATCTCGGGTGGGTCTCGAGTGGGCCTCGAGTGTGCCTCAAGTGAGGCACACAGCTTGGGACACGGGCGTGTCCTTGGCCGTGTCCTCCTCTAGTCGATGAACTTCTCGAGTGGTCGACGAAATGCACTCGAGATAGCGAACACGGCCATGTTTTGGTTGACACGGGCGTGTCAACATCGACACGGGCGTGTTGGGAACCCGTGTCCTCTTCAGGTTGTTTTTGGTGCTGTGTCGATTGAGGAACACGCCATGCCACACGGGCATGTACTGAGTTACATGGGCATGTCAAGGTTAACACATGCGTGTCTAACACCATATCTTGGTCGTGTTTAAGTCGATTCCTTTGCCGCTTAAGGAACACGGCCTGTGACACGGGCGTGTCACAAGCCGTGTCAGCCTAAGAAAGTGCGTTTCTGGTCAAATCCTGGCCGTTCATTTCCTTCCACTTGGATCTAGGATCCAGGACCTTCCCTGCTGTTATAAAACTGAGAATGGAAGGATAATTTCCATTCATCTTTAACTTACTCTTTCTCAAGAGAAAGGACGGGAGGAGAGGAAGGAAGGAAGGAAGGGAAGGAAGCCGGCTACCGGAGGATCTTTAGCATGCCGAATCGAGAGCCAAGTTCAGATTCGTGGAGACAAGGCCATGGCAGTGATTTCCATCTGTCTAGTTCATGGTTCCAAAGCGATCGTCAAAGGAAACGATCTCCTTCTTGGACAAACAAAGTGCTACTTTATGCATAAGCATGGAATCCTCCACCAAGCGCTGGACAGCGTTAGTGATTCCATGTTGAGTCTGCATCTAGAGCCGGAAATGTGTAGTACGACATAGGCATGCTGTGTGAAGCTCACCCGGATGAGTAGTCTAGATTGGTGATGTTTATCTTATGAACCGTAGAAGACTCCATGCATTGTGCGGATGATTATGGATTATGAATACCTAGAAAGCTCTAAAAAGTGGCTCTGCGAGAGCTATGTGCAGAGCAGGAAAGGGAAGGCCGCCCCGTGTCAAGATCTGCGCTATTTACGAATTGAGCAACGGGAAAAGGCTGACCTGAACTTGTATTGTGAGAGATCGATTGGTGGCAATGCATGGGGGGATGCGGCCCCGACCCGACTTGTCACACCACAATGGTGGGTTGATCTAAATGCTCAAGTTTTCCGTGAAGTTAGCATCTATGAGTGGGATGGACGGAATGTCCCCAGTATGCGTGTTTGTAGACTAGGACCGCCCAACCAACAAGTTAAAAACCTCTGCTCGGTGGTGGTGCCAAGGAGTTTGGTCCACCGTAATGTGCCCGGAGTGCACGAAGCGTCTAGCGGAGGTGGGCGCTTGTGATACTGTCGTGATACTTGTTGTGATAGTTATATGTTGTGATTGCGATACATATAGGGAAGGAAGCACTGCCCCGGGTAAGGGGTAGGGTCATTATAATTGGTCAGCTAATCCTGACCGTTGCTTTGTTTACCACTCTTGGGGCGGATGTCCAACTGCAGGTGCTGACGGGCTGAATTGGATTGACCGGGTTGAAGCCCTTGCTGCTTAAATTCCCTTGAAGGCCTTGCGAAGCCTTGGATTTCATGTGTGGCTGGCTTGTGTGCTGATGTATGAAGCCATATATTTGTAAAGAGAAACTTGTAAGGCCTTAAGGCCATGAGCGTTTGTGTATTTGTATACATTCCTGGTGCTATATATAAATGTGTGGTTTATATATTTAGTGGACATTCATTTTGATGAGTTCTTGCAACTTAAAATGATTTCGCTAGAATGCTCTGTGGTAGGATGCGAGTAGAACGTGATTTTGATATTCATACGTGACTCCACCGTTTGTTTGTGAAATATGTCGTGGGGCCCCGGCTAGATCCATCGTTATATTCCATATGATGAATGGAGGCGTTACAAAGTGGTATCAGAGCCATGTTGAGATTTTTGGGAGGGAGAACATAATTTAACTATGAATGTCCACTAGGAATGTAATACATGAACGTGAGGAGCGTGAGCGTGTCGACAATGTATATTTACCATTATGTAATGGCTATTAATGTTGTTTTGTACATTGATAGGTGACAAGGAGTGGTGCTGGGCAGTCTGAGCCCCAAAGTTCGGATGAGAGTGCGGCACCAGCTGAGGTGCCTACACCTCCTCCCTTGGCGGAGACCATACGTGTGGTTACTGAGACGGTGCTCGCAGTGTTACATGCATAGCTTATTGGGCAGGCAAGGCCTGCTGGGGCACCAGTACGACTTGGTTCAAGGCAAGAGCATGTTGAGGCTCTAGTTGTTGAGCAAGCAGCTGACGAGCAACTGAAACGGTTTATTGATTTTCATCCACCTACATTTGGAGGGCGGGTTCCCCAACACAGGCTGATGATTTGCTCGCAAGAGTGAAGAGGATCCTGACAGCAATCAGGACTGCGGAGTGGCAGAAAGTTACTTTAGCCACTTTTCAGTTGGAAGGAGATGCGAGGTTTTGTTGGGATGAAGTGGAATTGCACTACTTGGTAGGTTGAGGATTAGATGAGATTTCGATCAAAGAACTTTCAAGATTATTTCTGGCCAAGTATTTGTCAGTGTTGGAACAAATTGCCATGGAAAATGAGTTCCAACGTCTTGTGCAGGATGAGAGTAATGTTGATACTTACCTGCATGAGTTTACGAGGCTGGGGCGCTATGCGGGGTGTACTTTTGCTGAGGAGGCATGGAAGACGAATAGGTTCTATGATGGACTTCGCGATGAGCTGAGGTTGGCACTCCCGAGTTCGGTGAACCAAGGCTTCCAAGCGTTAGTAGATACAGCTCGGGCACTGGAGAAAGATTTGAAATGGGTGCAGGAAAAGAAGAACTTGGCGGCGGAAAAGACAGAATTCATGCAGGTAAGTATCTAGGAACCTATAGGTGAACAAGACACACACATTAGCGACCTCGCACAAGCAATAACAACAATCTAGGAATGTGCAAGATCCTCAAACAAGTGTATTTGCATTCCTAAGTGGACATTCAAGATTTCATTAGTGTTATCGCGGTTCGCACGTACACGTGCTCGCCACCCCATAAAAGAATTCGACTACGAATTCAAAAGGGAAAAACCAAGACAGCTGATACCAAAAATGTAATGACTCCATCCGTTCATATAGCATATAATAGAAGGTCTGGCCGGGGCCCCACATCATATACCACAAAAAGGCGGCGAAGTTACGGGTTGATATCAGAGTTGCGCATCCTAACTCATAACATTCTAGCGGAAGCTTTTAACAGAAATATTGAACTCCAACAATGAATATCCACTAATATAAACACCCATATTTATATAGGAATGTACATCAAATACAATATCATTTGGCGTTATGGCCTTACAGTTGCTCTTTACAAGAGTGGCTTCCCAACATCGGCGCGCAGGCCGGCCACACCTAAACAAAACATTACATTTTTCTGCTTAGCCTTCAAGGGCTAGTAGCAGCAACAGCAGCAGTAGGTACTTCAGCATTTATATATCCCGCTCGGCTCTCCAGCACTTGTTCAAGGATAGTCCACCCAACGATGGCAAACAAGGCAACGGTCAGCATTCAGCTGACGAATTTATAACGACCCTACCCCTTACCCGGGGCAGTGGTATTCCTTCCCTGTAGGCATAGTAATTCTTATGCAGATATATAGATATCACATATTATGCTCTCACGCACAAACATTCCATCAAAACCGTCAGCCACGTGACCCGATGATCCGTGCACTCAAGGCACATTCTTGATGTACCGACGAACCATGGTCCCACCACCATATCAGGGCCGAAACCCAACGGTAATATTGAGCATTTAGTCTTTCTGGCGCGCAGGCCTAAGACTCTCATTATGCGCTCCAACTGACCGCACTTTCAGGTCTTCGAGTAGGACGGACATAACGCAGGTACAGCTCAACCAGTCCCCGTTGCTCATGTAACGCCCCAAAACTCAGAAGAGCGACGAGAGGCATTTTGAGCCAAGTCTGGGACTTGGTAGAGGCCAGTGTCCCAGGGGCGTGTCGTGCTCGGGTTCGATGATGGCCGTGTGGTCGACGAAATTACAGTCGACGATTGTCGAACAGTGAACACAGCCTGAGACACCGGCGTGTCCCAGGCCGTGTCCTACTCGGGTGGTTAGCCGAGTTGTGTCGGGGGAGAAACACGACCTGGAGCCTAGGCGTGTTCGGGTATGACACGGGCATGTTAAATGGGACACGGGCGTGTCGAATACCCATGTTCTGGTCGGGTTGGTGTTGGCCCTATGTCGATGGAGGAACACGCCTAGCTACACAGGCATGTACTGGATTACACGGGCATGTCAAGCTTAATACGGGCTTTTCTAGAGCCCGTGTTCTTTTCGAGATACGATGGTTTTGGCGTCGACTAGGGCACACAGTCTTGGACACGTACGTGTCACAAGCCGTGTTCGGCCCAGGTTTTGGATTTTAAGTCTGAATCGTGGCCATCCGTTTCCTTATTTTGGGATCCAATGGCTCAGGGCTGCTCTTGCTGGCTTATACACAGGAATAGGGTTTAGAAACCCTCATTTCTCTTGGGCTTTCTCTTTATAAAGTTCTAGAGAGAGGGGAGAGCAAGGAAGAGAGATCCGGCTGCTGGTGGAGCTTCAGAGCCACAAATCGTAAGCCGAGTTCGGATCTATGGTGGTGAGGACATTACGGTGCTTTTCATCTGCATAGATCTTCATGGTGCCGAAGAGAAATGCTAGGGTAACGATTCTCATCTTGGACATGTGAAGTCCTCTTTTCCCTTTTGCATTAGAAGCCCGCTCTCGTGAGTTTGCGGTGAGTGTGTGGTGTTCCTTCGGGTAGACATGAATAGTCCCTGTTGTTTTGCATTTAGAGTCTGTAATCGAGAAACATACATAGGCATGATGTGTGAAGCCTACCCAGACAAGTTGGTCTGGATCGGTGATGTTGCATTGCATGAATGGCCAGAAAAGAGTCCGTACAATTGATTGTTTTTCGTGTTTTCTACGCGGTAGATTGCAACAGGGAACCTTGGGGACTAACTCCGAGGTGCACCCGGAAAACTGGGCAGATGCGTGATTCTACGAACATGGTGGCCTGGGAGCCAACTTACACATAACTGGGTTATGTAAAGCATGTGATCGGATTGGGACTCGGGGAAGCTTGACACACGCATATGGCTTAAATTGATGTTGCGGTGTGAGCAACGGGTCAGGTGAAACCATACCCGCTATGAGTCATTCGGTTAGAGAGACCTAAGGTACTTGGTACTCATCGTTGGCATATATGGAGGGTCTTATGCAAAGGCCAAAAAGACCGTAATGCTCACGAGAATTTGCCATCCAAGGGGCGGTGGTGAGACCACAGACTTTGACTGGGTTCACCGAGAATGTGCCCTTAGAGCACGGGGTGTGTGCCCGTGCGAGCCTACGTCTGTGATGTTGTGTAATTTCTTTATTATTATGGCAATGCTAATAAAATGCAGGGAAGGAGCATCGCCACCCCGAGTTTGGGGGCGGGATCGTTATAATTTGGTCAGCTTAGCTGACAGTTGCTTTTGTTTGCCACCGCTCGGTGGATTGTTGCTTGCAGATGCTGCGGAGCCTAGTGGCAAATAGCGGGCAAAAGCCCTTGTTGTTGAGCTGACCCTCAAAGGCCTAATTTTTTAGTGTTTTCTTTTTGTAGTCATGTATGAACGACCTACGTGCCGAGGTTTGGAAGACACTTAAATTTGAGAAAACTATTTTAAGGCCATAAGACCATGTACTTATGTATTTGTACCTTCATTCCTATTGGGTTTTTGTAGTGGACATTCATAATGTTGGATGGGTTCTTATTATTGCAACTTTTAAATTGCTTCCGCTGGAATGTACTCTCTGTAGGACGTTGGTTATTGGCAGGATGGTTTCCATTGCATAACCTTCCAGTCTATCTATGGTATATGGCGTCGGGCTCCGACCGGACCTACTGCTATATGCTATGCAACAGATAGGGGTGTTTCAATTTTGTATTAGAGCGCTGGTTTCGATCAACTTACATGAATTCATGGACGAATTCTTTTAAGGGGTGGTGAGCACATGTGTGTGCGTCATCGTTATAACATAAAAGAACCCATGAATGTCCACTTAGGAATGAAAATACACGTGTTTGAGGAACCTGCGTGTTCCTATAATTGCTTTTTGCAATTTTTTGGTATTTTAACAGTGTTTTGTACAACTATAGGTCACCAGAAGTGGTGCAGGTCCGTCAGAACGCCCGGTTTCTGAGGCTAGTAGTGCACCGAATGATGTGCCTGCAACACCTCCCTCGGCAGAAACCATATGATTAGTGGCCGAAGCGGTGTTTATTATGATCAATGTGCAGCTTGCAAGGCAAATGCAGCAGCCTGCCCCTGCGGTGGAGCAGGTGCCGCTTAAAGCAGCGGAACCAAGGAGAGTGGAGCAAGTAGTGTTGGAGCCTTTGGTGCCTAGGAGAGCAACTGAAAGGCAGCTCAAACATGTTATGAGATTCAATCCTCTGGTGTTCTCGGGGACGGGAACCCCATCCCAAGCTGAGGATTGGCTCTCCCGAGTAAAGAGGGTATTGACAGCTACTGAAACGTAAGAGTGACAGATGACCACCATAGCTACAATCTTATTAGACGGAGATGCACGGCTGTGGTGGGAAGGTTTGGAGCTTCATCACATGAGTGGAAGGCAACTTACAGACGTCTCGATGGAAGAATTTTCGAGACTGTTCTTGGCAAGGTACCTTCCCTCAGCTCAGAGGATTGCATTGGAGAATGAATTCCAGAGGTTGACGCAAGGAGAGAGTAGCGTAGATGAGTATCTCCATGAATTTTCACGGTTGGGTCGGTACGCCAGTCTACATTCGCGGACAAGGAGTGTAAGACAAACTGATTCTATGAAGGTCTAAGGGATGAACTAAGGCTACTACTCTCGGGGCCTATGACGCAGGGCTTCTTGACCCTGGCAATACGGCTCGGTCATTGGAAAAGGATATGAGGAATGTGCAAGCAAAGAGAGATGCTAGAGCTAAGAAGACGGAGTTCAAGGTGTCGACTAATTCAAAGTCTGTTTATCGCAAGTTCCATAAGAAGGCTAGGACTTCGGGTCCGGCCCCTTATTCTAGTGCATCTGGGGCGAATACGAGCCGAACCCCGAGCGCATGCTATACTTGTGGAAAGCCGAGACACTTTGCCCGGGACTGCTGGAGCGGACGTCCTAAGTCCGAGAGGAAGCCGGGAGCAACCTATGAAGAGAAGGGCAAGGCGGTGGAGTCCACCGCATCCATTATGCTCCGGATCTACCTAGAGTTTAGAATCTTGTCCAGCAGGAGGCCATCAAGCAAGCGGATGTGGTGATAGGTGCGGTTTAAATTTATAGCAAGTTAATTTTTAAATACTTGTTACCTTGCGCGTGTTACCTTACCACTGCTTGTATAGACTTTGTTTTGATTTGTGATAATCCGACGAGAGCACTCTTTGATACGGGAGGTTCATACTCCTTTTCGTCCAAAGGATTTATATCACGCATCGGAGTATCTTCTTCGATGGCAAAGGACAAACTGGATGTGTTGTTGTCGAATGGGTGTTTGATGCACGTGGATAGAGTCTGTGGCGTAAAGATTCGTATAGGGATTCAGGAGTTCGATTTGCAAGCATCGTTACTGCCGCTGGTGGAGTTAGACGTGATATTCGGTATGGACTGGCACTCGGAGCAGCAAGCATATATCGATTGCAGACGCAAGGAGGTCAAGTTGGGAACAGATCGTGAGATGACTTTTACGGGCTTGAAAGGGTCGAGCAATACTTTGATGTCTGCTCTTCAGGTGGTGAAGGCGGTTTGTGCTAGAGCAGTGCTGTTCTTCACGCTAGTGGAGGTTACAAATCCTAAGACTATGTTGGACAGTATTTCAGTGGTATCTGAATACCCTGATGTGTTCCCTAGAGATCTTCCTGGATCCCCTCCTCAACGGGAGATTGATTTCACCATCGAGCTAGTGCCGGGTGCGAAACCTGTATCACGCTTCCCGTATCGGCTAGCTCCTAAAGAGATGGCGGAGTTGAAGGTTCAACTTCAAGATTTGTTTGAGCAGGGTTATGTGCGTCCGAGTTCGCCGCCTTGGAGTGAACCGGTCCTTTTTGCTTAGAAGAAGGACGGAAGCTTGAGACTTTGTAATGATTATCGAGAACTGAACAAGCTAATGGAGAAGAACAAGTACCCGATCTTGAGGATTGATGATCTGTTCGATCAGTTAGTCGGGTCATCAGTGTACTCGAAATTGGATCTTAATTCTCGGTATTATCAACTGAGGATAAGGGAAAGTGATATCCCCAAGACAGCTTTTAGTACGAGATATGGGCATTATGAGCTTACGGTCATGCCGTTTGGGCTGACTAATGCGGTGTCAGTGTTCATGGATCTGATGAACAGGACTTTCAGGGAGTACCTATACCACTTTGTTATCGTCTTCATCGACGATATATTGGTGTACTCGCAGAGTGAGGAGGAACACTTTAAGCATCTGTATTTGGTGTTGGAGACGCTGAGGAGGAATCAACTGTACACCAAGTTCTCCAAATGCGAGTTTTGGTTGACCTCAGTAGCGTTCCTTGGTCACAAAGTTAGTGGAGAGGGAATTGCGGTGGATTCGGCGAAGATTGTTGTTATACGAGAGTGGCATGTGCTGTCTACGGTAGCGAAAGTCCGGTGTTTTTTGGGGCTTGCCGGCTATTACAGGCGCTTCGTGGAGAAATTCTCGTGGATAGCATTGCCCCTCACGACTCTGATGAGGAAAGAGCAGAAGTTTGTTTGGACGCCGGAGTGCACACGAGCTTTTGAGGAGTTGAAGAGTCGGTTGACCACGGCGCCTGTTCTGAGTTTGCCGAGTGGGACCGAAGGCTTTGATATTTACAGCGATGCTTCGGGCGTTGGATTGGTTTGTATCCTACTGTAACATGGAAGTGTGATAGCGTATGGTTCGCGTCAGCTGAAGGTGCATGAGAGTAATTATCCGGTCCATGACTTGAAGTTAGCGGCCGTGATATTTGCCCTGAAGTTGTGGAGGCAATACTTGTATGGGGTGAAGGTAGATATCTATACTGACCACAAAAGCCTGAAGTACTTGTTGTATTAGAAGGATCTGAACATGCTACAGCAGAGATAGATGGAGTTCCTGTGGGACTACACATTCAAGATTCATTATGTCCTTGGGAAAGGTAATGCAGTTGCGGATGCGTTGAGTCGCAGGGCCCCAGCTCAAGCCAACTGGCTGTCGGTCCTTGACGAGCGTTTTGTTTGGGAGTTGGTGGCATTGGAGATCTCTTGCGTAGACAAGCAGTCTAGTACCGAAGCGTTATTGAATTGGACTGAAGTTCAGTGTGACCTGGCTGATCGGATTCGGCAGGCTCTGGATATGGATGACCACATGAAGCAAATCATGGTTGAGGATTTGGATGGATCAAATTCCCGATTTGAGGTTGTGGATGGATTGTTATGGAAGGACAGTCGTTTGTGTGTCCCAAATGTGGGCAAATTGCTGGTGGAATTGTTGTACGAGGCTCATCATACCAAATAATCGATTCACCCGGGGAGCACGAAGATGTACTGTGATATGAATAAATTATTCTGGTGGTCAGGACTTAAGAAGGATGTGTCACTATATGTGGCGAAGTGTCAATCTTTCGCCTTAGTGAAGGAGGAGTGCTAGAAGCCTGGAGGATTCTTGAAGTCCTTGCCTATTCCTGAGTGGAAGTTCGATGACATTACTATGGACTTTGTGCATGGTTTGCCAAGGTCACAGAAGGGAAACAACGCTATCTGGGTGGTCGTAGATCGTTTGACGAAGGTGTCGCACTTCATTCTGCATAGGAAGGATGATTCTGTGGAGAAATTGGCAAAATTATATGTGGATAATTTTGTGCGGGTTCACGGTGTGCCCCGCAGCATCGTGAGTGACCGAGATGGGCGGTTCACATCCAATGATTGGAGGTTGGTGAAGCAGATGTTGGGAACAAAGTTGAGTTTCAGCGCAGCCTTTCATCCGCAGATGTATGGTCAGACCGAGAGGGTCAATAGGACGATGGAAGACATGCTTCGCATGTGCGTTCTGCATTTCAGGAAGCAGTGGGAAGATCACCTATACTTGGTGGAATTCACTCACAACAATAGCTACCAGGCGAGAATTCAAATGGCACCCTTCGAGGCCCTTTATGGTAGAAGATATCACACGTCGTTGTCTTGGTTAGAAACGGCTGAGTCAAAGTTGTACAAGCGGCAAGAGGTGGAAGATGCAAAGTCATTGGTTCGAACGATTCAAGAAAGATTGCTAATTGCTCAGGACCGGCAAGCTAAGTGCTATAACATCAAGCATAAGAACGTAGAGTTCGCTATCGGCGACTGGTTGTACTTGAAGATTAAGCCGTTCAAGGGTGTCTCGCGGGTGCGGCGCTTGAAGAAGCTAAGCCCGAGGTACCTTGGACCGTTTGAGGTTCTGGAGCGGATTGGCGAAGCAGCTTATCGCTTGAGGCTATCAAGGGAGCTAAGTGGTCTACAAGACGTATTCCACATATCGGTGTTGCGGAAGGTGGTGCAACAGCCTTCGCAAGTGATTGTGGTCGATCAAGTGTCGGTCGATAATGGGTTGACGACGAAGGTCAAGCCTGTTCACATTGAGGACTTAGAAGTCAAGCAATTGCGTAATAAGGAAATCAGGATGGTCAAGGTCCGTTGGGACAACTGCGGTCGGGAGGAGCTCTCGTGGGAGTGAGAGCAGACCATGCTTGAGGAGTACCCGAAGTTATTCCATTCAGGTAGCATTTAAGTTTTTGTGTATCTTTTCCTTTATATAATTTCGGGACGAAATTCTTTTTAGAGGGAGAGAGTTATAACGCCCCGAAATTCAGAAGAGCGACGGGAGGCATTTTGAGCCAAGTCTGGGACTTGGTAGAGGTCACACGGCCTAGGATACGGGCATGTCCTAGGGGCGTGTCGTGCTCGGGTTTGACGATTGTCGTGTGGTTGACAAAATTGTAGTCGATGATCGTTGAACAATGAACATGGCCTGATACACGGGCGTATCCCAGGCCGTGTCCTACTCGGGTGGTTAGCTGAGTTGTGTCGGGGGAGAAACACGGCCTGGAGCCCAGGCGTGTTCGGGTATGACACGGTCATGTCAATTGGGACACGGGCATTTCAAATACCCATGTTCTTCTCGGGTTGGTGTTGGTCTTGTGTCGATGGACGAACACGCCCAGCTACACGGGCATGTATTGGATGACACGGGCATGTCTAGAGCCCATATTCTTTTCGGGACGCGACGGTTTTGGCGTCGAATGGGGCACACGGCCTTGGACACGGGCGTGTCACAAGCTGTGTTTTGCCCAGGTTTTGGATTTTAAGTCCGAATCGTGGCCGTCCGTTTCCTTATTTTGGGATCCAATGACTCAGGGCTACTCTTGCTCGGTTATACCCGAGAATAGGGTTTAGAAACCCTCATAACTCTTAGGCTTTCTCTTTCTAAAGTTCTAGAGAGAGGGGAAAGAAAGGAAGAGAGATCCGGCCGCCGGTGGAGCTTCAGAGCCCCAAATTGCAAGCCGAGTTCGGATATATGGAGGCGAGGACATTGCGGTGCTTTTCATCCGCATAGAGCTTCATGGCGCCGAAGAGGAATGCTAGGGTAACGATTCTCATCTTGGACATATGAAGTCCTCTTTTCCCTTTTATATAGGAAGCCCGCTCTTGCGAGTTTGTTGTGAGTGTGTGGTGTTCCTTCAGGTAGACATGAATAGTCCTCGTTTTTTTACATGTAGAGTCCGTAATCGAGAAACGGACATAGGCATGATGAGTGAAGCCTACTGGACAAGTTGGTCTGGATCGATGATGTTGCATTGCATGAATGGCCGGAGAAGACTCCGTGCAGTTGACTGATTTTCGGGTTTTCTACGCAGTAGATTGCAATAGGGAACCTTGGGGACTAACTCAGAGATGCATCCGGAAAACTGGGCAGATGCGTGATTCTGCCAATATGGTGGCCTGGGAGCTAACTTGCACATAACTGGGTTACGTAAAGTGTGTGATCGGATTGGTACTTGGGAAAGCTTGACCCGCACATATGGCTTAAATTGACGTTGCAGTGTGAGCAACGGGTCAAGTGAAACCGTACCCGCTCTGTGTTGTTCGATTATAGAGACCTAAGGTATGTGGTACTTACCTTTGGCATAGATGGAGGGTCTTAAGCAAAGGCCAGAAAGACCGTAATGCTCACGAGAATTTGCCGTCCAAGGGGCGGTGGTGAGACCGCGGACTTTGACCGGGTTCACCGAGAATGTGCCTTGAGAGCACGGGGTGTGTGGCCGTGCGAGCCTACGCCTGTGATGTTGTGTAATTTCTCTATTATTATGGCAATGCTAATAAAATACAGGGAAGGAGCATCGCCTCCCCGAGTTTGGGGGCGGGATCCTTATAATTTGGTCAGCTTAGCTGACCGTTGCTTTGGTTTTCCACCGCTCAGTGGATTGTTTCTTGCAGGTGTTGTGGAGCGAAGTGGCAAATAGCAGGCAAATGCCCTTGTTGCTGAGCCGGCCCTCGAAGGACTAATTTTTTAGTGTTTTCTTTTTATACTCATGTATGACCGGCCTGCGTGCCGAGGTTTGGAAGATACTTAAATTTGAGAAAAATATTGTAAGGCCATAAGCCCATGTACTTGTGTATTTGTACGTTCATTCCTGTTGGGTTTCTGTAGTGGACATTCATGTTGTTGGATGGGTTCTTATTATTACAACTTTTAAATTGCTTCCGCTAGAATGTACTCTGTGTAGGACGTTGGTTACTGGTAGGATGGTTTCCATTGCGTAATCTTCCGTTCTGTCTGTGGTATATGGCGTCGGGCCCCGGCCGGACCAACTGCTATATGCTATGCGGCAGATAGGAGGTGTTTCGGCTTAAGTCGCCATTCCATCACCGAATACCAACATACTCGCGGCTAAATATAAGGCGCGGGTCGGTTTCACCTTGCCTGTTTGGCATGCAGCCTTTTATAAGAGTTCATCAAGCTCACAATAGCCACAATGTCCTCCACGGACTGGATTCACACTAGCCATAATGTCCACCACAGACTGTCTTCACAATCACAGGTTATCTAGGAGCCACGCCCAGCGTTAGTGACAGAACTCACTTTTCGTCCCTAGCCCTAACCTTAGCTGGCTCACTCGACCAGCAATTCCTACAGCCATGTGCAGTGCCAGAAACACTAGTCTTTCAAGTATACAACACAAGCACTTGCGGGTATTTTTCGGGGCTTCCACACCAGTACTTCCTGCTACTGCCCTTCACAGGCACAACCCATCAAACATCACAAGCATGACAAGGGTCTTTTCCTGGACTACCACTCCAGTACTTCCTACTACTTCCCTTTACAAGTCCACCCCTCGACTGCATAAACTACACATTTCATCGTGGAGTCTTCTCCGATGTGTAAATGCAACATCACCAATCCAGACCAACCTTTCCAGATGGGCTTCACACAGCATGCCTATTCCGTACTCCATTTCCGGATCTATATGACAAACTATTGGGGATTCCAAAAATCAACCCAAGGAAATCCCTTCACAATCCACCCTCTGGTGGGGGAAATCCATGCACATGCCAAAAAGGAGGACTTCACGTATCCAAGAAGGAAGATCATTACCCTTGACGATCGCTTTGGAGCCATGGAATTCTAGCCAGCTGGAAAGCACCGCATCGACCTTTCCACCACAACGCTAGCCTCGGATCTCGAATCGGAACTCAGCAGCTCCATAGGTGGCCGGCTCCTTTCATCCTCCTCCTCCTCCTTGCTCTCCCTTCTCTCTAGCTACTTAGAAAGAGGATGGCCAAGATCAAATGAGCATTCTCATCTCAATCTCAGCCTTAAAATAGCAGGGAGGATCCTGAGCCATCAGATCCTAGCTAAGGAAAATGGATGACCATGATTCATCCACAAAAGTCTAATTTTTTGCTGACACGGCCTGTGACACGCCCGTGTCACAGGTCGTGTACCTTAAGCGGCACACAACCGACTCATCTAGAATAGTACACAGCCATTTGACACGCCCTTATCACAGGCCATGTCAACTGACACGCCTTCAGACATGCCCATGTCTGCGGCTGTGTATCTCAAGTGGTACACAACCATCTCAACCCGAGAAAGACACGGCCATGTGACTTGCCCGTATCATAGGCCAAGTGCCCAGAGACACACCCGTGTCCTGCCCATGTTCACTAGGCCTCACTGCCCTGGCCAAATCCAGAAAAGGACACGGCCATGTAACACATCCGTGTCACAGGCCGTGTGCCCTTACACGGCTGCAGACATGCCTCCAGCGTGCGCTTCGTCGAGCGAAGTTCGTAGACCAGAGGGGGACACGCCCTCTAACATGCCCGTATCATAGGGCGTGTTCCCTCTCGAGAACTCGTCGAGCATGGTTCGTCGAGCACTCGACAGGCTGCTTGTAACGCCCCAAAATTTGAAAGAACGATGAGCAGCGTCGAGAGCCAAGTTTGGGTCTTGGTGGGGGTCACACGGCCTAGTACACGGGCGTGTCCATGGCTGTGTCATACTGGGTTCGTCGAGAGCCCGGGAAATCGAAGATTTTTCGCTCAGTTCGTCGACTAGTGGGGGACATGCCCTCCAACACGCCCGTGTCGAAGCCCGTGTCGCAGGCATGTTCCCTCGAGTGTCGATACAAGGGAGGTGTCGACATAGAGGTGTCAACATAGAGGTGTCGACACAGTTGTGTCGACACGGAGGAGGTGTCGACATAGTCGTGTCGACACAGAGGTGTCGACACAGTTGTGTCGACAAAAGGGAGGTGTCGACACAGATGTGTCGACACAGAGTTGTCTACACAGTTGTGTCGACACAGGCAGGGAACACGGCCTAGGACACGGGCATGTACACGGCCGTGTCAAGCGTGCTCAACGAATTTCTGCGAAGTAGATGAAGAGGAAGTCGATGATCGTCGAGGCTTCAAACACGGCCTGAGACACAGGCGTGTCCCTGGCCGTGTCCTTCTCGGGTTGTAGCCGGGATGTGTAAGGGGTTGGACACGGCTTGGAGCCCAGGCATGTTCGGGTTGGACACGATCGTGTCAAATGTAACACGGGAGTGTCATGGACACATGTCCTGGTTTGGGTGCGACGGTTTCGGCGTCGATTGGGTGACACGTCCTTGGACACGTGCGTGTCACAAGGCGTGTTCAGCCCAGGTGTTTTGATTTTCAATTCGGATCGTGGCCGTTCTTTCACTTATTTTGGGATCTGATGGTCCAGGGTTGCCCTTGCTGAGTTAAGTCCAGGAATAGGTTTTAGAAACCCTCAGTCTTCTTCAAACACTCTCTTTCTAAGATCTAGAGAGAAGGGACAGCAAGGAAGAAGGTGAAGGAGAGATCCGACTGTTAGAGAGGCTTCGGTGCTCCAAATCGCGAGCCGAGTCCGGATCCGGGGAGGCAAGGTAGTTGCGAAGGTTTTCATCTAGCTAAGTTTCCATGGCTAGGAAGAGCGGTCGGAAGGTAACGACATTTCTCCTCTTGGTTTTAGGATGCATGTTTAGCATCTTTTACTTTCTAGTTTTTGGCATCAAACTCTCAAATGAGAGGGATTTGGGTCGCCAAGGTTCAAGAGCAACCTTCGGGTCGATTGAGTCCGTCCCCGACATGTTTTTGCATTAGAGATCCACTCCGTTAGTGGATTAGGCATGGTGGGTGAAGTCGTAGTCGCGACCATTAGTCCGACTCGGTGATGTTGCATATGAGCTTTAAGGATTTGTAGAGACCCGTTGCGGCAAGATGCCGTTTGAGATGTTTGTGATGTTTTCCCCCTTTTCTCGAGTGAGTACGTGTAGTCAGAACCGGACAAGTTTAGCTCCTCAATGGCGGTAGATGGTTTCCTCAGTGAACAAGGTTAGCTCCGCATTGGTGGTAGATAGTTTCCTTGGTGAGCGGGAATACTGCAGTACGAATGATGGACTCGGGTGGAATTATCTTGGATTGTGATGTGCCAAGGCGTGGTTGTGTCTCCGTGGTCGGCTGGCTCTCCCGTGACGTGCACGTCATGTTTGGAGAGTGTCCTGGCGAGACTAGTCCCCTTATGTGAGACTGACGAGAATGCCAAGCACGGGGCAAGCCCAGGCAATGAGGCCATGAGCGGGTGGGGTCCAGCAAGGCTTCTTAGAATTGGTCAGTGTGTTTGTTGGAATCCTGACATGAGAAGTCAGAGCTTGCAGGCAAGCCCGGGTCTAAGACCTTGAGCGGTTGGGGCCTTGGCAAGAGTTCCATGTGGCGGCTTGTATGCCTTTGGGGGAATGTTGGTAACGCCCTTTGTTTGAGGCTTTATGCCAATGGGAAAATGATGAGAACCCATATGATGTGATGATGTGCTAGATGCATACACGATAGGGTGCCTTGGGTGAAGCCCGGGTTTTTGCATACATGCTGCATAAGTAGGCCCTTTCATTATATGCTCAACAATAGAGAACGTGTATGTTGTTTGAGACATCCAAGCCTGTTCTTAGTGCATTACTTATTTAATTATATATTGTATACAAAGTGCTGACTTGCAGGTTGGAGGGGTTCCCCGGGGTCCGTTAGGGGCGGCCGGGAGGAGATGTGTTTGTTACACAGTTTGAGGTCAGCCTTTTCTGACACACGTTACAATCAAATTTTTATAGGGCAAGGATCGCAAGCAGGAGCTAGCTCGCCGGCCAAAAGGTCCTAAGCCTCATGAAGTGTTACCGTTTTGCTGTAGCTCTACTTTTTATGACATTGTATGCTTGATGCTCATGTTTTCCGGCTTGCATGCCGAGGTAGTCTAGGAGTGCTTATGCACATTTATGATTGTGTTATTATTTGAGCTTTAGACTCACTTTTGTTGTAAGGCCTTACGACCGCTTCGATACTCCTATATGTTGTGGATAACTTCTAGTCGGTTTGCTTTTCCACTGTGCTGTGGTTATGAGTTTTGAGATCGGATAGTTATATCTTCTTATAATACTGAAGCTGTGGCGTCTGTATGTTGTGGGGCCCCGGCTGGACCCATATTATACGGTCATTATAGGGGAGGTGTTACAATTTGGTATCAGAGCCAGGTTAGGTTCAAGGTCAGTGCATATAGAAGTTATCCACATAGGAGTAATGCGGGAGCATGAGTGTCCTTATGTTTGAGTCTTGCATTTAGAGACAGATTCCTTGTTCCTTGCTTCTTTGAAGAGTGCAAGCAACAAGGCAGGTACGTCGAGACCTAGAGAAGATCTTTCGGCGAGCAGCGCCACAGCTCAGGTTCCTTTGGGCATGGGTGTAAACCCGGCCGACTTCTGCCGCATGCTTGTAGAAGCAATGGTGGCAGCCCAAGCTGCAGCAACAGCTCAGGTAGTAACCCCTGCTACACCGGATACAGCGACGGCTGTGCCGGGAGGAGAATCCAGTCGAGTAGAGCCTTTGGCAGAAAAGGTGGTTGTCGGGCATGAAGACCGGCAGATGAAGTACTTTCTGAGCTACCATCCCCCGACATTCAAGGGTGTCGGTAATCCGACTATTGCGGAGGATTGGTGGGCACGGATTCAAGAGCTTTTGAGGGCAGCAGAGACGCCGGAAGAGAAGAAATCTGAGTTTGCGGCCTCATGTTGGAGGGAGACGCAAAGTTGTGGTGGGTGAGCCATAGCGGCCGCCAATTTCCTGGACGCACCCCGTCCATGGCAAAATTTGGGGATGCCTTCCTAAATAAGTACATACCTGTTTCGACAAGGTTGGCCCTTCAGAGGCAATTTCTGCACTTGATGCAGTGAGATAAGCGGTGGACGAGTATGTTCAGGAGTTCACTCGTTTGGGTCGTTACGCGGGGATGACCATGGCGGACGATGAATAGAGGGATAACCTCTTCTACCAGGGGCTGAGGGAGAATCTAATGCAACACCTCATTGCAATGAAGAGTGCTGGTTTTAACGAGCTAGTTGAGGCTACTAGGACGTTGGAGAGTGATCTAGAGCGAAGTCAACATAGCAAGGGTTTTGCACCCAAGCAAGGAGAAGGGAAGCCTTCTCAATCCCAAGGAAAGTCGGAAGGGAATAAATGAGGAAGGAAGCCTCACCCATACAAGTCCAGTGAGAAACGCAAGTGGATGTCCGGAGGGTCTCACTCTAAGGGGCCACCGACGTGCTTCAACTGTGGCAAGGTGGTACACATAGCTTATTTTTGTAACCAAGGGGGGCGGAGCAGGAGTCAAGGCAGGAGTAGACTGTGCGCTCCGGCCCCAGTGCCGCAGAGAAAGGGAAGATGGCGGAGTCTAGCGCTTCTCTGTTCCAACCAGTGCAATCAAGGACCTACAACCTTGGACAGCAGGAAGCGATCCGCCAACCCGATGTGGTGACAGGTATGATGAAGTTTAAGTTTAACCTTGTGCTTCATGCTTTTAGACTGTTATGATTGATGTCTATGTTTTAGGCTTTGTGTTAGTTTCCAGATACCCTGCTAGGGTATTGTTTGATACAGGAGCGTCACACTCCTTTCTTGCGGAAAGCTTCATCTGGAGGATTGGGGTTGAATTGTTTTCGGTGGATGTGGAACTGAAGGTGCGCATGCCCAATGGGTCATGCATGACCACCGGGAAGAAAGGGCGCATTTGTTGCGAGTTAAGCGGAGTTGACTTCGTGTCGATAGCAGCGGTCCTACCGTTGGTCGAGTTTGATGTGATTTTGGGAATGGACTGGCTAGCGGAGCAACGTGCCAGTATTGATTACCTATCCAAGGTGGTGACCCTAATAAGCGAAGGGTAGACGGAGGTCAAATTTGAGGGCCTTAATGGAGTGGCATGTTCTCTGATTTCGGCCTTGCAGTTGGCGCGGGTAGTTTGCCAGGGTGGAGTAGCGCTTGTAGCATTATTGGAGGTTCGCCTTTCCAGGTTATCACATGGGGAAGTGCCAGTGGTGGCAGAGTTCGAGGATGTATTTTCGGATGAACTTCCTGGAGCGCCTCCTCGACAGGAGATCGATTTCTTGATTGAGTTAGTACCGGAGGCTAGGCCGGCGTCGCGTCCTCCGTTTAAGATGGCACCAAAGGAGTTGGCTGAGCTCAAGGTACAGTTGCAGGAATTATTGGAGCAAGGGTATATCAGACGCAGTTCTTCACCGTGGAGCGCGCCGGTGTTGTTTGTAAAGAAGAAAGACGGTAGTATGCGGCTGTGCATAGACTACCGAGAGCTGAATAAATTGACCGTCAAGAATAACTATGCGATTCCTCGGATAGACGACCTGTTCGACCAGTTAGTGGGGTCGGTAGTGTATTCAAAGTTGGACTTAAAGTCAGGATACAATCAGTTGCGGATTCGGGACGAGGACATACCCAAGATGGCGTTTGGTACGAGGTATGGACACTTCGAGTTCTCGGTGATGCCGTTCCGGCTGACGAATGCACCATCTTTATTCATGGATTTGATGAATCGAGTATTTCAAAAATACTTGGACTCTTTTGTAGTTGTCTTTATTGACGACATCTTGGTGTATTCCAAATCAGAAGTGGAGCATGAGACTCACTTGAGAATGGCCTTACAAGTGTTGAGGGAGAACAAGTTGTATGCAAAGTTCTCGAAGTGCGAGTTCTGGTTAGAGAAGGTGATATTTTTGGACCACGTGATTAGTGGGGATGAGGTGGCGGTAGATCCAACAAAGGTGGAAGCCATCAGAGATTGGCTGATTTTGACAACCGTGGTGGAAGTCCGAAGTTTTCTTGGACTAGCAGGGTATTATAGGAGATTCGTGGAAAACTTTTTGCGGATAGCTGTATCCCTCAACTCACTCACTCGTAAAGACCAGAAGTTTGTGTGGACTCAAGAGTGCAGTCAGGCATTCAAGGCACTGAAGGAAAGACTGATGACGGCTCCAATCCTAAGTCTACCGGAAGGGACCGAAGGATTTCAGATCTTCAGTGACGCATCGGGATGCGGTTTGGGTTGCGTTTTGGTGCAACATGGCAGGGTGATAGCTTTTGGGTCTAGGCAGCTGAAGCCTCATGAGAGGAATTACCCCGTCCATGACTTGGAGTTGGTGGCGGTAATTTTCGCATTGAAAATATGGCGACACTATGTCTATGGTGCGAAGGTGGAGATCTTCACGGATCATAAAAGCCTGAATTATCTCTTAGATCAGAAGGACTTGAATATGCGGTAGCGCAGGTGGGTCGAGTTCATTGGAGACTATGAGGTGGTGATTCAGTATACGCCAGGCAAGGACAATGTGGTGGTCGATGCATTGAGTAGAAAATACTCTAGGCAATGGAGTTGGTTAGAAGCTCATGATAAGCGGTTGTTGCGGGACTGGGAGTCCCTTGGCATGGATTGTTTAGCAAGAGGCGAGTCTAGTGTGGCTCGGCTAAACTGGATTGAAATTGCAGAATGACTTGTCCGATCGTATTCGGGAAGCGACCCGTTTCGATGTGGAGTTTCATCCATTTGTGGTGGAAGCTCAAAAAGGCGAGAGCAGCATCTGGGAGATGATTGACGGGATTCTGAGGAAGGACGGAAGGATTTGTGTACCGTAGTTCGGCAAGATCCGTGAGGAGTTGATGTTTGAGGCTCACTTCACAAAGTACACCATTCATCCGGGCAGTACAAAGATGTACTTGGATATGAAGAGATCCTTTTGGTGGCCTGGACTGAAGCGGGACGTAGCTTTGTACGTGAATCAATGTCAAACTTGTGCCTTGGTGAAGGCCGAGTGTCAGAAGCAGGGCGGGTTCCTGAAGCCTCTTCCATTCCTCGAGTGGAAATTTGATGACATCTCCATGCATTTTGTGCATGGGTTACCTAGATCACAGTAGGGAAACGACGCGATTTGGGTGATTGTGGATCGCTTAACCAAAGTGGCTCACTTCATCCCAAACCGGAAGGAGGACAGCGTGGAGAAGCTGGTGGAGTTGTATGTTCGCAATATTGTGCGACTGCATGGGATTCCTAAAAGTGTAGTCAGCGATCGTGATGGACGTTTCACGTTCAAGGACTGGAGGTTGGTTCAGAAGAGTCTGGGCACGAGGCTAAAGTTCAGTACGGCTTTTCATCCTCAAACTGACGGGCAAACCGAAAGGACGTACCGTACTATGGAGGATATGCTGAGGGTGTGTGTTCTTGACTTCGGCAAGAAATGGGAGGAGCACCTCTGCATGGTGGAGTTCGCGTATAACAATAGTTACCAAACATGTATAAAGATGGCCCATACGAAGCTTTGTATGGGAGGCGGTGTCGAATACCGATGTCATGGACAGAGGCGGGAGACACCAAACTATTGGGAAAAGAGTTGGTAGTTGATGCTTGTGAGTTGGTACGGACCATTCAAGAGCGCGTAAAAGTGGCTCAAGATCGGCAAGCAAAATATTTTAATGCTCGCCACTGGAAGTTGGAGTTCGCGGTAGGTGATTGGGTCTATTTAAAAATCAAGCCATTCAAAGGCGTATCACGGATTCGCCGACTCAAGAAGTTGAGTCCAAGGTTTTTGTGACCTTTTGAAGTTGTTGAGCGGGTGGGAGAAGCAGCATACCGGTTGGTATTGTCCGCAAAGTTGAGTGTATTGCATGATGTCTTCCATGTCTCCGTCTTGAGGAAAGCCTTGGTAGAGGCTAGTGTGGTGATCGAATCGGCATCGGTGCCGATAGAGGAAGACTTGAGGACGCGAGTCCGTCCAATTGCTATAGAGGATTCAACAATTCGGCAGTTGTGGAACAAAGAGGTCAAACTCGTAAAAGTCCGATGGGACAACTGCGACCTTGAGGAGCTCTCTTGGGAGCGAGAACAATCCATGCTGTAGGAGTTCCAGAGTTTTTCTGTTCATGTATCATTTAAATTTTGTGTACTTTTTTTTTGCTTTTTGGTAATTTCGGGATGAAATTCTTTTAAGGGGAGAGAGTTGTAATGCCCCAAAATTCGAAAGAAGGATGAGCAGCGTTGAGGGCCAAGTTTGGGTCTTGGTGGGGGTCACACGGCCTAAGACACGGGTGTGTCCATGGCTGTGTCGTACCGAGTTTGTCGAGATCCCGGGATGTCGATGATTTTTCGCTCAGTTCGTCGACTAGTGGGGGACACACCCTTCGACACGCCCGTGTCGGAGCCCGTTTCGCAGACATGTTCCCTCGAGTGTCGACACAAGGGAGGTCTCGACATAGAGGTGTCGACACAGTTGTGTCGACACAGTTGTGTCGACACAGAGGAGCTGTCGACACAGTCGTGTCGACACAGAGGTGTCGATACAGCTGTGTCGACACAGGGGAGGTGTCGACACAGATGTGTCGACACAGAGGTGTCGACACAGTTGTGTCGACACAGGGGAGGTGTCGACACAGATATGTTGACACAAAGGTGTCGACAAAGTTGTGTCGACACAGGCAGGGAACACGGCCTAGGACACGGGCGTGTCCACGGCCATGTCAAGTGTGCTCAACGAATTTCTACAAAGTCGACGAAGAGGCAGTCGACGATCGTCGAGACTTCGAACACGGCCTGTGACACGGGCGTGTCCCTGGCCATGTCCTTCTCGGGTTGTGGCCGGGACGTATAAGGGGTTGGATACGGCCTAGAGCCTAGGCGTGTTCTGGTTGGATACGACCGTGTCAAATGTGACACGGGCGTGTCATGGACCCGTGTCCTGGTTTGGGTGCGACGGTTTCGACGTCGATTGGGGGACACGGCCTTGGACACGGGCGTGTCACAAGCCGTGTTCGGCCCAGGTGTTTTGATTTTCAGTTCGGATCGTGGCCGTTCTTTCACTTCTTTTGGGATCTAATGCTCCATGGTTGCCCTTGCTGAGTTAAGTCCAGGAATAGGGTTTATAAACCCTCATTCTTCTTCAAACACTCTCTTTCTAAGATCTAGAGAGAAGGGAGAGCAAGGAAGAAGGTGAATGAGAGATCCAGTTGTTGGAGAGGCTTCGGTGCTCCAAATCGCGAGCCGAGTCCGGATCCACGGAGGCAAGATCGTTGCGAAGGTTTTCATCCGACTAAGTTTCCATGGCTAGGAAGAGGGGTCAGAAGGTAACGACATTTCTCCTCTTGGTTTTAGGATACATGTTTAGCATCTTTTACTTTCTAGTTTTTGGGCACCAAACTCTCAAAAGAGAGGGGTTTGGGTCGCCAAGGTTCAAGATGAACCTCCGGGTTGATTGAGTCCATCCCCGGCATGTTTTTGCATTAGAGATCCACTCCGTTAATGGATTAGGCATGGTGGGTGAAGCCGTAGTCGCGACCGTTAGTCCGACTCGGTGATGTTGCATATGAGCTTTAAGGATTCGTAGAGACCCGTTGCGGCAAGATGCCGTTTGAGATGTTTGTGATATTTTCCCCCATTTCTTGAGTGAGTACGTGTAGTCGGAACCGGACAAGGTTAGCTCCTCAATGGTGGTAGATGGTTTCCTTGGTGAACAAGGTTAGCTCCGCATTGGTGGTAGATGGTTTCCTTGGTGCGCGGGAACACTGCAGTACGAATGAGGGACTAGGGTGGAATTGTCTTGGATTGTGATGTGCCAAGGCGTGGCAGTGTCTCCGTGGTTGGTTGGCTATCCCGTGACGTGCACGTCATGTGTGGAGAGTGTCCCGACGAGACTAGTCCCCTTCTATGAGACTGATGAGAATGTCAAACATGCGACAAGCCCGGGCAATGAGGCCATGAGCGGGTGGGCTCCAGCAAGGCTTCTTAGAATCGGTCAGTGTGTTTGTTGGAATCCTGACATGAGAAGTCAGACCTTGCAGGCAAGCCCTGGTCTAAGACCTTGAGCGGGTGGGGCCTTGACAAGAGTTCTCTGTGGCGGCTTGTATGCCGTTGGGGGAATGTTGGTAACCCCCTTTGTTTGCGGCTTTATGCCAATGGGGAAATGATGAGTACGCATTTGATGTGATGATGTGCTAGATGCATATGGGATAGTGAAAGATATGGTACCTAAACACCTAGAGGGGGGGGGGGTGAATAGGTGACCTAATCCTTTTCTAACATTGTTGGCAGCCAAACAGTTATATCATAGATTTCTGACTACTTTTGCACAGCAAACAACAATAACAAAACATACACAACTAATCCACAGCACAATCACAGCACAGCACACAGTGTTTTATAGTGGTTTCCCAAGATATGGGTACATCCACTTTCCCCCTTCGCCTATCTAGCAGTGTACTAGATTCGGCCAAACTTCTCCACTGTCTCAGAACCCAAATTGGTTCCTACCTCAGGCCCAAAGCCTTACAACTCAGCTTTATCCCAAAGCCTACACTCGACCAATCAAGGCCTACACTCAGCCAATAAGGCCTACACTCAGAGATCTCTATCTCCTACACTCAGGCTAACAAGCCCTACCCTCAGCCTTTATAAATACAGGCTTACAATTCACTCAGATCCAATGGATCCTACAAGTTAAAAATGTAATACAAATAATAACTCTACAACTCAGAATTAAAGGAGGGGAGTTGAGAGATTCTTGATGAGTTCTTGGAAGAGCTCAGCTGGATTCACCCTGACTTAGCTTTCTTCAAAGCTTCTTGAGTAGAACTGAATAAGACTGAATCCTCTTCAGTTGTTCCTTGACCTCTGCCACTTAAGATCCAGACTGAATCTGAATCCTTCTTCTCAGCCTAGTTCTAAAGGCTGATTTCTTGGATGGAGCCCTCTCTCTCCAACTTCTTAGATCTGCACTTGAACAGCTAGATCTTCTTGTGTTGATTCTCTTTGTACCACTATAATTACTTCAACAATAATCTGATTAACAACTTCAATAACTTTGAACCACTTTTTTAACAACAGTTTCTGTAAACTGTAGGTGCCTATTTATAGGCTTTCTTCATGGTAACCGGCTGGACCGGTCCATAACTGACTTCTGATATCTCTGACAGGTGCTGTAGACCGGCTGGAACGGCAGCTGTCAAATCATCCAGTCATTTCTTGAAATTCTCTAACTGTCTGAAAGTGTCGAGACTTTCTGTTTTTAAGTGTCGACACTTATAGACCAAGTGTCGACACATGTTGGATAAGTGTCGACACAAGTCTACAAGGTGTCGACACAACTCCTTGTATGTCTCGACACAGATTCTTCTGCATGTGTCGATACTGAAATTGAGTGTCGACACAAGTACTTGTTCTTCTAGCTTTTGCTGAATTCTTCTATGTGTCGACACATCTCCTTTGTGTCGACACATCTTCTTGTGTTGAATCTGTCAAGTGTCGACACTGCTTCTTGGTGTCGACACATAGTCTTCTATGTTGAATCTTGCTGAGTGTCGACACAGCTCCTTGTGTCGACACACCTTCTTGTTGTTGAGACTTCAGCTGAGTGTCGACACATTCCCTTAGTGTCGACACTTGTACTTAGAATATTTTGTTGATAATTCTTTTCTTTGCTAAGTGTCGACACAGCTCCTTGTGTCGACACTTTCTTCAAGTGTTGAGTCTTCAGCTGTGTGTCGACACATTGTTCTGGGTGTCGACACATACTTCAAATGTTGACTCTTCTGTTGAGTGTCGACACATTGTGCTGGGTGTCGACACTTACTTCAAGTGCTGACTCTTCTGCATAGTGTCGACACATTGTGTTGGGTGTCGACACTTTAACTTAGTCTCTGCAGACTTTTACTGAGTGTCGACACAGCTCCAAGTGTCGACACTTTCTGGTGTAGACACAGCTTCACTGGGTGTCGACACAGCTCCTTGTGTCGACACTTTCTGTCTGCACTTTTCTTCACTGAGTGTCGACACAGCTCCAAGTGTCGACACTTTCTGTCTCGTGTCGACTCTGCATCCCAGGTGTCGACACAATGACTCCAAGTGTCGACACTGCTTGTCTGGGTGTCGACACAAGCTTTCTTAAGTGTCGACACTTTCCCTCTGGGTGTCGACACATGGACTTAGAAACTTTTTGCTTCAGTCCAGTGATTTCTTAACCTGCACAAGTAACTCAAACATACATCAAATACATTATGATGTATATCATTGAGTTGGGTGAGGCTTCTTCAAATCAGATACATTTGACCAATGTACCCAACAATCTCCCCCTATTTGGAGAAGTCATAACCCTTAGTCAATGATATACACCATTCATAATTAAAATTACAAAATGATGTAAAGCAGATTATAAACAGGAGGGTAAACATAAACATGTAATATTTCACACATGTATACACATTCAACATTGCAGAACAAACAAGAAATAGACATATTCTCAAAACAATCATGAAATATATTTATCATATATTGTTCTAACATTTTTCTAATACATCTTCAATGGTTTACAAAAATGTATTTCATTCAAAAGATTACAACAATCTTCAAGTCAATTCCTAATCTATTTCTGGTCTGGTTCTTTGATAACAATGCCTTTGCCAGATTGGACTTGAGCTTTGACAGTGGCTTCAGCAGTTTCAGCAACAGCAGGCTTCTTGTCTTTTAAGTCCTTCTTCTTCAGCTCTTCTGCTTTGATTTTCTGCCTTTCAAAATAGTGGTATGTCCTAGGGAAGTACTTGCTAGGCTCCACTGCAGTAGGAGGTAGCTTTCCCATCTTTGCCTTTCTTCTATATTGAACAATGGCCTCCTGTCTTATTTCATGTTTCCTCCATTCTGCTTCAGAGAACCACTTGTTCCTTTCATGAGCATTGTCCTTGGCAGCTTTCCAGGCAGTTAAAATTATATTCCTAGAGGTAGGGCTCCACTGTTCAAAATCTGGCCTTTGTTCTGCTTGTTCCCTAAACCTATTCTTTGACAACCTTGCCTCTTCTTCTTTCTCTAATGCCTCTTGCATAGCTGCAGAAATAGGTTGAACAACCTTGTCAATGTGGACATTGTCCTTGCCCTCAAGTGGGCTATACATTGTGCTTACATCTGCTTGAACCATGTCAAAATCTGGAGGTGGATAAATCACTTGAGCTACCTCTGGTTGCTCACCTCCAAGATATGCAGTTTGAATCCCTGATTCAGCAACATTATCATCATCACAGAGTGGAGGATAGCCCAGTGTAGCTCTGATGGAGTTAGATATCCATTTGGCATGGTCAGAGCTAGCTTTGACTAATACTCTCTCCCCCTTTATGACTTCTCTGGCCATATGATCTCTGACATCATCCTTTTGAAATCTTATTTGACTGTCCAAATATCTGATTCCCACTTTAAAGAATGGTTTTAGCTTTTGCAGTTGTTCAGAGATAGCTTTCTGAGAGGCTTGAATTGCAGTCTTGACAGCAGTAATCTCAGCTTGAAATACTTTATCAAAGTCAGCCTTAACTGCAGCAGCAGATGTAGAAGGTTCAGCAGTCTTATTCTTCAATTCAGTGACTATAGCATTGTGTGAAGCAGTCAAGTTGTCATTCATCCTTAACTGATTTTCCAGTACATACCCTTGCTTCAATGCTATATCATCTACCTTGGCTTTGATCTTCTCCTGGTGTGTTGCTAGATAGACCACTGCATTCCCACCCTTGTGGAAGCAGTCTGTCATCTCCTTCTTGTTGAGATTCATCTCAAACCTTATAGACTTTATTTCTTGTGCAAGATCAAACTGTAGGGTCTTGTGCCCTTCATCCACATATGTCTCAATTGCCTTTCTTTGCTCATCCAATTTGATCTGTAGTGCAA
The DNA here is from genome assembly GCA_039583875.1 of Platanthera guangdongensis. Lineage (NCBI taxonomy): Eukaryota > Viridiplantae > Streptophyta > Magnoliopsida > Asparagales > Orchidaceae > Platanthera > Platanthera guangdongensis. The sequence continues at coordinate 69,131,459 of CM077166.1, read as the reverse complement.
CCATTAAAGCACTATAATCAGCAGTTGGACCTTGCTGAACTATAGGCTGTGGGGCAATGGATTGCAAGGCTTTCTTATAACTCTGACTTCTCCTCTTGAAGATATAGAGTTTCTTCTTCTTAGCCTTTGCAGCCTCATCTTCTTCAGATTCTGAAGTGATGGCTATTTCAACCCTTTCCTTAGGGCTTGGAGGTTTGTCAGCTTGCACATCAGGTGCTTTCTCACTTTTTGGCCTTAAAGGCTCTTCCAGAACTGTCAGTTGCTCCCCCTCAGTAGCAGCACTCTTATCTTCAACAGCAGCATCCTTGTCCATGTTAAAATCTTCTTGATCTAGATTTAGAAACAAATCTTCCATTGTATATTCAGGTGGAGACTGTGCAAGAGAAGTTCTTGGTTCTTCCACCACTTGAGAAGTATCATCTTGAACTACAGCAGATGTGTCTTCTAAAACAACATCTGGAACTTGAGTATTCAGCTGAGTTTGCTGAAGATCATCAGACAAATTAGCATCTTCTATAAGATATTCTAAAGTTTTTAGGTCAGTGAGTACCTCTTGGATAATGATGGTGGCTTGCTCACTGTCCAGTGTAGATGGTTCCTCTACAACTGGGAGCTCCCCCTGGCTGTGATCCCTATGAATGGGGCTAGCTTGAGGCAGCTCCCCCTGGATATCAGCTACATCTTGAGCAGCGGGGGTCTTCTCTGCAGCCACTTCCTCTTGATCATCAGGAGTGAAAACAACTTGTTCTTCACTCCCTGAACTGCTGGAGGACTCCTGTGTCACAGGAGCTGTCTTCCTTTTCTTCCTTGGAGGAGAATCTTTCTTAGTAACTGGCTTCTCTGGAGTTGGCATTTCCTTGGACAATACCCTGTCCCATCTGGAAAAGATCCTTAGATCCATCTTCCTCATGTGGTTTATCTTACTTCCTGCAGCTGTATTCATTACCTCTGGTATGGTACCAGCTAGGTAGAGACTAAGTATTCTGCCCAGGTTGGGCTTCTTCAGACTCTCCTTGATTTTCTCATACACCACTTGAGACCAATCTGTTTTCAGAGTGAAGATTATTCTAGTCATGATTTCAAACATGTAGGCAGACACTCTGTCATTCCCTCCAGTCTTGCTGAGTAAGACTTTTCCTACAATCTCAGACATGAACTTTCCTTGGTTATTCATGCCTTTCCTGTTGAATACAGATCCTATATTCATCTTAGGATCAAGACCACACCAGGTTAAAGCTTCCCTGGTCTTTGAAGCAGTTACTTCTTCTTCATCTTGTGTTTTAGGTAGCTGGAGTACCTTCCTCAGACTTTTTGGTGAAATCTTGACCTTAGATCCATGAACTCTAGATTTGATTCTGTATCCAGATTCATCTACAGCAGCTCCATTAAGGAATTCAAGAACTTCCTTTTTCCAAATCTTTGTTGGTTCTGAAACTAAGTATTCCAATCCAGAATCGGCGACTAGGGTTACTACCGCCTTGATTTCCGCATCTGCATCGTCGAACGCGCCACGCACTAGCTCATAGCCCTCGTTAACGTTCTCCTCAAGCTTAGGAGCCATTAGGGTTTGGAGAATTAGTCTTTAGAAAAGAGAGATGTCGACACAGTAGTTTTGGTCTCGAAACTTTGAAAGCGTGTCGACAGACAAAGACAGAACCCTATTTATACCTTTCTGATTTTGAAGATGAACAGGCGGGACAGCTAGCTTAAAATGTGTCGACACTGGCAATAAGTGTCGACACTGACTTATAATGTCTCGACACATATGTGTCGACACAAGTTTAGTCAACAGATTTTATGTGTCGACACTTGGTTATGTGTCGACACAACATAACTCGACACATTGTCGAGACTTTACTTAGAAAATTCTGAGTAAAACATAAGTGTCGACACCACATTGGATGTGTCGACACGTACTTGACATGTGTTGATGGTTAAAACTCCAAAATTATTTACGGTCACGCGGCGACCCGGCGGTTTTATATGAGAAAAAGGCGAAGTGATTTTATTTAAGAAAACGGGGCGCGCGTATTTATTTATTTGGATATAAAACGGTTTAGATCGAGTTTTAACGAAAGGAGGCAAGTGCACCTATCGTGAGTAGTACAGGATATTCCGGGTGGAATATCGAGGTCGTATTGTTCTTGGGTCTGGTTCGATTATTTCTACTCTTCACTGGAGGGGACTATTATTTTACCGATAATACTTGTCGGGATATTTATATATATAATAAAAAGCAGAAAATGACAGAAAGAAAAATGAAACCATGAAAAGAAAGCAATAAGGTTGTGCCGATGAAGAGCTTAGCTCGATGGCACCGAGAAAACAAATGAACTAAAATAGACTTTAATTAAAAAGAGCTCCTAAATTTCTAATTAATTAAGGCGGAGACTTGGCCGTGGAGGTTCCACTAAAATGAGCTCACCTAGCTATAGAGCTATCGCTCACCTGAACGCTAAGACTATTCGACCGGGCTCTCGTCCGACGAAGGATTCCTCTTAACGCCCGCATTACGCTAAGAACCCCGCTATTGGGTGGGGGACCCAATCCGGTAGAGTTGGCGCGCCTCCTCTCTCGAGGGTTAGTGCGGAACTCTCTTTGCCAAGGGGTGATCTGTCCATACGCACGGCCTCTCGGCGAGCGTATGGAAAACGGAAATAGGGCCCACACATCGATATGTGGTCCTACGCGTCGTTAACCCCGGGCAAACCTTAAGTACTTTTAATTAATTAGAAAAATTAGACCTTTAATTATTTTAAGCTATTTTATCTGTCCCAATGCTCTTCGATACCGAGGGCTAAGAACAGTTAGCCACTCATCGGAATGGGGACGGCTTGCGGGAAAAGCAGAAAAGAAAGCAGAAAAAGAAAGCAGTAAATGAAAGCGATAAAATGAAAGTAGTAAAATAAAGCAGTAAATTGCAAGTCCTACCCAAACGAGTAGGACTGAAGAAAGTTGTAAAGTGCGAGTCCCGGCGCAAACGCGTGGGCGGGAGAAATGAAAGCAGTAAAACGCACACACGCAAGTCCTACTCAAATGAGTAGGAGAAAATAAATGCGGGTCCTACTCAACAGAGTAGGACAAAATAAATGCAACGCACGCACACTCTCTCTCGACATAAATGAAAACACACGCACTCTACTGAAATAAAATCCAGCCATTTAAAACTCAAGTGAGTAGGCGGAAAAAAAAGGAAAATTACAAACTCACGCACTCTACAGAAAGTAAAATAAGCAAGCGCCATTTAACTCTTAACGAGTAGGCGGAAATAAATGCGCATACATAAAAAATTGCAAAAAACTAAGTTAACGAAAAATAAAAACAACTGCATTTCTACCGCTAAAATGCGGTAGAAATGCATAAAAAACGAAAATAAAAATTAAATGGGAAGAAAGTTTTGCAAATAAAAATGAAAATGCAAGTGATCGAAAAACAAAAACGAATACATTTCTACCGCTAAAATGCGGTAGAAATGCATAAAAAGAGAACGAAAAAATTAAAAGAGCAAAAGTTTTAAATGAAAATCAAAGTGCACGAAAAATTAAAACGACTATATAATCATTCCTATAACTCCGTAAAACTGATTAAAAAGTGAAAATAAACTGAAAATAATGAAAAGGTTTTACATCCTAAAAAGAAAAATCTAACTTAAAAGAAATGAAAATCACTTTGAAATTAATTTTACGGGTTTATAACAATGAGATAGAAAGCTATAAAAACCTAAGTTAACAAAACTAAGTAAGAAAATGAAAACATAAAAGTGAAAACTATACTCATACACTCACACACTCATTACAAAAGAAGGAAAAACAAAGTTAAAAACAAGAAAATAAAGATAAGATTGCATGAAGGTAGTTGTTTAGATTCATTCCAAAGCTATAATGAGAGAAGAAAAACAAATTTTATTAACTAAAAGCACTGGTTACAAAGACACGAAAATAAAATCTAAGGAGAGGGGGAGAAAATATCCCTTACATAGCATTTGGAACTCATCCGAGCAGCATAACTCCTATATAAAATGGAACCAAAAAGGGAACAGAAATCCAGAGCAGAACCTCTGAATTTATAGAAAAAATTTACATGGGTCACGCCCTTGGTCACGGGCGTGACAGGGGGCGTGACAGTACTATTTGGATGGCGGCCGGCGATTTGACGGGAAAGTGGACTTCGGGCTGGACACGTGTCGGTCTCGCAGTGGTCACGCCCTTGGTCACGGGCGTGACAGGGGGCGTGTCAAGCAGGTGGATCTGGGCGCGGTGCGCGCCGAAAGTCTTCGGGCAGGTCTTGTCGGGCTAGCTGGAAAGGTCACGCCCTAGGTCACGGGCGTGACTCTGGGCGTGTCGGCTGGTGTCGACACTCGACGATCGTCGAGATGAATTCGTCGAGTGGAGTGACACGGGCTTGGGTCACGCCCCGTGTCGGGTGACACGGGCGTGACCCCGGGCGTGTCAGGCTTTGCACTTCAAAAATTGCTGATTTCACGGAATTTGACGTGTCACGCCCTGGTCACGGGCGTGACCAATATGTCACGGGCGTGACATGTCAATTTTTTGGCAGATTTTCATTTTTTCCTGAAAAATAAAATAAAATAAGTTAGTATAATATTTACAAAAATAGGAGCATTTTATTGAATAAAAATAAGTAAAAACGACAAAAATAAATGAAAATAACTAAATTAATGTACACAAAAATAGGTATATTTACAACTTATCAAATACCCCCATACTTAAGCTTTTGCTATTCCATAGCAAAAGTTGGAGATGAACTTATAAGGAATAAAAGAAATCCTAAGTTTAGCTACCGCTTGACTTAATTAAAAGGAAGATCAAAATAAACATCCGGGGTTAAAGAATTAAATCCTAATTTATGAAATGTTATGAATAGAGGAAGAGTTTCAAAAAGACTTCTAGAAAAAATAAAATAGAAAGCAAAAAATTATTTTTGTTAGTTTAACAAAGATGGATTGGATTTATATAAAAAACCTTAGCTTAAAAGAAGTTAAAGGAAATAATGCAATTTTAAAAATTATGCTCTCAAAAAAATTTTAAATTAAGTCTTGAATCATTAAAATAAGATAGGTGGTTTGGTGGTTTATGAAGAAGGCTTGGATATTGAGGTGAGGTAATTTTTTCTCGAACCTCCAATTTTTTTTTTTTGGATAGTTAGGAAAACGAAATCTTATTTTCCTAACACATAATAAATTTTTTTTTTCTTTCTTCATAACAAATAAATAACCCAATGTATATGTGTAGAAGTAATGAATTTTATCCTCTTACTCCGTACATATAATCTTTTTAAATATTGGGTGCCTATGTTTACGGAATGAAATCTTATTCCCATTGACATAAGATCTTTTAAAGGGATAGGGGTAAACATGTCAAGTAAGACATGAAAAAAAGGAAGTGGGTTTATTTTTTATTTTATTTTTTTTCAAAAAAACTAGATTTTAATAAAAAAGTTTTGAGAGCAACCTTTTTAAAATGAACGTTCCAATGTTTCTAAAAGCATGAAGTAAAAATAATTGAAATTCATGGATGTTATTTTCTAACATAAAAAATGAGCTTCTATTTATAAAATTAGAAGTGGTGGTGAAAAACAAGTTCCCTATTATAAGGAAAAGACATAAAAAATTCTTTAAATCTTAACCCCAGACACTTAAATCTATCGAACTTTAATTAATAAACGAATAGTAAGCAAAGAATAACTAAAATTCGCATATAAATTAACTCGAAACTAGATTTGTGGAAAGCAAAAGTGGTTAAGAAATGGTATATTCGAATTATTTTGTTACATAATTAACAAAACATTTTTTTTTTGATTTTTTAGAGTTTTATCATTTTTTTTTGTGTTTTAATTATTATCTTTTTAGGATTTTTAGATTTTTATCTTTTTAGGGTTTTTGGTTTTTCTAATTTTTTGATTTTTAGAGTTATTTTGATAAGTTATTTACAAGAAAGAGGAGAGAAAGAAGTGTTATTTACAAAGAAGATAGGGGGGAAAGAGAGATTTTTACAAAAAAGGCAAAGTAAAAACTCGATTGCGGCCCCGCGAACAGACTCTTATTTGAATGGTTGGTTCGATGAGTCGAACGTCGCGGGCAGGCAAGACGCAAGTTTTTACAAAAAAGAGAAGAAGAGGTGGGGGGGGGAAGAGAGATTTTTTACAAAAAATATTTACGAAGTAAAAAGATTTTTTGAAATTTTTTTTTTTTTGAGTTTTATGAATTTTTGAAGTTTTATGATAATAAAAACAAGAAAAATTTTTTAGATTTTAAGTTTTGCAAATTTTTTTGTAGTTTTGATGAGTACAGAATAAAAAAAATGCAGTATAGGAAAACACCCCCATACTTAAACCCAATATTGTCCCCAATGTTACAATCTAAGTATGCGGAACAGATAATAGACAAAGTAAAATAAGTACAAAAAGAAAAAGGGAGGGAAGGAGATTCCCTTAGACGAGTCCGGGAAGGCGCAGGTTGAAACACTGCATTATTTAGAAAAGAAAAAAGAAGCAAAAAGATAATCATAAAAAACAAAAAAGATACACTCGGCCAAAGAGTGGGTGTGGGCGGTAGGGGGGCATGTGCGTGGGCGACTCGAAGGTAGCTAAGGCCTTAGCGACGTGAGTGCTATAGAAATGCGCACCCCTAACGTGCACAAGAATGGAAGCGCGCCAAAGCAAAATAAAAGAAAACAAATTAAAATAAAAGAAGTTTAAATAAAACAAATATAGATTTAGTATTATTATTTTTTTTTGGTGTTTTTAAGTAGATTTTTTTAGTTGATTTTTTTTTTGTTTTTAGTTTTTTAAGAGTTTTTTTTTTAAGTTTTAAGTTTTTTCAAATTTTTAATTTTTAAGGTTTTACAATTTTTTTTGTTTTGAGTTTTTCAATTTTTTTTTTGGTTTTATAAATTTGTAAATATATATATTTTAGTTTTTATTATTATTATTATTATTATTATATTGGCCATATTTATATATATATATATATATATAAATATATAGGTAAAATTAATAGATTTCCAGGGTTTAAAATAACGAACCGAAAATTTCCCCGGCAACGGCGCCAAAAACTTGATGGTTAAAACTCCAAAATTATTTACGGTCACGCGGCGACCCAGCGGTTTTATATGAGAAAAAGGCGAAGTGATTTTATTTAAGAAAACGGGGCGCGCGTATTTATTTATTTGGATATAAAACGGTTTAGATCGAGTTTTAACGAAAGGAGGCAAGTGCACCTATCGTGAGTAGTACAGGATATTCCGGGTGGAATATCGAGGTCGTATTGTTCTCGGGTCTGGTTCGATTATTTCTACTCTTCCCTGGAGGGGACTATTATTTTACCGATATTACTTGTCGGGATATTTATATATATAATAAAAAGCAGAAAATGACAGAAAGAAAAATGAAAGCATGAAAAGAAAGCAATAAGGTGGTGCCGATGAAGAGCTTAGCTCGATGGCACCGAGAAAACAAATGAACTAAAATAGACTTTAAATAAAAAGAGCTCCTAAATTTCTAATTAATTAAGGCGGAGACTTGGCCGTGGAGGTTCCACTAAAATGAGCTCACCTAGCTATAGGGCTATCGCTCACCTGAACGCTAAGACTATTCGACCGGGCTCTCGTCCGACGAAGGATTCCTCTTAACGCCCGCATTATGCTAAGAACCCCGCTATTGGGTGGGGGACCCAATCCGGTAGAGTTGGCGCGCCTCCTCTCTCGAGGGTTAGTGCGGAACTCTCTTTGCCAAGGGGTGATCTGTCCATACGCACGGCCTCTCGGCGAGCGTATGGAAAACGAAAATAGGGCCCACACATCGATATGTGGTCCTACGCGTCGTTAACCCCGGGCAAACCTTAAGTACTTTTAATTAATTAGAAAAATTAGACCTTTAATTATTTTAAGCTATTTTATCTGTCCCAATGCTCTTCGATACCGAGGGCTAAAAACAGTTAGCCACTCATCGGAATGGGGACGGCTTGCGGGAAAAGCAGAAAAGAAAGCAGAAAAAGAAAGCAGTAAATGAAAGCGATAAAATGAAAGCAGTAAAATAAAGCAGTAAATTGCAAGTCCTACCCAAACGAGTAGGACTGAAAAAAGCTGTAAAGTGCGAGTCCCGGCGCAAACGCGTGGGCGGGAGAAATGAAAGCAGTAAAACGCACACACGCAAGTCCTACTCAAATGAGTAGGAGAAAATAAATGCGGGTCCTACTCAACCGAGTAGGACAAAATAAATGCAACGCACGCACACTCTCTCTCGACATAAATGAAAACACACGCACTCTACTGAAATAAAATCCAGCCATTTAAAACTCAAGTGAGTAGGCGGAAAAAAAAGGAAAATTACAAACTCACGCACTCTACAGAAAGTAAAATAAGCAAGCGCCATTTAACTCTTAACGAGTAGGCGGAAATAAATGCGCATACATAAAAAATTCCAAAAAACTAAGTTAACGAAAAATAAAAACAACTGCATTTCTACCGCTAAAATGCGGTAGAAATGCATAAAAAATGAAAATAAAAATTAAACGGGAAGAAAGTTTTGCAAATAAAAATGAAAATGCAAGTGATCGAAAAACAAAAACGAATACATTTCTACCGCTAAAATGCGGTAGAAATGCATAAAAAGAGAACGAAAAAATTAAAAGAGCAAAAGTTTTAAATGAAAATCAAAGTGCACGAAAAATTAAAACGACTATATAATCATTCCTATAACTCCGTAAAACTGATTAAAAAGTGAAAATAAACTGAAAATAATGAAAAGGTTTTACATCCTAAAAAGAAAAATCTAACTTAAAAGAAATGAAAATCACTTTGAAATTAATTTTACGGGTTTATAACAATGAGATAGAAAGCTATAAAAACCTAAGTTAACAAAACTAAGTAAGAAAATGAAAACATAAAAGTTATAACTATACTCATACACTCACACACTCATTACAAAAGAAGGAAAAACAAAGTTAAAAATAAGAAAATAAAGATAAGATTGCATGAAGGTAGTTGTTTAGATTCATTCCAAAGCTATAATGAGAGAAGAAAAACAAATTTTATTAACTAAAAGCACTGGTTACAAAGACACGAAAATAAAATCTAAGGAGAGGGGGAGAAAATATCCCTTACATAGCATTTGGAACTCATCCGAGCAGCATAACTCCTATACAAAATGGAACCAAAAAGGGAACAGAAATCCAGAGCAGAACCTCTGAATTTATAGAAAAAATTTACATGGGTCACGCCCTTGGTCACGGGCGTGACAGGGGGCGTGACAGTACTATTTGGATGGCGGCCGGCGATTTGACGGGAAAGTGGACTTCGGGCTGGACACGTGTCGGTCTTGCAGTGGTCACGCCCTTGGTCACGGGCGTGACAGGGGGCGTGTCAAGCAGGTGGATCTGGGCGCGGTGCGCGCTGAAAGTCTTCGGGCAGGTCTTGTCGGGCTAGCTGGAAAGGTCACGCCCCAGGTCACGGGCGTGACTCTGGGCGTGTCGGCTGGTGTCGACACTCGACGATCGTCGAGATGAATTTGTCGAGTGGAGTGACACGGGCTTGGGTCACGCCCCGTGTCGGGTGACACGGGCGTGACCCCGGGCGTGTCAGGCTTTGCACTTCAAAAATTGCTGATTTCACGGAATTTGACGTGTCACGCCCTGGTCACGGGCGTGACCAATATGTCACGGGCGTGACATGTCAATTTTTTGGCAGATTTTCATTTTTTCCTGAAAAATAAAATAAAATAAGTTAGTATAATATTTACAAAAATAGGAGCATTTTATTGAATAAAAATAAGTAAAAACGACAAAAATAAATGAAAATAACTAAATTAATGTACACAAAAATAGGTATATTTACAACTTATCATGTGTCGACACTAACATTTTGAAGTGTCGACACCAACATCCTAGATGTGTCGACACCTTTTTCTTGAAGTGTCGACCCACTATTCTGTGTCGACATAGACTTGTCTATGTGTCGACACCTTTTTACTTAGCCAATTTTCTATTCTGTAAACTTAGTCTAAGTTTATCATTCCTAGTTCAATTTTGAATCTATTGAACTTAGCTTCTTCTAGGGGCTTAGTAAACATGTCAGCTATCTGATTATCAGTTTTAACATATTCAAGTGAAATATCTTCTCTTTCTACATGTTCTCTAAGAATGTGATATTTAATCTCAATATGTTTTGTTCTACTATGAGATACAGGGTTATTAGCTATTGAAATAGCACTTGTAGAATCACAGTAAAGTGGAGTTCTACTTACCTGAAATCCATAGTCCTCTAGCTGATGTTGAATCCACAGAAGTTGAGCACAGCAACTTCCTGCAGCCACATACTCTGACTCAGCTGTGGAGATAGCCACACTGGTTTGCTTCTTGCTACTCCATGAAATTAGTCTCCCACCTAGGAATTGACAGGTTCCAGTAGTACTCTTTCTATCCTCTTTGCATCCTGCAAAGTCTGCATTTGAATAACCTGTTAGATCAAAGTCTCCATTCCTAGGGTACCAGAGGCCTAGATAGGGAGTGCCCTTTAGATATCTCAAAATTCTCTTGACTGTAGTCAAGTGAGACTCTTTAGGGCATGCTTGATATCTTGCACAAACACATGTAGCATACATAATGTCTATTCTACTAGCAGTCAAGTATAATAGGGAGCCAACTATCCCTCTATACAAGGTTTCATCTACAGGTTTCCTTGCATCATCCTTGCTAAGAGACATACTTGACCCCATAGGAGTCTTCATGGTACTGGATGAATCCATACCATACTTCCTTATGAGTTCTAGGGTGAACTTTGATTGACAAATGGACAAACCACTCTCAGTCTGTTTAACTTGGAGACCCAAGAAAAACTTCAGCTCTCCCATACTACTCATCTCAAACTGACCTTGCATAAGTTTTGCAAACTTTTTGCAAAGGCTGCTTTCAGTAGACCCAAATATAATGTCATCTACATATATTTGGACTAGTATGACTTTGCCTCTAGATTCCCTAAGGAATAGAGTCTTATCTATTTTCCCCCTTGAGAATTTATTCTCAATGAGGAAGCTAGATAGGGTTTCATACCAAGCCCTAGGGGCTTGCTTTAACCCATATAAAGCTTTCCTAAGTCTATAGACATAATGAGGTAGAGTTGGATCAACAAAACCTGAAGGATGCTCCACATAGACTTCTTCTTTAAGATTACCATTTAAGAATGCTGACTTGACATCCATCTGGTAAACCTTGAATCCTTGATAGGTTGCATAGGCCAAGAACATCCTTATGGCTTCCAGTCTGGCTACTGGAGCAAAGGTTTGATCAAAGTCAATACCTTCTTCTTGCCTATATCATTTAGCAACCAGTCTAGCTTTATTCTTAATGATGACCCCTTGTTCATCCATCTTATTCCTGTAGATCCACTTAACTCCTATTACATTGTGGTCTTTAGGTTTAGGAACAAGTTCCCAAACCTTGCACCTATTGAACTGATTAAGCTCTTCTTGCATTGCTTCAGTCCATTGTGGATCTTGTATTGCTTCTTCAAACTTCTTAGGTTCAACTTGTGACAGAAAGCTGGAATAGATTGCAGCATTCTGATTTCTACTCCTTGTTTGAACTCCTTGTCTTGGATCTCCAATAATCAGCTCTACTGGATGATCTCTAAGATGCCTGTGGGCTGGAGGCATCCTTACTTCAGGTTGAACCACTTCAGCATCTGCATCATGCTGTACTCCTTGTATTTCTTCAGCAACTGGCACATGTAGTTCTCCCCCTGGACAGCAGCTACTCTCCTCTCCTTGCTGTCTTGCAGCAGGCACTTCTTCTATAGTAAGCTTGTCCATTTTCTTTGTCAAACCTGTGGGGCTGCATACATTGCTAGACAACTCATTATTAATAAGTTTAGTCTCATCAAAAACTACATGCACTGATTCTTCTACAACTTCTGTAGTCAAGTTATAGACTCTATAAGCCTTACTATTATTGTTGTACCCAACAAAAATTCCCTCTTGGGACTTGACAGCAAACTTAGTTATGTAAGACTTCCCATTGTTAAGTATGAAGCATTTGCAACCAAAGATCCTAAAATAGGATAGGTTTGGTTTCTTGCCTTTCACTACTTCGTAGGGGGTCTTGTTAAGCTTTTTAGTGATGGTAGCCCTATTTATAACATGGCATGCAGTGTTAACTGCTTCAGCCCAGAAATACTCTGGCAGTGATGTATCACTTAATAGGGTTCTACCAGCCTCTATCAAGGTCCTATTTTTCCTCTCAGCAATGCCATTTTGCTGAGGTGTTCTAGGTGAAGAGAATTCTTGAAATATCCCAAAGTCTTCACATAGTTTTGTCATGCTATCAGACTAAAATTAAGTACCATGGTCACTTCTAATTCTGACCACAGTACTATTTAGTTCATTCTGAATTTGCTTGACAAAGCTGTAGAAGACACTAGGTGTTTCAGATTTCTGTCTTAAGAAGAACACCCAGGAAAACCTTGAGTAGTCATCTACAACTACAAGGGTATAGACCTTCCTACCTAAGCTGTGAACTGGCATTGGACCAAAGAGATCCAAATGCAAGAGGTACAAACACCTCACAGCATCTTTGTTATTTATGCTTCTAAAGATGGATTTAGTCTGCTTGCCCTTTTGACAAGCTGAGCAAATGCCATCTTTAACACACTTAACTTGAGGACCATTCCTCACTAACTCTTTACTAAAGAGTTTGCTAATTATCTTGTAGTTAAGATGGGCAAGCCTCTTGTGCCATTTGACATAATGAGAGACTGTCTCATCTGCTACAAGACAAACTGGAGAACCATTGTTCTCAATCATAATGTCTAGGCAGTAGACATTCCTCTTCCTATATCCTGTCAAAATGATCTCTTGATCACTTGACCTCTTGATATGACAACCATTTTTAACAAATGAGATGTCATACCCTACATCACTTAATTGACTTATACTTATTAGGTTGTGTTTCAACCCTTTAACATAAGCCACTTGAGTAATGGTAACTAAGTTTGAAGAAATGTTACCAAACCCTTTGATGATTCCTTTTTCAGAACCACCAAAGGTCACTTTAGGACCATTTTTGATTGGAATGTAGTCCTTCAGTAGTCCCCTAGTTCCAGTCATATGTCTGGAACATCCACTGTCCAAGTACCATGTAGGGGTATGGCCAAAGATAGAAGAACAAGTACTTGTGTCGACACTCAATTTCAGTGTCGACACATGCAGAAGAATCTGTGTTGGGACATACAAAGAGTTGTGTCGACACCTTGTAGACTTGTATCGACACTTACAATTCATGTGTCGACACTTGGACTATAAGTGTCGACACTTAGAGACAGAAAGTCTCGACACTATCAGACAGATAGAGATTTTCAAGAAGTGACTGGTTGACATGACAGCTGCCGATCCAGCCGGTCTACAGCAACTGTCAGAGATGTCAGAAGTCAGTTATGAACCGGACCAGCCGGTTACTATGAAGAAAGCCTATAAATAGGCACCCACAGTTTACAGAAACTGTTGTTGTAGTAGAAGTGAGAATAATCAAAGTAATTGTTCAGATTATTCAAGTAATCTGTAAAGTGGTACACAGAGAATAAACACAAGAAGATCTTGCAGATCTAAGAAGTTGGAGAGAGAGGGCTCCTTCCAAGTAATCAGCCTCAGGAACTAGGCTGAGAAGAAGGATTCAGATTCAGTTCTGGGTCTTAAGTGGCAGAGGTCAAGGAACAACTGCAGAGGATTCAGCCTTATTCAGTTCTACTCAAGAAGCTTTGAAGAAAGCTAAGTCAGGGTGAATCCAGCTGAGATCTTCCAAGAACTCATCAAGAATCTCTCAACTCCCCTCCTGTAATTCTGAGTTGTAGAGTCATTATCTATATTACATTTGTAACTTGTAAGATCCATTGGATCTGAGTGATTGTAAGCCTATATTTATAAAGGCTGAGGGTAGGGCATGTTAGCCTGAGTGTAGGAGATATAGATCTCTGAGTGTAGGCCTTGATTGGCTGAGTGTTGGCTTTGGGATAAAGCTGAGTGTAAGGCTTTGGGCCTGAGGTAGGAACCAATTTGGGTTCTGAGACAGTGGAGAAGTTAGGCTGAATCTAGTACACTGCTAGATAGGCGAAGGGGGAAAGTGGATGTACCCAGATCTTGGGGAACCACTATAAATCACTGTGTGCTGTGCTGTGTTTGTGCTGTGGATGATCTGTGTTTGTTTGATTATTGTTGATTGCTGAAATTGACTTGTTAGAAATCTGTGATATAACTGTTTGACTGCCAACAAAGTTAGAAAAAGGATTAGGTCACCTATTCACCCCCCCTCTAGGTGTTTAGGTACCATATCTTACATTATGGCTAACAACCTCCACTGCTCCTCCTGAACTAGCTCCATTCCTGGGCAAACCCGGAAAAATGCTCCCCTTGCTTCCTGAATAAGACGTCACCTCACTGGAACCAGAAGCACCTGGAGCAATGCTCCCCTGCTACCTGAACCAGAAGTCTCTGCTCTCAAACAAGAACTACTTAGAACATCGCTCCCCCTGCTTCCTGAACTGAAAGCCTCCGCCTTCGAGCCAGAAGTTCTTGGATCATCACTCCCCCTGCTTCCTGACCCTGACGCCTTTACCCTAGAGCTAAAACAACCTGGAGCTCCTATTGAGTCAGGCAGCTCCAGCTGAACCTTAGCAGCAGCCTCCTTTAGCCCACCATCTGACCTGCTCATCTCTAGCTCCACATAAGAGCTATCCCAATATGACGTCAACTCATCGAAGACAACATCTCTCAACACGATGAGCCTCTTCGTTGCAGGATCTATACACCTTTATCTTCTCCTCTGCTCATCATACCCAAAAAAGACTAGCTTCATCTTGAGAGCATCCGGAGTATGTACGTAGCAGGTAGATCCAAACACCCGTAGGTGCTTAAGACTGGGCTTCACCCCGAACATCAGCTCATAAGGAGTCTTCACATACATCGGACTAGGAGGCATCCGATTGATGACATGAGTAGCACATGCCATTCCTTCCGCCCAAAAGGCCTTAGGAACACCTTTGCTCTGAAGCCAACACTTGCAGGTCTCTGTCAACCAACGGATCATCTGAGCTACAACACCAACTTGCTGTGAAGTATGTTCACAAGAAAGCTCCTTCCGGATCCCATGCTTCCTGCAAAAGTTTGAGAACTCAGTTGAGCCAAACTCACCACTAATGCTTGTCCTCAACTTCTTGATCCGCAGGCCAAGTTGTCCTTCCATAAGCTTCTTGGACTCCACAAACAAGCACATCATGTTCGACTTCGCCTTCATGAAGTATACCCAAGTATACCTTGAATAGTCATCAACCAATATCAGCATGTACCTGCTGCCTCCAAGACTGGAAGTGACGGTCGGTCCAACCAGAGCACAATGGACAACCTCCAAAGGAGCTTTACATTTGGATTGTGCCTTATCAACCATAAAGTGATAAGCTTCACCATGCTGACATCACGCACACCCCTGGCCATCGCCATAGGATGACAATCTAGGCAATCCTCTTACGAGTCTTCTTACCGCTGATAAGTTGTAAATATACCTATTTTTATGTACATTATTTAAGTATTTTTTGTTTTCTTTTGTTGTTTTTAGTTAAATTTCTTCAATAAAATGTTCTTTTTATTGTAAATATTTTGTTAACTTATTTTATTTTATTTTTCAGAAAAAATCCAAAAATCTGCTAAAAATAGTAATGTCACGCCCGTATCCTTACTGGTCACGCCCGTGACCTGGGCGTGACACATCAAATTCCAGTGAAATCAACAAATTTTTGAAGAAACATGTGACACGCCCTGTCACACGGCCGTGTCAAATATGACATGGCCGTGACCTGACCCGTGCCAGCCTGCTCGACGATTTTCTGCTCGACAATTTTTCGCTCGATGTTCGTCGACCCAACAGGGACATGCCCGTGTCCCACGAGTGACATGCCCGTGTAATGTGACACGCCCCGTGCCGAAGCCCGTGACAATCTCTTGACATTCTTCACTCGACTTTCGTCGAATCAACCCGACACGCCCGTGTCAAGATGCGACACGGGCGTGTACTCCTCCATCTGGCCCGACAAACTGCTGTCGGCGTCTCTCGACGCAAACGACCCCGAATTCAACCTCCTCGACACGCCCACCGTCATGCCCGTAACCTGGGGCGTGACCGCCGCATTTTCAGCCGCAATGTCAAATCGCCGTCAAATCACCGAAATCAGTCATGAATAGTGCTGACACGCCCCCTGACATACCCGTGTCAGAGGGCGTGTACTTTGAAATTTTTTCTCTATAAATTCAGAGCTTTTGCCTGATCTCCTATTCCCTTTTTTAGACCACTTTGCTTAGGTTAGAGCTGTTCTTGGGGGGCTTTTTTTGCAATGTAAGGGAATTTTCTCTCCCCTCTTTTATGTATTTATGTTTTTTTTCTTTATTGTAACCTTTTTTACTTAATAGAAATGTTTCTTTTCTCCTCTATATTGTATGAAAATCCGTCAAAGCGCCCTACCTTTCGCAATTTTAATTCCCCTTTTTTGTGCTTTTTATGTTTTTCTTTAGCTTTCGTAACTAGTTTAACTTAGAAATTTATCAATTTTCTAGCCGTTGTAATCGCAATATTATTTTCATGCTCCATGCTTGTTTAGGTTTTGTTATAATTTTAACTTTGTTTTCATTCCTATGGGTTTATAAAAATGGTTTAAAATGTGGTTTTTAATTTTCTTTAACTTAGTCTGTTTAGGATCGTAAAATTTTTCGTTCTCTTTTAGTTTTATGTCCACTTTTTATGCGTTTCTATGAAGTTATAAAAATGAAAACGTAATCGTCTTAATTTTTCAAACACTTCATTTTTGCTTTTATTTGCAAAAACTTTTTGCTCCTTTTATTTTTCTGACTTCATTTTATTCATTTATACCGCATTCTAGCGGAAATGTAATCGTTTTAATTTTTCGAGCACTTGCACTTTTCGTTTATTTGCAAACTTTTTTGCTCCTTTAAATTTTATTTTCACTTTTTATGCATTTCTACCGCATTCTATCAGTAGAAATGTAGTTGTTTGAATTTTTCAGTCACTTAATTTTCTTAATTTTATATGTGTGCGTGCGTGTATGAGTTACTTAAAATTGCTTTCTTTTAATTCTGAAGAGTGTGTGCATGTGTTGCATTTATTTTCGCCTACTCGTTAAGGGTTAAATGGCGTGCTTTAATTTTCTCCTACTCGTTTGAGTAGGACTTGTGTGCGTGTGTTTTACTTTCTGTAGAGTGAGTGAGTGTTAGCATTTATTTCCGCCTACTCGCTAGGAGTTAAATGGCAGGATTTTATTTACCGCTTACTCATTTGAGTTAAATGGCAAGTCTTTATTTTTCTGTAATAATTTGAGTAGTATTTGTACTAGCATTTATTTACCGCCTACTCATTTGAGTTAAATGGCAGGTCTGTGTGTGTTTAATTTTCGGTAGAGTGCGTGCGTGGATGCATTTATTTTCTCCGACTCATTTGAGTAGGACTCGCTTTATTTTGTCCCGCCCACTAATTTGAGCCGGAACTTGTAATTTTACTGCTTTCATTTCAGTACTACTCGTTTGAGTAGACTTGCAATTTACTGCTTTCCTTTACAGCTTTTCTTTACTGCTTTCCATTTACTGCTTTATTTATCGCTTTCGCCGCAAGCTGTCCACATTCCGATGAGTGGCTAACCGTTCTTAGCCCTCAGTATCGAAGAGCATTGGGACAAATAAAATAGCATTAAATAATAAAAGGTCATGTTTTTCTAATTAATTAAAATTAACTTAGGGTTTGCCTAGTGTTTACGACGCGTATGACCACATAATCGATGTGTGGGCCCTATTTCCGTAGTCCATACGTTAGCTAGCTGAGTGGCCGTGCATATGGACCGATCACCCCTTGGTAAATGGAGTTCTGCACTAACCCTCGAGAGAGGAGGCGCGCCAACTCTACCAGATTGGGTTCCCCACCTAATAGCGGGGTTCTTAGCGTAATGCGAGCGTTAAGAGGAATGCTTCGTCGGACGAGAGCCCGGTCGAATAGTCTTAGCGTTCAGGTGAGCGATATTCCTATAACTAGGTGAGCTCATTTTAGTGAAACCTCCACGGCCAAGTCTCCGCCTTAATTAATTTGAAACTTAGGATCTTTTTTTATTAAAAGTTTATTTTAGTTCAATTTTATTCGGTGCCATCGAGGTAAGCTCTTCTTCGGCTCCATCTTTTAATTGCTTTTATTTTTATTGCCTTTGTTTTTTTATATATATATAAAAAATAACCGACAAGTAAATATTGGTAAAATAATAGTCCACTTCAGGGAAGAGTAGAAATAATCGAATCAACCCCAAGAACAATACGACCTCGATATTCCACACCGGAATATCCTATACTACACACGATAGGTGCACTTGCCTCCTTTTGTTAAAACTTGACTCAACTGTTTTTATCCAATTAATAAATCCGCGCACCCCAATTTTTAAATAAAAACCAATCACCAGCTTTCTAAATAAAACCGCTCGGGGTGCCGTATCGTAATAAATTTTGGAGTTTTAACCAGCATCAAGTTTTTGGCGCCGTTGCCGTGGAAATTTCGTGTCGTTATTTCAAACTTTGGAGATCTATTAATTTTACCTATATATATATATATATATATATATATATATATATATATATATATATATATATATATATATATATATATACAAAACTTAAAAAAATGGTCACCAAAAATTTAAATGAATAATAATTAGTATAATAACAAAAATAAAACTACTTAAAAAAACTTAAAATTTTTTGTTTGTTATTCTTATCTAAAAAAACAAAAAAAAAATTTCTAAAAAAGATATAAAATATATCATATTAATATTATTATCTATAAAACATTTAAAAAAATAATGATTACGTTTTCTACTAAAAAACTTAACTAAAAATCTAACAAATTAAAAAAATACTCTTAAAATTTAGAAAAAACACAAAAAAACTTAAAATTAAAAAAAACACAAAAAAACTAAAAATTTTAAAAAAAAACTCTTAAAATTTTAAAAAAAAAGAAAAAAAAAACTAAAAACATAAAAATCCAAAAAAAACTTAAAAAACTAAAATGCCACCAAAAAATAAAAAAAAAACAAAACCCAAAAAAATATCTATAACAAATATATATATTTATATATATATATATATATATATATATATATATATATATATATATATATATATATATATATATATATATATATATATATATATTTTGGTTCCCTTCGGCGCACTTTACACTCTTCTACACGCTAGGAGTCCGCATTTCTGTAGCGCTCATAAGCTAAGATGTTAGCTTCGAGTCACAAACACACATGCCCCCTACCACCCGCACCATTTTGGCCGAGCTTTTCATTTTTTTGTTTTTGTTGTTCTATTTTTCTATTTCTTTTTAATAATGCAGGGTTCCATATGGGCCTCCCCGAAGTCGTCTAAGGGTAGCTTCTACCCTCTCATTTAATTTTTGTGCATATTTTATTTTGTAAATTATTCATTCCGCATACTTAGATAGCAATATTGGGGACAATGTTGAATTTAAGTATGAGAGTGTTTTCTTATTTTTTTATTTCTGCACTTTTATATTCTGCAATAATAACAAAAATCATCAAAATATTAAAAAATTGCAAAAACTTAAAACCACCAAAAAAATTTTTTCTTAATCAAAAACCTAAAAAAAATCCATAAAACAAAACAAAAATTAAAAAAAAAATTTACTTTTTAAATATTTTTGTATAAAAATAAATCTTTCTCTTTCCTCCCCAACTCTTCTTATTTGTAAAAGCTCGCTTTTTAGCAAGCCCACGGCATTCGACTCATCGAACCAACTACCTAAACAAGAGTCTGTTCGCAGGCCATCGAGTTTTTACCTTATCCTTTTTTGTAAAAAAATTCTTGAAAAAATAAAAAATCCTAAAAAAGAATAACTCTAAAAATCAAAAAATAAAATAAAAAAAATGATGAAAACTCTAAAAAATTCCAAAAAAATAAAATAAAAAAAATGATGAGAACACTAAAAAATCCAAAAAAAAATATTTTGTAAATTATGTCACAAATAAATCGAATATCTCAATTCATAACTCTTTTCGCTCTCCGAAAATTTAGTTGCAAGTTAATTTATAAGCGAAAGTGATGAGAGAGTGATGAAAGCCTTCTTTTCTCAATCACGGTGAGAAGACTATGTGGATTCAGTGATGTTGTCAAAGCTCCCCCTGAGATCTGTAGTTGTTCAGGAAGTGAAGCTTTGCAGTAGGGTGATAGGCCTTCAGAAAATTGATCTCCAGCAAATGATGATTTCAGCAACAACTGAAATGTGAGGTGTCTGCAGTCTTGAATGATGATGGCCTTGAACACTTGAATCAAAAGAGATCTGAAGATTTCAGATGATTGATCTCCTTTGTTGATGTGTTCTTTATGAATTCTTGAGACAGAGAATGTCTACAACTCTCTTTCTTTCTCTGTGTAATTATTGTTGTGAGAGTTGTTATAGAGAAAATTCCTCTTCTTTTCTTTCTCAGAGTTCTCTACTGGATTGATATTACAAAAGTTGAAGAATTATCTTTTATTTCTTCTGTCTGAATAGAAATTATCCATTGTCCAAGATAGCCGTTGGCCTGTCATCAATGACTTCCTTAATTGGATTTGTCTTTTGGAGGAAAGTCCAATAAAAACATTCCTTGATAATTCCTTGAAACTTGCTCCAGAATAAATGAAAACGACTGTAAGATCTCTGAATTAAATGCTGACAGTAATTCCACAGCTGTCCAAATTTAAATCTTAAAAATCATTGAACACTTCAGAAAAACGTCGAACTGAGCTCCACTATCGTTGAACTGAGCTCAGAGATTTGGACTTATACAAAAACAGAGATCGTCGATCTGAGCTCAACTATCGTCGAACTGAGCTCAGAGATAGAGAAACAAACTGGAGTCAAGATCATCGATCTGAGCTCGAAGATCGTCGAATGGAGTTCGACGACTTGATGAAGTTGAGCTCAGAGATCGTCGAATGGAGTTTGACGACTCGTCGAAGTGAGCTCAACGATCGTCGAATGGAGTTCGACGATTCGTCGTACTGAGCTCGACGAAATGACTTAGTTTCCAAACTGAAAAACCTGGTCTTGAGGGCAGCTTCCAAACCTAACTACTAACCCTTAGACTCAATTCTAATTGACCTTTAGATCTATACAATGAGGTCAAAACAAGTTTCCTAAGAGACATAGTGATCCTGACCCAAATTAGTAATAGGGTGTTCCTACAGATTGCATTAGTAGAATCACAAAACAATGGATTTCTACATAGCTTGTCATTGGAGTCCTAGAGATGATATTGGATCCACAGTAGCTGTGTACAGTAACTACCAGCTGAGATGTACTCTGATTCAGCTATTGAGATAACAACACTTGTTTGCTTCTTGCTGCTCCTACAGACCAATCTTCCTCCTAAAAACTGACAGTGCCATAGGTTCTTTTTTTGTCTTCTCGACATCCTACAAAGTCTGCATCTGAATAGCCAGTTAGTTCAAAGTCATTATTCCTAGGGTACCATAGATCAAGATCAGGTGTGTCATTATTATAGCCTAGTATTTAGCAAAAACACTTGTAGAATACATAATATCTGGCCTACTAGTAGTAAGGTAGAGGAGGGAGCCAATCATGCCTCTATACAATGTTTCATCAACAAGTTTTCCAGTTTCATCCTTTTTTATTAACACACTTGACCCCATAAGTTTTCATTATGGAGGTACTCTTAATTCCAAATTTTATAATCAACTCCTTGGTGAACTTAGACTGAGAGATGAATAGGCCATCTTCTGATTGTCTAACTTGGAGGTCCAAGAAATACTTGAGTTCACCCATAATTTTGGACTATAATAATCTTACCCTTGAAATCTCTTAGGAATAATATCTTGTCTATCTTTCCCCGTGTGAATTTGTTCTCAATGAGAAAACTAGACAGTGTTTCATACCATACTCTAGGGGCTTTCTTCAACCCATATAAAGCTTTTCTAAGCTTAAATACATAATCACAAAAGTTAGAATTGACAAAACCTGAGGGTTGCACAACATAGACCTCTTATTTTAGGCCACCATTTAGGAAAGTTGACTTCACATCCATTTGATGGTCCTCGAATCCTTTATGTACATCATATGCAAGGAATAGTCTTATAGCTTCCAATCTATCTACTGGTGCAAAGGTTTGATCAAAACTAATACCTTCATCTTGTCTGTATCCCTTGGCCACCTGTCTCGCTTTATTCTTTGTTATAACAACATTCTCATCAAGTTTATTCGTGTAGATCCACTTGATTCCAATGATATTAAGTCCTTGTGGTCTGGGAACTAGCTTCCAGACATTGCATCTTTTGAACTAGTTCAGTTCTTCTTGCATAGCCACAATCCAAAATGGGTTTATGTTGGCATCTTCAAATATTTTAGGTTCAACTTGAGAGAAAAAGATAGAGTACATAGCAATGTTGAGGCTTCTGCACCTTATTATAACTCCTTGGTTAACATCTCCTATGATCTAATTTCTAGGATGATCCCTCAAATTCCTGACAGTAGGAAGCATTCTTTCTTCAGCATCATGAACTTTAGTGTCTGAATCCTACTGGTCTTCACCCATATCCTGTGTACTTTATCCTTCTTCAGGAATGCATAGACCATCATACTGTTCTTGGTTAGTTAGAGAAGTGTCCTTGATGATTAGTTTATCCATCTTCAGCTCTACACTTGTAGATCTAGAGGAGCTAGGTAACTCTTTATTAATCATAGATATTCATCAAAGACTACATTCACAGACTCTTCTACAACTTGATTTTTCAAGTTGTAGACTCTATAGGTTTTGCTATGGTCGTTGTACCGAACAAAAATCATTCATTGGATTTGATAACAAACTTAGTCAAGTAGGACTTCTGATTATTGAGCTCAAAGCACTAACAACCAAAGATCCTTAGATAGGATAGATTTGGTTTTTTGCTTTTCACAATCTCATAAGGAGTCTACTGGTGATACATGTTGATAGAGGCTCTATGAGAGTCCTGTTTATTCTCTCAGTTGTCCCATTTTGCTGGAATGTTCTAGGAGAAGAAAATTCTTGGTGAATCCCTGTTCTTCACAGAACTTTGTCACGCCTTCAGACTAAAATTAAGTACCATGGTCACTTCTGATTTTGACCACAGAACTGTCTTTTTCATTCTGAACTTGCCTAACAAAGATGTTAATGGTTTCAGACTTTTTCTTCTGAATGAACACCCAAGCAAATCTGGAATGGTCATTAACTATCACAAGTGTGTAGATTTTCCTGCTAAGACTGTGAACTAACATAGGACCAAACAAGTTCATATGCAAGAGGTACAAACATCTCTCAGAATGCTTGGCCCCAATGCACTTAAAGTATGCTTTGGTCGGCTTGCCCTTTTGACATGCAGAGCAAATGCCCTCCTTTGTGCATCTTGTATTGGGTCCATTTCTGACAAGCCCTTCATTGAAGAGCTTGCAAATTGTCTTGTAGTTCCAGTGAGAAAGCCTCTTTTGCCATTGCATATAATAAGAGACTTTCTTATTTGCTACCAGACAAACTGGCGAGTCTATACTTAAACATGAAAAGTTTAAACAGTATATATTTCCACTCCTAGTGCCTTTCAAAATGACCACTTGGTCACTTGATATCTTAATCAAACACATATCTTTGTGGAAGACAATGACATTGCTGATATCACACAGTTGACTTATACTGATCAGATTGTGTTGCATTACTTCCACATAAGCTACTTTTATGATGGAGACTATGTCATTGGTGATCATACAATAACCCCTGATGTCACCTCTGTTTGAACCTCCAAAGATCACCTTAGGTCCATTCTTCATAGGAGTTTAGTCCTTTAGGTGGACCCATTGTTCAAGTCATATGTCTGAAATATCCACTGTCCAAGTACCATATTGGCGCATGGGTACTTGGACTATCCTGCAACCACAATTTAGTTTACCTTAGGACCATAAAAGAGATTGAGTCCTTGGTTCTTGTTATCTTGAAACTGAATATGTCTACTTGCAGCACTTCTAATAGGAAGACTCACTCTTTCCCTTAGTATACTAGAGTTGTGCCAACAATATATGGCAAAGTGACCCACTTTACCATAACACCAACATTCATGAATGTTGTATCTCCTCTTCTGGATAGCCTTTGAAGATTGCAAGTTATTAAAAGTTGTATGTTCAGAGGGGAGAGACGTAGCTTTCTTCTTGTTTCTTTCAGCACGAATCCGACTGAAGCAGAGTTTGACAATAGGTGTACTTGGCTTACTCTGAGTTCCACCAGCAATAGCCTTCTTTGTAGTATATATATTGTTGATGGCATCAAAGACTGCTAAGTCATGCTTACTGACAGACTGACCCTTTACCTGAGTTTTTGCTAGAAGAGTCTAAGAATATGCTACTCCTTAATTATTGAGTGTAGGGGCTAGAGCACCAAAAACAAAAGGACCATGATGGCCATCTGTATTTCCTCATGGGGAGACTTAAAGGAACTCAAGTGCATGAGATTCCTTCCACTATAGCTGTGAGCATTTTTGTTCACCCTACTGGATCTTCCATTCAACCAATGATCATATATACTCTCTTGGTCATACTTGTTGGATGGAAATAGAATTTTCTCAAAAGAGATATCATGCTGAATTGGAGCCTTGTCCTTAATCCTATTCCTTCTTCTAGTATTCCTCTCAATGTACCTAAACCCCTTCTTATCAATTTGGGAGGTGAAGGTATCAATGAGTGGCAATACATATTTGGGTTTGGAGTATTGAGCTACTAGCATCCTCTCTTTGAGGTGCTTATCTTCAAGATCCAAGATAATCTTGTTCTTCTGGCTTATGGACCCAATTTGGATAATTGAGATTGTCTTAAGTTGGATAGTTTCCCTACTCATATGAGCTAGCAAGGGGGCTGGCTCTGCCTATAGGGAAGTAGCTTGCTATAGGGAGACAATCTCCACAGCTTGTCTCTTGGCAAGCCTTTTGCTCTTCTTCAGAGCATCCAGAATTACACCATATTTGTCAATCAATTGATTGCCATCATCTTCAGAATATGATCCCTCTTCCCCACTGGAGGTAGTGAATGCATCAGAGTTTGATCGAGACTCATAGATAGAAGGAGAGCTTAGGGTAGAGTGTACCTCATCAGGAACAAAAATGTCCTGATTGTCTTCTGATATGTCCATGAGATAGTGTTCCTCATCCTCTCCCAATCACTGTTACTAGAGGGCAGTGGGGCTGTAAGACCCCTCCCCTTACCAAGGAGTTAACCCGGTCTTATGCCCAGAACCGTCGCCTTACGGTGACACTAACACATGGCTAGTCGACACCGGAAGACGCCGATCAGGTCAGCTAGTACTATCATTTACCTGTAGGTCAATTGAGAAATAAAAGTACAACAGAAATAAAACTAGCAAGTCCACAATTTACAGCAATAACATCATATATATAATGAAAAAGTATAATAGTCCACAATGAGTACAAAAAGAGAGAAGGGCGTATGCCCGTACATGCCAAAAATGAATAGTAAAGCTCTCTCTCTCACTCACTATAACATAATGCAAAAGCAAACTCTAAACAAGCATACTCGTCATCACCTGAAGTTGTGCTGCAATAGTAGTAGTAGGTGGTATCAACTCCTCAAGTCCTGCCACCTCCTCTTGCTGGTCGTGCTGGTGCTCCATCTCCTCGAGCTCCTAAAATGATACGGTCACAACCGACCGTTAGTCATAAAGACTAAGTCGTTTCCTCCACACCTCGCCCCCGCAACTCCTAGGCACCCGACGGGAGGACGAAGCGGAGGACAATAAGGGGTATAGCAAAGGAAATCGGTGACAGTGGAACTATACTAAGAGTACATATATATATATCAAATATTCCTACTCTAGCAGTTCTATATACAGGTTATATGAAAAAGTAAGAAGAACTGAACAGAAACATGTTAGTGCAGTAAGTAAACAAGTACTGAAAGAAGAGTACAGTAAGTAAACTATCTACCGCTATACTAACATCACAAGAGTATCTTAACTTATATGAATGCCCATACAAACTTATAAGTTAAGGTTTCAGAAAAATAACTTATCATATAAAAGAGCCCATACTAAATTATATGATAAGGATCCATGGTGCGTATGACCTAAATATGTATGTATGTTATGTATGCAGGTTATGACTCATGCAACTGCAACTCACACACACGACTCTGTGATCACAGAACTTTAGTTCCCACTTTTTGGAGCTAGCATCACTCTCTGGTACCACCGTTGTGGGTACGGAAGTAGTGGAGCGGGCGTCTCCACTCCTAGGCGGGTATACATACTACTAGGCCTAGACCTCCCATACGCCTTTGTATATATCCTAGGTGCACTCTAGAGTCTCTGCGTACTAATTGCTGGCTACCTACTAGTCTTTTTGGTCAAGTGTGCATTTTTGGGGATCGTCCTCCAGACCGCAGTGTAAAACAACTCACTGGCCCCTCATACCATCACACCTCACCAGAGTCACCGTACTGCCATCAGTGTGACGATTGGCCCAGTACCGCATGACACTCCATAAGTTTATGCACATGTAAGAAATTCTAACCCGAGCCTCCGGCTCACAGGACCAACCCATCCTGAAACCGTCCAACCCATCACGGGTGAGATTGCATATCAAAGCCTTTGTTCTGAATCCCTCCAACCCTTCACGGGTGAGTATGCACATCAATGTCTTAGTTCTGAATCCCTCCAACCCTTCACGGGTGAGAATGCACATCAATGCCTTAGTTCTGAATCACTCCAACCATTCATGGGTGAGAATGTTATCATGTTCTCTTAGCCTATTAGACTACTCTTATCTAATGTTTGTTATACCTTGCAATTTAGGGTTAATCCTAGGACTGCCCAGGGCATGCCCGGTGAAGGGCTCTCTGGGGAACTAGGAGATACGATGGGTTGAAGCCCAATGCTCCCTTTTGCAAGGATATTTATTTTTATTAATGTCTACCCATGATCCATACCCAGTTCTCGTTGTTACTCTGGAACGAACCTAATGAATTAAGTTATTATTGGGGAATCGGCGGTCTTTCGCCGGTCTCCGTTCTAGCTACTATCCTTGGGGTCTTGCACTCTATCGCTCGATACTATGGAGTGACCTACTGGACACGAATCAGGGTTTGTCTTCCCAATGTAGCTACCAACTCAAGCTTCTATCGTATCCCTTGTGGGTCCCAGTAACATGAGCTATATTTTTGCTAAGCGCACCCATGACCTAATGTTGACCCGTATGACATGTCATCCGAAATCTTGGGACAAATGTTCCTCATTACATATCATGGTTGTTATGACGTATGATGAAGATCGAACTAGGTTTCGTTATTTTTTTTCCATGGATTAAGGGGCCTAAATTAATTCTTTTAATTGTGCGACCGGGTCACCTTGAACATGAAGTACTACATATAATGGTTTTGAAAGTGCAGCTAGATCTGATATACTCTAGAGGGGGGTGAATAGAGTATATGGTGCTTTAAAACTTTTTACAACAACTGTTATAATGTGAGTAAGCAAGGAAGCAGTTAATAAATCTAATCACAGAGCTAAACTAATCAAGCTAAACACAGAATAATCACAGCCAGAAACAAAAATAAAGACAAGCAAAACCAGATGACACAAGGAAATATAGTGGTTCCCCTAAACTTGGGTACATCCACTCTTCTACCACCCTAGGTAGGAATCCACTACAGGATGAGTTGATCAGGTGTCTTGTGCACCAATGAGCTTTTAATAAGGTGCTCAAAAACCAAATCAGATTTTTTGATCATGTGTCTTGCCACCAATGAGCTTTTGACAAGGTGCCCAAAAACCAAACTCAAACTTTTGAAGGGAGTTTGAGAAACCCTTTACAGAGATGGGGGTGAGAGAGTGATGGAAGTCTTCTCTTTCTCAAACAGCTGAGAAGACTATGTGGATTGATGGTGTCAAAGCTCCCCCTGAATTCTTGAGATCTTCAGGAAAAGAAGCTTTGTTGTAGGGTGATAGGCCTTCACAAGTTGAGCTCCAGCAAAAGATGATTTCAGCAACAGCTGAAATGTTGGATGTCTGGAGTCTTGAAAGATGTTGGCCTTGAACACTTGAAACTAGAGAGATTTGAACATTTCAGAAAAATTTGATCTCCTTGGATGTGTGTTCTTGAGAATTCTTTGAGACAGAATATTTTTGTTCTTGTTCTCAAGATTACTGATGTCTATCTGTGTGTGTCTGTGTTTCTGTAATCTGTATGAGATTCAAAAATTCTTCTCTTTTATTCTCTGGTACAGAATGGAAAAACATCCTCTGTCAAGAATAGCCGTTGGCCTGCATTAATTGCATCCTTAATTACAAAATATCTTCTGAAGGAAAGTTCATAGAAATATTCCTTGAAAATCCCTTGAAACGTGGTCCAGAAATAAATGAAAACGGCTAGAAAATATTCTGAATTAATTGCAGAATAACTTCTTAACTGATTTGAATTTGAATCTAAAAACATCCTTGAAGTTATCTGAAAACGTCGAACTGAGCTCTGCTATCGTCGAGCTGAGCTCAGCGATATAGATTTATACTGTAACAAAATATCGTCGATCTGAGCTCAAAGATCGTCGAACTGAGCTCAAAGATAGAGGTCCAAAGCTGAGCCAAGATCGTCGAACTGAGCTCACCGATCGTCGAATGGAGTTCGACGATATGATGAAGTTGAGCTCAGCGATCGTCGAATGGAGTTCGACGATCTGTCGAAGTTGAGCTAGACGATCGTCGATCTATGTTCGACGAATCGTCGTGCTAAGCTCGACGATATGACTTAGTCTCAAACTGAAAAAGTCTTGGTCTTGAGGTCAGCTTCCAAACTTAGACTTCTAACCCTTAGGCTCAATTCTAATTGACCTTTAGGACTATACAGGAGGTCAAACATTGGTTTCCTAGAGACATAATGATCCTGACCCAAATTAGTAATAGGGTGTTCCAACAATCTCCCCCTATTTGGGTTAGGATTACTATTTACAAACTTTGGAAAAATTTAAATAACATACAAGCAGCAATACAGAAAAACAAAAAGCTGGACAAGCAGAACCACAGAGATATATATATCATCCCAGATAATAACCAGAAGTCAGAGAGATTGTCACCTTACATAATCATTTCTTTTCCTTGCCCTTAACAAGTTTGATTTCTCTGTTGGGATTGAGGGCTTCCTTCTTTGATCTAGTATCATCTGCTGCACCTAATGTGGTTTGCTGTTTGGGCCTGGGAACTACAGCTTCAGGATGCAGTTCCATGTACCTGTCTGAATCAAAAAATTTGCTTGATGCATATCTTTCTAGCTCTTTCTTTCTCTGTTCAGACATTGTGGAGATGTTGGAGGAATCCCTTCCTTGCTCTTTAGCTTTCTTGATCTGATCCAGTGCAACAAGTTCTTTCATCCTTGCAGTCCAAGCAGCTGGATTATTCTCAGGGTCTTCAAAAGGTACTGGTGGCTCATATCTATTAGAAGGATTGTCTTGAGGAGGCCTGGATGAAATAGTTTCCTTCAGCTTATAGGGAAAAGGACCAGATGTGGTGTCAGATGAAATTTGTCCTTCCCTGGAGTATGGATGTTGTCTGGAGTATCCTTTAAAGTAAACCTAGACTTCTCTTTGATTGCCTCTGTATCCTCCTCTCCTGGATTGAGAACCCCTGGATTGGCTTCCCCTATGGTAGGATCCAGCATGTGGCTGATAGGGAGCTTGACTTCTAGCAGGGGGTTGAGCAGCAGAACTTCCACCTGCACCTGCATCAGGAGGAGGTGGTGGAGGAGGATGAGAATGCTGGAATTGAGAAGAGCCCTTTTCATATTTCCTTTTCTTTTTCATAGCTTTGAGTTGATTCTTAGAGTACTGCATCCAGTGCTCAGTGATGGGGCAATCATGAAGAATATAGTATGGTATATCATTGTTATCTTTGACCTTGGCAGGAGGTACTCTCTTCATGGCTTTGCTCCTTGCCTTTCTTTTCCTGGCAATGGTAGCAGAAGAATCATCAGAGTCTGTTCTGAACTCATCACTTTCAGAACTCTGATTATCATACAGGGCATTAATCTTCTTCATCAGATCTTTCTTGAGCTGTAGAGAAACAGATGAGGCAGCAGAGGGTGTAGCAGCAGAGGTTGAAGCAGTAACAGTAGCAACAGCAGCAGATATAGAAGGTGTTGCAATTGAAGTAGAAACAGTAACAACAGCAGCAGATACTACAGGTTCTGGAGAAGTAACAACAGCAGCAGCAACAGATTCACTAACAGCAATATCAGTAGTAGAAATATCAGCAGAAAATTCAGAAGTCTCAAACTCATGTGCCTCTGTCATAAGGATCTCCTTAGAAATTGGCTCATCAGCAGTAACAGAAGTATCAGCAGCAGTATCAAAACCAGTAGTAGCAGTAGGGGCAGCAACATCAGAAACAACAACAATGCTTTCATCAGAAGTATCAGCAGCATATACTGAGTGGACAAAAGAGGTGATGATGCTGGGGTCACAGCAAGAGAATGGCACAAGGGCCTTGGACAGATCCTCTGGGGGCTGGATAACATTTGTCTCTGGCAGATATCTGAAATATATAGAGTCAAATGCTGAGAGCAAAGACCTGAGGTCTATTGCAAAGACTGCAGCAGGATGTTGAGACACAGCAGCAGGAGCAGTAGCAGATTCAAGAACTGAAGAAACAGCAGCAGGCAGGCTTACTGAAACAGCAATAACAGCAGCAGCAGCAGGCAGACTCACTTCATAGGGCATCTCCCCCTGCCTAGATTCAGACATGGCTGGATCAAGGCACACTGCTGAAGGGGCTGCCTGAGGGAAGAGAGAGGAGATCCTGGCAGAATGGGCTGCCACTGACAGTAGTAAAGGGGCCAAGGAGGTCTCCAAGAGAAGAGATATCCTGGGGGTTAGCAATTCATACAGCCTGTCAGCAAGGGCTAGAATATCTACTAGCTCAGTAGTGACTGGAGCAGAGGTAGAGGATGGAGGAGTAGCTGTTGGTGAGGGTAGTGGAGAGCTGGAGTAATGGGGCAGGGATGGTTGAGGTGTGGGTAAAGTGGATATGGAGGATAGTGGGATGGAGATAGATTGGGTGAATGTGGGTTGGTCAATGATGTCTTGCAGAAGAGCTTGATAGGATGTTGAGGATGAGGGTAGCTCAGGAGGATAGGATGGTGAGTCATCCATAAAAGGAATCTTCAATGAGGTTGAAGGATGGAATGGAGGGTGATGAAGTGGCATCTGGTTGAGGGTAGGAGAATAATGGATGGAATTGGTCTTCTGTGGTTGGAAGAGTAGGGACTGGAGATGGTGTAGATGTTGGAGAGGGGCTGGATATGATGATGGTGGAAGGAGTCTGAATGGTAGATGGAATGGGAAGAGATGGAATTGGAGGAGGAGGAGGAGAGGCATCAGCAGGCAGGTCATCTGCAGGGGCAGAGACCTGTGGGGAAGTGACTCTGAGAGTCCTGGTGCCTGAAGGAGTGCTGGAGGAGGGCCTGCTGGGCTTGATGATCTGTTTGTCCCATTTTCCAAAGAGGGCACAGGACAGTCTCTTGGATACATTGATGTGGATTCTAGAGGAGACCAGCAATGCAGGGCACCTATGCTGCAGAAACACCCCTATAATTCTTCCAAAGTTCACAAAACTTTTGTTGATCTTCTTCTTAAGGAGGTCAAAGAATACCTCTCCCCAATTAAGATTCATCCTGTCTACTAGGGCTCCCATTAGGCAGAGCTGATACCTGGAGATTGTATCATGAGCAGAGTGCTTAGCTAGTAAGACTTTCCCAACTACATCAGCCAGGAATCTGTATTCCACAGAAAGATTCTTCTTTAATAGCTTGCTAGGGTTAGCCTCAGAATGACCCATTCTAGCAAGCAAGTAAGCAAATTCTTCTCCAGACAAATCAGCAGTATGTCCACCAGTTCTCAACTTAAAAACCTCTGTTAAAATTGCTGGGGTCAGAGGTACCTGTGTGCCAGAAATTGATCCAATAATGGTGTTGTTTTCCTGATTGTGTGCAGTGTAGACCCATTCCTTAATCTCATCAGAGGCAAGCTTAATCCTTGTAGTCATGATTGCAGTAAGGTTCTGTTCTTTGAATAACCCCAAGATGTCTTGAAAGACCTGGTCTGTTATGCTGAAGGATTCCATGTCGATGTCGAAGCCAGCATCAAACTTCATGGCGGAGAGAACAGCAGCAGACACAGCCATAGTTACCTGCAAAGATTCAACAAACAAAAACGACCAAGTGCAGAAGTGTTTGGAGGGAAAGAAAGTTCTTGCAGAGAAATCGAAAGCGCAAAGGAGAACAACGGCGAAAAATGAATTTTAGCAGAAAAGGAAATATCGTTGAACTCAGTTCGACGATCGAGGCTTCTAAAGCAATCTGAAGAGTCTTCAATATCGTCGATCTCCGTTCGATGATATAGGAGAGCGTCGAGCTCTGTTCGTCGATCGTTCAGAGAACAATATCGTCGAGCGCCGTTCGACGATCGTTGACCGGAAGAGATAGTTCATACTATTTGAGAAACGCTGAACTCAGGTCGACGATTTCGGAAATCGTCGATCTCCGTTCGACGATCTGGGGGAAAATCGTCGAGCGCAGTTCAGAGATCAGAAAAACTCTAGACACTAAGAAAAATCAAGATGTTTGCCTAGTCTTGGTCAATTTTTAAGCTTTCAAAATCTTGGATATTATTTAAGACATCCTCCATCTAACATTCCTAACTGATTTAGGAAGAAGGTGTGTTTCTTTTCATCCAATGGCTTGGTGAAAATATCTCCCCTTTGTAAATCAGTTGGAATATATTATAGTTCAATTTTTTTCTTTTCAACATTATCCCTTAAGAAATGATGCCTAATCTCTATGTGTTTTGTCCTACTATGGAGGACTGGATTTTGAGCTATAGAAATAGCACTGGTGTTATCACAAAAGATTTTAGACTTCTCTAAGTTGTAGCCATAGTCTAGGAGTTGGTTTTGAATCCACAAGATTTGTGAACAACAACTGCCTGCAGCCATATATTCAGCTTCAGCAGTTAAAGTTGACACAGAAGTTTGTTTCTTACAAAACCAAGAGACAAGTCTGTCACCAAGGAACTGACAAGTTCCACTGGTGCTTTTCCTGTCAATTCTGCATCCAGCATAGTCAGCATCAGAAAATCCAGTTAAATCAAATGCTGAGTCTTTTGGATACCAGAGACCTAGATTTGGACAACTTTTAACATACCTGAGAATCCTTTTTACTAGTGTTAGGTGTGACTCTCTAGGGCTTACTTGGAACCTAGCACATATACATGTAGCAAATATTATATCTGGTCTACTAGCTATAAGGTACAGTAAAGAGCCAATCATTGCTCTATATGTTGTCTGATCAACAGGTTTCCCATGTTCATCAGCATCCAATACAGCATTGGTAGGCATAGTTGTTTTCATACAAGATGCTTCAGACATGCCAAATTTCTTAACCAATTCATTTGCATACTTGGTTTGAGAAATGAAGATGCCTTCAGCATGGTGTTTGACTTGCAATCCTAGGAAGAAGGATAGCTCACCCATGCTACTCATTTCAAATTTAGAATGCATTAGGTTGGAAAACCTTCTGCACAATTTGGAGTCAGTAGAACCAAAAATAATATCGTCTACATAAATCTGTACTAGTAGGGTATGGGACTTATGGGTTCTAATGAAAAGAGTTTGGTCTACTCTACCCCTTATAAATCCATTTTCCAAAAGAAAGCATGCTAGGGTCTCATACCATGCTCTAGGAGCTTGCTTGAGACCATATAATGCTTTGTTTAATCTAAAAACATAATCAGGATAAATTGGAGAGATAAAACCTGGAGGTTGTCTGATATACACTTCCTCTTTGATGTCTCCATTTAGAAATGCACTTTTGACATCCATCTGATATACCTTGAAGCCTTTATGTGCTGCAAAAACTAAAAATATTCTGATGGCTTCCAATCTTGCAACGGGTGCAAAAGTCTGGTCGTAGTCTATTCCTTCTTCTTGAGAATATCCCTGAGCAACTAGCCTTGCCTTGTTCCTTACAATTACTCCTTGATCATCCAGTTTGTTTTTGAACACCCACTTTGTTCCAACAATGGAGTGATCCTTAGGCTTTGGCACTAGTTCCCATACTCTATTCCTCTCAAATTGATGCAACTCCTCTTGCATTGCAATGATCTAGTGTGGATCTTGCTCTACATCTTGAATGGACTGAGGTTCAATTTGAGATAGGAAGCAGGTGTGCAACAGGTTTTAGTTAACCTGATTTCTGGTTTGCACACCAGCTGAGATGTCTCCAATTATTTGGGAAATTAGATGGTCTCTTGATGTTACTAAATCAACAGGGAGCGTTGATTGTTCACCAACATATGTTGTTGTCTCCTCTTGTGGTACAACAACTGGCTCTTCAAGTTATTCTTTAATATGTTGAACACTTTCTTCATCTTCACTGCTTTCATCCTTTTGAGTAACCTGTAACTTGTTCAAGTCTTCAACTAGAGAATGTTCCTGCAAAGGTTCTATGGTAGAAGGGATCTTCTACTTGAAAGACATGTTAGATTCATCAAATGATATATGAACAGATTCCTCAATTTTTAGAGATGATTTATTATAAACCCTGTAAGCCTTGCTGATCATGGAGTATCCCAGAAACACTCCTTCATCAGCTTTAGCTTGGAATTTTGCTAAGTATTTCTTGTCATTATTATGTATGTAGCAAATACAACCAAAGATTCTAAAATAATCAACTTTAGGTTTCTTCCCTTTGAGAAATTCATAGGGAGTCTTTCCCTTTAGTTAATGTATCAAACTTCTATTCAGCATATAGTTGGAGGTGTTCACTGCCTCTGCCCAAAAGGATAGAGGAAGGTGAGCATCTGACAACAATGTAGTGGCAGATTCAATAAGGGTTCTATTTTTCTTTTCAGCTACCCCATTTTGTTGAGAAGTTCTAGGAGCTGAGAAAGTATGTCTGATCCCTTCACTCTGTCAGAACTCTTGCATAAGAAGAGAATCAAACTCTGTCCCATGATCACTTCTGATCAGGGCAATGTGAGTATTGAACTCAATCTGTATACATTTGAGAAACTCTGTCAGACACTTAAAGTTATCAGACTTCTTCCTTAGAAAGAACACCCAAGTGAATCTAGAGAAGTCATCTACAACTACTAAAGTGTAAGATTTCCCTCCTAGGCTTTGTACTGTGATGGGTCCAAAAAGATCCATGTGTAACAGATACAATATCCTAGGTGAATCACTCTTATTAAGTGACTTAAAGCTGTTTTTAGTTTGCTTGCCTAATTGACAAGCCCTGCAGAGTCCTTCCTTCTTGTACGGGCCAGAAGGTAGTCATCTAACAAGGTTGTCCTTGGATAGCCTAGCAATAGTTCTGAGGTTTAGGTGTCCTAGTCTCTTATGCCATAAAATATTTGGTCTACAGACAGAATTAAACAGGCAAATATCTACATCAGTTGAAAGAAAATCTACTAGATAGATGTTACCTTTCCTTTTACCTGTCAATACAGTTGTGTTGTCCTCTGACTTGATTTTGCATAATGTTTTACTGAAGGTCACCCGGTAGCCTTCATCACACAGCTGACTGATGCTTATTAAGTTGTGCTTCAGTCCTTCCACATAAGCTACCTTCTTGAATGTTACTGATCCAATCTGGACTGCACCATGTCCTTTAGTCTGTCCAAAGTTTGAATCACCAAAGATAACTTTGGGTCCAAGCTTGGCTCTAAAGGAAGTGAGGTTGTCCTTGTTCCCTGTCATGTGCTTAGAGCACCCACTATCCAAATACCATTGCTGGTTGGATGTTGGATAGGTCTTCACCTGCACATAAAATAATTTATTTGTTTTTGACCCAGTTTACCTTGGGCCTAGGTTGATAACCTTTAAATTCTGAAATGAAAGACATCCCAGGATGACTCTTATATCCTTCAGGATGATATGTCCTTGGAGGTATAATCCATTCAGTATAAGGGTTAAAGATTTGGGATGAAGGACCCTTAGGATTGGATTTTGATTTGCCCTTGAAAAAATTTCCAGAGCTCTGACCTCTGTTCGACGATCTTGGAGCTGCGTTCGACGATCTTGGGTCAGATCGTCGAGCTCCATTCAACGGTCGACTATAGCAGAGTTCAGGGACTTGAGATCGTCGACCTGAGTTCGATGATTTTGCCTGAGATCGTCGATCTGCGTTCGACGGTCGTCGATCTGCATTCGGCGATCGTCGATCTCCGTTCGACGATTTCTGCTGGGACTTGGTTTTCTTGGGCAGATCAGAATTTTTCCCAGCTACCTCTACAACTCCCTTTCCTTTGTCAGAAATGAATTTGATTGGAGTTGTTAGAACTATGGGTTGGCTGGATGAAGCACCCAAGCCCAGTGTACTATTAAATCTGGAGTTCACTGTGCTTGTGATGTCCATTAGCTTGATGCTTCTCCCATTAAGGGATTCTTCAAGCTTCTTGGCCTCAGATAGCTTACTTTTCAGTGAGGCTATCTGCTCCCTACAGCACTCCAACTCCTGAGAGAGTTTGAGGTTTTCTGACTTTAAAGTATTATGTTAAGATAAATGATTTCTGAGAGAGATAATTTCTTTCTCATATTTTAGCAGGTCTAAACATAGTGCTTTAAATTCAGATTTAAAGTCCTCTGAATTAAAATCAAAAGAACTAATTACCTGATCTTCTTCAGGTTGAGTCTCTGAGTCTGACTCTGACTCCTCTTCTTCTGAATTATGTTGTGAGGCATTGACTGCCATCATGCAGAACTATTTCTCTTCTGCATCATCTTCATCATCACTGGAGCTGGATGAGGCTCCTGACTTCTCTTCAGTCTCACTCCAGGATTCAGCAACAAACCCCTTTCTTGCATGTTTGTTTTTGCTTGATGAGGGTGTGCCATTGCCATTCCTTTTGGAGTCTTTCTCCTTTCTTCTTTCTTTCATGTCCCTTTTGTCCTTGTTTTTGTTTTCTGCACAGTCAGGAACTATGTGTCCTGGTTTCCTGCAACCAAAACAAACAATTACTTTATTATTAATGGACTTGTCATACCTTGTCTTATCATGCTCCTTGTATGATCTCCTTCTAAAATCCTTTCTGGCCATCTTGTAAAATCTTTTGGCCAAGAGACTGAGCAGTTCATCATTTCCTGTGACTTTGTCTTCAGGCAGATCTTCAGTTGCCTTGAAGGCTATGGTCTTCTCTTTTCTTGTGGCTGGTGAGGCAGCCTTATGTTCTTCTTCTCTATTTTTGATGAGTAGCTCATAAGATTTGAGCTTACCCAATAGAGCTTCAGTGGTGATCTCATTCAAACTTCTGGCATCCTTAATTGGCCAGATTCTTGAATCCCAAGTGCTAGGGAAGCACATTAGAATTTTGTCATTGAGTTCAGTTAGTGAGATCTCTTTATCCAATGTCCTGAGTTCACTGACAATTAGACTGAGCCTGTTGTACATATCTCCCACTGACTCAGTTTCTCCCTTCTTGAAATTCTCATATTGAGATATGAGGTGGGATCTCCTATCCTTTCTCTCATCAGCTGAGCCTGAGACTATTTCAGAGAGTTTGTCCCAAATTTCCTTTGCTGAATTGCATTCAGCCACCTTTTGAAATATGTCATCAGACATTGTCTGGGCTAAGATGTTCATAGCCTTGGCATCAGCTACCTTCCATTTCTTGATGTCAACATCTGTTCCTGATGGAGGTGGAACAGCATTTGTACTTGAGCTCTCTAGAGGTCTTGGACACACTGTCAAAACAGAGTTAAAAATGTCCTTATCAATAGAATTCATGTATAGTCTGATCCTTGCTTTCCAAAGTGCAAACTTGGATAGATTGCACACTGGAGGACTGGTGCTAGCATAATCTTTGTTTTGGGCCATGATTTGTGAAAGCAAAACCTAATAATAAACTTCAAAAGAAAACAGATCTAACTAGGGATCTTTGGGTTCAGGTGTTAACCTGTGCAACCACCAAGGTGTGGTATGTTTAACCAACCTGCCTCTGATACCAATTGAAAGTGCAGCTAGATCTGATATACTCTAGAGGGGGGTGAATAGAGTATATGGTGCTTTAAAACTTTTTACAACAATTGTTGTAATGTGAGTAAGCAGGGAAGCAGTTAATAAATCTAATCACAGAGCTAAACTAATCAAGCTAAACACAGAATAATCACAGCCATAAACAAAAATAAAGACAAGCAAAATCAGATGACATAAGGAAATATAGTGGTTCCCCTAAACTTTGGTACATCCACTCTTCTACCACCCTAGGTAGGAATCCACTGCAGGATGAGTTGATCAGGTGTCCTGGGCACCAATGAGCTTTTGATAAGGTGCTCAAAAACCAAATCAGATTTTTTGATCAGGTGTCTTGCCACCAATGAGCTTTTGACAAGGTGCTCAAAAACTAAACTCAAACTTTTGAAGGGAGTCTGAGAAACCCTTTACAGAGATGGGGGTGAGAGAGTGATGGAAGTCTTCTCTTTCTCAAACAGCTGAGAAGACTATGTGGATTGATGGTGTCAAAGCTCCCCCTGAATCCTTGAGATCTTCAGGAAAAGAAGCTTTGCTGTAGGGTGATAGGCCTTCACAAGTTGAGCTCTAGCAAAAGATGATTTCAGCAACAGCTGAAATGTTGGATGTCTGGAGTCTTGAAAGATGTTGGCCTTGAACACTTGAAACTAGAGAGATCTGAAGATTTCAGAAAAATTTGATCTCCTTGGATGTGTGTTCTTGAGAATTCTTTGAGACAGAATATTTTTGTTCTTGTTCTCAAGATTACTGATGTCTATCTGTGTGTGTCTGTGTATCTGTAATCTGTATGAGATTCAAAAATTCTTCTCTTTTATTCTCTGGTACAGAATGGAAAAACATTCTCTGTCAAGAATAGCCGTTGGCCTGCATTAATTGCATCCTTAATTGCAAAATATCTTCTGGAGGAAAGTCCATAGAAATATTCCTTGAAAATCCCTTGAAACTTGGTCCAGAAATAAATGAAAACGGCTAGAAAATCTTCTGAATTAATTGCAGAATAACTCCTTAACTGATTTGAAATTGAATCTAGAAACATCGTTGAAGTTATCTGAAAACGTCGAACTGAGCTCTGCTATCGTCGAGCTGAGCTCAGCGATATAGATTTATACTGTAACAAAATATCGCCGATCTGAGCTCAAAGATCGTCGAATTGAGCTCAGAGATAGAGGTCCAAAGCTGAGCAAAGATCGTCGAACTAAGCTCACCGATCGTCGAATGGAGTTCGACGATATGATGAAGTTGAGCTCAGCGATCGTCGAATGGAGTTCGACGATCTGTCGAAGTTGAGCTAGACGATCGTCGATCGAAGTTCGACGAATCGTCGTGCTGAGCTCGACGATATGACTTAGTCTCAAACTGAAAAATTCTTGGTCTTGAGGGCAGCTTCCAAACTTACACTTCGAACCCTTAGACTCAATTCTAATTGACCTTTAGGACTATACAGGATGTCAAACATTGGTTTCCTAGAGACATAGTGATCCTGACCCAAATTAGTAATAGGGTGTTCCAACAGGTTTAACCCACCTAAGGCATTTATTAAGTGTTCCATAAGGTTATATATTACTGCTTATCAGATTTCATAATTGTTCCATGCAAAATTCTATTTATTTACCATTTAATAATAAATCTACAATTCAACCACTTTCCAAATAAAGTACCTCATCTATTCAACCAAAAATTCTGAGAAAATTTGTGGGTGTTCATGATAACATAATAAGGCTAAGTACAGAAATTCCAAATCTTAAACAATGATCTGACGTATCTTATATCCATTTAAACAATATTACCAAAATTCCATTATTAGGGTTTTTAACATATATGGACATCCAAAAATTCTCAAATAATTTATCAGAAATCAAAACACAATAATAAACTACTGTAAAATTTGTCATAATTTTAAAACACAAATTTCCCTTATTTTTAATTAATTTCCAAAAGGGACAAAATGGTAAAATCTACTTAAAATCCAAGGAAACATTATTAAACAGTGCCATAAATTTTTTCCAGAGGTGTACTTTGCCTTACTAGAGCTTGTGTCAAAAATCCATAATTTAATGAATTTGTTTGCCCTATTTTCCAAATTTGTTTCATAACTAGACACATTTTCCAATAATTCCAAATAATGAGATTTTTGATCCCAAAAATCCCTAATTTCCCATGGGAGGTATATTACATTCCTATAAGCCTCTGTCCAATATTTCATGGACTTGAAATGAACCAATTGGGCTAAATCCAC
Organism: Platanthera guangdongensis; assembly: GCA_039583875.1. Lineage (NCBI taxonomy): Eukaryota > Viridiplantae > Streptophyta > Magnoliopsida > Asparagales > Orchidaceae > Platanthera > Platanthera guangdongensis. The sequence continues at coordinate 69,091,081 of CM077166.1, read as the reverse complement.
ATTTTTCTATTTTTACTCTTTGCACACCAAATTTCAATATACCTATCACATGCATGACCAAAATCCTAGGTCATTTGGACTTAGGGTTTGGCTTGGGCACTCATTTAAAAATCTACCCTAGCCTAGGACCAGTCTTGATAGAATGGCTCTACAGGGAGCTGTAATACTCCAAATTGCAACTTTAAGGTGTCAAATTAACGTTAAGACCTATGGCTACATTTTATATGTTGAACATGTTTTCTGAATCGGCTTCCAAGAGGCCTAAAGTTAGCCTGCAAGGTACAAAAATAAGTGCGACAGAATACCAAAGTTTCATATATTAATACAACACGAATCTCAAAGCAATAAAGGAGGCCATCTGTTCATCTTCCTCCTCCAGCCAAGGGTCGAGATTTCCCCGACATGGAGCGCCTTCAAACCTCATTTCCCGGCCACCCCTTAGCCTCCACGGCCGGCAACCACCCTCACCTCCGTTGAGGTGGTGGCCAACGTTTGGCGGCGAAATGGAGGCCGGAAATCGCCTCTCCGGCGATCCCGAGCAAGCTCAAAAGCTTGAGATTTTCTTCCACACCTCACATGGATCCAAGCTCAATTGAGTTCGAAATCTCTCCTAAATGATCTAGGAGGCTAGCACAGAGGGAGAGGAGGCGAAACGGACCTTAATCGGATACCGACGGCGGCGGCGGCGGTGGTTGGCCATGAAATTTCTCCTCTCCGGCGAGCTTGCTCCCGAACTCTTTTCTCCACCAAAAGCTTCGATCCAGATATCGAATTCCAATCCTCTCGGCCTTCCGAAGCTAATGGTGAGGTCAAAATGGGGGAGGGGTGGCTGTATAGGGAGATTCCATCAATGAGAATTTCGGCCACCACCTTGGATGCTCCTCCTTGGCACCAAGTGGCACCTTCCTTCCTAGAATTTGGCTAGGAAATTAATCCTAAGCTCAGAACTAAGCTTTGGGAGGGAGGAGGAGGGCCAAGTGGCCTCCATCCCCTCTTTCCCTCTGTTCTCACTCCTCTCTTTCCCCAAATTTCAAAAAACACCCCCATGCATGCACTCTCTCTCCAATTTTAGAGGGGTAGGGGCTATCATTAACCATTTAGGCTGGTCATGGGCCTTGGCTCATGGGCTTTGCCCATTGGGAATGGGCTTGGCCTCCATTTTTCTCTTTAGGCCTTATGTTCACCAAGTTGACTTTTAGGGTTGAATTGGTGAACTTGATGAGTGGGCTGGCCCCACTTGATGTTCATGAACCCCATGTCATCACCCAATATGGGTTGGGCAATGGTGATGCCCCACTTCGGCTAATTGGTCTTATATGTGTGGATTTGACCAAATTTGGGTTATGGTTGACTTGAGTCAACTTGGGTCAATGGTTGACCCAATTATGTGGCTTTTGGTTCACATAGATTGCTTTTAGGGTTAGGGGCATAGTGGTGGTGTCAATGTGTACCTATGATTCCATTTTTGGCTAGTTTTACCTGATTTGACTCGAACCCTATAGTGGGCCCTATGTAAATCCACCCTAACTCCATGAGTCAAACCTAGCCTAATCCTATTCATCCACCACATGTCCTAACCTAATCTAAGTGTAGGGGTCAAGTAGGAAATGAGATGTTACAGGGGCCCTGATTCTTGATGGTGCAGCTGGAGCTTCAGTCTCTTCTTTAATGCACATGAGGCCAATGTAGACATCCTCTTCATCTGATTCTGAACATTCAGAATCACTGTCAGATAGGCAGACTTTCTTCTTGGCAAAGAATCTCCTTTCAGCCTTCTTTACCTTGTGATGGTTCTTGCCATCTGACTTCAAGAACTCTTTCCTTTTCACTGGAGAGTCAGCAATGACGTGTCCACTCCTATTGCAATTGTAGCAAACCACATTAGACTTAATATGTTTGTTGTGTTTGGAGTCATGGCTTTCTCCAGAGGGGTCCTTTCTGGACTTGTCTTTGCTGGAGTCGGGCTTTCTTGAGGAAGAGCTTGAAGAGACTTTATTCTTCCATTGTCTTCTCCTGCTTAGAATTTTCTTAAACTATTTCGAGAATAATCTTATTTCTCCATCTGAAAGTTCATTTCCAGATGAGCTAGGATCTGATCTCTCTGACTCAGCAACTCTCCTTGGTGGATAAGGAGTCTTTTCCCTGCTTCTCCTTGTGGCTTCAGCTCCGAAGTCCATATTCTTGTCTTTGCTGGGTGTTCTAATAGCATCCTCTTCAGCCTTCCTGGAGTTTAGATGCATTTCATGGGATAGCAGCTTCCCAAATAGGTTTTGAGGTAGATCGTTGTCCAGGTTGCCAACTTCACTAATGACACAGATCTTGATGTCCCATTCATTGTTAAGGGATCTCAGGAACTTATCATCCAGCTCGTAACAAGTAAACTGTCTACCATATGTGATCAAACTGTTCACTATGATGAAGAACTTCTCATAGCAATCAGCAATGGAGTCCTTCTTCACTTTCTTGAAGTCTTCATATTATTGATTCAGGAGGAAATTCCAATCATACCTCACTTCCTCTATACCTTCCATGTAGACTATAAGCGAGTCCCACATTTCCTTAGCTTTCTTGCAGTGGACAAGGTTCTAGAAGGTGGAGTCATTTATGACACTCACAATGATGTTTTGTGCCCTCTAATGCATGGTTTCCAGGATGACCTCATCCTTGGTCATCTCAGTGTACTTCTTTGGAGTTTGGATATTGGCATCCAAGATAGAGATCTTCATGGAAATGAAGGGTCCCTCTTGGACAGTAATGAAAATCCTTAGATCTGAGGCTTACATGAATAATCTGACCCTCTTTTTCCAAATCTCAAAATTTTCTTTCTGCAGATGTGGAGCTTCATGGAGACCAACTCCTTGTGGTTCTCACTAGAACCCATGGACGAAATTTTTAGCTACTCATGGAGATCTGTTCAGACTGTTAATTCATTTTTGAACATCTTCCCTCTTATACTACTTGAAAGTCTTTGTTTCAAGAGTAGCTAAACACCTGGGGGGGGTGAATAAGTTTCTTAGTCTTTTAGACTACTTTCTCATTTTAGAGTGTTGAGTGTTAAATTAAGCAGCTTACTTTCAAAAACACACAACAACACAAAGGTATTTATAGTGGTTCCCCAAGGTATGGGTACAACCACGTCCCTCCAACCTTTCTAACAATATGTTAGACAAGGAAATCTTCTTCAATCTCAGTTCAAATAGATTACAACACAGATCCCTCAGGATCTCTCAGACTTCCTCTAAGTTCTACCTCAGCCCCAAGGCCCTACCACTCAAAGTAAATGAAACTTCTACAGCTCAGTGTTCCACATATCACCTACCTTAAACTTAATCAAAGTCCTACATATCTATATAGGATGATAACCCTACACTCAGATTCACAAATAAATCTTACCTCAGAGAATAAATCTCCAACCTCAGGCAAGCAGGCCTTACCTCAGATCCACAGAAGGATCCTACAACTCAGCCTTTATATTTCAGGCTTACAGCTCAGATCAAGAATGATCCTACAGAGTGAAATGAGTATGTTTGTTGTTGTTGACTTGGTCTAGAGAAAGTGTTCTTTGAGCCTACTTGCTGAACTGAGTAAACTCGGCTCTTTCTTCTTCACAACACCAGGAATGGATCTTTAAGGTTATTCTGCTAGAGCTGAAAAGTCACTGCATAGTGTTATTTCTTCTTACTCAGAAAGAAAACTTTGACTTTTGTTGGGTCCATTGATCACAATGTCACAGATTTGAAGAAGGCCAACAAGTCAATGGTATACACATGGATGTATTTGATGTATGTCAATGTATACAGGTTGTACTCTGGTGAACTGATTTGACAGGTTGTCAAAGTCATAAAGTCAGATGGACTCATGACAAGATTCTGGCAAGAGCAGAAATCTGGTTAAGTCCAGAAGCATTGAGTGAAGGCAGTTCACTCAATGCCAAGAGGCTAAAAGAGTCAATTGATGCTCAGGAAAACAAAGAGTCAGTTTTGCAAAAGCAAAAATCTGGTTAAGCCCAGAAGCATTGAGTGAAGCTAGTTGACTCAACACTTAGAATAAAAAGCATCGACAGGATAACATGAAGTCAAAACCACAGGGTTGCTGTCAGTGAAATCTATCTAAGTGCAGAAGCGTCGAGTGAAGGCAGTTCACTCAACGCCTCCTTAACAGATAATCCTACTAAGTGCAGAAGCGTTGTGTGAAGAAAGACCACTCAATGTCTCATCATGAAAACAGGCAAAGTCTGAAAGCGTTGAGTGAAGAAGCCTCACTCAACACCCTCATGCAGAATAATTTGACTATTTCAAGATGCATCGAGTGATGAAGTTTCACTCGATGCCTAAGCTTTTAGACCAGAATTTTCTACATTCGTTGAGTGATAAAGGATCACTCAACGCACTCAACGCCACTAGTCAGAATTCAACTAATTACTAGTGTATTGAGTGACAAGTCTTCACTTAATGCCCAATCAAAATTACTGGATTTTTGGACAACTCCACAGGAGCTGAGTCATGCTGACATCAACAGAAATTCAAACAATGTTGGATCGTCTTGCTACAGGACAAAAGGTGCCACTTTCCTGCTGTATAGTAATTAATGCAAAAGTGGCGGTGCAGCTAACTACTCTTGTCGTCCATACTGCTCAAAGAGTCGTTAGACGGCGGAATACATATTCGTAGTTCTAAGGAAAAAGAACTTAACTATTTGGAAAAAGGTTTTTGAGCTTCATCTTCTTCCTCTCGACAAATTTGCAGAGCTTGAAGAAAAACTCTCTCTGTTATTCTAAAGTTCAACTAGATAGCTACTGATAGTCTCATCTTCAACAACTAGTTCAGGAAGACTTCCTCCTGAGTTGTTTCATAGCACAAGCAGAATATTCTTGAAGATCGATTCTTGGTGCTGTGAAAAGTATAGGACTGAGTATTCTCAGTTCAAAAAGAGGCGGACTCAGGGATCATCTCTTTGGAGTCAAATCATCAACAATAAACAACATTTATTCTGTAGGATCTTAGCTGATCTGAATTATAAGCCTGATCTATAAAGACTGAGTGTAGGATCTTCTCTGGATCTGAGGTAGGGCACGTGTGCCTGAGCTGTAGGTTAGTTTATTCATTGAGTGTAGGATCCTCCTATGTATTTGAGTGTAGGGATATCCTCCTATCTGAGCTATAGGACTTTGTCTAAAGTTTAAAGTAGGTGATCTGTGGATCAATAAGATGTAGGAGCATCATTTTCTTGAGTGGAAGGGCCCTGGGCATGAGGTAAAACTTGGAGGATTTTGAGAGATCCCGAGGGATCCGTGTTGTAAGCTCTTGGAGCCGAGTTTGCAGAAGTTGTACTTGTCTAACACACTATTGGAAAGGTGGGAGGGACAGTGGATGTACCCAAACCTTGGGGAACCACTATAAATACCCGTGTACTGATTGTGTATTCTTGAAATCTAACATAACACTAAGTCTTGACACACCAAAGTAAGAAGATAGTCTATAAAGACACAAAAACCTATTCATCCGCCCTCTAGGTGTTTAGCTATTATAGAAACTAAAGACTTTCAAGTGGTATCAGAGGGAGGTTGTTCAAAAAGGACTTAGCAGTCTGAACAGATCTATATAGTAGCTTTAGATTATTTTTATGGGTTTAGGAGAGAACCATAAGGAGCTGGGATCAATAAAGCCTTCAAATCTGCTGGAAAGTGAGTTTTGGGATTTGGAATGAAAGAGTCAGGATGTTCATGGAAGCATCTGACCCCCGGGATATTCATCACAGTTCAGGAGGGACCTTTTATCCATATAAAGATTTCAGTCCTAGATGCAAATGTCCATACCCCAAAGAAATTCACTGAGATGACCAAGGATGAGGTAATCCTGGCAACGATAGACAAGAGAGAATAGAACATTACTGTCAATGCCATTGATAATTCAACATTCCAGAATCTTGTCCACTACAAAACTTCCAAGAAAATGTGGGACAGCTTGATTGTATACATGGAGGGCACTGAAGAGGTTAGGGATGCAAGAAATCCTTACTGAATCAGGAATATGAGGCCTTTAAGTGTAACGCACCCACCTATCACATGGAATATAACGGTGGGTCCGGCCGGGGCCCCACGGCATATATTACAGACAAGCGAAGAAATTACTTGTGGGAATCAAACGCTATGTGTATCCTTAACTCATTCATTCTAGCGCGGCCTGTTTTATGTTAGCATGAACTCAAACCAGAATGTCCACCAATATATAAATACCACATTTATATATAACAACACCAGGAATATATACAACCCACACACCCTGGCCTTATGGCCTTACAAGTTCCTCTTTTACACATCAATAATTTCGTACATCGGCATGCAGGTCGGCCACATATGAAATCCAAACACAACTCTTCGCATGGCCATCAAGGGCCAATAGCAGCAAGCTAGCCAGTCTTTCCACTTTTTCATTTCACGCCACAGCACCTGCAATTAGACATCAAAGCCAACACAGAAAACAAAGCAACGGTCAGTATTTGGCTGACCCATTATAATGACCCTACCCCCTACCCGGGGTAGTGGTTCCTTCCCTGTATACAGTGCCATTATCTATCATAAAGAATCATCAAGAATCATATGTATATCATTTTCTTTATCCTGCTAGCAAACACAGTACATCACAAATGCTGGAATCCACCAGACGCTTCGTGCACTCAGGGCACCTTCTTGGCGTACCGGAATCCACCAGTCGTACAACACCGATCAGAGGTTTTAACTTGTTGGTTGACCAGCCCTAGTCCACCAGTCTCTCAAGCTGGCAACATCCCGCCCAAACCAATCAGAGGTACAACCTCACAACATCCAATAACAACCAGAGTAGATCGACCCACACCATGTGGTGTAGCAAGCCAGGTTTATCAACGCTCCCCAGACATTACCACCCATCGACCCCCCTCCTATTCCGATCGACCCACCCATGTGGTGCAGCAAGCCGGGTTTAACTCGGCTCCCCAGGCATTGCCACCAATCGATCCCTACCTAACTAGATCAACCCACCCTAGTGTTGTAACATGCCGGGTTTATCTCGAGCTCCCCAGGCGTGCTACCAATTGATCATTTCATAACTAGGAGCTTCACAAAAGCCTCCTCATATTCAACAACACATCCATACATTCATCACAACAGAAATCCATTTACATCTCATCAAATCCACATAGTCTTCTCCGGTTTACCCATGAACATCACCAATCCAGACTACCGGTCCAGATGGGCTTCACACAGTATGCCTATGCCGTACTCCAGAATTCCGGCTCTAGATGCAGACTCAACAAAGGAATCACTTCCGCAAATCCACCTCTTGGTGGAGGATACCAAGCACATGCATAAAAGAAAGGACTTCGATGTACAAGAAGGAGATCGTTACCCTTAAGTAGCCTGATGGAAATCACCGCCTCAGCTCTGCCTTCACGAATCCGCTCTCGGATCTTCGCTCCGCACTCCGCAGCTCCTCCAGCAGCTGGTAGTCTCCTCCCTTCTCTCTTTCCCTTAGGCCTTTCTTCCTCTCTCTTGGAATAAGATGAAGAAGAAGAAGAAGAAAAGAGGGATATATCCCTTTTTTCTCGCCCTTCTAAACAACTGGACAGAGCCCAACCAGTGGATCCAGGAAAAGGGAAACAAACGGATCAGATTTGGCCAGAAAAGCTTGAACACGGCCCGACACGCCCTGTGAAACGCCCGTGTCACAGGCCGTGTCCCCTTAAGCGGCAGTCAACCGACTCAGTCCAGCCAATACACGGCGGTCTGACACACCCGTGTCACATGCCGTATCCACGACACGCACTCTGACACGCCCGTGTCTGAGGCCGTGTGCATCAGGCTGCACACCCGCAAAAGCACCCGAGACGCACACGGCCCTGGCACATGCCCGTGTTCCAGGCCGTGTGCACCTGGACACACCCGTGTCCCGCAAACACGCCCTAGCTCGAAACGTCGAGCTGAGTTCGACGACCACTGAAACGACCTGTGACACGCCCGTGTCATAGGCCGTGTCCTCACTCGACACTCGACACTCGGCGATCGTCGAGTAAAATTCGTCGACCTCACGACTCGACACAACCCAGGCATGACACGCCCTGGGACACGCCCGTGTCCCAGGCCGTGTCACCCATGCCTGAACCCAACTTGGCCCAAAATTGACCCAAAACTTCGGGGTGTTACAATCCTCCCCTCCTTCAAATGATTTCATCCTCGAAATTTGTCACCCTCCAATTAGCCACAAAATCACAAAATCTTACACCCCAAGCAACCGCACAAACTAACAAACATACAACACAAACAAACATTCCTAACTTCTACTTGTGCACATTCAGCCACAACATTCAGAGTGTGATCTCGACACAAACATATCAGAACTAGACATCATGATCAATCTATCTCATCACTGTCACATGTGCACCAAACGTTGATAGATATATATACAACAGTTTTCATTCATCACACCGATATATAAGCATAGTTTACAGACATTCAGTCAGAGCATCCAAGAGAGTTAATTCATGATTCACCTCCGCTCAGCCTCCCGATTTTGCAATTCTCGGTTAAGAGACAAATGAAACACCCGAGGCAGAATTTCTCCAACTGAGCTTTGCGGCTCTTGCACTTCCATTGCATGCAATCGAGGTTGCGTCCGGGGTGCAGATGACTTGGCCACTACTTTACCCTTTTCTTCATATGGCGCACCTGTCTTTTTCTCGCTCCCTGGAGGGGCATTCCAACAGAATTTTGCTATGTGTCCTTGTTGCCCACATTTATAGCAAATACGTGTATCAACACGTCCTGGCCCATAAGTCGCCCCCGAAGAAACAGTCGACGGAGCAGATTCCACAGGCCTAAATCTTTTCTTCTCTCGTCGTCTAAATTCCGATTGATCCGATTATGGCACGTTAAACTCTGGCTTTTCCGCTGCCACTCTCTTAGTTGCATGTACCCGCTTCATATCCTTTTCCAATGCACGATATGTGTCTACCAATGCTTGGAAGTCTTGGCTCACCGAACTCAGAAGTGCCAACCTCAATTCATCCCGCAGTCCTTCATAAAACCGATTTGGCTTTTGTGCTTCTTCCGCGAAGGTAGATCCCCCATATCTCCCCAATCTTGTAAACGCATGCAGGTAGGTATCAATATCTCGCTCACCCTGCACCAAACAGAGAAACTCATTTTCCATCGCGATCTGCTGCGACACTGGCACATACTTGGCTAAAAATATTCGGGAGAATTCATCCATGGAAACCTCCGTTAAACCTTGACCTTCCAAGTGATGCACTTCAATTTCATCCCACCATAATTTTGCATCGCCTTCCAGCAGAAAAGTGGCCAACGTCACTTTCTACTCCTCTACCATCCTGATTGCAATTAGGATCCTTTTTACCCTTGCCAACCAATCTTTTGCCTGCGTTGGGGAAAGCGCTCCACCAATCGTCGGTGGATGAAAGTGCATAAAACGTGTCAATGACTCGTCACTTGCTTGCTCCTCCACCACCACTGCAGCATGCTCTTGCCTTGCACCAGGCCTTGCCTGTCCAGTAGGTTGTGCTTGTAACACTGCAAGCACTATCTCCGTCACCACCTGTATGGCTTCTGCCGAGGGAGGAATAGGCGCTTCCATGGGTGCTGCACTCTCAGCAGACCGCTGGGGCTCAGATGGCCCAGCACCATCCCTCGCCACCTATAGTCAATGTACAAAACACCATTAATACTTCATATCATAACGGTATTGCTATATTGACTACACACTCACGCACATTATGTGCATGACATACATTCCTAGTGGACATTCATGAGTTCATTTATGTTCTCTCCTCCCAAACAATCGAAACCTGGCTCTGATACCACTTTGTAACGCCCCCACCTGTCACATGGCATATAACGGTGGGTCCGGCCGGGGCCCCACACAATATATCACAGACAAGCGAAGAAATTACTTATGGGAATCAAACACTATGCGTATCCTTAACTCATTCATTCTAGCGCAGCCTGTTTTATGTTAGCGTGAACTCAAACCAGAATTTCCACCAATATATAAATACCACATTTATATATAACAACACCAGGAATGTATACAACCCACACACCCTGGCCTTATGGCCTTACAGGTTCCTATTTTACACATCAATAATTTCGTACATCGGCACGCAGGCCGGCCACACATGAAATCCAAACACAACTCTTCGCATGGCCTTCAAGGGCTAATAGCAGAAAGCTAGCCAGTCTTTCCACTTATTCATTTCACGCCACAGCACCTGCAATTAGGCATCCAAGCCAACACAGAAAACAAAGCAACGGTCAGCATTTGGCTGACCCATTATAACAACCCTACCCCCTACCTGGGGTAGTGGTTCCTTCCCTGTATACAGTGTCGTTATCTATCATCAAGCATCATCAAGCATCATATGTATATCATTTTATTTATCCCGCTAGCAAACACATTACATCACAAATGCGGGAATCCACCAAATGCTTCGTGCACACAGGGCACCTTCGTGGCGTACCGGAATCCAGCAGTCGTACACTGCCGATCAGAGGTTTTAACTTGTTGGTTGACCGACCCTAGTCCACCAGTCTCGCAAGCTGGAGACATCCCGCCCAAACCAATCAGAGGTACAACCTCACAGTATCCAATAACAACCAGAGTAGATCGACCCACACCATGTGGTGTAGCAAGCTGGGTTTATCCAAGCAGCTCTTGGTGGAGGATTCCAAGCACATGCATAAAAGAAAGGACTTTGATGTCCAAGAAGGAGATCGTTACCCTTGAAGATCGCTTCGGTGCTATGAATTAGCCGGATGGAAATCACCGCCTCGGCTCTGCCTTCACGAATCCGCTCTCGGATCTTCGCTCCGCAATCCGCAGCTCCTCCAGCAGCTGGTAGTCTCCTCCCTTCTCTCTTTCCTTTAGGCCTTTCTTCCTCTCTCTTGGAATAAGATGAAGAAGAAGAAGAAGAGAAGAGGGTTATATCCCCTTTTTTTCGGCCTTCTAAACACCTGGACAGAGGCCAACCAGTGGATCGAGGAAAAGGGAAACAAACGGCTCAGATTTGGCCAGAAAAGCTTGAACATGGCCCGACACGCCCTGTGACACGCCCGTATCACAGGCCGTGTCCCCTTTATCGGCAGTCAACCGACTCAGTCCATCCAATACACGGCAGTCTAACACACCCGTGTCACGTGCCATGTCCACGACACGCCCTCAGACACGCCCATGTCTGAGGCCGTGTGCATCAGGCTGCACATCCGCAAAAGCACCCGAGACGCACACGGCCCTAGCACATGCCCGTGTTCCAAGCCGTGTGCACCTAGACACACCCGTGTCCCGCAAAGATGCCCTAGCTCAAAACATCGAGTTGAGTTCGACGACCACTGACACGCCCTATGACATGCCCTGTGACACGCCCGCATCACAGGCCGTGTCCTCACTCGACACTCGACGATCGTCGAGCAAAATTCGTCGACCTAACGACTCGACACAACCCAGGCATGACACGCCCTGGGATACGCCCGTGTCCCAGGCCGTGTCACCCATGCCTGAACCCAACTTGGCCCAAAATTGACCGAGAACTTCGGGGTGTTACATTGAGTAGGGCAAGAAGGACAACATAATGGAGTGCTATAAAAAGTTCTTCAGAGTATTCAATGAGCTGAGGACCTATGGGTGGCTCATCAACAATTATGAGCTAAATGACATATTTCTAAGATCTCTAACCAGATACTGGGACAAAGGATTTGTTCCATCAGAGAGGTGGCCAAGCTAGCTAAAACTCCTCCTCACACATTGTTTGAAAAGCTTCTCTCCTATGAGATGCAGCTATCTACTAGGAAGGAGGAGGAGACCATCATCAAATCTCAATCCAAGGAGAAGATAGTGGCCTTCAAGGCTGAGAGCTCTAATAAGAGCAAAGCGAGGATTTCCTCTCCCCCAAGAAGGCCCGCTAACTTAGAAAGCTCTGAGTCCAGCTCATCTGACAGCAACATGTGAGATGGAGAGTTTGCTGCCTTCTAAAGGCAATTCTAAAAAATGACAAAGAGGAAGCAATGGAGGAACAAGCCTTCATCCTCTTCACATCACAATAAGGATCTTCGCAACTCTAAGAGGAAGTTATCCAATGAAGATAAGTATGACCCCAACCCCAGCAAACCTGGGCATATCATTGCAGACTGTCTAGTCAACAGAAGAGAGATGGGTGAGATGAAGCATCACCACCAAATGGGCAAGAAGGAAAAGATCTTCATTGCCAAGAATGAGAAGAGTTGGAGTCAAACTGACTTAGGATCTTTTAAGTCTGAAGAAGAAGATGAAGCCTATATTGGGTTGTTTGCTGCTTATGAAAATGAGGACTATCCAACTACAAGGATAAGAATCAGGGCGCCTCTGTCACACTAAGATATTGATAATGAGGTGGATGAAGATATCCGTGGATATTTTGGACTTATTGCCATAACAGATGGTGAATCCAGCTAAGATTAGTTTGATTATCAAGAGGTGCCAATTCATTCTCTTTCCTCCTCAGAATCTAATTATGAAACTAGTCCCAAATCTGATGCTCCTTCATCCTGTGATGATGATTGCTTAAATGCTGAGGAAGATGTCAATCAATTGATTGATAAATATGGATTAATCTTGAAAGCTATGAAGAAGAGCAAGTTGCATGTCAAAAGACAAGCCAGGAGATTGTCTCTTTAAGAAAAGATCTCTCCTTGCACTCTGAGTCAGACTCAATACTGAGTTAGATGAGCAGTGAGATAGCTCAACTTAAAATAATCACTGTCATCCAAGGCTCAACCATAAATAGTAAGTGATCTTTAATTAATGAGTTAGAAGATCAGCTCCTTAAAGAGAGGATGTTAGTGGCTCAGTACTCCAAACCTAAATCTATATTGCCACTCATTGATACCTTCACATCCCAAACTAGTAAGAAGGGGTTGGGGGTACATTGAGAGGAATACTAGAAGAAGGAGTAGGAAGAAGGGCAAGTCTCCAATTCAGCCTGCTATTTCTTTTGAGAATGTTGTGCTACCATCCAACAAGTATGAGCAAGAGAGTATGTATGGTCACCTGTTGAATGGAAGATCCACTAGAGTGAACAAAAATGCTCACAACTTTGGTGGAAGGATGGATATGGGCTTGAGTGCTTTTAAGGCCCCACATGAGGAAATCCAGATGGCCCATTATGGACCATTTGGTTTTAGCGCACCAAACCACACACTCAAGAATAAGGTAGTGGCCAATAGTCAACCTTTTCCAGCAAAGAAACATACCAAAAGTAAGTTTATCATTAAGCCTGACTTGGCTGTCTCTGATGCAATCAACATCCTGTCTTTCGCATAGAAGATTTCTATTCATGGCATCCACAACAAGACAAGTACATCTACTGACGGACTCACTTTCAGTTAGATCCTTGCTAAAAGAAATATGAAGAGGGCTACTGCACTCCCTTCTGAATAGTCAGGTGATTTCAACGTGCATTCGACAAGAGCCATTCTGAAAAGGAGATACAATATTCATGAGTGTCGGTGTTGTGGCAAAGTGGGTCATTTCCCATAGATTGTTGGCACAACCATAGTGTGCCTAGTGCAAGGGCAAGTCTTCCTATTAGAAATACTGCAGGAAAATATGTTCATTTTTAGATTAATAGGAACAAAGGACCCAAACTCTGTTGGGTTCCTAAGGGAAACTAACTTGTGATTGCAGGTTAGTCCAAGTACTCATGCACCAATATGGTACTTGGACAGTGAATGTTCCAGACGCATGATTGGAACAAAGTGTCATCTAAAGAATTACTGTCCAGTAAATAATGGACCAAAGGTGATCTTTGGAGGCTCAGACAAAGGTGTCACGAAGAGCTATGGTATGATTACCAATGGCATAGTCACAATCACAAAAGTGGCTTATGTAGAAGGGTTGCAACACAATATGATATGCATAAGCCAATTTTGTGATCTTGACTATATTATTGTCTTTCACAAGGATGAGTGTCTAATTAAGAGGTTAAGTGACCAAGAGATCATTTTGACAGAAACTAGGAGTGGAATATCTATTGTTTAAACTTTTTATGTTTAATTTCTGATGCACCAATGCGTCTAGTTGCTAATGAGAAAGTATCCTATTGTGTGCAATGTCACAAGAGACTTGCCCACTTGAACTACAAGACCATTAACAGAGTTTTCAATGGAGAGCTACTTAGAAAGGGTTCCAATATGAGGTGCACCAAGGTGGACATTTGCTCTACATGTAAAAAGGGCAAGCAGACCAAAGCATCCTTTAAGAGAATTGGGACTAAGGATTCTGTGAGGTGTTTACACCTCTTGTATATGGACTTGTTTGGTCCTATGCCAGTTCTGTTGGGTATTGCATCAACAATAGCCCAGATTTGTATGAAGTCACCCTTGAACTAAGATCAATTAAGTTTGTATTTGATGCTCTGTTTATTTGATTGTTTGCAAGACTTAATTGCCAAGTGTAAACCAATGTCAGTCTACAATGAGTCCCCAAACATATGACCATACAATGTAATCCCTTATTGTGTGATCCATGGTGTTGACTCATGTGTAGCCTCTCTATTGGGACACACTTCTTTTTCAAGCACCAAGGACAAGGGAGAAAAGTTGATTACTGATTTTATTGAAGAATTGATGTTTTCATATTTTAAGAAAATTCTCTAAGTATTTTCTCGAGTACAATGTTTTGTACTCGAGAAGGACTAAGTTAATTCTCAAGTTAAACGTGTCATAATTTCGAGTTGCAAAAGTAGTTCTCAAGAAAGCATAATGCTGTTCTCGAGAAGACCTTATGTACTCGAGTACTTCATGACACCTCTTCTCGGGTTACTCTCTTTTCCAGACTGAAATGTTTCTAAGTCTTTTTCACGAGAAGACCATGTTTAGTTCTTGAGAAGGATATGTTTAATTCTCGAGTAGCTAGTCTTAAGGCGTTGAAAGAGCCGAGAAGTTAAGCCTAGTTCTCGAGTAAGGCTTGTTGTACTCGAGTATAAGTCGTCTTTTGTTCTCGAGTCCAGTCTGTCTAAAAGTGTTGAGAGAGAGATTTGACTCAATGCCATCTGGAAATGTTCTCGGGTAGTCTAAGTCAAAAAACATTGAGATCAAGACTTTAGTCAACGCCATTTGGGAATGTTTCGAGATAGACTTTTGTTCTCGAGTACAAAGTGCTTCTTCTCGAGAACAATAATATATTTTTCTCGAGTACTTTCCTTCATTCCCGAGAATGCTGAATTCCACCTCCACTTTTTTTCTAAGTCTTTTCTCTCGATCTTCATTGTTGTTCTCGAGAACAAGTAAGCTTTTTCTCGAGTACAATTCTTCTTCTCGAGAACTGCTGTAATGTTTTCAGAAATTTTCTCTAAGTCCCATCAGACGGATTTTCAAATGTCATTAACACGTGATTGGTGTACGTGGTTATCATTTATTATGATTATGACTGTTAGGCAAGTCCTATAAAAGGACTTGTTATTTTCGACCAACCCTAAGAAGAAGCATAAGAAGAAATTCTAAGTATTCTGAATACCTAATTTTACTTTCCAAATATCGAAAACCGTCGTTCATCGTTCTCATCGTCGACCAGCTTTCGATCCAGTAATTCAGAGCAAGAGATTCAAAGATCAAGATATTCTACAATCGACAAATTCTCTACTTAATCTTGCTAGATACAAAAATTTTAGATCAGTAATCTAGCCGAGTCTTCTTCAACTTTTTTCTGACAAAGCCGCAAAGTTCAAGGGAGAAGAAAGGCAGAAGTTTTCAGATCTGAGAGAAAATACTGTTTGTATTTATGTATATTTCATTTTATTCTTGTAAGAGATTATTCTCCAAGTGTTGGAGTTTTGCTCTCTGAGTCATTTGTAGGAAGTTTTCTCTTCCGAATGTAGATCCTATTTTTGGGATCGAGTTGTAGGAACCTTTGTTTCATGTTGTAGGATTGTTTTCAATCCGAGATTAGTGGAGTGGCCGAGTCTAGTGCTTTGCTAGATTGGTGAGGTGGAAAGTGGATGTACCCAAGGTTGGGGAACCACTATAACTCTTGGTGTCATTTGTCAATGCTTGAATATTTTTGTGCATCGCTCGCTAAATTTTTTATTCCGCAAAAAGATGCACAACTCACCTCTTCACCCCCCTCTAGGTGATTTAGGTAGACAACTTAAAACATTTTCAATTGGTATCAGAGGGAGGTTATTCATAAAAAGGTTAACACCTTGAACAGATCTGCCCAAGTTGTCTTTTGAGTTACTCAAGCATGGACAAAACCAAGGATTTTGCTAAGCTTCCGTTATGCAAAAACACCAACTTTCCCATGTGAAAAGAAAGGATTAAATTTTTCATGAAAGCTGTGGATCCAAGGATCTTCATGATTGTTGAAGAAGGTCATTATATTCCTATGACCATCTCAACTATTGATCCTACCAAGAAAGTCCCTAAGAAGTTAATGGATCTTGATAAGGATGAGATTGCACTTGTCTTTTTAGACAAGAAAGCCAAAAATATCAATTCAAGTGCAGTCGATGATTTTATGCTGCAGAATCTGATTCACTACCACTCCGCCAAGGAAATGTGTCAGTCTCTTATCATCTTGATGGAAGGCACAGAAGTGGTTAGGGATGACAGACGATCCCTACTAAACCAAAAATATGGAGCATTCCGACAATGTCCCAAGGACTCAATTGCAGATATCTTTGAAAGCTTCTTCAAAATTGTTGACGGCCTAAGAGTATATGGCCGGGTCTTCACTAATGGAGAGTTGAATGATAAGTTTCTGAGGCCCCTGACTAAGGAATGGGACAACAAAATCTGTGTTATCCATAACTTTGGTAAGCTGGCAGAGACTAACCCTCAGGATCTCTTCGGAAAGCTAATGTCCTATGAACTGCAAATCAACTAAAGAAAAGCTAAAGAAGAGAAGAGTCGGTGGTCATCCAAGGAGAAGTCTATTTCACTGAAGGCAGACAACTCAAGGAAAGCCAAAACTGCATCACCTGCTCCTGCAAAGGAAGATAGTGAAGATGAAGTTTCATAGCCAAGCACCTCAAGCTCAGAGCTATCTGAAGGAGAGTACTTTTTCTTTCAAGGCAGTTCAAGAAATTCTTGAACAAGAAGAAAAAATGGAAAGGCAAAGATGCCTCGTACAGAAGATCACGTCATGATGGTGATCGACACAAGAAAGGCTCAAGTAGCTAAGACAGGTATCACTCTAAATAGAATAAACAAATTTCTTCTGATATTGTTTGCTATTGTTGCAATAAGCCAGGACACGTCATTGCTGATTGCCCTCACAAAAAGATGGAGGGTGGAAAAAGGGAGGAGAAGAAATATTCTTACAACAAGAAGAGAACTGAAAAAGCCTAGTACCCAAGAAGAACAAAACTCTCAACGACTCTGACTCATCTGAGTCAAGTGAAAAGAGGAAGCCTACTTTGGGCTAATGGCACAAACATATGATGAAGAAGAACCCTAGTACAATGGAAATATAAACTCTCATACTCCTCTTTCTGAATCAGATGCTTCTGATCATGATCATGAGGACTGCTCTTCTGATGATGAGTCTGAACTCATGGCGCAATATAAAGATTTAATCAAGGCTTATGACAAATGTCAAAAAGTTGTGAAAACTCAGGCCAAGGAGATTAAATCTCTCAAGGCTGAAGAGAGCACACTGACAGAGGAAGTCGCCAAGACGGACTAACTCAGAGAGAACTTCAATGCTGTTATTGAAGAGTATAACAAGGCTCTCAAGCACCTAGATCTGAAGGAGAAGATCATTAAAGAATTGGAAGAACAACTTGCTGTGAAGAAGAAACTTGTTGAAAGCTTCTCCAAGCCCAAGACTATCCTTCCTTTTGTTGTTGAATTCTCAGCTCAGACCAAAGGTGCTGGTTAGGCCATATAAATGCTCCTAGTAAATCTTCTAGGAGAAATAAGGCTCAAAGGAAGAATAAGTCGGCAAGTAGGCTTTGAACAAGGAGAAAAGGAAAGCTCCTCAAGATCAGACCTCATTCAAAAAGCTCATATTTCTAACAAATGAGTTTGATCTTGATTCGTCCTATGGTCACTTTGTTAGGCCTACTTATGTAGAGCCCAAGTCTCGGTACTAAGGATGAACCCGTCCCCGAAACTTGGCGAAAGTGTCTTTAAGGCACCTTATGAGGAGATCACTCTTTAGAGATATGACCTTTATAATCGGTCATAACATCAAGAAAGCACAAAAAGAAAAACCTGTTGTGGAAAAGCCTCTAATGGGGAAGAAGACATGTAAATGCCATCACCATGAAGCTTCTACCTACAAGATTGTTGCCCCTGCTAGACCACACTCTCAAAAGGTCAAGCAGGAGAAATTCAGGAAAAGATATAACAGATTTGACTGTTGGTGCTGCGGCAAGGTTGGTCACTTTGCCATTGATTGTTGGTTTAATACCAGAAATTATGTTACTCCTCAAGTTAGTAATGTGAGAAAGACCACTCATAATGTTAATACACGTAGGGGGAGTATGCTAACTAGAGACCAATGACCCAAACGAGTTTGGGTTCCTAAGGCAAACTGACTTGTGATTGCAGGTATGTCCATAGGCCACCAAAACTCCTATCTGGTACTTGGACAGTGGATGCTCTCGGTATATGACCGGGACTAGAAGCCTACCCCAAAATTATTCTCCAGTCATGAACGGGCCAAAAGTCATCTTTGGAGGTTCAGACAGAGGAATTACTAAAGGCTACGGTACGATTACGAATTGTAGTGTATCCTTCTCAGATGTGGCTTATGTTGAAGGATTAGAACACAATCTTATAAGCATAAGCTAGCTCTGCGATAAAGGATACATAGTAGAATTTCATGCAGATAAGTGCTTGATAAAATCGGTAGACAATTTGGAAACGATTCTATCAGGCACTCGTAGTAGAAACATATTTTGTTTGAATTTTATTTGCATAGACTCTTCTACACCAGTATATTTTTCGGCTAAAGATAGTGCGTCTCTTGGTGACCAATGATACAAGAGACTAGCATATATTAATTTCAAAACTATAAATAGATTATTTTCTCTTAATTTAGTACGTGATGACCCAAATGTCAAGTGCGCTAAAGATAGACCTTGTCACGTATGTGTAAAAGGCAAGCAAACAAGGGCTACCTTTAAAAACATTATTGGCAAAGACTCTAATAGATGTTTACATTACTTCATATGGACTTGTTCGGTCCACTACAAATTAGAAGTTTGGGAGGTAAGTATTATACATTAGTTATTGTTGATGATTACTCTCGCTTTGCGTGAGTGTTCTTTCTTAAACATAAGTCAGATACTTTTGATATCTTTACTAATTTTGTCAAGCAGGTCCAGAATGAATACAACTGTTCTGTAGTCAAAATCAGAAGTGACAATATAACAGAGTTCAAGTCTTGGGCCAGGATAGAATTCTGTGAAAGCCTAGGTATCTTTCACGAGTTTTCCTCTCGTCGTACTCCTTAGCAAAACAGAGTAGCTTAGAGAAGGAATAGAACACTCATAGAGGCCTACAGGACTATGTTGAGTGATGCCTCACTACCGGAATACTTCTGGGCTAAAGCCATCAACATTGCATGCCACATATAAAATCGAGCACTCTTAAACAAGAACCATGATAAGAACCCTTATGAACTACTAAAGGGCAGGAAAATGACTATTTCATATTTTAGAATCTTTGGTTGTGAATGCTTCGTCCTTAACAATGGCAAGTATCACACAACTAAATTTAGCAAAAAGATCTTTGAAGGTATTTTTGTAGGGTATATTAGCCATAGTAAGGCGTATAGGATTTTTAATAAGAAAACCCTGGTTGATGAAAAATCTATTCATGTTGTATTTGATGAGACGATCTTGTTGTAAGGCAGCTCTTCTAGTGTGCTCATTGAAGATGCAGGTTCAAAGATAAAAGAATTGAACTTGGATAAGCCAACTAAAGAAAAAGATGAAAAGTTCATCAAGATCACCACTCCAACCCATATTGGAGAGGTTGATGACCATGATGAAGAAATCATTCAAGTTGATGAAGTCACTCCTATGGTTGAAGAAGTTCAATATGCAAGGACTCTAGAGCTCAGACATTTGAAGGATCACCCAATGGACCAAATCATAGGAGATCCCCGGGATGGTGTCAGAACTCGTATATGTATAGCTAATGAAAATTTATATTTGAGTTTTCTCTCACAGGTTGAACCAAAGAAGTTTGAGGAATCAAACTCAGACGCGTCATGGGTAATGGCAATGGAAGAAGTGCTGATTCAATTCAAGCGTTGCCAAGTTTGGAAGCTTGTTCAACGACCCAAAGGCAAGAATGTCATCGAAATAAAGTGGGTCTACAGGAACAAGATGGACGAGGATGGTACAATCATAAATAACAAGGCCAGACTCGTCGCCAAAGGATACAGACAAGAAGAAGGAATCGACTTCGATCAGACTTATGCACCAGTGGTAAGGCTGGAGGCAATCAGATATTTTCACAAAGCCGTTGGACGAGGCCAAGATCTCGTTCTTCAAAATAGAATTTGGCATGCTCAACAAGGACGCTGAAGAGTGTAGAAAAAGGTGACAATAAGTTCATGTTCTGGCTACACTTCAAAATTCAGGAAATTTCAAAGAATGGACTTCATTTCTCAAGTACAATAGTTGTACTCGAGAACAGCAGACTTACTTCTCGAGAACAATAAATTACTTCGCAAGAATAAAAGTTCTACTCGATAATAAGGATTGTTCTACTCGAGAACAAGGATTGTTCTACTCGAGAACATGGATTGTTGTACTCAAGAACAAAAAGGATTCTACTCGAGTGCAACTATATCTCTTCTCGAGAACAGATAATCTACTCAAGAAATCTTTTGTCCAACTACTCTTCAAGTTCAAAATTTTCATATCCGCACCTAGGCACTTTACCGCCTTATTCCAGGTATTTCTAATATTATTTATATCATTTAGCATCAAAATTAAAAGTAAATATAAATAGACTTAGGTCCAAGAAATTTATTCCTGATTTCAAAAGCCCTTCTCTCGAGAAAAGTCTTTTCATCTTCCCCGTCTCCGTCGTTTGCTGCAAGCAAGTTTCTCCATTCGCCGGCAAGCTAAGATCAATTTCTCCTCATCAATGGCGTCATCTTATAAGCTTGGGATCAACAGTGAACTAATTTTTATCAGGAATACCGAGATTTCTGATTACTTCAAGAATGTCCTCATTCTTCTCGATACCGCTGATCTGTCTTTTATTCTTGAACATCCATGTAAGATACTAACTTCTGATGTCAAAGAGTTCTTCCAACACTCCAAAGTTAAACAGAATGGCAAGGTGCTCAAGTCTAAGGTTCAAGATATTAAGGTAAAAATGACTGCCCTCTTTGTTTCTCAGTTTCTGCAACTCCCTATCATAGACATGGAAGATGATCTGGAAGAGACTGATTATGAGAGAGCATGCAGTTTTTGTGAGATTCCCCAATCCTCTCACACCATTAGAAGATAGTTCATGAATGTAGAAAGCAAACTGCTGGCAGATATTCTGGGAAAAGTTCTTCTCTGCAAAACAAGTTCTATCAGCTATATTACCCCATAATTCTTTGACTTAATGAGTGCAGTGATTTGTAGAAAGAAGTTATTGTGGGGTATGATGTTATTTGACAAAATTAATGCATGTCTTAAGAGTCTAACTATGACAAGATTCTTTCTCTATACCTGAATCAGATGAATCCAGAAAAATTCTCCATGAAAAAGGGCATAGCCCTCCACCACATGAAGAAAGTTTCTATTACTTCCATCTAGAGATGGGAGGTTAAACTACAGAAGTCTGACAAAACTCCAAATGAAATTGAAGATGTGGACAGGACCCCATCTCCTCCTTCTCATCAGATAACTTACCCAGTTATTGAGTGGGAGCCAGCCCCATCTGTTCAAGCCCAGCCAGCTCATGCTATAGCTAAATCAGCAATTCCAGCAATAATATTTACTCCTCCTACTGCTACAGAAATTTCTCCTCAAATTACATCATCTGTTGCAATCATTATAGTTCAAGAAGATGACACTCATTCACCTGCTGCTACAGTCACTCTACCTCAAGTTATTCCTCCTGCTGCTGCTACTGCACCATCAGTCTCATCCACATTTGCTGCCCCTTCCCCTCTGCTGCATACAGAAAATACAGTTTCTTCTGCTGCTGAAGGTATTCCTGACTCAGAAAATTTGACAGATGCTCAGAATCAAGAGCAGCTTTTATCTACAAATGAAGACATCACCAGGATGATAGAGGAGCTCACTTCCGAAGAGCCTCTATCCCCTATACCTAAAGATCATCCTTCATCTCCAACAAGATCTCCCAAGTCTCCAAAACCATCTTCATCTTAAAATGCACCTGATGCTGAAGTTGTTTCCATACATGATTCTGTTGATGAAATTGAAGCTGCTGAACCAAGACTTCCAAGTATTAACTTCAAGATTCCATCCAAGCTGCCCATAGATACTGAGGATGAAGACAGCACTATCAACAGGAAACTTGCTTCTACATCGACTGTTGTAATTAAATAAATAGCACCATGGAAAGCCCCAGTTCAACCTCAACCATCAATTACATCTGAAATCTTTCCTGAAGGCTCTATCTTAAGCAAGATTGATGCTATGCTGAGTGCTCAAAGAGCTTATTTTGATTCTTCTCTAAAAGTTGTAAATGATAAAATGACTACATTGGAAAAAGAAATGAGTCGTGGATTCGCTGAAATCCCGAACAACATAGATGAATTTAAAAGGTTCTTGCAAATAGGTGGAAAAGCTGAAGATCATACAATTGTTGAAACCAAAAACACAGTTCCTTGTGGAGTTCACCCTTGGGGAAGGGGTGATCGCACACCTACTTCTCTCTGACAAACCAAACAACAAGAGAGATGGGAACCGACCCAAGGGCTCGATGGGAGGACCCACCACACACCCGAAAGATCTTAGAGCGCTTCCCCTCCTTAGCCAAAGGACGAGCTAAGGCTACGTCAGAAAGCACAAAAAGATCTGAATACTGATAAGCGTTCCTTCTGAGGTGCCCCTTGGGACTTATTTATAGTTTTCTGAAAACGTCCTGCAAATAGCCAACCTCCGCTATTTTGAACAGCTATGTGCATCCCAACTAGGTCTGCCAACAGCATAACTCCATTGTTCTAACAAGTTATTCGCACCCATGGGAGGGGCATCTAGGTAATTTTTCAAAGGGCCCCACTATGCAGGTCCCAAGGATATGGAGGTCAGCTTGCCTCTACTCTCTACCCCCATGGGGCGGGTGTAACCTAGCACCCGCAGCTCGAATTCTCTCCTTGGGCGAGCGCGAGCCAGTCCACCACGACCCGCCGGTGCTCGCTCTAGAGTTGGCTGGCAGCCAAGTCGTCTACAGGAGAGCGGGTTGGCCGGTCTCCGGCTGTTGGTACGGGAGCTCAAAGGGGGATCGCTGATCCGGGCTCGTCGAGCTCAACCCCGAATAATAGTTCTAAGTATGCCGAGCTCCATTCTCTACTCGACGAATGCCGAGCCCAAACTCTGCTCGACGAATGCCGAGCCCAAACTCTGCTCGACTAACTCAAGGCGAGTGCGGGGGGGGGGGGGGGGGGGGGGGGGGTGGGGGGGGGGGAGGGGCCAGCATGCGCAGCTCGCCCGTCTGGCTTTGGCGAGAGAGAGCAGGTCACGCGGTGCCTGCTCGCATGTTGTTTTGGTGTGGGCAGGGTGCCTTGGTCTGCTTGCCTATCCTGGCGGGCCCCACTCAGTGAACACGGGGTTGTACACAATCCCTGCTATTTTTGAGCTTGACCAAGCTCGGAAAGAATCATCCAACCCACGTGTTCGGTGAGTGCTGCGCGGAGCTGTCGAGGAATCTTCTGGTGGGTCCCATTCCCCTGGCTATAAATACGCCACCGAGCCTTCTTGAAAATCCCTATCCCCTTTCTCCTTTTTCAGTGAACAGTAGCTGCACCATGCCTGTCAGTAAGGAAGTGCGAGCTCGGTAGCATTCGCGAGCCAAAAGACTAGAGAAGAGACCCTTGACGCCCCTTAGTTGGCGCGTGGGTCTCCCAGCTCTCTCTTCAGGACGGTAAAAGGGAGAATTATCTGGCGGTCCCTAGAAAATGACTTCCAGGGCTCCAGCGCAGCAGCGGGCACTGAGTTCGTTCCTGAGGTATGCGTGCATCCCCGCCTTACTTGTTGCTTCATTTCTGACTTTTCTTCCTCAGGTGCCGCCGCGCAACGGCAGAGATGGGGGAGGGGAACGGGGTTCCCCCCCCTCCCCTGCCCTCAACCAAGCGGGACGCCAGCCCCTCGGGCCTAGGGCGCCCCCCTCCAGACACTTCTTGGTCGACGATCCCCCCCGGGCTGGGGAAATCCATTGCATCTCTCGAGGGGGGACTCCTCTAGGGTTGGCTGGGTTCTTCTCGGTCATCTGCTAGTGCGGGCGATGTGTCGATCCCCGGTTAGCTCGAAGTTGTTCCTATTTTGTCATCGCTCGTCCCCTCTGACTTTTCACTTCGTAGGTTATATCGCGGTCTCCTCCAATGCCGAGATGAGCGAGGGGTATTCACCTGCCCCATGACACGGAGGGGATTTCAGAGTATCTGGGCGACACGGCGAATTCGGCGGGGATGAAGAGAGAAGTGACACGGCTGTTTCAGAAGCATACTCTGCTGCTACAGGAGAGCTTCAACAGGGTTGACCGGGAAAACACTGCGACGGAGGCGCGGCTTGCGACTTTGGAGGGAGCGCAGCGACCAGCTGGAGGGGAGGAAGTTACTTCTCCTGGAGTCCATATTATGCGGGCCGAGGAGCGGCTCAGGCACGCCACGGAGCAAGTCAGCGTGGCCCAGCAGGAGCTGGTGGCAGTCCTCGATTACCACTATACTCGTGTGTTGCCACCAACCGAGATGCGGGGGAAGGGCAGGTGGAAATGGATCCAGTACTGACCCGCCTACCACCTCCATGCGGTCAGTCACCGAGTCAGGATGCACCCACACCCCACACTGGTTGATTCAAGGACGACATTTATTTCAACATTTTCAATGTCTGTAATAACTTTACTTTCTCGCATGCCGACAGACTCGACGCTTCTCGCATGTTATTTCATTGTGTTTGACGTCCTTTTTCTGATTGGACGTGGATGAGATGCTTCTTCTCGCTTTTCGCTTCTTTAAGCGGGCGCGAGGTCATTGGGTCAGCTCCCTTAACCCATATATTTAATCTTGGCGGGAGCGGGCCGGGAGCTCGCCGATCGCGAACCGGCGCGACACGCCTGTTGTTACGGGCGGGAGCGAATCGCAACTTGCTCGCTTCTGGGCCGGGCGCGGGTAAGAATAAGTCGCTGTCGAGTAGTATTTATAGCGCGACCGCGAGCCGGGAAGTCGAAATGTCAGGGCTCTTTTTGCTATCCGCACTTTTCCCGCCAGTGGAATGCTTTCCCGTCCTTTTTCTTTCTATAAATAGGCCTTGCGGTTCTTTCTCACCCACAGCATTTAAAACTTCCCTTAGCTTTTGCTTCCTGCAACCCATGATCGCTCGCTTCCTGCGAGAACTTTCACACCCCGTTCAGCAAGTTCTGCGAGATGGGTGGTGGTAGTGGCGATGCGGACGGCCGGGGCAAGTGCGCCTGGACTTTTTCTGAGCATGATTTCCCCTCCGCCGCCAATTCCGAAGGCGAGTTATTCGAGGCGATAAGTGACTACTTACCGTCGGGTTTCATGGCGAGATGGCCTGGGGAGGAAGAAATAATAAATGACCTCACGGAGGGAGAGCTCGCCATCCCGGTGGTGTACTTTGAGGCTGTTCTTTGGCTCCCTATATGGCTGGAGGTGCGCCAGATACTGAAATATTTCGGGGTCGTCCTTGGCCAGATGACCCCGAACTAGGTAGCAGTCATGGTCGGTTTTGCCTGCTTCTTACGGGAGGAGCGGGATGAGTTCAGCCTCGCGGTCCTCCACATGTTGTTTTCTTTCCGCACGAACAAGGATGGGATCGCCTATTTCTCCAGCGCCCACATTAAGGTTTGAGAGACCGTCAATAAGTGCCATAATTGACATAAGAAGATCAAGTTCATTAAGGGGGACTTTGGCAATGTCCCCTTCTCGTTGGTGCAGCTCAGCGAGGCGAGCTTCCGCCACCTAGCCTGGGGGCCATGAAGCAGATTTGTGCGGGATTTTCACCAGGAAGAACTTCGAGATCGCCTTCCTGTGACAAAATCTGGACAACCTCGCCCCTGTCCCGCTTGGTGGAGGTAAGCCACTCGCCCTTTTCCTTTCTGTTTCGATGATTCTCTTTAATTTCCACTTTTCACAGGTGAGCGAGACATCCCCCTACACCCCCCATATGACAGCGCCCGGATCATTCCCAGTGTGCTCGCTCGCGCTCAGGCTGCAGACGCCGCACATCGCGAGATCACACTGTCTGCCGTCCAGAAGCGGCCGAGCCGCGAACAACCTCCACCGCCTCCGCACAAGAAGGCGAAGGCTATGGGTGAGGCGCCCATCATGGGCCAAAGAAAAGGTAAGGCCCCAGCAACCTAGCCCGCCAAGGATCCCTCCCCCGCGACTGCTTTGGCCAGTGGTGTCCCCAGCGAGGAGGCTAGCACCTCCGGGCCGCAGGAAGAGGCGCAGACCGCCGTGAAGCTAGTGCTGAGAGTGCACCGCAACTTTTGCAATGGCGAGAAGTTCTTGGACGAGATCGGTATCCCGCTCCTATTATGGGACAAGGAGTCAAATCGGGAGGTGATCTCCACCCTGCTGCCGAGCTGATTAGAGCAGGAGACCATCAGTGGGGAGGCTTATAACTTCTCGTTCGGCCTCTACTCGTGGGAGGACGCCTCCATCTACGATGAGGAGGTGACTCAGGTGCTGGTGCATGAAAGTGCATGGGCTAGC
Organism: Platanthera guangdongensis; assembly: GCA_039583875.1. NCBI lineage: Eukaryota > Viridiplantae > Streptophyta > Magnoliopsida > Asparagales > Orchidaceae > Platanthera > Platanthera guangdongensis. The sequence goes on along the minus strand of CM077166.1, from coordinate 69,064,181 downwards.
TACGCAGCCTGGAGTTGGCCCACATGGTCGGTCGGTGCAGCACTCAAGTGGAGAGGAACGCCCCTTGCTCAAGAGGCTGGCGGATGAAAAGGAGGAGGCCCACCGCCTCACCTAGGAGGAGGCGAAGCGGCAGAGGGAGAGGGCGGATGCTACCGATGTCGTCGTCGCCGCTCTGGAGAAAGAGAGGGAAGTGATGCGGGCTCGGGTGCTAGAGCTGGAGGCCGCGGCGGCTGTCCCGACAACATCAAACAGCGCCTGCCAGCTCGCACATTATACCGAGTATGAACTAGAAGAAATAATGTAGAAGAATGGAGACAGCGCGGCCAAGTATACACTCTATATGTTGCGGCAGGCTGATCTCATCAAGAGCGAGGGCGCAGGACTCTCTACGAGTGATATGGCGCTGGCGTTGTTCCTCCTGGTGCCGGATCCGGGAGACAAGTCCTACCAGCTCCTCTAGAATTTGTCTCATGGGAGCTCGCGTCCCCCTTATGTATATATTTTCTTTTTGTTATAATGCAAGCGCGGGCCACATCCCGATTTTGTAATCTTGTTTTTCAGTGAATGATTCCTTGCTCGCTTTATGCATATACAAGATGTCCTCCCTATGGATGCTTGTCACGTGTTGTGAGGCTGCCCTTGGATTTATGACCGCAATGTGACACACAATGGGAGAGCCAACACGTACGAATATAAATTTAACGGCAAGGTCATTACGTTGAGGAAGACTGTTCCAAAGGAGCCTGTAGGACCGATTAAGGACACCACTGTTCCAGTTGAGAGGAAGGCGCTGAGTCTAGTGGGTAAGAAAGATTTTGTGAAGGATCTATTTCTTGAGGAGTGATGTATGCACTCGTACTTATGAGTACGAGGACTGACTTGGGAGTGATGGGTGATTTACCTAGGGGGTTATGGGTGTTGTTAGAATTATATAAGGACGTTTACCCGGATGAGCTACCCTCGTTGTTACCACCGCTTCGGGATATAAAGCATGCGATAGATATTATCCCCAGTTCGTCCCTACCCAACCAGCCCAATTATAGACTCCATCCCACTGCCCATAAGGAACTATAGACCCAGATTGAGGACTTGGTAAAGAAGGGGTTCATTCGGCCTAGTCTGAGTCCATGTGTCGTTCCAGCCCTGCTTTCCCCCAAGAAGGATGGAACATGACGGATGTGTGTTGATAGCCGTGCTATCAATAGGATTACCATCAATTATAGGTTTCCTATCCCGCGATTAGATGACCTCTTAGATGTCTTGTCTGGTGACACTATCTTTTCGAAGTTAGATTTACGGGGTGGGTATCACCAGATTAGGATCCGTGAGGGAGATGAGTGGAAGACTGCGTTTAAATCAAAGGATTGATTATATGAGTGGCTTGTGATGCCCTTTGCGTTATCCAATACACCTAGCACCTTCTCCTGGATGATGACCCATGTCTTTCAGCCATACATGGGGATGTTTGTGGTAGTTTATTTCAATGATATCCTAGTCTATAGCACCACCGCTGCCGAGCACATCTCCCACATGCAGGTGAGTCTTTCCACCTTGCGGAAGGAGACATTATTTTTGAACTTTACGAAGTGCAAGTTCTATGTTCCTGAGGTAGAGTTCTTAGGTTATATAGTCGGGTAAGAGGGTATACGAGTTGACCCTAGAAAGGTTCAAGTGATAAGGGGCTGGTCTGAACCCACTAGCCTACGAGAGGTGCATAGTTTTCATATATTAGCTACTTTCTACCGCCGTTTCATACGGGACTTTAGTAGCATTATGGCTCCTATTAGTGATAGCGTGAAGAAGGGTGAGTTTACATGGACGAAGTCCGCCACCTCTGTCTTCCAACATATCAAGAAGCTTATGACCGAGGTACCGGTGTTACGTCTACCGGACTTCACCAAGGTCTTTGAGCTTACATGCGATGCATCTGGGGTGGGAATAGGAGGTGTATTAAGTCAAGAAGGTCACCCGGTCAGTAACTTTAGTGAGAAGTTAGCGGGCGCCAAGTTGAATTATTCAAACTATGATAGGGAGTTTTATGTTGTTGTTCGTTGTTTGCATCATTGGAGGCACTATCGTCTCTCCAAGGAATTTGTGATCCTCTCCGACCATGATGCTTTGCGTTTCATAAACGGTCAGCACAAAATCAGTCCGCGTCACGCTAACTGGGTAGCCTTCTTACAAGGATACACGTTTACTCTCAAGCACCTTAAGGGGTCCGATAATCCCGTTGTCGATGGTCTTAGCCACCTTACCCTATTGCTTTCCACCATGCAAGTTGTAAGACCCCCCTCCCCCTTACGATCATATAACCTGTAGGCCAATATGAGAAATAGATGTAAAGCAGTATATCAAATCCACTAGTCCACAAGTCACAGAGTACATATCATATATATGAAATGAAAAGTACAAAACATAGTCCACAAAGAGTACAAAAAATGAAAGAGTAATAAGGGCTTATGACCAGTACATCATATCAACTCTCTCTCTCAAATCAAAGCGGAAGCTAAACTAATACATCAAACTTGTCCCACCTGAGGACACACAGTAGTAGTAGTAGCCTGCGGTAGCAGTATCTGCTCCTCAAGTCCTATCTCCTCATCGTGCTGGTGCTCCATCTCCACGAGCTCCTAAAACAATAGTATGGTCACCGGCCATTAGTCAAAAATACTAAGTCGTTTCCTCCGCACCTCGCCCCGCAGCTCCTAGGCACCGAGCGGGAGGACGAAGCGGAGGATAACAAGGGGTAGCAAAAGTGGAAGCAGGTAGCATGAACTAACTAGCAGTGGTAATAGTTATTATTATTCTACTCTAGCAGTTCTAAGTATATAATACAAGTAAGTAAAGTGTAGTACTAGTAAAGGAAGTAAAGAACAGTAAGTAAAAGCATGGACTTAAAACTAGGCTACCACTATACTACTATCACAAAAGAACCTTAACTTATATAAATGCCCATTCAAATATATAAGTTAGGATTTCCAAGAAATTTAAATTATCATATAAAAGAGCCCATACTAATTTATATGCTAAGGATCTATGAAGCGTATGACCTAATATGAATGAATATTATGATGCAATTTTATGCACAGTCAAGTGCAACTCACACACAACGACTCTGTGATCACAGATCTTTAGTTCCCACTTTTTGAGAGCTAGCATCACACTCGGGTACCACCGCTGTGGCTACGGCAGCAGCGGAGCCGGCGTCTCCACTTCTAGGCAGGTATGCACACTACCAAGCCGTATACCTCTCTCATACGCCTCTATACACGTCCAAGGTGCACTCTAGAGTCACACGTACGTACTTTGCTGACAACCCCCCAGTCTTGTTGGGTCGGGTGTGCTTTATCGGGGGTCGTCCTCCAGACCGCAGTGTAAAAGAACCCACTAGCCCCTATAACCCTCACACACGCCTGGTGCATCATACTGCCATCGGTGTGATGAACGGCCAGTACCGCACGCCCCGCCACTAAATTTATGCACATGCAAGTATTTTATCCCGAGCCTTCAGCTCGCAGGACCAACCCGTCCTGAATCCCTCAAACCCTATACGGGTGAGAATGCATAATAGTGCTTTTGTTCCAAATCCCTCAAACCAAACATGGGTGAGAATGCACAATAGTGCCTTTATCCCAAATCCCTCAAACCCAACATGGGTGAGAATGAAACATAATGTCCTAACCTATTAGACTACTCTTGTCTATGGATTATGAAAGTGCAAGGTAGATCTGAAATACTCTACAGGGGGGTGAATAGAGTATTGTGCTTTCTGAAAAAATCTTTACAACTTTTGCTGTAAAGTTAGGTGAACAGGTTAGTAAATAAAGTAATAAACAAAACAATCTAACAAATCACAGAGCACAACCAAGACAAAAGAAAAAGGGCAACCAGACGACACAAGAAATTTATAGTGGTTTCCCAACCTGGGTACATGCACTCTTCTACCACCCTGGTTGGAAGCCACTCAGATTTTTGATCAGGTGCCTGACACCAATGAGCTTTTGTTCAGGTGCTCAAAAACCAAAACCTCAAGTCTTTTGGTAGGAGACTTGCAACCAGGAATAATTTTGAATGGAATTAAAACCCTGTACAGAAGATGGAAAAGGGGTGATGATGTCTTCTCTTTCTCAATAACAACTGAGAAGACTTGTGGATTGATTTCAGCAGATTGCTCCCCCTGAGATCTTGAATGGATCAAGAATACTGGAGCACTGCTTCAGGGTGACAGGTCTTCAAAGAACTGGATTGCCTTGACTTGAGATTGCTTCAGGAACATCTTTGACAGATAGAGATTGTTGTCCTTCTGAAGTTGTCCTGGAGGATTGAAGGAAGAAGACTCTTGATAGAGATTGTATGTTCTAATTCTTGTTGATGATGTTCTCTGGCTTAGGCAGATTACAGAAAAGAACTTTTGATTTCTGTAAGACTGTTCTTGAGTACTATGTCTGTCTGTGTGTCTGTAACAGCTTAATATTTTTATTTTCTGACTAAAGACTGACTGAAGAACATTCGAAATTTGAAACCTTGAGCAGTAAATGCAGTCGACCTGGGAAGGAAGCGACAATCAATGATTTCCCTAACTATCCCATGGAAAAATGGCATGTAATAATCCATGATCAATGCTCGTTCTAAAGGTAACATTCCGAGAAGATTGAGCATTAATTACTCAGGAATCATTGCCAAGAAAAGGGACGGAAAACTGGAGAAGACCTAATCTGGAATCGTCGAATGAAGAACAGGGATCGTCGAGCTCAGTTCACAGTTCGTCGAGCTGAGCTGATGAGTTCGTCGACCAGATAATAGTAATTTGTCTTCAAGGGAATCTTGTCAATTCTGCTACAATCTTCGTCGAACTAACGATCTTCATTCGTAGAGCTGAGATCCAAATTATCGACCGAAGAATGATCGTGAACTTAGAATATGGAAAGTCTCTGACTGAGAAGGATTTAGATCGTAGACCAGAAATCGTCGAGTAGAGTACTGAATTCGTCGACCTGAGAAGTTGACTTCGTCAACCTGAGAAGTTGTGAACTTAAGGTCCAAGTTCGTCGAGCTCAGAATCTTGTTCGTCGACCAAAGCTTGAAGTTAGACTTAGAAAACATCTAGAGTTGAAGAGTCCCAATTTTCGTCGAACTGAGAACAAGGATCGTCGAGCTCAACATAGAGAAATGTCTTAAGATCGTCGAGCTCAGAACAACTTTCGTCGATCTGAGTTTGACGAATGTCGAACTCATTTTACTTAGTCTGGAAATCTTCTAAGTCTTGAGTCTCTGATAGTCTTGTTGATAGCTGGTCCATCTGATGTTGACTCTAAGGACTTGGCCTAGACTCTAGGACACAAAATTTGACCCTGGCTATATATGTTGGGTCACATCCTAAGCTAGTGAACCTAGCCCAAATCAACTAAGGATCCAACAATCTCTCCCTATTTGGGTGAGGTCACTAAGAGACTCAAAGCAGATAAACAAAGCAAGAAAAAGAAATATATCTGGCTGAGAATTACTAACACATGCCGCAGATATATATATATAGGCTTTGTTTAAACAAATAACATAGTTTGAAAACAAATGCAGAAGGAAATTGAAACAAAACAAAGATTACTTCTTCTGCTTTTTCTGCATAGACTTGTATTCTTTCGTCTTCTCTCCTGGCTTTTTGAAGATAATTTCCCTGTTTTTATTTAAAGCCTCTGTCTGAGTCATTGTCATGTCAGCTGCCCCAATGATCTTCAGTGATGTAGCTCTAGGGACAACTGCTTCAGGATGGAGTTTTATGTAATCATCAACATTGAAAAGTTTGTTGCCTTTGTCAAACCTTTTTAGTTCTTCTTTTCTATACTTAGACATTGTTGTAAAACCTAAAATGTCTTTACCTTCAACTTTAGCTTTATTAGTTAGGGACAGACCAATAAGTTTCTAGAACCTGGCCATTCTTGCAGTGTTGGCTGTTTCAGGATCTTCAAATGGAATAGGAGGAGTGTAAGGTCTTATAGGACTGTCAGCTTTCTGTTCTTCAGATATATGTTGTTGTTGCTGCTGATGTTGTTGTTGTTGATTTCCTGAGGAATGATGGCCTTGCTGACTGCTTCTAGAGGATCTCCCTTGATGTCTCTGATAGGTTTGCATGGGGGCAGATCTCTGAGAGCTAGAGCCAGTGGCACCAGCTGCTGGAGGAGGAGGAGGAGGTGGATCCTTTCTATATTTGTGGATTGTAGGAGGAGACTATCTCCTACTTCTTTTCCTTTCCTTTTGCTGGTTCTTTGATAACCACATCCATGCAGTCATTCCCTTATAAGGAGTAACATTATGCAGAATGTAGTAAGGAGTGTCAGGAGTTGGATTAGGCTTAGGAGCTGGAGGAGGAGGAGCCTTCCTTTTCTTTGATAGCATTTTCTTCTTTTTCTTTGAAGCTTATTCATCTGAATCATCATCATCATCATCATCTTCATCTTCACTGCCAGAACCCTGAGGGTTATCATATAAAGCATCCAATGCTTTTAAAGCTTTATCATAAATAACAGCCTTTGCTGTAGCAGGGGCAGAAGTTGAAGTTTCAACAACTGGAGTTTCAGCAGTAGTGGAAGAAGAAAGTGTACAGGAATCAGAAGTAATTGGGACAGAGCTTTCAGCTGCTGCCTTATTTTCCTTTCAATATCACCCAAGATTAACTCATCCAGATCAGGCATTGGTGAGTCATCTATAACAAAAATTGGTGCTGAGACATCTTCTGGAACTGAGACAACTTCTGGAAGAACTGCAGAGGTTGGAGCAACAACAAGAATTGCAAAACTGTCACAGAGTTGCTTAGCAACTGCTGGACTTATTGGAGATGTATAGGGCATAATAACCAACTGTGGCTTAGTGAAGTCTTCTCTAAGAGACTGCATATATACAGTATCAAAATTTTTCAACAAAACAGTCAAATTAACTGTGGGATTTAAATGGAAATCACCAGCAGTTTTGATTTGCTCTGGAACTAACTCATCTAAGTTAATGTCAGTATCCATAAAATGAATCAATTAAATCACATCTAAATCAAATTCTGGAAAACTTTATGCAGGAAGAACTAGACCCCTAAGTGTGGTTTTGGCCATGACTAGGTCATGACAAAATCCTAGGAAGCCAGAAATGGGCCAAGAGATAGAAGGCTAAGGTGAGGATCACCATGGTCTACCTATGACACAACCTCATCACCAAACCTAGGGTTTGACCTTAGGGCTTCACCATGACTCCATGACTCCACCACAACATCAATAACTCATTGTAGGGTCCAGTAGAGCCCTAAGGGTCCATTGAAGTCAACCCAGGGTGCCCAAGTTGACCTAGAACCACCATAAGCCTAAATTGGGCAAGGTGCCCTCGCTAAGGGTAGTGTGCTATGGTAAAGCCCAAGTAATCCTACTAAGGACTTTTTAGACCAAAAAAGGGATCAATGGGTCACTAAGGACCCAAGGAGGGCAGCTCAAAGGGTTAAGTTGAACAAAGTCAACTCTAACCCTAAATGGGTCAACCTAACCTACATTGGGTCAAACTGACCTACACAAGGGCCAATTGAAGTTACCTTAGCCAATTGGACCCCACCCAAGCCCTCCTAGCCCTAGTGAGAGGCCAATGGGTTACCAAGGACCCATTGGGACCAATCAAAAAGGATAAGTTGACCAAAGTCAACTCTAACCCTAAATGGGTCAACCTACCCTAAATGGGTCAAACTAACCTGCACAAGGGCCAATTAAAGTTCCCTTAGCCAAGTGGACCCCACACATACCTTCATAACCCTAGTAAGAGGCCAATCGGTCACCAAGGACCCATAGGGGCCAACCAAAAAGGCTAAGTTGACCAAAGTCAACTCTAGCCCTAAAGTGGTCAAGTGCCCTGCCTAAGGGTCAAGTGACCTCCAAAGTGCCAAGACAACCCTACCTAGGCCTTAGTGGAGTCCAATAGGTCACCAAGGACCCATTAGGTCCAACGTCAAAGACAAAATTGACCTAGGTCAACCCTAGCCTAGGTTTGGGTCAAGCTAGCCCAAATGGGATAACTCAAGCTCAAGCCCAACTCACTTGGGCTAACCATGTTTTGGTGGATGAAATAAACATGTGGGCTGCCATTGGGTTAGGTAGGAGCCAATTTGCAGCTTGGTATGAAGGAGAGAGAAAAATCCACCTAAGGGAAGAGAGAGAAAGTGAAAGAGATAATGGAGGAAGACTTTGGGCTTCTCCTTCCCCTTCCCCAACCTCCCATTTATTGCATTAAGACTAGGAATGCATCCCCAATCCAACCAGCTACCTATTGACTGGTTTGAGCCAAGTTTTTCCCCCTACCTACTATGGCCGCCAAGCTTCACCAAGAGCAAATAATGGTAAGCAGCCTACAGCTACCTAACTCCCCCAATTCTCCTTCTTAAAACCTTCACTGGACTCCAAGGAGTCATTTCCACCACTTACCCGAAGGAGCCAAGCAATTCCACAGTGCAGTTGCAGAAATCCGACCACCACCACCACCAAAATGGTTTCCCGGCGATCGGCAAGGCTACAGCCGCCCACCAAGGTCCTCCTCCACTCCTTCTCTGGATAGTTCTTAGCAATCGTTAGGGCCAAGGTTCGGGCTCAATTGAGCTGAATCCAAATCAGAAATTTCTGGTTTTTCCCATTTTTTAGCTTGTCGGGTTCGCCGGAAAACTGCCCTCCGGCGGCCAAGCGGTCGCCTGGCGACGGCCACCACCTCAACGGAGGTGGTGGTGGCGGTGGCCGGCTGGGGAGGTGGCCGGATCGCCTGCGGCAGCGTCTAAAAAGTGCTCCAGAAGGGATGAATCCAGGCCGTCGGCTGGAGCTTGAGGATGACCAGATCTCGTTCAAAGTGCGCCAAGATTCGTGCTAAATCAGATTTCAAACTATGGTCTTATAAATTTCATTTTTATGATTTATGTCACACATTATGTAATTAATGTTTTTAATTTTTAAAATTAGATAGATGCACTGTATGTGAAAATGGTCAACACATTATTTGTATCCCCTTGAGTTTACGTTATTTTAAAATTAGTTTGGACCAATTTGGGTGTCTGGTTCGACCAGGGCACCCATTTTGGTGGGACCTACACCTAGGGCTAGGTAGAAATTAAACTGAGTGCCCCCACTTCATGTTTGGCTCAAATGATTTGAAATTTTGGCAGGGAGTCCCCCTAAACCATATCTAGGTGTTGCCCAAAAATGGGAATTTTTGGGGACACTTTTTCTATAGTTTTGGAAATTATGTAATTTCACTAGGATAATTTAATTAGGTGGTCTAATTACCTCCAAACCCTCCCAAATTTGGGTGAGTGGTCCCTGGTCTCATGTTATGTATCTGTATAAAGTTTCCCCTAATTTGGATGTGTTTTGAATATCTATTGACCCAACCCTAACTTTACCTTAATGAGGGTATTTTGGTCAAAAAGTGCACTTTTAATTTTGAGTGAACAAATCATCTCAACAGAGGCTGAAATTTGGTCCAATGACTTGGTATGGCATTTAGCACCTCCCCATGTAATGTGGGGTAGAGTGGAATTGATTTGCCCTAAGATCCTAGGCCAAACCTTAAGGATGGACCTTTGTGCCTTGTGAAGGGCATGAGTCCTAAACACCTTGGATGAACTTCAAATTTTTTATGGAGGGTCCTAGCTTAGATAAAACCCTCTGGTAAAAATCTTAAAGGATTTTGAAAATAGTAGGGCCCACAAAACCCTAACCCTGGCTTAGGTCATAAAACTTGTAGTGCTAAATTATGTTAGCAACACTCCTTAAAATATAATGAAATTTTGGTAGTGTGGGAATAAGGATATATTGAGACACTGGTAATTTATTTGGGAATTTTGGACCAATATGTTTAGCACTTCATTTGTAACCCTTGGGATAACCCTAATTAATAATTTGTCTATTATGATCCCACTGCCCATTGAAAGGTCATGAAAATTTGGCAGAGGTAGTTTTAGACCATATTGATCATCTATGAATTTTAATAGAATTGTTGAATACATATTTATGGTTTCTACTTCACAAGTTCATAACTTTTGGAACATGATAAATAATTCTTACAGAGCTCAATAATTGATGAAATATTATGAAACTTGATAGGTAGTGTTCCTAGTACATTATGCTCATGTGGGAATTTAGTTGGAATTTTTAGATGGATAATTGATATACTTTGTTCATTAACCCATTAACTTGGAATTTTATGAGAAAATCAATTATAGACTTTATTATTCAATGGTAAATTGTGAAACTTGATCTAAAGAATTTATATGTCCTTATAATCATACTTGGATTTTATTTGAATTTTTGGAAGTATTATTGCTGTACATATCACTTAAAATGATTTACTACGAGATATATTTAAAAATAAAATTAAGGGCTAAAACCTTGCTAAAAAAATTGGAAGGCTTAGACTTTAGAGTTCGTTATTAATTTTGTAATTATCTTAAATTTAGTGTAATATTATCTTGTTTGAAATTGGTACTTCATGTTCAAACTTGGGCTTTTTGGCTACTAGAATAAATAAATAAATTATCAGACAAATTAGGAAAATTATGAATTTCTGGATTTATGCTAAAACTGTCATTATAGCCCTCTAATAATTATCATATGGGTACTGGATGTTTATTTGGTGTATCTCTCATTTTACGAGTCATATAGCTTAAGTGGTCTGCATATAGTAAAAACTGCAGAAATTATGTTTGAGTATAATTGATGCATTTCTTGTGATTAGTGGTATGCTGGTTTGGATGGTTGAAAATAAGTTCATTATTGGTAGTAGGATGAGTAGAGGGATGGATTGACTAGAGTTAGGCGGTGCCCGGGATCGACGAAAGATCGTCTTCCCCGTAGGGAGGAAGTGTTTAATGTACTAGGGCTAGGTTCAGTTAAATTAATTAAGAGTCGGGAAATAGGGTAGCAACCAATAATAGTAAGTGCCTTGCGAAAGGGAGCTTTGGGCATAATCCCATCGTAGTTCCTAGTGCCTTCGAGAGCCCTTCACGTGGTATACCTTGGGCAGTCCTGGGCTAACGTAAACGGTATGAGTGATAAATCTTAAAGAGCAACTAGAATAATTAGGGGTTCACTTTCATACACCCCGGTGTCTCAGGGAGTTGGTTTGAATCGGTTGATATTTGTGAGGGGCAGGATGGCCCGGCGAGTTTCGGATCGATTGTTTGAGACGGACATTATGGTCCGGGGAGCTTCGGCTCGGTTTTAAATACGATAAATTTGCATTTGCATAAAAGGAAAGAAAATTAAGGTGGTGGGTCTTCGGTATTGGAGGGTCGATGCACCGACGCTAATACGCTGCATCGGCAAGTGTGGTTAGCACTTCGCCAACAGAAGTCCGGTGCGCCAGCCGGCAAGAGTACGCAGGAGTCTGCTTCGTGCACCAAGCGTTGAGGCGTACGATAGGTCTGACCGGTAGTGCTTTACTGGTTTAGAGGTGGTCGAGGCCCAATCCACCGCTTCTGTCTGGCACTACGGAGGTATCCTGGAAGGTTACGACTCCAGAAAGGGGGAAATAAAGGTCTGTGTGCACAGAGTCAGCTGTGTGTGTTGCACTTGCATGTTCCATCATACCCACTTGCATGTCATAGCACAAAAGTGGAATGGGACGCTTATACATTAGGACTTGCAAAACGACCCCTTGTTCTATAAGCTTGTGTGGGCAAGTTTATAAATTAAGGTCAATTTTGATATATATTTACTACTGCTTGATAACCGACACCCCAACATATAAATTGGTATGGGACTTTTTATACAATGGGAGCCTTGCATAAGACCCTGTGGCTTATGTGTTCCCACATAAGTGAAGTTTACTTTTCATATTTCATCTTATTGTCAATATCTATTATAGAATTGCTAGTATAGGTCCGCTGCCATCTGTTTTTGTTATTCTCCACCTTCATGTCCTCTCCTTTCCTTCTCCCCGCTCGGTGCCTAGGAGCCATGGGGGAAGGGGCGGAGGATGATAGGACTTAGTCTTTTAGACTAACGGTTTTCGAACCACTTCATTTTAGGGGATCGTGGAGCCCAGCATGGAGGAGCAGCCCCGGAGGTCGGCACGCTTGGAGATCGGGCACTATAGTTCCGGAGTTCAGACGACAGGGACTGTGAGCCCTGAACGCTAGTTGTTATATTAGTTTGCTTCCGCGATGAGAGAAATGTAGTGAGGACATGATGTACTGGGCATGAGCCCATGATTTTAGTATTTTGTATATCTATGGACACTCCCTTCGTGGAGTTTATTTACTATATATGTGATTGCTGTGGACTTGCTTTATTATTTTGCTACAGTCGTGTTCGATTTGGCCGGCATAATCGGCGTTATGTAGTGATGACCTTCCCGGGTGTGAAGGTGTCACCGCAAAGCGGCGGTTCTGGGCCTATGACCCCGGTGTTTTAAAAAGAAAAATGGGGGGGGGGGGGTCTTACAAGTGGTATCAGAGGATACCTCGATCGAAAAGTAGCAGTCCACAACCCTGGGTAACTGTTGGGTATTGTATCCACAATTACCTGGATTTGAGGAAGCCACCTGTCAAGCTAAGATGAATTCACAATGTATTTGATGAAACATCTTAAGTTGTACTTGCAGCTCCTCCACGCTAAGTGCACGCCAATGTCAGGGTGCAGTAGGTCAATATACACGGGTCTGCAAGACGTAATCCCTCGTTGAGCAGATCAGTGTATTGGCCTACGTGTACTCTCTCTATTGGAGTGCACTTACTTTCAAGTACAGGGTCGTTCATATGCAAGAGAAGACAAGAAGCATGGATGGGTCAAGGAGCAGCTCCAGGGTGGAAGACGAAAATTCATCCAAGGAAAATTCGACGAGAATCACCTAGTGATTCTCGCCGATTCGACGAGAATCACTAGTGATTCTCGCCGAATCGACGAGAATCATTAGTGATTCTCGCCGACTCCTTCTGGCTACCTCAAAACGGTGCCAAGTAAGATTCGGCGAGAATCACTAGTGATTCTCGCCGAACCAGTGGGTTAGCAGATCATGGATACCAAGTGAAAATCGCTGAGAATCAATAAGTGATTCGTCGAGAATCGCTAGCGATTCTCGACGAATTGTCGAGAATCACTTGGTGATTCTCGCCGATTCGTCGAGAATCACCTGCGATTCTCGCCAATTTTCACTTAGCGTTTTCTCGGGAAGTTCCTGAACCGGATTCTACAGCTATCAATTTTCTGGACCGGGATCTAGGGATTTCTATTGTGGGTCCCACAAACGGTCATATTGGAGTTATCTACAGTATATATATTCGGGTATTTTGAACAGTAAAAGGTAGAGAAAGAAACCGAGCCGCAACGTAACCCTAAAACCACGATTCCTCTCCGCCGCCGCCGTCGCGCTCGGGAACGTAGGTCGCCGTCAACAATCGGGAATCCTTCGTGATCTCCGGCGACAGAAGCTTAGCAAAGCTTGAGTCTCACGTGTCTATCCAGAGATCTCTTGTCTCTCGATTTGTTGACCGGGAAAAACTCCCCCGTCCGAATCGATCGAGACGACCGATCCTCGTGTGACCATTGGAAGACCAAGCTAGCTTCGCTACGAAGTTTGGATCTCCAAGTTCAGCAGCCGCTCATCATCACAGCCGCCGATCCCGAAGCTAGCCACCGCTCGTGTTGCCGCCGCCGGTTCCGGGGAGATCCTCTCCAAGAGAGACCAAGGTTGTAGACTCTTCGTTAACTTCACGAACACGTCGTCAAACGAAGAGGAACACCGTAGTCTCCGAAAGAAGTTTGTATCTTGTATACATTCTATATTTACTTTTGTTATAAAGGAACTTTTGTTCCGTGTTGTAAGGGTTGGGTGCAACCCGTTTTGTGGGAGTGTTGACTCTCACGTGTGGAAGGGTTCCTTCCGTTAGTGCAGGGATTGGATTTCAATCCCGTTGGAGAAGTGACCGAGTCGTCCCTTGTTGGGGAGATAGGTCGAAGGGGGAAAGTGGATGTACCCAAGTCGGGGAACCACTATAATTTGCCTGTGTATTCTGTGTGCTGTGCTTTCTATTTTTATTGTGCAGGTACGTTCGTAAATTCCGCAAAAGCGCTACTCGTCACCTATTGCCCCCCCCCCCCCATAGGTGCACATAGCTGACACTAGGTGGACTTTCAAGTGGTATCAAAGCGAGGTTGCTCATCAAAAAGGTTAACACCTTGAGTAGAATCCTGCCACCAGTGTCAGAAGCATGGATCTGGATTATGAAATACCGCCACTCAAACTCCTCGCATGCACAAAGGATTATTATCCCATCTGGAGAATGAGGGTGTCATTTCACCTTGATGCTATCGATCCTCGAGCATCCTTCATCCTGGAAGAGGGTCCGTTTATTCCCATGAAGACCTCCAACTCTGGGATCCAAGTGCCCATGGGCATTGCTGAGATGTCAGAGACGGAACTATCACTATTTCACTTGGATGAGAGGATTCGTCAAATCATTATGGATATCTGGTCTGGAGCCTCTCGCTCTAGATTGGAAAAATGTAGGACGGCTAAATCTCTGTGGATGACGATCTCAGAGCTGATGGGGGAGTCAGAGAAAGCTGGAATATGTTGTCAACCAGACGAGGAAGCCTATGTGGGGGTCCTCACCTCTGAAGATGAAGGCAAGCATCACTCGGACAACATCAGAGCTCCAATGTCCGTATCAGAGACTGACGAGACCAGTGAGGAAAGCAGCTCGGACGAGGATGAAACAATGGTCACTGATTCTAATGACAATAACACAGATAAGCAGGTAACATCTTCATCCTGCCCCATATCTTTTGACATTTCTGAAGACAGAAACTGCTCTCCTCCAGAAAATTCTGATTCCTTGAAGAGAGCCCTTCAGGAAAGCAACCTACTTGCTGAGGAGCAAGCTCGAGAGATTGCTCGACTGAAGATCTTGTTGGTTCTCCAATTGGCGTCCAACAAGGCCAAGGACTCTAAGATCTCAGCTCTAGAGAGTAGTCTGGAGAATGAGAAAAGAATAGTATCAAACTTCTCCAAGGTTGATGCCATTAAGAGAAAGCAAGAAAACGGGTGGATCTCCCGGATTGTCAATTCGTGGAGAAATGGGGAAACGGTATTCCGACCCCCCACTCCAGGCAGGAAGGCAACTCATCATGCCTTCAGGTATGACCACAGGAATGGTCGTGGTCACTGCAAGGGTGATTTGTCCCCATGTGGAAATGTCCATAGTGCAAGGGGCGTCATGGCCACCCATGAGGAAATACCTAAGGCTCATTCTGAGCCCTTCGTATTCACTGCCACTGCCTCAACACAGTGTGGATCTGCATGTCCCAGCTCACAGAAGACTTCTCACCACTCGAGGACACGGGATAGAGAGGATAGAAGTCATGATGTCAGGTTCCATGGGGCCCCTGTAAGGGGGATGCCTGAAAGAATGGCACCACCTTCCCGGCCTCATAACGCTCACAACATGCATTCTTTCCACCCTTCCACGTATCACGATGGAAGAGGAATTTTTGTGACAAGATCATGCCCTATCCCGTTTAGACCTAGGACCGTGACTACATCAGTCATGAGATCAGGTCGGAAATGGCGATACAACATTCACCCATGTTGGTGTTGTGGCAAAGTGGGACACTCTGCCATCGATTGTTGGCACAACCCCTCTGTGCCCACGGCAAGGGCTTATCCACATTCTCGGGACAGAGATAGTCTTCCAGACAGGTTTTCTGAAGGAAGGCAGTGGCGTGCTCATGCTAATAGGAACCTAGGACCCAATATGATTTGGGTTCCTAAGGTAAAGTAATTCTTTCTTGCAGGGTAGTCTAGGTTCCCGTGAATATGATGGGAACTAGACAGTAGGTGGCTCAAGACTAAATTGAAACAATCGTCTGCAATAACAGTTGTGATATCAATTTGAGTATACTCACATTGAGCTTCTGATATGTTCTACCTGAGGGACTAAAACGATGACTCTCAAAATCTCAGGTACTCATGATCAGTTTCAAGACTTGAGTCGTTTTCAATTGACAATTACATATATATATATATATATCATTATATACAGATACTTCTTTGTATATTAGTGTATGTATGCACGTCTAAGGATAGGTTAACTCGATGCATGCAAACCTTTACACATCAATAAAGGGTTAACGAAGATATGTCATCGTGATTCTCGACAACTCACAATTGACATCAAGAAGTTTTTGGAAAAGCCTCGTTCAAATCCAAATAGATTGACTTTAAAATATACATGTGTTTATCATCTTTATATTGACTTGACATCAGAAAATTTCAAAAATGTTGCAAGCTTCTCAACGTGAAAATTTCTAGTCAAGAGACCTCTCAATTTCGAATTAGACAAATGGTATCAAAAACCGAATTAAATAAATCTCCTGTCAGACAAATCCCGCCGACTCTTCACATTCTTCACGAATCCCGCCGAATTAGACAAATCTCGCGGAATTAGTCAAATCCCGCAAAACCCTTCGCCTTCTTCACGACTCCCGCCTCACGTCGCAGCAAATATCCCGCAAGAGTTCTTCCGCAGACTTGCCGAAACCCGCAAGAGCTTTCCCGACGACCCGCAGCAAGCTCCTCGCCTACGCCAAACATCAACGTGAAAATTTCTAGCAAGCTCCCGCCGACTCTCCTCCTCTGGACACTCACCGAGGGGCCACTAATCACCGCAAGGGACACTTACCGGAAGGACACCTCGCCGACTCCTGCTGGAAAGCTCGCCTCCATGAAAGGTTTCCCGCAAGCATCCCGCCGAAGCCTTCACCGACGAACTCTTCAAGTTTCGATTCTTCTCCACTCGAACTAACTCACCGTATACGCCATTAGGTAACCTCTTCCTCACCCGTACTTGGACGCGCTCACTAGTGATGCTTTCTTTTTGAAAGTTCATTAACGCTTAGAGTAGGGCTTCTCTCTCTAGATCTACAATGGCTCCAAGGACAACTGCTGGGTTGGTCTCTGGCTGCGAGCTGGTTCGAACTGGGTTTTCTCACGCCTCGGACGAATTCCGCAACATCATTCTGATGCTGGAAGAGGCTGGGCTAACCTTCGTCTTGGAGCACCCTTGCAAAATCCTGGACAAAGAGGTGCTGGAGTTCTTTGCTACCGCAAGACTCCGAAATGGCGACTCCCTCATCAAAAGCAAGGTGGCTGGGGCAAAAATCAAGATGTCTGCCGGCAAGCTGACCCGCTATCTACAGCTTTCTAGCTCGGAGCAGGAGGACTATCTGGAGGACGAGGACAAGACCAGAACTCTCTTATTCTGCGGTCTCGCACGAGGAACTCGATCAATAAAGAGGAAGGATATGAATGAAGAAGGGAAGCTCCTGTCTGACATTATTGGAAAAGTACTCATCTGCAAGCCGGGCTCTCATGACCATATCTCAGGAGATATGTTCAAGATCCTCATAGCTGTTGTCTGCCGCAAGAGGTTCAACTGGGGGGAGTTGCTGTTCGAGAAGATAAAGGACACCTTGGGCACTCCGAGTTTTGGGCGCATCATAAGCCTATATCTAAACCAGCTAAATGGAGACAAGTTTGACATGAGCAAAGGTGTTCCTCTCCACTACTTGAAGAGGATGGACGCAAGTGTGTTTGATCGATGGGAGAGGCGTATTGGGCAGCCTGCAGTGGAAGAGCAACAGGGAGTATCTCCAGCAGTCACCCCCGGTGAAATTCCTGATACCCTGACTGCAGGAATCGAGGGGGAGACTCTACCCCCTCATACAGATGTAGTATCTGAAATTGCCCAGGTGGCCAGGGATGCTGTGGCCGAAATTCTAGAAGAAAGTGACACTGTATTGGAGACTACTGACCAAGAATTGGAAGAGGCTGCTGATATAGATGATTTCTTGAATGATGACGGCGAGGAAGATGGGAATGAGGGGCATGAAGTATTGGAGCATCCAGATCTTGTTGAACCTCCATCTGAAAAGAATGCACCAGTGGAGGGGGAGTCAGATAAATCTCCAGAGGCAGCCAGCATTCCTCCATTAGAGACTGTGATTGTATCCAGCTCTACAGATGCGTCTGCTGAAATGCAAGGCCCACAAGTGCCCCCGGCTATTCCGTTACGAGATGAGCTAGCCACTCACACTGTCAATATCATTCAGGGCATTGTGAATGAACTTAAAGCCTCATTTGATGAAGCCCAGAATAAACTGCTGAACAGGATTAAGACTTCGGAAAATCTGATGCTCAAGAATATGGTGGAAATCAACCATAAACTGGACGTGATGGAGAAGAAATTTGAAGAGAAGTATACCGCGGCCGGCGAAGCTGTCACACTCCTAATGGCCGGTTTGAAAAAGAATACTGATACTCTTGCCGTCGTCAATCAGAATGCACATGTTGTAGCCAACAACATTCAGAAGTTTGACGGTAATATGGTAACTCTTAACTCCAATCAGCAAGCCTTAGTCTCCGAATTCTCCAAGACCACCAAGCATATTGATGACTCCTTGCACTCATATGCAAACTGCATCGCTGTCGAAGCCAAAAAGGGGGAGAAAGAGTATATAGCTAAGTTGGCCGAGCTTCAAGAAAGCATGAGCACACACTTCGCACAATCAAGCAAATATGTCTATGAGAGCTGCTGGTGGATGCTCCAACAGGCGTTAGGTACGTTAGGCGTCGTTCTGCCTGACAATCCTGCAGGTATTCATGTTCCTGAGACATCTACGGCCGCTGAGGGACTGTGTGCTGCTGAGGACTTAAGTACAAGTGCTGCAGATGTTCCCACAAATGACGCTGATGCTAGGGCTCTCTCCAAAGCTAAACTGAGGAGCATGTTTGACCAAGAGGCCTTAGCAAAAGCCAGGGGAAAGAGAAAAGTTCAGGAAGGGACCTCCAAGGAGACTCTAGCTGAGAAGAGAATCAGAATGAGTGAGGAGGATGTACAAAACGAAAGGTGGAGTCCAGTTTCAAGGAACATCATCTTAGACACCTTCTGGCTGCAAGAAAGAGGAGAGATCAATCAAAACGAAGTATATAGCCAGTATGAGTGGGAAACGCACAAAACGTTTGAAGCGAAACGCAACATCTTTTTCAGAAACAACAAGGATGCAGATAAAGTTCCTCCTCCTAGGTATTACCCGAAGCCCAAAGAATACATGGAGAGGCAAAGCAAGAAGTACTTGGCTCAAAATCCTAAGGGTGACTTAGCTAAGGAAAAATAGTCAAAAACTTATAGCTTGTCACTTTGTCTTAAGAACATTTAATGATTATTGTTATCATATAAACAATTCTGAGATTATATGTGTATATATTTATATTGGCATATATATTAGAATTTGTGAATGACTCAAGTCCTGATCTGTTTGCTCATACTCTCTTGTGCTGCATGTTAAATTTCTGAATGTTATGTTTATTATTTGATAGGTGTTATTCATCTTAGCTAGTAGGGTTTTGGCTTCGTCAAATAGGGGGAGATTGTTGGGTATTGTATCCACAATTACCTGGATTTGAGGAAGCCACCTGTCAAGCTAAGATGAATTCACAATGTATTTGATGAAACATCTTAAGTTGTACTTGCAGCTCCTCCACGCTAAGTGCACACCAATGTCAGGGTGCAGTAGGTCAATATACACGGGTCTGCAAGACATAATCCCTCGTTGAGCAGATCAGTGTGTTGGCCTACGTGTACTCTCTCTATTGGAGTGCACTTACTTTCAAGTACAGGGCCGTTCATATGCAAGAGAAGACAAGAAGCATGGATGGGTCAAGGAGCAGCTCCAGGGTGGAAGACGAAAATTCATCCAAGGAAAATTCGACGAGAATCACCAAGTGATTCTTGTCGATTCGACGAGAATCACTAGTGATTCTCGCCGAATCGACGAGAATCATTAGTGATTCTCGCTGACTCCTTCTGGCTACCTCAAAACGGTGCCAAGTAAGATTCGGCGAGAATCACTAGTGATTCTCGCCGAACCAGTGGGTTAGCATATCATGGATACCAAGTGAAAATCGCTGAGAATCAATAAGTGATTCGTCGAGAATCGCTAGCGATTCTCGACGAATCGTCAAGAATCCCTTGGTGATTCTCGCCGATTCGTCGAGAATCACCTGCGATTCTCGCCGATTTTCACTTAGCGTTTTCTCGGGAAGTTCCTGAACCGGATTCTACAGCTATCAATTTTCTGGACCGGAATCTAGGGATTTCTATTGTGGGTCCCACAAACGGTCATATTGGAGTTATCTACAGTATATATATTCGGGTATTTTGAACAGTAAAAGGTAGAGAAAGAAACCGAGCCGCAACATAACCCTAAAACCGCGATTCCTCTCCGCCGCCGCCGTCGCGCTCGGGAACGTAGGTCGCCGTCAACAATCGGGAATCCTTCGTGATCTCCGGTGACAGAAGCTTAGCAAAGCTTGAGTCTCACGTGTCTATCCAGAGATCTCTTGTCTCTCGATTTGTTGACCGGGAAAAACTCCCACGTCCGAATCGATCGAGACGACCGATCCTCGTGTGACCGTTGGAAGACCAAGCTAGCTTCGCTACGAAGTTTGGATCTCCAAGTTCAGCAGCCGCTCATCATCACAGCCGCCGATCCCGAAGCTAGCCGCCGCTCGTGTTGCCGCCGCCGGTTCCGGGGAGATCCTCTCCAAGAGAGACCAAGGTTGTAGACTCTTCGTTGACTTCACGAACACGTCGTCAAACGAAGAGGAACACCGTAGTCTCCGAAAGAAGTTTGTATCTTGTATACATTCTATATTTACTTTTGTTATAAAGGAACTTTTGTTCCGTGTTGTAAGGGTTGGGTGCAACCCGTTTTGTGGGAGTGTTGACTCTCACGTGTGGAAGGGTTCCTTCCGTTAGTGCAGGGATTGGATTTCAATCCCGTTGGAGAAGTGACCGAGTCGTCCCTTGTTGGGGAGATAGGTCGAAGGGGGAAAGTGGATGTACCCAAGTCGGGGAACCACTATAATTTGCCTGTGTATTCTGTGTGCTGTGCTTTCTATTTTTATTGTGCATGTACGTTCGTAAATTCCGCAAAAGCGCTACTCGTCACCTATTCCCCCCCCATAGGTGCACATAGCTGACACTAGGTGGACTTTCAGTAACCCCCGCGTGAGTTTAGTTTCGGGAGAAACTAAGCAGCGGAAGCAGTGGTGTGCCCATATGAGGGATGACATGTACATTGTCCACTTTAATTTGGTTGAGTCGATTACTTACAATTGCCTTTTGTTACGCAGCCCCCAGCATAGCCTACACCGCAAGGCGGAGCCTAGCAGACTCTGGACATTGCACCACCACCCCCGGTCCCCACTCCTTTCCTTCAGTCAGACATGGGGCAAACTCTTACAGCTATCCTTGAGGCCTTCCGGACTCAACAGGCCTCGGCTCCACAGCCAAACCCGGGGGCCAACTGGTTGAGCACCTTCCGAGGACTTTCTCCCCCATCCTTCTTAGGGATAGAGTCGGCAGTTCGGACCGAAGAGTGGCTGGATGTTATGTACGAAATGCTAACCGGGATACGGTGCCCCTGGGAGGAGAGGGTGGCTTTGGTGGTATCTTGCCTGGAGTCCCATGCCAAGAGGGGGTGGAAGACGCTGCTGGACATGACGTTTGTCGATAGGAAGGTTGTGAAAATTACCTGTGAGGAGTTCAGGGCCACGTTGCTGGAGCATTTTGTCCCGCAGTCGGCCAGGGATGAGTTGGAGGAGCGGTTCTTACAGATAAAGCAGGGCACCAGGACGGTGGTGGAGTACCATCGAGATTTCGACCATTTGGCTCGATATGCCGGTTCTTACCAGCTGGACGAAGCAGGATACATCAAGAGGTTCTACAAGGGTCTGAAAGAGGAGTTGAGGGAGGACTTGTTGTTTGTATCTGACGAGCCTATCTCCCGAATTTTGGAGATGGCAAAGAGGATTGAGGCTGATTGGCACACCACTCGGGTTCGGAAGCGGCAAGCGGAGGATCAGGGCCGGGGGGCCAGAAATGATCAGCGTCGAGGTGTTATACCATATGGGAGAAGGACAGAGGACCAGCCTCATCAGGAAGTGAGGCAGGAGTCGAGGGAGCAGGTGTCACAACCCGCTTTTCCCCAACGAGTACATCGTATCAGAGTAAGAGGAACTACGTGTTATGATGCCGGGTCGTGCAGGGGACAACTGCACACGCTCAGGCAAAGCCTCGATGCTTACTTAGTAGTTGAAAATCATCAGTTATATGCAAGAAACCCGTTTAGTTTTATGGCCGTATCCCTCGGCCTTAGGGATCAAAACATGTGTTTGTACGCGGCGGAAAATACTTTAGGTTACTTATGACGATCTCCTATATGCATTCTAGATTTATAATAAGATAAGAAATCATCCTTTTTACGTTGTTTGGAAAATACTTGTTTGGTGACCAAAACATGTTATGAATGTTCTACAATAATAGGTTTTGTTTAGCTTAAAAATATATAATGCAACCTACCATAAACCCTTCCCAAGAGCAAGTAGACATCATCTCATTCAAATGATTCATAGTAGCAGTCTAGCATTCATATGTAGCAAGTAAAGAAACCCACCAATGGGCGCCAACAAGCTGACACGAACCCATTGGGGTGTATGTATGTCTGTACAACAAAGTAAAGAACTACCTCGCTAAGTAAGCTCAGTTAGCTCCAAAGAGACTCTACCCAAGCACTAGCCGCTCAACCGGCTACAACCTGCACTTGAGGCATTCAAGAAAGAACACCTCAGCAATCATCAAAGCTACAAAAATAGAGCATTAAGTTCATAAAATATAACGAAGGGGCTTACCGACCCCGTAGAAATTTCATGTAAACGAGTGAAAAGAACAGGGTGTAAACTAAGTGTTAAACACTGCCAACCCAACATATAACGCATCAAGTGCATGAAATTCTCATCAAGTCCTGCTCAACCCGCAGGAGCAAAAAGGCAATACGCATGCCCTAAGGGAAACATAAGCAGCGTTTAAGTTCGATTCCGCAAGGGTCTTTTGGTGGCGGCCCTAAAGTGGAACACACCAATAAAAGCCAGCCCAAATCGGGGCCAAAACCGTGCTCTACACCACAAATCAAAACCCGGTGGCCACCAAGGCTGAAACCACACCACCCCTTACCGAATCCTCACACCAACGCTCCTGTCGTGGTTCACAATTCGCCTCGCAAAACTCACCATAATCCAAGCTAAACCCGTTTCATTTCATCGTCCCCACTCATGACTACAAATTGCCCAAGTTATGTCAAACTTGATAGAATTTGGGGTCTCTACTTCACCATAAGAGAACCCCACAAGTAACAACGCCGGTTAAACACAACAAGATCTCTAATTGTATGAACAAGAAATGTAAATAATAGAGGAATACAAGGTAAAACATGGCAAAATTAGAGGAACAAGAGGTAAGCACAAAGATTGGGAAATTCTTGAAAGACAAGATTATTCATGAGTGTCTAATAGGTGAGAGTCAAGACAAGATGAACAAAGCTAGCATCTTAGACAAAGTGCAATTTAATCAAGAAAAGGAACAAAAAAAAACAAGAGTGGCAAGAAAACTTTTCATATCGTTCTTGGGCGATCCGGAGCTTCTCCCGAATAAGTCGTACGACAACTTCCATGTCCTCGAGCGCCTCTGGGCCCAACAAAGGCCGCTCGCCAACCTCAGCCCAAAATAGGGGAGTCTGACATCATCGCCCATATAAAGCTTCGAACGGAGCCATTTGCAAGCTTTCTTGATAGCTGTTATTATATGTGAATTCCATAAGGCGCAAACGTTCATCCCATGCTCCGCCATACTCAAGAATGTAGCATCGAATCATATCTTCCACGATTTGGTTTACTCGTTCCGTTTGGCCATTCATCTGACGGTGGTAAGCAGAGGAATACCTCAAATCCGTCCCCAAACCCTCTTGTAGACTCTTCCAGAAACGAGAAGTAAACCGGGAATCCCTGTCTGAAATGATATTGACTAGCACACCATGCAGTCGGATGATCTCGTTCAAATATAGCTCCACTATTGTCTTCATCGGGTAGTTGACCTTAGCGCTTGCGAACTGCTGAACATCGCTCGGGTGTCCGCCAAGAAATCTCTTTACTCGGTCAGCTTTCGTAGTCACCAAGCTCGGAGCGAACCGACTTAGCTTGCTAAACTCAATTTCATACTCACTAACTGTGAGTTTCCTCTGCTTCAGGTACAAAAAGTCATTCATCATGCGGTCCCTTTCCACTGACGGCAGAAACTTGCGTCGTAACATTTCTTTGAAGGCTTCCCACGAGCATCCCACCACTAAGCTTTCCTTTTCTCATAACCACCAACGTTTTGCCAGTCCTTTTAGTTGGTAGGCGTCAAGCATCACCTTCTGGTCCTCGGTAATGCCAGAATAGACAAACATCTCTTCCAACGTGATCACCCAATCATCCAAGATCAAAAAGTCCGTTTTCCATCATAGGTAGGTGGTCAAAGTCGCTGAAACTGCGAGATAAAAGTCATCGCAGGAGGAACCAAAACTGGGGGTATCAACGCCACGGAAGGAGTAGAAACAGCGGGGCCTCTGATAGTCTCATGCACTCTTGGTGCTAGCCCAGACATCGCTGATGACATAGCTTGGAGCTGGGTCTGCACCTCCTGCACTTGCCTCGTCAAAGCCTCATTACTTTGTCGTAAGCTATCCATCAGGGCATTGTTTTGCGCGCCCGAAGACTCGCCCTCGGATTAGGGAGTCTGCCTTATCACTGGACGCTTCGACATCCTAGAAACCATTTCACACGAAATCAAAATCAACCCAACAAGCAACACATAACGACGCTGTACAGACAAGATATATATTAATATGAACATCAACTGCTAACTTGCTCTGGGAGTTTGAGAATGATGTTATGCCTAGCATAAAGATGACTCACCGTCATCCCACTAACTGGTGCCTCAACGATGAATGCATGAATGTATTTGACCCAAAACCATGTGTGTACAGGTGTCATCATGTACATATTTAGCTTGGCAAGTTGTGCTCATGCAATGTCATGTTATGCGTGTTGTGCTATGCATTCTAGAAAAGGCCTTAATGCATACCATGAGCGATCGTGCGCATCACAATGTTATGCATCCCATACTACATAGCATTGCATGCAACGAAGAAAAGAAAACGTGTTAGTCGCATCCATGTGGTGAGGTTATGCATCCCATACTACATAACCCGCACATGTTGCCCCTATGGTGGATCCATATACAACCACATATTATGCATCCCATACTACATAATATGCCTCGTATACTTCTGTTCATGCCATGAGTGTAGTGTTCGTGCTTCGGCCAAGACGTACTGATGGCACCACGGTGTGTGTATGAGATGATGATGCCTAGTAATGACTAAAAGGAAAGTTTGCCCGACCAATTATCAAGCAAACCTCCCTCTGATACCAACTGTCACAACCCGCATTTCCCCAATGAGTACATCGTATCAGAGTAAGAGGAATTACGTGTTATGATGCCGCGTCGTGCAGGGGACAACTGCACACGCTCAGGCAAAGCCTCGACGCTTACTTAGTTGTTGAAAATCATCAGTTATATGCAAGAAAACCGTTTAGTTTGATGGCCGTATCCCTCGGCCTTAGGGATCAAAACGTGTGTTTGTAAACGACAGAAAATACTTTAGGTTACTTATGACGATCTCCTATATGCATTCTAGATTTATAATAAGATAAGAAATCATCCTTTTTACGTTGTTTGGAAAATACTTGGTAGGTGACCAAAACATGTTATGAATGTTCTACAATAATAGGTTTTGTTTAGCTTAAAAATACCTAAAGCAACCTACCATAAACCCTTCCCAAGAGCAAGTAGACATCATCTCATTCAAATGATTCATAGTAGCAGTCTAACATTCATATGTAGCAAGTAAAGAAACCCACCAATGTGCGCCAACAAGCTGACACGAACCCATTGGGGCGTATGTATGTCTGTACAACAAAGTAAAGAACTACCTCGCTAAGTAAGCTCGGCTAGCTCCAAAGAGACTCTACCCAATCACTAGCCGCTCAACCGGCTACAACCTGCACCTGAGCCATTCAAGAAAGAACACCTCAGCAATCATCAAAGCTACAAAAATAGAGCATTAAGTTCATAAAATATAACGAAGGGGCTTACCGACCCCGTAGAAATTTCATGTAAACGAGTGAAAAGAACAGGGTGGAAACTAAGTGTTAAACACTGCCAACCCAACATATAACGCATCAAGTGCATGAAATTTTCATCAAGTCCTGCTCAACCCGCAGGAGCAAAAAGGCAATACGCATGCCCATTCCATCATCTTTAGAACAAGAAACAACTATACTAGTGAAACATAAGCAGAGGTTAAGTTCGATTCCGCAAGGGTCTTTTGGTGGCGGCCCTAAAGTGGAACGCACCAATAAAAGCCAGCCCAAATCGGGGCCAAAATGGTGCTCTACACCACAAATCAAAACCCGGTGGCCACCAAGGCTGAAACCACACCACCCCTTACCGAATCCTCACACCAACACTCCTGCCATGGTTCACAATTCTCCTCGCAAAACTCACCATAATCCAAGCTAAACCCGTTTCATTTCATCGTCCCCACTCATGACTACAAATTGCCCAAGTTATGTCAAACTTGATAGAATTTGGGGTCTCTACTTCACCATAAGCGAACCCCACAAGTAACAACGCCGGTTAAACACAACAAGATCTCTAGTTGTATGAACAAGAAAGGTAAATAATAGAGGAATAAAAGGTAAAACATGACAAAATTAGATGAACAAGAGGTAAGCACAAAGATTTGGAAATTCTTGAAAGATAAGATTATTCATGAGTGTCTAATAGGTGAGAGTCAAGACAAGATGAACAAAGCTAGCATCTTAGACAAAGTGCAATTTAATCAAGAAAAGGAACAAAAAACAAGAGTGGCAAGAAAATTAGCTACACTTGTAAGAATCAAAGAACAAAAACAAGACTGGCAAGGGTGGAGAACACCGCTTGCCTGAACCGATACAACACCGCGACGGCTGCTCCTCTCTTTCTTTCCCTTGTCTTAGCTTTGCTCCCTTGAGTACCCTTTGGAATGAGGAAGAAGCAAATATAGAGGGTGGAGAAAGATGAAGTGAGGAGAAAATAAACTCTCTTCTCGGCTTTACTTCTTCCAGGATAGAGCTGGACCGCTTGATCCAGAATCAGAGAAACGAACGGCACAAAAAATCTGAAAAAGATGATTTTCGGCCCTGTCACGCCCTGTGACACGCCCGTGTCATAGGGCGTGTACCTTAAGCGGCGTAGAATCCGACAATTTCCAGTTTATCCATATGGTACACCGCCGGGTACACGCCCGTGACGGGTCGGTCACGCTCGTAACCTAGGCCGTGTAACCCGTGTCTCGACATTTCATCGACCAAAAGTGTCGACACTTCAACATAGCGGGACACGCCCTATGACACACCCATGTCGCAGGCCGTGTTCTCCTCTCTCGACACTCAACACTCGACACTTGACACTCGACACTCGACACTCGACACTCGACATTCGTCGACCCAGCGGTACACGGCCTGTGACATGCCCGTATCACGGGGTATGTACCCCATTCGTCGAGCTCAACTCGACGCAAGAAACTTCGTTGAGTCAAGGAGGTCACGCCCCAGGTCACGCCCTGGGTCACGCCCCGACACACCCGTGTCGGGGGGCGTGTTACTCTGGTAACTTCGTCGAACAAAGTTCGACGACCATAAAGGCAAAACGCATCCCGAGCCTGACACGCTCTGGGACACGCCCGTGTCCCAGGCCGTGTCACTCAAACAAATGACCATTTTTCACTGTTTTGAAAAGTGTTTCTTTTTCGTCCTAGACCATTTCTTCCTTAAGGACTTTTTACCCCTTTTGTTTTCTTTACACCACACATCTTCCATACAATCAACCCATTTTGAGCACCTGATCCGGGCTCGAAAAAATGCAAGCATTCCCTAAGAGGCCTCACCGAGTCCCCAAAATTGGACTCCGACTTGCTGGGGAATCGTGCAACTAGGCTACCAAAACAGCCACTCGAAAGCCTGCGTGAAAACCATGCTTGAACAACGGGCAAAGCCAACGTAACGCCCATCAAGCGTATGCAATCATTCAACGAAAAAAAATACGGGGCGTTACAGCAGGTGATATTGGCCGCTCAACCTCTTCGGGTACAGGAGATGTCGAGACCCGGGGGTATGGCGTATCCCCCACCAGAGTGTATGGTTTGGACCTGGCGCAGCCTCGGAACCCAGAGCAGGTCATAGCAGGTACGCCAAGATGTTTAAATTGTTTAAATTGAATTCCCTTTCTCAATTTCCCAACAAGTAAAACTGCCCTAAGTAGAATAAATAGGAAAGAAAACTCGTTATAAAATACAAAGACATTTAACCGTCCCAGGTATAGTCTTCATCTGCGGCAAGCCCGCCTATACTCTGTTCGACACGGGCGCCTCGCACTCGTTTGTGTCGAAGGCCATTCTGGAAGGGCTGGAAGGAGTGGAGCGGTTTACAGGCCTGATGAGGAGGGTGCGTCTACCAAACGGATCAGAGGTACTCACCTCTGCCCACTGCAGCATGGAGGCGGAGATTGGAGGAAAGTTATTCGAAGTATCGGCAACGGTCCTAAGGATGCCAGTCTTCGAGCTGATCCTGGGCATGACTTGGCTACACTGGAATCGTGCCCAGATTTATTGTCAAGCAAGAGGATCACCGTGAGGCACGGGGACTCTGTCATCATCATCGAAGGTATAAGACCTGCTTCTCGTATACCCTTATCTTCAATACAGGTCGTTAAGGCCTATTTACAGGGGGAGGAGGTCTACGAGGTGCGGTTTGAAATGGTGGAGGCCACGGTGTCTATATCGAATATTCCGGTGGTGAGGGATTTTGCGCACGTTTTGTAGAAAAATTACCCGGATTACCCCCGCACAGGGAGCAGGACTTTCAGATACAGCTTGTGCCGGGGGCCAAGTCGGCATCCAATGCCCCTTACCGGATGGCCCCAAGGGAGTTGACAGAGTTTCGGAGCCAGCTTCAGGAGCTAGTGGAAGCCGGATTTGTTCGGCCAAGCTCTTCACCATAGGGAGCTACGGTATTGTTCATCAAAAAGAAAGACGGGACACTCAGATTGTACATCGACTACCGAGCACTAAATCGACTGACGGTTCGGAATACCTATCCACTGCCAAGGATAGACGAGCTGTTCGACCAGCTGCAGGGGGCGTAGTTCTTTTCGAAATTAGATTTGAGGTCGGGCTACTAGCCAGCTTCGGATTCGAGAGGAGGATATTCAGAAGACTGCTTTTAGTATCAGATATGGATTATTTGAGTTTACGGTGATGCCCTTCGAGCTCACGAATGCACCATCGGCGTTCATGACCCTCATGACCAAGTTTTCAAGGAGTATCTAGATGTGTTTGTCATTGTGTTTATCGATTACATTCTCGTCTACTCGAGAACGGAGGAGGAGCACGCTCGCCATCTGGCACTGACCCTACAGAGGCTGCGGGAGAATCATTTATATGCAAAGTTTAGCAAATGTCAGTTCTAGCTGAAGGAGGTGGCCTTTTTAGGCCATATTATCAGTGGAGCCGGGTTGGCAGTGGATCCGGCAAAGATTCAGGCAGTTTGGGATTGGCCACAGTTGAAGGCAGCCACCGACGTACGAAGTTTCCTAGGACTTGCCGGTTTTTACCGGAAGTTCGTGGAGGGATTCTCTCGAATCGCCCTCCCACTTACATCTTTGACAAAGAAGGAGGTACCTTTCGTGTGGACCTCGCAGTGCCAGGCAGCCTTCCAGGAGCTGAAGGATCGACTCACGTCGGCTCCCATACTTGCTCTCCCCTCAGGGAGAGAAGGATTTCAGGTCTACACCGATGCTTCCTACCAGGGTATGGGAGCTCTACGGATGCAGAAGGGTCATGTGATTGCATATGCGTCTTGCCAGTTGAAGAAGCACGAACAGAACTACCCGGTGCACGATCTTGAGATGGGGGCGGTTGTTTTTGCTTTGAAGGTCTGGCGCCACTATCTTTATGGAGTCCACTGCGATATCTACTCCGACCACAAGAACCTGAAATACGTGGACACGCAGAAGGAACTGAACATCAGGCAGTGGCGCTTGGTGGAGTTCTTAGCGGATTACCTGTATGAGATGCACTACCATCCAGGGAAGGCAAACGTGGTGGCCGACGCGTTGAGTCGGAGAGCTGCCACTTCCGAAGCCGGGCCCCAGGTTATGTCTATGGAGCAGGTGAGGAGATTGGAGGATATGCACATCACCCTGGTGTCGTCTGATGACACCGAGCTTAACATGGAGTATTTAGCTGCGACGAGTGCTACAGACGATATTCGGGTCCGAGTCAGAGATGGGCAGAGGCGAGATGCCAAATTGGAGCCGATATTCTGGGCCTTAGCGAACGGTGCAGCAGGGGATTACACGATGAGGGACGGCGTGGTATGCTTTAGAGGTCGGACTTATATACCGGAAGGAGGCCAGGTCCAGGAAGATATCATGGCGGAGGCCCACCACAGCAGATACTCGGTGCACCCGGGGATCACGAAGATGACTGCGGATTTGAAGAAGACTGTACTGGCCAGGCATGAAGAAGGATATCACTTAGTTTGTGAGCCACTGCGAAGCGTGCCAGCTAGTGAAGGCGGAGTGCAAAAACCCCGCGGGATTGTTGCAACCACTCCCGGTAATGGAGTGGAAGTTTGAAGACATCGAAATGGACTTTATTCATGGACTTCCCTGATCACGGATAGGAAACGACTCGATTTGGGTCATCGTCGATCGGTTGACGAAGGTGGCTAGATTCATTCCAATCCGGAAGGACGACTCTGTGGGAGTATTAGTGCGGAGATTTGTGGAGCAGTTCGTTCGATATCACGCGGTGCCCAAGACGATCATGTCGGATCTGTATGGCCGGTTTACTTCCAGGGAGTGGAGGTCTGTGCAGGCTTACTTAGGCATGCGATTGACCTTCAGCACCGTATTCCATCCCTATACGGGTGGGCAGACGGAACGCACCAATCGGACGCTAGAAGATCTTTTGAGGCTATGCATTTTGGACCGCGGGGAACCGTGCGAGAAGCTCTTATCCCTGGTCGAGTTCTCCTATAACAACAGCTACCAGTCCAGCATCAGGATGGCGCCTTACGAAGCCTTGTATGGAAGGAAATGAAGGACCCCGCTTTCCTGGATTCAGGACGAAGATTCGAAGGTGCTGGGATCGGATTTTGTTGAAGACACCTAGGCTGATCAGAGACAGGATGCTAGAGGCGCAGAGCAGACAAGCTAAGTACTATGACGCCCTAGCCTACATGCTGGAGTTACCACCTAAGCTGGCAGCTCTGCACGACGTCTTCCACATTTCTTTGCTAAGGAGGGCTCTACTACGCCCGGAGCAGCAGATTTTGACCACCGAAGGGCCGGTATCTTCAGACCGGTCAGTTCGCTTAGAGCCGGTTCAGATCGATGACAGAGGAGTACAGATCTTGCGTCGCAAGAAGGTTCCGTTAGTCAAAGTTCTGTGGAGGAACCACAGCCAGGAGGAGCATACCTGGGAACCGCAGGACCTGATGCGATAAAAGTACCCAGAGCAGTTCAGTCAGGTATACCTCACAACCCATCGAGATGTTTAATTTATTTTCCTGCTTTAAACTCGTAAGGCTACTCCAGGAAGAGTAGAGACTAATCTTTTGTTTATTGGGATCTTGATTTGCCAATTGGGCGAATTGGTCATAGATTTAGGTTTCCCTTTAAACCTAATTTAGCAAACATGGCGTCGTGATTGGATGTTACAAGTTTCTTTTCTTCGGTAGAAATTCCCGTAGGCTTAACCTTGATTTCGGGTACGAAATCTTTGTTTTGTTTATTGGGATTTGTAACATCCCATTTCCAACTAGACCCCTAACAGTGGTTTTGGGCATGACTAGGTCATGACAAAACCCTAGGAAGCCAGAAACGGGCCAAGAGATAGAAGTCCAAGGTAAGGATCACTATGGTTTGCCTATGGCACAACCTCATCACCAAACCTAGGGTTTGACCTTAGGGCTTCGGCATGACTCCATGACCCCACCATAACATCACTAACCCATTGTAGGGTCCAGTAGAGCCCTAATGGTCCATTGAAGTCAACCCAGGGTTCCCAAGTTGACCTAGAACCGCCATAAGCCTAAATTGGGCAAAGTACCCTAGCTAAGGGCAGTGTGCCATGGTAAAGCCCAAGTAACCCTACCAAGGACTTTTTAGACCTAAAAAGGGATCAATGGGTCACTAAGGACCCAAGGAGGGCAGCCCAAAGGGTTAAGTTGACCAAAGTCAACTCTAACCCCAAATGGGTCAACCTAACCTACATTGGGTCAAACTGACCTACACAAGGGCCAATTGAAGTTACCTTAGTCAAGTGGACCCCACCCAAGCCCTCCTAACCCTAGTGAGAGGCCAATGGGTTACCAAGGATCCATTGGGACTAATCAAAAAGGCTAAGTTGACCAAAGTTAACTCTAACCATAAATGGGTCAACCTACCGTAAATGGGTCAAACTAACCTGCACAAGGGCCAATTAAAGTTCCCTTAGCTAAGTGGACCCCACACATACCTTCATAACCCTAGTAAGAGGCCAATGGGTCACCAAGGACCCATAGGGGCCAACCAAAAAGGCTAAGTTGACCAAAGTCAACTCTAGCCCTAAAGTGGTCAAGTGCCCTTCCTAAGGGTCAAGTGACCTCCAAAGGGCCAAGACAACCCTACCTAGGCATTAGGGGAGGCCAATGGGTCACCAAGGACCCATTAGGGCCAACTTCAAAGACCAAGTTGACCTAGGTCAACCCTAGCCTAGGTTTTGGTCAAGCTAGTCCAAATGGGCTAACTCAAGCTCAAGCCCAACTCACTTGGGCTAACCTTGTTTTGGTGGATGAAATAAACATGTGGGCTGCCATTGGGTTAGGTAGGAGCCAATTTTCAGCTTGGTATGAAGGAGAGAGAAAAATCCACCAAAGGGAAAAGAGAGAAAGTGAAAGAGATAATGGAGGAAGACTTTGGGCTTCTCCTTCCCCTTCGCCAACCTCCCATTCATTGCATTAAGACCAGGAATGCATCCACAATCCAACCAGCTACCTATTGACTGGTTTGAGCCAAGTTTTTCCCCCTACCTACCATTGCCGCCAAGCATGACCATGAGCAAATAATGGTAAGCAGCCTACAGCTACCTAACTCCCCCAATTCTCCTTCTTAAAACCTTCACTGGACTCCAAGGAGTCATTTCCACCACTTACCCGAAGGATCCAAGCAATTCCACAGTGCAGTTGTAGAAATCCGACCACCACGACCACCAAAATGGTTTCCCGGCAATCGGCAAGGCTACAGCCGCCCACCAAGGTCCTCCTCCACTCCTTCTTCCCTGGATAGTTCTTAGCAATCGTTAGGGACAAGGTTCGGGCTCAATTGAGCCGAATCTAAATCAGAAATATCTGGTTTTTCCCGTTTTTTTAGCTTGTCGGGTTCGCCGGAAAACGGCCCTCTGGCGGCAAAACCGCCGCCTGGCGACGGCCACCACCTCAACGGAGGTGGTGGTGGCGGTGGCCGGCCGGGGAGGTGGCCGGATCGCCGGCTGCAGCGTCTAGAAAGTGCTCCAGGCGGGACGAACCCAGGCCGTCGGCTGGAGCTTGAGGATGACCAGATCCCGTTCAAAGCGCACCAAGATTCGTGCTAAATCAGATTTCAAACTATGGTCTTATAACTTTCATTTTTATGATTTATGTCACACATTATGTAATTAATGTTTTTAATTTTTAAAATTAGATAGATGCACTGTATGAGAAAATGGTCAACACATGATTTGTAGCCCCTTGAGTCTACTTTATTTTAAAATTGTTTGGACCAATTTGGGTGCTTGGTTTGAGCAGGGCACACATTTTGGTGGGACCTACACCTAGGGCTAGGCAGAAATTAAACTGAGTGCCCCCACTTCATCTTTGTCTCCAATGATTTGAAATTTTGGCAAGGAGTCCCGCTGAACCATATCTAGGTGCTGCACAAAAATGGGAAATTTTGGGGACACTTTTTCTATAGTTTTGGAAATTAGGTAGTTTCACTATGATAATTTAATTAGGTGGACTAATGACCTCCAAACCCTCCCAAATCTTGGTGAGTGGTCCCTGGACTAATGTTATGTATCTGTATAAAGTTTCACCTAATTTGGGTGTGTTTTGAATAGGTATTGACCCAACCCTAACTTTACCTTAATGATGGTATTTTGGTCAAAAAGTGCACTTTTGATTTTGAGTGGCCAAATCACCTCAACAGAGGCTAAAATTTGGGCCACTGACTTGGTATGGCATTTAGCACCTCCCCATGGAATGTGGGGTAGAGTGGAATGGATTTGCCCTAAGATCATAGGCCAAACCCTAAGGAAGGACCTTTGTGCCTTGTGAAGGGCATGAGTCCTAAACACCTTGGATGAAGTTCAAATTTTTTATGGAGGGTCCTAGGTTAGATAAAACCCTCTGGTAAAAATCTTAAAGGATTTTGAAAATGGTAGGGCCCACAAAACCCTAACCTTAGCTTAGGTCATAAAAGTTATAGTGCTAAATTAGGTTAGCAACACTCCTTGAAATATAATGAAATTTTGGTAGTGTGGGAATAAGGATATATTGAGCAACTTGTAATTTAGTTGGGAATTTTGTACAAATATGTTTAGCACTTCATTTGTAACCGTTGGGATAACCCTAATTAATAATTTGACTATTATGATCCCACTGCCCATTGAATGGTCATGAAAATTTGGCAGGGGTAGTTTTAGACCATATTGATCATCTATGAATTTTAATAGAATTTTTGAATACATATTTAGGGTATCTACTTCACAAGTTCATAACTTTGGGAACATGCTAAATAATTCTTACAGAGCTCAATAATTGATGAAATATTATGAAACTTGATAGGTAGTGTTCCTAGTTCATTATGCTCATGTGGGAATTTATTTAGAATTTTTAGATGGACAATTGATATATTTTGTTCATTAACCCATTAACTTGGAATTTTATGTGCAAATCTAGTATAGACTTTATTATTCAATGGAAAATTGTGAAACTTGAACTAAGGAATTTATATGTCCTTATAATCATAATTGGATTTTATCTGAATTTTTGGAAGTATTATTGCTGTACATACCTCTTAAAATGATTTACTATGGGATATATTTAAAAATAAAATTAAGGGCTAAAACCTTGCTGAAAAAAATTGGAAGGCTTAGACTTTATAGTTGATTATTAATTTTGTAATGATCATAAATTTAGTGGAATATTATCTTGTCTGAAATTGGTATTTCATGTTCAAACTTGGGCCTTTTGGCTACTAGAATAAATAAATAAATTATCAGACAAATTAGAAAAATTACGAATTTCTGGATTTATGCTAAAAATGTCATTATAGCCCTCTAATAATTATCATATGGGTAGTGGATGATTATTTGGTGTATCTCCCATTTTACGAGTCATATAGCTTTAGTGGTCTGCATATAGTAAAAACTGCAGAAATTATGTTTGAGTATAATTGATGCATGTCTTGTGATTAGTGGTATGCTGGTTTGGATGTATGAAAATAAGTTCATTATTGGTAGTAGGATGACTAGAGGGATGGATTGACTAGAGTTTGGCGGTGCCCGGGATCGACGAAAGATCGTCTTCCCCGTAGGGAGGAAGTGTTTAATGTACTAGGGCTAGGTTCAGTAAAATTAATTAAGGGCCTGTAAATCGTGTAGCAACCAATAATAGTAAGTGTCTTGCGAAAGGGAGCTTTGGGCGTAATCCCATCGTAGTTCCTAATGCCTTCGAGTGCCCTTCACGGGGTATACCTTGGGCAGTCCTGGGCTAACGTAAACGGTAGGAATGATAAATCTTAAAGAGAAACTAGAATAATTAGGGGTTCACTTTCACACACCTCGGTGTCTCGGGGAGTTGGTTTGACTCGGTTGATATTTGTGAGGGGCAGGATGGCTCGGCGAGTTTCGGCTCGATTGTTTGAGACGGACATTATGGTCCGGGGAGCTTCGGCTCGGTTTTAAAAACGATAAATTTGCATGTGCATAAAAGGAAAGAAAATTAAGGTGGTTGGTCTTCGGTATTGGAGGGTCGATGCACCGACGCCAATACCTGACTCGGCAAGTGTGGTTAGCACTTCGCCAACAGAAGTCCGGTGCGCCAGCTGGCAAGAGTACGCAGGAGTCCGCTTCGTGCACCAAGCGTTGAGGCGTACGATAGGTCTGACCGGTAGTGCTTTACTAGTTTAGAGGTGGGCGAGGCCCAACCCACTGCTTCCGTCTGCCACTACGGAGGTATCCTGGGAGGTTACGACTCCAGAAAGGGTGAACTAAAGGTTTATGTGCACAGAGTCGGGTGTGTATGTTGCACTTGCATGTTCCATCATACCCACTTGCATGTCATAGCATAATCGATTCATTTAACCCCCTAACACCTAAGGTATAAGTGGAATGGGATGCTTATATATTAGGACTTGCAAAACGACCCCTTGGTCTATAAGCTTGTGTGGGCAAGTTTATATATTAAGGTCAATTTTGATATATATTTACTGCTGCTTGATAACCGACACCCCAACATATAAATTGGTATGAGACTTTTTATACGATGGGAGCCTTGCAGAAGACCCCTTGGCTTATGTGTTCCCACATAAGTGAAGGTTACTTTTCATATTTCATCTTATTGTCAATATCTATTATAGAATTGCTAGTATAGGTCCGCTGCCATCTGTTTTTGTTATTCTCCACCTTCATGTCCTCTCCTTTCCTTCTCCCCGCTCGGTGTCTAGGAGCTATGGGGGAAGGGGCGGAGGATGATTGGACTTAGTCTTTTAGACTAACGGGTTTTGAACCCCATCATTTTAGGGGATCGTGGAGCCCAGCATGGAGGAGCAGCCCCGGAGGTCGGCACGCTTGGAGATCGGGCAGTATAGTTCCGGAGTTCAGACGACAGGGACTGTGAGTCCTGAACACTAGTTGTTATATTAGTTTGCTTCCGCGATGAGAGAAATGTAGTGAGGACACGATGTACTGGGCATGAGCTCATGATTTTAGTATTTTGTATATCTGTGGACACTCCCTTCGTGGAGTTTATTTACTCTATATGTGATTGCTATGGACTTGCTTTATTATTTTGCTACAGTCATGATCGATTTGGCCGGCAGAATCGACGTTATGTAGTGATGACCTTCCCGGGTGCGAAGGTGTCACCGCAAAGTGGCGGTTCTGGGCCTAAGACCCCGGTGTTTTAAAAATAAAAAGGGGGGGGGGGTCTTACAAATAACAAAAATAAAACAATCAGATCTAACAAGAGGGATCTTTATGGTTCAGGTGTTAGCCTGTATAACCAATTAACCTCTCAAGGTGTGGTAGATTAACCAACCTGGCTCTGATACCAATTGAAAGTGCAAGGTAGATCTGAAATACTCTAGAGGGGGGGCGGGTGAATAGAGTATTGTGCTTTCTTAAAAAAAATTTTACAACTTTTGCTGTAAAGATAGGTGAACAGGTTAGTAAATAAAGTAATAAACAAAACAACCTAACAAATCCCAAAGCACAGCCAAGACAAAAGAAAAAGGGCAACCAGACGACACAAGAAATTTATAGTGGTTCCCCAACCTGGGTACATCCACTCTTCTACCACTCTGGTAGGAATCCACTCAGATTTTTGATCAGTTGCCTAACACCAATGAGCTTTTGTTCAGGTGCTCAAAAATCAAAACCTCAAGTCTTTTGGTAGGAGACTTACAATCAGGAATAATTTTGAAGGGAATTAAAACCCTGTACAGAAGATGGAAAAGGGGTGATGATGTCTTCTCTTTCTCAATAACAACTGAGAAGAATTGTGGATTGATTTCAGCAGATTGCTCCCCCTGAGAGCTTGAATTTATCAGGAATACTGGAGAACTGCTTCAGGGTGACAGGTCTTCAAAGAACTGGATTGCCTTGACCAGAGATTGCTTTAGGAACTTCTTTGACAGATAGAGATTGTTGTCCTTCTGAAGTAGTCCTTGAGGATTGAAGGAAGAAGACTCTTGATAGAGATTGTATGTTCTTCTTATTCTTCTTGATGATGTTCTCTGGCTTAGGCTGATTGCAGAAAAGAACTTTTGATTTCTGTAATATTGTTCTTGAGTACTATGTCTGTCTGTGTGTCTGTAACAGCTTAATCTCTTTCTTTTCTGACTAAAGACTGACTGAAGAACATTCAAAATTTGAAACCTAGAACAATAAATGCAGTCGACCTGGGAAGGAAGCGGCAATCAATGATTTCCCTAACTGTCCCATGGAAAAATGACATGTAATAATCCATGATCAATGCTCGTTCTAACGGTAACATTCTGAGAAGATTGAGAATTAATTACTCATGAATCATTTCCAAGAAAAGGGACGGAAAACTGCAGAAGACCTAATCTGGAATCGTCGAACGAAGAACAGGGATCGTCGAGCTGAGTTCACAGTTCGTCGAGCTGAGCTGATGAGTTCGTCGACCAGATAATAGTAATTTGTCTTCAAGGGAATCTTGTCAATTCTGCTACAATCTTCGTCGAA
Organism: Platanthera guangdongensis; assembly: GCA_039583875.1. Classification (NCBI taxonomy): domain Eukaryota; kingdom Viridiplantae; phylum Streptophyta; class Magnoliopsida; order Asparagales; family Orchidaceae; genus Platanthera; species Platanthera guangdongensis. The sequence goes on along the minus strand of CM077166.1, from coordinate 69,025,626 downwards.
CTGACAATCTTCATTCGTTGATCTGAGATCCAAATCGTCGACCGAAGAATGATTGTAGACTTAGAATATGGAAAGTCTCTGACTGATAAGGATTCAGATCGTAGACTAGAAATCATCGAGTAGAGTACTGAATTCGTCGACCTGAGAAGTTGACTTCGTTGACATGAGAAGTTGTGAACTTGAGGTCCAAGTTCGTCGAGCTCAGAATCTTGTTCGTCGACCAAAGCTTGAAGTTGGACTTAGAAAAAATCTTGAGTTGAAGAGTCCCAATTTTCGTCGAACTGAGAACAAGGATCGTCGAGCTCAACATAGAGAAATGTCTCAAGATCGTCGAGCTCAGAACACCTTTCGTCGACCTGACTTCGACGAACGTCGAACTCATTTTACTTAGTATGGAAATCTTCTAAGTCTTGAGTCTCTAATAGTCTTGTTGATAGTTGGTCCATCTGATGTGGACTCTAAGGACTTGGCCTAGACTCTAGGACACAAAATTTGACCCTGGCTATACATGTTGGGTCACATCCTAAGCTAATGAACCTAGCCCAAATCAACTAGGGATCCAACAGATTATTATACTTAGTGATTTAAGGTTAATCCCAGGACTGCACAGGGTATACCCGTTGAAGGGCTCTCGGGGGCACTAGGAACTACGATGGGATTACGCCCAAAGTTCTCTTTCTCAAGAATAATTACTTTTATTGGTGTCTACCTAGGATTTATACCCCAACTCTCGCATTACTTTAGAACGACCCTAAAGACTTAAGGTGTTATTAGGAGCGCGACAGTCTTCCGTCGGTCCCCGTTATTGTTGCTGTCATGGGACTTGCACTCTTCCACACATGGTTAAGGAATCCTCTAGGAGACCAACCAGGGTTAATTCCTCCACTAAGATCCTCACTTTACTAGTTATTCAGATTTCTCCCCTGGTGGCCCTACTAGTACGAACATCGGTGCTAGACCCTTACCCATGTCCCGATACCACCCACAAATATGACCTTCTAATTCCTCTGACAATATGCCTCAAATTATTTATCCTAGGATAGTATGGACCTACATGATGTAACAACTCCATCCGTTCATATGGTATATTCTAGAAGGTCCGGCCGGGGCCCCACAGTATATATCACAAAACAGGCGGTGAAGGTACATGATGATACCAGAGCAGCGCATCGCACCTATCACAAATAATTCTAGCGGAAGCCTAGACTACAACTTGAACTCCTCATGAATGCCCAAACATAAAACTCCACATTTTATACCATATAGGAATGTCTTACAACAAGTCAAAAGAGTTGGCCTTATGGCCTTACATATCTTGCAAACAGTGGCCTAAACAAAGTGGCGTGCAGGCCGGCCACAATAAAAGAAACCACACAACATAAGCTATAGCCTTCGAGGGCTAACAACAGCAGCAACAAGAACAGTAGGAGCATCAACCTCTATGCGTCCCGCTCGGCTCTCCAGCACCTGTACAAGGACAATCCACCCAATGGTGGCAAACAAAAGCAACGGTCAGCGTTCAGCTGACCAACTTATAACGACCCTACCCCTTCTCTCGGGGCAGCGGTATTCTTACCTGCAGGCATAGCAAATCACAAGTATGGCAAGATATATATATCATAAAAATGTGCTTTCACGCACACAAGCCATCACAACCGTTCGCCACCCGGCCCAACGGTCCGTGCACTCAGGGCACATTCTTGGTGTTCTGGCAAATCTCTTGCCCACCACCGTATCAGGGTCATACCCCAACGGTAAATCTCTTGAGCATTTACTCCATGGCGTGCAGTCGGAGTTAGTCTTCCTACACCGGGATGGCCCGTAGCCCCCCATTGTGTCATGGCGCGCAGGTCGAAGACTCTTGCTATGCGCTCCAACAGACCGCACCTTTTGGTCTCACGTCGGACGGACATAGCGCAGGTCGGATCCTCCACCCCCCGTTGCTCAAATCACCTTGCCTTCTCCGAGTACAGCGTACTCATGGCTATATCAAAGGCGCGGGTCGGTCTCACCAATCCTGTTCTTGGCATACAAGCATGGGCATATCTCGATACCCATTTCCTTAGCACAACAGCGGGTCTTTCCTGGGTCTCCCAGTACTTCCTGTGACTCTCTTCATAGGTGGACACCGCACAAACACAAATGTTCGGGGTCTTTCCTGGCTATCCTGCCAGTACTTCCTGTTACTCGCTTCACAGGTGGACACCCTACGACATCAAGCATCACAAAGGGCATTTCCTGGTCACACCAGTACTTCATGTGCTTCATTCACAGGTTGGACCCAAAAACATCACATGGCTACTTTCCTGGGTTACCACCCCAGTACTTCCTGCTACTCCTTTTCGCAGGCATAACCCGTTGACACCTCAAACTACACGTTATCACGGAGTCTTCTCCGGTTCGTATGCAACATCACCAATCCAGACCAACCTGTCCAGATGGGCTTCACACAGCATGCCTATTCCGTACTCCATTTCCGGATCTATATGCTAACAAAGGGGATTTCAAGCATCCACCCAAAGATTTCCAAAATCAGCCACCTCTTGGTGGGGGAAATCACAAAGCTATGCCAAAAAGAAGCCTTCACATGGCTAAGAAGAAGAGTCGTTACCCTTGACGACCGCTTCGGTGCCATGACCACAAAGCTTGCTTGCAAGACTCGCAAGAGCGTTTCCTCCGCAACGTCGGCTTCGGATTTCTCGTCGGTAACCAACAGCACCACCAGCAGCAGCCCCCTTTCCATCTTCCTCCTCCTTTCTCTCTCTCTCTTTCTCTCTTAACTTGAAGAAAGATCAAGGCCAAAACAAATGAGAATCACTTCTCAGTTTTCACCCTTTAGGAAAAAGAGAAAGAAGCTTCAGCCCTTGGATCCCAGCTGAAGGAATGGACGGCCACGATTTTGCCAAAACACAGATTTTGACCCGACACGGCCTCTGACACGGCCGTGTGCCCGGCCGTGTGCATCAAGAGGTGGGCAACCGACTTATCCAAACCAGTGACACGCCCATGGAACACGCCCGTATCATGGGCCGTGTCACCAACACGCCTGCAGACACGCCCATGTCTGTGGCCGTGTGCCTGGGCAAAAAAAATCCCAAAACATCCCGAGACTTCACACGGCCTGTGACACGCCCGTGTCCCAGGCCGTGTGCCCTAACACGGCACAAAGACACGCCCTGTCGAAATCCTTCGGCGGGCTGAGTTCGTCGACCCGATCTGACACGCCCTGTGACACGCCCGTGTCACAGGCCGTGTGCAACTCCTCGACACTCGACACCCACGTCTCAACACTCGACGATCGTCGAGATAAAGTCGTCGAGCACATGATACGGCCTTGGATACGCCCGTGTCCTGGGCCGTGTGCCCCCTCTCGACACATCGTCGAGTGAAAAATCGTCGAGACAAAGCCCAATCGTCGACACAACCTCGACACGCCCTGCGACACGCCCGTGTTGCAGGCCGTGTCCTTTGACACGCCCTGGGACACGCCCGTGTCCCAGGCCGTGTCACCCAAATTTTCCTGTTTCAAAATTTTGGACTGTTACAATCCTCCCCTCCTACAGGAAATTTCGTCCTCGAAATTCAGACACAGGAAAGGCAATAGTAAACAGCAAGAAATATGTTACAACATACAAAATTTTATGTTACAACATCCTTTCTAGAGATTACGCAAAAACAGCTCAGGGAACTCTTCTCGCATGGTTTGCTCGCGCTCCCATGTCAGTTCTTCACGGCCGTAGTTGTCCCAACGGACATTCACCATGCCGACCGTCTTGTTCCGTAACTGTTTCTCGGCTCGATCTTCGATCTGAATGGGTCTAACTTTCGTTGTTAGCCCATACTCCACCGGAACACGATCATCCGCGATCACTGGAGCTGGATCTTTCACGGCCTTCCGAAGTACCGAGATGTGAAAGACATCATGCAATCCACCCAAGTCTGCCGACAGAGCTAGCCGATAAGCCGCTTCGCCAACTCGCTCAACCACTTCAAAAGGACCCAAATATCTTGGACTCAACTTTTTCAATCGTCGAATCCTGGAGACACCTTTGAAAGGCTTGATCTTCAAGTAGACCCAATCACCAATCGCAAATTCCACGTTCCGGTGCTTGGAGTTGTAGTACTTCGCTTGTCAATCTTGAGCAATAAGCAATCTCTCTCGAATCGTCTGTATGGTTGAGTTTGCTTCCTCAACCTCATTTGGTTTAACAACCCGAGCTTCGCCCGCTTCTACCCAAGCCAAGGGAGTGCAACACTTCCTTCCATATAGAGCTTCATATGGTGCCATCCCAATGCTCGCCTGGTAGCTGTTATTATATGCAAACTCTACCATATAGAGATGATCTTCCCATCTCTTTCCAAAGTCAAGGGCGCACATTCAGAGCATGTCCTCCATTGTTCTGTTGGTACGTTCAGTTTGGCCATCCGTCTGGGGATGAAAGGCTGTACTGAAAGTCAACTTCGTGCCCAACAGTCGGTGAACTAGCCTCCAATCATTTGACGTGAATCGCCCATCTCGATCACTTACGATGCTCCGAGGAACACCGTGAAGCCGCACAATCTGGTCAACATATAACTTTGCCAAACTTTCAACTGAATCATCCCGCCTGTTCGGGAGAAAATGTGCTACTTTCGTTAGCCGGTCCACAATGACCCAAATGGAATCATTTCATCGCTACGATCTCGGCAACCCATGCACAAAATCCATGGAAATATCATCAAATTTCCACTCTGGGATCGGCAGTGACTTCAGATAACCGCCCGGCTTTTGGCATTCCGCCTTCACCATCGCACATGTTTGACATTTGGCTACATAAAGGGCAACATCTTTCTTGAGCCCTGGCCACCAGAAAAGCTTCTTCATATCGTTGAACATCTTTGTGCTCCCGGGGTGAATGGAATACTTTGTATAATGCGCTTCATACATTAGTTCTTCCCTCAATTTCCCCACATTCGGGACGCACAAACGGCCCTCTTTTTGCAAAAGACCGTCAATCCAGGTGAATTTGCCCTCTGGCCCTTCATTCACATAGCGTAAGAGATCTTCATCCAACTCCGTTTCCCGTCGAACTCGGTCCGCCAGGTCATATTGCACCTCGATCCAGTTCAAACATGCAGTGGCAGTGGAACTCTTGTCAACACAATAGATCTCTAACACCACCAACTCCTGGATAAGGCGTTTATCATGCCTTTGTAACCAATTCGCTCTAGCCGGAATCCGCCGACTCAAGGCATCCGCGACAACATTCCCTTTCCCGGGCGTATAGTGAATCTCGAAAGTGTAGTCCCCAAGGAACTCCAACCACCTTCGTTGTCGCATGTTCAAGTCTTTCTACTCCAAAAGATACTTTAGGCTCTTATCATCGGTATAGATCTCCACCTTCACTCCATAAAGGTAGTGTCGCCACAACTTGAGTGCAAAAATCACCGCCGCTAGTTCCAAATCATGGACGGGATAATTTCGCTCATGCACCTTCAGCTGGTGTGAGCCATAAGCAATCACCTTTCCGCTCTGTAGAAGAACGCAGCCTAAGCCGCTTCCTGAGGCATCACTATAAATTACAAATCCATCGGTTCCACGTGGCGAAGACAACATCGGCGCCGTGGTCAACCGAATCTTCAGCTCTTCAAAAGCTCGTGCGCACTCTGGCGTCCAAACGAACTTCTGATCTTTTCGCGTCAATGTGGTGAGCGACAAAGCGATCCGCGAGAATTTTTCCACAAATCTTCTATAGTAGCCCGCAAGTCCCAGGAAACTCCGGACCTCGGCCACGGAAGACAATTCTGGCCACTCCTGTATGGCCCTTATCTTCGCTGGATCCACTGCAATGCCCGCTCCACTCACCACATGGCCCAAAAATGCCACTGACGATAGCCAAAACTCGCACTTCGAGAACTTGGCATAGAGCTGATTTTGCCTCAACGTGTTCAACACCAACCGCAAGTGAATCTCATGCTCGGCTTTGGACTTCGAGTACACCAGGATGTCATCAATGAACACAATCACAAACAGATCCAGGTACTCATGAAAAATACGATGCATCAGATCCATAAACACCGAGGGCGCATTGCACAGTCCAAATGGCATGACTATGAACTCATAGTGCCCATAACGCGTTCCAAATGCGGTTTTGGGAATGTCACCTTCCCGAATTCTTAACTGGTAGTAACCAGACTTCAGGTCCAACTTTGAATAGACGGTCGATCCCACCAGCTGATCGGACAACTCATCAATCCGGGGTATCGGATACTTATTCTTCTCGGTCAGCTTATTCAGTTCACGGTAATCGATACACAACCGCAACCCACCGTCTTTCTTCTTTACAAAAAGCACAGGCGCGCTCCAAGGTGACATACTTGGGCGTATATAACCTTGCTCCAACATTTCTTGGAGTTGAACCTTCAATTCAGCCATCTCTTTTGGCGCAACGCGATATGGCGAGTGGGCCACAGGTTTCGCACCAGGCACCAACTCAATTGTGAAGTCAATCTCCCGCTGGGGTGGTAGCCCTGGGAGATCCGTGGGAAACACATCTGTAAATTCTGCCACAATCGGAACCTCGCACAAACTGGTCTTAGGCTCAACAGCCTGAATTAGTACAAAGTAACACTCCGCACCCTTCCGAACAGCCTTGACTACCTGGAGTGCAGACATCAATGTCCCGCCCACTCCTCGCATACCCACGAACTTTATCTCCTGTTCGGTATTCTGGCCCAACGTGATTTCTTTGGACTGGCAATCAATCATAGCATGCTGCTCCGCAAGCCAATCCATCCCAAATATCACGTCGAATTCCGATATTGGCAAAACAAATGCAGTTAAACAAAAATCCCGACTTCCTAATTGAACCGCCACATCGCAAGCTTGATCCGCAAGCATCTAACAGCCATTCAGCAACACCACTCTGACGCTATCTGTCTTTGCACGACTGGGTATCCCAAGCCGCGTCATAAACTCACTAGACAGAAAAGAATGCGATGCACCTATATCAAACAGTGCTCGCGCCAGCGTGTCCCGAATCATAACAAAGCCTATGACAAACATGTCACACATACAAACCGCAAACATAAGGGTACTAAGCAAAGCATACAACCAATAGCATATGCAAAACTAAACTCATACTTGTGACCACGTCACTCTGCTTGATGGCCTCTTGCAGGCCAAGATTGTAGACCCGGGGTTGCGCCTGCGAGGCAGAGGAATCCACCACCACCTTTCCTTTTTCCGCATAAGATGCTCCCGCCTTATTTTCACTCTTTGGCGGCATCCGACAATCGCGCGCAATATGCCCCATGCGGCCACAATTGAAGCAGACCCGAGTATCTGGCTTGGAGGTAGCCCCTGACGTTGCTCCCGTTGCAACGGATGAAGGAGCTTGTCCACTAGGCTTGGACTTCTTGCCCCATCTCTTCTTATAAAATGGTTTTCCCGATCGGGGCGCCTTCCACTCCGGTTGCGTCACAGCCAAAGCTCTCTTCCCTTGCACCCTTTTCATATCCTTTTCCAACGCGGTCGCGGTGTCAACCAACGCTTGGAAACCTTGGTTCACAGAACTTGACACAAGGAACCTCAGCTCATCCCTCAGTCCTTCATAGAACCGATTAGTCTTCCTCTGCTCATCAGCAAAAATAGAACCCGCATACCGCCCCAAGCGAGTTAATTCATGTAAATAGGTGTCAACACTGCCATCACCTTGTGTTAACCTTTAGAATTCATTTTCCATGGCTATCCGCTGAGCCGCAGGAAGGTGCTTTGCGAGGAAGAGCCTGGAGAATTCTTCCATCGATACTTGGGTTAACGGACGACCCGCCAAATGATGCAACTCCATCTCATCCCACCATAATCGAGCTTCTCCTTCAAGTAAGAAGGTAACTAAGGTCACTTTCTGATGCTCCGCCGTTCCAATCGCCGTCATCACTCGATTGACGCGCGATAGCCAATCCTCAGCCTGCGTCGGTGTTCCCGCTCCCGAAAACGTAGGCGGATGGAAACTCATAAACCGCGTTAGTTGCTTCTCAGCCGCTCGAGGAGCCAAATCCACGACAGGTTCAGGCCTCGCCGCCACCTGTTCTGGCCTCACAGTAGCTTGCTCTTGCCTAAGGGGCTGGCCTTGGATCATGGTAAATAAGGCCTCCGCAACTAAACGCACGTGTTCCGCAGACGGTGGAGGTGTAGGCACCACGGCTGGTGTCGTACTTTCATCAGAACGCTGGGGCTCAGACGGCCCAGCTCCACTTCGAGTCACCTAAGGTGGACAAGACACATACATTAGCGGTCGTACCCAAGCAAACAACACAAAATAAGAACACGCAGGTTCCTCAAACACACAAATGTGCATTCCTATCATGAACATTCAGGAGTTCATCGTAAACTGTGGTTTGCACAAACACGTGCTCGCCACCCCACAAAAGAAGTCGGCCACGACTTCGAGAGGGAAAGACCAAGACAACCGATACCAAAAATGTAACAACTCCATCCGTTCATATGGTATATTCTAGAAGGTCCGGCCGGGGCCCCACAGTATATATCACAAAACAGGCGGTGAAGGTACAGGATGATACCAGAGTAGCGCATCGCACCTATCACAAATCATTCTAGCGGAAGCCTAGACTATAACTTGAACTCCTCATTAATGCCCAAACATAAAACTCCACATTTTATACCATATAGGAATGTCTTACAACAAGTCAAAAGAGTTGGCCTTATGGCCTTACATATCTTGCAAACAGTGGCCTAAACAAAGTGGCGCGCAGGCCGGCCACAATAAAAGAAACCACACAACATAAGCTATAGCCTTCGAGGGCTAACAATAGCAGCAACATGAACAGCAGGAGCATCAACCTCTATGCATCCCGCTCGGCTCTCCAGCACCTGTACAAGGACAATCCACCCAACGGTGGCAAACAAAAGCAACGGTCAGCGTTCAGCTGACCAACTTATAACGACCCTACCCCTTCTCTCGGGGCAGCGGTATTCTTCCCTGCAGGCATAGTAAATCACAAGTATGGCAAGATATATATATCATAAAAATGTGCTTTCACGCACACAAGCCATCACAACCGTTCGCCACCCGGCCCAACGGTCCGTGCACTCAGGTCACATTCTTGGTGTTCTGGCAAATCTCTTGCCCACCACCGTATCAGGGTCATACCCCAACGGTAAATATCTTGAGCATTTACTCCATGGCGTGCAGCCAGAGTTAGTCTTCCTACACCGAGATGGCCCGTAGCCCCCCATTGTGTCATGGCACGCAGGCCGAAGACTCTTTCTATGCGCTCCAACAGACCGCACCTTTTGGTCTCACGTCGGACGGACATAGCGCAGGTCGGATCCTCCACCCCCCGTTGCTCAAATAGCCTTGCCTTCTCCGAGTACAGCATACTCATGGCTATATCAAAGGCGTGGGTCGGTCTCACCAATCCTGTTCATGGCATTCAAACCTGGGCATATCTCGATACCCATTTCCTTAGCACAACAGCGGGTCTTTCCTGGGTCTCCCAGTACTTCCTGTGACTCTCTTCACAGGTGGACACCGCACAAGCACAAATGTCAGGGGTCTTTCCTGGCTATCCTGCCAGTACTTCCTGTTACTCGCTTCACGGGTGGACACCCTATGACATCAAGTGTCACAAAGGGCATTTCCTGGTCACACCAGTACTTCCTGTGCTTCATTCACAGGTTGGACCCAAAAACATCACATGGCTACTTTCTTGGGCTACCACCCCAGTACTTCCTGCTACTCCTTTTCGCAGGCATAACCCGTTGACTCCTCAAACTACACGTTATCACGGAGTCTTCTTCGGTTCGTATGCAACATCACCAATCCAGACCAACCTGTCCAGATGGGCTTCACACAGCATGCCTATTCCGTACTCCATTTTCGGATCTATATGCTAACAAAGGGGATTTCAAGCATCCACCCAAAGATTTCCAAAATCAGCCACCTCTTGGTGGGGGAAATCACAAAGCTATGCCAAAAAGAAGCCTTCACATGGCTAGGAAGAAGAGTCGTTACCCTTGACGACCGCTTCGGTGCCATGACCACAAAGCTTGCTTGCAAGAATCGCAAGAGCGTTTCCTCCGCAACGTCGGCTTCGGATTTCTCGTCGGTAACCAACAGCACCACCAGCAGCAGCCCCCTTTCCATCTTCCTCCTCCTTTCTCTCTCTCTTTCTCTCTTAACTTGAAGAAAGATCAAGGCCAAAACAAATGAGAATCACTTCTCAGTTTTCGGCCTTTAGGAAAAAGAGAAAGAAGCTTCAGCCCTTGGATCCCAGCTGAAGGAATGGACGGCCATGATTTTGCCAAAACACAGATTTTGACCCGACACGGCCTCTAACACGGACGTGTGCCCGGCCGTGTGCCTCAAGCGGTGGGCAACCGACTTATCCAAACCAGTGACACGCCCATGGAACACGACCGTGTCATGGGCCGTGTCACCAACACGCCTGCAGACACGCCCGTGTCTATGGCCGTTTGCCTGGGCGAAAAAAATCCCAAAAATCCCGAGACTTCACACGGCCAGTGACACGCCCTTGTCCCAGGCCGTGTGCCCTGACACGGCAAAAAGACACGCCCTGTCGAAATCCTTTGGCGGGCTGAGTTCGTCGACCCGATCTGACACGCCCTGTGACACGCCCGTGTCACAGGCCGTGTGCAACTCCTCGACACTCGACACCCACGTCTCGACACTCGACGATCGTCGAGATAAAGTCGTCGAGCACACGACACGGCCTTGGACACGCCCGTGTCCTGGGCCGTGTGCCCCCTCTCGACACATCGTCGAGCGAAAAATCGTCGAGACAAAGCCCGATCGTCGACACAACCTCGACACGCCCTGCGACACGCCCGTGTCGCAGGCCGTGTCCTTTTACACGCCCTGGGACACGCCCGTGTCCCAGGCCGTGTCACCCAAATTTTCCTGTTTCAAAATTTTGGACTGTTACACATGATGACTAGGATGAATTTCCATAATTTTCCAATTACTTACACCATTAAATTAATTTCTTTAAATGAGATTCCTAGTTGATTTGCACATGACATATTGTCAATATTAAACCTACTATCCTAGGGATTCTTCCAGGTATATAATATGACAATTAATGGGGCCTACCAAAATTTCATGCCATTTCAATTCAGATTTATAATTAATTTATATTTAATACTAAATCCACAAATCTAGCATTTTCCAAAGAAAGTACACAAAATATTATTTCAAAAATTCTAATTAAACCACAGAGCCTTGATAATAATGAAATAATGTTATGTCCAGATTTTCATTTACATATAGGTTGAAATGGCATATTCATGATCAATTTGAGTTATTTACCAAAATGCCTTTATGGGGCCTAAGTACATTAGTTTGTACTCTAAAATTCTAAAATAATTACACAAGGTATAAAACATATAATTACAGCAATTTGAAATTTCTCAGATTTTTCACAGGAATATATCCATCATTTCTACACAAAATTTCAAAAAGGGTAAAATAGTCATTTTGTTCCTTAAACTACTTAAACTTCATCCAACAGGGCTATAATTATTTCTAGTGTTTATTATGTCACTCCTTAGTACTCAACAGAAATCTAGCATTTTATGATATGGTTAATCCTATTTTAAATTTATTTCCTAAAAAGGGCCAAATTTCCAAAAATTCAAAATAATGGAATTTTTGTTCCCAAAACTTCAACCATTACCACGAGAGGTATATTACACCTTCATGTATCTTGATAATGAAAATCATGATTTTTAAATGTTCCAAGTTGGCTAAATACAAATTATTTCATTTAAGGCTAAATGCACACCAAGCCTAATACAAGCTAACACATGCAAGTGGGTTAACCCATCATGCATTGGTCCAAATTGGCTGAAATTTTAAATAAGCACTTATAATGTTCCTAAGGATATGCCACCAAAATTCGGGGCCATTTGAAGTTCCACAACTCCAAATATTTCATTTATTTCATTTTGAGTATTTTAGTAAAAACTATAGAAAAGGTTTACCCAAAAATTCTCATTTTTCTACAGGGGTTAACCAAGCCCTAAAAATGCATGCACCCAAAATTTTGGGCCATTTGGATGAATGGATTGACTTGGGCATCATTTTGAATTTCTGCCCTAGCTAAGGACCAGTCCTAGGAGAATTGACCTACAGGACAGTATACTGCTCCAAATTACTTGATTATGGTAGCAAATTAAAGTTAAGTCATTCATATACAATTTTCAGTGAAGGGTCAGGTCCAGAAAATGCCTCTAAGAGGCCTAAAACATTCATGCAAAGGCACTGAATAAGTGTGACAAATATCATAATACTATAGTATTAATTGGACTTAATTTCATGATCAAGCACGAATCCTAAAGCACAATTGACGGGATCGGTTCATCATCCCAAAACAGCCAACGGCTGAGATCGATTCTGGTTGGGCACCTTTGCTGGCTGTTCCCGGCCAGCTGAGCCACCACCATCGCCAGCGAATGTCGCCACCACCTTCACTGAGGTGGCGGCTAGCGGTTTCCGGCGATGAGGCCACCGGAATTGGCTCCTCCGGCTTTCCCGAGCAAGAAATAAAACTCGGAAAAATTGCCATTTCCTCACATGGTATCGGGCTCAATTGAGCCCGATGACTCTCCCTAATGATCTAGAAATCTAGCACGGGTAGAGGTGAGGTGAAACAGACCTGAATTGAGGCTTGGCGGCGGGTTTGGCGGCGTTGAGCCATGGCCGATCTTGCTCCGACAACTCCTCCCTGTTTCCTTGATTCTCCAGCAAATTCCTTGTTACAGGACTCGTTCCCTAGTCGTTTCCCCTCTCTGAAGCTGATGGTGTGGCTGGATTGGGCTGAGAGGGGGTGTATGGAAAGATAATCCCAAGGGGGGGGGGGGGGTCGGGTTGAGCTTTGGTTGCTCCACCCATGGTGCCAAGTGGTCACCATGCTCCATATTCCTCTGGAATTATCTAGGGAGGCCAGCCAGCAAGCTTAGGCAGCTGAATAGCAGCTGAATGAGTGGTCATGTGGCCATCCTTCCTCTTCATTCCCCCTTCTCTCTCCTCTTCCTCTCCAAATTCCTTTTCTACCCCTTTGCATGTACTCTCTCTCCTGATTTTGGGGGTTAGGAGTTGTCTTTGACCATTTGGGTTGGACTTGGGCTGAGTTGGATGGGCTTAGCCCAATGGAAATGGGCTTGGGTTCATTTCTCCCTTCTTTAGGCCTCATGTTGACCAATTTGACTTTTTGAGTAGACTTGGTCAACATGATGAGTGGGCTGACCCCACTTATTGGTCATGAGCCTAGTGGTACCACCCAACTTGGGTTGGGCCAAGGGGGTGCCCCACTTAGGCTAATTGGGCCTATAGGTATAGGTTTGACCAAATTAGGGCGATGGTTGACTTTGGTCAACTAGGGTCAAAGGGTTGACCTAATGGCATGCCCTAGGGTCCACTTAGATTGTTTTAGGGTTAGGGCAAGGTAATGGGGTCATGGTGTGGTTAGGGTTCATATTTATGCTAGTTTGACCTACTTTGACTTTGGCCCCTTAGTGGGCCCCACATGGCTACAATCCACTACCTAGGGTCAAGCCTAGCTAAATCCCCTATCACCCACCCCATGCCTAACCCAATCTAAGTGAAGGGAGCCTAGAAGTAACATGGGATGTTACACAAGTCCACGTTATAGGGTTCGAGCGCATTAAAGATGAATACGCCACTTGCCCGGATTTTCAAGAGATGTATCTATCCCCCCAAGACAGCTCTCCCACGACTATTTCAGGCTTTACTCTTCGGGACGGTTATCTCTTTAGGCACGTGAAGTTGTGTATTCTGCGTTCCTCGTTACGCATCACATTATTTGGGAATTACATAGCGGCGGTTTGAGTGGGCACTTTGGGCGGCATAAAACCATTGCACTCATTGAGGAGAAATTTTATTTGCCTAAACTTAAAGTAATGGTTGGAGGTGTAGTGAGTAGTTGTCGTGCCTGTCAAGTCTCTAAGGGCACTAAATTTAATGTTGGGTTATAGACCCCACTACACATCCCTTCCATACCATGGGAATACGTTAGAATGGATTTCATTTTAGGCCTTCCCATCACCTTTCGACGTCACGATTCTATTTTCGTAGTTGTGGATAGGTTTTCTAAAATGGCATATTTCCTTCCATGTAGTAGGACTAACGATGCGTCTCACATTGCAAAATTATATTTTACTAACGTTGTTAGCCACTTTGGAGTGCCGAAGACAATAGTATCGGATAGAGATGTCAAGTTTACGAGTTATTTCTGGAAAACGCTATGGATTTTAATGCATACCAAATTATTGTTTTACGTTGCCTATCATCCCCAAACCGATGGTCAGATGGAAGTGGTTAATCGGAGCTTGGGAAATCTTCTAAGATGTCTTGTAAGCGACCACAAAGGTACTTGGCATTTACTTCTTCCCCATGCCCAATTAGCCTACAATAATTCCAAAAATATGTCCACGGGTATGTCTCCAAACGAGATTGTTCACGGGTACAAGGCCCCGGTGCCACTTGACTTGTTTTCGTTGCCCCCAGCGTACAAAGCAAGTCAGTTTGCACAATCCTTCTCCCAACACATTCAGGACCTACATGCACGTATACAGGCTACCTTGGCTTCTCAATATGAGTCCTATCAAGCGCACGCTAATCTACATAGGAGAGTGTCACACTTTAAGATTGTCGACCTGGTCTTAGTCCGGTTAGTTATCGAACGACTGCCAACTGGCACCGTTAAAAAGTTAGCACCAAAGCGCGGCAGACCATTTTGGATTATAAAGAAGCTAGGAGACAATGCTTTCATTTTGGATTTGCCTGCTGATTGGGGTATCTCCCCCATTTTTTATGTCTCAGATTTGATGATGTTTGTTTTGCCTCCACCAGGGTTGAATTCTTTGTCATCTTCTCCTTCCACTGAACTTTCTAATGGGTTGGGAAGTGGTAGTTCAGATGATCTCTCTTTTATGGTCCCCACAAGTATCTCCTCGGATGGTGAGTTGCATTCTTTTATTCCTACTGCTAACATGTTTCCCAGGTTTCCCAAGACATTCCTTACTCCAAATAGTATCCTGGCGGCTGAGCCACTTGTTACTCCTGATGGTGCAACCTACCGCCTCCTCATCCGTTGGCATGACCTCCCCCCTTCGGACGACTCTTGGGTCCTCGAGACGGAGCTTCGACACTTGCATGCCGCTCTTCTCCATCGCTATCTCTTGGACCACGCATCAGAGATACGTGATTTTGAGCGGGGGAGGATTGATGCCGCTGCCCCGCTACCTCCACTTGTTGACAATCCAATTGTCGCGGCGCTACAACATAAAGACCTTCGGAGCCATGACGACGCTAACGAAACACAACGCTACAACCTCCGCCCGCGGCGTGCTAAGACCACTTGAAGAATATTTTAATTAAAATATCATGCTCTAATTACTTTTATTTTTATATGTGAGAATATAAAATTATTCCAAGCTAGGTTAATAATTTTATATTCATTTAGGGACTTTGTAGCATTTATTTCCTGCAATTTAACAAAACATTTGGTGTGTATTTAGTCGCTCGGATGGATGAGATTTCATCTCCTTATTGGATGGTTAGATGTGTTTTTGTAACTCCTATATTAGGAGCCCCCTTTTATGAGAGTGAGAAGAAGAGAACAAAAAAAAACATAACCCTCTTTGAGAGTTTCGGCCAAGGGGATTCTCCCTAGCCGCCGCTTGTGGTGTGAAGCCGCCGGCCTCCCTTGCTCCCTCCTCCCTACTTCGGTGGGACTCCGGCGTGGCTTTCTTTGGTGCAACTCCAAGGAAGAAGGTTGCAGCCCATTCGGTGCGACACCGGTGAATCCGTGGAGAGAGTGATTCTCCCACCTTATTTAGTGTGCTCATGAAAACGGGTTGGGTAACATCTCCTCCCTCATCCTTGTGTTTTCTTGCTTAGTATTGTGTGGAGGATAAACAACTGTTGTTTTTCGGGACTTTAAATACCATCGCTTGCCATTTCTGAAATTGATTTCATCGTTGATAAACATCTATAATCCGGATCAGGTAGATCTTATTTGCTTGAGTGGATCTTGGCCTATAGCCTAGATTTTACTCTCAAAAAGGAGTGACAACCTTTATGTTAATTTGGGGAATCATCAGACTCTATATTTTGATCGTTATTTTAGAGTCGATCTCTCCTCCTTGAGGTCTTATGTGCTGCGTTTGAGCTGATTCGTGATGAGACGATAGATGCTTGTGTATGTGCAGTAGGACTAAAGCGTGTTGGGCATGGTAGGTCTACTTTGTGTCCGTTTCGCTCTCCGAATATCGGACACTCGCTATGTCAAGTACCGCCCCAGAAAATCAGGGTCTCGGAAGGGGACCAGGTCCCGTATGAAGTCAGAGGTGCGCAAAGCCCCTATCATGCACATGTAAGGCCCAAATGCGCAGCCACGCGCTTTCAAGTGCATGACCCAAGCACGGGCGCCGCCATGTGCATGCGACCGCGTGCGTGCTCGACCAAAGTATGCATGCGAGCTCCACTCATGCACTCGCGCATGAGCGCTCCGACCCTATTCTCCCAGGTTTCCTATGGCTAGGTCGTATGGGGAGGCGCCGACCCCCAAGGGGCCGACCAACCTCTTCTCCCCGGCCGCCTACGACTAGGCCTGTCAGGGAGGCACCGACAGCCCCTCTTCTCCCCGGTCGCCAACGGCTAGGCCAGATGGGGAGACGCCAGCCCCCAAGGGAATGAAGACTCCTCCTCTCACCAGCCGCCTGCCGTTTGGGCGGCCAAGGGGTCACCCGACCCCTTAATGTCGGCTGGCCCCTTTGGTCAGTCGGCGTATCGTCGCTCGGGTGATTTGGCCGGTCACAAGGGGTTGGTCGCCTCCTCTAGCGCCCCCGTACGGGCGGTCGATGCTTGTAACCGCTCGCAAAACCGGCGGTTGAGGTGGTCGCGAAGCGTAATCACCCCCGTTTCCCGTTGGGCCATTCCCGATGTCGGGTGGGTCTATATTGGACTCAAGGGCAGGCTCGATATTTTCCTAAAAATGGTTATTTGTGTGCCTTATGGTGAGCGATCCTATTCGTCCGGTTGGTAGTTATGTGGGGAAATTACCGGGTCGCGCCTCTAAAAGCCTATAAACAGACCCCTCATCCATATCGTTGGACTAACTTCAAATTTCGGGTTTTCTACCAGAATTCATATCTTTCTCTCTCTAGCTTTCTCTCTCTTTTTTTCTCTCCCCTCCAAAGGTCCACTGCCATCATCCTCGCCGCAAAGACAAAGCTCGTGTCAAACGGACGCGCTTTAAAGTCGAAGGACGCATAAAGCCTCCTTCGTGCAATTCAGAGATCAAAAGAAGTTGGTCGCCCATCGTCCGCCACCCCCAGCGTTCAAAGGGCATCGTCTGTCGGATTCCCATCGTGCCAACTCAGTCGTCCACCAGTGATCGTCCAGAAGTGAGCAAGAATTATCCCGCAAGTCGAACACCATGTCTGTCTCTCGCTCTTCCTCAAGTTGTAATGATGGGAATCCGGCACAGGATATTCAGACGGTTTTTCACCATATTCAAAGTGTTTTCCATCTAAAAAAACTCGTCTTGTCTGTGATCTATTTCTCTGATTGTTTGCGAAACCAGACTCTCTGAAAACCATATTCCTACAAGTCGCTCCATTATGATTTCTCAAATCTCTCCTTGTCACATATGAATATGCCTTCAATAAAGCATAGAAATAAAAAAAAGTGCCAAAAATAGTTCAATAAGTTAAATGAAAGAAATAGTGGCCATTTAATTTATGAGGAGTCGCTAAATATTTTTAACTTTTTTGCGACAAAAAATTCATTAGTCACTATTGCCATTATTTCGTTGCCTCCGTGACATTTTGACTCGTGCAAATATCTACTAAAATAAACATTTGATAATTGAATTTATTTTATCAAACTAATATTTAATCACCAAAATTATTTTTTTAGCGACCAAATTATATTCCGACACTAAACTAAACTATTAAGTAACCAAACATAATGGTCACAATAAAGAAAAACAAATTATAATTAAATATTCGAGATCAATCCGCGCGTATTTCATTTGGAATTGCGCCTAATTCTATTTCCCCCGCTATTGATCCCTAATTAACCATGCTTCCTATTTCATTTCTTTTCCTCAACAGCGGGAGCCCTAAGTTTATTTTCTGTGATCCCTCTCGATGATAGTCCCCTCAACTCCCTCCAAGCCCTCCGCTCGATATAACGCCCACTCCACAGCGACTAGCCCTCTTGACGACGACGATGCCTCTCCTTTTGGCGACCTCCTCCGCTTGATCTTTCTCCATTCCGCCTATGACGATGGCCTCTGCTCTGGTAAATAGATTTCTTCTTTGTTTGCTTCGATTTCTCTATTATCACATCCACTAGGAGAACAAGAAAATCGATACTTTCTATTTCCAGTTTTATTTTTCCCATCAATGTTTCACTGATTAGGTCTTTTTTTTGTTTTGGCTTACTTGCATCTAAACTTACCCACCCTTATAGAAATTTTGTTTCAAAGAATTCAGTCATTATCTATTTGAAATTTATATCATGTTTATATTCATTTGTTGTTTTAAACCTAGTGATAATTATGGAAAAATATTGATGTTTATGCAAGTTATAAAATATATGTGCAACTAGATTGCTCTGGCTCTTGACTCATAAAATTCATAATTTCTAGACAATAATCCTACATCACTTACCTAAAAGATGGTTTGAGCAATTAAAATTTCTGCAATAATTTCTAATGTCGAGAACCTACAATCACAAATCCAATATTTTATGAACAAAAAAGAAATTAAGAAGAAATGGTTGATATTATGCATGTTCATTTATTGGATAAGTGCACAAAGCAACCTATGGGAAGAAGACAATATGCGATTAAATTATTATGTAATTATAAAGGGCGTAATGATCATTAATATGGAGTCCAGGGGCAAATAAAAAAATTATTACTAAGCAAAGCTGCAATTTAAGAGATGAATGTTTGGATTAAACAAAATAAAATTCTGCTAAAACAGAAACTATTGAGAAAATCATGTATAGAGTGGAGGATCAATAAAATCATTTATAATCAAGTGAAGTAAATGCTTGCATGAGATCAATATACATTATCTAGTTGTGACCATAATCATTTCAGAAATATTTGAATAATAAATGCATAGAGAAAATGACATAGCAACCTAAATTGAGAGAATTAGGAATTCTAATTATCTCTTTTTCTCCCCTAATCTTGCAGTGCAATGGAAAAGAGTTGGATGGATCTCAATGATCGATGAAAACCAGCTTACATCAATAGAGTGAATGACTTCCTTGATTTTGTTTTTACACATTCTCCTAGGGGAAATAATATTCATTGTCCTTGTTATAAATATGGAAATATATTTTTCCACACTGGAGATATTGTGTTTGGGTACCTTATTATGAATGGAATTATCAGGACTTATAAATGGTGGTCATGTCACGGTGAGGATAATTACAAGAACTCGCCTTATGGTAACTACAGTTCTATTCTTGTTGAGGATGAACAAGAGATTTCAGAGCATGATGATATGCAGGCTATGCTAGATGATTTTTAATACTGGTTATTATAATATGAATGAGAACGCAGAAGAATGTAATAATGATAACCCAAATGAAGCGGCTAGAAAATTTTATGATTTGTTGAATGATGCTGAAAAAGAATTATATTTCAGTTGCAAAAAAATTTCATAATTTCAATTTCTTGTTACTTTATTGACACTTAAAACTGATTATGGATGGACGGATCGATTTTTTACAGAATAGCTAAAAGTATTAAAATCGGCAATATATTTTAGTGAAACACTCCAAGTAGATTCTATGTAGCTAAAAACTACATGCAAGAACTTGGAATGGGGTGTAAGAAGATAGATGTTTGATTGAATGATTGCATTCTCTATCGAGATAAATTTGCAGATTATGTAAGTTGTCCCACTTGTGGCACATCTTGGTGGCAATTAAGTAAGGTCATCAATAATACAAAAGTAATATGCTTTCAAAAAAGAGTAAAATATATACCAAACAAGATATTGAGAAACTTTCCTTTGATACCTAGACTTCAAAGGTTGCATATATGCTCCAAGACAACCAAGGAAATGAGGTAGCATGAAGAACAACAGTGTGATGATGGTATATTGAGAAATCCAGCTGACATTTACTTGGACATCCTTTGATAAGAAAACACTAAGAAGTTTCATTAGACTCAAAAAATATTAGGCTTGGTTTAGCAAGCGATGGGTTTAATCATTTTCGTCTTATGAGCACAAATTATAATGCATGGCTAGTTGCTTTAATTCCATATAATTTGCCACCTTGGATGTGTTGAAATTTCCCGGACCTTGGAGTGAGCAGGTGTTATCTCAACTTAAGTCAGTCACAACAAGAAAACACATACAGCAACAAGAGTCTTTGTTGCTTAACAACAATCTTCTTTACAAAGCGAGACATACATGGTGAGACATGTTTCACCAAAACCATTAGAGGGAGAAACATAGACAGTTATAAAGACAAGACAACACAAGCCGCACGGACTCAACACCAAGCCGTTGGTCTACTGCTGTGGAGTCCGCACAATCCGCCAGGTCGCCAAGCCACAACCCAAGCCACACAGACTGCCCGTTATTCCAATGCTAGCTCTAACCGCCGATCTGCAAGCCACCAGACCGCACAAGCTGTGATGCCGAATAGAACAGTCCGCCTGAAGTAGGCGAGTTATTGAACCCCGAATCAAGTTGCCAAAGAGAAGACCGTCTGGTCGCTGTCCGCGACCTGCTATTTACCGCCTATTGCTTAACCGCAGAGTCCGCACTGTCCCTGACCTTAATCAGAGCCAAGTCCTGGCTTTCCAGCGCTATCCGCACAACCTGCACAACACAACCCGGTCAACTCTATCAAACCACGCAGACACCAAAAGTCAGTCCACAATAACTGTTGAGGGCTCAAGTTACTGTTTACGTTCTTCGGTTCTCTCTTATTCCTGATGTGACATGGGTCCTATTTATAGGCACGATGATGAGTGTGGTCACTGCCCTAGCCGATAGTATTACCGCCACATCCCGCGGCAAGACGTCTCCACAATCCGCAGATATATTCCAGTCCACCGCGACCTGTGCAGGATAGCCAGCACCATAGCTTCTCAAAGGCCGGACATAATAGCCAATCCGCCTTATCGCCAAAGGCCAAGCAAGGACTGCCACAGCCGGACTCTACAACAATATTGTCCGACAAAATGCGGACACAGCTCCAGCTCGCTTATCCCGAGCCCACAGCCTCGCCACAAGGCAAATGTCGGACTCAGCGGACACACAGCTTTAGTCCGCTCATCCCGAGCCCACGGCTTTGCCACTATGGCAACTGCCGGACTCAGCGGACATACCGTTCCAGTCCTCACATACTGCGGATAACTCTAGTCTACATATACCTACAGATAACTCTAGTCCACATACCCTGACTCCATAGCCTTTTCAATAAGACAACTACCGGATTCAACGGACACTACTCCAGTCTGCTTATAGCAGACACCTCCTGTCCGCATCTCCCGCAGACAGCTCCAGTCCGCATATCCTCGGTCCACACTAGCATGGTATTTGTTGTACTCAGCGGACCCAACTTCAGCCCGCACGCAGTCGCGGACACAATATCCAGTCCGCTTCTCCAAACTCGCAACCAAGGCACACAACACTTCTGCCGAGCTTGGCGGACTGAGACATAGTCTGCACTCCACTGCGCGATCTCCCTGGACTGAGTCTGTAACATCTCATGATACTTCTAGACCCCTTAACTCAGATTGGGATGGACATGGGGTGGAGTTAGGGTGGATTTACATAGGGCCCACTATAGGGTTCAAGTCAAATTAGGTCAAACTAGCCCAAAATGGAATCATAGGTACACATTGACCCCACCACTATGCCCCTAACCCTAAAAGCAATCTATGTGAACCAAAAGCTGCATCATTGGGTCAACCATTGACCCAAGTTGACTCAAGTCAACCATAACCCAAATTTGGTCAAATCCACACATATAAGCCCAATTAGCCCAAGTGGGGCATCACCATGGTCCAACTGATGTTGGGTGATGACATGGGGTTCATGAACATCAAGTGGGGCCAGCCCACTCATCATGTTGACCAAGTCAACCCTAAAAGTCAACTTGGTCAACATAAGCCCTAAAGAGAAAAAGGGAGGCCAAGCCCATTCCCAATGGGCAAAGCCCATGAGCCAAGGCAAATGACCAGCCTAAATGGTTAATGATAGCCCCTACCCTTCTAAAATAGGAGAGAGAGTGCATGCATGGGGTGTTTTTGGAAATTTGGGGAAAGAGAGGAGAGAGATGAGAGGGAAAAGGGGGATGGAGGCCACTGGCCATCCTCCTCCCTCCCAAAGCTCATTTTTGAGCTTAGGAATAATCACCCAGCCAAATTATATCAAATGCAGTGCCACTTGGAGCCAAGTATGAGCATTCAGGTGGTGGCCGAAATTCGCACTACTCAAAACACCATAACCAGCCACCTCACCCCCATTTTTGACCTCACCATCAGCTTCAAACGGCCGAGAGGAGTGGAATTCGATATCTGCATCGAAGCTTTTGGTGGAGAAACGAGTTTGGGAGCAAGCTCGCCGGAGAGGAGAAATTCCATCACCGACCACCGTCGCCGCCGTCGTCGGGCTCCGATCAAGGTCCGTTTCACCTCATCTCTACCCGTACTAGTTTCCTAGATCTATTAGGCGAGACATCGGGCTCAAATGTGCAAGATCCAAGGTGGGCTTTTTCATGAATTTCGGATTTTTTGATGGAGTGCAAGATCGCAGGAAACCGCCGCCTCCGGCGGCCAAGTCGCCGCCGAACGTTAGCCCTCACCTCAACGGAGGTGTTGGTGGTGGTGGCCGGCCAGGGAGGTGTTTGGATGGCCGGGAAATGGCCTTGGAAGGTGCTCCAGGTCGGGCAAATCGCGGCCCTTGGCTCCATGGAGAAGATGAATAGATGCCCTCCATTCTGCTTTAAGATTCATGTCATATCAAATTCAATTTTTTGTCCCGGTTTTTACTATCCCTTGCATGTCTCTTTTAGGCCTCTTAGAGGCATGTCCAGGTCACGCCCCTTAAATAAAATTTGTAGCTTAACTTCTTAACTTTAATTGGCCACCATAATCATGTAATATGGAGCAGTATACTGCCCTGTAGGGCAGTTTTCATAGGACTGGTCCTAGGCAAGGGAAGAACTTTAATTTGATGCTTAAGCCAAACCATTAATCAACATGACCCCATATTTTGGGTGCATGCATGTTTATGGCATATGTAATCCCTGCCAAAAATTGAGAATTTTTTGTAAAACGTTTTCTATAGTTTTATTCAAAATACACAAAATGAAATAAATGAAATATTTTGAGTTGTCGGACTCCAAATGGCCCCATATTTTGGTGGCATGTCCTTAGGGACATTATAAGTGTATGTCTTAAATTTAAGCCAATTTGGACCACTGCATGTTGGGTAAACCCACTTGCATGTGTTAGCTTGTTATAGACTTGGTGTGCATTTAGCCTAAAATAAAATAATGTGTATTCAGCCAACTTGGAAAATAAAAAAATCATGATTTTCATTATGGAGATACATGAAGGTGTAATACACCTCTAATGCTAATGATTGAATTTTTGGGAACAAAATTCCCATTATTTTGAATTTTTGGAAATCTGGCCCTTTTTAGGAAATAAATTTAAAATAGGCTTAACCTTATCATAAAATTCTAACTTCCTGTTGAGGACTAAGTAGTGTTATAATAAGGAGTAGAAATAAATTATATCTCTGTTTGATGAAGTTCAAGTAGTTTAAGCAGCAAAATTACCATTTTACCCTTATGGAATTTTGTGTAGAAATCATGGATATATTCCTTTGAAAACTCTGAGAAAATTCATATTGCTGTAATTGTATTTTTTATATCTTGTGTAATTATGTAAAAATTTTTGGAGTGAAAATAATGTACTTAGGCCCCATAATGGCATTTTGGTATATAAATCAAATTAATCATGGATAGGCCATTTTAAACTAGATGTAAATGGAAATCTGGACATAGCATTATTACATTAATACCAAGGCTCTGTAATTTACTTAGAATTTTTGAGTTAATTTTTTTTTACTTTATTTGGAAAATGCTAGATTTGTGGATATAGTATTAAATAGGAATTAATTATAAATCTGAATTAAAAATCCATGAAATTTTGGTAGGCCCCATTAATTGTCATATTATATACCTGGAAGAATCCCTAGGACAGTAGGTTCAACATTGACAACACTTCATGTACAAAATGATTAGGGATTATATTTAAAGGAATTAATTTAATGGTGTAAGTAATTTGGAAATTATGGAAGCTCATCCTAGTCATCATATATGTCCATACCATCCTAGGATAAATAATATGAGGCATATGGCAAGAGGAATTTGAAGGTCACATTTGTGGGTAGTATCGGGACATGGGTAAGGGTTTAGCACCGATGTTCGTACTAGTAGGGCCACCATGGGAGGAATTTGAATAACTAGTAATGTGAGGATCTTAGTGGAGGAATTAACCCAGGTTGGTCTCCTAGAGGATTCCTTAACCATGTGTGGAAGAGTGCAAGTCCCGTGATAGCAACAATAACGGGGACCGGCAGAAGACCGTCGCGCTCCTAATAACACCTTAAGTCTTTAGGGTCATTCTAAAGTAATACGAGAGTTGGGGTATAAATCCTACGTAGACACTAATAAAAGTAATTATCCTTGAGAAAGGGAACTTTGGGCGTAATCCCATCATAGTTCCTAGTGCCCCCGAGAGCCCTTCACCGGGTGTACCCTGGGCAGTCCTGGGATTAACCTTAAATCACTAAATATAATAACCCGTAGAAAAGAGTAGTCTAATTGGTTAAGGATTGTGGTTCATTCTCACCCGTGTAGGGTTGGAGGGATTGTGATTTATTCTCACCCGTGATGGGTTGGAGGGATTTTGGTTCATTCTCACCCGTGATGGGTTGGAGGGAGACTTGTGATAAATGCTCGCCCGTGTAGGGTTTGAGGGATTCCGGACAGGTTGGTCCTGCGAGCTGAAGGCTCGGGATGAAATACTTGCATGTGTATAAATTTAGTGGCGGGGCATGCGTTACTGGCCGTTCGTCACACCGATGGCATTATGGTGCACCAGGCTGGTGTGTGGGTTAGAGGGGCCAGTGGGTTGTTTTACACTGCGGTCTGGAGGACGATCCCCGATAACGCACATCCGACCCAACAAGACTGACGGGTTGTCAGCAAAGTACGTATGCATAGACTCTAGAGTGCACCTTGTGTTGGAACATGGTTTCACACTCCTTAGGTTTGAGAATATCAACTCCCTGCTTGTATTTGATGAGATTGGTTGTGTGATAGAGTGTGCAGGCTGATAGGTGAAAGGAAAGGAGAAGAGCTTCAAAAGGTTACTACCGCCCGGCGACAACCTTATCGCAGTGCGGTAACCATCTCGATCGACGCATATCGGTTCGATGGTCGACAGCCCATTTATCAGCTAAGGAAGGATCGTCAACAATCAAAAGCTACCGCCCGGCGACAGGACGCTACTGCCGGCGGTATCCGGTCGACGTGCAGCGAGGGGACGATCGTCGACGATGGTACCTACCGCTCAGGCGATAGTCGTATCGCAGGCGGTAGAATTATTTGGCGAAATGGCGCTATCGCTCTGACTGGGCGCGGTAACCTTTACCGCCCGGCGATAGCTCTCTTGAAACGGCAGTTTCCTTAATGACCAGTTATAGTTGCCGTTTCGGGAGACGTGTGGAGACAGCTGGCAGGCGTTACGCGCGAACCTACCGCCCAGCGATAGCGTTATCGCAGGCAGTAGTCTATTTTCTCCAAGACGTATAAAAGGCAGCGCCGTTTCCTCAAGACCTAAGTCTCCAGAGATCATTGACGAAGTGCTCCAGGAATACTAAGTTCGACCGTCTTCCTACGTCCGCTCTACTCGTCTTCGTCAAAGAAAAAGCAAGGTTTCTTCCTCCCGTTCGAGATCGAAGAACTCCGGAGATCAAGGCTTCGCATCGTCTACGTCTAGCGACCGGGTGCTTTCCATCGAAGATCACAAGCACCGGCCGTAGATCTATCCGGAGAACTTCTCAAGAGGGAGAACCTAAACTTTAACGAATATATTTTGTAATCTCTTTTTGTATCTTTTTCTTCTTCTATTGTTGTAAGTGGTAAGGGAAATCGACCGGGGAAGGTCGTCGGGATCCGGGTTGGATTCCGTGGAAAATCGTCCCGGGATTTGGGGCGTCTAGATCGGGGATCTAGCGGTGCTCTAAGACCCTTCCGGTTGTGGAGGTGAAGAGCGGCTCTAAGACCTTTCGGGGAGAAAGTGAAGAGCGGCTCTAAGACCCTTCCGGGTGTGGAGGTGAAGAGCGGCTCTAAGACCTTTCGGGGAGAAAGTGAAGAGCCAACCGGTCCGGGTTTTGGGTCGGTATAGAAAACCCAAGAGTTTTATTCACCGCCTCTGACCTCCGGCGTCATGGAGATCCATGTTGTATGTATTGTGTGTAAACATGTTTTAAATCAACCCTAATTACAAGTGTAACATTGTGTGTGACTAAATGATTCATATGAGATATTGTCTTCATATCATTGCCTCTTATGTTTACTTGTGAATGATAAGTCTAGTTTCACGTGTGTGCGCACAAGCTAATTTGTACAGGAAAAGAGTGAATAACGTACCGCAGAACATTGGTTACCCAACGCTCTGCAGTAGTTTCCTATGCTCTGGTTCTGTGGACAAATTAACGCTTAAATTTCAAGAAACGCGTCGAACCTTATTCACCCCCCCCCCCTCTAAGGTTGGCTACAAGATCCAACAAGTGGTATCAGAGCCAGGTTATTCCAAAACGGTTTCACTACCGGGAATAATGGCCAACCTCCATCATGGACTGATGAGTGGGGATGAAAAATTGTACACCGAAAATGTGTTTGCACCACCTCTCTTTATAGGAGTGAACTATAACGAATGGAGAACTCTAATGAGAAAATTCCTTATGCTAACGGATGTAGAAGTTTGGAACATTACTTGTACCAAGCCCCCTTATAGCCTAAATAAGCACGAGTGTTATTTAAATGCCAAGGCTATGAACAGTTTGTTTTGTGGGCTTAGTCAAGAAATTTTTAAACGCATTCACATGTGTTCCACTGCATATGAGATATGGGAATATCTTGAGTCTACTTATAGTTCTCATCTTGCAGATAATGACTTCGAGCAGTTTCTTATAGATCCAAGTGACGAGTCAAATGGAGATGCACTCTTGGAGGAAGTCAAGACAGACACGTCAAGCAAGAGGGGAGATGAACATCTGTCACTGGACGAGAAGAGCCAAGGGGAAGATGATAAAGGAACCTTGTGTTCAAATCTTGCCTCGTCCAAGAGCGCTGTAAGAAACTCAAACTCTCTCCGTGTATACAAGTCTGTTTATACACTGAATATGCTGAATATGAATAGGCGTAGACTTAAGAAACTGAAAAATATTAATTCAAAACTACGCTTGGAAAATAACCTTTTAAAAGCAAATGTTAGTGTAGAATCTTCCACTGTCGTGTCTAGTTCTCCTGTATACTCTTTAGAGGACAACTCTACACTTTGTATAAATTGTGAGAAGCTAAAAGAGAAACGTGAGGAGGAAGAGAAAGAGTGCATTTCTCTAAGAGAACAAAATGAGAAACTGTTTCTAGAAAACTTAGCGTCAAAGGGGGAGTGTGCTAAGTGTGTGGACTATAGAGTTGAAATCACTGAGATGAGTGAGGTCTTCGAAGAATATAGAAATAAGTATGAAGCCCACATTAACTCAATAGTCGCAATACTCAAGAATAGCACAACTGCCTACACCAAAGCGAGAACAAATCTCAAACAGAGAAATGAAGATTTGGAAACGAAAATCAACGTGCTTAAGGAAATTTTAAAGAAAAATTCTCAACACATAAACGTGCAATATCAAGAAAATTCCAAACGCACGTTGAACACAAGCTCACTCACGTCAGTTAGGAAAATCAAAGGGAGCAGTAAACTTCAAGCCAACGCGAGTGAAAACCTTAAATATGAAAATCATATCCACTGGCGAAAACCAACTACTCCATTTACAAAACTAATTGAACGCAGATATCCTTCAAAAAGTCTTTATGCTATGAGTCAGTATGGTAATAAGAAGTATTTCATGTCAGAAAGTAATCTTAACATGATTAATTCACAAAGACAATTGTGCCCAACCACAATCTCTCACGTAAGGACTCCTAGACATCCAAAAGAGAATCTGCAACATAAGAAAAACATCAAACCAAGGTATGAATGGAGACCAGTCACGCGACGTAGCACGCCCATTCCGACGGACCGGGCGAACCCTCCTTCACCGGGTTCAACTGTATCACAACATCGTTGGGTTCCCAAAAGGAAAGTCATTTTCGGCTCCTTCTGGATACCCAAACCTCTCAACTCCTAAGTATGTCCCGTTAGTGAAGTAGAATGACACACTTGATCACGTCATGACTATCTCCTACTTCACATCGTACGTCTGATTTAGTT
The DNA here is from genome assembly GCA_039583875.1 of Platanthera guangdongensis. Taxonomy (NCBI): domain Eukaryota; kingdom Viridiplantae; phylum Streptophyta; class Magnoliopsida; order Asparagales; family Orchidaceae; genus Platanthera; species Platanthera guangdongensis. The sequence continues at coordinate 68,997,018 of CM077166.1, read as the reverse complement.
GTGCGGGACTCAAAGAGCTTAGGAGCAAATTAATACTGATCAAAATCCACTTTTCATGCATAATCAAGTGATAACAAAATAGAGATTAAATTGCCCACATAAAATGAAACCAAAAACATTCAAGAAAAATGTTCGGGCCGGTACCTGTATTATTACATCAATTTTTAATTGTTCATAAATCTAAAAACTCGAAAGGGTACAAAGAAAAAATGGGATCACGCATGTTCATCAGAGGATGTTAAAGAAATGCTGAGCTTCCTCATGATCTTCTTAAGCATCTTCTTCATGCCTTTGATCTCCTTTCCCTGCTCCTCCATGAGGCTATGAATTCCACGACTTGCCTCGCGAAGAGATCCCGACCGGGGTACCGATGGCTCCGGAGTTGGCACCTGTGGTCGCACCCGTGAAGCAGCCGGTATCTCTCCTACATGATAGACCTGCGGAAAGAGGTCAATGGGATAGGAGGTCCAGTCGATGGTCGGGTACTTGATCTTCAGGATGGTCTGGATGACTCCTCCCAAAGGGAGTGTATTTACCCGCTGACGATCGGGGGACTTGAGGCAAAAAGTATACCTCATGATCGACAGGATGAGATCTGAAACGTTGAATGGCTTCTGCGCTATAATGTGATAGGTCACCATGGATAGCTGAGCCGTGATCTTTCGAGTATCTCCTGCCTTGAACATCAGTGAATGGCGGAGGATATCCTGAATTATCCGAGCAACTGGTGTGAGTGTGTCCACCGAAGTGAAAAAGTCAGGACGCCCCTCCGCTCCATGGAGATCCTCGTTCATCACTCTCCAATCCCGTGTTGTCCTGAAGGATTCTACAACATCCAAGTATGGAAGGTTGGATGGCCACACGTACTTCGTCTCCAGGTCGGCATGGGTGATAGTAACTATCTCATCCCCGATGCAAGACTGAACTCCTCCTCCCAGACGCATCAGAGATGGATCCCTCAAGTTGTTGTAGAACTCTCGAACGAGAGCGGAGGAAAAGGAACACCCATCTGATATCACCGCCAACACGCCCGATTCTTCGAGATACTCATAGATATGAGTATACCGATCATCAATTTCTATGAGCATAGGAATGCTCACAGTGGCGTTGTCTATAGCAGGGTACGTAGTCTCTCCACGGTTTCGTTTTGAAATACTTCGACGTCCAGAGTGTGCGCTCGAGGAGGCCATTTCCTGCATGAAACAACATTCAAAAACTCAAATCAGGAACTGGGATCCAAAACTGAAAATTCACAAAAATTGAGTGAAATCTGGGAGCTATCGCAGGCGATAATTAGCTATCACCGGCGGTAGCTCGACGGACTGCACTTCACCTCTTTCCGCCGTTTTGAGCTAAAAATCGATTTCTTTTGTAAAAACCACTCCAATCTCCATGTTTTTCATAGATCTATATATGAACTTCGTAGATCTTGAAAGAGGAGATGAGATCCGACAATAAACATCTAAAAATGAAACATGTGAAAGTATCTCTTTTTACTCCTCCGCATTTCGGATCCTTTACAAACAATGGCAATATTTTTCACCTCTTAAAGCGTAGATCCGAAATAGACTAAAACAATGGCAATATGTTTCAAAAAGGGGGATATGTGAGAGGAGATCCGTGAAGAAGTGGATATAAAAATGCCATGAGAGAACACATCTACTCCACAAAGACATCTCATATGGATCCTAAAAACAAGAAATCAAGCAAAAATGAGAAAGGATAGAGCATTACCTGGAATCAAAGGAGATCTGTAGGGCTGGAGAAGCTTCTTTCCAAAAGGGGATGCAAGGTGAGAATGAGTGTGGGCGGATCTGAAATAACCTACAGCATATTTATTCCGGAGTTACCGCGGCGCGGTAGTACTACCGACAGGCGATAGTACTCTGACTCGCATATAAGTACACACGAAAATCATGCTTATCCACCCTGCTTTGACAAGGCTAGGGAATATCTTAAGGTGTCCATATAGTAGACAAATGGTGGTCGTTTTAGGGCCAAAGTGCGTTTTTTTTATCTCATGGGGGCTCATATGACCGAGTCGTGGTATATTTTCAAGTATATACAATGTTTGCTAATCTTTTTGTCAATTTGTACGGCACATTGGTATCCTGTCATGATGAGCGAAGTTAAATTTTTGTCTAGCTATTGAGTGCGAAAATTAATGTGGGTGTACGTTGTCTATGCCTCTAAGTATGTGTGAGGATTTATTTACGATAATGATTACACCTCTCACACACCACTTGATCATGCACTCAACCTGAGATAATAAGCTGACACGCTATAAATCGTGACACTAACTTTAACATATTTGATATATCTTGAACAATCAATGTCATGAAATCAAATTGCGCGTGTCTATGCTAATTAAATCTTTGGGCCAAAACTAGAAAGGCATATGTCCAATGTAAACAAGTTAAAGTGGATCTACCTATGTGGGTAGATTTCGATTGACTTGGGGTCTTGTTCTGCTTTGATTATGTATAAAGTTGATGGCCTAACTCCAAAATAAAATGATGGCCATCAAATCCCGCTTACAGACCCCCCAAGCACTACTCATCCCTCCTGATAAGTCTTCATAAGCGTTGTGAGGGTGAGCACCTTGGATTAAAAAGTCGTTTCGATCTTGTGCATGGACTACACTTTATGATTTGTGCCCTTGATTTAATTTCTTTATGCCGCACTATGTCATGTGACGTGATTTTTCACTATATCTCTTTGGTGTTAGCATCGTTAGTTTGCTTGATATAAACATGTCTGCCTGATATCTCTATTGAATGTTTTGTCTCTTGGTGCTACACGTGCACATGTCATTATCTTATTTAAATCTTCCGCGCATAAGAATTGGACCTCAACTACATTCGATGCTTTTCGCACAATACGTACTGGCACATTTTTTTTCTCTCATGACGATATTTGTGTTTGCCTATTTTTCTCTCTATTTATCTAAACCCTGCAAACATTCATGTCATACTTGATGTGTGCTATGTCTCGTGCATATAGTCCATTTTCTTCACTCTGATTTGCGTTTGCTCCTGATTTTGACCCTGTTTTACAACTCTCTGATTTCAAGTGCTTTGTAGGTCTATATTACGTTATCTCTCGCCTACAATTTTCATCCTCCTTGGTCGGTTGGCCTCGCCCATTCTTTTGATATTATCAAAGGGGGAGAAGGTATTGGAGGTAGTGTTCATGATAGGGGGAGCGTATTGAGGTGTGTGTGTGCTCATAGATAGGGGGAGCGTCCCACCGATAGGGGGAGTATGTAGTAGGATAGAACAGGATTGAACGGGATCGATATAGGTGTGTATTGCTTATTTGTTCAATATCATTTTACTCTGATACTCTACTTTATACTGTTCTACGTTGCTACATACATCTATTCTGGCACTCTATCTACTTGATTTTGGTTTATCATGAACGGGATTGATATCATCAAAAGGGGGAGTTTGTTGGAACATGGTTTCACACTCCTTAGGTTTGAGAATATCAACTCCCTGCTTGTATTTGATGAGATTGGTTGTGTGATAGAGTGTGCAGGCTGATAGGTGAAAGGAAAGGAGAAGAGCTTCAAAAGGTTACTACCGCCCGGCGACAACCTTATCGCAGCGCGGTAACCATCTCGATCGACGCATATCGGTTCGATGGTCGACAGCCCATTTATCAGCTAAGGAAGGATCGTCGACAATCAAAAGCTACCGCCCGGCGACAGGACGCTACCGCCGGCGGTATCCGGTCGACGTGCAGTGAGGGGACGATCGTCGACGATGGTACCTACCGCTCAGGCGATTGTCGTATCGCAGGCGGTAGAATTATTTGGCAAAATGGCGCTATCGCTCTGACTGGGCGCGGTAACCTTTACCGCCCGGCGATAGCTCTCTTGAAACGGCAGTTTCCTTAATGAGCAGTTATAGTTGCCGTTTCGGGAGACGTGTGGAGACAGCTGGCAGGCGTTACGCGCGAACCTACCGCCCGGCGATAGCGTTATCGCAGGCGGTAGTCTATTTTCTCCAAGACGTATAAAAGGCAGCGTCGTTTCCTCAAGACCTAAGTCTCCAGAGATCATTGACGAAGTGCTCCAGGAATACTAAGTTCGGTCGTCTTCCTACGTCCGTTCTACTCATCTTCGTCAAAGAAAAAGCAAGGTTTCTTCCTCCCGTTCGAGATCGAAGAACTCCGGAGATCAAGGCTTCGCATCGTCTACGTCTAGCGACCGGGTGCTTTCCATCGAAGATCACAAGCACCGGCTGTAGATCTATCCGGAGAAATTCTCAAGAGGGAGAACCTAAACTTTAACGAATATATTTTGTAATCTCTTTTTGTATCTTTTTCTTCTTCTATTGTTGTAAGTGGTAAGGGAAATCGACCGGGGAAGGTCGTCGGGATCCGGGTTTGATTCCGTGGAAAATCGTCCCGGGATTTGGGGCGTCTAGATCGGGGATCTAGCGGTGCTCTAAGACCCTTCCGGTTGTGGAGGTGAAGAGCGGCTCTAAGTCCTTTCGGGGAGAAAGTGAAGAGCGGCTCTAAGACCCTTCCGGGTGTGGAGGTGAAGAGCGGCTCTAAGACCTTTCGGGGAGAAAGTGAAGAGCCAACCGGTCCGGGTTTTGGGTCGGTATAGAAAACCCAAGAGTTTTATTCACCGCCTCTGACCTCCGGCGTCATGGAGATCCATGTTGTATGTATTATGTGTAAACATGTTTTAAATCAACCCTAATTACAAGTGTAATATTGTGTGTGAATAAATGATTCATATGAGATATTGTCTTCATATCATTGCCTCTTATGTTTACTTGTGAATGATAAGTCTAGTTTCACGTGTGTGCGCACAAGCTAATTTGTACAGGAAAAGAGTGAATAACGTACCGCAGAACATTGGTTACCCAACGCTCTGCAGTAGTTTCCTATGCTCTGGTTCTGTGGACAAATTAACGCTTAAATTTCAAGAAACGCGTCGAACCTTATTCACCCCCCCCCCTCTAAGGTTGGCTACAAGATCCAACACCTTGGACGTGTACAGAGGCGTATGAGAGGGGTCTATGGTTTGGTAGTGTGCATATCGGCTAGAAGTGGAGACGCCCGCTCCGCTACTGCCGTAGCCACAGCGGTGGTACCCGAGAGTGATGCTAGCTCTCAAAAAGTGGGAACTAAAGGTTTGTGATCACAGATTCGTTGTGTGTGAGTTGCACTTGCCTGTGCATAAATTGCATCATAACATTCATTCATATTAGGTCATACGCTTCATAGATCCTTATCATATAAATTAGTATGGGCTCTTTTATATGATAAGTTAAATTTCCTGGAAACCTTAACTTATAAATTTGTATGGGCATTTTTATAAGTTAAGGTACTTTTGTGATGGTAGATAGATTTACCTTTTAGCTTTACTTTACTTTTCTACTCTTATTTTCAGTTCTTTCCTTTACTAGTACTGTACTTTACTTACTTGTACTATATACTTAGAACTGCTAGAGTAGAATAATAATACCTATTAAACTGCTAGTTAGTTCTTGTCACATGCTTCCACTTTTACTACCCCTTGTTGTCCTCCGCTTCGTCCTTCCGCTCGGTGCCTAGGAGCTGTGGTGCGAGGTGCGGAGGAAACGACTTAGTCTTTTTGACTAATGGTCGGTGACCACACTATTTTAGGAGCTCGTGGAGATGGAGGACCAGCACGACGAGGAGGCAAGACTTGAGGAGCAGATACCGCTACCGCAGACTACTACTACTACTACACGTCCTCAGGTGGGACGAGTCTTGATGTATTAGATTAGCTTCTGCTTTGATTTGAGAGAGAGAGAGTTGATATGATGTACTGGGCATAATCCCTTATTACTCTTTCATTTTGTACTCATTGTAGACTATGTTTCTGCACTCTTAATTTATATATATGATATGCACTTGTGACTTGTGGACTAGTGGATTTGATATACTGTTATACTTCTTTTTCACAAATTGGCCTACAGGTTATATGATCGTATTAGCCGGCAGAATCGGCGTGTTGCGGTGTCGACTAACCCGTGCATTAGTGCCACCGTAAGACGGCGGTTCTGGGCATAAGACCCGGTATCCCTCCTTGGTAAGGGGGAGGGGGGTCTTACAAACCGGTATCACTTGAACAAACGATCATATGAGAAAGAAGTCCACAACACTGGACCACCCCGCGCGAGCATTAGTTTGCGGACAAACTATGCAGCGGAAGCAGTGGTGTGCCCATGTGTAGAAAGTCACATAAAACAGTCCATTAAGTACAATGAGTTAGGCCATTCCAATTAGGACACCACCTTATCTTGACTTACCAAGAGGATTTTGTAGTGTATCCGAGTTTTAAATCGACTTCAGAGATAGATTGGTTAAGGTATGGGGATACCCAAATTCACCAAGGCAAGAATTTGACGCAAGAGTCAATGCTTAATTCTTAAATTCTGATGTCCCTACTCTACCTATCGAGTGATATTATCACATCTTACCCAAGCTGATAGGACCGCCTTAAGGAGAACTGGTGCATATAATATATTAGTAGAATAGTAGGGTACTCATAAACTTAACCCTCATACTGATGACTTGATTACGTTAAGACAACCACAGTGGCAAATACCAATGGTAGAATAAGAATTCAAGAAACCCATTTTGGTTGGGTCATGTGCTGATCTTAAAAATTAGTCGTATAGTAACCTTGAAGGCCTAAGGTATATAACATATTAATTAAGGTAGAAACCCAGGTCTATGATTGTTAAACCTAAGGATTGAGCGCACATATAAAAGGAATGCACTGTAAATATTAAGGGAATTTAGCCCGAAAGGTATGGGGGCTCATCCTTTTGTTTATTGGGCTAAATTGGTAACGACTTGAATTTCTCTAGACCTGGTTTATAAAACATGTGTCACAAACATAGTAATCTAGAAGACTTGATTAATTCACATGTTGCTCAAGTAAAGATGTGGTTTTGCATTCGCATAATCGGCCAGATAATCAACCCTCCCTAGAAGTTTGGGATATACGTAGAGGGTTGCCTGCTTAGATATATTACAACCATAGAATAAGGAAAGTCCCCATGAGACGTTAGAAACTTCCGCGGACTCGTGAATTAGATCATTACTTGGCACAACTTTAAGAGAGATTGTAATTTCGTCATTGGACTATGACATGATGTATCCTAAAGATCGAAACAAGTTGCGTATTATCCACAAGAAATCGAACAAGTGGCCTTTCGATAAACTAAAATCAAGCAGTAACGACGACATAAAAGGTTTTATGTATAATTAAAGTAATGTGTTACCTCAGCAAATCACGTTCCTAGATACCCTAACACCTTAACCTAATTGACGTGACATGCGATTAATGTTTATATCATCGGTTAAGGATTTGATTAATGAAATCAGATATATTGCAATAGAAAACCAATGTGAATAGAGAATTTAGTATAAGTCAGAATGATATTCGGAAATTCTGCATAGCTGTGGCTCTTAGGAAAGTGACTATGACTTTTACATATTAAATGTGTAGAATTGGGGGAAGTGGAAATGATGATGGATCACTGCAATCCGCGCCTACCTCACATGCTCAGGTCACAATGTTAGAAACATACGGATCAAAATAGAATAACATCATGGTAACGTGAAGGAGTGATTACTGGTCTTAACTATGACTTGATTGGAGCCCATCAAGTAAGAATTGAAATATTTGAGTAATTATGTCTATAACACTAGGGGTATAACAGTCTCAGAGAAACTTAAAGTCAAGTGAAAAATCAAAATTGGAAGACATATATTATAAGTATGATCCTTTGGATGTGACTCTGATGATCATAAGAATCAAAACAAAATTGTTCGATGATGATTTACAGGTGGTGTATTCTCTCAAAGAATCAATCCTTTCCAAATTTAAATGGTTTACTCACCCTTATACCTTGGGAGATAGTTAAGTTATAATTAAAAATCTTGATGGGATAACGTCTTGCGTTTAAGAATATAATGATTAAGTTTGCTATGGTTATGTATGATTTAGTACTACCTTATTTGATCCTAAAAGAGGCTGAGATTTGGAGAATTAAACACAATGATGAAATATCATTACTATTCATGCGTACATGATATAGCCAGTCACTTCATCATAATGGTGAACTATAACCTTGAATTACTCAATTAAGCAAAAGCCATTATATTGGAACTTAAGAATTGAAATGAGGTATCATTATGATAGATAAGATTAATCTCCTATGGCATGACATTTAAAAATGTAACGACTCAACAAAAAATTCAAATAAGGTGGATGATTAGTTGAAAGATACGCATAGGTATGATCCCTTGATTATGACAACATCGAGACCTGGGACACATACATTGATAACATCATGATCATTTTAGGAAATTCATGACTAGGAAGAGACCAATTTTTGCTTGCTAAGGTGAATACGGTGAAATTACACGTGAAGTAATGAGTGTTTATAAGATTCTCATTATGATGGAAATGATTTGTGTCAGAACTCACCAATTCTGAAAGGATATGCTTATAAATTTATGATTTAGATTATATGTGAAAAGCGATTGGGAGTCATCTGTATCAACATCAATATCAATATTGATCGCTTGATGTACGCTTAAAAGGTGAACACTCTATAAATCATGTATTATTATTTATATAGAGGTGTGATAAGTCATGAATCTGGAAGAAACAAGATGATGATCTCTTCATCACATCATAATCTTGGAAGTTGGTTAATTACTATGCATAAGTTGGATCTTCATCATAAATGATATCATGATAACTTGTATTGGAAGAATCTATATGGTATAAGACATAAGGCATGATGCGATTCTGGAAGAGAAATATGAGATTTATGTGCTCAATTCTACATATAAGATTACTAATTCTCACATACTTGGTGATCCTTATTCGTAAGGGACTTTGAACCAACCTATGATTAAGATTTATTTAATGATAATGTGTTAGAAGACTTGGAAATATGCTCACGTAACCTTAATTGTGAATATCACGAAGTATAACGAAAATACATTTGGAAGGGACGGTTACCGCTGATAGAGTTTTCTTATAAAGAACAAACACGAGAGAAGTATTGAAATGAGTCCTTATAAAGCTTTGTATGAGAAGAAGTGTCAGACGACGCTATCTTGGGTTCAGGATGTAGACACGAGGACTCTTGGTTCTGATTATGTGAAGGATACGAAGGCACAAGAAGCTCAGTCCTCGATACATGGGGTCATACTTGATCCTGGAACGGATCGGCCCCTTAGCTTACCGACTGCAGCTGCCACCGGAGTTGAGTATCCTACACGACGTCTTCCACATCTTTTCACTATGAAGAGCTCTCCATCGGCCAGAGCAACATATTACCGCTATAGCAGGCCCGATAGCTCCTGATAGATCAGCTCGTTTAGAACCAATCAGATCAACGATACAACGGTCCGAGTGTTGCAGGAGAAGAAGGTTCACCTAGTGAAGGTAATGTGGTTCAACCATGGACGGGATAAGCACACCTGGTTGTCGATGGATCTGATGCAAGAACAACACCCCGAGCTGTTCACTTCAGGTAACGCTTTAATTAATGTTTGAAGTATACTTGAAAACCATGTAGACCCAAACTTGAATTTTGGGGACGAAATTATTCTTTTTTTTATTGAGATTTATAATATCTCATGTTACTTCTAGACCCCTTAACTCAGAGTGGGTTGGACATGGGGTGGAGTTAGGGTGGATTTACATAGGGCCCACTATAGGGTTCGAGTCAAATCAGACCAAACTAGCCCAAAATGGAATCATAGGTACACATTGACCCCACCACTATGCCCCTAACCCTAAAAGCAATCTATGTGAACCAAAAGCCACATCATTGGGTCAACCATTGACCCAAGTTGACTCAAGTCAACCATAACCCAAATTTGGTCAAATCCACACATATAAGCCCAATTAGCCCAAGTGGGGCATCACCATGGTCCAACCCATGTTGGGTGATGACATGGGGTTCATGACCATCAAGTGGGGCCAGCCCACTCATCAAGTTGACCAAGTCAACCCTAAAAGTCAACTTGGTCAACATAAGGCCTAAAGAGAAAAAGGGAGGCCAAGCCCATTCCCAATGGGCAAAGCCCATGAGCCAAGGCAAATGACCAGCCTAAATGGTTAATGACAGCCCCTACCTCTCTAAAATAGGAGAGAGAGTGCATGCATGGGGTGTTTCTGGAAATTTGGGGAAAGAGAGGAGAGAGATGAGAGGGAAAAAGGGGATGGAGGCCACTTGGACCTCCTCCTCCCTCCTAAAGCTCAGTTCTGAGCTTAGGAATAATCACCCAGCCAAATTATATCAAAGGAGGTGCCACTTGGAGCCAAGGAGGAGCATCCAAGATGTTGTCCGAAATTCCCACTACTCAAAACACCATAACCAGCCACCCCACCCCCATTTTGACCTCACCATCACCTTCAGAAGGCCGAGAGGAGTGGAATTCGATATTTGCATTGAAGTTTTTGGTTGAGAAATGAGTTCGGGAGCAAGCTCGCCGGAGAGGAGAAATTCCATGGCCGACCACCGCCGCCGCCGCCGTCGGGCTCCGATCAAGGTCTGTTTCACCTCACCTCTACCCGTACTAGTTTCCTAGATCTATTAGGCGAGACATCGGGCTCAAATGAGCCAGATCCAAGGTGAGCATTTTCATGAATTTCGGATTTTTTGATGGAGTGCAAGTTCGTCGGAAACCGCCGCCTCCGGCGGCCAAGTCGTCGCCGCATGTTAGCCCTCACCTCAACGGAGGTGTTGGTGGTGGTGTCCGGCCAGGGAGGTGGTTGGATGGCCAGGAAATGGCCTTCGAAGTTGCTCCAGGTCGTGTAAATCGCGGCCCTTGGCTCCATGGAGAAGATGAACAGATGCCCTCCATTCTGCTTTAAGATTCGTGCCATATCAAATTCAATTTTCTGTCCATGTTTTTACTGTCTCTTGTATATCACTTTTAGGCCTCTTAGAGGCATGTCCAGGTCATTCTCCTTAAATGAAATTTGTATCTTAACTTCTTAACTTTAATTAGCCTCCATAATCATGTAATTTGGAGCAGTATACTGCCCTGTAGGGCCGTTTTCCTAGGACTGGTCCTAGGCAAGGGTGGAACTTCAATTTGATGCCCAAGCCAAACCATTAATCAACATGACCCCATATTTTGGGTTCATGCATGTTTAGGGCATATGTAACCCCTGCTAAATATTGAGAATTTTTGGGAAAACATTTTCTATAGTTTTATTCAAAATACACAAAATGAAATAAATGAAATATTTGGAGTTGTTGGACTCCAAATGGCCCCATATTTTGGTGGCTTGTCCTTAGGGACATTATAAGTGTATGTATTAATTTTTAGCCAATTTGGACAAATGACTGTTGGGTAAACTCACTTGCATGTGTTGGCTTGTTATAGGCTTGGTGTGCATTTAGCCTAAAATAAAATAATGTGTATTCAGCCAACTTGGAACATAAAAAAATCATGATTTTCATTATGGAGATACATGAAGGCGTAATACACCTCTCATGGTAATGATTGAATTTTTGGGAACAAAAATCCCATTATTTTGAATTTTTGGAAATCTGGCCTTTTTAGAAAATAAATTTAAAATAGGCTTAACCTTATCATAAAATGCTAAATTTCTGTTGAGGACTAATTAGTGTCATAATAAGCACTAGAAATAAATTATATCTCTGTTGGATGAAGTTCAAGTATTTTAAGGAGCAAAATGACCATTTTACCCTTATGGAATGTTGTGTAGAAATCATGGATATATTCCTTTGAAAAATCTGAGAAATTTTATATTGCTATAATTGTATGTTTTATACCTTGTGTAATTATTTAAAAAGTTTTGGAGTGAAAAATAATGTACTTAGGCCCCATAATGGCATTTTGGTAAATAACTCAAATTGATCATGGATAGGCCATTTTAACCTAGATGTAAATGGAAATCTGGACATAACATTATTTCATTAATACCAAGGCTCTGTAATTTACTTAGAAATTTTGAGTTAATATTTTATGTACTTTATTTGGAAAATGCTAGATTTGTGGATATAGTATTAAATAGGAATTAATTATAAATCTGAATTGAAAAGGCATGAAATTTTGATAGGCCCCATTAATTGTCATATTATATACCTGAAAGAATCCCTAGGATAGTAGGTTCAACATTGACAATACTTCATGTACAAAATGATTAGGGATTACATTTAAAACAAATAAATTTAATGGTGTAAGTAATTTGGAAATTATAGAAGCTCATCCTAGTCATCATATAGGTCCACACCATCCTAGGATAAATAATTTGAGGCATATGGCCAGAGGAATTTGAAGGTCACATTTTGGGTAGTATCGGGACATGGGTAAGGGTTTAGCACCGATGTTCGTACTAGTAGGGCCACTAGGGGAGGAATTTGAATAACTAGTAAAGTGAGGATCTTAGTGGAGGAATTAACCCTGATCGGTCTCCTAGAGGATTCCTTAACCATGTGTGGAAGAGTGCAAGTCCCGTGATTGCAACAATAACGGGGACCGACGGAAGACCGTCGCGCTCCTAATAACAACTTAAGTCTTTAGGGTCGTTCTAAAGTAATACGAGAGTTGGGGTATAAATCCTTGGTAGACACTTGTTGGGTACATTGGTTAAATGTACCTGATTTGAAGAAATCTCACCCAACTCAATGATATACATCATAATGTATTTGATGTATGTTGAGTTTACTTGTGCAGGTTAAGTAATCACTGGACTGAAGCAAAAAGTTTCTAAGTCCATGTGTCGACACCTAGAGGGAAAGTGTCGACACTCAAGAAAGCTTGTGTCGACACCCAGACAAGCAGTGTCGACATTTGGAGTCATTGTGTCGACACCTGGGATGCAGAGTTGACACCAGACAGAAAGTGTCGACACTTGGAGCTGTGTCGACACTCAGTGAAGGAAAGTGCAGACAGAAAGTGTCGACACAAGGAGCTGTGTCGACACCCAGTGAAGCTGAGTCTACACCAGATAGTGTCGACACTTGGAGCTGTGTCGACACTCAGCAAAAGACTGCAGAAACTAAGTTAAAGTGTCGACACCAAGAACAATGTGTTGACACACAACAAGAAGAGTCAGCACTCGAAGAAAGTGTCGACACCAAGAACAAAGTGTCGACACTCATCAGAAGAGTCAACATTTGAAGTAAGTGTCGACACCCAGAACAATGTGTCGACACTCAGCTAAAGACTCTACACTTGAAGTCAGTGTCGACATATGGAGCTGTGTCGACACTTAGCAAAGAACAGAATTATCAACAAAATATTCTAAGTACAAGTGTCGACACTAAGGGAATGTGTCGACATTCAGCTGAAGTCTCAACAGAAGAATCAAGTGTCGACACAAGGAGCTGTGTCGACACTCAGCAAGTATCAACATAGAAGACTATGTGTTGACACCAAGAAGCAGCGTCGACACTTAACAGATTCAACACAAGAAGTTGTGTCGACACAAAGGTGATATGTCGACACTTAGAAGAATACAGCTAAAGGTAGAAGAACAAGTACTTGTGTCGACACTCAATTTCAGTGTCGACACCTGAAGAAGAATCTGTGTCGAGACATACAAGGAGTTGTGTCGACACCTTGTAGACTTGTGTCGACACTTACATAACATGTGTCAACACTTGGACTATAAGTGTCGACACTTAAAGACAGAAACTCTCGACACTTTCAGACAGTTAGAGATTTTCAAGAAATGACTGGATGACTTTACAGCTGCCGTTCCAGCCGGTCTACAGCACCTGTCAGAGATGTCAGAAGACAGTTATGGATCGGACCAGCCGGTTACCATGAAGAAGGCCTATAAATAGGCACATACAGTTTACAGAAACAGTTGATCACATTGTTGAAGAACAAGTTATTAAAGTGGTACACAGAGTATCAAATCAAGAAGATCTTGCAGTTCAAGTGCAGATCTAAGAAGGTGGAGAGAGAGGGCTCCATCCAAGAAATCAGCCATTGGAACTAGGATGAAAAGAAGGGTTCAGATCTAATCTGAATTCTAAGTGGCAGAGGTCAAGGAACAACTGCAGAAGGAGACAATCTTATTCAGTTCTACTCAAGAAGCTTTGAAGAAAGCTAAGTCAGATTGAATCCAGCTGAGTTCTTCCAAGAACTCATCAAGAAACTCTCAACTCCCCTCACTTGTTTCAGAGTTGTTGAGTTATTATTTCAATAATCATTTTTATCTTGTAGGATCCTTTGGATCTGAGTGAATTGTAAGCCTATAATTATAAAGGCTGAGGGTAGGGTCTTTGGCCTGAGTGTAGGAGATTGTTATCTCTGAGTGTAGGCCTTGATTGGCTGAGTGTAGGCCTGGGTGGCTGAGTGTAGGCCTTTGTGGCTGAGTGTAGGCTTTGGGATAAAGCTGAGTTGTAAGGCTTTGGGCCTGAGGTGTAGGAACCAATTTGGGTTCTGAGACAGTGGAGGAGTTTGGCCGAATCTAGTACACTACTAGATAGGCGAAGGGGGAAAGTGGATGTACCCATATCTTGGGGAACCACTATAAACCACTGTGTCTGCTGTGCTGTGTTGTGATTTGCTGAGTATGCTTTGTGTTTTGCTGTGAAAAAATAGTTAGTAATCTGTGATATAACTGTCTGCTGCCATTAAAGTTCAAAAAGGATTAGGTCACCTATTCACCCCCCCCCCTCTAGGTGTTTAGGTACCATATCTTTCAAGTGGTATCAAAGCGAGGTTCCTCAAAAAGGACTAACAGTCTGAGGAGATCCTATTTGGCAGATTCAGTGTAAGGCAAAATACAGATTCAAGAAAATCAAGAAACATGGGTTCCTCTGAGAATCACAAGGAATTGGGTTCCATGTGTTGGGTATTGTATCCACAATGTACCTGATTTGAAGAAGCCCCTGGACAAGCTAAGGTCAATAGACTATGTATTTGATAAAATCTTTCTAGTTGTGCTTGCAGTTTTTCGACGCTAAGTGCACACCAATGTCAGGGTGCAGTAGGTCAATATACACGGGTCTGCACGACGTAATCCCTCGTTGAGCAGATCAGTGTGTTGGCCTACGTGTATTCTCTCTATTGGGGTGCACTTATTTTCAAGCACAGGGCTGTAAATATGCAGGAGCAGACAAGGAGCAAGGATGGGTCAAGGAGCACCTCATAGGTGGAAAGACGAAAATTCGTCTAAGTTTAAATCGACGAGAATCACCAAGTGATTCTCGCCGATTCGGCGAGAATCACTTGTGATTCTCGCCGATTCGTCGAGAATCAGAAGTTGATTCTCGCCGAACTCGACCCAGCCACTTCTAAGCAAGCACCTCTGCTTCTAAGTAAGAATCGACGAGAATCACCAAGTGATTCTCGTCGAATCGTCGAGAATCACTGGTTGATTCTCGCCGTCTCGACCTGGCCTAAAGCAGTGCGTGCAACCAAGGCAAAGTCGACGAGAATCATCCTTGATTCTCGCTGAATCGTCGATAATCACCTTTGATTCTCGGCGACTCGGCGAGAATCACTTTCGATTCTCACCGATTTTGACTTGGGCGTTTTTCTGGAATTTCCTGAACCGGATTCTGCCGCTGTTAAGATTCTGGACCGGGACTTAGGGATTCAGCTTGTGGGTCCCACAACGGTCATTTTGGAAAGCATCTACAGTATTTATATACGGGTATTTTGAACGGAATACGAAGACAGAAAGAAGCCGAGCAGAGCAAACCCTAAAATCGCGATTCCTCTCCGCCGCCGCCGTCACGCTCGGGCTAGTCCGTCGCCGCTGCTGATCGCTTTTCTTCCCGATCTCCGGCAACAGAAGCTTAGCAAAGCTTTGAGTCTCACGTGTCTATCCAGAGATCTCTTGTCTCTCGATTTGTTGATCGGGAAAAACTTCCTCGTCCGAATCGATCGAGACGACCGATCCTCGTGTGACCGTTGGAAGACCAAGCTAGCTTCGCTACGAAGTTTGGATCTCCAAGTTCAGCAGCCGCTCATCATCATAGCCGCCGATCCCGAAGCTAGCCGCCGCTCGTGTTGCCGCCGCCGGTTCCGGGGAGATCCTCTCCAAGAGAGACCAAGGTTGTCGACTCTTCGTTGACTTCACGAACACGTCGTCAAACGAAGAGGAACACCGTAGTCTCCAAACGAAGTTTGTATCTCGTGTACATTCTATATTTACTTTTGTTGTAAAGGAACGATTGTTCCGTGTTGTAAGGGTTGGGTGCAACCCGTTTTGTGGGAGTGTTGACTCTCACGTGTGGAAGGGTTCCTTCCGATAGTGCAGGGATTGGATTTCAATCCTGTTGGAGAAGTGACCGAGTCGTCCCTTGTTGGGAGATAGGTCGAAGGGGGAAAGTGGATGTACCCAAGTCGGGGAACCACTATAAATTGCTTGTGTATTCTGTGTGCTGTGCTTTTTATTTTTATTGTGCAGGTACATTCGTAATTTCCGCAAAAGCGCTACACGTCACCTATTCACCCCCCCCCCCCCATAGGTGCACATAGCCGACACTAGGTGGACTTTCAAGTGGTATCAAAGCGAGGTTACTCATCAAAAAGGTTAACACCTTGAGTTGAATCCTGCCCCTAGTGTCAAGAAGAAGACAAATATCTACTATGGACGGGCTCAAGTTCTCCGGTAAGATCCCAGTGTGCACCAGGCTCAACTTTCCGATCTGGAAGGAATGAATCAGGTTTTACATGGAAGCAGTCGATCCTCGACTCTTCATGATCGTGGAGGAGGGACCTTATGTCCCCACTAAGGCCTCCACCATCGATCCCACCAAGAAGGTGCCGAAGACACTTTCTGAAATGGACAAAGACGAGATGGTGCTAGTGGGACTGGACAAGAAGGCACGAAACATTCTGGTGAGCGCAGTTGATGATTCTATGATGCAAAACTTCAGCAACTGCAGGACAGCTCAGGAGATCTGGCAGTGCCTGATCATCCTAATGGAGGGCACGAATGAAGTGAGGGATGATCGGAGATCCCTCCTGAACCAAAAATATGAGGCCTTCAGGCAAGGGCCTAAGGAAGAGATCGGAGTCACCTACGAGAACTTCCTAAAGATTGTCAACGCCCTCAAGGGCTACGAAAGAGTGTTCACCAATGGTGAACTCAATGACAAATTCCTTAGGTCCCTTACTAAGTAATGGGACACAAAGATCTGCGCCATCAGAGAATTTGGCAGACTAGCAGAAACTGATCCACAAATCCTGTTTGGGAAGCTGATGTCCTATGAGCTTCAGCTGAACACCAGGAAAGCAGAGGAAGAAGCAGAGAAGGCTGCTGCAAAAGAAAAGACTGTGGCTCTAAAAGCCAGTTACTCCAGAAAGGGCAAGGGTGCGATGTCATACCGTGCGAGGAATAAGGAAGAGGAGGAGGACTCTGAACCATGCTCCTCCGGATCAGAGCTGTCGGAGGAGGATTTCTCCCTCATCACCCGAGAGTTCAAGAAGTTCCTCAAGATGAGGAATCAAAGAAAGAAAGACAGCTCCTCCTCCAGGCATCAGAAGAAAAATTATTCTTCTGACAGGTATGCATCTAAACCTAACAAACATCGTTCTTCTGATATTATTTGCTTTGGATGCAATAAGCCAGGATACGTCGTGGCCGACTGCCATCAAAGCAAAAGAGAAAAAGGGAAAGGAGAGGAGCTCAAATCCTCTAGAGATAAGAAGAAGGAGCGGAGCTACATCGCTAGAAGGCCAAAGACACTAAGTGAGTCTGATTCCTCAGACTCCAGTGATGATGAGGAAGCCTACTTCGGGCTGGTGGGTCGCTCCGACTCAGAAGGAGAATGTCCCCCATTTACTGGGAAGGTAAAAGCTCACACACCTCTCTCTGACTCTGACTCTGATCCTGAGTCTCAGGATGATGAACCTGAGGATAGCCTTTCGGCCCGCGAAGCTGAGCTCCTCGAGAAGTATGAGCTTCTGCTCAACACCTTCGAGGAGTGCCGAAAGAGATTGAAGGCTGAGAAAAAGGAAGTAAAATTCCTTAAGGGCGAGTGTGTTTCCCTAAGGGAAGAGGTCACCAGCTTGATTTCTCTCCGACAGGAACACCTCGACCTGACTTCAAAGCACTCAGAGTCTCTTAAGCTCCTTGATCTTAAGCAGGAGGAAGTCGACAAGTTGGAAGAACAACTTGCGGCAGAAAGGAAGATCGTCAAGAGCTTCTCTATGCCAAAAACTGTTCTTCCAGTTGTTGATACCTTCTCTGCTCAGGCCAAAGGAGCTGGCTTGGGGCATGTAGGGGTATCTGGTTCCTCTTCCAGGAGAAACAGGAACCAGAGGAAGAATAAGGCCGCCAAGAAGGCCTCTGCTGATGAAAAGGGTAAGGCTCCTCTTAGTCCTGTTGCGTTCAGAAAGCCTGGCTTTCCTTGCAACCAACATGACTTTGAGTCAACATTCGGGCATCATTTCCGGCCCTCGGTTGCAAAGCCAAAGAGCCGGTATGACGGTTGGAACTTTCCCCGAAACTTCAGTGAGAGTGCCTTCAAGGCACCTTATGAGGAAATCCACATAGGAAATTATGGTCCGTTCTCTAGCGGTCATAATGGAAAGCAGGCACCAAAAGCCAAGCCTGTTATACAGAAGGTGACAAAGACATGTGACTGGTGTCACCATGAGGCCTCCACCTCCAGATCCAAGGCCCCAGCATTACCCACCGTTCCCAGGGTAAGGCAGGAGCCTAGGAAGAGGTACAACAGATTCGACTGTTGGTGCTGTGGCAAAATCGGTCACTTTGCCGTGGATTGTTGGTTTAATCCAAGGAATTACGAGACTCCCTATGTTAGCAATGCGAGACCGACCACTCGTAGGGTTAACCAACCGAGGGGGAGTGTGCTAACCAGGAATCTAGGACCCAAGTTCGATTGGGTTCCTAAGGCAAATTAATTTTGTTTTGCAGGAATGTCCAAAGGCCACCAAAACGCCGATCTGGTATTTGGACAGTGGATGCTCCCGGCATATGACCGGGACAAGAAGCCTGCTGCGTGATTACACTCCAGTCGAGAATGGACCCAAAGTCATCTTTGGAGGGTCAGATCGAGGAGTCACCAGAGGTTATGGTATGATTTCCAACGGTATAATCTCTATCACCGACGTGGCTTATGTTGAAGGGTTAAACCATAACCTGATCAGTGTAAGTTAGTTATGTGATAAAGGTTATGACGTTAAGTTCTGCAAGGATAAATGTCTGATAATTTCACGTACCTCTTCTGAAACGGTATTATCAGGCATTAGGAGCAGAAATATCTTCTGTTTAGATTTTCTGAGTTTAGATTCATCTACCCCCGTATGCCTTGTGGCAACATGCAGTGCATCTCTTTGTGAACAATGGCACAAGAGACTGGCACATATTAATTTCAAGACAATTAGTATGTTGTTTTCTAAGAACTTGGTAAGGGATGCTCCCAGTATCAAGTGCATCAAAGATAGCCCCTGTCCTGCATGCCAGATGGGCAAACAGACTCGGGCTACCTTTAAGAGCATCGCAGACAAAGACTCTTCCCGATGTCTTTACCTTTTACATATGGACTTGTTTGGTCCAATGCAAGTTCATAGCTTGGGAGGCAAGTCCTATACGCTAGTGATAGTTGATGATCATTCTCGGTTTACATGGGTGTTCTTTTTGAAACGAAAGTCAGATACGTTTGACATCTTCACTAATTTTGTCAAGCAGGTTCAGAACGAATTTAATTGCTCCGTGGTCAAAATCAGAAGTGACCATGGAACAGAATTCGAATCTGGTGCAATGACAGAATTTTGTGAAGAACAAGGTATCTTTCATGAGTTTTCCTCCCCGCGCACTCCTCAGCAAAATGGAGTTGCGGATAGGAGAAATAGAACTCTCATTGAAGCCTTCACGACAATGTTGAAAGACGCTTCTCTCCCGGAATACTTCTGGGCAGAGGGTGTCAATACAGCTTGTCATGTACAAAACCGAGCATTAATCAACAAGCATCATCGTAAGACGCCCTACGAGCTACTGAAAGGCAGGAAACCAACCATGTCCTACTTGAGGATTTTTGGTTGCAGATGCTATGTACTGAATAATGGGAAGTATCCGCGTACTAAATTCGGTGAAAAATGCTTCGAAGGCATACTCATGGGCTATAGTTCCCATAGTCGGGCATATAGGGTCTTCAATAAGAAAACCCTAGTGGTAGAAGAATCAATAAATGTTGTATTTGATGAAGGAAGTTTGCTTAACAGCAATTCTTCCAGTAGTATTCTTGAAGATGCAGGTGCTCGACTTGAACAGCTGAGTCTGGATGAGACCGCTAAAGATGACGCTCCTAAGTACGTCAAAGTTTCCACCTCCACGTCATCTGAAAATGTTGAAGATCAAAATGGAACAAATATCTTAGAAGAAGGAGAAGCACAAGAAGTAGTCGAAACTCCAGACGCCAGACTTCTTGAGCTCCGGCACGTGAGGGATCATCCTAGAGATCAGATCATCGGAGATCCTCGTGTCGGTGTCAGAACTCGAAGAGGTACTATTAACGAAGTATTGCATCTTAGATTCCTGTCACAGGTAGAGCCAAAGAAGTTCGACGAGGCGAACAAGGATGCGGCATGGATTCTGGCCATGCAAGAGGAACTACATCAATTCGAACGTTGCAATGTTTGGACGCTGGTTCCCAGACCATACAAACAGAATGTGATTGGCACGAAGTGGATCTTCAGAAACAAGCTGGATGAACATGGTGTCATCGTAAAGAACAAGGCCAGGCTGGTGGCTCAAGGTTACAGACAGGAGGAAGGGATTGACTTCGACCAGACCTTCACACCAGTAGCAAGGCTCGAGGCAATCAGGTTATTCCTGGCGTATGCTTCACACAAAGGATTTACAGTCTATCAAATGGATGTGAAATCGGCATTCCTGAACGGAGACCTGAAAGAGGAAGTATACGTCGCTCAACCCCCAGGTTTTGTCGATCCTACTTATCCCAATCATGTCTATTTTCTTAATAAGGCCTTATATGGGTTGAAACAAGCTCCACGAGCTTGGTATGAGACTTTATCTAGTTTTCTTCTTGAGAACAAGTTCTCCAGAGGTAAAATAGATAAAACATTGTTTCTCAGGGAAGTCAAAGGCAAGATTTTGCTGGTGCAAATCTATGTCGATGACATAATATTCGGCTCAACGGACAACAATCTTTGCAAAAAGTTTTCTAAACTTATGCAAGGAAAGTTTGAAATAAGCAGTATGGGAGAGCTCAAGTATTTCTTAGGACTTCAAGTGAAACAGTCTGAGGATGGAATCTTCATCTCTCAGACGAAGTTCACAAATGAACTCCTTAAGAAATTCGGTATGGAGAGTGCAACCTCTATGAGGACTCCAATGGGATCCACCATGTCTCTGGATAAGGATGAGAAAGGTAAACCTTTCGATGAAACCAAATAAAGAAGCATCATTGGATCCTTGCTCTACCTTACTGCCAGTAGACCGGACATTATGTTCTCCACATGTGTCTGTGCCCGATATCAGGTGAACACTAAGGAATCTCACTATGTCGCTGCAAAGCGAATTCTAAGATACCTTAAAGGTACTCCTAATCTTGGCTTGTGGTACCCGAGAAACAATGATGTCGAGCTAATAGGCTTTTCAGATGCTGATTTTGCAGGGAGTAGGGATGACAGGAAAAGCACCTCCGGGACGTGTCAATTCCTCGGCAGGAGGCTTATCTCATGGAACAGCAAGAAACAGAATTATGTTGCAACCTCCACAGCAGAGTCAGAGTACATCTCGGCAGTAAGCTGTTGCGCACAACTTCTATGGATCAGAAACCAGTTAGCCGACTACGACCTTCAGTTCAAGGAAGTACCCATGTACTGCGACTCCTCTAGTGCAATTGCCATAGCCAACAATCCTGTATCGCACAGCAGAACGAAGCATATTAAAGTGCGCTACCACTTCATTCGGGAGCACGTGGAAAACAAGGACATCTCCCTCTGTTATGTCCCCACGGACAAGCAGATTGCTGATATATTCACAAAGCCCTTAGACGAGGCCAAGTTCAATCTTTTCAAGACTGAATTGGGGATGCTCAATTATGAGGAATGAAGACTACAGAAGCTCCAGGCTCGTGCATGATCTGAGGGGGAGCAAGGAACTCCAGCGTGCGTACAGATGCAAGAACTGAGGGGGAGCAAAGGGCCAAACGCTACAGACCCCGATTTGCAGAAGCCGAAAAGGGGGAGATTACCCTCTCGGCTAAGGCTAAATTGGCTCCAAGCTTGCTCCCAAGAAATTGGTATTGGTAAGGGATAACTCACTCAACTCAATTTTAAGTTTATGGTTTTCATTTCCATTTGCTCTATTCACCTTAGCTTGTAGGGTTTAGGCTTCTTCAAATAGGGGGAGATTGTTGGGTATTGTATCCACAATGTACCTGATTTGAAGAAGCCCCTGGACAAGCTAAGGTCAATAGACTATGTATTTGATAAAATCTTTCTAGTTGTGCTTGCAGTTTTTCCACGCTAAGTGCACACCAATGTCAGGGTGCAGTAGGTCAATATACACGGGTCTGCACGACGTAATCCCTCGTTGTGCAGATCAGTGTGTTGGCCTACGTGTATTCTCTCTATTGGAGTGCACTTATTTTCAAGCACAGGGCTGTAAATATGCAGGAGCAGACAAGGAGCAAGGATGGGTCAAGGAGCACCTCATAGGTGGAAAGACGAAAATTCGTCTAAGTTTAAATCGACGAGAATCACCAAGTGATTCTCACCGATTCGGCGAGAATCACTTGTGATTCTCGCCGATTCGTCGAGAATCAGAAGTTGATTCTCGCCGAACTCGACCCAGCCACTTCTAAGCAAGCACCTCTGCTTCTAAGTAAGAATCGACGAGAATCACCAAGTGATTCTCGCCGATTCGGCGAGAATCACTAGTGATTCTCGTCGAATCGTCGAGAATCACTGGTTGATTCTCGCCGTCTCGACCTGGCCTAAAGCAGTGCGTGCAACCAAGGCAAAGTCGACGAGAATCATCCTTGATTCTCGCCGAATCGTCGAGAATCACCTTTGATTCTCGGCGACTCGGCGAGAATCACTTTCGATTCTCACCGATTTTGACTTGGGCGTTTTTCTGGAATTTCCTGAACCGGATTCTGCCGCTGTTAAGATTCTGGACCGGGACTTAGGGATTCAGCTTGTGGGTCCCACAACGGTCATTTTGGAAAGCATCTACAGTATTTATATACGGGTATTTTGAACGGAATACGAAGACAGAAAGAAGCCGAGCAGAGCAAACCCTAAAATCGCGATTCCTCTCCGCCGCCGCCGTCACGCTCGGGCTAGTCCGTCGCCGCTGCTGATCGCTTTTCTTCCCGATCTCCGGCGACAGAAGCTTAGCAAAGCTTTGAGTCTCACGTGTCTATCCAGAGATCTCTTGTCTCTCGATTTGTTGATCGGGAAAAACTTCCTCGTCCGAATCGATCGAGACGACCGATCCTCGTGTGACCGTTGGAAGACCAAGCTAGCTTCGCTACGAAGTTTGGATCTCCAAGTTCAGCAGCCACTCATCATCATAGCCGCCGATCCCGAAGCTAGCCGCCGCTCGTGTTGCCGCCGCCGGTTCCGGGGAGATCCTCTCCAAGAGAGACCAAGGTTGTAGACTCTTCGTTGACTTCACGAACACGTCGTCGAACGAAGAGGAACACCGTAGTCTCCAAACGAAGTTTGTATCTCGTGTACATTCTATATTTACTTTTGTTGTAAAGGAACGATTGTTCCGTGTTGTAAGGGTTGGGTGCAACCCATTTTGTGGGAGTGTTGACTCTCACTTGTGGAAGGGTTCCTTCCGATAGTGCAGGGATTTGATTTCAATCCTGTTGGAGAAGAGACCGAGTCGTCCCTTGTTGGGAGATAGGTCGAAGGGGGAAAGTGGATGTACCCAAGTCGGGGAACCACTATAAATTGCTTGTGTATTCTGTGTGCTGTGCTTTTTATTTTTATTGTCCAGGTACATTCGTAAGTTCCGCAAAAGCACTACACGTCACCTATTCCCCCCCCATAGGTGCACATAGCCGACACTAGGTGGACTTTCACCATGAAATTGCCCATATGCAGGAAAGAGATCTTTGCGATCTGGAAGGAAAGGGTAATGCTGTTTATGGAGGCCTCAGACCCTAGAATCTACATCACAGTAAAGGAAGGGCCTTATGTGCCCATGCAGATATCTATTCTAGATGCAAATCAGAGAACTCCAAAAGATTTCTCTGAAATGACTAAGGATGAGATTGTCCTAGCCACAATGGACAAGAGGGCACAAAACATAATAGTGAGTGTCATTGATGATGCATCTTTTCAGAATCTTATACACTGCAAGACAGCTAAAGAGATGTGGGACACTCTTATATTGTATATGGAAGGATCTGAAGAAGTTAGACAAGATATAAAATCCTTGCTAAATCAGGAGTATGAGAGTTTTAGACAAGGAAAGGGTGATAGCATAACTGAGTGCTATAAGAAGTTCTACAGAATAGTGAATGAACTAATGTCTTATGGAAGAGAGTTCAGTAACTATGAACTAAATGACAAGTTCCTAAGGTCCCTAACCAAAGATTGGGACACCAAGATCTGCGCCATAAGAGAAATGGCTAAGTTGGGGGAAATTCATCCTCCTACACTGTTTGGCAAATTATTGTCTTATGAGATGCAGTTGACAGTAAGGAAAGAGTAGGAGAAATCAACAAGAACTGAGCACAAGGAGAGAACAGTTGCTTTCAAGACAGATGTCCCCATAAAGTGCAGGAATAAGTCATCAACTCCACCTCCACAGGTAGTTGAATCAGAATCAGATGAGTCAGTCAGCACAAAGACTGAGAGTAGTGAAAGTGATGAAGACTTTGTTGCCTTCACTAGACACTTTCAGAAATTCTTGAAGAAGAAATAGTGGAGGTCAAGACCTGCTACTTCAAAGGGAAAGGAAGTCTTTTATCAGGAGAAAAAGCCTTCAAAGAGAGACAGGAAGAGGACAAAGTCAAGCAAGGCAACTAGTTCAAAGATAGTGTGCTATTGCTGCAATAGACAGGGTCATGTTATTGCAGATTGTCCAGAAAAGAGAAAGGAATCTGGTGACAGGAAAAAGCCTCACTTCAAAGGCAAGAAAGAGAATTCTTTTGTTGCCAAGAAGGAGAAGACTCTATCAGATATCTCTTCTTCAGAAACTGAGTCTGAGGCTGAGGCCTACATAGGGCTGTTTGCTGAAGAAGAAGAAGAAGAATTCATGCAGATCATGGAGTCTATTTATGAACAAGAAGACAGTCTTTGCCAAGGGCTAATGGCTTTGACTGAGAGTGCCAAAATCCTGGAGCAGCCAGGACCCAGTAAGGTACAAGGTTCAAGTTCAAGTTCAGTTTCTTATTCCAGTTCAGAATCAGATTCATCTTTATCAAGTGATGAAAGTGTATCTGAGTCTGAGGGTGATATTCATCAGCTTATGGATGAATGTAAGGTGCTGTTGCAGGCTTACAAGAAAAGCAAGACCCTAGCCAAAAGTCAGGCAAAGGAAATTGCTATTCTTAAAGCTGCAGCAACAGATTTTGAGAAGTCTTTTGATCAAAAACTGAATGAGATAGCCAGGTTGAAGCACATAATAGTGATTCAAATGGGTACTATATCATTTAAAAATGATCAAATCAAGAGTCTGGAGATCAACCTTCAGAAAGAGAGAGAGCTTGTTGCTAGGTTTTCTAAACCTAAGTCAGTGTTACCTTTAATTGATGAATTTGTTCATCATAAAGGCAAGGCTGGACTGGGCTTTATTAGACCTGCAGGGACTGAGCAGTCGAAGTCTAAGTCCAAGGGTAAAGCCCCAACATTCAACAAGCCTGCTGTAGACAAGACAGCCAAGGCAGTACCTAAGCAAAGGTACAATAAGTTTGAATGTTGGTGCTATGTCAAAGTTGGCCATTTTGCAGTGGACTGTTGGCACAATGCTAGTGCCAAAGTGAGTACCAAACTACCTGTTGGAAAGCCAGTGGGTAGCTTTGTCAGATTGCAGACTAACAAGTACCAAGGACCCAAGAATTCTTTGGGTTCTAAGGTTCATTAATCTGTTTTGCAGGTGAGTCCAAGTGGCCATACCCCAACATGGTACTTGGACAGTGGATGTTCCAGACATATGACTGGAACAAGAGGATTACTAAAGGACTATATTCCAATAAAAGATGGTCCAAAAGTAACCTTTGGTGGTTCTGAAAAAGGAATCATCAAAGGGTTTGGTAACATTTCTACAAACTTGGTTACCATCACTCAAGTGGCTTATGTTAAAGGGTTGAAACACAACCTAATAAGTATAAGTCAATTAAGTGATGTAGGGTATGACATCTCATTTGTTAAAAATGGTTGTCATATCAAGAGGCGAAGTGATCAAGAGATCATTTTGACAGGTTATAGGAAAAGGAATGTCTGCTGCCTAGACATTATGATTGAGAACAATGGTTCTCCAGTTTGTCTTGTAGCTGATGAGACAGTCTCTCATTGTGTCAAATGGCACAAGAGGCTTTCCCATCTTAACTACAAGACTATTAGCAAACTCTTTAGCAAAGAGTTAGTGAGGAATGGTCCTCAAGTTTAGTGTGTTAAAGATGGTATTTGCTCAGCTTGTCAAAAGGGCAAGCAGACTAAATCCACCTTTAGAAGCATAGAAAACAAAGATGCTGTGAGGTATTTATACCTCTTGCATATGGATCTTTTTGGTCAAATGCCAGTTCACAGCTTAGGTAGGAAGGTCTATACCTTTGTAGTTGTAGATGACTACTCAAGGTTTTCCTGGGTGTTCTTCTTAAGACAGAAATCTGAAACTCCTAGTGTCTTCTATAGCTTTGTCAAGCAAATTCAGAATGAACTAAATAATACAGTGGTCAAAATTAGAAGTGACCATGGTACTGAATTTCAGTCTGATAGCATGACAAAACTATGTGAAGCCTTTGGGATATTTCAAGAATTCTCTTCGCCTAGAACACCTCAGCAAAATGGCATTGCTGAGAGGAAAAATAGAACTTTGATAGAGGCTGGTAGGACCCTACTAAGTGATACATTACTGCCAGAGTATTTCTGGGCTGAAGCAGTTAACACTGCATGCCATGTTATAAATAGGGCTACCATCACTAAAGGGCTAAACAAGACCCCCTATGAAGTTGTGAAAGGCAGGAAACCAAACCTATCCTACTTCAGGATCTTTGGTTGCAAATGCTTCATACTTAACAATGGGAAGTCTTACTTAACTAAGTTTGCCGCCAAGTCCCAAGAAGGAATTTTTGTTGGGTACAGCAATAATAGTAAGGCTTATACAGTCTACAACTTGACTACACAAGTTGTAGAAGAATCTGTGCATGTAGTTTTTGATGAGACTAAACTTATTAACAATGAGTTGTCTAGTAGTATATGCAGCCCCACAGGTTTAACAAAGAAGATGGACAAGCTTACTATAGAAGAAGTACCTTCTACAAGACAGCAAGTAGAAGACAGTAGCTGTTGTCCAGGGGGAGAACTACATGTGCCAATTGCTGAAGAAGTACAAGGTATACAGCATGATGGAGATGCTGAAGAGGTTCAACCAGAAGTAAGGATGCCTCCAGCCAACAGGCATCTAAGAGATCATCCAGTAGAGCAGATTATTGGAGATCCAAGACAAGGAGTACAAACCAGGAGCAGATACATGAATACAGCAATCTACTCCAGTTTCCTGTCTCAAGTTGAACCTAAGAAATTTGAAGAAACAATACTGGATCCACAATGAATTGAAGCAATGTAAGAAGAGCTTAATCAGTTCAAAAGGTGCAAGGTTTGGGAACTTATTCCGAAACCTAAAGACCACAATATAATAGGAACTAAGTGGATCTACAGGAATAAGATGGATGAACACGGGGTCATCATTAAGAATAAAGCAAGATTGGTTGCTAAAGGATATAGGCAAGAAGAAGGTATTGATTTTGATCAAACCTTTGCTCCAGTAGCCAGACTGGAAGCCATAAGGATGTTCTTGGCCTATGCAACCTATCAAGGATTCAAGGTTTACCAAATGGATGTCAAGTCAGCATTCCTAAATGGTAATCTTAAGGAAGAAGTCTATGTGGAGCAGCCTTCAGGTTTTGTTGATCCAACTCTACCTCATCATGTCTATAGACTTAGGAAAGCTTTATATGGGTTAAAGCAAGCCCCTAGGGCTTGGTATGAAACCCTATCTAGTTTCCTCATTGAGAACAAGTTCTCAAGGGGGAAAATAGATAAGACTCTATTCCTTAGGGAATCTAGAGGCAAAGTCATACTAGTCCAAATATATGTAGATGACATTATATTTGGGTCTATTGAAAGAAGCCTTTGCAAAAAGTTTGCAAAACTTATGCAAGGTCAGTTTGAGATGAGTAGTATGGGAGAGCTGAAGTTTTTCTTGGGTCTCCAAGTTAAACAGACTGAGAGTGGTTTATCCATTTGTCAGTCAAAGTTCACCCTAGAACTCATAAGGAAGTATGGTATGGATTCATCCATCACCATGAAGACTCCTATGGGGTCAAGTATGTCTCTTAGCAAGGATGATGCAGGGAAACCTGTAGATGAAACCTTGTATAGATGGATAGTTGGCTCCCTATTATACTTGACTGCTAGTAGACCTGACATTATGTATGCTACATGTGTTTGTGCCAGGTATCAAGCCTGCCCTAAAGAGTCTCATTTGATAGCAGTCAAAAGAATATTGAGATATCTAAAGGGCACTCCCTATCTAGGCCTCTAGTACCCTAGGAATGGAGATTTTGATCTAACAGGTTATTCAGATACAGACTTTGCAGGATGCAAAGAGGATAGAAAGAGCACTACTAGAACCTGTCAATTCCTAGGTGGGAGACTAATTTCATGGAGTAGCAAAAAACAAACCAGTCTGGCTATCTCCACAGCTGAGTCAGAGTATGTGGCTGCAGGAAGTTGCTGTGCTCAACTTCTGTGGATTCAACATCAGCTAGAGGACTATGGATTTCAGGTAAGTAGAACTCCACTTTTCTGTGATTCTACAAGTGCTATTTCAATAGCTAGTAACTATGTATCTCATAGTAGAACAAAACACATTGAGATTAAATATCATTTTCTTAGGGAGCATGTAGAAAGAGAAGATATTTTATTAGAATATGTTAAAACTGATAATCAAGTAGCTGATATGTTTACTAAGCCCCTAGAAGAAGCTAAGTTCAATAGATTCAAAATTGAACTAGGAATGATAAACTTAGAGTAAGTTTACTGAATTAAAATTGGCTAAGTAAAAAGGTGTCGACACATAGACAAGTCTATGTCGACACAGAATAGTGGTGTCGACAATTCAGGAAAAAGGTGTCGACAAATCTAGGAATGTGGTGTCGACACTTCAGAATGTTAGTGTCGACACATGTCAAGTAGGTGTCGACACATCCAATATGGTGTCGACACTTAAGTTTTACTCAGAATTTTTCTAAGTAAAGTCTCGACAATATGTCGAGTTATGTTGTGTCGACACTTAAACATGTGTCGACACATAAAATCTGTTGACTAAACTTGTGTCGACACATATGTGTCGAGACATTATAAGTCAGTGTCGACACTTATTACCAGTGTCGACACATTTTAAGTTAGCTGTCCCGCCTGTTCATCTTCAAAATCAGAAAGGTATAAATAGGGTTCTGTCTTTGTTTGTCGACACGCTTTCACAGTTTCGAGACTCAAACTTCTGTGTCGACACCTCTCTTTTCTAAAAGACAAATTCTACAAACCCTAATGGCGCCTAAGCTAGAGGAGAACGTTAACGAAGGATATGAGCTGGTGCGCGGCGCGTTTGAAGAAGCAGATCAAGAAATCCAGGCGATAGTAACCCTAGTCGCTGATTCTGGATTAGAATACTTAGCTTCTGAACCTACAAAGATTTGGAAGAAAGAGGTTCTTGAATTCTTAAATGGAGCCCAGATAGATGAATCTGGATACAAAATCAAATCCAGAGTTCATGGTGCAAGGGTTAAGGTATCCCCTAAAAATCTGAGGAAGGTGCTCCAGCTACCAAAAACTCAAGATGAAGAAGAAGTTACTGCATCCAAGACCAGGGAAGCTCTAACCTGGTGTGGACTGGATCCAAAAATGAAGATAGGCTCTGTGTTTAACAGGAAGGGCATGAACAGCCAAGGCAAATTCCTGTCTGAGATAGTGGGAAAGGTCTTACTCAGTAAGCCAGGAGGGCATGACAGAGTGTATGCCTCCATGTTCAATATAATGACAAGAATTATCTTCACTATAAGAACTGATTGGTCAGTTATAGTGTTTGACAAGATTAAGGAGAGCTTGAAGAAGCCCAATCTGGGCAGAATCATTAGTCTATACCTAGCTGGTGTGATACCAGAGGTAATGTGTACTACTGTAGGAAGCAAGATAAATCATATGAGGAAGATGGATCTAAGTATCTTTTCTAGATGGGACAGGGTGTTGTCTAAGGAAATGCCAACCCCAGAGAAGACAGTTACTGAGAAGGAGATTCCTCCAAAGAAAAAGAGAAAAACTACTCCAGTGGCACAAGAATCCACTAGTAGTTCTGAAAGTGAAGAACAAGTTGTTTTCACTCCAGATGATCAAGAGGAAGAGCCTGTAGTGAAGACTCCTGCTACTCAAGAGATTGCTGAGATCCAGGGGGAGCTACCACAAGCTAGCCCCATCCACAGGGATCAAAGCCAGGGGGAGCCTCCAGTTGTAGAAGTACTCTCTACACTGGACAGTGAGCAAGCCACCACCATCATACAAGAGGTACTCACTGACCTAAATACTTTAGAATATCTTATAGAAGATGCTGATTTGTCTGATGTTCCTCAGCAAACTCAGCTGCCTAGTCAAGCTCCAGATGTTGTTATAGAAGACACATCTGCTGTTCCAGTAATTCCTGATCCTGTGGTTGAAGAACCAAGAACTTCTCCAGCTTCTTCACCACCAGAATACACCATGGAGGATTTATTCCTAAATCTAGACCAACAAGATTTTGACATGGACAAGGATGCTGATGAAAAAGATCATGCTGCTGATGAGGGGGAGCAAGTACAAGTTCTGGAAGAGCCTATTAGGCAGGAAACTGAGAAGGCACCTGAAGTGCAGAAAGAGAAGTCTCAAAGCCCTAAGGAGAGGGTTGACATAGCCAGCACTTCTGCCTCTGAAGATGAGGAGAGTGCTAGGGCAAAGAAGAAGAAACTGTATGTATTCAAGAGGAGAAGCCAAAGTTATAAAAAGGCTTTACAATCAATTGCACCACAGCCTATAGTTCAGCAAGCTCCAACTGCTGATTATAGTGCTTTAATGGTTGCACTACAGATAAAGTTGGATGAGCAAAGGCAGGCCATAGAGAAGTATGTAGATGAAGGGCAGAAATCACTCCAATTTGATCTGGCCCAGGATATAAAATCCATCAGGTTTGAGATGAATCTCAACAAGAAGGAGATGACTGAATGTTTTCACAAAGGTGGAAATGCAGTGGTGTTCTTGGCAACCCACCAGGAAAAGATTAAGGCACAGGTAGATGATATAACATTGAAGCAAGGATATGTTCTTGAAAATCAGTTAAGAATGAATGATAACTTGACTGCTTCTCATAATGCTATAGTCACTGAGTTGAAGAACAAGGCTGCTGATCCTTCTACATCTTCTGCTACTATCAAAGCTGAATTTGACAAAGCCTTTCAAGAAGAAATTACTGCTGTAAAGACTGCTATCCAAGCCTCCCAGAAAGCTATCTCTGATCAACTTCAAAAGCTCAAACCATTCTTTAAAGATGGAGTCAGATACTTGGATAGTCAAATAAGATTTCAGAAGGATGATGTCAGAGATCATATGGCTAGAGAAGTAATAAAGGGGGAGAGAGTTTTAGTCAAAGCTAGCTCTGACCATGCAAAGTGGATATCAAATTCCATCAGAGCTACACTGGGCTATCCTCCACTCTGTGATGATGACAATGTTGCTGAATCTGGGATTCAAACTGCATATCTTGGAGGTGAGCAACCAGAGGTAGCTCAAGTGATATATCCTCCACCAGATTTTGACATGGTGCAAGCTGACATTCAGCAGATGTATAGCCCAACTGAAGGAAAGTCTAATGTTATTCTGGATAAAGTGGTTCAGCCTATTACTGAAGCCATGCAAGAGGCATTACAGAAGGAGGAAGAGACAAGGTTGTCTAAGAAGAGGTTTAGGGAACAAGCAGAACAAAGGCAAGACTTTGAACAGTGGAGCCCTACCTCTAGGAATATAATATTAACTGCCTGGAAAGCTGCCAAGGACAATACTCATGACAGGAACAAGTGGTTTTCTGAAGCTGAATGGAGGAAACATGAGTTCAGACAATAAGCCATTGTTCAATACAGAAGGAAGGCAAAGATGGGAAAGCTACCTCCTACTGCAGTGGAGCCTAGCAAGTACTTTCCTAAGCCATATGACTATTTTGAGAGGCAGAAGATCAAAGCTGAAGAG
Organism: Platanthera guangdongensis; assembly: GCA_039583875.1. Lineage (NCBI taxonomy): Eukaryota > Viridiplantae > Streptophyta > Magnoliopsida > Asparagales > Orchidaceae > Platanthera > Platanthera guangdongensis. Next base: position 68,964,546 of record CM077166.1, on the reverse strand, counting down.
CTCAAAAAGAAAGATCTAAAAGGCAAGAAGACTGCTGATGCTGAAACTGTTGATGTCCCTGTCAAAGCTCAAGTCCAACCTGGCAAGGGAATAGTTATCAAGGAACCAGATCAGAAATAGATTAAGAATTTACTTGAAGATTATTGTGTAATCTTTTGAATGTAAAACATTTTTGTGAACTATTGGAAATGTATAAGACAAATGTTAGAACAATATATGATCAATATAATTCATGTTTGTTCTGTGAATATGCCTATTTCTTAATTGTTCTGTATTGATGTATGTGTATACATGTGTGATTTATACATGTTATGTTAACCCTGCTGTACTTTATCCTGCTTTACATCACTTTGTAATTTTTAATTATAAATGGTGTATATCATTGACTAAGGGTTATGACTTCTCCAAATAGGGGGAGATTGTTGGGTACATTGGTTAAACGTACCTGATTTGAAGAAGCCTCACCCAACTCAATGATATACATCATAATGTATTTGATGTATGTTGAGTTTACTTGTGCAGGTTAAGTAATCACTGGACTGAAGCAAAAAGTTTCTAAGTCCATGTGTCGACACCCAGAGGGAAAGTGTCGACACTCAAGAAAGCTTGTGTCGACACCCAGACAAGCAGTGTCGACACTTGGAGTCATTGTGTCGACACCTGGGATGCAGAGTCGACATCAGACAGAAAGTGTCGACACTTGGAGCTGTGTCGACACTCAGTGAAGAAAGGTGCAGATAGAAAGTGTCGACACAAGGAGTTGTGTCGACACCCAGTGAAGCTGAGTCTACACCAGATAGTGTCGACACTTGGAGCTGTGTCGACACTCAGCAAAATACTGCAGAAACTAAGTTAAAGTGTCGACACCAAGAACAATGTGTCGACACACAACAAGAAGAGTAAGCACTCGAAGAAAGTGTCGACACCAAGAACAAAGTGTCGACACTCATCAGAAGAGTCAACATTTGAATTAAGTGTCGACACCCAGAACAATGTGTCGACACTCAGCTAAAGACTCTACACTTGAAGTCAGTGTCGACACATGGAGCTGTGTCGACACTTAGCAAAGAACATAATTATCAACAAAATATTCTAAGTACAAGTGTCGACACTAAGGGAATGTGTCGACATTCAGCTGAAGTCTCAACAAAAGAATCAAGTGTCGACACAAGGAGCTGTGTCGACACTCAGCAAGTATCAACATAGAAGACTATGTGTCGACACCAAGAAGCAGTGTCGACACTTAACAGATTCAACACAAGAAGTTGTGTCGACACAAAGGTGATATGTCGACACTTAGAAGAATACAGCTAAAGATAGAAGAACAAGTACTTGTGTCGACACTCAATTTCAGTGTCGACACCTGAAGAAGAATCTGTGTCGAGACATACAAGGAGTTGTGTCGACACCTTGTAGACTTGTGTCGACACTTACACAACATGTGTCGACACTTGGACTATAAGTGTCGACACTTAAAGACAGAAAGTCTCGACACTTTCAGACAGTTAGAGATTTTCAAGAAATGACTGGATGACTTGACAGCTGCCGTTCCAGCCGGTCTACAGCACCTGTCAAAGATGTCAGAAGACAGTTATGGACCGGACCAGCCGGTTACCATGAAGAAGGCCTATAAATAGGCACATACAGTTTACAGAAACAGTTGATCACATTGTTGAAGAACAAGTTATTAAAGTAGTACACAGAGTATCAAATCAAGAAGATCTTGCAGTTCAAGTGCAGATCTAAGAAGGTGGAGACTGAGGGCTCCATCCAAGAAATTAGCCGTTGGAACTAGGCTTAAAAGAAGGGTTCAGATCTAATCTGAATTCTAAGTGGCAGAGGTCAAGGAACAACTGCAGAAGGAGACAATCTTATTCAGTTCTACTCAAGAAGCTTTGAAGAAAGCTAAGTCAGATTGAATCTAGCTGAGTTCTTCTAAGAACTCATCAAGAAACTCTCTACTCCCCTCACTTGTTTCAGAGTTGTTGAGTTATTATTTCAATAATCATTTTTATCTTGTAGGATCCTTTGGATCTGAGTGAATTGTAAGCCTATAATTATAAAGGCTGAGGGTAGGGTCTTTGGCCTGAGTGTAGGAGATTGTTATCTCTGAGTGTAGGCCTTGATTGGCTGAGTGTAGGCCTGGGTGGCTGAGTGTAGGCCTTTGTGGCTGAGTGTAGGCTTTGGGATAAAGCTGAGTTGTAAGGCTTTGGGCCTGAGGTGTAGGAACCAATTTGGGTTCTGAGATAGTGGAGGAGTTTGGCTGAATCTAGTACACTACTAGATAGGCGAAGGGGGAAAGTGGATGTACCCATATCTTCGGGAACCACTATAAACCATTGTGTCTGCTGTGCTGTGTTGTGATTTGCTGTGTATGCGTTGTGTTTTGCTGTGATAAAATAGTTAGTAATCTGTGATATAACTGTCTGTTGCCATTAAAGTTCAAAAAGGATTAGGTCACCTATTCACCCCCCCCCCTCTAGGTGTTTAGGTACCATATCTTTCAACACTAATAAAAGTAATTATCCTTGAGAAAAGGAACTTTGGGTCTAATCCCATCGTAGTTCCTAGTGCCCCCGAGAGCCCTTCACCGGGTATACCCTGGGCAGTCCTGGGATTAACCTTAAATCAGTAAGTATAATAACCCGTATACAAGAGTAGTCTAATAGGTTAAGGATTGTGGTTCATTCTCACCCATGTAGGGTTGGAGGGATTGTGATTTATTCTCACCCGTGATGGGTTGGAGGGATTTTGGTTCATTCTCACCCGTAATGGGTTGGAGGGAGACTTGTGATAAATGCTCGCCCGTGTAGGGTTCGAGGGATTCAGGACGGGTTGGTCCTCGAGTTGAAGGCTCGGGATAAAATACTTGCATGTGCATAAATTTAGTGGCGGGCCATGCGGTACTGGCCGTTCGTCACACCGATGGCAGTACGGTGCACCAGCCGGGTGTGTGGGTTAGAGGAACCAGTGGGTTGTTTTATACTGCGGTCTGGAGGACGATCCCCGATAACGCACATCCGACGCAACAAGACTAACGGGTTGGCAGCAAAGTACGTATGCAGAGACTCTAGAGTGCACCTTGGACGTGTACAAAGGCGTATGAGAGGGGTCTAAGGTTTGGTAGTGTGCATATCGGCCTAGAAGTGGAGACGCCCGCTCCGCTCCTGCCGTAGCCACAACGGTGGTACCCGAGAGTGATGCTTGCTCTCAAAAAGTGGGAACTAAAGGTTTGTGATCACAGAGTCATTGTGTGTGAGTTGCACTTGCCTGTGCATATATTGCATCATAACATTCATTCATATTAGGTCATACGCTTCATAGATCCTTATCATATAAATTAGTATGGGCTCTTTTATATGATAAGTTAAATTTCCTGGAAACCGTAACTTATATATTTTTATGGGCATTTTTATAAGTTAAGGTACTTTTGTATGGTAGATAGCTTTACCTTTCAGCTTTACTTTACTTTTCTGCTCTTACTTTCAGTTCTTTCCTTTACTAGTACTGTACTTTACTTACTTGTACTATATACTTAGAACTGCTAGTGTAGAATAATAATACCTATTACAACTGCTAGTTAGTTCTTGTCACCTGCTTCCACATTTGCAACCGCTTGTTATCCTTCGTTTCGTCCTTCCGCTCGGTGCCTAGGAGCTGCGGGAGGAGGTGCGGAGGAAACGACTTAGTCTTTTTGACTAATGGTCGGTGACCATACTATTTTAGGAGCTCGTGGAGATGGAGCAACAGCACGACGAGGAGGCAGGACTTGAGGAGCAGATACCGCTACCGCAGACTACTACTACTACTGCACATCCTCAGGTGGGACGAGTCTTGATGTATTAGATTAGCTTCCGCTTTGATTTGAGAGAGAGAGTTGATATGATGTACTGGGCATAAGCCATTATTACTCTTTCATTTTGTACTCATTGTGGACTATGTTTCTGCACTCTTCATTTATATATATGATATGCACTTGTGTGGACTAGTGGATTTGATATACTGCTATACTTCTTTTTCTCATATTGGCCTACAGGTTATATGATCGTATTAGCCGGCAGAATTGGAATTTTGCGGTGTCGACTAACCCGTGCGTTTGTGCCACCGTAAGATGACGGTTCTGGGCATAAGACCCGGTATCCCTCCTTGGTAAGGGGGAGGGGGGTCTTACAGAGCCAAACATGGACTTTGTTCAGAACCAACCAAGTCAACACCACTGGCCACAAAGGCCCGTCCACACTTACTGGCGGACACTAAATTCAGTCCGCCTGCACCGATGAACTCCAGTATTAGTCCGCACTGACTGGCGATCTCCGCGGCTTCCACTTGCCGCTTCACCAGAGCAAGACCAAGTCTTCTGCCAAGCCGATCTCCCGTGCTCAAGTTCTTCAGTCCGCTTCATGCCGGTCTCCGCGGATAGAATTGCTATCCACCCGGTTACCTTCTAGGATCCAGCAGCTTGTAGAGCATAAGCCGGCCTAGCTAACCGTCGCTGTTGTCTGTGCAGTCCGTACGAATAGACCGCCCAGGACGCCATAGAACAAGCCGTCTTTACTAGCCCCGCCGACCTGGCTGTCCACCAACCCTGTCGGCATAGTCCGCGCGGATAGGTTGCCCAAGTCCTCCATTCACCCACTTTCACTTCACAATTTTCAACACCCCCTTGAAGTGAGAAGTGGTGAACAACTCCAGCAGCTCCCGTAACCTTGCACCTGGTCCCTCTGATAGCATCTACGAAGAGATGTCCAAGATATAGTGCTCGCCCCGCATATGATTGACCATGAGGGAGCCCTCCAGCATCTCCCAAAAATAGTCATGCTTCCCTCTGCCTTCTTCTTCATCTTCAACCTCCACTCATGCACCACAGGAGTACCACCAACAACCTTGAGCACAGGGGCCCAAGCCTCGTTACCTCTGAGAGTATTCAACTCCTCAGACTTGGCATCAACCACCTCCTTGATTCTATTAGGTTCATCACAGCTAGAAGGTACTCGCTCGACCTGAGGGATTATAAAGAAACATGAGACAAATCTCGCCATGTTTCCTTCGTAATATCGAGCTGGTGGGTTACTGATCCTCTTCGATCTCTGAAGAACCTGGTTATGGCTAACAACCTCTGCTACTCCTCCTGAACTAGCTCCGTTCCTGGGCAAACCCGGAAAAATGCTCCCCTTGCTTCCTGAACAAGACGTCACCTCACTGGAACCAGAAGCACCTGGAGCAATGCTCTCCATGCTACCTGAACCAGAAGTCTCCGCTCTCGAACAAGAACTACTTAGAACATCGCTCCCCCTGCTTCCTGAACCGAATGCCTCCGCCTTCGAGCCAGAAGTTCTTGGAGCATCACTCCCCCTACTTCCTGACCCTGACGCCTTTACCCTAAAGCTAAAACAACCTAGAGCTCATGTTGACTCAGGCAGCTCCAGCTGAACCTTAACATCAGCCTCCTTTAGCCCACAATCTGACCTGCTCATCTCTAGCTCCACATAAGAGTTATCCCAATATGACGTCAACTCATCGAAGACAACGTCTCTCAACACGATGAGCCTCTTCGTTGTAGGATCTATACACCTCTATCATCTCCTCTGCTCATCATACCCCAAAAAGACTAGCTTCATCTTGAGAGCATCCAGAGTGTGTACGTAGCAGGTAGATCCAAACACCCGTAGGTGCTTTACACTAGGCTTCACCCCGAACATCAGCTCATAAGGAGTCTTCACATACATCAGACTAGGAGGCATCCGATTGATGACATGAGTAGCACATGCCATTCCTTCCGCCCAAAAGGCCTTAGGAACGCCTTTGCTCTGAAGCCAACACTTGCAGATCTCCGTTAACCAACGGATCATCTGAGATACAACACCAACTTGCTGTGAAGTATGTTCACAAGAAAGCTCCTTCCGGATCCCATGCTTCCTGCGAAAGTTTGAGAACTCGGTTGAGCCAAACTCACCACTAATGCTTGTCCTCAACTTCTTGATCCACAGGACAAGCTGTCCTTCCACAAGCTTCTTGGACTCCACAAACAAGCACATCATGTTCGACTTCGCCTTCATGAAGTATACCCAAGTATACCTTGAATAGTCATCAACCAATATCAGCATGTACCTGCTGCCTCCAAGACTGGCAGTGACGGTCGGTCCAACCAGAGCACAATGGACCACCTCCAAAGGAGCTTTACATTTGGATTGTGCCTTATCAACCAAAAAGTGATAAGCTTCACCATGCTGACATCGCGCACACCCCTGACCATCGCCATGGGATGACAATCTAGGCAATCCTCTTACGAGTCTTCTTACCGCTGATAAGTTGTAAATATACCTATTTTTATGTACATTATTTAAGTATTTTTTGTTTTATTTTATTGTTTTTAGTTAAATTTCTTCAATAAAATGCTCTTTTTATTGTAAATATTTTGTTAACTTATTTTATTTTATTTTTCAGAAAAAATCCAAAAATCTGCTAAAAATAGTAATGTCACGCCCGTATCCTTACTGGTCACGCCCGTGACCTGGGCGTGACACATCAAATTCTAGTGAAATCAACAAATTTTTGAAGAAACATGTGACACGCCCTGTCATACGGCCGTGTCAAATATGACATGGCCGTGACCTGACCCGTGCCAGCCTGCTCGACGATTTTCTGCTCGACAATTTTCCGCTCGACGTTCGTTGACCCAACAGGGACACGCCCGTGTCCCATGAATGACACGCCCGTGTAATGTGACACGCCCCGTGCCGAAGCCCGTGACCATCTCTTGACATTCTTCACTCGACTTTCGTCGACTCAACCCGACACGCCCGTGTCAAGATGCGACACGGGCGTGTACTCCTCCATCTGGCCCGACAAACTGCCGCCGGCGTCTTTCGACGCAAACAACGCCGAATTCAACCTCCTCGACACGCCCACCGTCATTCCTCTGACCTGGGGCGTGACCGCCGCGTTTTCAGCCGCAATGTCAAATCGCCGTCAAATCACCGAAATCAGTCATGAATAGTGCTGACACGCCCCCTGACACACCCGTGTCAGAGGGAGTGTACTTTGAAATTTTTTCTCTATAAATTCAGAGCTTCTGCCTGATCTCCTGTTCCCTTTTTTGGACCACTTTGCTTATGTTAGAGCTGTTCTTGGGGGGCTTTTTATGCAATGTAAGGGAATTTTCTCTCCCCTCTTTTATGTATTTATGTTTTTTTTTCTTTATTGTAACCTTTTTTACTTAATAGAAATGTTTCTTTTCTCCTCTATATTGTATGAAAATCCGTCAAAGCGCCCTACCTTTCGCAATTTTAATTCCTCTTTTTTGTGCTTTTTATGTTTTTCTTTAGCTTTCGTAACTAGTTTAACTTAGAAATTTATCAATTTTCTAGCCATTGTAATCGCAATATTATTTTCATGCTCCATGCTTGTTTAGGTTTTGTTATAATTTTAACTTTGTTTTCATTCTATGGGTTTATAAAAATGGTTTAAAATGTGGTTTTTAATTTTCTTTAACTTAGTCTGTTTAGGATCGTAAAATTTTTCGTTCTCTTTTAGTTTTATGTCCACTTTTTATGCGTTTCTATAAAGTTATAAAAATGAAAACGTAATCGTCTTAATTTTTCAAACACTTCATTTTTGCTTTTATTTGCAAAAACGTTTTGCTACTTTTATTTTTCTGAATTCATTTTATTCATTTCTACCGCATTCTAGCGGTAGAAATGTAATCGTTTTAATTTTTCGAACACTTGCACTTTGCGTTTATTTGCAAACTTTTTTGCTCCTTTAAATTTTATTTTCACTTTTTATGCATTTCTATCGCATTCTAGCAGTAGAAATGTAGTTGTTTGAATTTTTCAGTCACTTAATTTTCTTAATTTTATATGTGTGCGTGCGTGTATGAGTTACTTTAAATTGCTTTCTTTTAATTCTGAAGAGTGTGTGCATGTGTTGCATTTATTTTCGCCTACTCGTTAAGGGTTAAATGGCGTGCTTTAATTTTCTCCTACTCGTTTGAGTAGGACTTGTGTGCGTGTGTTTTACTTTCTGTAGAGTGAGTGAGTGTTAGCATTTATTTCCGCCTACTCGCTAGGAGTTAAATGGCAGGATTTTATTTACCGCCTACTCATTTGAGTTAAATGACAAGTCTTTATTTGTCTGTAATAATTTGAGTAGTATTTGTACTAGCATTTATTTACCGCCTACTCATTTGAGTTAAATGGTAGGTCTGTGTGTGTTTAATTTTCGGTAGAGTGCGTGCGTTGATGCATTTATTTTCTCCGACTCATTTGAGTAGGACTCGCTTTATTTTGTCCCGCCCACTAATTTTAGTCGGGACTTGTAATTTTACTGCTTTCATTTCAGTACTACTCGTTTGAGTAGACTTGCAATTTACTGCTTTCCTTTAGAGCTTTCCTTTACTGCTTTCCATTTACTGCTTTATTTATCGCGCCGCAAGCCGTCCCCATTCCGATGAGTGGCTAACCATTCTTAGCTCTCAGTATCGAAGAGCATTGGGACAAATAAAATAACATTAAATAATAAAAGGTCCTGTTTTTCTAATTAATTAAAATTAACTTAGGATTTTCCTAGTGTTTACGACGCGTATAACCACATAATCGATGTGTGGGCCCTATTTCCGTAGTTCATACGTTAGCTAGCTGAGTGGTCGTGCATATGGACCGATCGCCCCTTGGTAAATGGAGTTCTGTACTAACCCTCGAGAGAGGAGGCGCGCCAACTCTACCAGATTGGGTTTCGCACCTAATAGCGGGGTTCTTAGCGTAATGCGGGCGTTAAGAAGAATGCTTCATCGAACGAGAGCCCGGTCGAATAGTCTTAGCGTTCAGGTGAGCGATATTCCTATAACTAGGTGAGCTCATTTTAGTGAAACCTCCACGGCCAAGTCTCCGCCTTAATTAATTTGAAACTTAGGATCTCTTTTTATTAAAAGTTTATTTTAGTTCAATTTTATTCGGTGCCATCGAGGTAAGCTCTTCTTCGGCTCCATCTTTTAATTGCTTTTATTTTTATTGCCTTTGTTTTTTTATATATATATAAAAAAAATAACCGACAAGTAAATATTGGTAAAATAATAGTTCACTCCATGGAAGAGTAGAAATAATCGAATCAACCCTGAGAACAATACGACCTCGATATTCCACACTGGAATATCCTATACTACACACGATAGGTGCACTTGCCTCCTTTTGTTAAAACTCGACTCAACTATTTTTTATCCAATTAATAAATCCGCGCACCCCACTTTTTAAATAAAAACCAATCACCAGCTTTCTAAATAAAACCGCCCGGGGCGCCGTATCGTAATAAATTTTGGAGTTTTAACCAGCATCAAGTTTTTGGTGTCGTTGCCGGGGAAATTTCGTGTCGTTATTTCAAACTTTGGAGATCTATTAATTTTACCTATTTATATATATATATATATATATATATATATATATATATATATATATATACAAAACATAAAAAAATGGTCACCAAAAATTTAAATGAATAATAATTAGTATAATAACAAAAATAAAACTATTTAAAAAAAACTTAAAATTTTTTGTTTGTTATTCTTATCTAAAAAAAACAAAAAAAAAATTTCTAAAAAAGATATAAAATATATCATATTAATATTATTATCTATAAAACATTTAAAAAAAATGATTACGTTTTCTACTAAAAAAACTTAACTAAAAATCTAACAAATTAAAAAAAAACTCTTAAAATTTAGAAAAAAAAAACACAAAAAAATCTTAAAATTAAAAAAAAAAACACAAAAAAACTTAAAACTTTAAAAAAACTCTTAAAATTTAAAAAAAAACACAAAAAAAGAAAAAAAAACTAAAAACATAAAAATCTAAAAAAAAAAAAACTAAAATGCCACCAAAAAATCAAAAAAAAAAAACAAAACCCCAAAAAAAATATCTATAACAAATATATATATATATATATATATATATATATATATATATATATATATATATATATATATATATATATATATATATATATATATATATATATATATATATATATATATATATATATATATATATTGGTTCCCTTCGGCGCACTTTACACTCTTCTGCACGCTAGGGGTCCGCATTTCTGTAGCGCTCATAAGCTAAGATGTTAGCTTCAAGTCACAAACACACATGCCCCCTACCACCCGCACCATTTTGGCCGAGCTTTTCATTTTTTTGTTTTTGTTGTTCTATTTTTCTATTTCTTTTTAATAATGCAGGGTTCCATATGGGCCTCCCCGGAGTCGTCTAAGGGTAGCTTCTACCCTCTCATTTAATTTTTGTGCATATTTTATTTTGTAAATTATTCATTCTGCATACTTAGATAGCAACATTGGGGACAATGTTGAATTTAAGTATGTGAGTGTTTTCTTATTTTTTTATTCCTGCACTTTTATATTCTGCAATAATAACAAAAATCATCAAAAATATAAAAAAATTGCAAAAAATTAAAACCTCCAAAAAAATTTTTTCTTAATCAAAAACCTAAAAAAATCCATAAAACAAAACAAAAATTCAAAAAATTTTTTACTTTGTAAATATTTTTGTATAAAAATAAATCTTTCCCTTTCCTCCCCAACTCTTCTTATTTGTAAAAGCTCGCTTTTTAGCAAGCCCACGACATTCGACTCATCGAACCAACTACCTAAACAAGAGTCTGTTCGCGGGCCATCGAGTTTTTACCTTATCCTTTTTTGTAAAAAAATTCTTGAAAAAATCAAAAATCCTAAAAAAGAATAACTCTAAAAATCAAAAAAATAAAATAAAAAAATGATGAAAACTCTAAAAAATTCCAAAAAAAATAAAATAAAAAAATGATGAAAACACTAAAAAATCCAAAAAAAAATATTTTGTTAATTATGTCACAAATAAATCGAATATCTCAATTCTTAACTCTTTTCGCTCTCCGAAAATTTAGTTACAAGTTAATTTATAAGCGAAGTGATGAGAGAGTGATGAAACCTTCTTTTCTCAATCACAGTGAGAAGACTATGTGGATTCAGTGATGTTGTCAAAGCTCCCCCTGAGATCTGTAGTTGTTCAGGAAGTGAAGCTTTGTAGTAGGGTGATAGGCCTTCAGAAAATTGATCTCCAGCAAATGATGATTTCAGCAACAATTGAAATGTGAGGTGTCTGCAGTCTTGAATGATGATGGCCTTGAACACTTGAATCAAAAGAGATCTGAAGATTTCAGATGATTGATCTCCTTTGTTGATGTGTTCTATATGAATTCTTGAGACAGAGAATGTCTACAACTCTCTTTCTTTCTCTGTGTAATTGTTGTTGTGAGAGTTGTTGCAGAGAAAATTCCTCTTCTTTTCTTTCTCAGAGTTCTCTACTGGATTGATATTACAGAAGTTGAAGAATTATCTTTTATTTCTTCTGTCTGAATAGAAATTGTCCATTGTCCAAGATAGCGGTTGGCCTGTCATCAATGACTTCCTTAATTGGATTTGTCTTCTGGAGGAAAGTCAAATAAAAACATTCTTTGATAATTCCTTGAAACTTGCTCCAGAATAAATGAAAACGGCTGTAAGATCTCGGAATTAAATACTGACAGTAATTCCACAGCTGTCCAAATTTGAATCTTGAAAATTGTTGAACTCTTCAGAAAAACGTCGAACTGAGCTCCACTATCGTTGAACTGAGCTCAGAGATTTGGACTTATACAGAAACAGAGATCGTCGATCTGAGCTCAACTATCGTCGATCAGAGCTCACAGATAGAGAAACAAACTGGAGTCAAGATCGTCGATCTGAGCTCGAAGATCGTCGAATGGAGTTTGACGACTTGATGAAGTTGAGCTCAGAGATCGTCGAATGGAGTTCGACGACTCGTCGAAGTGAGCTCAACGATCGTCGAATGGAGTTCGACGATTCGTCGTACTGAGCTCGATGAAATGACTTAGTTTCCAAATTGAAAAACCTGGTCTTGAGGGCAGCTTCCAAACCTAACTACTAATCCTTAGACTCAATTCTAATTGACATTTAGATCAATACAATGAGGTCAAAACAGGTTTCCTAAGAGACATAGTGATCCTGACCCAAATTAGTAATAGGGTGTTCCAACAGATTGCATTAGAAGAATCACAAAACAATGGATTTCTACATAGCTTGTCATTGTAGTCCTAGAGCTGATATTGGATCCACAGTAGCTGTGCACAGTAATTACCAGCTGAGATGTACTCTGATTCAGCTGTTGAGATAACAACACTAGTTTGCTTCTTGCTACTCCAACAGACCAATCTTCCTCCTAAAAACTGACAGGTGCCATAGGTTATTTTTCTGTCTTCTCGACATCCTGCAAAGTCTGTATCTGAATAGCCAGTTAGTTCAAAGTCATTATTCCTAGGGTACCATAGAGCAAGATCAGGTGTGTCATTGTTATAGCCTGGTATTTAGCACAAACACTTGTAGAATACATAATATCTGGCCTACTAGTAGTAAGGTAGAGGAGGGAGCCAATCATGCCTCTATACAATGTTTCATCAACAAGTTTTCCAGTTTCATCCTTTTTTATTAACACACTTGACCCCATAAGTTTTCATTATGGAGGTACTCTTAATTCCAAATTTTATAATCAACTCCTTGGTGAACTTAGACTGAGAGATGGATAGTCCATCTTCTGATTGTCTAACTTGGAGGCCCAAGAAATACTTGAGTTCACCCATAATTTTGGACTATAATAATCTTACCCTTGAGATCTCTTAGGAATAATATCTTGTCTATCTTTCCCCGTGTGAATTTGTTCTCAATGAGAAAACTAGATAGTATTTCATACCATACTCTAGGGGCTTTCTTCAACCCATATAAAGCTTTTCTAAGCTTAAATATATAATCAAGAAAGTTAGAATTGACAAAACCTGAGGGTTGCACAACATAGACCTCTTATTTTAGGTCACCATTTAGGAAAGTTGACTTCACATCCATTTGATGGTCCTCGAATCCTTTATGTACATCATATGCAAGGAATAGTCTTATAGCTTCCAACCTGTCTACTGGTGTAAATGTTTGAACAAAACTAATACCTTCATCTTGTCTGTATCCCTTGGCCACCAGTCTAGCTTTATTCTTTGTTATAACACCATTCTCATCAAGTTTATTCATGTAGATCCACTTGATTCCAATGATATTAAGTCCTTATGGTCTGGGAACTAGCTTCCAGACATTGCATCTTTTGAACTAGTTCAGTTCTTCTTGCATAGCCACAATCCAAAATGGATTTATGTTGGCATCTTCAAATATTTTAGGTTCAACTTGAGAGAAAAAGTTAGAGTACATAGCAATGTTGAGGCTTCTGCACCTTATTATAACTCCTTGGTTAACATCTCCTATGATCTGATTTCTAGGATGATCCCTCAAATTCCTGACAGTAGGAAGCATTCTTTCTTCAGCGTCATGAACTTTAGTGTCTGAATCCTACTGGTCTTCACCCATATCCTGTGTACTTTATCCTTCTTCAGGAATGCACAGACCATCATATTGTTCTTGGTTAGTTATAGAAGTGTCCTTGATGATTAGTTTATCCATCTTCAACTCTACACCTGTAGATCTAGAGGATCTAGGTAGCTCTTTATTAATCATAGATATTCATCAAAGACTACATTCACAAACTCTTCTACAACTTGATTTTTCAAGTTGTAGACTCTATAGGTTTTCTATGGTCGTTGTACCGAACAAAAATAATTCATTGGATTTGATAACAAACTTAGTCAAGTAGGACTTCCGATTATTGAGCTCAAAGCACTAACAACCAAAGATCCTTAGATAGGCTAGATTTGGTTTTTTGCTTTTCACAATCTCATAAGGAGTCTACTGGTGATACATGTTGATAGAGGCTCTATGAGAGTCCTGTTTTTCCTCTCAGTTATCCCATTTTGCTGGAATGTTCTAGGAGAAGAAAATTCCTGGTGAATCCCTGTTCTTCACAGAACTTTGTCACGCCTTCAGACTGAAATTAAGTACCATGGTCACTTCTAATTTTGACCACAGAACTGTCTTTTTCATTCTGAACTTGCCTAACAAAGATGTTAATGGTTTCAAACTTTTTCTTCTGAATGAACACCCAAGCAAATCTGGAATGGTCATTAACTATCACAAGTGTGTAGATTTTCCTGCTAAGACTGTGAACTAACATAGTACCAAACAAGTTCATATGCAAGAGGTACAAACATCTCTCAAAATGCTTGGCCCCAATGCACTTAAAGTATGCTTTGTTCGGCTTGCCCTTTTGACATGCAGAGCAAATGACCTCCTTTGTGCATCTTGTATTGGGTCCATTTCTGACAAGCCCTTCATTGAAGAGCTTGCAAATTGTCTTGTAGTTCAAGTGAGAAAGCCTCTTTTGCCATTGCATATAATAAGAGACTTTCTTATTTGCTACCAGACAAACTGGCGAGTCTATACTTAAACATGAAAAGTTTAAACAGTATATATTTCCACTCCTAGTGCCTTTAAAAATGACCACTTGGTCACTTGATATCTTAATCAAACACATATCCTTGTGGAAGACAATGACATTGCTGATTTCACACAGTTGACTTATGCTGATCAGATTGTGTTGCATTACTTCCACATAAGCTACTTTTATGATGGATACTATGCCATTGGTGATCATACAATAACCCCTGATGACACCTCTGTTTGAACCTCCAAAGATCACCTTAGGTCCATTCTTCATAGGAGTTTAGTCCTTTAGGTGGACCCATTGTTCAAGTCATATGTCTGAAATATCCACTATCCAAGTACCATATTGGCGCATGGGTACTTGGACCATCCTGCAACCACAATTTAGTTTACCTTAGGACCATAAAAGAGATTGAGTCCTTGGTTCTTATTATCTTGAAACTGAATATGTCTACTTGCAGTACTTATAACAGGAAGACTCACTCTTTCCCTTGGTATACTAGAGTTGTGCCAACAATATATGGCAAAGTGACCCACTTTACCATAACACCAACATTCATGAATGTTGTATCTCCTCTTCTGGACAGCCTTTGAAGATTGCAAGTTATTAAAAGTTGTATGTTCAGAGGGGAGAGACGTAGCTTTCTTCTTGTTTCTTTCAGCAAGAATCCGACTGAAGTAGAGTTTGACAATAGGTGTACTTGGCTTACTCTGAGTTCCACCAGCAATAGCCTTCTTTGCAGTATATATATTGTTGATGGCATCAAAAACTGCTAAGTCATGCTTACTGACAGACTGACCCTTTGTCTGAGTTTTTGCTAGAAGAGTCTAAGAATATGCTACTCCCTAATTCTTGAGTGTAGGGGCTAGAGCACCAAAAACAAAAGGTCCATGATGGCCATCTATATTTCCTCATGGGGAGACTTAAAGTAACTCAAGTGCATGAGATTCCTTCCACTATAACTGTGACTATTTTTGTTCACCCTACTGGATCTTCCATTCAACCAATGATCATATATACTCTCTTGGTCATACTTGTTGGATGGAAATAGAATTTTCTCAAAAGAGATATCATGCTGAATTGGAGCCTTGTCCTTAATCCTATTCCTTCTTCTAGTATTCCTCTCAATGTACCTCAACCCCTTCTTATCAATTTGGGAGGTTAAGGTATCAATGAGTGGCAATATATATTTGGGTTTGGAGTATTGAGCTACTAGCATCCTCTCTTTGAGGTGCTCATCTTCAAGATCCAAGATAATCTTGTTCTTCTGGCTTATGGACCCAATTTGGATAATTGATATTGTCTTAAGTTGGATAATTTCCCTACTCATATGAGCTAGCAAGGGGGCTGGCTCTGCCTATAGGGAAGTAGCTTGCTATAGGGAGACAATATCCACAGCTTGTCTCTTGGCAAGCCTTTTGCTCTTCTTCAGAGCATCCAGAATTACACCATATTTGTCAATCAATTGATTGCCATCATCTTCAGAATCTGATCTCTCTTCCCCACTAGAGGTAGTGAATGCTGTAGAAAGTAGCGAATAAGAAAGAACAAACGGATAGACTTTTGAATAATTGAAATTTTATTATCCAAAAAAGATATCATTTACAAAGGTATGACCTCCCTTATATAGAATGGAGGAGATATGAGAGAGAGTATACAAACAATGTGGGACTAAAGATTTACAGTACTGAGCGGCTAGAAATAAAGGAGACCGCACAGGCCGCGCGGTTAGACAGATGGGTTAACCGCTCGGCAACTCCAGCAGGATAGAACAGGCCGCAATGGGAGACCGATAGACCGCCCGGTCTCCAGGCTTCAGAGTGAGACCGCCAGACCGCTCGGTCAACAAACCGCTGGATCAGACCGCAAGGCCGCCCGGTCTAATACTTCAACACTCCCCCTCAAGCTGGAGCATAGATATCAATCATGCCCAGCTTGTCACAAATGTGGAAGAAGGAAGTAGAAACCGGCTTGGTGAAGATAACTGCCAATTCCTTGTTAGAGGTGACAAATGGAGTACAAATCTGTTTCTTCAAAATATCTTCCCGAATGAAGTGACAGTCAACCTCTATATGCTTTGTTCTCTCATGGAAGACCGGATTTCTGGATATGTATATAGCGGCCTTGTTGTCACAGAACATAGGGAGAGGACAGTCATATAACTCGCCCAGGTCAAGCATGAGAGCCCGCAACCACTTTAACTCACATGTGGTTGACGCCATACTCCGGTATTCGGCTTCTGCACTGGATCTGGAGACAACAGATTGTTTCTTGCTCTTCCAACTCACGAGATTACCTCCAACAAAGGTACAAAAACCTGATGTGGATTTACGATCGCATTTGTCATCCGCGTAACTTGAATCTGAGTAGGCCTCAACCCTCAGATGACCATTCTTCTGAAAGAGTAACCCTTTGCCTGGTGCTGCTTTGATATACTCTAAAATCTTCGGGGCGGACTGAAGATGGCAGTCCCTGGGAGCTTGCATAAACTGACTGACCTTGCCTACAACATAGGCGATGTCGGGTCTAGTCACCGTGAGATAGATGAGTTTGCCTACCAAACGTCTGTACCTTGTGACATCAGATAGAAGAGGCGAGTCATCCGTCCACGTTTTGTCTTCTCCAATAGCCATGGGAAACTGAGCCGGTTTGGCACCTGTCAATCCTGCTTCTTGTAGAAGATCAAGGGCATACTTCCGTTGGGAGAGAACCAACGAGTCAAGTTTTCGAGAGATTTCTATCCCCAAAAAGTATTTCGAGGAGCCCATATCCTTCGTGACCAAGTGCTGACGGAGGTGCTTCTTCGTCAAGTCCACTCCATCTCGGTCATCGCCAGTAAGAAGAATATCATCCACATATACGGCCAAAACCACCAGTCCCGAGGCCGTTTTGCGAATGAATAAGGAGTGATCGGCCGAACTCCTTCGAAAGCCGATGGTAGCCACAATACCACTGAATTTGTCGAACCATGCCCGAGGGCTCTGCTTTAGGCCATAAATGGCCTTCTTCAAATTACATACACGTGTCTCCCCCTGAGCAACATACCCAGGAGGTTGATCCATAAAGACGTCCTCCTGAAGATCGCCATAGAGAAAGGCATTCTTCCCATCAAGCTGGGAAATAGCCCAATCCCGGTTAACAGCCACAAAAAGGAGAACCCAGATGGTGCTGAGGCGAGCAACCGGAGAAAAGGTATCAAAGTAGTCAATGTCGTAAGTCTGAGTGAAGCCCTTGGCCACAAGCCAAGCTTTGTAGAGATCCACATTGCCGTCGGGGCGAAACTTCACAACAAAGACCCAGTGACAGCCAACCACATCAGTGCCCACAGGAGGAGGAACACGGGTCCAGGTACCCCGTTCAGTAAGAGTAGCCATCTCCTCATCCATGGCAGACTTCCAATGAGGGAGAGCAAGAGCCTCCTGGTAGGTGCGGGGAGTAGAAGTAGCAGAGATAGCCAAGGCAAAACACCTGCGAGAAGGAGAAAGCCGATCATAGGAAACAACTGGCGCAAGCGGGTGTTGAGTACACGCTCGCACCCCTTTGCGAAGAGCAATGGGAAGATCCAGGTCGACGGGAGCATCAGCGACGGGAGCGTCAGCGACCGGAGCGTCCGTGGCGGAGAAGGCTGGCCCGGGACTAGAGAGAGACGGCGGCGGAGAGGAGGGTGGAGGGGTGGGTGGGGAGATGGACTGGGAAGGAGTCGGTGGAGGGGGAGACGGAGGTGGGAAAACGTCGAGAGGCGGGGAAGGAACGGAGAGATGAGAAGGAAGAGAAGATGTAGGAGAGAAATAGGAAGCATTCTCAAAAAAGGTCACATCCGCGGAGACAAACTACTTGCGGAGAAGGGGGTCAAAGCAGCAATAGCCTTTTTGAGTAGTAGAGTACCCCAAAAAGACACACTTGGTGGAACGGGGGGAAAGCTTGTCGCAGGTAGCGGAGGGAGCGTGAACAAATGCCGTACAGCCAAAGACACGGAGAGGGAGAGGAAAAGGTTCCTTGTGGGGGTAGAGAATGGAGAAGGGAGTCTGGCCGTGGAGAACTGTGGAGGGAAGGCGATTGATGAGATAGCAGGCGAGGAGCACAGCGTAGCCCCAGTAGGAGCGAGGGACGTGCATCTGCATCATGAGAGTACGAGCAACATCAAGCAGGTGACGGTTTTTACGCTCCGCCACCCCATTCTGCTGGGAGGTGTAAACACAAGTCGTTTGATGAAGCAGGCCATGTTGGTGAAAGAAAGAGGAGAACTCATGATTCAGATATTCCTTGGCATTATCAGAACGTAAAACTTTAATAGAAATAGCAAATTGAGTCTGAATCATAAAATAAAATGATTGCCAAACAGAAAAAAGTTGAAAGCGATCTTTTAACAGATACACCCAGGTACAGCGGGAAAAATCATCTATAAAAGTGACAAAATAGGAACTGCCCCGACCAACAGTGAGGGTAGGAGCAGGACCCCATACATCAGAATGAATAAGATCAAACGGGCGAGAGGAGCCACGGCCTTGCTTCGGTGGGAAGGAGGAGCGATGATGTTTGCCAAGCTGACATGCATCACAGTTGAGCGGAGAACTGGTAGGAGGTAAGTGGGGCAGAAGCTGGCGAAGAATCCGAGGAGGAGGATGTCCAAGGCGAAGATGCCATTGAAGGAGATCTGTGGAGGTGGAGTAGGCAGACAGAGCGGAAACATCGTCGAGGAAGTAGAGGCCGCCGCTCTCAGTCCCAGTAGCAATCGTCCGCTGGGTCCTCAGGTCCTGAAAAGAACAAGTAGTGGGAGTGAATAAGACGGAGCACTGAAGTTGCCGGCATAAAGTAGTAACGGATAGCAAATTGCACGGGAACTTCGGGACATAGAGGGTGTCCTCCAAGCAAAGCGATGGGGTGAGTTGAACCATGCCCGTCCCATGAACCGGGGACGGTGAACCATCCGCCAAACGCACCGGGGGTAAGCGGTCATGTGTCTCAAGATGGGAGAAGCAATGAGGGTTGCCCGTCATATGATTTGTAGCACCGAAGTCAATCAGCCATTTACCTTGGGTAAAGACGTGGGCACTACCTGACGTCGTGGCCACAAAGGCAGACGGCCGAGAAGAGGCGGAGGCCGAAGAAGGAGCATCACCGGAAGGGCGAAGATGAGGATGTTTCTGCCAGCAGTGGTCAGCAGAATGGCCGGTATGACCACAGTGAGAGCAGAGGAACCAGGATGAACCCCGTCCGGCGGAGTGGCCGCGGCTACTAGGTCCCCTGCTCTGAGCTTGGTGAGCAAAGGAGTCCTGGGAAGGGGGGAGGCCAACAGAGGCCGCTGCAGCAGCGAAGTAACAGCGGCAATGCGAGCCGCAGTGGCATCCAAAGTAGGAGATTCCGCCTCACCCAAGATCTGCTGGCGGATCATATCATAAGAATCGGGAAGACGAAGAAGATAACAAACAACCAGGAGTTCCTGGAAGTGTTTGTGCTGGTCGGCCAAGTCCGCGGAGAAGGGGCGATTCTGGAGGATTTCAGCACCAAGAGCCTGAACCTGCTGATAAGCCGCAGCAGGAGACATGGAAGGGCGTGCGAAGAGGTCCACATAAAGAGTATAAATGCGGGACGTCTGGCCCCCCTTCTAATAGAGAGCAGCGAGGTGAAGCCAGGCGGCCTTGACCATCTCATCATGGCGAATGACGGGAAGGCACTCATCAGAAAGGCTGTTGGCCAGCCAGGTGCGGACAAGAGCATCACTCGCATCCCAGTCATCAAACTCAGGAGAGGTATGAGGAGGAGGGTCATCGATGAGGTGATGACGCTTGCGTTGAGAGCGAAGGAGAAAAGTGAAAGAAACGCTCCAATCGGGATAGTTGGAGCCAACAAGCTTAGAAAGGGTGCCAAGGTTGCCCGAAGGAGGAGGTGGAGAAGGAGCTGCAGGAGTAGTGGTGAGACCGGAAGTAGTCATAGAACCCAGCAAGAAACCGCAGCGGATAGAAAAGGAAGAAGCCGCGCGAACACAAGCGGCTAGAAAGTAGTCAAAGGCACAGCGGGGAACAGGTCGCGCGGACTGAAAAGGCCGAGCGAACAGAAGAGAAGAGGAGGCAAAAAGCAGCGACTACAACAAGTCGCAGGCCGGGCGAACAGAAACAGGCCGCAACGACTAGGAAGTCGGAGAGGCAAGAAAGAACCAGGAGCGCGGAGACAACGAAACAGGTCGCGGCGACGAATAGCAGTACGAGAAGAGAACCAAGGAGAAGCAAGCCGCGCAAACAGGGCAGCGGACAGAAACAAGCCGCGCGAACAGGGCAGCGGACAGAAGAGAAGGAAAGCCACGAGACAGGTCGCGGAAAGCGGAAAACAAGCCGCGAGAATCAGAGAGCGCACACAATCAGGAGGAAACAACCTGCCTCTGATACCATGTAGAAAGTAGCGAATAAGAAAGAACAAACGGATAGACTTTTGAATAATTGAAATTTTATTATCCAAAAAAGATATCATTTACAAAGGTATGACCTCCCTTATATAGAATGGAGGAGATATGAGAAAGAGTATACAAATAATGTGGGACTAAACATTTACAGTACTGAGCGGCTAGAAATAAAGGAGACTGCACAGGCCGCGCGGTTAGACAGATGGGTTAACCGCTCGGCAACTCCAGCAGGATAGAACAGGCCGCAATGGGAGACCGATAGACCGCCCGGTCTCCAGGCTTCAGAGTGAGACCGCCAGACCTCTCGGTCAACAAACCGCTAGATCAGACTGCAAGGCCGCCCGGTCTAATACTTCAACAAATGCATCAGAGTTTGATCCAGACTCATAGATAGAAGGAGAGCTTAGGGTAGAGTGTACCTCATCAGGAACAAAAATGTCCTGATTGTCTTTTGATATGGCCATGAGATAGTGTTCCTCATCCTCTCCCAATCACTGTCACTAGAGGGCAGTGGGGCTGTAAGACCCCTCCCCTTACTAAGGAGTTAACCCGGTCTTATGCCCAAAACCGCCGCCTTACGGTGACACTAACACATGGCTAGTCAACACCGGAAGACGCCGATCATGCCGGCTAGTACGATCATTTACCTGTAGGCCAATTGAGAAATAAAAGTACAACAGAAATAAAACTAGCAAGTCCACAATTTACAGCAATAACATCATATATATAATGAAAAAGTACAATAGTCCACAATGAGTACAAAAAGAGAGAAGGGCTTATGCCCGTACATGCCAAAAATGAATAGTAAAGCTCTCTCTCTCACTCACTATAACATAATGCAGAAGCAAACTCTAAACAAGCACACTCGTCATCACCTGAATTTGGGCTACAATAGTAGTAGTAGGTGGTATCAGCTCCTCAAGTCCTACCACCTCCTCCTGCTGGTCGTGCTGGTGCTCCATCACCTCGAGCTCCTAAAATGATACGGTCACAACCGACCGTTAGTCATAAAGACTAAGTCGTTTCCTCCACACCTCTCCCCCGCAACTCCTAGGCACCCGACGGGAGGACGAAGCGGAGGACAACAAGGGGTATAACAAAGGAAATCGGTGACATTGGAACTATACTAAGAGTACATATATATATATATATATCAAATATTCCTACTCTAGCAGTTCTATATACAGGTTATATGAAAAAGTAAGAAGAACTGAACAGAAACATGTTAGTGCAGTAAGTAAACAAGTACAAAAAGAAGAGTGCAGTAAGTAAGTTATCTACCGCTATATTAACATCACAAGAGTATCTTAACCTATATGAATGCCCATACAAACTTATAAGTTAAGTTTTCAGAAATATAACTTATCATATAAAAGAGCCCATACTAAATTATATGACAAGGATCCATGGTGAGTACGACCTAAATATGTATGTATGTTATGTATGCAGGTTATGATTCATGCAACTGCAACTCACACACACGACTCTGTGATCACAGAACTTTAGTTCCCACTTTTTGGAGCTAGCATCACTCTCTGGTACCACCATTGTGGCTACGGAAGTAGTGGAGCGGGCGTCTCCACTCCTAGGCGGGTATATATACTACTAGGCCTAGACCTCCCATAAGCCTTTGTACATATCCTAGGTGCACTCTAGAGTCTCTGCGTACTAATTGTTGGCTACCTACCAGTCTTTTTGGTCGAGTGTGCATTTTTGGGGATCGTCCTCCAGACCGCAGTGTAAAACAACCCACTGGCCCCTCAAACCATCACACCTCGCCAGACTCACCGTACTGCCATCAGTGTGACGATTGGCCCAGTACCGCATGACACTCCACAAGTTTATGCACATATAAGATATTCCAACCCGAGCCTCCGGCTCGCAGGACCAACCCATCCTGAAACCCTCCAACCCATCACGGGTGAGATTGTATATCAAAGCCTTAGTTCTGAATCCCTCCAACCCTTCACGGGTGAGAATGCACATCAATATCTTAGTTCTGAATCCCTCCAACCCTTCACGGGTGAGAATGCACAGCAATGCCTTAGTTCTGAATCACTCCAACCCTTCACGGGTGAGATTGTTACCATGTTCTCTTAGCCTATTAGACTACTCTTATCTAATGTTTGTTATACCTTGCAATTTAGGGTTAATCCTAGGACTGCCCAGGGCATGCCCGGTGAACGGCTCTCTGGGGTACTAGGAGATACAATGGGTTGAAGCCCAAAGCTCCCTTTTGCAAGGATATTTATTTTTATTAATGTCTACCCATGATCCATACCCAGTTCTCGTTGTTACTCTAGAACGAACCTAATGAATTAAGTTATTATTGGGGAATCGGCGGTCTTCCGCCGGTCTCCGTTCTATCTACTATCCTTGGGGTCTTGCACTCTATCGCTCGATACTATGGAGTGACCTACTGGACACGAATCAGGGTTTGTCTTCCCAATGTAGTTACCAACTCAAGCTTCTATCGTATCCCTTTTGGGTCCCAGTGACATGAGCTATATTTTTGCTAAGCGCACCCATGACCTAATGTTGACCCGTATGACATGTCATCCAAAATCTTGGGACAAATGTTCCACATTACATATCATGGTTGTTATGACGTATGATGATGATGGAACTAGGTTTCGTTATTTTTTTCCATGGATTAAGGGGCCTAAATTAATTCTTTTAATTGTGCGACCGGGTCACCTTGAACATGAAGTACTACATATAATGGTTTAACCCACCTAAGGCATTTATTAAGTGTTCCATAAGGTTATATATTACTGCTTATCAGATTTCATAATTGTTCCATGCAAAATTCTATTTATTTACCATTTAATAATAAATCTACAATTCAACCACTTTCCAAATAAAGTACCTCATCTATTCAACCAAAAATTCTGAGAAACTTTGTGGGTCTTCATGATAACATAATAAGTCTAAGTACAGAAATTCCAAATCTTAAACAATGATCTGACCTATCTTATATCCATTTAAACAATATTACCAAAATGCCATTATTAGGGTTTTTAACATATATGGACATCCAAAAATTCTCAAATAATTTATCAGAAATCAAAACACAATAATAAACTACTGTAAAATTTGTCATAATTTTAAAACACAAATTTCCCTTATTTTTAATTAATTTCCAAAAGGGACAAAATGGTAAAATCTACTTAAAATCCAAGGAAACATTATTAAACAGTGCCATAAATTTTTCAGAGGTGTACTTTGCCCTACTAGAGCTTGTGTCAAAAATCCATAATTTAATGAATTTGTTTGCCCTATTTTCCAAATTTATTTCATAACTAGACATATTTTCCAATAATTCCAAATAATGAGATTTTTGATCCCAAAAATCACTAATTTCCCATGGGAGGTATATTCCATTCCTATAAGCCTCTGTCCAAAATTTCATGGACTTGCAATGAACCAATTGGGCTAAATCCACATTTTTCTATTTTTACTCTTTGCACACCAAATTTCAATATACCTATCACATGCATGACAAAAATCCTAGGTCATTTGGACTTAGGGTTTGGCTTGGGCACTCATTTAAAAATCTGCCCTAGCCTAGGACCAGTCTTGATAGAATGGCCCTATAGGGAGCTGTAATGCTCCAAATTGCAACTTCAAGGTGTCAAATTAACGTTAAGACCTATGGCTACATTTTATATGTTGAACATATTTTCTGAATCGGCTTCCAAGAGGCCTAAAGTTAGCCTGCAAGGTACAAAAATAAGTGTGACAGAATACCAAAGTTTCATATATTAATACAACATGAAACTCAAAGCAATAAAGGAGGCCATCCGTTCATCTTCCTCCTCCAGCCAAGGGTCGAGATTTCCCTGACATGGAGCGCCTTCAAACCTCATTTCCCGGCCACCCTTTAGCCTCCACAGCCGGCTACCACCCTCACCTCCGTTGAGGTGGTGGCCAACGTTTGGCGGCGAAATGGAGGCCGGAAATCGCCTCTCTGGCGATCTCGAGCAAGCTCAAAAGCTTGAGATTTTCTTCCACACCTCACATGGATCCAAGCTCAATTGAGTTCGAAATCTCTCCTAAGTGATCTAGGAGGCTAGCACAGAGGGAGAGGAGGCGAAACGGACCTTAATCGGAGACCGACGGCGGCGGCGGCGGTGGTTGGCCATGAAATTTCTCCTCTCCGACGAGCTTGCTCCCGAACTCTTTTCTCCACCAAAAGCTTCGATCCAGATATCGAATTCCACTCCTCTCGGCCTTCTGAAGCTGATGGTGAGGTCAAAATGGGGGAGGGGTGGCTGTATAGGGAGATGCCATCAATGAGAATTTCGGCCACCACCTTGGATGCTCCTCCTTGGCACCAAGTGGCACCTTCCTTCCTAGAATTTGGCTAGGAAATTAATCGTAAGCTCAGAACTGAGCTTTGGGAGGGAGGAGGAGGGCCAAGTGGCCTCCATCCCCTCTTTCCCTCTGTTCTCACTCCTCTCTTTCCCCAAATTTCAAAAAACACCCCCATGCATGCACTCTCTCTCCAATTTTAGAGGGGTAGGGGCTATCATTAACAATTTAGGCTGGTCATGGGCCTTGGCTCATGGGCTTTGCCCATTGGGAATGAGCTTGGCATCCCTTTTTCTCTTTAGGTCTTATGTTGACCAAGTTGACTTTTAGCGTTGAATTGGTGAACTTGATGAGTGGGCTGGCCCCACTTGATGTTCATGAACCCCATGTCATCACCCAACTTGGGTTGGGCAATGGTGATGCCCCACTTGGGCTAATTGGTCTTATATGTGTGGATTTGACCAAATTTGGGTTATGGTTGACTTGAGTCAACTTGGGTCAATGGTTGACCCAATTATGTGGCTTTTGGTTCACATAGATTGCTTTTAGGGTTAGGGGCATAGTGGTGGTGTCAATGTGTACCTATGATTCCATTTTGGGCTAGTTTGACCTGATTTGACTCGAACCCTATAGTGGGCCCTATGTAAATCCACCCTAACTCCATGAGTCAAACCTAGCCTAATCCTATTCATCCACCACATGTCCTAACCTAATCTAAGTTTAGGGGTCTAGTAGGAAATGAGATGTTACAGGGGCCCTGATTCTTGATGGTGCAACTGGAGCTTCAGTCTCTTCTTTAATGCACATGAGGCCAATGTAGACATCCTCTTCATCTGATTCTGAAGATTCAGAATCACTGTCAGATAGGCAGACTTTCTTCTTGGCAAAGAATCTCCTTTCAGCCTTCTTTACCTTGTGATGGTTCTTGCCATCTGACTTCAAGAACTCTTTCCTTTTCACTGGACAGTCAGCAATGACATGTCCACTCCTATTGCAATTGTAGCAAACCACATTAGACTTAATATGTTTGTTGTGTTTGGAGTCATGGCTTTCTCCAGAGGGGTCCTTTCAGGACTGTCTTTGCTGGAGTCGGGCTTTCTTGAGGAAGAGCTTGAAGAGACTTTATTCTTCCATTGTCTTCTCCTGCTTAGAATTTTCTTGAACTATTTCGAGAATAATGTTATTTCTCCATCTGAAAGTTCATTTCCAGATGAGCTGGGATCTGATCTCTCTGACTCAGCAACTCTCATTGGTGGATAAGGAGTCTTTTCCCTGCTTCTCCTTGTGGCTTTAGCTCCGAAGGCCATATTCTTCTCTTTGCTGAGTGTTCTAACAGCATCCTCTTCAGCCTTCCCATAGTTTAGATGCATTTCATGGGATAGCTGCTTCCCAAACAGGTTTTGAGGTAGAGCGTTGTCCAGGTTGCAAACTTCACTAATGACACAGATCTTCATGTCCCATTCATTGTTAAGGGATCTCAGGAACTTGTCATCCAGCTCGTAATAAGTAAACTGTCTACCATATGTGATCAAATTGTTCACTATGATGAAGAACTTCTCATAGTAATCAGCAATGGAGTCCTTCTTCACTTTCTTGAAGGCTTCATATTATTGATTCAGGAGGAAATTCCAATCATACCTCACTTCCTCTATACCTTCCATGTAGACTATAAGCGAGTCCCACATTTCCTTGGCTTTCTTGCAGTGGACATGGTTCTGGAAGGTGGAGTCATTTATGAAACTCACAATGATGTTTTGTGCCCTCTTATCCATGGTTTCCAGGATGACCTCATCCTTGGTCATCTCAGTGTACTTCTTTGGAGTTTGGATATTGGCATCCAAGATAGAGATCTTCATGGAAATGAAGGGTCCCTCTTGGACAGTAATGAAAATCCTTGAGTCTGAGGCTTCCATGAATAACCTGACCCTCTTTTTCCAAATCTCAAAATTTTCTTTCCGCAGATGTGGAGCTTCATGGAGACCAACTCCTTGTGGTTCTCACTAGAACCCATGGACCAAATTTTTAGCTACTCTTGGAGATCTGTTCAGACTGTTAATTCATTTTTGAACATCTTCCCTCTTATACTACTTGAAAGTCTTTGTTTCAAGAGTAGCTAAACACCTGGGGGGTGAATAAGTTTCTTAGTCTTTTAGACTACTTTCTCATTTTAGAGTGTTGAGTGTTAAATTAAGCAGCTTACTTTCAAAAACACACAACAACACACATGTATTTATAGGGGTTCCCCGAGATATGGGTACAACCACGTCCCTCCAACCTTTCTAACAATGTGTTAGACAATGCAATCTTCTTCAATCTCAGTTCAAATAGATTACAACACAGATCCCTCAGGATCTCTCAAACTTCCTCTAAGTTCTACCTCAGCCCCAAGGCCCTACCACTCAAAGTAAATGAAACTTCTACAGCTCAGTGTTCCACATATCACCTACCTTAAACTTAATCAAAGTCCTACATATCTTTATAGGATGATAACCCTACACTCAGATTCACAAATAAATCTTACCTCAGAGAATAAATCTCCAACCTCAGGCAAGCAGGCCTTACCTCAGATCCACAGAAGGATCCTACAACTCAGCCTTTATATTTCAGGCTTACAGCTCAGATCAAGAATGATCCTACAGAGTGAAATGAGTATGTTTGTTGTTGTTGACTTGGTCTAGAGAAAGTGTTCTTTGAGCCTGCTTGCTGAACTGAGTAAACTCGGCTCTTTCTTCTTCACAACACCAGGAATGGATCTTTAAGGTTATTCTGCTAGAGCTGAAAAGTCACTGCATAATGTTATTTCTTCTTACTCAGAAAGAAAACTTTCTGACTTTTGTTGGGTCCATTGATCACAATGTCATAGATTTGAAGAAGGCCAACAAGTCAATGGTATACACATGGATGTATTTGATGTATGTCAATTTATACAGGTTGTACTCTGGTGAACTGATTTGACAGGTTGTCAAAGTCATAAAGTCAGATGGACTCATGACAAGCTTCTGGCAAGAGCAGAAATCTGGTTAAGTCCAGAAGCATTGAGTGAAGGCAGTTCACTCAATGCCAATAGGCTAAAAGAGTCGATTGATGCTCAGGAAAACAAAGAGTTAGTTTTGCAAAAGCAAAAATCTGGTTAAGCCCAGAAGCATTGAGTGAAGCTAGTTGACTCAACACTTAGAATAAAAAGCATCGACAGGACAACATGCAGTCAAAACCACAGGGTTGCTGTCAGTGAAATCTATATAGGTGCAGAAGCGTTGAGTGAAGGCAGTTCACTCAACGCCTCCTTAACAGATAATCCTACTAAGTGCAGAAGCGTTGTGTGAAGAAAGACCACTCAATGTCTCATCAAGAAAACAGGCAAAGTCTGAAAGCATTGAGTGAAGAAGCCTCACTCAACACCCTCATACAGAATAATTTGACTATTTCAAGATGCATCGAGTGATGAAGTTTCACTCGATGCCTAAGCTTTTAGACCAGAATTTTCTACATTCGTTGAGTGATAAAGGATCACTCAACGCACTCAACGCCACCAGTCAGAATTCAACTAATTACTAGTGTATTGAGTGACAAGTCTTCACTTAATGCCCAATCAAAATTACTGGACTTTTGGACAACTCCACAGGAGCTCAGTCAAGCTGACATCAACAGAAATTCAAACAATGTTGGATCGTCTTGCTACAGGACAAAAGGTGCCACTTTCCTGGTGTATAGTAATTAATGCAAAAGTGGCGGTGCAGCTAACTACTCTAGTCGTCCATACTGCTCAAAGAGTCGTTAGACGACGGAATACATAATCATAGTTCTAAGGAAAAAGAAATTAACTATTTGGAAAAAGGTTTTTGAGCTTCATCTTCTTCCTCTCGACAAATTTGCAGAGCTTGAAGAAAAACTCTCTCTGTTATTCTAAAGTTCAACTAGATAGCTACTGATAGTCTCATCTTCAACAACTAGTTCAGGAAGACTTCCTCCTGAGTTATTTCATAACACAAGCAGAATATTCTTGAAGATCGATTCTTGGTGTTGTGAAAAGTATAGGACTGAGTATTCTCAGTTCAAAAAGAGGCGGACTGAGGGATCATCTCTTTGGAGTCAAATCATCAACAATAAACAACATTTATTCTGTAGGATCTTAGCTGATCTGAATTGTAAGCCTGATCTATAAAGACTGAGTGTAGGATCTTCTTTGGATCTGAGGTAGGGCATGTGTGCCTGAGGTGTAGGTTAGTTCATTCATTGAGTGTAGGATCCTCCTGTGTATTTGAGTGTAGGGCTATCCTACTAGCCTGAGCTATAGGACTTTGTCTAAAGTTTGAAGTAGGTGATCTGTGGATCAATAAGTTGTAGGAGAATCATTTGCTTGAGTGGAAGGGCCCTGGGCATGAGGTAAGATTTGGAGGATTTTGAGAGATACCGAGGGATCCGTGTTGTAAGTTCTTGGAGCCGAGTTTGGAGAAGTTGTCCTTGTCTAACACACTGTTGGAAAGGTGGGAGGGATAGTGGATGTACCCAAACCTTTGGGAACAACTATAAATACCCGTGTGCTGATTGTGTATTCTTGAAATCTAACATAACACTAAGTCTTGACACACCAAAGTAAGAAGATAGTCTATAAAGACACAAAAACCTATTCATCCGCCCTCTAAGTGTTTAGCTATTATAGAAACTAAAGACTTTCAAGTGGTATCAGAGGGAGGTTGTTCAAAAAGGACTTAGTAGTCTGAACAGACCTATATAGTAGCTTTAGATTATTTTTATGGGTTCAGGAGAGAACCATAAGGAGCTGGGATCAATAAAGCTTCAAATCTGCTGGAAAGTGAGTTTTGGGATTTGGAATGAAAGAGTCAGGTTGTTCATGGAAGCATCTGACCCCCAGGATATTCATCACAGTACAGGAGGGACCTTTTATCCATATAAAGATTTCAGTCCTAGATGCAAATGTCCATACCCCAAAGAAATTCACTGAGATGACCAAGGAT
This sequence comes from Platanthera guangdongensis, assembly GCA_039583875.1. NCBI lineage: Eukaryota > Viridiplantae > Streptophyta > Magnoliopsida > Asparagales > Orchidaceae > Platanthera > Platanthera guangdongensis. The sequence goes on along the minus strand of CM077166.1, from coordinate 68,934,445 downwards.
GAGGTAATCCTGGCAACGATAGACAAGAGAGAATAGAACATTACTGTCAATGTCATTGATAATTCAACATTCCAGAATCTTGTCCACTGCAGAACTTCCAAGGAAATGTGGGACAGCTTGATTGTATACATGGAGGGCACTGAAGAGGTTAGGGATGGCAAGAAATCCTTACTGAATCAGGAATATGAGGCCTTTAAATGTAACGCCTCCACCTATCACATGAAATATAACGGAGGGTCCGGTCGGGGCCCCATGCCATATATCACAGACAAGCGAAGAAATTACTTGTGGGAATCAGACGCTATGTGTATCCTTAACTCATTCATTCTAGCGCAGCCTGTTTTATGTTAGCATGAACTCAAACCAGAATGTCCACTAATATATAAATACCACATTTTTATATAACAACACCAGGAATGTATACAACCCACACACCCTGGCATTATGGCCTTACAGGTTCCTCTTTTACACATCAATAATTTCGTACATCGGCATGCAGGCCGACCACACATGAAATCCAAACACAACTCTTCGCATGGCCATCAAGGGCCAATAGCAGCAAGCTAGCCAGTCTTTCTACTTATTCATGTCACGCCACAACACCTGCAATTAGACATCCAAGCCAACACAGAAAACAAAGCAACGGTCAGCATTTGGCTGACCCATTATAACGACCCTACCCCCTACTCGGGGTAGTGGTTCCTTCCCTGTATACAGTGCCATTATCTATCATCAAGCATCATCAAGCATCATATGTATATCATTTTCTTTATCCCGCTAGCAAATACATTACATCACAAACGCTGGAATCCACCAGACGCTTCGTGCACTCAGGGCACCTTCTTGGCGTACCGGAATCCACCAGTTGTACACCACCGATCAGAGGTTTTAACTTGTTGGTTGACCGGCCCTAGTCCACCAGTCTCGCAAGCTGGCAACATCCCGCCCAAACCAATCAGAGATACAACCTCACAACATCCAATAACAACCAGAGTAGATCGACCCACACCATGTGGTGTAGCAAGCCGGGTTTATCAACGCTCCCCAAACATTACCACCCATTGACCCCCCCTCCTATTCCGATCGACCCACCCATGTGGTGCAGCAAGCCGGGTTTAACTCGGCTCCCAAGGCATTGCCACCAATCGATCCCTACCTAACTAGATCAACCCACCCTAGTGGTGTAACAGGCCGGGTTTATCTCGAGCTCCCCAGGTGTGCTACCAATTTATCATTTCATAACCAGGAGCATCACCAAAGCCTCCTCACATTCAGCAACACATCCATACATTCATCACAACAGAAATCCATTTGCATCTCATCAAATCCACGGAGTCTTCTGCGGTTTACCCATGAACATCACCAATCCAGACTACCGGTCTAGATGGGCTTCACACAGTATGCCTATGCCGTACTCCAGAATTCCGGCTCTAGATGCAGACTGAACAAAGGAATCACTTCCGCAAATCCACCTCTTGGTGGAGGATTCCAAGCACATGAATAAAAGAAAGGACTTCGATGTCCAAGAAGGAGATCGTTACCCTTAAAGATCGCTTCGGTACCATGAAGTAGCCAGATGGAAATCACCGCCTCAGCTTTGCCTTCACGAATCCGCTCTCGGATCTTCGCTCCGCACTCCGCAGCTCCTCTAGCAGCTGTTAATCTCCTCCCTTCTCTCTTTACCTTAGGCCTTTCTTCATCTCTCTTGGAATAAGATGAAGAAGAAGAAGAAGAAAAGAGGGTTATATCCCCTATTTCTCGGCCTTCTAAACACCTGGAGAGAGCCCAACCAGTGGATCCAGGAAAAGGGAAACAAACGGCTCAGATTTGGCCAGAAAAGCTTGAGCACGGCCCGACATGTCCTGTGACACGCCCGTGTCACAGGCCATGTCGCCTTAATCGGCAGTCAACCGACTTAGTCCAGCCAATACACGGCGGTCTGACACACCCGTGTCACGTGGCGTGTCCACGACGCGCCATCAGACACGCCCGTGTCTGAGGCCGTGTGCATCAGGCTGCACACCCACAAAAGCACCTGAGACGCACACGGCCCTGGCACACGCCCGTGTTCCAGGCCGTGTGCACCTGGACACACCCGTGTCCCGCAAACACGCCCTAGCTCGAAACGTCGAGCTGAGTTCGACGACCACTGACACGCCCTGTGATACACCCGTGTCACAGGCCGTGTCCTCACTCGACACTCGACACTCGACGATCGTCGAGCAAAATTCGTCGACCTCACGACTCGACACAACCCAGTCATGACACGCCCTGGGACACGCCCGTGTCCTAGGCCTTGTCACCCATGCCTGAACACAACTTGGCCGAAAATTGACCCAGAACTTCGGGGTGTTACAATCCTCCCCTCCTTCAAATAGTTTCATCCTCGAAATTTGTCACCCTCCAATTAGCCACAAAATCACAAAATCTTACACCCCAAGCCACCGCACAAACTAACAAACATACAACACAAACAAACATTCCTAACTTCCACTTGTGCACATTCAGCCACAACTTTCAGAGTGTGATCTCGACACAAACATATCAGAACTAGACATCATTATCAATCTATCTCATCACTGTCACATGTGCACCAAACGTTGATAGATATATATACAACAGTTTTCATTCATCACACCGATATATAAGAATAGTTTACAGACATTCAGTCAGAGCATCCAAGAGAGTTAATTCATGATTCACCTCCGCTCAGCCTCCCGATTTTTCAATTCTCGGCTAAGAGACAAATGAAACACCCGAGGCTGAACTTCTCCAACTGAGCTTTGCAGCTCTTGCACTTCCATCGCATGCAATCGAGGTTGCGTCCGGGGTGCAGATGACTCGGCCACTGCTTTACCCTTTTCTTCATATGAGGCACCTGTCTTTTTCTCGCTCCCTGGAGGGGCATTCCAACAGAATTTTGCTATGTGTCCTTGTTGCCCACATTTATAGCAGATACGTGTATCAACACGTCCTGGCCCATAAGTCGCCCCTGAAGAAACAGTCGACGGAGCTAATTCCACAGGCCTAAATCTTTTCTTCTCTCGTCGTCTAAACTTCGATTGATCCGATTGTGGCACGTTAAACTCTGGCTTTTCCGCTTCCAGTCTCTTATTTGCTTGTACCTGCTTCATATCCTTTTCCAATGCACGAGCTGTGTCTACCAACTCTTGGAAGCCTTGGCTCACTGAACTCGGAAGTGCCAACCTCAATTCATCCCGCAGTCCTTCATAAAACCGATTTGTCTTTCGTGCTTCTTCTGCGAAGGTAGATCCCGCATATCTCCCCAATCTTGTAAACGCATGCAGGTAGGTATCAATATCTCGCTCACCCTGCACCAAATAGAGAAACTCATTTTCCATCGCGATCCGCTGCGACACTGGCACATACTTGGCTAAAAATATTCGGGAGAATTCATCCATGGAAACCTCTGTTAAACCTTGACCTGCCAAGTGATGCACTTCAATTTCATCCCACCATAATTTTGCATCGCCTTCCAACAGAAAAGTGGCCAACGTCACTTTCTGCTCCTCTACCATCCTGATTGCAGTTAGGATCCTTTTTACCCTTGCCAACCAATCATCTGCCTGCGTTGGGGAAAGCGCTCCACCAAACGTCGGTGGATGAAAGTGCATAAAACGTGTCAATGACTCGTCACTTGCTTGCTCCACCACCACTTCAGCATGCTCTTGCCTTGCACCAGGCCTTGCCTGTCCACTAGGTTGTACTTGTAACACTACAAACACTATCTCCGTCACCACCCGTATGGCTTCTGCCGAGGGAGGAATAGGCGCTTCCATGGGTGTTGCACTCTCAGCAGACCGCTGGGGCTCAGATGGCCCAGCACCATCCCTCGCCACCTATAGTCAATGGACAAAACACCATTAATACTTCATATCATAACGGTATTGCTACATTGACTACACACTCACGCACATTATGTGCATGACATACATTCCTAGTGGACATTCATGAGTTCATTTATGTTTTCTTCTCCCAAACAATCAAAACCTGGCTCTGATACCACTTTGTAACGCCCCCACCTGTCACATGGCATATAACAGTGGGTTCGGCCGGGGCCCCACACAATATATCACATACAAGCGAAAAAATTACTTGTGGGAATCAAACGCTATGTGTATCCTTAACTCATTCATTCTAGCGCAGCCTGTTTTATGTTAGCGTGAACTCAAACCAGAATTTCCACCAATATATAAATACCACATTTATATATAACAACACCAGGAATGTATACAACCCACACACCCTGGCCTTATGGCCTTACAGGTTCCTCTTTTACACATCAATAATTTCGTACATCGGCACGCAGGCCGGCCACACATGAAATCCAAACAGAACTCTTCGCATGGCCTTCAAGGGCCAATAGCAGCAAGCTAGCCATTCTTTCCACTTATTCAATTCACGCCACAGCACCTGCAATTAGACATCCAAGCCAACACAGAAAACAAAGCAACGGTCAGCATTTGGCTGACCCATTATAACGACCCTACCCCCTACCTGGGGTAGTGGTTCCTTCCCTGTATACAGTGCCATTATCTATCATCAAGCATCATCAAGCATCATATGTATATCATTTTATTTATCCCGCTAGCAAACACATTACATCACAAACACTGGAATCCACCAAACGCTTCGTGCACACAGGGCACCTTCTTGGCGTATCGGAATCCACCAGTCGTACACCGCCGATCAGAGGTTTTAACTTGTTGGTTGACCGGCCCTAGTCCACCAGTCTCGGAAGCTGACGACATCCCGCCCAAACCAATCAGAGGTACAACTTCACAACATCCAATAACAAACAGAGTAGATCGACCCACACCATGTTGTGTAGCAAGCCGGGTTTATCAACGCTCCCCAGACATTACCACCCATAGACCCCCCTTCTATTCCGATCGACCCACCCATGTGGTGCTGCAAGCCGGGTTTAACTAGGCTCCCCAGGCATTGCCACCAATCGATCCCTACCTAACTAGATCAACCCACCCTAGTGGTGTAACAGGCCGGGTTTATCTCGAGCTCCCCATGCATTCTACCAATTGATCATTTCATAACCAGGAGCTTCACCAAAGCCTCCTCACATTCAGCATCACATCCATACATTCATCACAACAGAAATCCATTTGCATCTCATCAAATCCACGGAGTCTTCTCCGATTTACCCATGAACATCACCAATCCAGACTACTGGTCCAGATGGGCTTCACACAGTATGCCTATGTCGTACTCTAGAATTCCGGCTCTAGATGCAGACTCAACAAAGGAATCACTTCCGCAAATCCACCTCTTGGTGGAGGATTCCAAGCACATGCATAAAATAAAGGACTTCAATGTCCAAGAAGGAGATCGTTACCCTTGAAGATCGCTTCGGTGCCATGAATTAGCCGGATGAAAATCACCGCCTCGGCTCTTCCTTCACGAATATGCTCTCGGATCTTCGCTCCGCACTCCGCAGCTCCTCCAGCAGCTGGTAGTCTCCTCCCTTCTCTCTTTCCCTTAGGCCTTTCTTCCTCTCTCTTGGAATAAGATGACGAAGAAGAAGAAGAGAAGAGGGTTATATCCCCTTTTTCTCGTCCTTCTAAACACCTGGACAAAGGCCAACCAGTGGAACCAGGAAAAGGGAAACAAACGGCTCAGATATTGCCAGAAAAGCTTGAACACGGCCCAACACGCCCTGTGACACGCCTGTATCATAGGCCGTGTCCCCTTAAGCGGCAGTCAACCGACTTAGTCCATCCAATGCACGGCAGTCTGACACACCCGTATCACGTGCCGTGTCCACGACACGCCCTCAGACACGCCCATGTCTGAGGCTGTGTGCATCAGGCTGCACACCCGCAAAAGCACCCGAGACGCACACGGCCCTGGCACACACCCGTGTTCCAGGCCGTGTGCACCTGGACACACCCGTGTCCCGCAAAGATGCACTAGCTCGAAACGTCGAGTTAAGTTCGATGACCACTGACACGCCCTGTGACATGCCCTGTGACACGCCCGTGTCACAGGCCGTGTCCTCACTCGACACTCGACGATCTTCGAGAAAAATTCATCGACCTCACGACTCGACACAACCCAGACATGACACGCCCTGGGATACGCCCGTGTCCCAGGCCGTGTCACCCATGCCTGAACCCAACTTGGCCCAAAATTGACCAAGAACTTCGGGGTATTACATTGAGTAGGGCAAGAAGGACAACATAATGGAGTTCTATAAAAAGTTCTTCAGAGTATTCAATGAGCTGAGGACCTATGGGTGGGTCATCAACAATTATGAGCTAAATGACATATTTCTAAGATCTCTAACCAGATACTGGGACAAAGGATTTGTTCCATCAGAGAGGTGGCCAAGCTAGCTAAAACTCCTCCTCACACATTGTTTGAAAAGCTTCTCACCTATGAGATGCAGCTATCTACTAGGAAGGAGGAGGAGACCATCATCAAATCTCAATCCAAGGAGAAGACAGTGGCCTTCAAGGCTGAGAGCTCTAATAAGAGCCAAGAGAGGATTTCCTCTCCCCCAAGAAGGCCCGCTAACTTAGAAAGCTCTGAGTCCAGCTCATCTGACAGCAACATGTGAGATGGAGAGTTTGCTGCCTTCTCAAGGCAATTCTAGAAAATGACAAAGAGGAAGCAATGGAGGAACAAGCCTTCATCCTCTTCACATCACAATAAGGATCTTCGCAACTCTAAGAGGAAGTTATCCAATAAGGATCTTAGCTGTTGAGGGAAGTTCAGCCACTTCCACTTGAATTTCTTCTTCACTGTCATCAGCAACCTGTGGAGAAAGATGGGTTGACACCTCTTGGGTAAGGTTTAGTCCATCCATAGACTCACACAGTTGTGGAACCTGCAAAAAGCTATTGGTAGAAATCTCTTTCTCCTTATAAGACATGTTATCTTCATCAAAAGATACATGGACTTACTCTTTAATTTTAAGAGAGGATTTATTAAAAACCCTATAGGCCTTGCTTACTTGGGAGTATCCTAGAAAAATCACTTCTTCAGCCTTAGCCTCAAACTTTCTAATGTATCTTTTGTTGTTTGTGTGAATATAACATATACAACAAAAAACTTTAAAATATGTGATTTTAGGTTTCTTCCCTTTAAGCAATTCGTAGGGGGGTCTTATTTTTCAGCTTATGTATAAGGCTTCTATTCAGGACATAGTTAGCAGTGTTTACAGCTTCTGCCTAAAAGAATAGAGGCATGTAAGCATCTGCCAATAATGTGCCTGCAGATTCAATGAGTGTCCTATTTTTCCTTTCAGCTGCCCCATTTTGTTGGGGAGTTCTAGGAGCTGAGAAGCACTGCCAGATACCTTCCTTCTCACAGAACTCATGCATAAGAAGAGACTCAAACTCTGTGCCATGATCACTTCTGATCAATGCAACATGAGTAGAGAACTCAATCTGTATGGTCCTGAGAAAATCTGTAAGAATCTTGAATGTATCTGACTTAGTTCTCAGAAAGGCCACCAAACTGAATCTGGAGAAGTCATCAACAATCACTAAAGTGTAAGACTTCCCTCTTAGGCTTTGTACAACAATGGGTCCAAATAGATCCACATGAAGCAAATACAATATCCTAGGTGAATCACTCTTATTAATGGATTTGAAGCTAGTTTTAGTTTGCTTGCCTAATTGACAAGCCCTGCATAGATTTTCCTTCTTGTAGGGGCCAGAAGGTAAACCTCTAACAAGGTTGTCTTTAGATAACCTAGCTATATTCTTAAGGTTTACATGACCTAATCTTTTATGCAATAACTCATTTTGGTTACTAGTGATATTGAGTAAACAAACATCAGTTTTGGTAGAAATAAAATCTACTAGATATATGTTACCTTGTCTAATTCCAATTAAAACAGTTTGGTTTTCATTATTAATAATAGAACAAGAGGTAGATTTAAAGTGCACCTGATAACCTTCATCACATAATTGGCTTATTGATATTAGGTTATGTTTGAGTCCTCTTACATATGTTACTCTCTTGAAGGTAACTGTTCCAATCTTTACTGCTCCATATCCTTCAGACTGGTCACTGTTTGAATCACCAAAGATCACCTTTGGTCCTAGCTTGGACTTGTAATTAGATAGATTGTTCTTGCTGCCTGTCATATGCTTGGAGCAACCACTGTCCAAGTACCACGTCTGACTCACCCTTGGACAGCTCTTCACCTGTACCTGATCTGCCTCTGAGTCTGAGGTTGCCTCATCTTCAGATTCTCCTTCTGATCCTGAACAGCTCCTGGAGGCATCAATTGCCATAAGACAAACCTCCTTGGATCTTGCTTCTTCCTCTTCTTCACTTGAGCTGGAAGAGGATGATTCTTCTTCAGTATCACTCCATGTTTCAGCAACAAAGTCCTTGTCTTTCTTTTTGTACTTGCTTGAGGAGGGTCTGCTGCTGTGTTTTCTCCTGGAGTCCTTTTCTCTGCTTTTCTCCTTCTTCTAGTTTTCTGGACAGTCTGAGATGTAATGTCCAGGCTTTCTGCATCCAAAGCACAAAACCTCCTTGGTTTGTGTCTTGTCATATCTGGGCTTATCATCCTGCCTGGATGATTTTCTTCTGAAATCCTTTCTAGCCATCTTATAAAATCTTTTTGCAAAGAGGCTCATGAGTTCCTCATTCGATGTTGAGGTCTCACTTTCCTCAGATGCTTTGAAGGCTATACTGTGATCCTTTCTAACTGGAGTTGTAGACTTCTATTCAGCTGCTTCTCTTGATTTAATGAACTGCTTATAAGACATTAACTTGCATAGCAGAGATTCAGTTGATATCTCATTTAGGCTTCTGGCTTCTTTGAAAGGCCAGATTCTTGAATCCCAAGAGCTAGGGCAGCACATCAAGATTTTGTCATTCACCTCTGTCAGGGTGATGTCTTTATCCAAGGTTTTAAGCTCATTGATGATTAAGCTCAACCTGTTGTACATTTCAGCCAATGATTCAGCCTCATCCTTCTTAAAATTCTCATACAGGGATATGAAATTTGATCTCCTATCTTTCCTTTCATCAGTTGAACCAGCTACCATTTGGTTGAGGGAGTCCCAAATGGCCTTGCCTGAGGTGCACTCAGCTACCTTCTGAAATTTGTCTTCTGACATAGTCTGAGCCAAGATGTTCAATGCTTTTGCATATGTAATTTTGGCTTTCTTGTAGGCATCATTATTCTCTGGAGGAGGTATTGCAGTCATATTGGTAGAGGTGCTTGTAGAAGCTGCAGGTGCTGGAGGTACTCCTATCAAGATGGAAGCAAAAATATCTTCTTCAATTGAGTTCATATATAGTTTGATTCTTGCCTTCCGGATGGCAAACCTGTTAAGATTGCATACTGGAGGTCTGATGCTTACATAATCTTTGTTTTGAGCCATTTCTGTGAAGAAATAAATCTAATAATATAACATCCCATTTCCAACAAGACCCCTAAGAGTGGTTTTGGCCATGGCTAGGTCATGACAAAACCCTAGGAAGCCAGAAATGGGCCAAGAGATAGAAGGCCAAGGTGAGGATCACCATGGTCTGCCTATGACACAACCTCATCACCAAACCTAGGGTTTGACCTTAGGGCTTCACCATGACTCCATGACCCCACCACAACATCAATAACTCATTGTAGGGTCCAGTAGAGCCCTAAGGGTCCATTGAAGTCAACCCAGGGTGCCCAAGTTGACCTAGTACCACCATAAGCCTAAATTGGGCAAGGTGCCCTAGCTAAGGGTAGTGTGTCATGGTAAAGCCCAAGTAACCCTACTAAGGACTTTTTAGACCTAAAAAGGGATCAATGGGTCACTAAGGACCCAAGGAGGGCAGCTCAAAGGGTTAAGTTGAACAAAGTCAACTCTAACCCTAAATGAGTCAACCTAACCTACATTGGGTCAAACTGACCTACACAAGGGCCAATTGAAGTTACCTTAGCCAATTGGACCCCACCCAAGCCCTCCTAACCCTAGTGAGAGGCCAATGGGTTACCAAGGACCCATTGGGACCAATCAAAAAGGATAAGTTGACCAAAGTCAACCCTAACCCTAAATGGCTCAACCTACCCTAAATGTGTCAAACTAACCTGCACAAGGGCCAATTAAAGTTCCCTTAGCCATGTGGACCCCACACATACCTTCATAACCCTAGTAAGAGGCCAATGGGTCACCAAGGACCCATAGGGGCCAACCAAAAAGGCTAAGTTGACAAAAGTCAACTCTAGCCCTAAAGTGGTCAAGTGCCCTTCCTAAGGGTCAAGTGACCTCCAAAGGGCCAAGACAGCCCTACCTAGGACTTAGGGGAGGCCAATGGGTCACCAAGGACCCATTAGGGCCAACTTCAAAGACCAAATTGACCTAGGTCAACCCTAGCCTAGGTTTGGGTCAAGCTAGCCCAAATGGGCTAACTAAAGCTCAAGCCCAACTCACTTGGGCTAACCATGTTTTGGTGGATGAAATAAACATGTGGGCTGCCATTGGGTTAGGTAGGAGCCAATTTTCAGTTTGGTATGAAGGAGAGAGAAAAATCCACCTAAGGGAAGAGAGAGAAAGTGAAAGAGATAATGGAGGAAGACTTTGGGCTTCTCCTTCCCCTTCCCCAACCTCCCATTCATTGCATTAAGACTAGGAATGCATCCCCAATCCAACCAGCTACCTATTGACTGGTTTGAGCCAAGTTTTTCCCTCTACCTACTACGGCCGCCAAGCTTCACCAAGAGCAAATAATGGTAAGCAGCCTACAACTACCTAACTCCCCCAATTCTCCTTCTTAAAACCTTCACTGGACTCCAATGAGTCATTTCCACCACTTACCCGAAGGATCCAAGCAATTCCTCAGTGCAGTTGCAGAAATCCAACCACCACCACCACCAAAATGGTTTCCCGGCGATCGGCAAGGCTACAGCCGCCCACCAAGGTCCTCCTCCACTCCTTCTCTGGATAGTTCTTAGCAATCGTTAGGGCCAAGGTTCGGGCTCAATTGAGCCGAATCCAAATCAGAAATTTCTGGTTTTTCCCATTTTTTCGCTTGTCGGGTTCGCCGGAAAACTGACCTCCGGCGGCCAAGCCGCCACCTGGCGACGGCCACCACCTCAACGGAGGTGGCGGTGGCGGTGGCCGGCCGGGGAGGTGGCCGGATCGCCGGCGGCAGCATCTAGAAAGTGCTCTAGAAGGTTCGAATCCAGGCCATCGGCTGGAGCTTGAGGATGACCAGATCTCGTTCAAAGCGCGCCAAGATTCGTGCTAAATCAGATTTCAAACTATGGTCTTATAAATTTCATTTTTATGATTTATGTCACACATTATGTAATTAATGTTTTTAATTTTTAAAATTAGATAGATGCACTGTATGTGAAAATGGTCAACACATTATTTGTATCCCCTTGAGTTTACGTTATTTTAAAATTAGTTTGGACCAATTTGGGTGCCTGGTTCGACCAGGGCACACATTTTGGTGGGACCTACACCTAGGGCTAGGTAGAAATTAACCTGAGTGCCCCCACTTCATGTTTGGCTCAAATGCTTTGAAATTTTGGTAGGGAGTCCCCCTGAACCATATCTAGGTGCTGCCCAAAAATGGGAATTTTTGGGGACACTTTTTCAATAGTTTTGGAAATTATGTAATTTCACTAGGATAATTTAATTAGGTGGTCTAATGAAGTCCAAACCCTCCCAAATTTGGGTGAGTGGTCCCTGGACTCATGTTATGTATCTGTATAAAGTTTCCCCTAATTTGGATGTGTTTTGAATATGTATTGACCCAACCCTAACTTTACCTAAATGAGGGTATTTTGGTCAAAAAGTGCACTTTTAATTTTGAGTGAACAAATCACCTCACCAGAGGCTGAAATTTGGTCCAATGACTTGGAATGGCATTTAGCACCTCCCCATGGAATGTGGGGTAGAGTGGAATTGATTTGCCCTAAGATCCTAGACCAAACCCTAAGGAAGGACCTTTGTGCCTTGTGAAGGGCATGAGTCCTAAACACCTTGGATGAACTTCAAATTTTTTATGGAGGGTCCTAGGTTAGATAAAACCCTCTGGTAAAAATCTTAAAGGATTTTGAAAATAGTAGGGCCCACAAAACCCTAACCCTAACTTAGGTCATAAAACTTGTAGTGCTAAATTATGTTAGCAACACTCCTTGAAATATAATGAAATTTTGGTAGTGTGGGAATAAGGATATATTGAGCCACTGGTAATTTATTTGGGAATTTTGGACCAATATGTTTAGCACTTTATTTGTAACCCTTGGGATAACCCTAATTAATAATTTGTCTATTATGATCCCACTGCCCATTGAAAGGTCATGAAAATTTGGCAGAGGTAGTTTTACACCATATTGATCATCTATGAATTTTAATAGAATTGTTGAATACATATTTATGGTATCTACTTCACAAGTTCATAACTTTTGGAACATGATAAATAATTCTTATAGAGCTCAATAATTGATGAAATATTATGAAACTTGATAGGTAGTGTTCCTAGTACATTATGCTCATGTGAGAATTTAGTTGGAATTTTTAGATGGATAATTGATATACTTTGTTCATTAACCCATTAACTTGGAATTTTATGAGAAAATCAATTATAGACTTTATTATTCAATGGTAAATTGTGAAACTTGATCTAAAGAATTTATATGTCCTTATAATCATACTTGGATTTTATTTGAATTTTTGGAAGTATTATTGCTATACATACCTCTTAAAATGATTTACTATGAGATATATTTAAAAATAAAATTAAGGGCTAAAACCTTGCTAAAAAAATTGGAAGGCTTAGACTTTAGAGTTCGTTATTCATTTTGTAATTATCATAAATTTAGTGTAATATTATCTTGTCTGAAATTGGTACTTTATGTTCAAACTTGGGCTTTTGGCTACTAGAATAAATAAATAAATTATCAGACAAATTAGGAAAATTATGAATTTCTGGATTTATGCTAAAAATGTCATTATAGCCCTCTAATAATTATCATATGGGTACTGGATGATTATTTGGTGTATCTCCCATTTTACGAGTCATATAGCTTAAGTGGTCTGCATATAGTAAAAACTGCAGAAATTATGTTTGAGTATAATTGATGCATGTCTTGTGATTAGTGGTATGCTGGTTTGGATGGTTGAAAATAAGTTCATTATTGGTAGTAGGATGAGTAGAGGGATGGATTGACTATAGTTAGGCGGTGCCCGGGATCGACGAAAGATCGTCTTCCCCGTAGGGAGGAAGTGTTTAATGTACTAGGGCTAAGTTCAATAAAATTAATTAAGGGTCGGGAAATAGGGTAGCAACCAATAATAGTAAGTTCCTTGCGAAAGGGAGCTTTGGGCGTAATCTCATCGTAGTTCCTAGTGCCTTCGAGAGCCCTTCACGTGGTATACCTTGGGCAGTCCTGGGTTAACGTAAACGGTATGAGTGATAAATCTTAAAGAGCAACTAGAATAATTAGGGGTTCACTTTCACTCACCCCGGTGTCTCAGGGAGTTGGTTTGAATCGGTTGATATTTGTGAGGGGCAGGATGGCCTGGCGAGTTTCGGATCGATTGTTTGAGACGGACATTATGGTCCGGGGAGCTTCGGCTCGGTTTTAAATACGATAAATTTGCATGTGCATAAAAGGAAAGAAAATTAAGGTGGTGGGCCTTCGGTATTGGAGGGTCGATGCACCGATGCCAATACGCTGACTCGGCAAGTGTGGTTAGCACTTCGCCAACAGAAGTTCGGTGCGCCAGCCGGCAAGAGTACGCAGGTGTCCGCTTCGTGCACCAAGCGTTGAGGCGTACGATAGGTCTGACCGGTAGTGCTTTACTGGTTTAGAGGTGGTTGAGGCCCAATCCACCGCTTCTGTCTGGCACTACGGAGGTATCCTGGGAGGTTACGACTCCAGAAAGGGGAAATAAAGGTCTGTGTGCACAGAGTCGGGTGTGTGTGTTGCACTTGCATGTTCCATCATACCCACTTGCATGTCATAGAATAATCGATTCATTTAACCCCATGACACCTATGGTATAAGTGGAATTGGATGCTTATACATTAGGACTTACAAAACGACTCATTGGTCTATAAGCTTGTGTGGGCAAGTTTATAAATTAAGGCCAATTTTGATATATATTTACTACTGCTTGATAACCGACACCCCAACGTATAAATTGGTATGGGACTTTTTATACGATGAGAGCCTTGCATAAGACCCCGTGGCTTATGTGTTCCCACATAAGTGAAGGTTACTTTTCATATTTCATCTTATTGTCAATATCTATTATAGAATTGCTAGTATAGGTCCGCTACCATCTGTTTTTGTTATTCTCCAACTTCATGTCCTCTCCTTTCCTTCTCCCCACTCGGTGCCTAGGAGCCATGGGGGAAGGGGCGGAGGATGATAGGACTTAGTCTTTTAAACTAACGGTTTTCGAACCACTTCATTTTAGGGGATCGTGGAGCCCAGCATGGAGGAGCAGCCCCGGAGGTCGGCACGCTTGGAGATCGGGCAGTATAGTTCCGGAGTTCAGACGACAGGGACTGTGAGTCCTGAACGCTAGTTGTTATATTAGTTTGCTTCCGCGATGAGAGAAATGTAGTGAGGACATGATGTAGTGGGCATGAGCCCATGATTTTAGTATTTTGTATATCTATGGACACTCCCTTCGTGGAGTTTATTTACTATATATGTGATTGCTGTGGACTTGCTTTATTATTTTGCTACAGTCGTGATCGATTTGGCCGGCATAATCGGCGTTATGTAGTGATGACCTTCCCGGGTGTGAAGGTGTCACCGCAAAGCGGCGGTTCTAGGCCTAAGACCCCGGTGTTTTAAAAAAAAAAGGGGGGGGGGTCTTATAAGTGGTATCAGAGGAGACCTCGATCGAAAAGTAGCAGTCCACAACCCTGGGTCACCCCCGCGTGAGTTTATTTTCGGGACAAACTAAGCAGCGGAAGCAGTGGTGTGCCCATATGATGGATCACATGTACATTGTCCACTTTAATTAGGTTGAGTCGATTACTTATAATTGTCTTTTGTTACGCAGCCCCCAGCACAGCCTACACCGCAAGGCGGAGCCTAGAAAACTCCGGACATTGCACCACCACCCCCGGTCCCCACTCCTTTCCTTCAGTCAGACATGGGGCAAACTCTTACAGCCATCCTTGAGGCCTTCCGGAATCAACAGGCCTCGGCTCCGCATCCAAACCCGGGGGCCAACTGGTTGAGCACCTTCCGAGGACTTTCTCCCCCGTCCTACTTGGGGACAGAGTCGGCAGTTCGGACGAAAGAGTGGCTGGATGTTATGTACGAAATGATAACCGGGATACGGTGCCCCTGGGAGGAGAGGGTGGCTTTGGTGGTATCTTGCCTGGAGTCCCATGCCAAGAAGTGGTGGAAGACACTGCTGGACACGACGTTTGTCGATAGGAAGGTTGCGAAAATTACCTGTGAGGAGTTCAGGGCCACGTTGCTGGAGCATTTTGTCCCGCAGTCGGCCATGGATGAGTTGGAGGAGCGGTTCTTACAGATAAAGCAAGGCACCAGGATGGTGGTGGAGTACCATCGAGAGTTCGACCATTTGGCTCGATATGCAGGTTCTTACCAGCTGGACGAAGCAGGATACATCAAGAGGTTCTATAAGGGTCTGAAAGAGTAGTTGAGGGAGGCCTTGTTGTTTGTATCTGACGGGCCTATCTCCCGAATTTTGGAGATGGCAAAGAGGATTGAGGCTGATTGGCACACCACTCGGGTTCGAAAGCGGCAAGCGGAGGATCAGGGCCGGGGGGCCAGAAATGATCAGCGTCGAGGTGCTATACCAGATGGGAGAAGGACAGAGGACCAGCCTCGTCAGGAAGTGAGGCAGGAGCCGAGGGAGCAGGTGTCACAACCCGCATTTCCCCAACGAGTACATCGTATCAGAGTAAGAGGAACTACATGTTATGATGCCGCGTCGTGTAGGGGACAACTGCACATGCTCAGGCAAAGCCTCGACGCTTACTTAGTAGTTGAAAATCATCAGTTATATGCAAGAAAATCGTTTAGTTTTATGGCCGTATCCCTCGGCCTTAGGGATCAAAACGTGTGTTTGTACGCGGCGGAAAATACTTTAGGTTACTTATGACGATCTCCTATATGCATTCTAGATTTATAATAAGATAAGAAATCATCATTTTTACGTTGTTTGGAAAATACTTGTTTGGTGACCAAAACATTTTATGAATGTTCTACAATAATAGGTTTTGTTTAGCTTAAAAATACCTAATGCAACCTATCATAAACCCTTCCCAAGAACAAGTAGACATCATCTCATTCAAATGATTCATAGTAGCAGTCTAACATTCATATGTAGCAAGTAAAGAAACCCATCAATGGGCGCCAACAAGCTGACACGAACCCATTGGGGCGTATGTATGTCTGTACAACAAAGTAAAGAACTACCTCGCTAAGTAAGCTCGGCTAGCTCCAAAGAGACTCTACCCAAGCACTAGCCGCTCAACCGGCTACAACCTGCACCTGAGGCATTCAAGAAAGAACACCTCAGCAATCATCAAAGCTACAAAAATAGAGCATTAAGTTCATAAAATATAACGAAGAGGCTTACCGACCCCGTAGAAATTTCATGTAAACGAGTGAAAAGAACAGGGTGGAAACTAAGTGTTAAACACTGCCAACCCAACATATAACGCATCAAGTGCATGAAATTCTCATCAAGTCCTGCTCAACCCGCAGGAGCAAAAAGGCAATACGCATGCCCATTCCATCATCTTTAGAACAAGAAACAACTATACTAGTGAAACATAAGCAGCGGTTAAGTTCGATTCCGCAAGGGTCTTTTGGTGGCGGCCCTAAAGTGGAACGCACCAATAAAAGCCAGCCCAAATCGGGGTCAAAACGGTGCTCTACACCACAAATCGAAACCCGGTGGCCACCAAGGCTGAAACCACACCACCCCTTACTGAATCCTCACACCAACACTCCTGCCATGGTTCACAATTCGCCTCGCAAAACTCACCATAATCCAAGCTAAACCCGTTTCATTTCATCGTCCCCACTCATGACTATAAATTGCCCAAGTTATGTCAAACTTGATAGAATTTGGGGTCTCTACTTCACCATAAGCGAACCCCACAAGTAACAACGCCGGTTAAACACAACAAGATCTCTAGTTGTATGAACTAGAAAGGTAAATAATAGAGGAATACAAGGTAAAACATGACAAAATTAGATGAACAAGAGGTAAGCACAAAGATTGGGAAATTCTTGAAAGATAAGATTATTCATGAGTGTCTAATAGGTGAGAGTCAAGACAAGATGAACAAAGCTAGCATCTTAGACAAAGTGCAATTTAATCAAGAAAAGGAACAAAAAAACAAGAGTGGCAAGAAAACTAGCTACACTTGCAAGAATCAAAGAACAAAAACAAGATTGGCAAGGGTGGAGAACACCGCTTGCCTGAACTGATACAACACCGCGACGGCTGCTCCTCTCTTTATTTCCCTTGTCTTAGCTTTGCTCCCTTGAGTACCCTTTGGAGTGAGGAAGAAGCAAATAAAGAGGGTGGAGAAAGATGAAGTGAGGATAAAATAAACTCTCTTCTCGGCTTTA
Source organism: Platanthera guangdongensis (assembly GCA_039583875.1). NCBI lineage: Eukaryota > Viridiplantae > Streptophyta > Magnoliopsida > Asparagales > Orchidaceae > Platanthera > Platanthera guangdongensis. Next base: position 68,916,861 of record CM077166.1, on the reverse strand, counting down.
CTTCTTCCAGGACAGAGCTGGACCGCTTGATCCAGAATCAGAGAAACGAACGACACAAAAAATCTGAAAAAGATGATTTTCGGCCCTGTCATGCCCTGTGACACGCCCGTGTCACAGGGCGTGTACCTTAAGCGGCGCAGAATCCGACAATTTCCAGTTTATCCACAAGGTACACCGCCGGGTACACGCCCGTGACGGGTCGGTCACGCCCGTGACCTAGGGCGTGTAACCCGTATCTCGACATTTCGTCGACCAAAAGTGTCGACACTTCGACATAGCGGGACACGCCCTGTGACACACCCGTGTCACAGGCCGTGTTCTCCTCTCTCGACACTCGACACTCGACACTTGACACTCGACACTCGACACTCGACACTCGACATTCGTCGACCCAGCGGTACACGGCCCATGACACACCCGTGTCACGGGGCATGTACCCCATTCGTCGAGCTCAACTCGACGCAAGAAAATTCGTCGAGTCAAGGAGGTCACGCCCCAGGACACGCCCTGAGTCACGCCCCGACACGCCCGTATCGGGGGGCGTGTTCCTCCCGTAACTTCGTCAAACAAAGTTCGACGACCACAAAGCCAAAACGCATCCCGAGCCTGACACGCCCTGGGACACGCCCGTGTCCCAGGCCGTGTCACTCAAACAAATGACCATTTTTCACTATTTTGAAAAGTGTTTCTTTTTCGTCCTAGACCATTTCTTCCTTAAGGACTTTTTACCCCTTTTTGTTTTCTTTACACCACACATCTTCCATACAATCAACCCATTTTGAGCACCTGATCCGGTCTCGAAAAAATGCAAGCATTCCCTAAGAGGCCTCACCGAGTCCCCAAAATTGGACTCCGGCTTGCTGGGGAATCGTGCAACTAGGCTACCAAAACAGCCACTCGAAAGCCTGTGTGAAAACCATGCTTGAACAACGGGCAAAGCCAACGTAACGCCCATCAAGCGTATGTAATCATTCAACGAAAAAAAATACAGGGCTTTACAGTAAGTGATATTGGCCGCTCAACCTCTTCAGGTACAGGAGATGTTGAGACCCGGGGGTATGGCGTATCCCCCACCAGAGTGCTTCCATTGTCATCAGGTTGGGCATCTCCGGAGAAACTGCCCCATGAGGGGGGCACCACCTACAGCACCACAGGGTGGCACACCTGCTCAGCATTTCGGAGGCCGAGGATGCGGGCGAGGACGTGGTTACCAGGGAGGGGATCGAATACAAGAAAGGGAGAAGGTGTATGCTTTTGACCTGGCGCAGCCTCGGAACCCAGAGCAGGTCATAGCAGGTACGCCAAGATGTTTAAATTCTTTAAATTGAATTCCCTTTCTCAATTGCCCGACAAGTAAAACTGCCCTAAGTAGAATAAATAGGAAAGAAAACTCGTTATAAAATACAAAGACATTTAACCGTCCCAGGTATAGTCTTCATCAGCGGCAAGCCCGCCTATACTCTGTTCGACACGGGTGCCTCGCACTCGTTTGTGTCGAAGGCCATTCTGGAAGGGCTGGAAGGAGTGGAGCGGTTTACAGGCCTGATGAGGAGGATGCGTCTACCAAACGGATCGGAGATACTCACTTCTGCCCACTGCAGCATGGAGGCAGAGATTGGAGGAAAGTCATTCGAAGTATCGGCAACGGTCCTAAGGATGCCAGTCTTCGAGCTGATCCTGGGCATGACTTGGCTACACTGGAATCGTGTCCAGATTTATTGTCAAGCAAGAGGATCACCGTGAGGCACGGGGACTCTGTCATCATCATCGAAGGTATAAGACATGCTTCTCGTATACCCTTATCTTCAATACAGGCCGTTAAGGCCTATTTATAGGGGGAGGAGGTCTACGAGGTGCTGTTTGAAATGGTGGAGGCCACGGTGTCTATATCGAATATTCCGGTGGTGCGGGATTTTGTGGTCGTTTTTCCAGAAAAATTACCTGGATTAACCCCTCACAGGGAGCAGGACTTTCAGATACAGCTTGTGCCGGGGGCCAAGCCGGCATCCAATGCCCCTTACCGAATGGCCCCAAGGGAGTTGACAGAGTTTTGGAGCCAACTTCAGGAGCTAGTGGAAGCCGGATTTGTCCGGCCAAGCTCTTCACCATGAGGAGCTCTGGCATTGTTCGTCAAAAAGAAAGACGGGACACTCAAATTGTACATCGACTACCGAGCACTAAATCGACTGATGGTTCGGAATACATATCCACTGCCAAGGATAGATGAGCTGTTCAACCAGCTGCAGGGGGCGCAGTTCTTTTCGAAATTAGATTTGAGGTCGGGCTACTACCAGCTTCGGATTCGAGAGGAGGATATTCAGAAGACTGCTTTTAGTATCAGATATGGATTATTTGAGTTTACGGTGATGCCCTTCGAGCTCACGAATGCACCATCGGCGTTCATGACCCTCATGAACCAAGTTTTCAAGGAGTATCTAGATGTGTTTGTTATTGTGTTTATCGATGACATTCTCATCTACTCGAGAACGGAGGAGGAGCATGCTCGCCATCTGTCACTGACTCTACAGAGACTGTGGGAGAATCATTTATATGCAAAGTTTAGCAAATGTCAGTTCTCGCTGAAGGAGGTGGCCTTTTTAGGCCATATTATCAGTGGAGCCGGGTTGGCAGTGGATCCGGCGAAAATTCAGGCAGTTTGGGATTGGCCGCAGTTGAAGGCAGCCACCGACGTACGAAGTTTCCTAGGACTTGCCGGTTTTTACCGGAAGTTCGTGGAGGGATTCTCTCGAATCGCCCTCCCACTTACATCTTTGACAAAGAAGGAGGTACCTTTCGTGTGGACCTCGCAGTGCCAGGAATCCTTCCAGGAGCTGAAGGATCCACTCACCTCGGCTCCCATACTTGCTCTCCCTTCAGGGAGAGAAGGATTTCAGGTCTACACCGATGCTTCCTACCAGGGTATGGGAGCTCTACTGATGCAGAAGGGTCATGTGATTGCATATGCGTCTCGCCAGTTGAAGAAGCACGAACAGAACTACCCGGTGCACGATCTTGAGATGGGGGCGGTCGTTTTTGCTTTGAAGGTCTGCCGCCACTATCTTTATGGAGTCCACTGCGACATCTACTCCGACCACAAGAACCTGAAATACGTGGACACGCAGAAGGAATTGAACATCAGGCAGTGGCGCTGGGTGGAGTTCTTAGCGGATTACCAGTATGAGATGCACTACCATCCAGGGAAGGCAAACGTGGTGGCCGGCGCGTTGAGTCGGAGAGCTGCCACTTCCGAAGTCGTGCCCCAGGTTATGTCTATGGAGCAGGTGAGGAGATTGGAGGATATGCACATCACCCTGGTGTCGTCTGAGGACCCCGAGCTTTACATGGAGTATTTAGCTGCGATGAGTGCTACAGACGATATCCGGGTCCGAGTTAGAGATGGGCAGAGGCGAGATACCAAATTGGAGCCGATATTCTGGGCCTTGAGAAATGGTGCAGCAGGGAATTACATGATGAGGGACGGCATGGTATGCTTTAGAGGTCGGACTTATATACCGGAAGGAGGGCAGGTCCGGGAAGATATCAAGGCGGAGGCCCACCACAGCAGATACTTGGTGCACCCGGGGATCACGAAGATGACTGCGGATTTGAAGAAGACTATGTACTGGCCAGGCATGAAGAAGGATATCACTCAGTTTGTGAGCCACTGCGAAGCGTGCCAGCTAGTGAAGGCGGAGTGCAAAAACCCCGCGGGATTGTTGCAACCACTCCCGGTACCGGAGTGGAAGTTTGAAGACATCGAAATGGACTTTATTCATGGACTTCCCCGATCACGGACGGGAAACGACTCGATTTGGGTCATCGTCGATCGGTTGACAAAGGTGGCCAAATTCATTCTGATCCGGAAGGACGACTCTGTGGTAGTATTAGTGCGGAGATTTGTGGAGCAGTTCGTTCGATATCACGTGGTGCCCAAGACGATCGTGTCGGATCGGTATGGTTGGTTCACTTCCAGGGAGTGGAGGTCTGTGCAAGCTTACTTAGGCATGCATTTGACCTTCAGCACCGCATTCCATCCCTAGACGGGCGGGCAGACGGAACGCACCAATCGGACGCTGGAAGATCTTTTGAGGCTATGTATTTTGGACCGCGGGGAACCGTGCGAGAAGCTCTTATCCGTGGTCGAGTTCTCCTATAACAACAGCTACCAGTCCAGCATCAGGATGGCGCCTTACGAAGCCTTGTATGGAAGGAAATGCAGGACCCCCCTTTCTTGGATTTACGATGAGGATTCGATGGTGTTGGGATCGGATTTTGTTGAAGACACCTAGGCTGATCAGAGACAGGATGCTAGAGGCGCAGAGCAGACAAGCTAAGTACTATGACACCCGGCATCATCTAGTGGAGTTTCAGGTGGGGTACCGAGTGTTTCTGAAGATTCGGCCCATGCATGGAGTTTCACAGGTGCGTGGTCGGAAGAAGAAGCTCAACCCTAGGTATATGTGCCCTTACAGGATCATGGAGCGGATCGGACCCCTAGCCTACACGCTGGAGTTACCACCTGAGCTGGCAGCTCTGCACGACGTCTTCCACATTTCTTCACTGAGGAGGGCTCTACTACGCCCGGAGCAGTAGATTTTGACCACCGAAGGGCCGGTAGCTTCAGACCGGTCAGTTTGCTTAGAGCCGGTTCAGATCGATGACAGAGGAGTACAGATCTTGCGTCGCAAGAAGGTTCCGTTAGTCAAAGTTCTGTGGAGGAACCACGGCCAGGAGGAGCATACCTGGGAACCGCAGGACCTGATGCGACAAAAGTACCCAGAGCTGTTCAGTCAGGTATACCTCACAACCCCTCAAGATGTTTAATTTATTTTCCTGCTTTAAACTCGTAAGGCTACTCCAGGAAGAGTAGAGGCTAATCTTTTGTTTATTGGGATCTTGGTTTGCCAATTGGGCGAATTGGTCATAGATTTAGGTTTCCCTTTAAACCTAATTTAGCAAACATGGCGTCGTGATTGGATCTTACAAGTTTCTTTTCTTCGGTAGAAATTCCCGTTGGCTTAACCTTGATTTCGGGGACGAAATCTTTGTTTTGTTTATTGGGATTTGTAACATCCCATTTCCAACTAGACCCCTAAGAGTGGTTTTGGCTATGACTAGGTCATGACAAAACCCTAGGAAGACAGAAATGGGCCAAGAGATAGAAGGCCAAGGTAAGGATCACCATGGTCTGCCTATGGCACAACCTCATCACCAAACCTAGGGTTTGACCTTAGGGCTTCAGCATGACTCCATGACCCCACCACAACATCACTAACCCATTGTAGGGTCCAGTAGAGCCCTAAGGGTCCATTGAAGTCAACCCAGGGTGCCCAAGTTGACCTAGAACCACAATAAGCCTAAATTGGGCAAAGTACCCTAGCTAAGGGTAGTGTGCCATGGTGAAGCCCAAGTAACCCTACGAAGGACTTTTTAGACCTAAAAAGGGATCAATGGGTCACTAAGGACCCAAGGATGGCAGCCCAAAGGGTTAAGCTCACCAAAGTCAACTCTAACCCTAAATGGGTCAACCTAACCTACATTGGGTGAAACTGACCTACACAAGGGCCAATTGAAGTTACCTTAGCCAAGTGGACCCCACCCAAGCCCCCCTAACCCTAGTGAGAGGCCAATGGGTTACCAAGGATCCATTGGGACCAATCAAAAAGGCTAAGTTGACCAAAGTTAACTCTAACCCTAAATAGGTCAACCTACCCTAAATGGGTCAAACTAACCTGCACAAGGGCCAGTTAAAGTTCCCTTAGCTAAGTGGACCCCACACATACCTTCATAACCCTAGTAAGAGGCCAATGGGTCACCAAGGACTGAAAGTCCACCTAGTGTCAACTACCTTCACCTATGGGGGGGGGGAATAGGTGACGTGCAGCGTTTTTGCGGAATTAAAATTGTACCTGCACAAATAAACAAACCAGCACAGCAAAGAAGGTACACAAGATATTTATAGTGGTTCCCCGAGTTGGGTACATCCAGTTTCCCCCTTCGACCTATCTCCCAACAAGGGACGACTCGGTCTCTTCACCAACAGGATTGAAATCCAATCCTTGCACTATCGGAAGGAACCCTTCCACACGTAGGAGACAACACTCCCACCACACGGGTTGCACCCAACCCTTACAACTCGGAACCAACGTTCCTTTACAACAAAAATAAACTAGAATGTATAAGAAATACACACTACTTTCGGAGACTAAGGTGTCCCTCTTCGTTTGATGACGTGTTCTAGAAGTCACGAAGAGTTCACAACCCTAGATCTCACTTGGAGAGAATCTCCCCGACACCGGCGGTGGCAAGAAGAGCGGTGGCTTGGTTCTCAGAATAGGCAGCGACAACGGTATGCGGCTGCTGTTCGTTGGAGATTCAAACTTTGTAGCGAAGCTAGCTAGGTCTACCAACGGTCACACTAGGATCGATCGTCTCGATCGATTCAGACGGGGAAGGTTTTCCCGATCAACAAATCAAGAGACAAAAGATCTCCGGTTAGACGCGTGAGACTCTAAGCTTGGCTAAGCTTCTGTCGCCGGTAGATCTGGAAGAGATCACGATCAAGGTCGGCGAACAACTTGCACGAGAGGCGACGGCGGCGGAGCAGATATCGCGATCTAGGTCACGGTCGGCGGCTCGTGTATTTCTTTTCTGTCTGTCTTCTATTCAAAATATGCGTATATTTATACGGTGGAAATACCCCATTATAACCGTTATGGGTCCCACCTGAAGAAACCCTAACCCCGGTTCAAAACAACGCCAGCGGCAGAGTCCGGTCCAGAGGAAACCAGAAATCGCCCAAGTCAAAATCGGCGAGAATCGAAGGTGAGTCTCGTCGAATCGTCGAGATTCAAAGGTGATTCTCGACGATTCGGCGAGAATCAAGGATGATTCTCGTCGAAGTTGACTTGGTTGCACGCACTGTTTTCACTGGAAGGAGACGGCGAAAATCAGCTAGTGATTCTCGACGATTCAGCGAGAATCACTAGTGATTCTCCCCGAATAGGCGAGAATCACTTGATGATTCTCACCGAATCGGCGAGAATCACTTGGTGATTCTCGTCGATTAACACTTAGACGATTTTTCGTCTATCCGCCCAAGGACTGCTCTTTGACCCATCCTTGCTCCTTGTTTGCTCTTGCAAGATCACAGCCCTGTACTTGAAAATAAGTACACTCTAATAGAGAGAGTACACGTAGGCCAACACACTGATCTGCTCAACGAGGGATTACGTCGTGCAGACCCGTGTATATTGACCTACTGCACCCTGACATTGGTGTGCACTTAGCGTGGAATAACTGCAAGCACAACTTGAAATATTTTATCAAATACATTGTCTATTTACCTTACCTTGTTCAGGGGCTTCTTCAAATCTGGTACGTTGTGGATACAATACCCAACAATCTCCCCCTATTTGAAGAAGCCTAAACCCTATAAGCTAAGGTGAATAGAGCGTATGGGAATGAAAACCATAAACTTGAAATTGAGTTGAGATAGATATTCATTACCAATACCATAAACTGGGAGCCACCGTAGCCGTAGCCGAGAGGGAATCTCCCCCTTTTCGGCTTCTGCAAATCTGGGTCTATTGCATTTGACCCCTTGCTCCCCCTCAGTACTTGCACATGTGCTCACACTTGAGTTCCTGGCAGAGGCTCCCCCTAGATGCACGAGCCTAGGAGCTTCTGTAGTCTTTATTCCTCATAGTTTAGCATCCCCAATTCAGTTTTCAAAAGACTGAACTTGGCTTCGTCTAAGGGCTTTGTGAAAATATCTGCAATCTGCTTGTCAGTGGGGACATAGCAGAGAGAGATGTCCTTGTTCTCCACGTGCTCCCGAATGAAGTGGTAGCGCACTTCAATATGCTTCGTTCTGCTGTACGATACCGGATTGTTGGCAATAGCAATTGCACTGGAGGAGTCGCAGTACATTGGTACTTCCTTGAACTGAAGGTCGTAGTCGGCTAACTGGTTTCTGATCCATAGGAGATGTACTCAGACTCTGCTGTGGAGGTAGCTACACAATTCTACTTCTTGCTATTCCATGAGATAAGCCTTCTTCCGAGGAATTGACACGTCCCGGAAGTGCTTTTCCTGTCATCCCTACTCCCTGCAAAATCAGCATCTGAAAAACCTATTAGCTCGACATCATTATTTCTCGGGTACCACAAGCCAAGATTGGGAGTACCTTTAAGGTATCTTAGAATTCGCTTTGCAGCGACATAGTGAGATTCCTTAGTGTTCACCTGATACCTGGCACAGACACATGTGGAGAACATAATATCCGGTCTACTGGCAGTAAGGTAGAGTAGGGATCCAATGATGCTTCTGTATTTGGTTTCATCGAAAGGTTTACCTTTCTCATCCTTATCCAGAGACTAGTGGATCCCATTGGAGTCCTCATAGAGGTTGCACTCTCCATACTGAATTTCTTGAGGAGTTCATTTGTGAACTTCGTCTGAGAGATGAAGATTCCATCCTCAGACTGTTTCACTTGAAGTCCCAAGAAATACTTTAGCTCTCACATACTGCTCATTTCAAACTTTCCTTGCATAAGTTTGGAAAACTTTTTGCAAAGATTGTCGTCCGTTGAGCCGAATATTATGTCATCGACATAGATTTGCACCAGCAAAATCTTGCCTTTGACTTCCCTGAGAAACAATGTCTTATCTATTTTACCTCTAGAGAACTTGTTCTCAAGAAGAAAACTAGATAAAGTCTCATACCAAGCTCGTGGAGCTTGTTTTAAACCATATAATGCTTTATTAAGAAAATATACATGATTGGGATAAGTAGGATTGACAAAACCTGAGGGTTGAGCGACGTATACTTCCACTTTCAGATCTCCGTTCAAGAATGCTGATATCACATCCATTTGATAGACTGTGAATCCTTTGTGCGAAGCATACGCCAGGAACAATCTGATTGCCTCGAGCCTTGCCACTGGTGCGAAGGTCTGGTCGAAGTCAATCCCCTCCTCCTGTCTGTAACCTTGAGCCACCAGCATTGCCTTGTTCTTTATGATGACACCATGTTCATCCAGTTTGTTTCTGAAGATCCACTTGGTGCCAATCACATTCTGCTTGTGTGGTCTGGGAACCAGCGTCCAAACGTTGCAACGTTCGAATTGATGTAGTTCATCTTGCATGGCCAGAATCCATGCCGCATCTTTGTTCTCCTCGTCGAACTTCTTTGGCTCAACCTGTGACAGGAAGCTAAGATGCAAAATTTCGTTAACAGTACCTCTTCGAGTTCTGACACCGACACGAGGATCTCCGATGATCTGATCTCGAGGATGATACCTCACGTGTCGGAGCTCTAGAAGTCTGGCGTCTGGAGCTTCGACTACTTCTTGGGCTTCTCCTTCTTCTAAGAGATTTGTTCCATTTTTATCTTCAACATTCCCAGATGACATGGAGGTGGAAACTTTGACGTACTTAGGAGTTTCATCTTTAGCGGTCTCATCGAGATCCAGCTGTTCAAGTCGTGCACTTGCATCTTCAAGAATACCACTGGAAGAATTGCTGTTAAGCAAACTTCCTTCATCAAATACAACATTAATTGATTCTTCTACCACTAAGGTTTTCTTATTGAAGACCCTATATGCCCGACTGTGGGAACTATAGCCCATGAATATGCCTTCGAAGCATTTTTCACCAAATTTAGTACGCGGGTACTTCCCATTATTCAGTACATAGCATCTGCAACCAAAGATCCTCAAGTAGGACATATTTGGTTTCCTGCCTCTCAGTAGCTCATAAGGCATCTTACGATGATGCTGGTTGATCAATGCCCGGTTTTGTACATGACAAGCTGTATTGACAGCCTCTGCCCAGAAGTATTCTGGGAGAGAAGCGTCTTTCAACATTATCGTGCAGACTTCAATGAGAGTTCTATTTCTCCTCTCCGCAACTCCATTTTGCTGAGGAGTGCGCGGGGAGGAAAACTCATGAAAGATACCTTGTTCTTCACAAAACTCTGTCATAGCACCAGATTCGAATTCTATTCCATGGTCACTTCTGATTTTGACCACTGGGCAGTTAAATTCGTTCTGAACCTGCTTGACAAAACTAGTGAAGATGTCAAACGTATCCGACTTTCGTTTTAAGAAGAACACCCATGTAAACCGAGAATGATCATCAACTATCACTAGCGTATAGGACTTGCCTCCCAAGCTATGAACTTGCATTGGACCAAACAAGCCCATATGTAGAAGGTAAAGACATCGGGAAGAGTCTTTGTGTGCAATGCTCTTAAAGGTAGCCCGAGTCTGTTTGCCCATCTGGCATGCAGGACAGGGGCTATCTTTGATGCACTTGATAACGGGAGCATCCCTTACTAAGTTTTTAGAAAACAGCATACTAATTATTTTGAAATTAATATGTGCCAATCTCTTGTGCCATTGTTCACAAAGAGATGCACTGCGTGTTGCCACAAGGCATACGGGGGTAGATGAATCTAAACTGAGAAAATTTAAGCAGAAGATATTTCTGCTCCTAATGCCTGATAATACCGTCTCAGAAGAGGTACGTGAAATTATCAGACATTTATCCTTGCAGAACTTAACGTCATAACCTTTGTCACATAACTGACTTACACTGATCAGGTTATGGTTTAACCCTTCAACATAATCCATGTCGGTGATAGAGATTATACCGTTGGAAATCATACCGTAACCTCTGGTGACTCCTCGATCTGACCCTCCAAAGATGACTTTGGGTCCATTCTCGACTGGAGTGTAATCAGGCAGCAGGCTTCTTGTCCCAGTCATGTGCCGGGAGCATCCACTGTCCAAGTACCAGATTGGCGTTTTGGTGGCCTTTGGACATTCCTGCAAAACAAAATTAATTTCCCTTAGGAACCCAATCGAACTTGGGTCCTAGATTCTTGGTTAGCATACTCCCCCTCGGTTGGTTAACCTTACGAGTGGTCGGCCTCGCATAGCTAACATAGGGAGTCTCGTTATACCTCGGATTAAACCAACAATCCACGGCAAAGTGACCGACTTTGCCACAACACCAACAGTCAAATCTGTTGTACCTCTTCCTAGGCTCCTGCCTTACCCTGGGAATGGTGGGTACGACAGGGGCCTTGGATCTGGAGGTGGAGGCCTCATAGTTATTGCAGTCACATGACTTCTTCACCTTCTGTTTCGTCAGTATAATAGGCTTGACTTTTGGTGCCTGCTTTCCATTATGGCCGCTAGAGAATTGACCATAATTTCCCATGTGGATTTCCTCATAAGGTGCCTTGAAGGCACTCTCACCGAAGTTCCGGGGAAAAGTCCAACCATCATATCGGCTCTTTGGCTTTGCAACCGAGGGCCGGAAATGATGACCAAAGGTTGATTCAAAGTCATGTTGGTTGCAAGGAAAGCTAGGCTTTCTGAACGCAACAGGACTGAGCGGAGCCTTTCCCTTTTCATCAGCAGAGGCCTTCTTGGCGGCCTTATTCTTCCTCTGGTTCCTGTTTCTCCTGGATGAGGAACAAGATACCCCTACATGCCCCAAGCCAGCTCCTTTGGCCTGAGCAGAAAAGGTATCAACTACTGGAAGAACTGTTTTTGGCATAGAGAAGCTCTTGACGATCTTCCTTTCTGCTGCAAGTTGTTCTTCCAACTTGTCGACTTCCTCCTGCTTAAGATCAAGGAGCTTAAGAGACTCTGAATTCTTTGAAGTCAGGTCAAGGTGCTCCTGTCGGAGAGAAATCAAACTGGTGATCTCTTCCCTTAGGGAGACACTCTCACCCTTAAGGAATTTCACTTCCTTTTTCTCAGCCTTCAATCTCTTACGACACTCCTCGAAAGTGTTGAGCAGAAGCTCATACTTCTCGAGGAGCTCCGCTTCACGGGCCGAAAGGCTATCCTCAGGGTCATCATCCAGAGACTCAGGATCAGATTCAGAGTCGGAGAGCGGTGTGAGCTTTTACCTTCCCAGTAAATGGGGGACATTCTCCTTCTGAGTCGGAGCGACCCATCAGCCCGAAGTAAGCTTCCTCATTATCACTAGAGTCTGAGGAATCAGACTCACTCAGTGTCTTTAGCCTTTTGGCGATGTAGCTCCGCTCTTTCTTCTTATCTCTAGAGGATTTGTGCTCCTCTCCTTTCCCTTTTTCTCTCTTGCCTTGGTTGCAGTCGGCCACGACGTGTCCTGGCTTATTGCATCCAAAACAAATAATGTCAGAGGAGCGATGTTTGTTCGGTTTAGAAGCATACCTGTCAGAAGAGTAATTTTTCTTCTGATGCCTGGAGGAGGAGCCGTCTTTCTTTCTTTTATTCCTCATCTTGAGAAACTTCTTGAATTCTCGGGTGATGAGGGAGAAATCCTCCTCAGACAGCTCTGAGCTGGAGGAGCATGGATCGGAGTCCTCCTCCTCATCCTTTTTCCTAGCACGGTATGAAACCGCACCCTTGCCTTTTCTGGAGTGAATGGCTTTTAGAGCCATAGTCTTTTCTTTGTCAGCAGCCTTCTCTGCTTCTTCCTCTGCTTTCCTGGTGTTCAGTTGAAGCTCATAGGACATCAGCTTCCCAAACAGAATTTGCGGGTCTGTTTCAGCTAGTCCGCCAAACTCTCGGATGGCGCAGATCTTTGTGTCCCATTCCTTAGTAAGGGACCTAAGGAATTTATCATTAAGTTCACCATCAGTGAACACTCGTCCATATCCTTTGAGGGCATTGACAATCTTGAGAAAGTTCTCGAAGGTGACTCCGATCTCTTCCTTGGGCCCTTGTCTGAAGGCCTCATATTTCTGGTTCAGAAGGGATCTCCGATCATCCCTCACTTCATCAGTGCCCTCCATTAGGATAATCAGGCAGTGCCAGATCTCCTTTGCTGTCCTGCAATTGCAGAAGTTCTGCATCATTGAGTCATCGATCGCGCTGACCAGAATGTTCTGCGCCTTCTTGTCAAGTCCCACCAGCACCATCTCGTCCATGTCCATTTCAGAAATTTTCTTTGGCACTTTCTTGGTAGGATCTATGGTGGAGACTTTAGTAGGGACATAAGGTCCCTCCTCCACGATCATGAAGAGTCGAGGATCAACTGCTTCCATGTAGAACCTGATCCTTTCCTTCTAGATAGGAAAGTTGAGCCTGGTGCACACTGGGATCTTGCCTGTGAACTTGGGCCCGTCCATAGTAGATGTTTGCCTTCTTCTTGACACTAGCGGCAGGATTCTACTCAAGGTGTTAACCTTTTTGATGAGCAACCTCGCTTTGATACCACTTGAAAGTCCACGTAGTGTCAACTACCTTCACCTATGGGGGGGGGGGGGAATAGGTGACGTGCAGCATTTTTGCGGAATTAAAATTGTACCAGCACAAATAAACAAACCAGCACAGCAAAGAAGGTACACAAGCTATTTATAGTGGTTCCCCGAGTTGGGTACATCCACTTTCCCCCTTCGACCTATCACCCAACAAGGGACGACTCGGTCTCTTCACCAACAAGATTGAAATCCAATCCTTGCACTATCGGAAGGAACCCTTCCACACGTAGGAGACAACACTCCCACCACACGGGTTGCACCCAACCCTTACAACTCGGAACCAACGTTCCTTTACAACAAAAATAAACTAGACTGTACAAGAAATACACACTACTTTCGGAGACTAAGGTGTCCCTCTTCGTTTGATGACGTGTTCTAGAAGTCACGAAGAGTTCACAACCCTAGATCTCACTTGGAGAGAATCTCCCCGACACCGGCGGCGGCAAGAAGAGCGGCGGCTTGCTTCTCGGAATAGGCGGCGACAACGGTATGCGGCTGCTGTTCGTTGGAGATTCAAACTTCGTAGCGAAGCTAGCTAGGTCTACCAACGGTCACACTAGGATCGATCGTCTCGATCGATTCGGACGGGGAAGGTTTTCCCGATCAACAAATCAAGAGACAAAAGATCTCCGGTAAGACGCGTGAGACTCTAAGCTTGGCTAAGCTTCTGTCGCCGGTAGATCTGGAAGAGATCACGATCAAGGTCGGCGAACAACTTGCACGAGAGGCGACGGCGGCGGAGCAGATATCGCGATCTAGGTCACGGTCGGCGTCTCGTGTATTTCTTTTCTGTCTGCCTTCTTTTCAAAATACGCGTATATTTATACGGTGGAAATACCCCATTATAACCGTTATGGGTCCCACCTGAAGAAACCCTAACACCGATTCAAAACAGCGCCAGCGACAGAGTCCGGTCCAGAGGAAACCAGAAATCGCCCAAGTCAAAATCGGCGAGAATCGAAGGTGAGTCTCGTCGAATCGTCGAGAATCAAAGGTGATTCTCGACGATTCGGCGAGAATCAAGGATGATTCTCGTCGAAGTTGACTTGGTTGCACGCACTGTTTTCACCGGAAGGAGACGGCGAAAATCAGCTAGTGATTCTCGACGATTCGGCGAGAATCACTTGATGATTCTCCCCGAATCGGCGAGAATCACTTGATGATTCTCCCCGAATCGGCGAGAATCACTTGGTGATTCTCGTCGATTAACACTTAGACGATTTTTCGTCTATCCGCCCATGGACTGCTCTTTGACCCATCCTTGCTCCTTGTCTGCTCTTGCAAGATCACAGCCCTGTACTTGAAAATAAGTACACTCCAATAGTGAGAGTACACGTAGGACAACATACTGATCTGCTCAACGAGGGATTACGTCGTGCAGACCCATGTATATTGACCTGCTGCACCCTGACATTGGTGTGCACTTAGCGTGGAATAACTGCAAGCACAACTTGAAATATTTTATCAAATACATTGTCTATTTACCTTAGCTTGTTCAGGGGCTTCTTCAAATCAGGTACGTTGTGGATACAATACCCAACAAGGACCCATAGGGGCCAACCAAAAACGGTAAGTTGACCAAAGTCAACTCTAGCCCTAAAGTGGTCAAGTGCCCTGCCTAAGGGTCAAGTGACCTCCAAAGGGCCAAGACAACCCTACCTATGCCTTAGGGGAGGCCAATGGGTCACCAAGGACCCATTAGGGCCAACTTCAAACACCAAATTGACCTAGGTCAACCCTAGCCTAGGTTTTGGTCAAGCTAGTCCAAATGGGCTAACTCAAGCTCAAGCCCAACTCACTTGGGCTAACCATGTTTTGGTGGATGAAATAAACATGTGGCCTGCCATTTTGTTAGGTAGGAGCCAATTTTCAGCTTGGTATGAAGGAGAGAGAAAAATCCACCAAAGGGAAAAGAGAGAAAGTGAAAGAGATAATGGAGGAAGACTTTGGGCTTCTCCTTCCCCTTCCCCAACCTCCCATTCATTGCATTAAGACCAGGAATGCATCCACAATCCAACCAGCTACCTATTGACTGGTTTGAGCCAAGTTTTTCCCCCTACCTACCATGGCCGCCAAGCTTGACCAAGAGCAAATAATGGTAAGCAGCCTACAGCTACCTAACTCCCCCAATTCTCCTTCTTAAAACCTTCACTGGACTCCAAGGAGTCATTTCCACCACTAACCCGAAGGAGCCAAGCAATTCCATAGTGCAGTTGCAGAAATCCGACCACCACCACCACCAAAATGGTTTCCCGACGATCGGCAAGGCTACAGCCGCCCACCAAGGTCCACCTCCACTCCTTCTTCCCTGGATAGTTCTTAGCAATCGTTAGGGACAAGGTTAGGGCTCAACTGAGCCAAATCTAAATCAAAAATTTCTGGTTTTTCCCGTTTTTTTAGCTTGTCGGGTTCGCCGGAAAACGGCCCTCTGGCGGCCAAGCCGCCGCCTGGCGACGGCCACCACCTCAACGGAGGTGGTGGTGGCGGTGGCCGGCTGGGGAGGTGGCCGGATCGCCGGCTGCAGTGTCTAGAAAGTGCTCCAGGCGGGACGAATCCAGGCCGTCTACTGGAGCTTGAGGATGACCAGATCCCGTTCAAAGCGCACCAAGATTCGTGCTAAATCAGATTTCAAACTATGGTCTTATAAATTTCACTTTTATGATTTATGTCCCACATTATGTAATTAATGTTTTTAATTTTTAAAATTAGATAGATGCACTGTATGAGAAAATGGTCAACACATGATTTGTAGCCCCATGAGTCTACTTTATTTTAAAATATGTTTAGACCAATTTGGGTGCTTGGTTTGAGCAGGGCACCCATTTTGGTGGGACCTATACCTAGGGCTAGGCAGAAATTAAACTGAGTGCCCCCACTTCATCTTTGGCTCCAATGATTTGAAACTTTACCAGGGAGTCCCCCTGAACCATATCTAGGTGCTGCACAAAAATGGGAATTTTTGGGGACACTTTTTCTATAGTTTTGGAAATTAGGTAGTTTCACTAGGATAATTTAATTAGGTGGACTAATGACCTCCAAACCCTCTAAAATCTTGGTGAGTGGTCCCCGGACTCATGTTATGTATCTGTATAAAGTTTCACCTAATTTAGATGTGTTTTGAATAGGTATTGACCCAACCCTAACTTTACCTTAATGAGGGTATTTTGGTCAAAAAGTGCACTTTTTATTTTGAGTGACCAAATCACCTCAACAAAGGCTAAAATTTGGGCCACTGACTTGGTATGGCATTTAGCACCTCCCCATGGAATGTGGGGTAGAGTGGAATGGATTTGCCCTAAGATCATAGGTCAAACCCTAAGGAAGGACCTTTGTGCCTTGTGAAAGGCATGAGTCCTAAACACCTTGGATGAACTTCAAATTTTTTATGGAGGGTCCTAGGTTAGATAAAACCCTCTGGTAAAAATCTTAAAGGATTTTGAAAATGGTAGGGCCCACAAAACCCTAACCCTAGCTTAGGTCATAAAAGTTGTAGTGCTAAATTAGGTTAGCAACACTCCTTGAAATATAATGAAATTTTGTTTGTGTCGGAATAAGGATATATTGAGCAACTTGTAATTTATTTGGGAATTTTGGACCAATATGTTTAACACTTCATTTGTAACCGTTGGGATAACCCTAATTAATAATTTGACTATTATGATCCCACTGCCCATTGAGAGGTCATGAAAATTTGGCAGAGGTAGTTTTAGACCATATTGATCATCTATGAATTTTAATAGAATTTTTGAATACATATTTAGGGTATCTACTTCACAAGTTCATAACTTTGGGAACATGCTAAATAATTCTTACAGAGCTCAATAATTGATGAAATATTTGAAACTTGATAGGTATTGTTCCTAGTTCATTATGCTCATGTGGGAATTTATTTAGAATTTTAGATGGACAATTGATATATTTTGTTCATTAACCCATTAACTTGGAATTTTTTGAGCAAATCAAGTATAGACTTTATTATTCAATGGAAAATTGTGAAACTTGAACTAAGGAATTTATATGTCCTTATAATCATACTTGGATTTTATCTGAATTTTTGGAAGTATTATTGCTGTGCATACCTCTTAAAATGATTTACTATGGGATATATTTAAAAATAAAATTAAGGGCTAAAACCTTGCTGAAAAAAATTGGAAGGCTTAGACTTTAGAGTTGATTATTAATTTTGTAATGATCATAAATTTAGTGGAATATTATCTTGTCTGAAATTGGTATTTCATGTTCAAACTTGGGCTTTTTGGCTACTAGAATAAATAAATAAATTATCAGACAAATTAGAAAAATTATGAATTTCTGGATTTATGCTAAAAATGTCATTATAGCCCTCTAATAATTATCATATGGGTAGTGGATGATTATTTGGTGTATCTCCCATTTTACGAGTCATATAGCTTAAGTGGTCTGCATATAGTAAAAACTGCAGAAATTATGTTTGAGTATAATTGATGCATGTCTTGTGATTAGTGGTACGCTGGTTTGGATGTTTGAAAATAAGTTCATTATTGGTAGTAGGATGACTAGAGGGATTCATTGACTAGAGTTAGGCAGTGCCCGGGATCGACGAAAGATTGTCTTCCCCGTAGGGAGGAAGTGTTTAATGTACTAGGGCTAGGTTCAGTAAAATTAATTAAGGGTCGGGAAATCAGGTAGCAACCAATAATAGTAAGTGTCTTGCGAAAGGGAGCTTTGGGCGTAATCCCATCGTAGTTCCTAGTGCCTTCGAGAGCCCTTCACGGGGTATACCTTGGGCAGTCCTGGGCTAACGTAAACGGTAGGAGTGATAAATCTTAAAGAGCAACTAGAATAATTAGGGGTTCACTTTCACACACCTCGGCGTCTCGGGGAGTTGGTTTGACTCGGTTGATATTTGTGAGGGGCAGGATGGCCCGGCGAGTTTCGGCTCAATTGTTTGAGACGGACATTATGGTCTGGGGAGCTTCGGCTCGGTTTTAAAAACGATAAATTTGCATGTGCATAAAAGGAAAGAAAATTAAGGTGGTTGGTCTTCGATATTGGAGGGTCGATGCACTGACGCCAATACGCTGACTCGGCAAGTGTGGTTAGCACTTCGCCAACAGAAGTCCGGTGCGCCAGCCGGCAAGAGTACGCAAGAGTCCGCTTCGTGCACCAAGCGTTGAGGCGTACTATAGGTCTGACCTGTAGTGCTTTACAGGTTTAGAGGTGGGCGAGGCCCAACCCACCACTTCCGTCTGCCACTACGGAGGTATCCTGGGAGGTTACGACTCCAGAAAGGGGGAACTAAAGGTTTGTGTGCACAGAGTCGGGTGTGTGTGTTGCACTTGCATGTTCCATCATACCCACTTGCATGTCATAGCATAATCGATTCATTTAACCCCCTGACACCTAAGGTATAAGTGGAATGGGACGCTTATATATTAGGAATTGCAAAACGATCCCTTGGACTATAAGCTTGTGTGGGCAAGTTTATAAATTAAGGTCAATTTTGATATATATTTACTGCTGCTTGATAACCGACGCACTAACATATAAATTGGTATGGGACTTTTTATACGATGGGAGCCTTGCAGAAGACCCCTTGGCTTTTGTGTTCCCACATAAGTGAAGGTTACTTTTCATATTTCATCTTATTGTCAATATCTATTATAGAATTGCTAGTATAGGTCCGCTGCCATCTGTTTTTGTTATTCTCCACCTTCATGTCCTCTCCTTTCCTTCTCCCCGCTCGGTGTCTAGGAGCTATGGGGAAAGGGTCGGAGGATGATAGGACTTAGTCTTTTAGACT
This sequence comes from Platanthera guangdongensis, assembly GCA_039583875.1. Taxonomy (NCBI): domain Eukaryota; kingdom Viridiplantae; phylum Streptophyta; class Magnoliopsida; order Asparagales; family Orchidaceae; genus Platanthera; species Platanthera guangdongensis. The sequence continues at coordinate 68,897,813 of CM077166.1, read as the reverse complement.
AACGGGTTTTGAACCCCATCATTTTAGGGGATCGTGGAGCCCAGCATGGAGGAGCAGCACCGGAGGTCGGCACGCTTGGAGATCGGGCAATATAGTTCCGGAGTTCAGACGACAGAGACTGTGAGTCCTGAATGCTAGTTGTTATATTAGTTTGCTTCAGCGATAAGAGAAATGTAGTGAGGACATGATGTACTGGGCATGAGCCCATGATTTTATTATTTTGTATATCTGTGGACACTCCCTTCGTGGAGTTTATTTACTATATATGTGATTGCTGTGGACTTGCTTTATTATTTTGCTACAGTCGTGATTGATTTGGCCGGCAGAATCGACGTTATGTAGTGATGACCTTCCCGGGTGCGAAGGTGTCACCGTAAAGCGGCGGTTCTAGGCCTAAGACCCCGGTATTTTAAAAATAAAAAAGGGGGGGGGTCTTACAAATAACAAAAACAAAACAATCAGATCTAACAAGAGGGATCTTTATGGTTCAGGTGTTAGCCTGTATAACCAATTAACCTCTCAAGGTGTGGTAGATTAACGAACCTGGCTCTGATACCAATTGAAAGTGCAAGGTAGATCTGAAATACTCTAAGGGGGGGGGTGAATAGAGTATTGTGCTTTCTTAAAAAATCTTTACAACTTTTGCTGTAAAGCTAGGTGAACAGGTTAGTAAATAAAGTAATAAACAAAACAACCTAACAAATCCCAGAGCACAGCCAAGACAAAAGAAAAAGGGCAACCAGACGACACAAAAAATTTATAGTGGTTCCCCAACCTGGGTACATCCACTCTTCTACCACCCTGGTAGGAATCCACTCAGATTTTTGATCAGGTGCCTGACACCAATGAGCTTTTATTCAGGTGCTCAAAAACCAAACCTCAAGTCTTTTGGTAGGAGACTTGCAATCAGGAATAATTTTGAAGGGAATTAAAACACTGTACAGAAGATGGAAAAGGGGTGATGATGTCTTCTCTTTCTCAATAACAACTGAGAAGACTTGTGGATTGATTTCAGCAGATTGCTACCCCTGAGAGCTTGAATGGATCAGGAATACTGGAGAACTGCTTCAGGGTGACAGGTCTTCAAAGAACTGGATTGCCTTGACCAGAGATTGCTTTATGAACTTCTTTGACAGATAGAGATTGTTGTCCTTCTGAAGTTGTCCTTGAGGATTGAAGGAAGAAGACTCTTGATAGAGATTGTATGTTCTTCTTCTTCTTGATGATGTTCTCTGGCTTAGGCTGATTGCAGAAAAGAACTTTTGATTTCTGTAATATTGTTCTTGAGTACTATGTCTGTCTGTGTGTCTGTAACAACTTAATCTTTTTCTTTTCTGACTAAAGACTGACTGAAGAACATTCGAAATTTGAAATCTTGAGCAGTAAATGCAGTCGACCTGGGAAGGAAGCGGCAATCAATGATTTCCCTAACTGTCCCATGGAAAAATGACATGTAATAATCCATGATCAATGCTCGTTCTAACGGTAACATTCCGAGAAGATTGAGCATTAATTACTCATGAATCATTGCAAAGAAAAGGGACGGAAAACTGGAGAAGACCTAATCTGGAATCGTCGAACGAAGAACAGGGATCGTCGAGCTGAGTTCACAGTTCGTCGAGCTGAGCTGATGAGTTCGTCAACCAGATAATAGCAATTTGTCTTCAAGGGAATCTTGTCAATTCTGCTACAATCTTCGTCGAACTGACAATCTTCATTCGTTGAGCTGAGATCCAAATCGTCGACCGAAGAATGATTGTGGACTTAGAATCTGGAAAGTCTCTGACTGAGAAGGATTCAGATCGTAGACTAGAAATCATCGAGTAGAGTACTGAATTCGTCGACCTGAGAAGTTGACTTCGTTGACATGAGAAGTTGTCAACTTGAGGTCCAAGTTCGTCGAGCTCAGAATCTTGTTCGTCGACCAAAGCTTGAAGTTGGACTTAGAAAAAATCTTGAGTTGAAGAGTCCCAATTTTCGTCGAACTGAGAACAAGGATCGTCGAGCTCAACACAGAGAAATGTCTCAAGATCGTCAAGCTCAGAACACCTTTTGTCGACCTGAGTTCGACGAACGTCGAACTCATTTTACTTAGTATGGAAATCTTCTAAGTCTTGAGTCTCTGATAGTCTTGTTGATAGTTGGTCCATCTGATGTTGACTCTAAGGACTTGGCGTAGACTCTAGGACACAAAATTTGACCCTGGCTATACATGTTGGGTCACATCCTAAGCTAATGAACCTAGCCCAAATCAACTAGGGATCCAACAGATTATTATACTTAGTGATTTAAGGTTAATCCCAGGACTACACAGGGTATACCCGGTGAAGGGATCTCGGGGGCAATAGGAACTACGATGGGATTACGCCCAAAGTTCTCTTTCTCAAGAATAATTACTTTTATTGGTGTCTACCCAGGATTTATACCCCAACTCTCGCATTACTTTAGAATGACCCTAAAGACTTAAGGTGTTATTAGGAGCGCGGCAGTCTTCCGCCGGTCCCCATTATTGTTGCTGTCACGGGACTTGCACTCTTCTACACATGGTTAAGGAATCCTCTAGGAGACCAACCAGGGTTAATTCCTCCACAAAGATCCTCACTTTACTAGTTATTCAGATTTCTCCCCTGGTGGCCCTACTAGTACGAACATCGGTGCTAGACCCTTACCCATGTCCCGATACCACCCACAAATGTGACCTTCTAATTCCTCTGACAATATGCCTCAAATTATTTATCCTAGGATGTTATGGACCTACATGATGACTAGGATGAATTTCCATAATTTTCCAATTACTTACACCATTAAATTAATTTCTTTAAATGAGATTCCTAGTCGATTTGCACATGAAGTATTGTCAATATTAAACCTACTATCCTAGGGATTCTTCCAGATATATAATATGACAATTAATGGGGCCTACCAAAATTTCATGCCTTTTCAATTCAGATTTATAATTAATTTCTATTTAATACTAAATCCACAAATCTAGCATTTTCCAAAGGAAGTACACAAAATATTATTTCAAAAATTCTAATTAAATCACAGAGCCTTGATAATAATGAAATAATGCTATGTACAGATTTTCATTTACATCTAGGTTGAAATGGCATATTCATGATCAATTTGAGTTATTTACCAAAATGCCTTTATGGGGCCTAAGTACATTAGTTTGTACTCCAAAATTCTGAAATAATTACACAAGGTATAAAACATATAATTACAGCAATATGAAATTTCTCAGATTTTTCAAAGGAATATATCCATCATTTCTACACAAAATTCCATAAGGGTAAAATGGTCATTTTGTTCTTTAAACTACTTAAACTTCATCCAACAGGGCTATAATTATTTCTAGTGTTTATTATGTCACTACTTAGTACTCAATAGAAATTTAGCATTTTATGATAAGGTTAAGCCTATTTTAAATTTATTTCCTAAAAAGGGCCAAATTTCCAAAAATTCAAAATAATGGAAGTTTTGTTGCCAAAACTTCAACCATTACCATGAGAGGTATATTACACCTTCATGTATCTTGATAATGAAAATCATGATTTTTAAATGTTCCAAGTTGGCTAAATACACATTATTTCATTTTAGGCTAAATGCACACCAAGCCTAATACAAGCCAACACATGCAAGTGGGTTAACCCATCATGCATTGGTCCAAATTGGTTGAAATTTTAAATAAACACTTATAATGATCCTAAGGATATGCCACCAAAAATCGGGGCCATTTGGAGTTCCACAACTCCAAATATTTCATTTATTTCATTTTGAGTATTTTAGTAAAAACTATAGAAAAGGTTTACCCAAAAATTCTCATTTTTCTACAGGGGTTAACCAAGCCATAAATATGCGTGCACCCAAAATTTTGGGCCATTTGGATGAATGGATTGACTTGGGCATCATTTTGAATTTCTGCCCTAGCTAAGGACCAGTCATAGGAGAATTGACCTACAGGACAGTATACTGCTCCAAATTACTTGATTATGGTAGCAAATTAAAGTTAAGTCATTAATATACAATTTTTAGTGAAGGGTCAGGTCCAGAAAATGCCTCTAAGAGGCCTAAAACATTCATGCAAAGGCACTGAATAAGTGTGACAAATATCATAACACTATAGTATTAATTTGACTTAATTTCATGATCAAACACGAATCCTAAAGCACAATTGACGGGATCGGTTCATCATCCCAAAACAGCCAACGGTTGAGATCGATTCTGGTTGGGCACCTTTGCTGGGTGTTCGCGGCCAGCTGAGCCACCACCATCGCCGGCGAATGTCGCCACCACCTTCACTGAGGTGGCGGCTAGCGGTTTCCGGCGATGAGGCCACCGGAATTGGCTCCTCCGGCTTTCCCGAGCAAGAAATAAAACTCGAAAAAATTGCCATTTCCTCACATGGTATCGTGCTCAATTGAGCCTGATGACTCTCCCTAATGATCTAGAAATCTAGCACGGGTAGAGGTGAGGTGAAACGGACCTGAATTGAGGCTTGGCGGCGGGTTTGGCGGCGTTGAGCCATGGCCGATCTTGCACCGGCAACTCCTCGCCATTTCCTTGATTCTCCGGCGAATTCCTTGTTACAGGACTCGTTCCCTAGTCATTTCTCCTCTCTGAAGCTGATGGTGTGGCTGGATTGGGCTGAGAGGGGGTGTATGGAAAGATAATCCCAAGGGGGGGGGGGGGGTCGGGTTGAGCTTTGGTTGCTCCACCCATGGTGCCAAGTGGTCACCATGCTACAAATTCCTCTGGAATTATCTAAGGAGGCCAGCCAGCAAGCTTAGGTAGCTGAATAGCAGCTGAATGAGTGGCCATATGGCCATCCTTCCTCTTCATTCCCCCTTCTCTCTCCTCTTCCTCTCCAAATTCCTTTTCTACCCCTTTGCATGTACTCTCTCTCCTGATTTTGGGGGTTAGGAGTTGTCTTTGACCATTTAGGTTGGACTTTGGCTGAGTTGGATGGGCTTAGCCCAATGGAAATGGGCTTGGGTTCATTTCTCCCTTCTTTAGGCCTCATGTTGACCAATTTGACTTTTTGAGTAGACTTGGTCAACATGATGAGTGGGCTGACCCCACTTATTGGTCATGGGCCTAGTGGTACCACCCAACTTGGGTTGGGCCAAGGGGGGTGCCCCACTTAGGCTAATTGGGCCTACAGGTATAGGTTTGACCAAATTAGGGTCATGGTTGACTTTGGTCAACTAGGGTCAAAGGGTTGACCTAATGACATGCCCTAGGGTCCACTAAGATTGTTTTAGGGTTAGGGCAATGTGATGGGGTCATGGTGTGGTTAGGGTTCCTATTTATGCTAGTTTGACCTACTTTGACTTTGGCCCCTTAGTGGGCCCCACATGGCTACAATCAACTACCTAGGGTCAAGCCTAGCTAAATCCCCTATCACCCACCCCATGCCTAACCTAATCTAAGTGAAGGGAGCCTAGAAGTAACATGGGATGTTACACAAGTCCACGTTATAGGGTTCGAGCGCATTAAAGATGAATACGCCACTTGCCCGGATTTTCAAGAGATGTATCTATCCCCCCAAGACAGCTCTCCCATGACTATTTCAGCCTTTACTCTTCGGGACGATTATCTCTTTAGGCACGTGAAGTTGTGTATTCCGCGTTCCTCATTACGACATCACATTATTTGGGAATTACATAGCGGCGGTTTGAGTGGGCACTTTGGGCGGCATAAAACCATCGCACTCATTGAGGAGAAATTTTATTTGCCTAAACTTAAAGTAATGGTTGGAGGAGTAGTGAGTAGTTGTCGTACCTGTCAAGTCTCTAAGGGCACTAAATTTAATGTTGGGTTTTAGACCCCACTACACATCCCTTCCATACCATGGGAATACGTTAGAATGGATTTCATTTTAGGCCTTCCCATCACCTTTCGACGTCACGATTCTATTTTCGTAGTTGTGGATAGGTTTTCTAAAATGGCATATTTCCTTCCATGTAGTAGGACTAACGATGCATCTCACATTGCAAAATTATATTTTACTAACGTTGTTAGCCACCGTGGAGTGCCGAAGACAATAGTCTCGGATAGAGATGTCAAGTTTACGAGTTATTTCTGGAAAATGCTATGGATTTTAATGCATACCAAATTATTGTTTTACGCTGCCTATCATCCCCAAACCGATTGTCAGATGGAAGTGGTTAATCGGAGCTTGGGAAATCTTCTTGTAAGTGACCACAAAGGTACTTGGGATTTACTTCTTCCCCATGCCCAATTAGCCTACAATAATTCCAAAAATAGGTCCACGGGTATGTCTCCAAATGAGATTGTTCACGGGTACAAGGCCCCGGTGCCACTTGACTTGTTTTCGTTGCCCCCAGCGTACAAAGCAAGTCAGTTTGCACAATCCTTATCCCAACACATTCAGGACCTATATGCACGTATACAGGCTACCTTGGCTTCTCAATATGAGTCCTATCAAGCGCACGCTAATCTACATAGGAGTGTGTCACACTTTAAGATTGGCGATCTGGTCTTAGTACGGTTAGTTATCGAACGACTGCCAACTGGCACCGTTAAAAAGTTAGCACCAAAGCGCGCCAGACCATTTTGGATTATAAAGAAGCTAGGAGACAATGCTTTCATTTTGGATTTGCCTACTGATTGGGGTATCTCCCCCATTTTTTGTCTCAGATTTGATGATGTTTGTTTTGCCTCCACCAGAGTTGAATTCTTTGTCATCTTCTCCTTCCACTGAACTTCCTAATGGGTTGGGGAGTGGTAGTTCAGATGATCTCTCTTTTACGGTCCCCACAGGTATCTCCTCGGATGGTGAGTTGCATTCCTTTATTCCTACTGCTAACATGTTTCCCAGGTTTCCCAAGACATTCCTTACTCCAGATAGTATCCTGGCGGCTGAGCCACTTGTTACTCCTTATGGTGCAACCTACCGCCTCCTCATCTGTTGGCATGACCGCCCCCCTTCGGACGACTCTTGGGTCCTCGAGACGGAGCTTCGACACTTGCATGCCGCTCTTCTCCATCGCTATCTCTTGGACCACGCATCAGAGATATGTGATTTTGAGCGGGGGAGGATTGATGCCTCTGCCCCGCTACCTCCACTTGATGACAATCCAATTGCCGCGGCGCTACAGCATAAAGACCTTCGGAGCCATGACGACGCTAACGGAACACAACGCTACAACCTCCGCCTGCGGCGTGCTAAGCCCACTTGAAGAATATTTTAATTAAAATATCATGCTCTAATTACTTTTATTTTTATATGTGAGAATATAAAATTATTCCAAGCTTGGTTAATAATTTTATATTCATTTAGGGACTTTGTAGCATTTATTTCCTGTATTTTAACAAAACATTTGGTGTGTATTTAGTCGCTCGGATGGATGAGATTTCATCTCCATATTGGATGGTTACATGTGTTTTTGTAACTCCTATATTAGGAGCCCCCTTTTATGAGAATGAGAAGAAGAGAACAAAAAAAAAACATAACCCTCTTTGAGAGTTTCGGCCAAGGGGATTCTCCCTAGCCGCCGCTTGTGGTGTGAAGCTGCCGGCCCCCCTTGCTCCCTCCTCCCTACTTCGGTGCGACTCCGGTGTGGCTTTCTTTGGTGCAACTCCAAGGAAGAAGGTTGCAGCCCATTCGGTACGACACCGGTGAATCCGTGGAGAGAGTGATTCTCCCACCTTATTTAGTGTGTTCATGAAAACTGGTTGGGTAACATCTCCTCCCTCATCATTGTGTTTTCTTGCTTAGTATTGTGTGGAGGATAAACAACTGTTGTTTTTCATGATTCTAAATAGCATCGCTTGCCATTTCTGAAATTGATTTCATCGTTGATAAACATCTATAATCCGGATCGGGTAGATCCTATTTGCTTGAGTGGATCTTGGCCTATAGCCTAGATTTTACTCTCAAAAAGGAGTGACAACCTTTATGTTAATTTGGGGAATCATCTGACTATATTTTTTGATCGTTATTTTAGAGTCGATCTCTCCTCCTTGAGGTCTTATGTGTTGCGTTTGAGCTGATTCATGATGAGACGATAGATGCTTGTGTATGTGCAGTAGGACTAAAGCGTGTTGGGCACGGTAGGTCTACTTTGTGTCCATTTCGCTCTCAGAATATCGGACACTCGCTATGTCAAGTACCGCCCCAGAAAATCAGGGTCTCGGAAGGGGACCAGGTCCCGTATGAAGGCAGAGGTGCGCAAAGCCCCTATCATGCACACGTAAGGCCCAAATGCGCAGCCACGCGCTTTCAAGTGCATGACCCAAGCACGGGCACTGCCATGTGCATGCGACCGCGTGCGTGCTCGGCCAAAGTATGTATGCGAGCTCCACTCATGCACTCGCGCATGAGCGCTCCGACCCTATTCTCCCAGGTTGCCTATGGCTAGGCTGTATGGGGAGGCGCCGACCCATAAGGGGCCGACCAACCTCTTCTCCCCGGCCGCCTACGACTAGGCCTGTCAGGGAGGCACCGACAGCCCCTCTTCTCCCTGGTCGCCAACGGCTAGGCCAGATGGGGAGACGCCAGCCCCCAAGGGAATGAAGACTCCTCCTCTCACCAGCCGCCTGCCGTTTGGGCGGCCAAGGGGTCACCCGACCCCTTAATGTCAGCTGCCCCCTTTGGTTAGTCGGCGTATCGTCGCTCGGGTGATTTGGCCGGTCACAAGGGGTTGGCCGCCTCCTGTAGCGCCCCCGTATGGGCGGTCGATGCTTGTAACCGCTCGCAAAACCGGCGGTTGAGGTGGTCGCCAAGCGTAATCACGCCTGTTTCCCGTTGGGCCATTCCCGATGTCGGGTGGGTCTATATTGGACTCAAGGGCAGGCTCGATATTTTCCTAAAAATGGTGATTTGTGTGCCTTATGGTGAGCGATCCTACTCGTCCGGTTGGTAGTTATGTGGGGAAATTACCGGGTCGCGCCTCTCAAAGCCTATAAACAGACCCCTCATCCATATCATTGGACTAACTTCAAATTTCGGTATTTCTACCAGAATTCATTTCTTTCTCTCTCTAGCTTTCTCTCTTTTTTTTCTCTCCCCTCCAAAGGTCCACTGCCATCATCCTCGCCGCAAAGACAAAGCTCGTGTCAAACGGACTCGCTTTAAAGTCGAAGGACGCATGAAGCCTCCTTCGTGCAATTCAGAGATCAAAAGAAGTTGGTCGCCCATTGTCCGCCACCCCCAGCGTTCAAAGGGCATCGTATGTCGGATTCCCATCGTGCCAACTCAGTCGTCCACCAGTGAACGTCCAGAAGTGAGCAAGAATTCTCCCGCAAGTCGAACACCATGTCTGTCTCTCGCTCTTCCTCAAGTTGTAGTGATGGGAATCAGGCACAGGCTATTCAGACGGTTTTTCACCATATTCAAAGTGTTTTCCATCTAAAAAAACTCGTTTTGTCTGTGATCTATTTCTCTGATTGTCTGTGAAACCAGACTCTCTGAAAACCATATTCATACAAGTCGCTCCATTATGATTTCTCAAATCTCTCCTTGTCACATACGAATATGCCTTCAATAAAGCATAGAAATAAAAAAAAGTGCCAAAAATAGTTCAATAAGTTAAATGAAAGAAATAGTGGCCATTTAATTTATGAGGAGTCACTAAATATTTTTAACATTTTTGCGACAAAAAATTCATTAGTCACTATTGCCATTATTTCGTTGCCTCCGTGACATTTTGACTCGTGCAAATATCTACTAAAATAAACATTTGATAATTGAATTTATTTTATCAAACTAATATTTAATCACCAAAATTATTTTTTTAGCGACCAAATTATATTCCGACACTAAACTAAACCATTAAGTAACCAAACATAATGGTCACAATAAAGAAAAACAAATTATAATTAAATATTCGAGATCAATCCGCGCGTATTTCATTTGGAATTGCGCCTAATTTTATTTCCCCCGCTATTGATCCCTAATTAACCATGCTTCCTATTTCATTTCTTTTCCTCAACAGCGGGAGCCCTAAGTTTATTTTCTGTGATCCCACTCGATGATAGTCCCCTCAACTCCCTCCAAGCCCTCCGCTCGATCTAACGCCCACTCCACAATGACTAGCCCTCTTGACGACAACGATGCCTCTCCTTTTGGCGACCTCCTCCGCTTGATCTTTCTCCATTCCACCAATGACGATGGCCTCTGCTCTGGTAAATAGATTTCTTCTTTGTTTGCTTCGATTTCTCTATTATCACATCCACTAGGAGAACAAGAAAATCGATACTTTCTATTTCCAGTTTCATTTTTCCCATCAATGTTTCACTGATTAGGTCTTTTTTCTGTTTTGGCTTACTTGCATCTAAACTTACCCACCCTTATAGAAATTTTGTTTCAAAGAATTCAGTCATTATCTATTCGAAATTTAAATCATGTTTATATTCATTTGTTGTTTTAAACCTAGTGATAATTATGGAAGAATATTGATGTTTATGAAAGTTATATAATATATGTGCAACTAGATTGCTCTGGCTCTTGACTCATAAAATTCATAATTTCTAAACAATAATCCTACATCACTTACCTAAAAGATGGTTTGAGCAATTAAAATTTCTGCAATAATTTCTAATGTCGAGAACCTACAATCACAAATCCAATATTTTATGAACAAAAAAGAAATTAAGAAAAAATGGTTGATATTATGCATGTTCATTTATTGGATAAGTGCACAAAGCAACCTATGGGAAGAAGACAATATGCGATTAAATTATTATGTAATTATAAAGGGCGTAATGATCATTAATATGGAGTCCAGGAGCAAATAAAAAAATTATTACTAAGCAAAGCTGCAATTTAAGAGATGAATGTTTGGATTAAACAAAATAAAATTCTGCTAAAACAGAAACTATTGAGAATATCATGTATAGAGTGGAGGATCAATAAAATCATTTATATTCGAGTGAAGTAAATGCTTGCATGAGATCAATATACCTTATCTAGTTGTGACCATAATCATTTCAGAAATATTTGAATAATAAATGCATAGAGAAAATGACATAGCAACCTAAATTGAGAGAACTAGGAATTCTAATTATCTCTTTTTCTCCCCTAATCTTGCAGTGCAATGGAAAAGAGTTGGATGGATCTCAATGATCGATGAAAACCAGCTTACATCAATGGAGTGAATGACTTCCTTGATTTTGTTTTTACACATTCTCCTAGGGGAAATAATATTCGTTGTCCTTGTTATAAATATGGAAATATATTTTTCCACACTGGAGATATTGTGTTTGGATACCTTATTATGAATGGAATTATCAGGACTTATAAATGGTGGTCATGTCACGGTGAGGATAATTACAATAACTCGGCTTATGGTAACTACAGTTCTATTCTTGTTGAGGATGAACAAGAGATTTCAGAGCATGATGATATGCAGGCTATGATAGATGATTTTTAATACTGGTTATTATAATATGAATCAGAACGCAGAAGAATGTAATAATGATAACCCAAATGAAGCGGCTAGAAAATTTTATGATTTGTTGAATGATGCTGAAAAAGAATTATATTTCAATTGTAAAAAAATTTCATAATTTCAATTTCTTGTTACTTTATTGACACTTAAAACTGATTATGGATGGACGGATCGATTTTTTACAGAATAGCTAAAAGTATTAAAATCAGCAATATATTTTAGTGAAACACTCCAAGTAGATTCTATGTAGCTAAAAACTACATGCAAGAACTTGGAATGGGGTGTAAGAAGATAGATGCTTGATTGAATGATTGCATTCTCTATCGAGATAAATTTGCAGATTATGTAAGTTGTCCCACTTGTGGCACATCTTGGTGGCAATTAAGTAATGTCATCAATAATACAAAAGTAATATGCTTTCAAAAAAGAGTAAAATATATACCAAACAAGATATTGAGAAATTTTCCTTTGATACCTAGACTTCAAAGGTTGCATATATGCTCCAAGACAACCAAGGAAATGAGGTAGCATGAAGAACAACAGTGTGATGATGGTATATTGAGAAATCCAGCTGACATTTACTTGTACATCATTTGATAAGAAAACACTAAGAAGTTTCATTAGACTCAAAAAATATTTGGCTTGGTTTAGCAAGCGATGGGTTTAATCATTTTCGTCTTATGAGCACAAATTATAATGCATGGCTAGTTGCTTTAATTCCATATAATTTTCCACCTTGGATGTGTTGAAATTTCCCGGACCTTGGAGTGAGCAGGGGTTATCTCAACTTAAGTCAGTCACAACCAGAAAACACATGCAGCAACAAGAGTCTTTATTGCTTAACAACAATCTTCTTCACAAAGCGAGACATACATGGTGAGACATGTTTCACCAAAACCATTACAGGGAGAAACAGAGACAGTTATAAAGACAAGACAACACAAGCCGCACAGATTCAACACCAAGCCATTGGTCTACTGCTGTGGAGTCCGCACAATCCGCCAGGTCGCCAAGCCGCAACCCAAGCCGCACAGACTCCTCGTTATTCCAATGCTAGCTCTAACCGCCGATCTGCAAGCCGGACTCAGCGGTCATATCGCTCCAGTCCTCACATACTGTGGATAACTCTAGTCTACATATACCTGCAGATAACTCTAGTCCACATACCCTGACTCCATAGCCTTATCAACAAGATACCAACCGGATTCAGCGGACACTACTCCAGTCTGCTTACAGCAAACACCTCCAGTCCGCATCTCCCGTAGACAGCTCCAGTCTGCATATCCTGGGTCTACACTAGCACGGTATTTATTGTACTCAGCGGACCCAGCTTCAGCTCGCACGCAGTCGCGGACACAATCTTCAGTCCGCTTCTCCAAACTCATAACCAAGGCACACAACACTTCTGCCGAGCTTGGCGGACTGAGACACAGTCTGCACTCCACTGCGCGATCTCCATGGACTGAGCCTGTAACATCTCATGTTACTTCTAGACCCCTTAACGCAGATTGGGTTGGACATGGGGTGGAGTTAGGGTGGATTTACATAGGGCCCACTATAGGGTTCGAGTCAAATCAGGTCAAACTAGCCTAAAATGGAATCATAGGTACACATTGACCCCACCACTATGCCCCTAACCCTAAAAGCAATCTATGTGAACCAAAAGCCGCATCATTGGGTCAACCATTGACCCAAGTTGACTCAAATCAACCATAACCCAAATTTGGTCAAATCCACACATATAAGCACAATTAGCCCAAGTGGGGCATCACCATGGTCCAACCAATGTTGGGTGATGACATGGGGTTCATGACCATCAAGTGGGGCCAGCCCACTCATCAAGTTGACCAAGTCAACCCTAAAAGTCAACTTGGTCAACATAAGGCCTAAAGAGAAAAAGGTAGGCCAAGCCCATTCCCAATGGGCAAAACCCATGAGCCAAGGCAAATGACCAGCCTAAATGGTTAATGACAGCCCCTACCCCTCTAAAATAGGAGAGAGAGTGCATGCATGGGGTGTTTTTGGAAATTTGGGGAAAGAGAGGAGAGAGATGAGAGGGAAAAGGGGGATGGAGGCCACTTGGCCCTCCTCCTCCCTCCCAAAGCTCAGTTCTGAGCTTAGGAATAATCACCCAGCCAAATTATATCAAAGGAGGTGCCACTTGGAGCCAAGGAGGAGCATCCAGGTGGTGGCCGAAATTCCCACTACTCAAAACACCATAACCAGCCACCTCACCCCTATTTTGACCTCACCATCAGCTTCAGAAGGCCGAGAGGAGTGGAATTCGATATCTGCATCGAAGCTTTTGGTGGATAAACGAGTTCGGGAGCAAGCTCGTCGGAGAGGATAAATTCCATGGCCGACCACCGCCGCCGCCGCCGTCGGGCTCCGATCAAGGTCCGTTTCACCTCACCTATACCCGTACTAGTTTCCTAGATCTATTAGGCGAGACATCGGGCTCAAATGAGCCAAATCCAAGGTGAGCGTTTTCATGAATTTCGAATTTTTTGATGGAGTGCAAGTTCGCCGGAAACCTCCGCCTCCGGCGGCCAAGTCGCCGCCGAACGTTAGCCCTCACCTCAACGGATGTTTTGGTGGTGGTGGCCGGCCAGGGAAGTGTTTGAATGGCTGGGAAATGGCCTTGTAAGGTGCTCTAGGTTGGGCAAATCGCGGCTCTTGGCTCCATGGAGAAGATGAACAGATGCCCTCCATTCTGCTTTAAGATTCATGCCATATCAAATTCAATTTTCTGTCCCTGTTTTTACTGTCCCTTGCATGTCTCTTTTAGGCCTCTTAGAAGCATGTCCAGGTCACTCTACTTAAATAACATTTGTAGCTTAACTTCTTAACTTTAATTGGCCACCATAATCCTGTAATATGGAGTAGTATACTGCCCTGTAGGGCAGTTTTCCTAGGACTGGTCCTAGGCAAGGACAGAATTTCAATTTGATGCCCAAGCCAAACCATTAATCAACAAGACCCTATATTTTGGGTGCATTCATGTTTATGGCATATGTAACCCCTGCCAAAAATTGAGAATTGTTTGTAAAACGTTTTCTATAGTTTTATTCAAAATACACAAAATGAAATAAATGCAATATTTTGAGTTGTTGGACTCCAAATGTCCCCATATTTTGGTGGCATGTTCTTAGGGACATTATAAGTGTATGTCGTAAATTTCAGCCAATTTGGACCACTGCATGCTGGGTAAACCCACTTGCATGTGTTGGCTTGTTATAGACTTGGTGTGCATTTAGCCTAAAATAAAATAATGTTTATTCAACCAACTTGGAACATAAAAAAATCATGATTATCATTATGGAGATACATGAAGGTGTAATACACCTCTCATGGTAATGATTGAATTTTTCGGAACAAAATTCCCATTATTTTGAATTTTTGGAAATCTGGCCCTTTTTAGGAAATAAATTTAAAATAGGCTTAACCTTATCATAAAATTCTAACTTTCTGTTGAGGACTAAGTAGTGTTATAATAAGGACCAGAAATAAATTATATCTCTATTGGATGAAGTTCAAGTAGTTTAAGGAGCAAAATGACCATTTTACCCTTATGAAATTTTGTGTAGAAATCATGGATATATTCCTTTGAAAAACCTGAGAAACTTCATATTGCTGTAATTGTATGTTTTATATCTTGTGCAATTATTTAAAAATTTTTGGAGTGAAAATAATGTACTTAGGCCCCATAATGGCATTTTGGTAAATAAATCAAATTAATCATGGATAGGCCATTTTAACCTAGATGTAAATGGAAATCTGGACATAGCATTATTTCATCAATACCAAGTCTCTGTAATTTACTTAGAATTTTTGAGTTAATATTTTATGTACTTCATTTGGAAAACGCTAGATTTGTGGATATAGTATTAAATAGGAATTAATTATAAATCTGAATTGAAAAGACATGAAATTTTGGTTGGCTCCATTAATTGTCATATTATATACCTGGAGGAATCCTTAGGACAGTAGGTTCAACATTGACAACACTTCATGTACAAAATGATTAGGGATTACATTTAAAGGAATTAATTTAATGGTGTAAGTAATTTGGAAATTATGGAAGCTCATCCTAGTCATCATATAGGTCCATACCATCCTAGGATAAATAATTTGAGGCATATGGCCAGAGGAATTTGAAGGTCACATTTGTGGGTAGTATCGGGACATGTGTAAGGGTTTAGCACCGATGTTCGTACTAGTAGGGCCACCATGGGAGGAATTTGAATAATTAGTAAAGTGAGGATCTTAGTGGAGGAATTAACCCTGATTGGTCTCCTAGTGGATTCCTTAACCATGTGTGGAAGAGTGCAAGTCCCGTGATAGGAATAATAACGGGGACCGGCGGAAGACCGTCGCGCTCCTAATAACACCTTAAGTCTTTAGGGTCGTTCTAAAGTAATACGAGAGTTGGGGTATAAATCCTACGTAGACACTAATAAAAGTAATTATCCTTGAGAAAGGGAACTTTGAGCGTAATCCCATCGTAGTTCCTAGTGCCCCCGAGAGCCCTTCACCGGGTATACCCTGGGCAGTACTGGGATTAACCTTAAATCACTAAGTATAATAACCCGTAGACAAGAGTAGTCTAATAGGTTAAGGATTATGGTTCATTCTCACCCGTGTAGGGTTGGAGGGATTGTGATTTATTCTCACCCATGATGGGTTGGAGGGATTTTGGTTCATTCTCACCCGTGATGGGTTGGAGGGAGACTTGTGATAAATGCTCGCCCGTGTAGGGTTTGAGGGATTCCGGACGGGTTGGTCCTGCGAGCTGAAGGCTCGGGATGAAATACTTGCATGTGCATAAATTTAGTGGCCGGGCATGCGGTACTGGCCGTTCGTCACACCGATGGCAGTATGGTACACCAGGTGGGTGTGTGGGTTAGACTGGCCAGTGGGTTGTTTTACACTGCGGTCTGGAGGACGATCCCCGATAACGCACATCTGACCCAACAAGACTGACGGGTTGTCAGCAAAGTACGTACGCAGAGACTCTAGAGTGAACCTTGGATGTGTACAGAGGAGTATGAGAGGGGTCTAAGGTTTGGTAGTGTGCATACCGGCCTAGAAGTGGAGACGCCCGCTCCGCTACTGTCGTAGCCACAGCGGTGGTACCCGAGAGTGATGCTAGCTCTCAAAAAGTGGGAACTAAAGGTCTGTGATCACAGATTCGTTGTGTGTGAGTTCCACTTTCCTGTGCATAAATTGCATCATAACATTCATTCATATTAGGTCATACGCTTCATAGATCCTTATCATATAAATTAATATGGGCTCTTTTATATGTTAAGTTAAATTTCCTGGAAACCTTAACTTATAAATTTGTATGGGCATTTTTATACGTGAAGGTACTTTTGTGATGGTAAATAGCTTTACCTTTCAGCTTTACTTTACTTTTCTGCTCTTACTTTCAGTTCTTTCCTTTACTAGTACTGTACTTTACTTACTTGTACTATATACTTAGAACTGCTAGAGTAGAATAATAATACCTATTACAACTGCTAGTTAGTTCTTGTCACCTGCTTCCACTTTTGCTACCCTTTGTTGTCCTCCGCTTCGTCCTTTCGCTCGGTGCCTAGGAGCTGCGGGGCGAGGTGCGGAGGAAACGACTTATTCTTTTTGACTAATGGTCGGTGACCATACTATTTTAGGAGCTCGTGGAGATGGAGGACCAGCACGAGGAGGAGGCAGGACTTGAGGAGCAGATACCGCTACCGCAGACTACTACTACTACACGTCCTCTGGTGGGATGAGTCTTGATGTATTAGATTAGCTTCCGCTTTGATTTGAGACAGAGAGAGAGAGAGTTGATATGATGTACTGGGCATAAGCCCTTATTACTCTTTCATTTTGTACTCATTGTGGACTATGTTTCTGCACTCTTCATTTATATATATGATATGCACTTGTGACTTGTGGACTAGTGGATTTGATATACTGCTATACTTCTTTTTCTCATATTGGCCTACAGGTTATATGATCGTATTAGCCGGCAGAATCGACGTGTTGCGGTGTCGACTAACTCGTGCGTTAGTGCCACCGTAAGACAGCGGTTCTGGGCATAAGACCCGGTATCCATCCTTGGTAAGGGGGAGGGGGGGTCTTACAAACTGGTATCACTTGAACAAACGATCATATGAGAAAGAAGTCCACAACACTGGACCACCCCGCACGAGCATTAGTTTGCGGACAAACTATGCAGCGGAAGTAGTGGTGTGCCCATATATAGAAAGTCACATAAAATAGTCCATTAAGTACAATGAGTTAGGCCATTCCAATTAGGACACCACCTTATCTTGACTTACCAAGAGGATTTTGTAGTGTATCCGAGTTTTAAATCGACTTCAGAGATATATTGGTTAAGGTATGGGGATACCCAAATTCACCAAGGGAAGAATTTGACGCAAGAGTCAATGCTTAAGGGTTAAATTCTGATGTCCCTACTCTACCTATCGAGTGATATTATCACTTCTTACCCAAGCTGATAGGACCGCCTTAAGGAGAACTGGTGCATATAATATATTAGTATAATAGTAGGGTACTCGTAAACTTAACCCTCATATTGATGACTTGATTACGTTAAGACAACCACAGTGGCAAATACCAATGGTAGAATAAGAATTCAAGAAACCCATTTTGGTTGGGTCATGTGCTGATCTTAAAAATTGGTCGTATAGTAACCTTGAAGGCCTAAGGTATATAACATATTAATTAAGGTAGAAACCCAGGTCTAAGATTGTTAAACCTAAGGATTGACTGCACATATAAAAGGAATGCACTGTAAATATTAAGGGAATTTATCCCGAAAGGTATGGGGGATCATCCTTTTGTTTATTGGGGTAAATTGGTAACGACTTGAATTTCTCTAGACCTGGTTTATAAAACATGTGTCACAAACATAGTAATCTAGAAGACTTGATTAATTCACATGTTGTTCAAGTAAAGATGAGGTTTTGCATTCGCATAATCGGCCAGATAATCAACCCTCCCTAGAAGTTTGGGATATACGTAGAGGGTTACCCGCTTAGATATATTACAACCATAGAACAAGGAAAGTCCCCAGAGACGTTAGAAACTTCCGCGGACTCGTGAATTAGATCATTACTTGGCACAACTTTAAGAGAGATTGTAATTTCATCATTGCACTATGATATGATGTATCCCAAAGATCGAAACAAGTTGCGTATAATACACAAGAAATCGAACAAGTGGCCTTTCGATAAACTAAAATCAAGCAGTAACGACGACACCAAAGGTTTTATGTATAATTAAAGGAATGTGTTACATCAGCAAATCACATTCCAAGATGCCCTAACACCTTAACCTAACTGACGTGACATGCGATTAATGTTTATATCATCGGTTAAGGATTTGATTAATGAACTCAGATATATTGCAAGAGAAAACCAATGTGAATAGAGAATTCGTTATAAGTCAGAATGATATTCGGAAATTCTACATAGCTGTGGCTCTTAGGAAAGTGACTATGACTTTCACATATTAAATGTGTAGAATTGGGGGAAGTGGAAATGATGATGGATCACTGCAATCCGCGTCTACCTGACATGCTCAGGTCACAATGTTAGAAACATACGGATCAAAATAGAATAACATCATGGTAACGTGAAGGAGTGATTACGGGTCTTAACTATGACTTGATTGGAGCCCATCAAGTAGGAATTGAAATATTTGAGTATTTATGTCTATAACACTAGGGGTATAACAGTCCCAGAGAAACTTAAAGTCAAGTGAAAAATCAAAATTGGAAGACATATATTATAAGTATGATCCTTTGGATGTGACTCTGATGATCAAAAGAATCAAAACAAAAGTGTTCGATGATGATTTATAGGTGGTGTATTCTCTCAAAGAATCAATCCTTTCCAAATTTAAATGGTTTACTCACCCTTATACCTTGGGAGATAGTTAAGTTATAATTAGAAATCTTGATAGGATAACGTCTTGCGTTTAAGAATATAATGATTAAGTTTGCTATGGTTATGTATGATTTAGTACTACCTTATTTGATCCTAAAAGAGGCTGAGATTTGGAGAATTAAACACAATGATGAAATATCATTACTATTCACGCGTACATGATATAGCCAGTCACTTCATCATAATGGTGAACTATAACCTTGAATTACTCAATTAAGAAAAAGCCATTATATTGGAACTTAAGAATTGAAAAGAGGTAACATTATGATAGATAAGATTAATCTCCTATGGCATGACATTTAAAAATGTAATGACTCAACAAAAAATTCAAATGAGGTGGATGATTAGTTGAAACATACGCATAGGTATGATCCCTTGATTATGACAACATCGAGAACTGGAACTGTCACAACCCGCATTTTCTCAACGATGAAATCGTATCAGAGCAATAGAAAACACATGCCGTGATGCCACATCGTGCAGGGGATAACTACACACGCTCAGGCAAAACTCCAGACCTTTGTTTTTAAGGAAAATCGTTGATTAATTATGAAGGAAAACCAGTTATGTTGAAAGTCCGTATCCCTTGGCACAGTGGATCAGCTAGTCCACAAATAAAAGTATATTTTTTTACGCAGCGGGAAATACTTTGGTTCAATTAAGTTGACACCCTAAACGAGCATAAGTGTCCCCGAGGGACGACTCATGGTATGCACGACTCTAAGGTGAATACAGTATGTACGAAAGATAGAGTTTTATGCTAAGGAAAAATAGTGTCTTTGTTTTATAAATATGTTATGCATGAGGTACACATAATAATGCTTTTAGGGTTTAAAAAATATCTAACATGCAACCTAGCATAAATCCTTCCCAGGAGCAAGTAAACAACCACATATAGGCAAAAAATAGCAGTTTAAGTTCATACCAGCATCGCAAGAAGCCACCAGTGGGCGTCAAAAACCTGACACGAACCCACTGGTGAGTATGTATGTCTATACGAATTGCACACGCATCTAAGGCAACAAGCGCTAAAACAAACGAGTGGGTAGCGCCTGAATCGAAGAGAATGCGCGCCCAGCGGTTCTTTACCTTAAATCGTCCTACAAATTGCACACACATCTAAGGCAACAAGCGCTAAAATAAAAACTACAACCAAAAAGGGAACGTAACGAAATGACTGGGGAGGAGTCGAACCTGAGATAACCTGGGTCGAGGTCTTCGCTTCGTCTGCCGAAAGCACATTCAGCTTCCCCTTTCCTTTATCCATTTGCTAAGGCGGTGGTAGAGCCTGGAGGGGAACTGGCTGCAGAACAGGTTGGAGCTGTGGGCACCTTGTCTTGAGATGACCCTTCTGCCCACACTGAAAATAGACTTTATCCTTTAACCAGCACGGGCAACTTCATGCCCCTTCCTCCCACACAAGGCACACACCAAGTCTCCCCTGGAAACACCCTGAATCGCGTGCACCTGTTCCTTCTTCTGCGCTCCCAACCTTTTGAAACACTTCTCAAAGGGGTGGCCCGACCGACCACAAAAACTACAATCCTCTTTGATCTTCTTTCTCGAGACAGCATCAGGTTCCTGAGGGCTCTTCCCTCCACCGGACTTCCGCTTATCCTTCCTTAACCGCTGGCCTCTATTCTTGGCATTCTCAATGGCCTCAACCCTCAAGGCAGCTTCAACCACACCGGCATAACTGACTGCGACGTAGGCATTCGCTAACTGCTGAATGTCGCTTCTTAGTCCACCCAGAAATCGCTTAACTCGGTCTGCCTCAATACTCACCAGACCAGGAGAAAACCGACTCAACTTACTAAACTCAATCTCATACTCACTAACCGTGAGTTTCCTCTACTTTAAATGAAGAAAGTCATTCATTAGCCGGTCCCGCTCGACTGAAGGCAGAAACTTACTTAACAACATCACCTTAAATAACTCCCAAGTACAGCCTGCCACCAAGCTCTCTTTCTCCCTCAGCCACCAATTCTTTGCTAAGCCCTTGAGCTGGTAGGTAGCGAGCATCACTCTCTGATCGTCCGTAATGCCTGAGTAAGAGAACATCTCCTCAATGGTAATCAGCCAGTCATCCAAAATCATGAAATCTGCTTGCCCATCATAAGTAGTGGGCCTAAGCCGTTGAAACTGGGATATGAACGCCATCTCCGGGGGCACCACAACCCAAGACACGGGAGGAGTAGGAGGGGCAGGAACAGCTACCCCCTCAGCGGGGTCCAGAGTTCTCGGAATCTGTCCCGCCACCACTGCTACAAGGGACTGAATCTGAGCCTGCATAGCCACTACCTGCCTCGATAACGCCTCATTACTCTGTCACAGGCTTTCTACCAACGCATCGCTCTACGCTCCTGATGTCTCACCCTTAGATTGGGGGGTCGATCTCGTCACAGGATGTCTCGCCATCCTATAATCGCACCAGCTTTAGACAAAACCTAGCCCAACAGCTAGAACAAAACTACCTGGTAGAGACAAACACAGTTAAATATGAACTTGAACTGCAAAACTTGCTCTGGGAGTTGTTTTTACCATGATGATGTTATGCTTGACCTAAGATGGTTCACCACCATCATACTAACTCATGTGCCTCAACCATGAATGCATGTACTTGTATTCTGTTTGACTCAAAACCATGCGTGTACATATGTCATCTTGCAAATCTTTAGCTTGGCACGTTGTGCTTATGAAATGTTATGCTATGCATGATGTGCTATGCATTCTAAAAAAAGGCCTTAATGCATGCCATGGGCGGCGTACACATGAAAATGTTATGCATCCCATACTACATAACATTCCCATGCAACGAAAAAAGAAAACGTGCTAGCCGCATTCATGTGGTGAGGTTATGCATCCCATACTACATAACCCTCACATGTTGCCTCCTATGGTGGATTCATATACAAACACATATTATGCATCTCATACTACATAACATGCCATGTATACTTCTTTATGCTCATGAGTGTAGTGTTCGTGCTTTAGCCAAGACGTGCTGATGACATATCGGTGTGTGTATGGTATGACGCTAACCACTAATGCAAACAAGGGAAAGGTTGCCCGACCATTTGTCAAGCAACCTCCCTCTGATACCAACTGTCATAACCCGCATGTTCTCAATGATGAAATCGTATCAGAGCAAGAGAAAACACGTGCCGTGATGCCACGTCGTGCAGGGGATAACTACACACGCTCAGTCAAAACTCCAGACCTTTGTTTTTAAGGAAAATTGTTGATTAATTATGAAGGAAAACCAGTTATGTTGAAAGGCCGTATCCCTCGGCACGGTGGATCAGCTAGTCCACAAATAAAAGTATATTTTTTTACGCAGCGGGAAATACTTTGGTTCAATTAAGTTGACACCCTAAACGAGCATAAGTGTCCCCGAGGGACGACTCATGGTATGCACGACTCTAAGGTGAATACAGTATGTACGAAAGATAGCGTTTTATGCTAAGGAAAAATAGTGTCTTTGTTTTATAAATATGTTATGCATGAGGTACACATAATAATGCTTTTAGGGTTTAAAAAATATCTAACATGCAACCTAGCATAAATCCTTCCCAGGAGCAAGTAAACAACCACATATAGGAAAAAAATAGCAGTTTAAGTTCATACCAGCATCGCAAGAAGCCACCAGTGGGCGTCAACAACCTGACACGAACCCACTGGTGAGTATGTATGTGTATATAGAAAGGTAAAGAACTACCTCACAGAAAATCGGGGATCAGCTAACTCAGATACTCAAGAGGCTACCGACAAGCCCCTCCAAAAAAACTAGTCGCTGAATTGGCTACCACCTGGACCTGAGGCATTCAAGAAAAGAACACCTCAACAAGAAAACAATCAAAAGGTATATAGAGCATTAAATTTATGAACAAATAAGAAGGGTTTACCAATCTCGGCAACAACTGCTATAAGCAAAAGAAAGGGGATGACAGTAAGAAAAGAGTATTGTCTAAAGCACAGCAGAGCACACCAAGTGCGAGCAATAAAACCAATATGTCCTACCAAAAGAGTCTGCAACAGCAACAAGACATATACATATATACCAAAAGAAAAAGAAAGCATAAACAGGAAATGGACTAACAAACCTAGCACGTGGGCAAATGGCAGTGGTCAAAACATGGATCTGAATACATAAGCAAAATTAGATCCAAAAAGGGCTAAGGGGTCAAACAGTGGCAGCACTAGGGTCCCACACACGCCAACCCAAACCGGGGCAAAAGGCGGTGGCCACAGCTCTCCACAGAAAACCACCCCTCCAGAGGCCACCAAAACTCCACCACCTGCCACAACCCAAGAGTCGGCATGCAGAAACTAGCTGAACCCCCAATACCCCCCCCCCCCCCCCCCGAGGGAAAAGGCACACTAACAATCCTAAGAAACACACGAACCCAAGGCAAAAACGTCGGGCCCAACCGACGCGGCCTTGCACGCTTAACCCGAACCAACCCTGAGTCTTACCTGACCCCAAAACCAGCACAACAACCAGCGTTGACACGATGTGTTGACGCCACAACATGCCGGGGTTGACACAAGGTGTCGACACTACCGTTGCCGGTGTCGACACCAAGGGTCGACACCCCTGCGGCCGGTGTCGACACAAGGTGTCGACACAAAGTATCGACACCACTGCTGCCGGTGTCGACACAAGGTGTCGACACTACCGCTGCTGGTGTCGACACCAAGTGTCGACACACATGCGGATGGTGTCGACACCAAGTGTCGACACCACTGCGGCCGGTGTCGACACAAAGTGTCGACACTACCGCTGCTGGTGTCGACACCACTGCGCCCGGTGTCGACACTAAGTGTCGACACTACCGCTGCCGGTGTCGACACCAAGTGTCGACAACACTGCGGCCGGTGTCGACACAAAGTGTCGACACTGCCGCTGCCGGTGTCGACACAAAGTGTCGACACTGCCGATGTCTGTGTCGACACAAAGTGTCGACACCCCGACTGGCCGGTGTAGACATAGGTGTCGACACCACAACTAGCTGGTGTCGACACCCCGACTGGCTACAGGCGCCAGACCCAGCAACCAACCAAAATGAGAACGAGGCCCCTCTCTAAAATTCAACATCCATCGGCAATAACAACCACTCGAACTGAACCATACCAAATCCGTCCCTAATAGACACAATCCCTCAGGAAAAACTGAGATTTAACTGGAACTTCTCTACACTAACCACAGTATAATCGGGGACGAACCCTAGCGTACACCTAGGATCTAAGCATGAGAGAGATAAAATTTAATAAAGAAGAAAACAAGGATCGGCTATGGCAAGGATGAGGGAACATCACTTGCCTCAATACCGGAAAAGCTTGGTCGGCGACTTCCCTCACTCTCGGATCTAGCCGCAGAGCACCAAGCCGAGGAGCAGAAAGGATGCAGATCCAGGCGAGAGCAATCCAGATCCACTCTCGAAATCGAATTTCGACCGCTAAATCTCCAGGAATTGGCGTCCGAAGGCTAGGGTAGTCTGGCGGTTCTCTTCCTCTCGTACAGGCGGCGGCTCCTTCCAAAAGAGAAAATGAAAAGAGGCAATGAACCGAGCCCTAATTTCTAACCTAAGGCTATATATAGGCATCAGTTTTAATAATAAACAATCAATACATACTAATTATTTACACGCAATATCAAAACGACGCGAGACACAAAACTTCTCGGAAATTGATGAAATTCACATCACAGCTAAAAACCCACAATACGAACACAACTGTGAAGTCGAAGTTAACATTCGACGAACAAAAAAACCCGGGATATAACCACCCGAAGCCAAAAACACAAGCATTCCCTAAGAGGCCCAACCGAGTCATCAAACGGACTCCGGCTAGCTGGGGAATCTTGCTAACAGGCTACATAAGGAACACTAAGAGCTAAGACCACGCTCTACAACAGCAAAGAGCCGAAAATACGACATCGTAACGCCAGACAAAGATCAAACAAAACACGGAAAAACCGGGGGCGTTACAGGGACACATACATTGATAACATCATGATCATTTTAGGAAATTCATGACTATGAAGAGACCAATTTTTGCTTACTAAGGTGAATACGGTGAAATTACATGAGAAGTAATGAGTGTTTATAAGATTCTCGTTATGATGGAAATGATTTGTGTCAGACCTCACCAATTCTGAAAAGATACGCTTATAAATTTATGATTTAGATTATATGTGAAAATCGATTGGGAGTCATCTGTATCAACATCAATATCAATACTGATCGCTTTACGTACACTTGAAAGGTTAACACTCTATAAATCATGTATTACTATTTATATAGAGGTGTGATAAGTCATGAATCTGGAAGAAACAAGATGATGATCTCTTCATCACATCATAATCTTGGAAGTTGGTTAATTACTATGCATAAGTTGGATCTTCGTCATAAATGATATCATGATAACTTGTATTGGAAGAATCTATATGGTATAAGACATAAGGCATGATGTGATTCTGGAAGAGAAATATGAGATTTATGTGCTCAATTCTACATATAAGATTACTAATTCTCACATACTTGGTGATCCTTGTTCGTAAGGGACTTTGAACCAACCTATGACTAAGATTTATTTAATGATAATGTGTCAGAAGACTTGGAAATATGCTCACGTAACCTTGATTGTGAATATCACGAAGTCTAACGAAAATACATTTGGAAGGGACGGTTACCGTTAAAAGAGTTTTCTTATAAAGAACAAACGCGAGAGAAGTATTGAAATGAGTCCTTATAAAGCTTTGTATGAGAAGAAGTGTCAGACGCCACTATCTTGGGTTCAGGATGTAGACACGAGGACTCCTGGTTCTGATTATGTGAAGGATACGAAGGCACAAGAAGCTCAGTCCTCGATACATGGGGTCATACTTGATCCTGGAACGGATCGGCCCCTTAGCTTACCGACTGCAGCTGCCACCAGAGTTGAGTATCCTACACGACGTCTTCCACATCTCTTCGCTACGAAGAGCTCTCCATCGGACAGAGCAACATATTACAGCTACAGCAGGCCCGATAGCTCCTGATACATCAGCTCGTTTAGAACCAATCCGGATCAACGATACAACAGTCCGAGTGTTGTAGGAGAAAAAGGTTCACCTAGTGAAGGTAATGTGGTTCACCATGGACGGGAGAAGCACACCTGGTAGTCGATGGATCTGATGCAAGAACAACACCTCGAGCTGTTCACTTCAGGTAACGCTTTAATTAATGTTTGAAGTATACTTGAAAACCCCGTAGACCCAAACTTGAATTTCGGGGACGAAATTATTCTTTTGTTTATTGAGATTTGTAATATCTCATATTACTTCAAGACCCCTTAACTCAGATTGGGTTGGACATGGGGTGGAGTTAGGGTGGATTTACATAGGGCCCACTATAGGGTTCGAGTCAAATCAGGTCAAACTAGCCCAAAATGGAATCATAGGTACACATTGACCCCACCACTATGCCCCTAACCCTAAAAGCAATCTATGTGAACCAAAAGCCACATCATTGGGTCAACCATTGACCCAAGTTGACTCAAGTCAACCACAACCCAAATTTGGTCAAATCCACATATATAAGCCCAATTAGCACAAGTGGGGCATCACCATGGTCCAACCCATGTTGGGTGATGACATGGGGTTCATGACCATCAAGTGGGGCCAGCCCACTCATCAAGTTTACCAAGTCAACCCTAAAAGTCAACTTGGTCAACATAAGGCCTAAAGAGAAAAAGGGAGGCCAAGCCCATTCCCAATGGGCAAAGCCCATGAGCCAAGGCTAATGACCAGCCTAAATGGTTAATGACAGCCCCTACCCCTCTAAAATAGGAGAGAGTGCATGCATGGGGTGTTTCTGGAAATTTGGGGAAAGAGAGGAGAGAGATGAGAGGGAAAAGGGGGATGGAGGCCACTTGGACCTCCTCCTCCCTCCCAAAGCTCAGTTCTGAGCTTAGGAATAATCACCCAGCCAAATTATATCAAAGGAGGTGCCACTTGGAGCCAAGGAGGAGCATCCAAGATTTTGGCCGAAATTCCCACTACTCAAAACACCATAACCAACCACCCCACCCCCATTTTGACCTCACCATCAGCTTCAGAAGGCCGAGAGGAGTGGAATTTGATATCTGCATCGAAGCTTTTGGTGGAGAAATGAGTTCGGGAGCAAGCTCGCCAGAGAGGAGAAATTCCATGGCCGACCACCGCCGCCGCCGCCGTCGGGCTCCAATTAAGGTCTGTTTCACCTCACCTCTACCCGTACTAGTTTCCTAGATCTATTAGGAGAGACATCAGGCTCAAATCAGCCAGATCCAAGGTGAGATTTTTCATGAATTTCGGATTTTGTGATGGAGTGCAAGTTCGCCAGAAACCGCCGCCTCCGGCGGCCAAGTCGTCGCCGCACGTTAGCCCTCACCTCAACGGAGGTGTTGGTGGTGGTTGCCGGCCAGGGAGGTGGTTGGATGGCCGGGAAATGCCCTTAAAAGGTGCTCCAGGTCGGGTAAATCGCGGCCCTTGTCTCCATGGAGAAGATGAACAGATGCCCTCCATTCTGCTTTAAGATTCGTGCCATATCAAATTCAATTTTCTATCCATATTTTTACTGTCCCTTGCATATCTCTTTTAGGCCTCTTCGAGGCATGTCCAGGTCATGCTCCTTACGTGAAATTTGTATTTTAACTTCTTAACTTTAATTAGCCACCATAATGATGTAATTTGGAGCAGTATACTGCCCTGTAGGGCCGTTTTCCTAGGACTGGTCCTAAGTAAGGGTAGAACTTCAATTTGATGCCCAAGCCAAACCATTAATCAACATGACCCCATATTTTTGGTTCATGCATGTTTATGGCATATGTCACCCCTGCCAAAAACTGAGAATTTTTGGGAAAATGTTTTCTATAGTTTTATTCAAAATACACAAAATGAAATAAATGAAATATTTGGAGTTGTTGGACTCCAAATGGCCCCATATTTTGGTGGCATGTCCTTAGGGACATTATAAGTGTATGTCTTAATTTTTAGCCAATTTGGACCTATGAATGTTGGGTAAACCCACTTGCATGTGTTGGCTTGTTATAGGCTTGGTGTGCATTTAGCCTAAAATAAAATAATGTGTATTCAGCCAACTTGGAACATAAAAAAATCATGATTTTCATTATGGAGATACATGAATGCGTAATACACCACTCATGGTAATGATTGAATTTTTGGGAACAAAAATCCCATTATTTTGAATTTTTGGAAATCTGGCCCTTTTTAGGAAATAAATTTAAAATAGGCTTAACCTTATCATAAAATGCTAAATTTCTATTGAGGACTAATTAGTGTCATAATAAGCACTAGAAATAAATTATATCTCTGTTGGATGAAGTTCAAGTAGTTTAAGGAGCAAAATGACCATTTTACCCTTATGGATTGTTGTGTAGAAATCATGGATATATTCCTTTGAAAAATCTAAGAAATTTCATATTGCTGTAATTGTATGTTTTATACCTTGTGTAATTATTTAAAATGTTTTGGAGTGAAAAATAATGTACTTAGGCCCCATAATGGCATTTTGGTAAATAACTCAAATTGGTCATGGATAGGACATTTTAACCTAGATGTAAGTGGAAATCTGGACATAGCATTATTTCATTAATACCAAGGCTCTGTAATTTACTTAGAATTTTTGAGTTAATATTTTATGTACTTCATTTGGAAAATGCTAGATTTGTGGATATAGTATTAAATAGGAATTAATTATAAATCTGAATTGAAAAGGCATGAAATTTTGATAGGCCCCATTAATTGTCATATTATATACCTGAAAGAATCCCTAGGATAGTAGGTTCAACATTGACAATTCTTCATGTACAAAATGATTAGGGATTACATTTAAAGGAATTAATTTAATGGTGTAAGTAATTTTGAAATTATGGAAGCTCATCCTAGTCATCATATAGGTCCATACAATCCTAGGATAAATAATTTGAGGCATATGGCCAGAGGAATTTGAAGGTCACATTTGTGGGTAGTATCGGGACATGGGTAAGGGTTTAGCACCGATGTTCGTACTAGTAGGGCCACTAGGGGAGGAATTTGAATAACTAGTAAAGTGAGGATCTTAGTGGAGGAATTAACCCTGGTTGGTCTCCTAGAGAATTCCTTAACCATGTGTGAAAGAGTGCAAGTCCCATGATTGCAACAATAACAGGAACCGACGGAAGACCGTCGCGCTCCTAATAACAACTTAAGTCTTTAGGGTCGTTCTAAAGTAATACGAGAGTTGGGGTATAAATCCTGGGTAGACACTAATAAAAGTAATTATCCTTGAGAAAAGGAACTTTGTGCCTAATCCCATCGTAGTTCCTAGTGCCCCCGAGAGCCCTTCACCGAGTATACCCTGGGCAGTCCTGGGATTAACCTTAAATCACTAAGTATAATAACCCGTAGACAAGAGTAGTCTAATAGGTTAAGGATTGTGGTTCATTCTCACCCATGTTGGGTTGGAGGGATTGTGATTTATTCTCACCCGTGATGGGTTGGAGGGATTTTGGTTCATTCTCACCCGTAATGGGTTGGAGCGAGACTTGTGATAAATGCTCGCACGTGTAGGGTTTGAGGGATTTAGGACGGGTTGCTCCTGCGAGCTGAAGGCTCGGGATGAAATACTTGCATGTGCATAAATTTAGTGGCGGGGCATGCAGTACTGGCCGTTCGTCACACCGATGGCAGTACGGTGCACCAGCCGGGTGTGTGGGTTAGAGGGGCCAGTGGGTTGTTTTACACTGCGGTCTGGAGGACGATCCCCGATAACGCACATCCGACCCAAAAAAAACCAATGGGTTGGCAGCAAAGTACGTACGCAGAGACTCTAGAGTGCACCTTGGACGTGTACAGAGGCGTATGAGAGTGGTCTAAGGTTTGGTAGTGTGCATACCGGCCTAGAAGTGGAGACGCCCACTCCACTGCTGCCGTAGCCACAGTGGTGATACCTGAGAGTGATGCTTGCTCTCAAAAAGTGGGAACTAAAGGTCTGTGATCACAGAGTCATTGTGTGTGAGTTGCACTTGCCTGTGCATAAATTGCATCATAACATTCATTCATATTAGGTCATACGCTTCATAGATCCTTATCATATAAATTAGTATGAGCTCTTTTATATGATAAGTTAAATTTCCTGCAAACCTTAACTTATAAATTTTTATCGGCATTTTTATAAGTTAAGGTACTTTTGTGATGGTAGATAGCTTTACCTTTCAGCTTTACTTTACTTTTCTGCTCTTACTTTCAGTTCTTTCCTTTACTAGTACTGTACTTTACTTACTTGTACTATATACTTAGAACTGCTAGAGTAGAATAATAATACCTATTACAACTGCTAGTTAGTTCTTGTCACCTGCTTCCACTTTTGCTACCGCTTGTTGTCCTCCGCTTCGTCCTTCCGCTCAGTGCCTAGGAGTTGCGGGGCGAGGTGCGGAGGAAACGACTTAGTCTTTTTGACTAATGGTTGGTGACCATACTATTTTATGAGCTCGTGGAGATGGAGCACCAACACGACGAGGAGGCAGGACTTGAGGAGCAGATACCGCTACCGCAGACTACTACTACTACTGCACGTCCTCAGGTGGGACGAGTCTTGATGTATTAGATTAGCTTCAGCTTTGATTTGAGAGAGAGAGAGTTGATATGATGTACTGGGCATAAGCCCGTATTACTCTTTCATTTTGTACTCATTGTGGACTATGTTTCTGCACTCTTCATTTATATATATGATATGCACTTGTGACTTGTGGACTAGTGGATTTGATATACTGCTACACTTCTTTTTCTCATATTGGCCTATCGGTTATATGATCGTATTAGCCGGCAGAATCAGCGTGTTGTGGTGTCGACTAACCCGTGCGTTTGTGCCACCGTAAGACAATGGTTCTGGGCATAAGACCCGGTATCCCTCCTTAGTAAGGGGAAGGGGGGGTGGGTCTTACAGAGCCAAACATGGACTTGGTTCAGAACCAACCAAGTCCACACCACTGGCCACAAGGGCCCGTCCGCACTTACTGGCGGACACTAGATTCAGTCTGCCTGCACCGACGAACTCCAGTATTAGTCCGCACTGACTGGCGATCTCCGCGGCTTCCACTTGCCGCTTCACCAGAGCAAGACCAAGTCTTCTGCCAAGCCGATCTCCCGAGCTCAAGTTCTTCAGTCCGCTTTATGTTGGACTCCGCGGATAGAATTGCTATCCGCCTGGTTACCTTCTGGGATCCAGCTGCTTGTAGAGCATAAGTCGACCTGGCTAACCGCCGTTGTTGTCTGTGCAGTCCGCACGAACAGACCGCCCAGGACGCCACAGAACAAGCCGTCTTTACCAGCCCCGCCGACCTGGCTGTCCACCAACCCTGTCAGCATAGTCCGCGCGGATAGGTTGCCCAAGTCCTCCATTCACCCACTTTCACTTCACAATTTTCAACACCCCCCTTGAAGTGAGAAGTGGTGAACAACTCCAGCAGCTCTCGTAACCTTGCACCTGGTCCCTCCGATAGCATCTACGAAGAGATGTCCAAGATATAGTCCTCGCCCCGCATATGATGGACCATGAGGGAGCCCTCCAGCATCTCCCAAAAATAGTCATGCTTCCCTTTGCCTTCTTCTTCATCTTCAACCTCCACTCATGCACCACAGGAGTACCACCAAAAAACCTTGAGCACAGGGGCCCAAGCCTCGTTACCTCTGAGAGTATTCACCTCCTCAGACTTGGCATCAACCACCTCCTTGATTCTATTAGGTTCATCACAGCTAGAAGGTACTCGCTCGACTTGAGGGATTACAAGGAAACATGAGACAAATCTCGCCATGTTTCCTTCGTAATATTGAGATGGTGGGTTACTGATACTCTTCGATCTCCAAAGAACCTGATCATGGCTAACAACCTTCGCTGCTCCTCCTGAACTAGCTCTGTTCCTGGGCAAACCGGAAAAATGCTCCCCTTGCTTCCTGAACAAGACATCACCTCACTAGAACCAGAAGCACCTGGAGCAATGCTCCCCCAGCTACCTGAACCAGAAGTCTCCGCTCTCGAACAAGAACTACTTAGAACATCGCTCCCCCTGCTTCCTGAACCGAAAGCCTCCGCCTTCGAGCCAGAAGTTCTTGGAGCATCACTCCCCCTACTTCCTGACCCTGACGCCTTTACCCTTGAGCTAAAACAACCTGGAGCTCCTGTTGACTCAGGCAGCTACAGCTGAACCTTAGCAGCAGTCTCCTTTAGCCCACCATCTGACCTGCTCATCTCTAGCTCCACATAAGAGCTATCCCAATATGACGTCAACTCATCGAAGACAACGTCTCTCAAAATGATGAGCCTCTTTGTTGCAGGATCTATACACCTCTATCTTCTCCTCTGCTCATCATACCCAACAAAGACTAGCTTCATCTTGAGAGCATCCGGAGTGTGTACGTAGCAGGTAGATCCAAACACCCGTAGGTGCTTTACACTGGGCTTCACCCCGAACATCAGCTCATAAGTAGTCTTCACATAGATCGGACTAAGAGGCATCTGATTGATGACATGAGTAGCACATGTAACACCCCCTATCCGTCGCATAGCATATAGCAGTAGGTCCGGCCGGGGCCCGACGCCATATACCACAGACAGACCGGGTGGTTATGTATGGAAACCATCCAACCAATCTCAACGTCCTACACAGAGCATTCTAGCGGAAGCAGTTTATATAAGTTGCAAAACAAGAACCCAGCAATAAGCATGAATGTCCACTAACATGATAATAGGAATGTTATTACAAAATACTCAAAAGTTGGCCTTAAGGCCTTACAAAATGTTTCACTTGTCTTTTACATGATTTACAAACCTCGGCTCGCAGGCCGGCCATACATGAATAAAACACAAAACATTTCCACTTGGGCCTTCGAGGGCCAGCTTCGCACAAAGGGCTTTAGCCCGCTATTGACCGCTTGGTCCAGCTGCACCTGCAAGCAAACAAACCACCGCACGGTGGCAAACAAGGCAACGGTCAGCAATGCTGACCAAATTATAACGATCCCGCCCCCAATTCGGGGCGGTGATGCTCCTTTCCTGCATTTCATTAGCATAAGCGAGCAATTAAAACCATAGCCATTTCATCACAGACGTTGGCTCGCACGGCCACACGTCCCGTGCACTCAGGGCACATTCTCGGTGAACCGGTCGATGTTACGTCAATTAAAGCCATTAACATTCCGTACTCACCACCGCCACTTAGACGACCATTCCTATGAGCAATTCATCTTCATGGTATTGGTCACGTCAATTTAAGCCATTGACCACCGAAGACCCCCATCTATGCCAACGGCGAGTGCCATGTACCTTTAGGTCTCTCTAACCCGAACGACATAAAGCGGGTACGGCTCCATCTAACCCGTGCTCACATCGCAACGGCAATTTAAGCCATTTGCGCGGGTCAAACTTTCACCGATTCCCATTCTACCGCAAGACACATAACCCCGTTATGTTCATGTTGGCACTCAGGCCACCAAGTTGGCAAGACCTCGTGTCCGCCCAGTTTTCCGGGTGCACCTTTGGGTTAGTCCCCAAGGCTCCCTGCTGCAATCTACCGCATAGAAAACCCGAAAACACCAAATAGCACGGAGTCTTCTCCGGCCTTATGCAATGCAACATCACCGATCCAAACTAACATGTCCGGGTAGGCTTCAACCAATATGCCTATGTCCGTTCTCGCATACGGACTCTAAACAACGGGGACTTCACATATCTACCCGAAGGAACGCCTCCAACTCTCCGCAAACTCGTGAGAGCGGGCTTCCTATGCAAAGAAAAAGAGCGACTCATGCTCAAGATGAGGATCGTTACCCTTGCGGTCCTCTTTGGCGCCATCGAAAAGTAATCGGATGGAAATCACCGCACTTGCGTTGCCTCCGTGGATCCGGAGTCGGCTTGCGATTCGGAGCTCCGAAGCTCCTCCAATGGCGGATCTAGCTCCTCTTCTTCTTGCTTTAGCTCTTCTTTCTCCAAGGGTTTGGAGAGAGAACAAGTGGAAAAAGTGAGGGTTTTCTAAGTCAAAACCGGGTATATCCCTTCAGGAACAACCCCCAACCATTGGATCTTCAGTCAAAGAAATGAACGGCATCGATTCGGGACTGAAATGCCCAATCTGGGCCGAACACGGCCTGGCACACGCCCGTGTCCAGGGCCGTGTGCCTCATTCGCCGTCAAAATCGAATCACCTGGAACCTCACACGGGTCTCGAACACGCCCGTGTTCGAGCTGACACGCCCGTGTTCCATCTGACACGGCCGTGTAGCTGGCCGTGTACCCCATGATTTTCTCTCGTTTTCAACCCGAGCACTGCACGGGTTCTAGGAGACGCCCGTGTCCTTGCCCGTGTCACCTTGACACGCCTGGGCTCCAGGCCGTGTACAAGGTCTCGGCACTTCGCGGCTAAGTGTCGACACTGGTCGACACGCCCGTGTCGCAGGCCGTGTGCCATGTCTCGACACACTGTCGACACCAAAGTGTCGACTTCGCGGGACGAGTGTCGACACGGGTTGACGACGCCCTGCGACACGCCCGTGTCGCAGGCCGTGTGCCGTGTCTCGACACAACGTCGAAGCACTGTGTCGACTTCACGGCTAAGTGTCGACACGGGTCGACACGCCCTGCGACACGCCCGTGTCGCAGGCCGTGTGCCCAGTCTCGACACAATGTCGAGACCAAAGTGTCGACTTCACGCCTTAGTGTCGACACAGGCTTGACACGCCCTGGGACACGCCCGTGTCCCAGGCCGTGTGCCTGCAGCCAGAACTCAAACTGGCCCAAATTATTCCCCTCTGCTCCTTTGAGTTTCGGGGCATTACAGCACATGTCATTCCTTCCGCCCAAAAGGCCTTAGGAACGCCTTTGCTCTGAATCCAACACTTGCAGGTCTCCGTCAACCAACGGATCATCTGAGCTACAACGCCAACTTGCTGTGAAGTATGTTCATAAGAAAGCTCCTTCCGGATCCCATGCTTCCTGCAAAAGTTTGAAAACTCGGTTGAGCCAAACTCACCACTGATGCTTGTCCTCAACTTCTTGATCCGCAGGCCAAGCTGGCCTTCCACAAGCTTCTTGGACTCCACAAATAATCACATCATGTTAGACTTCGCCTTCATGAAGTATACCCAAGTATACCTTGAATAGTCATCAACCAATATCAGCATGTACCTGCTGCCTCCAAGACTGGCACTGACGGTTGGTCAAACCAGAGCACAATGGACAACCTCCAAAGGAGCTTTACATTTGGATTGTGCCTTATCAATCATAAAGTGATAAGCTTCACCATGCTGACATCCCGCACACCCCTGACCATCGCCATAGGATGACAATCTAGGCAATCCTCTTACGAGACTTCTTACCGCTGATAAGTTGTAAATATACCTATTTTTATGTACATTATTTAAGTATTATTTTGTTTTCTTTTGTTGTTTTTAGTTAAATTTCTTCAATAAAATGCTCTTATTATTGTAAATATTTTGTTAACTTATTTTATTTTATTTTTCAGAAAAAATCCAAAAATCTGCTAAAACAAGTAATGTCACGCCCGTGTCCTTACTGGTCACGCCCGTGACCTGGGCGTGACACATCAAATTCCAGTGAAATCAACAAATTTTTGAAGAAACATATGACACGCCCTATCACACGGCCGTGTCAAATATGACATGGCCGTGACCTGACCCGTGCCAGCCTGCTCGACGATTTTCTGCTCGATAATTTTCCGCTCGATGTTCGTCGACCCAACAGGGACACGCCCGTGTCCCATTAGTGACATGCCCGTGTAATGTGACACGCCCCGTGCCGAAGCCCGTGACCACCTCTTGACATTCTTCACTCGACTTTCGTCGACTCAACCCGACACGCCCGTGTCAAGATGCGACACGGGCGTGTACTCCTCCATCTGGCCCGACAAACTGCCGCCGGCGACTTTCGACGCAAACGACGCCCAATTCAACCTCCTCGACACGCCCACCATCATGTCTGTGACCTGGGGCATGACCGCCGCGTTTTCAGCCGCAATTTCAAATCGCCGTCAAATCATCGAAATCAGTCATGAATAGTGCTAACACGCCCCCTGACACACCCGGGTCAGAGGGCATGTACTTTGAACTTTTTTCTCTATAAATTCAGAGCTTCTGCCTGATCTCCTGTTCCCTTTTTTGACCACTTTGCTTAGGTTAGGGCTGTTCTTGGGGGCTTTTTATGCAATATAAGGGAATTTTCTCTCCCCTCTTTTATGTATTTATGTTTTTTTTCTTTATTGTAACCGTTTTTACTTAATAGAAATGTTTCTTTTCTCCTCTATATTGTATGAAAATCCGTCAAAGCGCCCTACCTTTCGCAATTTTAGTTCCTCTTTTTTGTGCTTTTTATGTTTTCTTTAGCTTTCGTAACTAGTTTAACTTAGAAATTTATCAATTTTCTAGCCGTTGTAGTCGCAATATTATTTTCATGCTCCATGCTTGTTTAGGTTTTGTTATAATTCTAACTTTGTTTTCATTCCTATGGGTTTATAAAAATGGTTTAAAATGTGGTTTTTAATTTTCTTTAACTTAGTCTGTTTTGGACCGTAAAACTTTTCTTTCTCTTTTAGTTTTATGTCCCCTTTTTATGCTTTTCTATAAAGTTATAAGAATGAAAACGTAATCGTTTTAATTTTTCAAACACTTCATTTTTGCTTTTATTTGCAAAAACTTTTTGCTCCTTTTATTTTTCTGACTTCCTTTTATTCATTTCTACCGCATTTTAGCAGTGGAAATGTAATCGTTTTAATTTTTCGAGCACTTGCACTTTGCGTTTATTTGCAAACTTTTTTGCTCTTTTAAATTTTATTTTCACTTTTTATGCATTTCTACTGCATTCTAGCAGTAGAAATGTAGTTGTTTGAATTTTGCAGTCACTTTATTTTCTTAATTTTATATGTGTGCGTGCATGTATGAGTTACTTTAAACTGCTTTCTTTTAATTCTGAAGAGTGTGTGCGTGTGTTGCATTTATTTTCTCCTACTCGTTAAGGGTTAAATGGCGTGCTTTAATTTTCTCCTACTCGTTTGAGTAGGACTTGTGTACGTGTGTTTTACTTTCTGTAGAGTGAGTGAGTGTTAGCATTTATTTTCTCCTACTCGCTAGGAGTTAAATGGCAGGATTTTATTTACCGCCTACTCATTTGAGTTAAATGGCAAGTCTTTATTTGTCTGTAATAATTTGAGTAGTATTTGTACTAGTATTTATTTACCGCCTACTCATTTGAGTTAAATGGCAGGTTTGTGTGTGTATAATTTTCAGTAGAGTGCGTGCGTGGATGCATTTATTTTCTCCGACTCATTTGAGTAGGACTCGCTTTATTTTGTCCCGCCCACTAATTTGAGCCGGGACTTGTAATTTTATTGCTTTCATTTCAGTACTACTCGTTTGAGTAGACTTGCAATTTACTGCTTTCCTTTACAGCTTTCCTTTACTACTTTCCATTTACTTCTTTATTTATCGCTTTCGCCGCAAGCCGTCCCCATTCCGATGAGTGGATAACCGTTCTTAGCACTCAATATCGAAGAGCATTGAGACATATAAAATAGCATTAAATAATAAAAGGTCCTATTTTTCTAATTAATTAAAATTAACTTATGGTTTGCCTAGTGTTTACGACGCGTATGACCACATAATCGATGTGTGGGCCCTATTTCCGTAGTCCATACATTAGCTAGCTGAGTGGCCGTGCATATGGACCGATCGCCCCTTGGTAAATGGAGTTCTCCACTAACCCTCGAGAGAGGTGGCGCGCCAACTCTACCAGATTGGGTTCCCCACCTAATAGCGGGGTTCTTAGCGTAATGCGGGCATTAAGAGGAATGCTTCGTCGGACGAGAGCCCGGTCGAATATTCTTAGCGTTCAGGTGAGTGATATTCCTATAACTAGGTGAGCTCATTTTAGTGAAACCTCCACGGCCAAGTCTCCGCCTTAATTAATTTGAAACTTAGGATCTCTTTTTATTAAAAGTTTATTTTAGTTCAATTTTATTCGGTGCCATCGAGGTAAGCTCTTCTTCGGCTCTATCTTTTAATTACTTTTATTTTTATTACCTTTGTTTTATTTATATATATATAAAAATTAACCGACAAGTAAATATTGGTAAAATAATAGTCCACTCCAAGGAAGAGTAGAAATAATCGAACCAACCCCGAGAACAAAACGACCTCGATATTCCACACCGGAATATCCTATACTACACACGATAGGTGCACTTGCCTCCTTTTGTTAAAACTCTACTCAACTGTGTTATATCCAATTAATAAATCCGCGCACCCCACTTTCTAAATAAAAACCAATCACCAGCTTTCTAAATAAAACCGCCCGGGGCGCCGTATCGTAATAAATTTTGGAGTTTTAACCAGCATCAAGTTTTTGGCGCCGTTGCCGGGGAAATTTCGTGTCGTTATTTCAAACTTTGGAGATCTATTAATTTTACATATATATATATATATATATATATATATATATATATATATATATATATATATATATATATATATATATATATATATATAAACAAAACTTAAAAATGGTCACCAAAAATTTAAATGAATAATAATTAGTATAATAACAAAAATAAAACTACTTAAAAAACTTAAAATTTTTGGTTTGTTATTCTTATCTAAAAAAACCAAAAAACAATTTCTAAAAAAGATATAAAATATATCATATTAATATTATTATCTATAAAACATTTAAAAAAATAATGATTACGTTTTCTACTAAAAAAAACTTAACTAAAAATCTAACAAATTAAAAAAATACTCTTAAAATTTAGAAAAAAAACACAAAAAAACTTAAATTTTAAAAAAAAAAAAAAAAACTTAAAATTTAAAAAAAAACTCTTAAAATTTAAAAAAACACAAAAAAAGAAAAAAAAAACTAAAAACATAAAAATCCAAAAAAAAACTTAAAAAACTAAAATGCCACCAAAAAATCAAAAAAAAAATAAAACAAAACCCAAAAAAAATATCTATAACAAATATATATATATATATATATATATATATATATATATATATATATATATATATATATATATATATATATATATATATATATATATATATATATATATATATATATATGGTTCCCTTCGGCGCATTTTACACTCTTGTGCACGCTATGGGTCCGCATTTCTGTAGCGCTCATAAGCTAAGATGTTAGCTTCGAGTCACAAACACACATGCCCCATACCACCCGCACAATTTTGGCCGAGCTTATCATTTTTTTGTTTTTGTTGTTCTATTTTTCTATTTCTTTTTAATAATGCAGGGTTCCATATGGGCCTCCCCGAAGTCGTCTAAGGGTAGCTTCTACCCTCTCTTTTAATTTTTGTGCATATTTTATTTTGTAAATTATTCATTCCGCATACTTAGATAGCAACATTGGGGACAATGTTGAATTTAAGTATGAGGGTGTTTTCTTATTTTTTTATTCCTGCACTTTTATATTCTGCAATTATAACAAAAATCATCAAAAATATAAAAAAATTGCAAAAAATTAAAACCTCCAAAAAAAAATTTTCTTAATCAAAAACCTAAAAAAAATCCATAAAACAAAACAAAAATTCAAAAAAAATTACTTTGTAAATATTTTTGTATAAAAATAAATCTTTCTCTTTCCTCCCCAACTCTTCTTATTTGTAAAAGCT
This sequence comes from Platanthera guangdongensis, assembly GCA_039583875.1. Taxonomy (NCBI): domain Eukaryota; kingdom Viridiplantae; phylum Streptophyta; class Magnoliopsida; order Asparagales; family Orchidaceae; genus Platanthera; species Platanthera guangdongensis. The sequence continues at coordinate 68,857,726 of CM077166.1, read as the reverse complement.
CGCTTTTTAGCAAACCCACGACATTCGACTCATCGAACCAACTACCTAAATAATAGTCTGTTCGTGGGCCATCGAGTTTTTACCTTATCCTTTTTTGTAAAAAAATTCTTGAAAAAACCAAAAATCCTAAAAAAGAATAACTCTAAAAATCAAAAAAATAAAATAAAAAAAATGATGAAAACTCTAAAAAATTCCAAATAAAATAAAATAAAAAAATGATGAAAACACTAAAAAATCCAAAGAAAATATTTTGTTAATTATGTCACAAATAAATCGAATATCTCAATTCTTAACTCTTTTCACTCTCCGAAAATTTAGTTGCAAGTTAATTTATAAGCGAATTTTGGTTATTGTTTGCTTACTATTTGTTTATTAATTGGAGATCGATAGATTTAGATATCTAGGATTAAGTTTTAAAGATTTTCTTATGCTTTATTTTTTTTATTTAGATAGAGACTTGTTTTCAGAATTACTTCTACTTATCTAAACAGTTGCATATTTATTTTGTTAGAAATAACAATCTTAGATTTCAAGTTATGATACTTCAAGCTTTTTTTCGAAATATGAGAATGTTTAATTTATCAAGGTAAAGATCCTATGTTAATGAGAATAAGATTTTGTTCCGTAAACATAAGCATCGAATATTTAAAAAGATTATATGTTATGGAGTAAGAGGATAAAATTCATTACTCCTACACATATACATTGGATTATTATGAAAATTGTAAAAAAAAAAATTTTGTTATGGAAAATAAGATTTTGTTTTCCTAACATCTATTTTCAAGCCAAAAAATTCATTAGAGGTTCGAGAGAAAAAATATACCCTCGCCGCTAAAATTCAAGCCTTCTCCATATACCACGATATCCTACTCCGCCAATTTCAAAAAGAATCTAGATTTAATTTTAAAAATTTTTTTGAGAGCATAATTTGTAAATTAAATTATTTCCTGTAATTCTTACAAGCTTAAGTTTTCATAAATCCAATCTATTTTTGTCAGCCTAACAAATAAAATTTTTTGCTATCTATTCGATCATATCTGAAGTTTTTAGCTAAAACTCTTCCTTTATTTAAATTTTTGGTATAATTTAGGATTTAACTCTAATACCCCGGATATTTATTTAGATCTTTCTTTCAATTAAGTCGAACAGTTGCTAAACTTTGGATTTCTTTAATTCATTATAAATTCATCTCCAACTTTGGCTCTGCAATAGCAAAAGCTTAAGTATGAGGGTATTTGATAAGTTATAAATATACCTATTTTATGTACATTATTTAATTATTTTTCGTTTTCTTTTGTTGTTTTTTGTTAAATTTCTTTAATAAAATGCTCTTTTTATTGTAAATATTTTGTTAACTTATTTTATTTTATTTTTCAGAAAAAATCCAAAAATCTATCAAAAACAGTAATGTCACGCCCGTGTCTTTACTAGTCACGCCCGTGACCTGGGCGTGATACGTCAAATTCTAGTGAAATCAACAAATTTCTGAAGAAACGTGTGACACGCCCTGTCACACAGCTGTATCAAATATGACACGACCGTGACCTGACCCGTGTCAGCCTGCACGACGATTTTCAGCTCGACATTCATCGACCCAACAAGGACATGCCCGTGTCCCATGAGTGACACGCTCGTGTAATGTGACACGCCCCGTGCCGAAGCCCGTGACCATCTCTCGACCTTCTTCACTCGACATTCGTCGACTCAACCCGACACGCCCTTGTCAAGATGCGATACAGGCGTGTACTCCTCTACCTGGCCCGACAAACCGTCGCCGGTGACTTTCGACGCAAACGACAACCAGTTCAACCTCCTCGACACGCCCACCGTCACGCCCGTGACCTGGGGCATGACCGCCGCGTTTTCAGCCGAAATGTCAAATCGCAGTCAAATCGCCGAAATCAGTCATGAATAGTGCTGACACGCACACTGACACGCCCGTGTTAGTGGGCGTGTACTTTGAAATTTTTTCTCTATAAATTTAGAGCTTCCGCCTAATCTCTTGTTCCCTTTTTGGACCACTTTGCTTAGGTTAGGGCTGTTCTTGGGTGGCTTTTTATGCAATGAAAGGGAATTTTCTCTCCCCTCTTTTATGTATTTGTGTTTTTTTGCTTTATTGTAACCTTTTTTACTTAATAGAAATGTTTCTTTTCTCCTCTATATTGTATGAAAATCCGTTAAAGCGCCCTACCTTTCGTAATTTTAGTTCGTCTTTTTGTGCTTTTTATGTTTTTCTTTAGCTTTCGTAACTAGTTTAACTTAGAAATTGATCAATTTTCTAGCCGTTGTTATAGCAATATTATTTTCATGCTCCATGCTTGTTTAGGTTTTGTTATAATTTTAACTTTGTTTTCATTCCTATGGGTTTATAAAAATAGTTTAAAATGTGGTTTTTAATTTTCTTTAACTTAACCTGTTTAGGATCGTAAAACGTTTCGTTATCTTTTAGTTTTATTTCCTCTTTTTATGCATTTCTATAAAGTTATAAGAATGAAAACGTAATCGTTTTAATTTTTCAAACACTTCATTTTTGCTTTTATTTGCAAAAACTTTTTGCTCCTTTTATTTTTCTGACTTCATTTTATTTATTTCTACTGCATTCTAGCGGTAGAAATGTAATCGTTTTAATTTTTCGAGCACTTGCACTTTGCATTTATTTGCAAACTTTTTTGCTCCTTTAAATTTTATTTTCACTTTTTATGCATTTTTACCGCATTCTAGCAGTAGAAATGTAGTTATTTTAATTTTTCAGTCACTTAGTTTTTCTTAATTTTATACGTGTGCGTGCGTGTATGAGTTATTTTAAATTGCTTTTTTTCAATTCTGAAGAGTGCGTGCGTGTGTTGCATTTATTTTTGCCTACTCGTTAAGGGTTAAATGGCGTGCTTTAATTTTCTCCTACTCGTTTGAGTAGGACTTGTGTGCGTGTGTTTTACTTTCTGTAGAGCGAGTGAGTGTTTGCATTTATTTCCGCCTACTCGCTAGGAGTTAAATGGCAGGATTTTATTTACCGCCTACTCATTTGAGTTAAATGGCAGATCTTTATTTTTCTGTAATAATTTGAGTAGTAGTTGTACTAGCATTTATTTACCGCCTACTCATTTGAGTTAAAAGGCAGGTCTGTGTGTGTTTAATTTTCAATAGAGTGCGTGCGTGGATGCATTTATTTTCTCCTACTCGTTTGAGTAGGACTCGCTTTATTTTTTCCCGCCCACTCATTTGATCCGGGACTTGTAATTTTACTGCTTTCCTTTCAGTCCTACTCGTTTGAGTAGGACTTGCAATTTACTGCTTTCCTTTACAGCTTTCCTTTACAGCTTTCCATTTACTGCTTTATTTATCTCTTTCGCCTCAAGCCGTCCCCATTCCGATGAGTGGCTAACCATTCTTAGCCCTTAGTATCGAAGAGCATTGGGACAAATAAAATAGCTTTAAATAATAAAAGGTCCTGTTTTTTCTAATTAAATAAAATTAACTTAGGGTTTGCCTAGGGTTTACGACGCGTAGGACCACATAATCGATGTGTGGGCCCTATTTCCGTAGTACATACGCTAGCTAGCCGAGAGGTCGTGCGTATGGACCGATCGCCACTTTGTAAATGGAGTTCCGCACTAACCCTCGAGAGAGGAGGCACGTCAACTCTACCGGATTGGGTTCCCCACCCAATAGCGGGGTTCTTAGCGTAATGCGGGCATTAAGAGGAATCCTTTGTCGGACGAGAGCACGGTCGAATAGTCTTAGCGTTCAGGTGAGTGATATTCCTATAGCTAGGTGAGCTCATTTTAGTGGAACCTCCACGGCCAAGTCTCCACCTTAATTAATTCGAAACTTAGGATCTCTTTTTATTAAAAGTTTATTTTAGTTCAGTTTTATTCGGTGCCATCGAGCTAAGCTCTTCATCGGCTGAATCTTTTAATTGCTTTTATTTTTATTGCCTTTGTTTTTGTTTATATATAAAAAATTACCCGACAAGTAAATATCGGTAAAATAATAGTCCCCTCCGTGAAAGAGTAGAAATAATCGAACTGACCCCGAGAACAATACGACCTTGATATTCCACACCGGAATATCCTGTACTATACATGATAGGTGCACTTGCCTCCTTTCATTAAAACTCGACTCAACTGTTTTATATCCAATTAATAAATCCGCGCGCCTCTCTTTCTAAATAAAAACGAATCACCAGCTTTCTAACTAAAACCGCCCGGGGCGCAGCATCGTAATAAATTTTGGAGTTTTAACCCACATCAACCGCCTTTGCTTTCAGCTTGTCCAACCCTACATGCCCCGATCTTTCATGCTAAATAGCTGCACTATCACTAACATTCATCCGATCAGTACCTGAACTTGTTGAAGTCCCAGCTAAGTTCTTCTCCTTACTCCCAACATGAGCTACATTCGCCGAGAGCAAGACAACCTTGCACTCTTTCCTAAGATGACCATGTTGCTTGCATTTGTAGCACCTTGGACCTTCCTTCCTCATCCCATCACGCATAGGAGAAACATTCCTCTCATGTTGATATGAAGTAGAAATACCATCCTCTGCAGCAAATTTCACCTCCTTCCTAAACAACCCATCAAGGGAAGTCCAAACCTCTGCAGCGGACAGACATCCACTGATGTTGTCCAAGAGCTCCAATGAGATCACCTGCTTGAGAATAGACTCCGCTATCACATTTATCACCTTCAAAGCTCTCATTTCTTCAGCATTGTCAGCAGTAGCCTCTTGTCTTTTTGCTCCGCATACTACCTCCCAAAGATCCTCGCCAAGAAGAAAGCTCTCCATACAAGACTTCCACCTATCAAAGTTCGTCGATATAAGGAGTTTAATTCCCAGACCACTTGCATCTTCCACTGTCATGGTTCTACCACTAGTTCCCTCTTCACAAGAGCAACAACCACTTCAGTTGATCACTGTTTATCCACTCCAATCCAGCTCTGATACCATGTTGAAATTTCCCGCACCTTGAAGTGAGCAGTGGTTATCTCAACTTAAGTCAGTCACAACCACAAAACACATGCAGTAACAAAAGTCTTTATTGATTAACAACAATCTTCTTTACAAAACGAGACATACATGGTGAGACATGCTTCACCAAAACCAACATAGGGAGAAACAGAGAAAGTTAAAAAGATAAGAGAATACAAGCCGCGCGGACTCAACACAAAGCCGCTGGTCTACTGCTGTGGAGTCCGCACAAACCGCCAGGTCGCCAGACCGCAGCCCAAGCCACGCGGACTGCCCGTTATTCCAATTCTAGCTCTAGCCGCCGATATGCAAGCAACCAGACCGCACAGGCTGCAATGCCGAATAGAATAGTCTGCCTGAAGAAGGCGACTTATTGAACCCCGAACCAAGTTGCCAAAGGGAAGACCGTCTAGTCGCACTGTCCCTGACCTACTGTTTATCGCCTGTTGCTTAACCACAGAGTCTGCACTGTCCCTGACCGCAATCAGAGCCATGTCCAAGATTTCTATCTCTATCTGCACAACCTACACAGCACAACCCGGTCAACTCTATCAAACAGTGCAGACACTAATATTCAGTCTGCAGCAACTATTACGGGCTCACGTTATTGTTCACTTACTTCGGTTCTCACTTATTCCTGATGTGACATGGGTCCTATTTATAGGCACGATGATGACTGTGGTCACCGCCCTAGCCGGTAGGATTATCGACACATCCCGCAGCAAGACATCTCCGCAGTCCACGGATAGTTTCCAGTCCATTGCGACCTATGCAGGATAGCCAGAACCATAGCTTCTCCAAGGCCGGACGCCATCGCCATTTCGCCTTGTCGCCAAAGGCCAAGCCAGGACCGCCAAAGCCAGACTCTGCAGCAACATTGTCCGCCAGTCCACATAAATAGCTCCACCCCGCTTATCCCGACCCCACAGCCTCACCACAAGGCAAATGCCATACTCAGCGGACACACAGCTTCATTCCGCTCATCCCGAGCCCACGGCTTTGCCACCAAGGCAACTGCCGGACTCACCGGACACACCGTTCCAGTTTGCACTTACTGCGGACAACTCTAATCTGCATATCCCTACAGACAACTCCAGTCCGCATACCCTGAGTCCATAGCCTTATCACCAAGAAACCTACCGGATTCAGCGGGCACTACTCCAGTCTGCTTACAGCAGGCACCTCCAGTCTGCATCTCCCGCAGACAGCTTTAGTCCATATATCCTGGGTCCACACTAGCACGTTAGTTGTCGGACTCAGCAGACCCAGCTCCAGCCCACACGCATTCGCAGACACAATCTCTAGTGCACTTCTCCAAACTCGCAACCAAGGCACACAACACTTCTTCCGAGCTTGGCGGATTGAGGCACAGTCCGCACTCCACTATGCGATCTCCCGGTACTGAGCCAAACATGGACTTGGTTCAGAACCAACCAAATCCACACCACTGGCCACAAGGGCCAGTCCGAACTTTCTGGCGGACACTGGATTCTGTCCGCCTGCACCGGCGAACTCCAGTATCAGTCCACACTGACTGGCGATCTCTGCGGCTTCCACTTGCCGCTTCACCAGAGCAAGACCAAGGCTTCTGCCAAGCCGATCTACCGAGCTCCAGTTCTTCAGTCTGCTTCATGCCGGACTCCGCAGATAGAATTGCTATCCACCCGGTTACCTTCTGGGATCCAGCTGCTTGCAGAGCATAAGCCGGCCTGGCTAACCACCGCTACTGTCCGCGCAGTCCGCGTGAACAGACCCCCAGGCCGCCATAGAACAAGCCATCTTTACCAGCCCTGCCGACCTGGCTATCCTCCAACCCTGTCTGCATAGTCCGCGCGGATAGGTTGCCCAAGTCCTCCATTCACCCACTTTCACTTTACAATTTTCAACAGGATGTGCATGAAAAAAACCTAATTTTATAATATCCTTGATTATTCCTGATTCATGACAACCTGAAAATGACATGGATGTATAATTACACATTTGACTGAAAAGTTGAAACAATTATTGGAAGTTGGGGTTTGTACATACGATGCTTATGGAAAGTCCAATTTTAACATACATGTTGCTTTGTTATGGAAAATAAATAATTTTTCTACTTATGCAAACCTTTCAGGATGGAACACTAAAGGTAAGCTAGCTTGTCCTTATTACAACAAGGATACTTTGTCTTGTCGATTGAAGAATGGGTTTAAGCTGAGTTACGTGGGAAACAGATGCTCCTTGGATCTAAACAATAGATGGCATAAAGATACAATGTCTTTGATGGAACACAAGAAACTCGTTCTGCGCCAATGGGGCTATCAGGGGATGAGATTTTAGAACAACTAAAAGAATACGATAATGTGATATTTGGAAAGCATTACAAAAAATAGAAAGCATGATGAAGTATTTCTACCATATAATTAGAAGAAGTGGAGTATTATCTTTCAGTAATCATATTGCAGAACACTTAAGATACGACATTGTTTAGATTGCATGCATATTTTATGTTAAAAAGAGATATATAAAGAAAAATTTTATTGTTCCAAAAAGATAATCATTACATTGGTATGTCCCCTTATTTATAGAAACTGGGGGAGATGAGAGAATACAATAAGAGATGTCGGACTAAATACAAGCCGCGTGGGTTGAGTGGTTTGACACGGTCAAACTGCCAGGCAACACAATATACAAAGAGTAACTCATGAATATTCATATTCCTCCCTGCAGCTAACACCAAGCCCGCACCTGCTGCTTCTATCAAACCACCTCGGCTAACATCCAAACCTCTATGGCAGCTACCTCTAGATCGCAGCAGTGGCTAACACCCAGACCACTACTGCGGCTAAACACCAGACCAATGTTGTGGGTAATCACTAGACTGCTGCTACGGCTAATCAATAGACCGCTGCTACTTTTAATCACCAGACAGCTATTGCGGCTAATCACCAGAGCACTGTTGTGGTTAATCAGCAGACCGCTTCTGTAGGTAACACCTAGGTGATATTGCAACTATCCGTCAGATTGCCACTGCTGCTCCTGATTGCCAGTTGAGACTCACCAACAGACCGCTGAGCCTAACCGCTAGACTGCTGCGAGAAGCAGACTGTTGTGGCTAGATATAAAGCCGTCCAGTCTCCTCATGCTCCAACACTCCACCTCAAACTGGAGCATATTTATATCTACCATTCCCAGCTTGCTACAAACCTCCCTAAAAGGACACTACAACATTTTTGGTCTTTAGCAACACCTGACTTGACAATATTTATAAAAATGTTGTCTAAATATTGATAGAGAACAGTTTATAAGTGTTACAATATGTTAGCAATTTTAGGCAACACTTTCTAGGAAATATTCAATAAATATTCTCTAATCATTTATAGAGAACATTTTTCAAATGTTGCATTTGAGAGTTCACTTTAGACAACAAATATCTCATGTTGTCTTTTTAAATAATAATTTGCAACAAGTTAAAAATGTTGCCTAAACCTTTCCAAATCACCAAAAATTATTATTTGCACACCTAAACTATTATTTAAGAAATTTATTTTATAAAAATCAAACCTAAATAAATCTATCAAACCATCGACATTTCCTCTCCCTGCGCGCTTTCCCCTTCTCCCGCACCTGATACCCTTCCTCTTCCCGCGCGCGCGACTTCCTCGCCATTCCTCCGACCAGACCAATGACAAGAATCGGAGTCCAACTTCTCTTCCTCTAGCGTCCGCAAGGTGGTCCTCCTATTCTCCCGCAATCAAGTCGCTCTTATTCTATCTGCCAAGAATTGCATTGGGTGACCTAATCGAGCCAAGTGCCACTCCTTCTTCCTCCTCTCCAGCCATGTCAGTGAGGTGCTTATTCCTCCAGCGTCTGCAAGGTATTATTCATCCTCTGTGAGGGGTGACTTCGACGCAATGCCCTAATTCCAAAATATTGCGTGCCTTTTTTCGCTAGATGCAGAGCTGCATCGTGAGACCCCGCCCCTACCGCGAGTCCCAGTGCTGGAATTGCTTCCTTTGTTCCTTGATTCCATCCTACACAACGAGCCCTGTCTCGCAGCATAGCGCAGCTGCTTCCTTATCAGTTCATGCCCTAAATCATAGTAGGAGATTATTCTGGTTTCAATTTTCATGTAGTATTTCAATTAACATCTTTATGTTTATTACAGGTTTTAGAATTCAACTCCAGGTTGGTTAATGACTCCACTGCTCTAGGTTTCATCTTCCTTACTTCCAATTAGGTACCCCTACATCTTCAAGTTTACGAATTGTGTACGCTATTTTCTCCTTATTAATTTTCTATTTTCTCCTTATTAATTTGTGATTGTGAGTTGTTTTTATTTTTGGTTTTTTTTTTGGGTTTCCACTTTATGTTAATCTATGAATGAAAGTTAAAGTGTGAATGTGTGTTATTAACTTGTTTTCATTTAGTTTTCATTTTAGGTTATCTCTTTAGTTTGAGTTGTATGTAGTTGTTAATTTGTGAATGTGAGTTGTTTTCGTTTTCATTTTGGGTGAATTTATGAATTTTAGTCAAAATGCGAATATGACTGTGTGTGTTGAAGAGTGCAAGAGTGTATGTGTGTGTGCGCTTTATTATGTCATTTTGTTGAGTTATTAGTGTATTTTAGTAGTTTGAATATTTTTTGGTGTTTATTTTAATATCGCTGCCGACAACCAGCGCGACTTGATTCTAGTAAGCAAGATAGTTGAAGTTCATTTCTGTTAGGTTGACTATTCTATAGTTGTTTAAGGAGAATTTTAACATTGCTCAGGTCTAGACTACTAGAGCTTAATTAGAGATTGTAATGGCTAGGTTGAGTAGATACAATGGTTATTCATGGATAGATTTTTATTAATACATTTTGTATGTTTTCATGACTCTCCTGTCCTTCATAATTGTTGTTACTATTATTCTTTACTTATGTTGTTAAATGTGTTTGAGGTGCAAGCTATTACTCACTATCTGTTCTGCAGTGTTATGGGTTACTCACTACTTAGTTTGATTGAGTATAAAACTCTTGTAATGCGTGGGGATTTGGACCGTGCAAATGAAATTTTGCAATTGAATCCCAAGGAGCATCTCAATAGGTATTGCGTGTTTTTCTACAACACTTTCCATGGTAGAAATGTATTACTGTTACTAATTTTTTAAGCACCCAAATGCTAATTTTGGAAAAAGTTTTACAATTGTTTGTTCTGCTGTGACAATATTTATAATTTCAGACTTATTGTTGTGAGTCTTTTTAAAAGTTACCTGTATGAGCTTGGAAAATATAGAACATATATGATACAAAAGTTTCTTGGAAGTGTTTGTTGTCGATAAAGTTGGTTGTGAAGCTCTTTGAGATAGTTGATGCAGTGGTCAAGATAAACACTAAATGTGACTCTACATTCAATGTGTTAAGACAGTTGCATATGCAGGCCATTGCAATTGAAGCACAAAGTGAATCCATGTGGAAGAAGTTGGGAGAATGGTCATGTCTTCCAGAAAGGTATCATGTACATTTTAGAAGCTTTATACACGTCCTTTTCTCATTTTTATGGTTCAGACCAAGATTTTTTATTGTCTATGTTAATACCTTTACTTCTTTTACTCGTTTTAATCTGGTAATGAGCATTTTATCTGAAATATTAACTAATAACAAGAAGCATTTTAATCAATTGTTGAGACATACTTGAAAATTGTAAAAAGCTATACATGAACTTTTGGTTGTTTGTTCCTATAGGTGGTTTTCTCTGAATAGTGTAAGAACACTATTTTATTTATTTGCAAAAATCTTCTAAACAGTGGTGTTTTATGTTACCTATTCACTAATTTTTTGGTATATTGCCATTTGGGAGGGAAGGACATTCCTGTGTCCATTGCCATAGTAATACCATAATGCATCTACCAAAAGGATTGTGTTCATAGTTTTTGGACTTATTGGGAGTAAAACAAGTTAGAAGACAGTAAAATTTTGACATGGAGCCATTTGGATATGATATTACACAAAAAATATGAGAGTAATAACTGGCTTAGGAAAAAAAAAGCAATTTGTATCTATTCAAAGTCGAGATCCGTGGTTTTGGCTCTGTTTGGCTTGACGTTTATGCCCTGTTTGGCGTGGCATTTTTGCTCCGACGAGTTTGGACAAAAAATGTCACCGTCATAGAATTCTTGTTTTGGCATGACAACGGTTATGTCGCCATCAAGAAAAGAAACTAGTTTTGAACATAAAAGTGGATGAAGTTCCTTAGGTGATGTCGGGCGTTCACAAAATATTAAACAGAGCCTTGACGTTTTTGTTTTGTTGAGAGCCCAAAATATTAAATATTTGCTTAAGTGATCGATAACTTTAATCATCTTAATTCAAAGTTGTTGTACTTATAATAATGAAATCATATACAGGTTGACATTGCTTCTAGGATCCCCAAGTTCAGGGAAGAGCACTCTATTACAAGCTCTTGTTGGAAAGCTGGATCGACTAATTAAAGGTCGATAATTTTAATCATCTTAATTCAAAAGTGTTTTACTTATGTTTGCATGTGTTTTACTGTGTCTGTGTTGGTACACATGAATTATTTTATCTGAAACTCACAAAAGATTTCACAATAACGGTTCTACCCATTTATGTTGCAAAGAATAACCCACAAACTTTCTGGCGTATTATCTGTTTTGGTTTAACTTACCCCATGCTAAGCTAAATAACATTATTTATTCTTTTTCATAGGCAATATCTGAGTATTTTTCAGGTGGTTACCCATCCCATAATTATTCTCACTAGTGCAGGTGCAGCACGCTGAATTCAGCGAGCTGTAGGTACAGCACGCTGAATTCAGCGAGCTGCAGGTGCAGCACGCTGAAAGCATGCTGCAGGTGCAAGCCCCTGATTTCAGCGAGCTGCAGGTGCAATATATTAAAATACTTTTATATGTTTACAATTTTTATTTATAAATTGAGCTTGATGTCATTATATTTATATATATATTATTTTACTTTGTGCAGAATGTTCTTGATGATGGCCGGGAAGACAAATGAGGAGTTGCAATATGATCGATGACCCCATATCATGAAGATCATTTGATGTTTAAGTTGATTTAGATAATTTTGTTTGTGTACTGTAATATTTAATTATTTTGATGTATTTTGGTAAATTGTGATGTTACTAATGGCTTGTTAATTTAATGATAAAACATGTGCAACATTAATATTCTAGATGGAAATATTTGTCTTGTTAAATTGTTATATATTTATGCGTTATAAAAAATATCTCATGATATAACCTATTTGTTTTTGAAGTTTTAATTTATTTTCATGTTTTTTTAAAATTTATATTTTTTTATTAATTAAATAGTTTTGGCAACATTTACTAAATGTAACTCTAAACATTTTGAAAATGTTACAATAGGTCCATGTAAAAATTGTTGCCTTTACTAGGGATATAGTCAACAGTTTCAAGTAATGTTGCCTAAACATGTGAAAAATGTTGCCTTAGGTCTTTGGTAACACGGGCAAAGACATACACCCCTATGACAACAGTTTTCAATATTTTGGCAACGCTTTGCGGTTTTAGGCAACAGTTTTTAAATGTTGTTGTTGGAACACCCTATTACTAATTTGGGTCAGGATCACTATGTCTCTAGGAACCTTTGCTTGACCTCCTGTATAGCTTAAAAGGTCAATTAGAATTGAGTCTAAGGGTTAGAAGTCTAGGTTTGGAAGCTGCCCTGAAGACCAAGTTTTTCTGTCTGGAGACTAAGTCTGATCGTCGAGCTCAGCACGACGATTCGTCGAACTCCGATCGACGATCGTCTAGCTCAACTTTGACAGATCGTCGAACTCCATTCGACGATCGCTGAGCTCAACTTCATAATATCGTCGAACTCCATTCGACGATCGGTGAGCTCAGGTCGACGATTTTGACTCTGCATTAGATCTTTATCTCTGAGCTCAGTTCGACGATCTTTGAGCTCAGATCGACGATTATCTTGCCGCTGTGTGTTTTCAGATCGCTGAGCTCAGCTCGACGATAGCAGAGCTCAGTTCGACGATTTCAGATAACTTCCAGAATTCAAATTCAAATCAGTTAGGAGTTATTCTGCAATTAATTCAGAGATTTGCTAGCCGTTTTCATTTAATTCTGCACCAAGTTTCAAGGGATTTTTCAAGAAATGTTTCTGTGGACTTTCCTCTAGAAGAGATTATGCAATTAAGGATGCAATCAATGCAGACCAACGGCTATCCTTGACAGAGAATAATATTCTATTCTGTACCAGAGAATAAAAGAATGGATTTTTGAATCTCTCACAACAGAGCACACACAATACAGATTACAGAGACAACCTCAAAAATCTTCTATCTAAAAGAATTCTGAAGAACACTCATCCAAGGAGATCAAGTTTTCAAATCTTCAGATCTCTTTTAGTTTTCAAAGTGTTCAAGGCCAACATATTCCAGACTCCAGACACTCAATATTTCAGTTCCTTTTGCTGAAATCATCCATTGCTGGAGTTCAATATTTGAAGGCCTATCACCCTCAGCAAAGCTTTTCTTCCTGAAGATTTCAAGGATTCAGGGGGAGCTTTGACATCAATCCACATAGTCTTCTCAGTTGTTTGAGAAAGAGAAGACTGCCATCACTCTCTCACCCCCACTTTGTAAAGGGTTTTTCAAACTCCCTTCAAAAGTTTGAACCTGGTTTTTGAGCATCTTGTCAAAAGCTCATTGGTGGCAAGACACTTGATCAAAAAATCTGCTTTGGTTTTTGAGCACCTTATCAAAAGCTCATTGGTGCCCAGGACACCTGATCAACTCATCCTGCAGTGGATTCCTACCTAGGGTGGTAGAAGAGTGGATGTACCCAAGTTTGGGGAACCACTATGTTTCCTTGTGTCTTCTGGTTCTGCTTGCTTTCATTTTTGTTTCTGACCTTGATTTTTCTGTGCTTAGTTTTTGCATAGCTTAGTACTGTGATTAGATTTATTTCTGCTTCCCTGCTCACACATATTACAACAATTGTTGTAAAAGTTTGTAAAAGTTTTTAAAACACCATATACTCTATTCACCCCCCCCCCCCTCTAGAGTATATCAGATCTAGTTGCACTTTCAATTGGTATCAGAGCGAGGTTGGTTAAACATACCATATCTGATTGGTTGTACAGGCTAACACCTGAACCCCAAGATCCCAAACTAGATCTGTGTTTCTTTGGTATTTTATTATTAGATTTTGTTTGCACAAATCATGGCCCAAAACAAAGATTATGCAAGCACCAGACCTCCAGTGTGCAATCTGTCAAAGTTTGCACTTTGGAAAGCAAGGATTTGACTTTACATGAATTCTATTGACGAAGATATCTTTAATTCTGTTTTGATAGTGTGTTCAAGACCCCCAGAGAGCACAAGTACAAATGTTGTTCCACCTCCATCAGGAACAGATGCTGATATCAAAAAATGGAAAGTAGCTGATGCCAAGGCTATGAGCATCCTAGCCCAGACAATGTCAGATGACATATTTCAAAAGGTAGCTGAATGCAATTCAGCCAAGGAAATTTGGGACAAGCTCTCAGAAATAGTCTCAGGCTCAGCTGATGAGAGAAAGGACAGAAGATCCCATCTCATCTCTCAATATGAGAACTTCAAGAAGGGAGAGACTGAGTCAGTGGGAGATATGTACAATAGACTAAGTCTAATTGTCAGTGAGCTAAGGACATTGGACAAAGAGATCTCTCTGACAGAACTTAATGACAAGATCCTAATGTGATTCCCTAGCACTTGGGATTCAAGAATCTGGCCAATTAAGGATTCCAGAAGTCTAAATGAGATCACCACTGAAGCTTTGCTGGGTAAGCTCAAATCTTATGAGCTACTCATCAAGAATAGAGAGGAAGAACAGAAGGCTGCTTCACCAGCCACAAGGAAAGAGAAGACCATAGCATTCAAGGCAACTGAGGATCTGCCTGAAGATAAAGCCACAGGCAATGATGAACTACTCAGCTTGCTGGCCAAAAGATTCTACAAGATGGCCAGAAAGGACTTCAGAAGAAGATCATACAAGGAGCAGGATAAGCCAAGGTATGACAAGTCCTTTGGTAATAATAAAGACATCATTTGCTTTGGTTGCAGGAAACCAGGGCACATAGTTCCTGACTGCCAAGAGAACAAGAACAAGGACAGAAGGGATAGGAAAGAAAGAAGGAAAGAGAAAGACTCCAAAAGAAATGGCAATGGCAAACCTTTTTCAAGCAAAAATAAGCATACAAGGAAGGGGTTTGTTGCTGAATCCTGGAGTGAGACAGAAGAGGAGTCAGAAGCCTCTTCCAGCTCCAATGATGATGAGGATGATGCAGAAGAAAAGGAGTTCTGCATGATGGCAATCAATGCCTCACAGCATAACTCAGAAGAAGAGGAGTCAGAGTCAGACTCAGAGACCCAACCTGAAGAAGATCAGGTAATTAGCTCTTTTGATTTTAGTTCAGAAGATTTTAAATCTGAATTTAAAGCACTGTGTTTAGACCTGCTAAAGTCTGAGAAAGAGACTATCTCTCTCAAAAATCAATTATCTGAACACAATGTTTTAAAGTCAGAAAACCTCAAACTCTCTCAGGAGTTGGAGAACTGTAGGGAACAGATAGCTACACTGAAAAGTGAGCTCTCTGATGCCAAGAAGCTTGAAGAATCCCTTAATGGGAGAAGCATCAAGCTGATGGACATCACAAGCACAGTGAACTCAAGATTTAACAGTACACTGGGCTTGGGTGCCTCATCCAGCCAACCTATTGTTCTAACAACTCCCATCAAGTTTATTTCTGACAAGGGAAAGGGAGTTGTAGAGGTTGCTAGGAAAAATTCTAATCTGCCTCAGAAAACCAAGTCCCAGCAGAAATCGTCGAACATAGATCGACGATCGCCGAATGAAGATCGATGATCGCCGAACATAGCTCGACGATCTCAGGAAAAATCGTCGAACGCAGATCGACGATCTCAGCCAAAGTCGTCGAACGCAGGTCGACGATCTCATATACCTGACCTCAGCCATAGTCGACCGTCGAACGGAGCTCGACGATCTGACCTAAGATCGTCGAACGCAGCTCAAAGATCGTCGAACAGAGGTCAGAGCTCTGGAAACTTTTTCAAAGGCAAATCAAAATTGAATCCTAAGGGTCCTTCATCCCAAATCTATAACCCTTATACTGAATGGATTCTACCTCCAAGAAGATATCATCCTGAAGGATATAAAAGTCAACCTGGTATGTCTTTCATTTCTGAATTTAGAGGTTATCAACCTAGACCCAAGGTAAACTGGGTCAAAAACAAATGAATTGTCTTATGTGCAGGTGAAGACCTATCCAACATCTAACCAGCAATGGTATTTGGATAGTGGGTGCTCTAAGCACATGACAGGGAATAAGGACAACCTCACATCCTTCAGAGCCAAGCTTGGACCCAAAGTTATTTTTGGTGATTCCAACTTTGGACAAACTAAAGGATATGGTGCAGTCCAGATTGGATCAGTAACTTTCAAGAAGGTAGCTTATGTGGAAGGACTGAAGCACAACCTAATTAGCATCAGTCAGCTGTGTGATGAAGGCTACCAGGTGACCTTCAGCAAAACCTTATGCAAAATCAAGTCAGAGAGCAACACAACTGTGTTGACATGTAAAAGGAAAGGTAACATCTACTTGGTAGACTTTATTTCAACTGATGTAGATATCTGCTTGTTTAATTCAGTCTGTAAACCAAATGTTTTATGGCATAAGAGATTAGGACACCTAAACCTTAGAACTGTTGCTAGGCTATCCAAGGACAATCTTGTTAGAGGACTACCTTCTGGCCCCTACAAGAAGGAAGGACTCTGCAGGGCTTGTCAATTAGGCAAGCAAACTAAAAACAGTTTTAAGTCACTTAATAAGAGTGATTCACCTAGGATATTGTATCTGTTACACATGGATCTATTTGGACCCATCACAGTACAAAGCCTAGGAGGGAAATCCTACACTTTGGTAGTTGTAGATGACTTCTCTAGATTCACTTGGGTGTTCTTTCTAAGGAAGAAGTCTGATAACTTTAAGTGTCTGACAGAGTTTCTCAAATGTATACAGATTGAGTTCAATACTCACATTGCCCTGATCAGAAGTGATCATGGGACAGAGTTTGATTCCCTTCTTATGCAAGAGTTCTGTCAGAGTGAATGGATCAGGCATACTTTCTCAGCTCCTAGAACTCCTCAACAAAATGGGGTAGCTGAAAGGAAAAATAGAACCCTTATTGAATCTGTCACTATATTGTTGTCAGATGCTCATCTACCTCTATCCTTTTGGGCAGAGGCAGTGAACACCTCCAACTATGTGTTGAACAGAAGTCTGATACATAAACTAAAAGGAAAGATTCCCTATGAATTACTCAAAGGGAAGAAACCTAAAGTTGACTATTTTAGAGTATTTGGTTGTATTTGCTATATTCACAATAATGACAAGAAATATTTAGCAAATTTTCAAGTCAAAGCTGATGAAGGAGTGTTTCTGGGATACTCCATGATCAGCAAGGCCTATAGGGTCTATAACAAATCATCTTTGAAAATTGAGGAATCTGTTCACATTTCATTTGATGAAGCTAACATGTCTTTTAAGGAGAAGAATTCTTCTACCATAGAACCTTTGCAGGAACATTCTCTAGTTGAAGACTTGAACAGGTTACAGGTTACTCAAGAGGATGAAAGCAGTGAAGATGAAGGAAATGATCAACATTTTGAAGCACAACCTGAAGAGCCAGTTGTTGTACCACAAGAGGAAACAACAACACAGGTTGGTGAACAATCAACACCCCCTGTTGATTTAGTAACATCAAGAGACCATCCAATTTCCCAAATAATTGGAGAAATCTCAGCTGGTGTGCAAACCAGAAATCAGGTCAACCAAAACCTGTTGCACACCTGCTTCCTATCTCAAATTGAACCTCAGTCCATTCAAGATGCAGAGCAATATCCACACTGGATCATTGCAATGCAAGAGTAGTTGCATCAATTTGAGAGAAACAAAGTATGGGAACTAGTGCCAAAGCCTAAGGATCATTCCATTGTTGGAACGAAATGGGTATTCAGAAACAAACTGGATGATCAAGGAGTAATTATAAGGAACAAGGCAAGGCTAGTTGCTCAAGGATACTCTCAAGAAGAAGGAATCGACTACGACCAGACTTTTGCACCTGTTGCAAGATTAGAAGCCACTAGGATTTTTCTAGCTTATGCAGCTCACAAAGGCTTCAAAGTATATCAGATGGATGTCAAAAGTGCTTTCTTAAATGGAGACATCAAAGAGGAAGTTTATGTCAAACAACCTCCAGGTTTTATCTCTCCAACTCTTCCTGATTATGTTTTTAGACTGAACAAAGCATTATATGGTCTCAAGCAAGCTCCCAGAGGATGGTATGAGACCCTAGCATGCTTTCTTTTGGAAAATGGTTTTATAAGGGGTAGAGTAGACCAAACTCTTTTTATTAGAACCCATAAGTCCCATACCCTACTAGTACAAATTTATGTAGACGATATCATTTTTGGTTCTACTGACTCCAAATTGTGCAGAAGGTTCTCTAACCTAATGCATTCTAAATTTGAGATGAGTAGCATGGGTGAGCTATCCTTCTTCCTAGGATTGCAAGTCAAACAACATGCTGAAGGCATCTTTATTTCTCAAACCAAATATGCCAATGAACTGGTTAAGAAATTTGGTATGTCTGAGGCATCTTGTATGAAAACACCCATGCCTACCAATGCTGTCTTAGATGCTGATGAACATGGGAAACCTGTTGATCAGACAACATATAGAGCAATGATTGGCTCTTTACTATATCTTACAGCTAGTAGAATAGATATAATGTTTGCTACATGTATATGTGCTAGGTTCCAAGTAAGCCCTAGAGAGTCACACCTAACTTTAGTAAAGAGGATTCTCAGGTATGTTAAAAGTTGTTCAAATCTAGGTCTCTGGTATCCAAAAGATTCAGCATTTGATTTAACTGGATTCTCAGATGCTGATTATGCTGGATGTAGAATTGACAGGAAAAGCACCAGTGGAACTTGTCAGTTCCTTGGTGACAGACTTGTCTCTTGGTTTTGTAAGAAACAAACATCTGTGTCAACTTCAACTGCTGAAGCTGAATATATGGCTGCAGGCAGTTGTTGTTCACAAATATTGTGGATTCAAAACCAACTCCAAGACCATGGTTACAACTTAGAGAAGTCTAAAATCTTTTGTGATAACACAAGTGCTATTTCCATAGCTCAAAATCCAGTCCTCCATAGTAGGACAAAATACATAGAGATTAGGCATCATTTCTTAAGGGATAATGTTGAAAAGAATAAAATTGAACTACAATATATCCCAACTGATCTACAAAGGGGAGATATTTTCACCAAGCCTTTGGATGAAAAGAAACACACCTTCTTCCTAAATCAGTTAGGAATGTTAGATGGAGGAAGTCTTAAATAACATCCAAGATTTTAAAAGCTAAAAATTGACCAATACTAGGCAAACATTCTGATTCTTCTTAGTGTCTAGAACTTTTCTGATTTCTGAACTGCGCTCGACGATTTACCCCAAGATCGTCGAACGGAGATCGACGATTTCCAAAATCGTCGAACTGAGTTCAGCGCCTCTCAGATAGTATGAACTATCTCTTCCGGTCAACGATCGTCGAACGGCGCTCGACGATTATGTTATCTGAACGATCGTCGAACGGAGCTCGACGATCTTCAAGATCGTCGAACGGAGATCGACGATGTTGAAAACTCTTCAGATTCCTTTAGAAGCCTCGATCGTCGAACTGAGTTCAACGATCTTTCCAATTCTGCGTCGAACCCTAATATAAAACTCTTTTTTCGCCGTCGTTCTCTTTTGCGCTTTCGATTTCTCTACAGGATTTTCTTTCCCTCCAAACAGTTCTACTCTTGGTCGTTTTGTTTGTTGAGTTTTTGCAGGTACAATTGCTGTGTCAGTTGCTGTCCTAGCTGCAATGAAGTTTGATGCAGGCTTTGACATTGTTATAGAATCATTCAACACCACTGACCAGATTTTCCAAGACATACTGGGTTTATTCAAGGATCAGAATCTGTCTGCCCTCATGACCACTAGGATCAAGCTGGCTTCAGATGAGATCAAGGAGTGGGTCTATACTGCTCATAATCAAGACAACAACACAATAGTTGGGTCTATTACTGGAAATCAGGTACCCTTGACCCCCACAGTTTTAACAGAGGTTTTTGGACTGAGAAATGGAGAAGATATTGCTGAGTTGTCTGGAGAAGATTATTCTGACCTGCTTGCAAGGATGGGTCATCCAGAGGGAAACCCTAGCAAGCTATTCAAGAGGAATCTGTCTGTTGAATACAGGTTCCTAGCAGATGTGGTAGGGAAAGTGCTGCTGGCAAAGCACTCTGCCCATGATACTATATCCAGACATCAGCTCTGTCTCATGGGAGCTCTGGTGCATAAGAAAAATCTGAACTGGGGAGAGATCTTCTTTGACCTAATCAAGAAGAAAATAAACAAGAGTTTTGTTAATTTTGGAAGGATTCTTGGAGTTTTTCTGTAGACCAGGTGCCCTGCCTTGCTGGTCTCCTCTGGAGTTCACATAAATGCCTCCAAGAGACTAACCTGTGCTCTCTTTGGCAAGTGGGACAGATAAATAAGCAAGCCTAGCAGGCCCTCCTCTAGTGCTCCTTCAGGCACCAGGACTCAAAGAGTCACTCCTCCACAGGTCTCTGCCCCTGCAGATGACCTGGCTGCTGATGTTGCTGCCTCTCCTCCTCCTCCAATTCCATCCCTGCCCCTACCAACCACCCCTCCAGCCTCATCCACCATCACCATATCTAGCCCATCTCCAACATCAACTCCCTCTCCAGTCCCTGTTCTCCCCACACCAGAAGAACAATTCCACCCACTGTTCTCTTACCCTCCACCAGATGTCACCTCTTCACCATCCATTCCATCCTTCACCCTTCTGGATGATTCCTTTATGGCTAATTCCCCCCCTTCTCCTCCTGAGTTACCCTCCTCCTCCACTTCCTTCCAAGATCTCCTCCACCACATCATTGATCAACCAACATTCACTCCATCCATCTCCATTTCCATGTCCTCCATCTCCACCCTACCATCACCTCAGCCCTCCATTCCCCAATTCTCCAGCCCTTCCCTTCCAGCATCCCCAGCTGCTTCCATTCCATCTACCTCTGCTCTAGCTGTTGAGCAAGTAGACCTCTCAGCCCTAGCTGACAGGCTATATGAGCTGATTGCCCCCAGGCTCTCTCTCCTATTGGAGACCTCCTTAGCTCCTCTACACCAGTCAGTGGCAGCTCTATCTGCCAGGCTCTCCTCCCTCTTCCCTCAGGCAGCACCCACAGTAGTGTGCCTTGATCCAGATGTCTCTGCATCTAGGCAGGGGGAGATGCCACATGAAGAAAGCCTTCTTGTTGTTGCTGCTGTTGAGTCTCCTACTGCAGTTCTTGCAATAGACCTAAGGTCTTTGCTTTCTGCTTTTGATTCTGCCTATTTTAGCTATCTACCAGAGGTCCATGCTGTCCAGCCCTCAGAAGACTTATCCAAGGCACTTGTGCCATTGTCTTGCTGTGACCCTAGCATCCTCAGCTCTTTTGTACATTCAGTAATTACTGCTACTGAAGATGTTTCTGCTGCTGCTGCTTCTGAAGAAAGGACTGATCTTGCTTCTGAGATTGTTGATGCTGCTGCTGCTGAAGATATTCATATTGCTGCTGAAGTTCCAACTGTTTCTGATGCACCAATATCCAAGGATATTCTGATGTCAGAGGCCACTGATTTTGAGCCTGCTACAGTTTTTGATGTTGTTTCTGCTGTTTCTACTGCTTTTAGTAAAGTTTCTGCTGATGTTAGTGAGACTGTTACTGTTGGTGTCACCTCTCCTGCTGCTGTTGTTGTTTCTGCTTCACCTCCTCCATCTGCTGCTGTCTCTGCTGTTGTCTCTGCTACTGTCCCTGCTGCTGCTATCTCAACTTCTGCCTCATCTGCTGTTGTTCAGCTAAAGAAAGATCTTATGAAGAAAATAGATGCTTTATATGATGATCAGAGTTCTGAATCTGATGAATTCAAAACAGACTCTGATGACTCATCTGCTACCATTGCCAGGAAAAGGAAGGCAAGGAGCAAGGCAATGAAAAGGGTTCCTCCTGCTAAAGTTAAGGATAATAATGATATTCCTTATTATATCCTTAATAATTGCCCCATCACTGAACATTGGATGCAATTTTCCAAGAACCAGCTGAAAGCCATGAAGAAAAAGAGAAAATATGAGAAGGGCTCTTCCCAATCCCAACACCCTCATCCTCCTCCACCACCTCCTCCTGATGCAGGTGCAGGTGGAAGCTCTGCAAGTCAACCCCCAGCTATAAGCCAGGCTCCCTATCAACCTCATGCCAGATCCTATCAAAGGAAAAGCCAATCCAGTGGTTCATATTCTAGGAGAGGAGGATATAGGGGTAATCAGAGAGATATGCAAGTATATTCCAAAGGGTATTCCAGGCAGCACCCATATTCTAGGGGAGGACATGTTTCATCTGATACATCATCAGGTCCTTTCCCCTACAAGCTAAAAGAGACTGTGCCTGCCAAGCCTCCTCAAGACAACCCTTCCAACAGGTATGAGCCACCTGTACCTTTTGAGGACCCTGAAAATAATCCAGCTGCTTGAACTGCCAGGTTAAAGGAATTGGCTGCACTAGATCAGATTAAGAAGGCCAGAGAACAAGGACTAGATGCTTCCAACATTTCTACAATGTCTGAGCAAAGACAGAAAGAATTAGAAAGATATGCTTCCAGTAAATTCTTTGATGCTGACAGATACATGGAGTTACATCCTGCAGCTGTGGTTCCCAAGCCTTCAAAGCAAACTTATTTGGGTGCAGCAGATGACACCAGGTACAACAAAGAAGCCCTAAACCCTAACAGAGAAATTAAAATGGTTAAAGGCAAAGAGAAGAAGTGACATTGTAAGGTGACAGTTTCTGTGAATTCTGACTATTATCTGGATGATATATATCTCTGTGTTTCTGCTTGTCTGGCTGTTGTTTTTCTGCTTAATACTTGTATGTTGTTATTTAAATTTTTCCAAAGTCTCTAAATAGTAATCCTAACCCAAATAGGGGGAGATTGTTGGAACACCCTATTACTAATTTGGGTCAGGATCACTATGTCTCTAGGAACCTTTGCTTGACCTCCTGTATAGCTTAAAAGGTCAATTAGAATTGAGTCTAAGGGTTAGAAGTCTAGGTTTGGAAGCTGCCCTGAAGACCAAGTTTTTCTGTCTGGAGACTAAGTTTGATCGTCGAGCTCAGCACGACGATTCGTCGAACTCCGATCGACGATCGTCTAGCTCAACTTTGACAGATCGTCGAACTCCATTCGACGATCGCTGAGCTCAACTTCATAATATCGTCGAACTCCATTCGACGATCGGTGAGCTCAGGTCGACGATTTTGACTCTGCATTAGATCTTTATCTCTGAGCTCAGTTCGATGATCTTTGAGCTCAGATCGACGATTATCTTGCCGCTGTGTGTTTTCAGATCGCTGAGCTCAGCTCGACGATAGCAGAGCTCAGTTCGACGATTTCAGATAACTTCCAGAATTCAAATTCAAATCAGTTAGGAGTTATTCTGCAATTAATTCAGAGATTTGCTAGCCGTTTTAATTTAATTCTGCACCAAGTTTCAAGGGATTTTTCAAGAAATGTTTTTGTGGACTTTCCTCTAGAAGAGATTATGCAATTAAGGATGCAATCAATGCAGACCAACGGCTATCCTTGACAGAGAATAATATTCTATTCTGTACCAGAGAATAAAAGAATGGATTTTTGAATCTCTCACAACAGAGCACACACAATACAGATTACAGAGACAACCTCAAAAATCTTCTATCTAAAAGAATTCTGAAGAACACTCATCCAAGGAGATCAAGTTTTCAAATCTTCAGAACTCTTTTAGTTTTCAAAGTGTTCAAGGCCAACATATTCCAGACTCCAGACACTCAATATTTCAGTTCCTTTTGCTGAAATCATCCATTGCTGGAGTTCAATATTTGAAGGCCTATCACCCTCAGCAAAGCTTTTCTTCCTGAAGATTTCAAGGATTCAGGGGGAGCTTTGACATCAATCCACATAGTCTTCTCAGTTGTTTGAGAAAGAGAAGACTGCCATCACTCTCTCACCCCCACTCTGTAAAGGGTTTTTCAAACTCCCTTCAAAAGTTTGAACCTGGTTTTTGAGCATCTTGTCAAAAGCTCATTGGTGGCAAAACACCTGATCAAAAAATCTGCTTTGGTTTTTGAGCACCTTATCAAAAGCTCATTGGTGCCCAGGACACCTGATCAACTCATCCTGCAGTGGATTCCTACCTAGGGTGGTAGAAGAGTGGATGTACCCAAGTTTGGGGAACCACTATGTTTCCTTGTGTCTTCTGGTTCTGCTTGCTTTCATTTTTGTTTCTGACCTTGATTTTTCTGTGCTTAGTTTTTGCATAGCTTAGTACTGTGATTAGATTTATTTCTGCTTCCCTGCTCACACATATTACAACAATTATTGTAAAAGTTTGTAAAAGTTTTTAAAACACCATATACTCTATTCACCCCCCCTCTAGAGTATATCAGATCTAGTTGCACTTTCAGTTATTAAAGACCAAAAATGTTGTAGTGGGAGTAACTGGCTTGGTGAATAAATTAGCTACTTCTCTCTTTGAGGTAACAAATGGAGTGGAAATATGATTCTTTAAAATCTCCTCTCTAATGAAGTGACAATCAACCTTGATATGCATCGTCCGCTCACGAAAGATTGGATTCCTTGAAATATATATATGATCGCCTTATTATCACAAAATATTGGCAGGGGATGATCATTAACTTCCCCAAAATCGAGAATAAGTGTCTGTAACCACTTCAGGTCACAAGTAGTTAGAGTCATGTTCCAATACTCGGCTTTTGTACTTGACTTGGAGACCACAACTTGTTTCTTGCTATTCCAACAGACCAAATTTCCTTCAACAAAAGTACAGAACCCTGACATAGACTTCCTATCTTCCTTATCATTCGCATAGCTAGCATCAGAGTATGCCTCAACCTTCAAATGTCCACTTTTTTGAAACAAAAGTCCTTTCCTTGGTGCACCTTTCACATAGTCTAGAATATTCATTACCGACTAAAGATGACAATCCTTAGGAGCTTACATAAACTGACTCACTCTTCCCACTACATAACAAATATCTTGTCTTGTGACTGTCAGATAAATGAGTATCCCCACAAGCCATCTGTACTTGGTGACATTTTCAAGAAGAGGTGAGTCCTTACTCCAACACTTGTCATCTCCAACAGAGATTGGAGATCGCATAGGTTTAGCCCCAAGGAGACCTGCCTCTTTTAAGAGGTTCAAGGCATACTTTCGCTGTGATAGAATAAAAGACCCCGGTTTCCTGGATATTTCAATCCCCAAGAAATATTTCAGCGAACCCATATCTGTAGTAACAAAATGCTAAAGCAGATGCTTCTTTGTCATTTCCACACCTTCTCTATCATCCACTGAAAGAAGAATATCATCCACATAAACTGCAAGGATAACCAGACCAGCCCATGTTTTGTGAATGAAGAAAGAGTGATCTGCAGCATTTCAAAAAGAAGGGCAGGGAGGGAAACTGTGCATGGAGAAAAGAAGTTGCATGAACAAAAAAGAAGCCGCGTGGGCAGAAAAGAAGTCGCGTGAATTGGAGCAAAGGACTGATTACCTTTGATACCATGTGAGAAAGAGCTAAATAAGGACAAATTATATTGCTCCAAAAAGAAAATCATTAGATAGGTATGCCCCCTTATTTATAGAAATTGAGGTAGATGAGATAATATAATGAGAGATGTGCGATTAAATACAAGCCGCACGGGCTGAGCGATTTGACACAGTCAAACCACCATGCAACACAATATATAAAGAGCGACTCCTAAATCCTCCCGGCAGCTAACACCAAGACCATAGTTGTTGCTTCCATCGGACCGCTGCTACTAACATCCAAACTGCTATGATGGCTACTTCTAGACAGCAGCCGCGGCTAATACCCAGACTGCTGCTGCGGCTAATCACCAGACTGTTGTTGTGGTTAATCACGAGACCTGTGTTGCGGCTAATCACCAGACCGCTGTTGTGGCTAATCACCAGACTGCTGCTATGGTTAACACCCAGGTGGTGCTGTGATTCTCCGTCAGAATGCCACTACTTCTCCTGACCACTAGCTGAGATCACCAACAGACCGCTGAGTCAAATCGCCAGACTGCTGAGAGAATCAGACCGCTGCGGCTAGATATAAAGCCGCCCGGTTACCTCATGCTCCAACATTTTAAAAAATATTATTGAAAATATATTGGGAACTATGTTGAATATTGATGTGAAAATAAAAGATGATTTGTTAGCTGTTGAAGTATTAGACCGGGCGGTCTTGCGGTCTTGTCTGGCGGGTTGTTGACCGCGCGGTCTAGCGGTTCCTTTCTAGCAGGTTTGTATTCAGACTGTTTCTGTTTGTAGTTCGAGCGGTCTGGCGGTCACTCTCAGAAGCCTTGAGACCGGGCGGTCTATTGGTCTCCTATTGCGGTGTGTTCTCTTCATGCTGGAGTTGCCGAGCGGTTAGCCCGTTTGTCTAACCGCACAGCCTGTGCGGTCTCTTTATTTTCTAGTAGCTCAGCCCTGTACATTTTTAGTCCCATATTGTTTGTTTGTACTCTCTCCTATCTCCTCCATTTTATAAAAGGGAGGTCATACCTTTGTAAATGATATCTTTTTGGATAATAAAACTTTCAATTATTCAAATCTCTGTCTGTTTGTTAGCTGCTTGTTAGCTGCGTGTTTGCTACTTTAACATGGTATCAGAGCCAACGATCGATTTGTTGTGATTCTGTCTTTGGCTCTTCTGTCCGCGCGGCTTGTCCAAGAGACTTCTTTGCCTTGTCGCTGCTGATGCTAAAGATCACGGCAGTGAACCGGTCGCACAAGTAATATAAAATGGGCGAGTTTTCTCAATTATCGATCTTTCAAGGAACACAGTAAGGTGGAGTTAATTTCGAGGAGGACTTAAGATTGAAGTCCTTAGGTCAGAGTTAACTACGGGGGGGGGGGGGGTTTATTTTTGCAGAAAAAGAAAATAAAACACTATCAACTACTCCTATGCAACGCCGCTATGCGATGCTTCGCTAGGCGGGATGGAAGACTTGTCAGGCCGCTATGCACCAAATCACTAGGCGGATGGGCTAGTAGG
The DNA here is from genome assembly GCA_039583875.1 of Platanthera guangdongensis. NCBI lineage: Eukaryota > Viridiplantae > Streptophyta > Magnoliopsida > Asparagales > Orchidaceae > Platanthera > Platanthera guangdongensis. The sequence goes on along the minus strand of CM077166.1, from coordinate 68,830,494 downwards.
CTTGCAGATGAAATATGGCGCACCTCAAGCAACTATAGCGTAAAACAATATAGAATCACATAGACATGAATCTAATAAAGTTTACATCTAAAGTGCAACAACATCAATATAAATGGAGTTTTAACACACATATACAACAATAAAGGAAGAACAAGTCAAGAGATCGACCGAATCCGAAGTCTTACTGAGGATTCACGGTTGGAATCGTCGGGTTGTCAATCCGCGTCCAAGCTTGGTCCTCAACTGCGTCTGGGGTAGAGAAGGGCTATCACCACCTTCCAATGGCCCGTCTTCTTCGTGTCACGATAGCGGATGAAAGTTGCAAGCTTCAGTTTGCTTGATGTCTATGGCGTTGAAGCCTTAAATGAACCCAAGAGATGATGGAGGAGGCTGAGAGTAATCTCCGGCTAGGATGTGGCGGTGAAAGCTTGCCCGGAGCAGCTCCCTAGGGTGGAAGATGATGAAAAACTGCGGAGAAGGCGGAAAATGACAGAGAAATGCCGAGCGATCCCAGCGATCCCGAATTAGGGCGAGACCTGTGATAATTATACAAAGCAGAATTGAACAATGCGCACGATCCCCGACGCATGACTAGTCATCGTGCGCACTATGTCCAGTGATCGTGCGTACTGGTATGGCAGATTAGGAAGAAGAACTGGGACAATGCGCACGAGTAGTGGCGCACGACCAGTGGTCTTGCACACTAAGTTCAATGGTCGTGCGATTACCCCGGACAGGACTCCAGGAAAAGAGGAATCATTGCACACGATTAGAGGTGCACGACCGATTATCGTGCGCACTTTGTCCAGTGGTCGTGCGATTACTCCAGACAGATTTTGGAAATCAGGGTACATTGTGCACGATCATCGGCGCACGACCATTGGTCGTGCACATTATATCTGATGATCGTGCGCACTATTCCTGCTTCAAAACATCCCCGAAACACGCACACGACCCCTAAACCCAGCACTGATATGTGCAGGCATTCCAGACGATCACAAAAAGGGAGTACAAAAATATTAAAAGTACAAAAATACACAACCACCGGCCTAAGTGTGCACTTCCTATGGAAATAAAGATAAGATGAAATATATATGATAACGAACTAAAAGTGAAGTGGAAATGCGTGAAAACTAGCCCAGAGGAGTCCGAAAAATACTATATAAATCGGACTCATCACACCCCCAGACTTAACTATTTGGGCATCCCGAGCAAACAAAATCTAAGCAGATAGGGAAAATTACTAGCTAACAAAGAAATTGAAAAACAAAGTACCATGCGAAGTCGCATGCTCCCGTGCGTAAAAATACAATAGAGAAAATTCCTAAGTATGCAGAATAGTTTATATTTTTCAAAATACTTATCAAAATTTTATTACTACTCAAAAATAGAATCACGGTGAATCAACTGATCACACATAGGAAGAAAGTAGGCAGGCCACTAAGGTGAGCTTTTCCAAAGATCTGGGCTCAGGATCACCTCAAAAGGAATCCACCAATGTCGGGGACCATACAATTGCCTGTTCACACTCACTCCATGGCACTAGTTAGACTCAAGCGCAAATCCGTAGGACTTTAGGATAATCATGGGGCTTGGGTTATGGTGAGGTAAACAATGATAAAAAGAAAGGCTATGCACCTAACTCAAATGAGCTAGCCTAAAAAGAAACCAACTGCTAACCATAATATATGCAGGTACACCACACCTCCAGACTTAACTTTTAACAAATGGGTGTGTGCACCGCCTACTCCAAATATAATCACATTTCCAAAAAGAATTTCAGTTTAAACTTTTTCTTTTCACTTTTTTTTTCTTTACAAATATTTTTTTTTCATTTTATTTTCACAATTCAGCAGATATAAACTTGGGAGCACTTCCACATTTTCACAAATAAAAACACCACATGACATCTCACCATGAAAATATAAAACACTAAACTCGACTTGGGTGTGCGACTAGGATAGGCTATGGGGCATTGGTGAATGAAGGTGGAGCTGAATCAAAAGAAGGGTAGGCACAATGGGGCTAGCGAGAATATGACGTTAGGAACGGTATAAAGCTCAACCGGGCCAAAATGATGGCCTACATCACGCTTACGCTAGACTAACCAAGTACACATGCTTCAAGAGTAGCTTGGCGCAAGTTCTTAGCCACCGAGAAAGATGATCGTTCCTCCCGACTCGAGCAAAACGAGTCCAATGACGGCTACACACATTCATATACTACCGTTTGATTCACACCGGATTTACCAATTTTTGAGTAGAATAAAAAGATTTTTACGCAAATAGAAAAGTATAAAACTATAAGCATACAGAAAAATAAAATCTACTCGAACTTCTACACGAGACGAGAGTAGTTGACTATAAACATAACAAGGTCAACATTTTACTATGTCTCACAATCCTAAGCCAGCACCATAATTTTTCCAAATCTAACGAAGAAATGAGTTTAACTCGTGGTACACAAACATCTAAGCACGCGCTCAAGTGGGTGCAATGGTGTGCATTGCAATGAACTAATCAAAATAAAACTATAAAAGCTTCTAATATGCACATGAGATGTACACGTGCAAAAGGTAACAAAACTGGCTCTCCCCCAGACTTAAACTAAACTATACAGCATATGATAGAGAAATTAAAATCAAAAAGAGCTAAGGGAAGAGGTTACCCAATGCTCAGCCAGTGAGCATACCAGAAGATGCGTGGAAACCTGAAGCAGGCTCGCTATACGAAGAATCAAAACCCCGCCAACACGAAGTTGTCAAGAATACCTGCAGGGGTGAGCTCCGCAAAAACAAAAGAAAAATATACAAAATACAAAGAAATGCTAAAACTAATCTAGACATGAAAAATAAAAATACAGGAAATGAAAGATAAGTATTGGGGTTATTGTCATCCCAGTATGACTTATTCGGCTACGAAATGGTTCTAGCTAATGGGCCTATGAAAATAAAAATGCACAGGTAACTGTTTCATTAGCCGTTGCGGTAACGGGTACTGTTACGGTGATAGAACAGTTACCCCTCTACCTAAATAGTAATATCTGCCCAACACAGGTAGAGGAAATAGGAAGTAAGAAGAGAAGGAGCTCTGGTCCTCACTCTTCTCACCACAAAATGAATCCTTGCCCATCAAGGTATCGTCTAACACAAGTTCGCTGGGGGCAAAGGTGATGGCAGGGGCTTCCACTGTGAAGGAGGTAGGAACCTATTCACACAAGAGGATGCACTCGTCGACAGCCTGAGCGCAAGGCTCAACGACAACCCAACTTACCCGTGGAGATTCAACCTGCACAGGCTCAGATAAGGAAGGGGGTCAAGGAATAAAAGAGACGAAGAACATAAAGAAATAATCGGGGGAGTGATCCCAGTTTCACTCCCTAAAGGCTGAGGTAGAAAAATATCGTCAGCAATGTCGACAATGCTACAAGGCTCGGCCGGATCCATAGAGGCCTCCACCAAGACTTGGATTTCCTCCTTTGGTATCCAGGGCGAAACCTCGACTCCAGGAAGGTTGTCCTCCTCTATGGGAGTGGAAACAATCCATGTATCACAAGCCTGAACTTGTGTTGCATCGTCGAAAATTTTGTCAGTGACGACTGAAGTAGAATGCACAAAAGGCGGAAGAATTTTGCTTGGATAAAAGTCAAGCGCAGGTTCCTCACAAAGAAACGGCTCCACGCTTGGAGATGTATGCACAGGAGAGATGGGCTCAGCCACGTCGAAGCCTACATCAGCCACACATCTGGCGGTTATGTCCACATCATTCCCTTCAACAAATGAAGGTGATAGGGATACATAACTAGATGATGAAGGTGTGCCACCAAGGGTAGGTGTCGGGATGATCCGTATGTCCGGCTCATCATCCTCTTCCATAATACGGAAGTACTCGGCACAATCCTTCAGGACATGATCTGTTCTACGACAATACAAACACTTTCTCCCATTACTCTGTAGTCCTTTTGGGGCCAAAGAGGAATAATAGAACGGTGTATGTGGCGAGGACGATTGACCATAAGCCCGGGGCACAGTGTTTGAAGGGCTGTACGAATACAGCATCTCATGCATTGTGCGCTGAGGCTTATGCTCAATATCTCTCATAGGGCATTCATGACTAGCGTGGGAAGGCTTTCCACACCAATGACATTGGGCATACGAATATCCCCACATGGTGTCGAAACAGCAGATTCAAAATAAATTGTGCAAATTAATAAATCCAACAATATATTACTACAATTTCCTAAAGAAACAAGAAAAAGGTAGGCAAAATAGAAATAGAATAAAACAAAAGCGATTTACAAAGGAAAAGGAAAGCAATCTCACGTCTCCTTCTCCAGAAACTCACATGACTGTGTTCCCCGGCAACGGCACCAAAAACTTGATGCTAAATATCATGGCAATGAACCGGTCGCACAAGTAATATAAAGTGGGCGAGTTTTCCCAAGTATCGATCTCTCAAGGAACATAGTAAGGTGGAGTTAATTTCAAGGAGGACTTGAGATTGAAGTCCTTAGGTCAGAGTTAACTAGGGGGGGTTTGATATTTGCGGAAAAAGAAAATAATACACTATCAACTACTCCTATACAACGACGCGATGCGATGCTTCGCCAGGCGGGATGGAAGACTAGTCGGGCCGCTATACACCGAATCACTAGGCGGATGGGCGAGTAGGCTTGCATATGAGGTGGTTAGAATGGTGGAATGAGGGTAGTGAGCACCTCTTCACTATGCACGCCACTACCAATTACTAGTGCGGCAAGGTTGGATGGTGGTGGATGAAATATGGCGCATCTCAAGAAACTAAAGTGTAAAACAATACAGAATAACATAGACATGAATCTAATAAAGTTTACATCTAAAGTGCAACAACATCAATATAAATGGAGTTTTAACACACATATACAACAATAAAGGAAGAACACATCAAGAGATCGACCGAATCAGAAGTCTTGCTGAGGATTCACGGTTGGAATCGTCGGGTTGTCAATCCGCGTCCAAGCTCGGTCCTCAACTGCATTCGGGGTAGAGAAGGGCTATCACCACCTTCCAATGGCCCGTCTTCTTCGTGTCACGATAGCGGACGAAAGTTGCAAACTTCCCTTTGCTTGATGGTTATGGCGTTGAAGCTTGAAATGAACCCAAGAGATGATGGAGGAGGCTGAGAGGAAGCTCCGGCTTGGATTTGGCGGTGAAAGCATGCCCGGAGCACCTCCCTAGGGTGGAAGATGATGAAAAATGGGGAGAAGGCGGAAAACGGCGGAGAAATGTCGAGCAATCCCAGCGATCCCGAATTAGGGCGAGACCTGTGATATTTATACAAAGCAGAATTGAACAATGCACATGATCCTAGGCGCACGAACAGTGGTCGTGCGCAATATATCCAGTGATCGTGTGCACTGGCATGGCAGATTAGGAAGAAGAACTGGGACAACGCGTACGAGTAGTGGCACATGACCAGTGGTCATGCGCACTAAGTTCAATGGTCGTGCGATTACCCCAGACAGGTCTCCAGGAAAAGAGGAATCATTGCACACGATCAGTGGCGCACGACCGATGGTCGTGCGCACTATGTCCAGTGGTCGTGCGATTACCCCAGGCAGATTTTGGAAATCGGGGTACATTGCGCACGATCATCGGCGCATGACCAGTGGTCGTGCGCACTATATCCGATGATCGTGCGCAGTATTCTTGCTTCAAAACGTCCCCGGAACACGCACACAACCCCTAAACCCAGCACTGATTTGTGCAGGCATTCCAAACGATCACAAAAAGGGAGTACAAAAATATTAAAAGTACAAAAATACACAACCACTGGCCTAAGTGTGCACTTCCTATGGAAATAAAGATAAGATGAAATATATACGACAACGAACTAAAAATGAAGTGCAAACATCTGAAAACTAGCACAGATGAGTCCGAAAAATCCTATATAAATCGGTCTCATCAGCTGCCCTGTTCGCGCGACATCCTTCGGTCTGTTCTCGACCTGTTCTCTTGGGTCTCTTGCTTCCTCTTCTCTTCTGTTCGCTCGGTTTCTTTCAGGTCGCGCGACCTCTTTCCCTATGCCTTGGTCTGCTTCCTGGCCGCTGGTGTTCTGCCACCGTACCGCTACAGCTTCTTATCTTTAGCCCGTTGCAGTTTTGTCCTTGTTCGTTATGGTTTCTTTCTCGTGTCCCGGCCTCCTCCTTAGGTCGTGCGACTTTCTCTCCTTTTTCTCTCCCCGCGGCTTCTCTTCTACTCGCACGGTTTCCTGCATTCTCTATGGACTATTCCGGTCTCTCCACCCCTATTATCTCTAACTCCACCACCCCTGCGGCTCCTCCTCCTCCTCCTACTCCTTCTGGAAACCTTGACACGCTTTCTAAACTTGTTGGCTCAAACTATCCGGATTGGAGCGTTTCTTTCACCTTTCTTCTACGTTCTCATCCCAAGCATCATCACCTCACCGATGACCCTCCACCTCTTAACTCTGCTCAATTTGATGACTGGGATGCGAGTGATGCGCTTGTCCGCACTTGGCTGGCCAACATCCTTTCTGATGAGTGCCTTCCCGTCATTCGCCATGATGAGACGGTCAAGGCTGCGTGGCTTCACCTAGCTGCTCTCTATTCGAAGGGGGGCCAGACGTCCTACATTTATACTCTTTATGCGGACCTCTTCGCCCGCCCTTCCATGTCTCCTGTTGCGGCTTATCAGCAAGTTCAGGCTCATGGCGCAGAGATCCTCCAGAATCGCCCCTTCTCCGCGGACTTGGCCGAACAGCACAAACACTTCCAGGAACTCCTGGTTGTTTGTTATCTTCTCCGCCTTCCCGAATGCTATGATATGATCCGCTAGCATATCTTGGTTGAGGCGGAGTCTCCCTCTTTGGATGCCACCGCGGCTCGCATTTCTGCTGTTACTTCGCTGCTCCAGCATCCTCTGTTGTCCTCCCCTCCTTCCCAGGACTCCTATGCTCACCAGGCTCGGGGGGGGGGGGGGGGGGGGTCTGTTCCTAGTAGCCGCAGCCACTAAGGCAGGCGTTGTTCGTCCAGGTTCCTCTGCTCTCACTGTGGTCGTACCGACCATTCTGTTGACCATTGCTTGCACAAACATCCTCATCTTCGCCCTTCCAGTGATGCATCTTCCTCGACCTCTGCCTCCTCTCGGCCATCTGCCTCTGTGGCCATGACTTCAGGTAGTTCCCACGTCGTTACACAATGTAAATGACTGATTGACTCGGGTGCTACAAATCACATAACTGGCAACCCTCATTGCTTCTCTCTCCTTGAAACGCATGACTGATTGCCCCCGGTTCGCGTGGCGGATGGTTCACCGTCCCCGGTTCATGGGATGGGCATGGTTCAAGTCACCCTGTCGCTTCGCTTAGAGGACACTCTCTATGTCCCGAAGTTCTCGTGTAATTTATTATCTGTTACTACTTTATGCTGGCAACTTCAGTGCTCCGTCTTATTCACTCCCACTTCTTGTTCTTTCCAGGACCCGAGGACCCAGCGGATGATTGCTACTGGGACTGAGAGCGACGGCCTCTACATCCTCGACAACGTTTCCGCTCTATCTGCCTACTCCTCCTCCTCTACAGATTTGCTTTAATGGCATCTTCGCCTTGGACATCCTCCTCCTCGGATTCTTCGACAGCTTCTGCCCCACTTACCTCCGACCAATTCTCCGCTCAACTATGATGCATGTCAGCTTGGCAAACATCATCGCTCCTCCTTCCCGCCGAAGCAAGGCTGTAGCTCCTCTCACCCGTTTGATCTCATTCATTCTGATGTCTGGGGTCCTGCTCCTACCCTCACCATTGGTTGGGGTAGTTCCTACTTTGTAACTTTTATTGATGATTTTTCTAGATGTACCTGGTTGTATCTGTTAAAAGATCGCTCTGAACTCTTTTCTATCTGGCAATCTTTTTATTCTATGATTAAAACTCAATTTGGCATTTCTATTAAAGTCTTTCGCTCTGATAATGCTAAGGAATATCTTAGTCATGAGTTCTCCTCCTTCTTTCTACAACATGGTCTTATTCATCAGACCACCTGTGTTTACACCTCCCGGCAAAATGGGGTAGCGGAGCGTAAAAATCGTCACCTTCTTGATGTCACTCGCACTCTCATGACGCAGATGCAAGTGCTCCGCTCCTACTGGGGCAACGCTATGCTCCTCGCCTGCTATCTCATCAATTACCTTCCCTCCATGGTTCTCTATGACCAGACCCCCTTCTCCATTCTATACCCCAGCAATGAACCTTTTCCTCTCACTCTCCGTGTCTTTGGGTGTACGGCTTTTGTACACACTCCGTCCGCTACCTGCGACAAGCTTTCCCCCTGTTCTACCAAGTGTGTCTTTTTGGGGTATTCTACCACTCAAAAAGGTTATTGTTGTTTTGAACCCATTTTGCACAAACAATTTATGTCCGCAGACGTGACATTCTTCGAGAATGCATCCTACTTATCTCTTGAATCCCCTCTTCCTCCTGATGTCTCTGCTTCTCCACCACCTCTCTCAGTTCCTTCCAAGCCTATCGATGTCTCCCCTCTTACCTCATCTCCTCCTCCGTCTCCTCCTCTATCCGTCTCACCCCCTACATCTTCTCCCTCTTCTCCACAGCCGTCTCTCTCTAGTACCGGGCCAACCTTCTCCGCCACGGATTCTCCGGTCGCTGGGGAACGCGTCGACCTAGATCTTCCCATTGCTCTTCGCAAAGGGGTGACACCCGCTTGCGTCAGCTGTTTCCTATGACCAGCTTTCTCCTTCTCGCAGGTGTTTTGCCTTGGCTATCTCCACTGCTACCACTCCCCGCACCTACCAGGAGGCTCTTGCTATTCCTCATTGGAAATCTGCCATGGATGAAGAGATGGCTACTCTTACTGAAAGGGGTACCTGGACCCTTGTTTTCCACCAGTGGGTACTGATATGGTTGGCTGTCGCTGGGTGTTTGTTGTGAAATTTCTCCCTGACGGCACTGTGGATTGCTACAAGTCCCGGCTGGTGGCCAAAGTCTTCACTCAGACTTATGGCATTGATTACTTTGACACTTTCTCTCCGGTTGCTCGCCTCAGCACCATCCGTGTAATTCTCTCTGTGGCTGTCAATAGGGATTGGGCTATTTCCCAGCTTGATGTCAAAAATGCCTTTCTCTATGGGGGTCTTCAGGAGGACATCTAAATGGAACAACCTCATGGGTATGTTGCTCAGGGGGAGACAAGAGTATGTCGTTTGAAGAAGGCCATTTATGGCCTAAAGCAGATCCCTCGTGTGTGGTTCGACAAGTTCAGTGGCATTGTGGCTACCATCGGCTTTGCAAGGAGTTCGGCCGATCACTACTTATTTATTCGCAAAACCGCCTTGGGACTGGTGGTTTTGGCAGTATACGTGGATGATATTCTTCTTACTAGCGATGACCAAGATGGGGTGGACTTGACGAAGAAACACCTCCGTCAACACCTGGTCATGAAGGATATGGGCTCCCCAAAATACTTTTTGGGGATAGAAATCTCTTGGAAGCTTGACTCGTTGGTTCTCTCCCAACGAAAGTATGCCCTTGATCTTCTACAAGAGGCAGGATTGACAGGTGCCAAACCGGCCCAGTTTCCCATGGCTATTAGAGAAGACAAAACATGGACGGATGACTCGCCTCTTCTATCTGATGTCACGAGGTACAGACGTTTGGTGGGCAAACTCATCTATCTCACGGTGACCAGACCCGACATCTCCTATGCTGTAGGCAAGGTTAGTCAGTTTATGCAAGCTCCCATGGAGTGCCATCTTCAGTCTGTCTTGAAGATTTTAGAGTATGTCAAAGCAGCACCGGGCAAAGGGCAAATCTTTCAGAGGAATGGTCATCTGAGGGTTGAAGCCTACTCAGATTCAAGCTATGCGGATGATAAAGGCGATCGTAAATCCACATCAGGTTTTTGTACTTTTGTTGGAGGAAATATTATGAGTTAGAAGAGCAAGAAACAGTATGTTGTCTCCAGATCCAGTGCAGAAGCCGAATACCGGAGTATGGCGTCAACCACGTGTGAGTTAAAGTGGTTGCGGGCTCTCATGCTTGACCTAGGAGAGGTCTATGACTATCCTCTTCCTATGTTCTGTGACAACAAGGCCGCTATATTCATATCCAAAAATCTAGTCTTCCATGAGAGAACAAAGCAAATAGAGGTCGACTGCCACTTCATTCGGGAAGAGGTTTTGAAAAAACAGATTTGTACTCCAGTTGTCACCTCTGACAAAGAATTGGCGGATATCTTCACAAAATCGGTCTCTACTTCCTTCTTCCATATTTGTGACAAGTTGGGCATGATTGATATCGATGCTCCAGCTTGAGGGGTAGTGTTGAAGTATTAGACCGGGCTGCTTGGCGGTCTTGTCTGGCGGGTTGTTGACCGCGCGGTCTAGCGGTTCCTTTCCAGCAGGTTCATATTCAGACTGTTGTTGTTTGTAGTCCGAGCGGTCTGGAGGTCTCTCTCAGAAGCCTGGAGACCGGGCGGTCTATCGGTCTCCTATTACGGCGTGTTCTCTTCCTGCTAGAGTTGTCGAGCGGTTAGCCCATTTGTCTAACTGTGCGGCATGTGCTGTCTCTTTATTTTCTTGCCGCTCAGCCCTGTACATTTTTAGTCCCACATTGTTTGTTTGTACTCTCTCCTATCCCCTCCATTCTATAAAAGGGAGGTCATACCTTTGTAAATGATATCTTTTTGGATAATAAAACTTTCAATTATTCAAATCTCTGCATGTTTGTTAGCTGCTTGTTAGCTGCGTGTTTGCTACTTTAACATTAGCTAGACTAGACCTTTAGGAAATGGGGTTGAAAGAAGAATTACTTCTGATAGAGAAAGATGGTTATTATATAATATTGCAAGCTTACTATACTTTAACACTAGCTGAATGAAGGGCAGTATGTCATTTCTTAAAGAATATAAAAGTTTTAGATGGTTATTCATCTAACATATGAAGTTGTTTAAATTCTAAGAAAGGTATGGTTTCAAGAATGAAGGCTCATGATTGTCACGTTTTATGCAAGATCAACCTGCTCCAGCTTTTTGTGGCATTGATCAAAAAAGAGATTTATGATCTGCTAGTTGAATTGAGTATTTTTTCAAGGAGTACTTTGCAAACTAGAGAAGATATTTCCCCCTTTGTTTTTCACAATCATGTTGCATTTGCAAATTCATCATCTATGAGAAGCCAAAATTGTCGGTCCTATTCATTATCGATGGATGTACCCAATTGAGAGGTACAAATTATTCTTTCTAATAGATTTATTTTGTTGCTTTAACACATTCTTATATAATCTTTATAATTTGTAATATAGATATTTATGGGTGCTTAAATCATTTGTAAGAAATAAAGCATGCATAGAAGGTTCAATGACAAATGCTTACCTAGTACATGAGTGCTTGACATTTTGTTCAAGATACATGTGTAAAATTAAGAAACGTTGAATCGTCCTATAGAAATGATGAAGGAAATGACGTACAAGATTCAAAATTATCCATTTTCAAAAGTCGCAGAGGTCACTTGGCAAATGATTTGAAAATAATATCACATGTGAAGATTGGCATAGTGCTCAATTATACATCTTAAGAAATTGACCGGAAGTGGAACTATTTTTAAAGTCTCATAACTTTCTTCTATAAATAAATATTAAGAAATTTTAATACAATTATATCGCTGATCATTTTCATTTTTAGGGAGCATTAAGTGGAACTTGAGCAAGTATCTTCTAAAGATGTTGAAAGAAGACACGGGTCCACCTTTGTTAAATAGTTTGAATTACAGGTAAATTAGTAGTATAATATAGTTTATTTTATGTATTTTTGAGTTATTTTTATTATATTTTAATTTAGCACTTTCATTATTCAACAGACATCAAAGTTGTACAACGAAGGGGATCTAAGAGTTAACGCTGATTTTTTAAAGTTAGCATGCAATCCAAGGAAATGGATGACACATGCATTTTACTGGTTGCATTGTTAATAGTTTAGGCTTTAAACTTATGATCAGGAAATTAGGTGTAAGATTCAGAACAATGGAATCATTATAAGGGGTGATGAACAGTCATGTTGCAGAGAATATTATGGAGTTCTAACAGACATTATTCAATTAGATTATGGTGATGAATAGTCATTTAAATGTGAGTGGCAGAATACATACAAGAAGAAATTAAATGGAATTGTTTCCGTTAATGAAAAACATAAATTGAGAAACAATGAACCTTATGTATTAGTTTGCCAAGTTGAACAATTTTATTATGTAGTCGATAACAAAAATAAAAATTGGTGATTGGTAATAAAGACAATGGCTCGTCACATTTATGATGTTTCTTCCAAAAATAGTGTAGACTTCAATGATAAAGAAATTCATTTGTATGATATAGATGTTGGGCTAAGCCCATTACCTGATATTGTCATAGATGATGATGACACAGAAATTTTATTGCAAAAAATTGATGTTGAAGGCATGATAATTAAGAAAAAAGATCATTCATGACTAAGTAGAGGTCTGTGCGAAGAAGACATCGATGATGATACTATAGATGACTCTGAGGATGATGTGCAAAATGAGGATTTTTAATATAATTTTTTTTCATTTTTGTTATTTTCATATTTGTGCATGTTTTTAAGTCAAATATGTATTTTTTTGTGTGCAATTCTATTCTTTTTAGTGTTTATTTATGTTAATCAAACTGTATGATTTTTTTTCCAGTCCATTATGAGGAGCTAGACTAGGGAGCTTGGAGAGGATGGTGAAATCGCAATATATTTGTTTATTACAATATATTTATTTATTTTTGTTTTACATGTAAAGAAAGAATAATGTAATGTTTGTTTATTATAAAAAAATTATCTATTGAGTTTAGTAGTGTTAAAAGCTCTATTGGTATGTACTAAAGGGTTTGGGCTATATCCCACCTTTTTTATTAATAAATTTTAAAAACATGCTCTTTTCTTTCATGAGATTTGGTTAGCAGAACATTTTGTTTATTGTTGTATTTAATGATGAAATAAATAATTTCAGCCATAAAAAGTCATTATTGCATTACACAAGCAGTGACATGAGAAGTTTGGTCACTAAATATATTTAGTGATGAATAAAGTCATCACTAATAATGCACATTTAGTGACAAAAAATAGTGGTCACTAATAATATACGTTTAATGACGAAACTAGTCAATAAAAATGTACAATTAGTGACGAAAAATAATGGTCACTAAAATAGTACATTTAGTTAAGAAAATTAACTATCACAAAAAATATACATTTAGTGACGAAACTTTTTTGGTTGCTTAATACATTTTGTGACAGTCATTTTATAAACACCTTGTGACGGATTAAATTTGATTACTAAATGTCTTTAGTGACAAAACCACAATATTTCGTGAACAAAATTTTTGTCGTAAAATATCAATTTTCTTGTAGTAGTAATGTAGGCTAGCTCATGTACTGGCACTACCGCAAGGCGGTTGTTCTGGCCATAACACTCCCCTCTACCATGTCTAATCCCCCCCCCTGGGGGGGGGGGGGTGTAAGTCCCCCTCCCGAAACACAACACATGGTTGAGGGGAGACTTATGCACAGAATAGCCGCCTTGCGGGAGAGTTAACACACAGGTTGACTGGTACTACAACACGCCTATTCTGCTGGCTCATCACAATATCATTCATGTCAACCCAATATAAAGAAATTACAGAAGTCATATCATTACAATAAGTACATGTCCAAACATAACGTAGTACATGAGTAATAAGGAACAACGTAGGTTCCTTTAATATCAAAGTACAAAATAAAAGTTCCTAAAGGGGTACAACAAAGTCTCTCTAAACTCACATCAGTCACCGAAGGTAGCAAGGTTATTATCGTATGAGGCACTGTCATACTAGCCTGGCTGCCCTCCTGCAAAACCTACTGCTGCCGCTCTATCTGCCGAGTTTCCTCCTAAAATGGTAGACGTAACATTTGTTAGTCATAAATACTTAGTGCCCATCACATTTGCTTACACCGGCAGCTGTTAGGCAAAAGGCAGAAGAATGAGGAACAAGTATATATATATAGTAAGTACAAAGAGGTGGTATATTTTTATATATCACGAGTTGTAATGGTTGTTGTGTATACAGTAATAACATCATTCTACTATAGCAATTAAGTAAGAGTATAATATCATTCAACCACAACATATCTAATTCTATGACATGAATGTAACTTAACTTATAAAAAATACCCTTACAAATTTATAAGTTAAGGATAAGCTTAACAGGAAAGTAACTCACCATATAAACTTATATGATAAGGATCTTGTGTAATATAAAGTAATGCAAGGTTATGAAAGCAACATGATGACTTACCCATACACACACACAGACCCACTGATATGCCAAAATAGACCTTTAGTTCCCAATTTTTGAGAAGGTAGCTAACCTCTCAGGCGTCATCCGTCGTGGCTAGACGGTGATAGTAAATCGAACGTCTCCACTACTAGGCGAGTATCTACACAACCAGTCCTAGGCCTCCATATGCCTCAATGTTAAGAACACAATAGCGGATCCCATGCGTACTACGACTTAGAGGGGTCTCGGGTAGATGTGCACCGAGAACACAGCCCAAACTGGCATATCATTGTGGCACAGGAGGAGCCACTGTGAGCATATCACCAAAGGAACAAGACCAACCATCCACTAGCACAGAAGGAGCCTCGGGAATGAGCACTGAGGAGCAATCCCAATAGTCCATTGGCATAGAAAGAGCCTCGGGAATGAGCACCGAGGACAAAGCCCAACCGCCCAAAGTTTTTCTGTCAACTCCTGTCGGTATGACAACTGGCGAGCCTATAGACCAGCCACACTATCCTAAACGCAGGATTATGACATTGCATGTCAACTCACAGCACATTCATGTTCACTTGGCCAAGCCAATTAACATCCAAGGGCTCCAACCTTGTTTCTTATCATCCTACCAATCTCGTGCGGTCAAGTACACACGCACTTCCAACCCTTATGAATTTTTGTGCTCCCATTTCTGTGCTCCCAAACACCCAAGGGTTCACCATTAACAAAGGTGGCAAGCCACCTTATACACCACACTAGTCCCACATTGCTACCCATATTGAGACACAACTCTAAGTAGTGGACTACTCTAATCATTCCTTCAATACTTGAGGTCAAGATTCAACATATTGCTTGGCCATGGAATTTACCTCATCCAATTTTTTCTTATATTCGAGTATTCAACTTATCATTTATGCTTCTAGATTCTTGATTTGCACATCTTTATAAGGATACATCACTTATTCCTCTAAAGTTCGTAATTCACCGCATAGCTATATATTACATATTCAATCATCATGCATAATTATTAAGTGCATCCTTACCAGATTTCATGAATAAACCATTTGTCTTCTCGAGGATCCAACAATAATTTGTTCCATTAAGATCTAACAACCAATTGATCTTTCAAATTGTTCCAACAACAATTTGTTCATCCCAGTTACCTTTAAATACGTTTACCAATTTCTTCTCTATCATTTAGCTACGGTCTTCCTACCGAGTGCAATTTGAATGTATCCTGAACCGAAAAGTGGCAGACACTCATAATATTAAGGTACAACAACTTGACCGAACATTCCACTATCCTTTCGTGTTCAGCCCAAGACCTGAGTATGGTCGTACCATACTCAAAAATGCCTTTGAAGCCTGTTGCGCACAAAAATAGATTTATGCATGCATCTTAAAGACCAACGACCGACATCGGTTTGTATTCTTCCTCGAACCATTTGTACAAAAATGCATTCAACTTTCATCCTCCCCTTTTCTCCCTCATTAGACCATCATTCTTCACGAAACCAAGTCCACTGACTTCACATTGAAGAGAGTAAAGGTTGAAGACAACAAACCTAAGGACAAAGGTCCTAGCATGGTCTCTTCCTAGGAGATCTACATTTCCCACCAAGGTCGAACTCATTTTAGCCGACATCTCTCCTATTTCATAACTAAAGATCTAGCACCAAGAGAGGGGATAGGAAGCTCACCTAGTTTCCGGCCATAGATCTCATTATACTCCTTCACGGTCTGTTCAATTCACTCGTCGGTATCGTTCTTCACGGACGGAAGTGGGTTTTTCCCAGAAAATCCGACTCCGACGAGTTCTTCATTTCCGTCGGGCTTCACTGTATCGATTCGGCAAAGTGAACGATGACGGCTAGGTTTTCTACGTGTTGCTTTTTATAAGGAAGGATTAGGGTTTAGGTTACTTTGCCACATGTCGCTCTATCTTTCGATCGCCCATCATTACTTTAAATAAGTCTTGTTTGAAAAGACCGGTCATAAGGAGTCATTCGACACGTTTCACGAACCAGGTTTGACCCTTACGTATAAGTCAGTAAACGTAGTCTGGGACGAAAATCCTCTAAGTCAAATTTGTTGTATATACCTATACATACTCGACAAATCGTCGAAATCGTTCGTGTATTCCCGACAAATTGGCTCAGTTACTTCAAGGCAATTCCGACGATATTTGACGAATCCATACGAATCTCGCCGAATTACTCAAGTCATTTTAGACGAATCGGCTAACCCTTCATGGTAGTTCCAACGAATTTGTCGAGACCTACTCGACGAATTCGTCGAGTTTACCCGGTGATTTGTGACGAATCGTTACGAATCCCGCCGAATAACACAAGTCATTTTCGGCGAATTCATCGGATATCCTTAATGATATCCGACGAATTGTACTTGTCTCACCGAAACTAATCAAGTCTAATTTGTTGCATGCGTCGAGCAATCAGGATCACTCGACGAATCTCTACGAAACACTACCGGCTAAAATTATTCGAAGTCCCATTCTTCTTATACGTCGAGTGTCACTCGACGCCGGCCCACCAGTCAATGCACTTGATGCTTATCGAATCTGGTGCATCCCGAACCTGAGTCAAGTCTCTTGACTCAAAACACGTGTGAGGGGTCTAACACGAAATGGGATGTTACAGGGGGGCTTGTAGGTTGTGTCCACTACTCGACCTAGGGAGTATAATATAACACCCCAAAAAACGAGTAGGAGGTAACAGGCTAAAACGTCGAACAGAGTGCGACTAAAGCGTCTAACAGAGTTCGGCGAACATCGAACTAAGTTCGACTAAAACGTCGAACGGGGCTCGGTGAACGTCGAACGGGGCTCGGCGTGTAACGGTCCAGGCCCATCAACATGGGACCCAGATGGACCGCCGGCCTACCAGAGTCCAGACCCGGGCCCACTCCTGGTAGTCAGCCTATCACATTCAAGCCTGCAGGCCATGCACCCCAACCCCTCTCCGGCCTGTTTATCAGCACGGTAGGTTGTTGCCACTGGGTCTCGAACCCAGGGCCTTGATAAGAAAGCTTTCCACCACTCCCTCATCACCAACTGAGCTGCAGGCCGGAGAGGGGTTGGGGTGCATGGCCTGCAGGCTTGAATGTGAAAGGCTGACTACCAGTGGTGGGCCCGGGTCTGGACCCTGGTACGCCGGCGGTGCCAGCGGGTTCCCATGGGATGGGCCTGGACCGTTACACGGCGAATGTCGAACGGGGCTCGGCGAACGTCGAACGAGGCTCGGTGAATGTCGAACAGGGCTCGGAGAACGTCAAACGGGGCTCGACGAACGTCGAACGGGGCTCGACGAATGTTGAACGTTGAATGCGGAGCGGCGAACGTCGAACGTGGAATGGGGTTCGATGAAATGTCGAACGGGGTTCGACGAAACATCGAACGGGGTTTGACAAAATGTCGAATGAAGTTTGATGAATATGGCTCTGTTACGTGTTATGAACCCGTTCAACGAACTCAAGCCCGTTCGATGAACTCACTCCCGTTCGATGAATTTCTTTCCATGAACTCAACCCTATTCGATGAATTGTCGAAATAAGATATCTCTGAAGTGGCGACTCGTGTTTGATGGATGGTGTGCGTCCAGTGAGTGGTGTTTGACTTTTCAGCTCAAACCCAGGCGACTGCTTTGTTTTGATGATTTTATCGTGCAGTTGGGGTAAAACCCGAGGCCACATATGCTGGGGGATTAGAATGAGGAAATCATTATTTCCTTCTCTCTCTCTTCCTTACATCCCAGTTTTGGAGAAGAGAACTCACGGCGGGAGCAAGGGCTTGGGTGGATCTTGTTGAAGTTGTTGTAGAAGATCTTATGACTGGAATATAGATCCGGAGCTAGATTCGCAAAGGAGAAAGTGAGGCGCTCATTTCCATCACCGTAGAAAAGCTTTGTCTTGGCTCCAAAGAGAACTCCAAGTGTAACGATCTTCCTCCTTGGACATGTGAACTCCTTATTTTAGCAAATGCATGGAATCCCCCACCAAAATGTGGAGTGTTGAGGGATTTCCGTTGGGTTGATTCATGAAATCTCCAGTAAGTCTTGCATATTTATCCGGAAATGTGTAGTATGGAATAGGCATGCTATGTGAAGCCCATCTGGACAGGTTGTTCTGGACTAGTGATGCTTTATTTTGCGCACCGGAGAAGACTCCGTATATAAATGAGTATTTTATGGAGTCGGTGGGTTGTGGCTGTGAAGTGGAGTAACAGAAAGTACTGGAGTGGAATTCCAGGAAAATACCCACAAAATTCATGTGTTATATGCTGTGCAAGTTCAGTGTTTCTGGCACTGCAGGTAGTTGCAGGGTTTCTGGGACAGTTGGTCCAGTTATGGTTGGGGATGGGTACAGAAAGAATATTCTGTCGCTAACGCCAGGCGATAGTGGTTGTCGCTGGAGATATCTCCCAGCTAACCTGTGATTGTGAAAGACAGTCCTTGGAGGACAATGTGGCTATTGTGAGCTATGAGCTCTTAAAGGCCATTGAGCCGAACGGACGAGGGGAAGCCGACCCGCGTCAGTCTAGACATTGAACTGGCTAATTGAGCAACGGGCAAGGGCTGAACTGTATCCGCGTTATGGTTGTCTAACTTGAGTGCCTAAGTTATTGGCTTAGTTAGGATCACATAATGAGAGTCTTGGGCTGTCTGCCATCAAGACTAAAGTCTACGGTCGTGGGCCATGGAGCATGAATGCTCAATGTTTACCGTTGGGTCTAGGACTTGAGAACGGTGGTGGGACCCTGGTTTTCCGGTACACCGATAATGTGCCCTAAGTGCACGGAGCGTCGGGCCGTGCGGTCAACGTTTGTGATATATTGAATTGTGCATGAGTGCACATTTTGTGATATATCTGCTTGTGAAAATGCTATGTCTGCAGGGAAGGAATACCACTACCCCGGGAAAGGGGTAGTATAACTTGTTCAGCTGAATCTTGACCATTTCTTTGTTTACCACCATTGCGGTGGATTGTCCCCATGCAGGTGCTGGAGAGCCGCGAGGTAAATAGTGGGTTGAAGCCCTTGCTGCTGTAATGATGTCACTCGAAGGTCGAATGATGAAAATTTTTACTGTTTTCATGTGTGGTCGTCCTACATGCCGATGTATGTAATTCTCACTTGTGAAGAATAACTGTAAGGCCTTAAGGCCAAATTTTTTTGTGTATTCTGTATGCATTCCTGTGAGATATAGAAATGTGGTTGTTTATATATAGTGAACATTCATGGTCGATGAGTTCAATAATAACCCCTAATGCTTCTGCTAGAATGCGGGGTTTTACTGTAACCCCGCCGCTTGTTTGTGGCATATGGTGTGGGGCCCCGGCCGGACCCTCTATTATATGACATGTAATGGATGGAGGTGTTACATATACCGCCATAGGTTGTGGTGGAGCAATTGGCATAAGGCACCCACAGAGCTTTTTTGTTGCTACGGGCATCTACTGGGATTATGGGCGTTCAGAGACGGAGTGCTCCTCTAAAATGGTATTTAGGGGGCATTGGACATCTAAGCTCAGGTTTTCCTCAGAAAGGCACTGAAACTGCAATGGCACCTTTGTTGATGTGCGAAATAGGTCGTAAAAATCACTCGAATCAGCAAGGCCAATCTCTTATGCCAGTCGTGAGATTATACAACAATGGTAATGGTAGTGGAATTTACAGTAGAGATAAAATTAGACAAGTATGTGCCAACGAGGGGGTCTCAGATTTAAATACAAGCGCAAGAAAATTGATCGGTAGATTGCAATTCGAGTGTGTTCAAGTAAGTTCTGCTGACCATCCAAAGAGAGAATTTTTTTGCTTAAAGTCCTCCGTAGGATTGGATATGGAGATCGCAAATCAAAAGGGAAACTTGTACGCGAGAGTTGTTGATTATTTGCCACTTAGTGATGATTTGAGGGATGTTACATCATAAAAAGTGTTAGTATCCTCAATATATGTAGTTAAAGATCGAAATAAAGTACTAAAAATAAGAACATGAAAATGCAAATAAAGTAAATGTACTTGTGTGAGTCCCCACAATCTATGTTCTGTCTCAACACTCTTCATAACAGAGATAGTCTCTTGTTGTCACTTCATGGGCTCAAGGGGGAACATATTTGGTGACCCAATTGAACATACTGAGATAGCATTCTCTAGCAATTTTGGGCTCTCTAGGGAAATACAATGGCCTGACACTCATTCAAGAGTGGCCTACAAAAGATAGTGTTGTAGCTACTAGCCGCATCTGCCAATAGGGAAGGTTAATTACCTGGTTATTCCACACATTGTTACACAGAGGTCGACGCCTCCCATGCCCTCCCTCCATTATCCTGAGAAGCCTTAAAAAGGTCTTTCACAAGCCTTGAGTGATTTACATGGGTTTATATTTGTTGACTAGCATTTATTCGCCCTAATAGTTAATATTAGAATTCATCAAAAAGCTTTGAATATCAACATAATTTCAAATTTTAACAATCAATTTCAATTTCTAAGATAAAAATCTGAATGTGTATAATGAAAAAAATAATAATTTCCAAGGCTCACTTCCATTTCAACCAGCCACTCTACATTTTGTATAACACTATCAGCATGGATTAAAAGATAATGAGTCGAATAAAAAATAAAAGATTACATCTGAATCGTCCATTTGAATACGCCGCATATCTTGCTGAATTGTCCATGTCTTCCTGATATGCCCTCCATTAACAATAATTAGTGTTTGGTTTCTTCCTTTGTTAATTCATGTAATATCTACATAGTGTCTCTATTCCTGTACTATTAGGAAAGAAAAAAATGTCGGCGATCATCGGAAAGATTCCTGGAACGTCATACGTACAGCAGAAATTGTAGATCGCTAAATTGCAAAGGAAAATAACGTGATCAAAACAGAAAATTATATTATTCTAATTTATTTCACGAATCAAGTGTATTTCTACTTTCTGTATTTAAACAGAGATTTTTTTTGTATGATACTGCCAAGTGATGATAAACCTCGTAGGTCAAACTTTCTGCAACTTTCTACGGCCATTGACTTCTACCAGAGGATTCTCGTTCTCCGGCGAATCCATTTCTCCTTCGGCGGAGGATTCATTGTCGCGGATGTGGGTTCCATTGGAGGTGCTGTGAACAAAAGTAACTTTCTTGTGCTTTCCCTGCTGTTTGGTTGCCGGCGGATTGGAGGAAGTGTTAGTGTTAGAAACGCGTATGGGTTCCCGCACAATCTCAACTCCTCTAGCTGATTCCACTTAAAACCAAAATACCACAAGTCCAAAACTGCGAGACCGCCATCACAAACTGCCTACCCGCGCGGTTAGTGACTCGGCGAGTAGACCCTCACTCGCGAGCCCCACCTAGGCGACCTGCGGCGCTTCCTTGCGAGCTGCTGCCGGCTACTCACCTCCTTTGCGAGCTATAACTAGGCGAGAGGGCACGACGAGACCACCTCGGCGAGACCGCCCATTCCTTGTGGCTAGACCGCCACATGCGAGCACTCAACCCGCGTGCTCTCCTTTCGCTGCGAGATCCCCAAATCAAGCGAGCTGCCCCCCTTTCCGCGAGCTGGCACAGGCGAGATCAAACACCTAAACAGCGAGTGCACAAGCCGCCCGACTAGATGGACAAACCTCCCAGACAACATACCAGCGCTGCAGCGCTTCTCTCTCTATCCTCTCTCAAACGAGAAATCCGTAAATGTGGAGGAATTTTCACTATCTCATCAAAAATCAAATGAACTACATGCATGCCTATTTATAGGCTAACAAATCTGTTGCAGCATGGAGGCCGGGCGGTCTGTTACTGTTCGGAGACCGGGCGGTCTGGCGGTTTCCCCTAGCCGGTATGTCTGCCGGTCTGTTGTTGTTTGGTATCCCAGCGGTCAGGCGGCTTGTCTCAGACTACTTGGAGACCGGGCGGTCTAGCGGTCTCCTGTGATGGCTTGCTCTCTGTGTGCTTGTTCTGTCCTCCTGTTGGTGGTCTGGCAGTTAGCCGGTTTGTCTAACCGCACGGCTTGTCCGGTTTGTCTTTTTGTAAAGCCGCATATACTTGTAAATTTTTAGTCTCACATTGCTTAATTGTAATCTCTCTCATCTCCTTCATTCTATAAAAGGGAGGATATACCATTGTAATTGATACCTTTTTTGGATAATAAAGTTTACATTACTCCAATTTTTCGGTCTGTTATTTTCTGTTCGCACATGGTATCAGAGAACTCAGTCCTTTCCTCCTGATTGTGTGCACTCTCTCTGTTCTCGTGGCTTATTCCTTCTTTTCGCGACCTGTTTTCGCGGCTCAATTCCTCTTCTGCCCGTTGCACTGTTCGCGCGGCTTGTTCCTTCCCGCGACCTGTTCTCGCGGCTTGTTTCTGCTTTCCGCGACCTGTCTTCGCGGCTTGTTTCCTTGCATCCCTTCCCTAGCCGCTCCTCTTCTTTGTTGTTGCGACTTGTCCTTTAAGTCGCCTCGACCTGTCCTCTTCTTTGTTGCTGCGACCTGTCCTTTAAGTCGTCGCGACCTGTTCTAGACGCTCTCCTCTTCTTAGTCGACGCGACCTGTTTCTTGTCGTCGCGACCTTGTTAGTTACCCTCCTTCTAGCTGCGACTTGTTTCTTCTGCTATTTTCTTCTATGTCCCACTCCGATATCTCTACCACCAATACTCCCATTGCCGCTCTTCCTCCTACTCCTCCCACTCCTTCTGCTAATCTGGGCACCACTTCCAAGCTTATTGGTCTCAACTATCCAGATTGGAGTGTCTCCTTCAACTTCCTCCTCCGCTCTCAACGCAAACGACATCATCTCACCGATGACCATCCTCCACTTGATTCCCCTCTCTTTGATGACAAGGATGTCAGAGATGCTCTTGTCTGCACATGGCTGGCTAACAGCCTTTCTGATGAATGTCTTCCTGTCATCCGTCACGATGAAATCGTCAAGGCCGCTTGGCAACATCTTGCCTCTCTCTACTCCAAAGGGGCCCAGACGTCTCGCATCTATACTTTATATGCGGACCTCTTTGCCCGTCCCTCCATGTCTCCCGCAGCCGCTTACCAACAAGTTCAGGCTCTCGAAGCCGAAATTCTTCAAAACCGCCCCTTCTCTGCTGATCTCGCTGAGCAACATAAACACTTCCAGGCGATTCTGGTTGTGTGTTATCTTCTCCGCCTTCCAGAGTCCTATAATATGATCCGTCAACAAATCCTTGGTGAGGCGGAGTCTCCCACCCTGGATGCCACAGCTGCCCGCATTGTCGCTGTCACTTCTTTGCTCCAACGTCCGTTGTTATCCTCCCCTCCTCAATCGGACAACTCCGCTCACCATACTCAGCGTAGTGGCTCTGGTGGCTGCCATCTCCCCTCCAGCGAACGTGGTGCTGCTCGCTTCCTGTGCTCTCATTGTGGACGCACTGGCCATACGGTTGATCGTTGTTGGAAGAAACATCCTCACCTCTGCCCGTCTGACGACGCTTCCTCTTCCTCTACGAGGTCGTCCGCCTCTGTGGTCACTTTTTCAGGTAGTGCCCTGTCGCTACTCAAGGTAAATGGTTGATCGATTCTGGTGCTACCAATCTATGACCGGCAATCCGCACTATTTTCCTCTCCTACAACAGCATGATCGGTTATCACCGGTCCTTGTTGCGGACGGCTCTCCCTCACCGGTCAATGGAACAGGGGTTGTTCAAGTTACTCTGTCTCTTCGATTGGCAGATACTCTATATGTGCCCAAGTTCCCATGCAACTTGTTATCTATCACTTCTCTTTGCAAACAACTACAATGCTCTGTTACATTCACGTCTACTTCTTGTTCTTTTCCGGATCCGGACACGATTGCTACTGGGACTGAGAGTGGCGGCCTCTACTTCCTCGACAACGTTTCTACATTCTCCGTCTTCTCTACATCTTCTACTGATCTTCTCCAGTGGTACCTTCGCCTTGGTCATGCTCCTCCCCGTCTTCTTCGTCAGCTTCTACCACATCTCCCCCTGCAAGGCCCACCGCTCAACTGTGAAGCATGTCAACTCGGCAAGCATCACCTCTCTTCCTTCCCACCGAAGCAAGGCCGTGGATCTTCTCGGCCGTTTGAACTTGTTCACTCCGACATTTGGGGTCCGGCTCCTACCCTCACCGTTGGTGGGGGTAGTTCTTATTTTGTAGCATTTATCGATGATTTCTCTAGATGTACATTGGTGTATCTTTTAAAATATCGCTCAGAACTTTTTTCTGTATGGACAGCTTTCTATCATATGGTTACAACTCAATTTTATGCGTCTATTAAAATTGTTCGTTCTGACAACGCTAAAGAATATCTTAGTCATGCCTTCACTTCCTTTTGTGTGCAACATGGTATTATTCATCAAATTACCTGTGTATATACCTAAAAGAAAACTGTTGTCGACCTAAATCACGTAGAGGGGGGTGAATATGTTGTTTGTGCGTCTTTTGCGGAATAAAAAATAATTAGAGCACAGCACAAAATTATCTACCAATAGCACAGACGACACAAGATGTATAGTGGTTCCCCAACCTTGGGTACATCCACTTTCCCTCACCGATCTAGCAATCAACTAGACTCAGCTACTCCACTATCTCGGATCAAAAATCGATCCTACTCTCGGAACAAAGTTCCAACAAACTCGATCCAAACAAAGGGATCTACACCTCGGAAGATAACACTTCCTACAAACTCGAAGTAAAGAAAAACTCCTACACTCAGAGAAGATTTCTCCAACAAGATTAATAAAGTGTTTACAAGAATACAAACATTAAATCACTCAGATCTGAATGAAACGGCCAGGATCTTCTTCTTTTCAACTTTGTAGTACTTTCAAAAATCGGTGAAAAAGTTCTCTGCCTCGATCTGGATCTACTCGCTTTTACAGAAATCGAGAGAGAATATTATCAGTAAAGTCGATCTCGATATGTAACTCTCTTCAGAATAGTCCTCTGAAAGTAGAAGCTTTGTCCAGAGAAGAAAGCAGCGGCGGCGGCTTCCGATTCGTGAAAGTCAGAGAGGAGGCGGCTGAAGAATATTTCTCGAAATAGAGTGACAAGAAAACTTGGAGAATACTTAGGGTTTGTCATTTTCTGATAAGACCTTATATAGGAGAGACTAACGGTCATAATCGGTCATAATGATGTACACGTGGACCAATCATGTCGCGTGATTTGAAAAATCCCGTCAGAAAAATGACTTAGCAAAATTTCGGAAAGATTCAGCCAACTACACGAGTAAGTCGATGACTACTCGAGTAGTTGAATAACTACTCGAGTATCTTATGGAGAACATACTCGGGTAAATATATAAAGACTACACGAGTAAGTAGAGATCAACTACTCGAGTAAGCAGACAGAACAACTCGAGTATATGTAGAGACCTACTCGAGTACATAAAGAATCTACTCGAGTACTGGAAAAGCTACTCGAGTATATTACATGAACTACTCGAGTACATGAAGTACTACTCGAGTGGAATACTTGGAAAAATTCTGAAGAGCTCTGCTGGCAACTACTCGAGTAGTTGAACTAAACTACTCGAGAGGAAGTAATCTACTCGAGTAGGTTAAGATTATACTCGAGTAAAAGACTTAGAAAAATTCTAGAGTAGGGAAATATCAAGGTACACGAGTAACACAAGATCTACTCGAGTAGGTTAAAGGACTACTCGAGTATATTTCTATCTACTCGAGTAAGTGAGTATACTTACTCGAGTATATGAGTATACTTACTCGAGTATATGACTTAGAGAAATTTAGATGAGAAAACCCATTAGTACTCGGGTATAAAGAGTAATCTACTCGAGTATATAAGCATGCTACTCGAGTATATGACGTGGTCTACTCGAGTAGGTGACTTAGCTACTCGAATATATGACTATGCCTACTCGAGTACAAGTTTCCTTTACTCGAGTAAATTATACCCAGACAACTCGAGTAGGTGAATGCTCTACTCGAGTAAAACACTTAGAATTTTCTGATGTTGGAAAAACTGATTCTTCTAGAGTAGTCAACACCCAATTCCTTTCCCATAGTCCAACAGCTTGAATATGAAGTGTATCCCAATAGAGAGACCACACATGAGTCAACACCTTGGAATATGCAATGAGGGATTACATTGCACAATTCCTGTGTTTGGTGACCCACTGTGAGCTGACATTGGTCTACACTTCCCAGTGAAATTCCTGCAAACATATAGCTCAAACCAAGCATCAAATACAACTTAATTCATCTTAGTTCCAGGGTGATTTCATCAAATCTGGGTTCATGTGAATGAAATACCCAACAATCTCCCCCTATTTATTGAAGTCAGAACCCTTTACACTAAGGTGAATTATGGACATAAAAGAAACTAAGAAAGAAAATATGAGCAGGTAAGCAAGGATAATGAAAAAAAATAATTAGACAGTAATGAAGAATTGTATATATATGTAAGTTTCCAAAAACATCAAGTATACAATTTGTCATTTCAATTTCTCATCATCTTTTAGGTTTAGGCTTGGGATTGCTGCTTATCCATCTTCTCTTGTTGTCTCCTTAGGTAGCTAAAAGGCTTAGGAAAGTACTTAGGAGGCCTTGGAGGAGCAGCATGGTTATTTCTTCCAAACTCTCTGTCATGGATCTTTCTTTTCAGCATTGACTTCTCATATAACTCCCATTCCTGGGAACTGTAGTGCATGTTCCTGTTCTCATTGTGATCCATGACCAGCCTGAGTGTGTCCAAAATGAGAGACTTTGAAGTTGGAGACCAGGCTTCAGCATGTTCAGGGGCCTTAGAAGGAGCAGTCTTGCTAGCAGAGGGACCTTCACCATATTTCCTTTTCTTCTTGTAGATTCTGATCTCTGGAGGGGCTTGAAGGAAAATATCATCAGGATCTTCTTCTTCCCAGCCTGTAACATAAGTATCTAGAGGAGCAACGGAGTCTCCAGGCCTGGGAGAGAAGGTGGGTTGCAGAGGAACAGCAGGAGCAGTGACATCTGTGGCCAGAGGGTTGAGATGATGGGGAATGATGTTTGGGTCAACTGCAAGATCTGGCAAGATCTGATTGTGCATCCAGACAGTAGTGTCATAGATGTGAAATTTGACAATCTGTATCTGGGCAAGCACATCATCATGAATGGTCTTCACATGAGCTTCCCATATATTTGTCTTTTGAGCAGTAGATTTTTCTACCTATTCTTTGAGTTCTTTTATCAAACCCTCCCCCTTTCTGATTTCAACAGATACTTTCTCTATGGTGTCATCTTTGAAAATGCCAACTTCTTCACATATCTTCATCTTGTTGGCTTCAGTCCTCTTGTCTAGTTCTACCTGATTGTTTGCCAAGGTGATACCTTGTTCCATAACATTGCCCACACTAGTGATAGTATGGTCAAGAGCTTTGCCACCAAGTTGGAACAGGTACTTTAGCTTGTCAGTGTTATGCTGAATTTCAGCAAAACCTCTGCTCATCTCAGTCTCAAGAGCAGTGACCTTGTCAGTGACCACCTTTAGAGAGCTGTCAAAATGATGTCTTTGTTCTTGAAGAAGAATGGCAATACTCTACAGCAGATCTGAGGAGGAGGAAACTGTAGCAGCAGTAGTAGAGGGAGCAGCAGTAGGGATAGGAGGAGTTACCCAAAAAGCTATTTCTTCAATTATGACTGAGCTGAGAGCTCTGGTGGTAGGAATGACAACATCCAATTCTTCTGTATCATGGGGGATGGAGAAATCGAGGTTTCGGAGAGGGGCCTCAGCTGGCTCAGGAGAAGGCTCATCAGAAATAAAAATGGTGTCTGGCTTATCTGCTGGAGGAGGTGGAGAAGGTGTCGGAGTTCTGGTTGGAGAATGGGCAGGAGACTGTGCTGGAGACAAGTCCTTGTGATGTTCAGTGGTTGGAGCTGGAGGAGATAGAGGAGGAGGGGGAAGCACATCTTCAGTAAGTTCTACAATCATGGCATCTATGGCAGCAGCTGTGGACAGAAGAGAGTCTTGAGGTACTTGATCTGAGGAAGTGGCTGGACTCTTTGGAGTATGAGGTAGGGATGGAATCTCTGGCTGAGGAGAGGGTTGCCTGACTGGGCTAGAAGGAGCAGGCTCCCCCTCACTTGGTGCACCAGAGGAGCTGGCCACATGATGTGGAGGGGGAGATGGAGTCCTGTCCTCTACAGCTGGAACCTCTGAAAGCTTGGCAGATTGGGCAGAATTCTTGAGCTTGAGATCCCATCTCTGAATTGAAGAGATGGAGACCTTCTTCATGTGGTGAAGTGGAGTCCCTTTGGAGAGGTTGAATACTTCAGGATTTGTTTCATCAAGGAGCAGAGATATAATTCTTGCGTAGTTGGGGGATTTCATGCTGTCTTTGATTTTGTCCAAAATCAGCATACCAAATTGGTATTTCTTGCGGCAGACAATGGCTTGCATTATATTGAAGAAGTATGAGGGAATGTCTCGGATGGAGTGAGTTTTGCACAGTAAAATTTTTCCAATAACAACAAACAAGAATTTGCCTTCTGCATTCATATCTGACCTTTTGAAGTATTGAGCATCAGTGGAAAAGCCACAGAAAAGGGCTGTCCTGTCGGAATCCTCAGCAACTAGGTGATCTTATTCATCAACAATCGGTAAACGGAGAAGTTGAGAGATAGAGGTCTTGGTGAACTATAGTTTCAAACCCTTTACTGTAGATTTTAGGATTTTGCCATTCCATCGAACCTTGAGATTTGAGAAGAATTCTGCAACTTCGGGGAAGAGAACGCGACAGAGTTCTTGGAGGATGAAGGAGAGGCCGACGGTGTCGAGAAGAATGAGGAGGTTGTGGAAATCGTCGGAAAGCTATGCAATACCCTCAGTGACTAGTTCGGAGCCGACGCCGATCTTGTGAGAAGTTGCCATGGATGCGAAGGACTGGAGGAGTTGAGAGAGATGGCTCTGCAACAGCAGCGGAGGCGAGTCGGCAGGGTAGGCGAAGAGACAGGGGGTACTCGAGAGATAGAAATGATGTCGAGTAGGTTTGATGTTTCGGAATTTCATATATATATAACTCTTAAATTTCCGCTAATTAATTTAAAAAAAGAGGCGGCATATAGCCTTGGGTGGCGAATATAACAATTTTAAAAAAACTGGGAATCAGGACACGAGAGAGAGATAGGCTACTCGAGTAGATAAAGGAGCTACTCGAGTAGGTCGACTGGAGTTACTCGAGTATGTGGAGAAAACTACTCGAGTAGATATGGACTTACTCGAGTAGGTGAGAGACTTACTCGAGTAGGTATTGACTTACTCGAGTAGGTGAGAAACTTACTCGAGTAGGTCTTTAGATACTCGAGTAGGTCAGTACACATACTCAAGTAAGTTCATTTATATACTCGAGTAGGTCTTTAGATACTCGAGTATGTCTCATGTTTCTCGAGTTGAATATTGAAAAAGTTGAGAAAGAATAGATTTTCACTAACCCTTTGTAATTACTTGATTCTTAGTCATTCAGCCTTCTTTAGTCTTCTCTGTTGAGCATCCCAAGCTCTGTCCTGAAGAACGAGAACTTGGTCTCGTCCAGCGGCTTTGTGAAGATATCTGCAACTTGCCTATCTTTAGGCACATATTGGAGATCTATGTCTCCATGCTAAACATGTTCCCGGATGAAGTGGTACCTTAGCTCAATGTGCTTTGTCCGGCTGTGAGAGACTGGATTGTTGGCTATTGCAATTGCACTGGAGGAGTCACAGTACAAGGGTATATCCTTGAACTACAGGTTGTAGTCCTCGAACTGATTCTTTATCCATAGCAACTGTGCGCAAAAACTACCTGCAGAGATTTTCTCTAACTCGGCCGTTGAGATTGCGACACAGTTCTGCTTCTTGCTACTTTAGGAAATTAGCCTTCTTCCGAAGAATTGGCAAGTCCCTGAGGTGCTTTTCCGGTCGTCTTCGCTACCTGTAAAATTTGCATCTGAAAATCCAATTAGTTCGCTGTCATTACTTCTTGGGTACCATAAGCCAAGATTTGGTGTGCCATTAAGGTATCTCAGAATCCGCTTTGCAGCAGCGTAATGAGATTCCTTAGAGTTCACCTGAAATCTAGCACAGACACATGTTGAGAACATTATGTCAGGCCTACTGGCAGTAAGGTAGAGTAGGGATCCAATTATGCTTCTGTACTTGGTTTCATCAAAAGGTTTCCCTTTTTCATCCTTATCCAGAGACATAGTTGAGCCCATTGGAGTCCTCATAGAGGTTGCGTTCTCCATTACGAATTTCTTAATTAGCTCTTTGGTGAATTTGGTCTGTGAGATGAAAATTCCTTCTTCATATTGTTTCACTTGAAGCCCTAAGAAATTCTTCAGCTCGCCCATACTGCTCATTTCAATCTTCCCTTGCATAAGTTTTGAGAACTTTTTGCAGAGGTTGTTATCTGTAGAGCCAAAGATAATGTCGTCGACATAGATTTGTACTAGCAAAATCTTGCCTTTTATTTCCCTAAGAAATAATGTTTTGTCTATCTTTCCCCTTGTGAACTTGTTCTCAAGTAGAAAGGTAGACAACGTTTCATACCAAGCTCGAGGAGCTTGTTTCAGACCATATAGGGCCTTGTGCAGAAAATAGACATGATCGTGAAAGTTAGGATCAACGAAATCTGGAGGTTGTTCCACATACACTTCCTCCTTTATGTTACCATTCAGGAAGACCGACTTCACGTCCATCTGATAAACGGTGAATCCTTTGAAAGCAGCATATGCTAGGAACAACCTTATTGCCTCCAGTCTGGCCACTGGAGCATATGTCTGGTCGAAGTCGATTCCTTCTTTTTGACGAAAGCCTTTAGCGATGAGTCTGGTCTTGTTCTTTATGATAGTTCCGTCTTAAACCATCTTGTTCCTGTAGACCCATTTTGTTCCAATGATGTTCTTGCCCTTGGGTCTTGGAACCAGCATCCACACATTGCAGCGCTTGAACTGATTTAGCTCTTCTTCTATTGCCATTATCCATTATGCGTCTGAGTTTGTTTCCTCAAATTTCTTTGGTTCAACCTGTGAGAGAAAACTCAAATGAAGATTCTCATTAGTTGTACCTCTCCGAGTTCTGACACCATCCTGGGGATCTCCTATGATCTGGTCCATGTGGTGATCATTCAGATGTCTGAGCTCTAGAGTTCTTGCATTTGGATTATCTTCAAGCACCGGAGTGATTTCTTCGTCCTGGATGACTTCTCCAGTTTGATCATCAGCTTCTCCAATGGGAGTTGGAGTGGTGATCTTAATGAACTTCTCGCCTTTATTTTCGGACGGATCATCCAGGCTAGTTTATTTCAGCTTTTCACCTACATCTTCAATGAGCATACTAGACGGATTGCTTTGCAACAGGCTCGTCTCATCAAATACAACATGTATCGATTCTTCCACCACCAGGGTTTTTCTATTAAAAATCCTATATGCCTTACTATGGCTACTATATCCTACAAAAATACCTTCAAAGCTCTTTTCGCTGAACTTGGTGGTATGATACTTGTCATTGTTAAGTACGAAGCATTTGCAGCCAAAGATTCTAAATTAAGAGACTGTTGGTTTTCTGTCTTTCAGAAGTTCGTAAGGTGTCTTATTGTGGTCTTTGTTTATGAGTGCTCGATTTTGCACGTGGCATGGAGTGTTGACGGCCTCAGCCCAGAAGTACTCCGGTAGTGAAGAATCACTCAACATGGTCCTGCAGGCCTCTATGAGTGTTCTGTTCCTTCTCTCAGCCACTCCATTTTGTTGTGGAGTACGAGGAGAGGAAAACTCATGAAAGATACCTAAGCTTTCACATAATTCTGTCATGACCCCAGATTTGAACTCCGTTCCGTTGTCACTTCTGATTTTGACTATGGAGTAGTTGTATTCATTCTAGAGTTGCCTGACAAAATTGGTAAAGATATCGAAGGTATCTGACTTGTGTTTCAGAAAGAACACCCACGCAAAGCGCGAGTAGTCATCAACAATTACCAATGTATATTCCTTGCCTCCCAAACTTCTAATCTGCAGTGGACCAAACAAATCCATGTGCAATTGATGGAGACATCTGTTAGAGTCTTTGCCAACAGTTCTTTTAAAGGTAGCCCTTGTTTGCTTGCCTTTTATGCATGCATGACAAGGTCTGTCTTTGACGCATTTGACATTTGGGGCATCACGTACCAAGTTCATTGAAAATAGTTTATTAATTGTTTTGAAATTAATATGTGCTAGTCTCTTGTGCCATTGGTCACCAAGAGACGCACTATCTTTTGTTAACAAACACACTGGTGTGGAGGAATCTATACAGATGAAATTTAAACAGAAATATTCCTGCTTCGAGTGCCGGATAGAATCGTTTCCATATTGTCAACGGATTTTATCAAGCACTTATCAGCATGGAACTCAACTATGTATCATTTATCGTAGAGTTGGCTTATGCTAATGAGATTGTGTTCCAATCCTTCAACATAGGCCACATCCGAGAAGGATACATTGCCGTTAGTAATCATACCATAGCCTCTAGTAATTCCACGGTCTGAACCTCCAAAGATGACCTTTGGTCCATTCACGACTGGAGTAAAGTTCTGAATGAGGCTTCTCGTCCCGGTCATATGCCGAGAGCATCCGCTGTCCAAGTACCAGATAGGCATTTTGTTGGCCTTTGGACATCCCTGCAATCACAATCAATTTGCCTTAGGAACCCAAACACGTTTGGGTCCTTGGTCTCGGGTTAGAGTGCTCCCCCTACGAGTGTTGGTATTATGAGCGGTCTTTCTCATATTGCTGACATGAGGGGTTGCAGCGTTTCTGGAATTGAACCAGCAATCTATGGCGAAGTGACCAACCTTGCCACAGCACCAACAGTCAAATCTGTTGTACCTTTGCCTCAAGATCTCCTGCTTGACCTTTTGGAACTTTGGTCTAGCAGGGGTAGCATTCTTGGAGGAAGATGCCTCATGATGATGGCAATCACATGGCTTCTTCTCCTTGATGGGCTTCTCTACAACAGGCTTTGTCTTCGTTGCGTTCTTGAAGTTATGCCCATGATTGAAAGGGCCATAGCTCTGAAGAACAACTTCTTCATAAGATGCCTTAAAGACACTTTCGCCAAAGTTTCGGGGTCGAGCCCATCCTTGATAGGGGGACTTTGGCTCTACATAAGTAGGCCTAGCAAAGTGCCCGTATGATGAGTCAAAATCAAACTCATTTGTTGGAAAGATGACCTTTCTGAATGTGGTTTGATTTTGAGGGGCTTTTCCCTTTTCTTCGGCTGAGGCCTTTTTGGCGGCCTTATTTTTTCGTTGATTCTTGTTTCTCCTAGAGGGTTTACTAGGAGCTTCTTCATGGCCTAGTCCAGCTCCCTTGGCCTTTGCTGAGAATTCGGCAACGAATGGAAGAACCGTCTTGGGCTTAGAGAAACTCTCAACAAGTTTCCTTTCAGCCGCAAGTTCGGCTTCCAAACCTTTGATGATCTTCTCCTTCAGGTCAAGGTGCTCAAGAGCCTTGTTATATTCTTCAATATTATTATTGAAGTTTTCCTCGAGGGAGTCAGTCTTTGCGACTTTCTCTCTCAAGTTGCTCTTTTCAGCTTTTAGAGATTTGATCTCTTTAGCCTGAGTCTTCACGACTCGATGACATTTGTCGTAGGTCATGATTAACTCCTTATACTGGGCCATCAATTCTGACTCATCGTCAGAGGAGCTACTCTCGCAATCATGTTCAGAGACTTCAGACTCTGAGAGAGGGGTGTGAGAGTTTACCTTCCCAGTGAACTGGGGCTCTTGTTCATCATCTGTTTGAGCCATTAACCCAAAGTAAGCTTCTTCTTCTTCGCTTGACTCTGAAGAGTCGGAGTCGCTAAGAGTCTTGCTCCTTTTGGCTATGAGGCTCTTCTCTTTTCTTTTCCTGTTGTGTGAGGATTTCTTGTCTTCCCTTCTGCCACCCTCCTTCTTGTGAGGGCAGTCAGCAATGACGTGACCTGGCTTATTACAACAGTAGCAAATGATGTCAGTTGAAATGTATTTGTTCTGTTTGGTATTGTACCTTTCGTGGCTGCTTGAGCCTTTTCTTTGTCGATCGTCATCACGCCGCGATCTTCTGTATGAGGCATCTTTGCCTTTCCATTGTTTCTTTTTATTTAGAAACTTCTTGAATTGCCTTGAGAGTAAGGAGAACTCTCCTTCAGATAGTTCAGAGCCTGAGGTGCTGGGCTCTAATGTTTCTTCTTCTTCATCAACTTCTAGAGCTGGAGCGGGGGAGGCAGCCTTTGTCTTTCTGGAGGTGTCTGCCTTTAGAGCGACAGATTTCTCCTTTAGAGCAGACCTGCCCTTCTCTTCTTCAGCTTTTCTTGTATTGATTTGGAGTTCATAGGACATAAGCTTTCCAAAGAGATTTTGCGGGTCCGTTTTAGCTATCTTCCCGAACCCCCTGATGGCACATACCTTGTTATCCCATTCCTTGGTTAGGGATCTCAAGAATTTCTCGTTCAGTTCTCCATTGGTGAAGACACGACCATACACCCTTAGGCCATTTACAATCTTGAAGAAATTCTCTAAGGTGTCGGCAATTGTTTCCTTGTTCCCTTGTCGGAACGCTTCATATTTTTGATTGAGAAGGGATCTCCGATCATCCCTTACTTCTTCAGTCCCTTCCATCAAAGTGACTAAGGAGTGCCACATCTCCTTAGCTGATTGACAGTGAATCAAATTCTGCAGCATCGAGTCATCGACTACAGTTGCTATGATGTTCTTAGCTTTCTTGTCGAGAGAGACAAGTGCAATCTCGTCTTTGTCGAGATCCATTAGCTTTTTAGGAACTTTCTTGGTAGGGTCGATAGTGGACATAGTCATGGGAACGTAAGGACCTTCTTCAACGATCATGAAGATCCTTGGATCCACAGCTTCCATGAAAAAATTTATCCTTTCTTTCCACATGGGAAAGTTGTTTTTGTTGCATAGTGGAAGCTTGGCGAAATCTTTGCCCTTGTCCATTTTATGGTAGAATCTTTCAGACAACAGATCTGGATCTGATCAAGGTGTTAACCTTTTAACGATCAACCTCCCTCTGATACCAATTGAAAGAAAACTGTTGTCGACCTAAATCACCTAGAGGGGGGTGAATAGGTGGTTTGTGCGTCTTTTGCGGAATAAAAAATAATTAGAGCACAGCACAGAAATATCTACCAATAGCACAGACGACACAAGATGTATAGTGGTTCCCCAACCTTGGGTACATCCACTTTCCCTCACCGATCTAGCAATCAACTAGACTCGGCTACTCCACTATCTCGGATCAAAAATCGATCCTACCCTCGGAACAAAGTTCCTACAAACTCGATCCAAACAAAGGGATCTACACCTCGGAAGATAACACTTCCTACAAA
Source organism: Platanthera guangdongensis (assembly GCA_039583875.1). Lineage (NCBI taxonomy): Eukaryota > Viridiplantae > Streptophyta > Magnoliopsida > Asparagales > Orchidaceae > Platanthera > Platanthera guangdongensis. The sequence continues at coordinate 68,794,837 of CM077166.1, read as the reverse complement.
CTCGGAGTAAAGAAAAACTCCTACACTCGGAGAAGATTTCTCCTACAAGATTAATAAAGTGTTTACAAGAATACAAACAGTAAATCACTCAGATCTGAATGAAACGGCCAGGATCTTCTTCTTTTCAACTTTGTAGCACTTTCAGAAATCGGTGAAGAAGTTCTCGGCCTCGATCTGGATCTACTCGCTTTTACAGAAATCGAGAGAGAATATGATCAGTGAAGTCGATCTCGATATGTAACTTTCTTCAGAATAGTCCTCTGAAAGTAGAAGCTTTGGCCGGAGAAGAAAGCGGCGACAACGACTTCCGATTCGCGAAAGTCAGAGAGGAGGCGGCTGAAGAATATTTCTCGAAATAGAGTGACAAGAAAACTTGGAGAATACTTAGGGTTTGTCATTTTCTGATTAGACCTTATATAGGAGAGACTAACGGTCATAATCAGTCATAATGATGTACACGTAGACCAATCATGTCGCGTGATTTGAAAAATCCCGTCAGAAAAATGACTTAGCAAAATTTCGGAAAGATTCAGCCAACTACACGAGTAAGTCGATGACTACTCGAGTATATTATGGAGAACATACTCGGGTAAATATATAAAGACTACTCGAGTAAGTAGATATCAACTACTCGAGTAAGCAGACAGAACTACTCGAGTATATGTAGAGACCTACTCGAGTACATAAAGAATGTTCTCGAGTACTGGAAATGCTACTCGAGTATATTACATGAACTACTCGAGTACATGAAGTACTACTCGAGTGGAATACTTGGAAAAATTATGAAGAGGTCTGCTGGCAACTACTCGAGTAGTTGAACTAAACTACTCGAGAGGAAGTAATCTACTCGAGTAGGTTAAGGTTCTACTCGATTAAAAGACTTAGAAAAATTCTGGAGTAGGGAAATATCAAGGTACACGAGTAACACAAGATCTACTCGAGTAGGTATAAAGAACTACTCGAGTATATTTCTATCTACTCGAGTAAGTGAGTATACTTACTCGAGTATATGAGTATACTTACTCGAGTATATGACTTAGAGAAATTTAGATGAGGAAACCCTTTAGTACTCGGGTATAAAGAGTAATCTACTCGAGTATATAAGCATGCTACTCGAGTATATGACTTAGTCTACTCGAGTAGGTGACTTATCTACTCGAGTATATGACTATGCCTACTCGAGTACAAGGTTCCTTAACTCGAGTAAATTATACCCAGACTACTCGAGTAGGTGAATGCTCTACTCGAGTAAAACACTTAGAAATTTTCTGATGTTGGAAAAACTGATTCTTCTAGAGCAGTCAACACCCAATTCCTTTCCCATAGTCCAACAGCTTGAATATGAAGTGTATCCCAATAGAGAGACCACACATGAGTCAACAACTTGGAATATGCAATGAGGGATTACATTGCACAATTCCTGTGTTTGGTGACCCACTGTGAGCTGACATTGGTCTACACTTCCCAGTGAAATTCCTGCAAACATATAGCTCAAACCAAGCATCAAATACAACTTAATTCATCTTAGTTTCAGGGTGACTTCATCAAATCTGGGTTCATGTGGATGAAATACCCAACAATACCTCGCAACAAAATGGGGTGGCGGAACGCAAGAACCGTGTAACGCCCCGAAAATTGTATTTGAGTCGGTCGCGAAAAAGGGATTTTTGGTGCCTGTAGAGGTGTACACGGCTTAGGACACGGGCGTGTCCAAGGCCGTGTCTGGGTGGTGATTTTGGTCATTTTCATCCCGAGAAGGACACGGCCAGGAACAAGGCAAGCTGACACGGGCTTGTCATTGGACACGGGCGTGTGCCTACCCGTGTTCGTACTCGTGTGCAGATGGGTCGTGCCAGTTGGCGTGGCAGTTATGCGTGACACGCCCCCAGACACGGGCGTATCGAGAGACCCGACACGGGCGTGTCAGGTTGGACACGGGCATGTCTGAGCTCGTGTGTCTTTTCTATGGTCGACGATCGTGCCTGGATTGAGGCACACGGCCTGGGACACGGTCGTGTGCCAAGCCGTGTTCGGCCCAGGTCTGGAGATTTTTGAACGGATCTGAGCCGTTCGTTTTTCTTTAATTAAGATCCAACGACCCAGATGATTTCCTGCTCTATTAAGGCCGGGAATAGGGGAGTTAATCCCTCATTTCTCTGCAAGGCTTTCTCTTTCCAAGGTGTTAGAGAGAAGAGGAAGAAGGAGGAGGTTTCCGGCCGCCGGCGGAGCACTAGAGCACCGTTTCGAAATCTGAGAGCGGATCCGTGAAGGAAAGTTCGTTGCGAAGAGTTCTGTCCGTGTAGTTTTTCCATGGCGCCAAAATGGACTACAAGGGTAACGATTCTCAACTTGAGCATGTGAAGCTCTTTCTTTCTGCATAGGGAATCCCGCTCCCGCGAGTGTGCGGTGAGTGCGTGGTGTTCCTTAGGGTTGATGTGAATAGTCCCCCTTGTGTTGCATATAGAGCCCGGAATCGTAAGTACGGGCATAGGCATTGTGTGTGAAGCCTACCCGGAAGTGTATCGTCTGGATCAGTGATGTTGCATTTGATATGTTTTGCCGGAGAAGACTCAGTGCTTTGGGTTTTTCGGGTTTCTACGCGGTAGATTGCAGCAGGGATCCTTGGAGGTTAGCTTCAAAGTGCACCCGGAAAACTGAGCGGAAACATGTTCTGCTAACTTGGCGGTCTGGGAACCGGCCTTGATCATAACTGTGTTATGAGATTGTTTGGAAAATTTTGGGATCCGAGAGAAGCTTGGCCCGCGCGTAGGACTTAAAGTGTATATGCGGCGTGAGCAATGAGCAAGTGGAATTGGACCTAGGCTATGTGGAACGGTGCGAGAAATCCGAAAAGGGCACTGGCCGTTGGCATATTCGGGAGCCTTATACGGTGGTCAGAAAGGCTAAATGCTCACTTGGTTGCCATCTTTGGGATGGTGGTTAAGACGCTGATATGTCAGGATTCACCGTTAATGTGCCCTGAGTGCACGGGGTGTTTGTCCGTACGAGCCTACACCTGTGGCGTAGTATAATTGCGCTTTATTGTTTTATTTGGGCTAATGTTATGCAGGGAAAGAGCACCGACGTCCCGAGTAAGGGGCGGGGTCGTTATAATTTGGTCGGCTTTTACCTGACCGTTGCTTTGTTTTCCACCGTGCGGTGGAATGTGCTCGCAAGTGCTGCGGAGCCGAGTGCCAAATAGCGGGCTGGAGCCCATGTTGTTGTGCTGGCCCTAGAAGGCCGTAGAATAGTTGTTTTTACTTTTATAATGTGTGGCCGGCCTGCGAGCCGATGTATGTAAGACATGTTTTATTAAGTGAACATTTGTAAGGCCATAAGGCCATGTACCCCTTTTCAGTGTATTTGGGTTTCTTTCCTGTGGTTGTGGTCGTGGACATTCATATGTATTGGATTTAAGATTTGGGTTCTTTCAACTTTAAAAGCTTCCACTAGAATTCTCTGTGTAGGACGAGTAGTCTTAATTGGATGGTTTGAATATTCATTTGGTAACCCTTCCGACTGTCTATGGTATATGACATCGGGTTCCAGCTGGACCTTCTGTTATATGCCATGCGACAGATGGGGGTGTTACAATTTGGTATCAGACTTTTGGTTACGGTCAGTCTTAAATGAATTCGTGGGTGAATTCTTTTAAGGGGTGGTGAGCACATGTATGCGTCATCATTATAACATCAAAAAAACACCATGAATGTCCACTTAGAAATGAAAAATACACTTGTTTTGTGGAATCTGAGTGTTCCAATGATTGCTTTTAGCAATTTGTTTGTCGTCTAGTCGTGTGTCTTTGCTACTATAGGCAACTATGAGCGGTGCTGGTCAGTCAGAGCGTCCGCAATCAGCGGAAAGTAGTGCACCAAGGGACGTGCCTACTACACCTCCTTCAACGGAAATCATTAGGATGGTGGCTGAAGCCGTATTTGCAATGATAAATGCCCAACCTGCAGGGAAAATACATCGCGCACCTCCTGCGAATGTGCATGAACCGGTTAGGGTGGCAGAGACGAGAGTGGTGGAGCGCGCAGCAGTTGATCTGATAGAGCCGAGGAGAGCTGCGGAGAAGCAGCTAAAGCATGTGATGGGTTTTAACCCTCCGAAGTTCGATGGGGTTAGAACGCCAGCTCAATCTATGGACTGGCTCTCTTCGATAAAGAGGGTGTTGACAGCCACAATAACTGAGGAGCGGTAGAAGACCACCATAACGACTTTTCTTTTGGTGGGTGAAGCGAGGCTGTGGTGGGATGAGTTTGAGTTTCATCTCTTAGTGGGTAGGCAGCTTGTTGATGTGCCTATGGAGGAATTTTCGAGGTTATTCTTAGCCAGATTTGTACTCTCTGCTCAGAAGTTGGAGATGGAGAATCAGTATCTTGGGCTGACTCACGGAGCCAGAAGCGTGGACGAGTATCTTCATGAGTTCACACGGTTGGGTCGTTATGTCGGGGCTATGTTTACGGAAGATGAGAGGAAGACCAACTGATTCTATGAGGGTCTACGCGGCAACCTACAGTTACTACTTGCTGGGCCTAAGGCGCAAGGCTTCCTAGCCTTGGTCAATTCGGCCCGATCGTTGGAAAAGGTTGCGAAGAAAGTTCAAGAGAAGAAGGACCCAGGAGAAAAGAAGTCTGAGTTCAAGGTGCCAAATAACAAGTCCAGTTTCTGCAGATGGAACAAGAAGCAGAGGTTTTCAAACTCATCCCCTTAGTGTGATGCATCGGGGGAAACTACAAGTCGAGTGCCAGGAGCTTGCTACAATTGCGGGAAGACGGGGCATTTTGCTCGTGAGTGTTGGAGCGGACGTACAAAGTCCGAAAGGAAGCCTGGAGCAACTTATGAGGAGAAAGGGAAGGCGGTGGAGTCAACCGCGTCCCATCATGCTCCAGCCCAGCCTAGAGTCTACAACCTTGGTCTTCAAGAGGCCATAAAGCAAGAAGACGTGGTGACAGGTATGAGTTAAATTGCAGTGGTTTAACTTTTATAGTTGTTACCTTCATATTTATTAGCTTACTACTGTTAGTGCTAGGCTTTGTGTTGATCTTTGAGTTTCCGGCGAGAGCCCTGTTTGATACGAGAGCATCGCATTCCTTCTTGTCTGAAAAATTTATATCACGCATCGGAGTTTCGTCCTCGATAGCAGAAAACAAGTTGGATGTATTGTTTCCCAATGGGTGCTCAATACGTGCGGATATGATCTGCGTAGTGAAGATTCGGTTTGGAGACCGTGAGTTTGTTTTGCGAGCATTGGTTCTACCGTTAGTGGAGTTCGACGTAATCTTCGGTATGGATTGGCTCTCGGAGCAGGGTGCATGCATTGACTGCAACCGTGAGGAAGTTAAGTTAGGTCTGAACACTGATCAGGAGACTACTTTTGCGGGCATCAAGGGGACAGGGAAAGTTTTGATGTCGGCCCTTCAAGTGATCAAGGAAGTTCGGTCTGGTGCAGAGCTGTTTGTCACTCTAGTGCAGACTTCGACACCTAAGCCAAGTCTTGACAATATTCCAGTCGTATCTGAGTATCCTGATGTGTTCCCAGATGATCTCCCAGGAGCCCCTCCTCAGCGGGAGATAGACTATACTATTGAGCTAGTACCGGGCGCCAAACTGGTGTCACGCTCTCCATATCGGATAGCGCCAAGAGCGATGGAGGAGTTGAAGGTGCAATTGCAAGAGTTGCTAGAGCAAGGTTATGTGCGTCCAAGTTCGTCGCCTTGGAGCGCACCCATTCTCTTTGTTAAGAAGAAAGATGGGAGCTTGCGGCTTTGTATCGATTACCGGGAATTGAACAAGCTTACGGAGAAGAATAAGTATCCGATTTCGAGGATTGACGATCTGTTTGATCAGTTGGTTGGGTCAACGGTATATTCGAAGTTAGATCTGAAATCCGGATACTACCAGTTGAGGATAAGGGAGAGCGACATTCCAAAGACAGCATTCAGTATGCGGTTTGGGCATTACAAGTTCACGGTCATGCCGTTTGGGTTGACGAATGGGCTATCCATGTTTATGGATCTGATGAACAGGACGTTCAGAGAATACGTGGATTGTTTCGTGATAGTATTCATCGATGATATCCAGGCGTACTTGCGGTGCGAGGAGGATCACTACAATCATCTTCACATGGTGTTAGAGACGTTGAGGAGGAATCAGTTGTATGCTAAGATCTCCAAGTATGAATTCTGGTTATCCTCGATAGCATTCCTTGGTCATGTTGTCAGTGGAGAAGGGATAGCTGTGGATCCGACGAAGATAGTGGTGATACGAGAGTGACCTACTTTGACAACAGTGGCAGAGGTCCGGAGTTTTCTGGGGCTTGCTGGCTACTACAGGCGCTTCGTAGAGAACTTCTCGCGGATAGCGCTACCACTCACGACGTTGACTAGGAAGGATCAGAAGTTTGTGTGGTCTCCGGAGTGCAAACAGGCTTTTGAAGAGTTGAAGAGGCAGTTGACCACGGCGCCTATTTTATGTTCGCCAAGTGGAATCGAAGGGTTCGAGATCTATAGTGATGCTTCGGGCAGGGGTTTGGGCTGTGTTCTGCTACAGTATGGGAGAGTAATAGCCTATGGTTCACGACAACTGAAGGTTCATGAGAGGAATTATTCGGTCCACGACTTAGAGTTAGCGGCCGTGATATTTGCTCTAAATCTTTGAAGGCACTACCTGTACGGTGTAAAGGTCGACATTTACACCGATCATAAGAGCTTGAAGTACCTGTTGGACCAAAAGAATCTGAACATGAGGCAACGGAGGTGGATGGAGTTCTTAGGGGACTACACCTTCAAGATTCATTATGTTCCTGGGAAGGGAAATGTACTGGCGGATGCGTTGAGTCATAAGATTCTCGTACAAGCCAACTGGTTATCGGTACATGATGAGAGATTGGTCCATGAGTTGGAGGCTTTGTAGATATCTTGTGTCGACAAGCAGTCTAGTGCTGAGGCGAAACTATTTTGGACAGAGGTGCAGTGTGACCTAGCTGATAGAGTTCGGCGGGCTTTAGTTCAGGATAACAACATGAAATAGATCTTGGAAGAATCTTTGGATGGGTCAAATTCCCAGTTTTCTGTTCAGGATGGGTTGCTAAGGAAGGACGGTCGCCTATGCATTCCTAGTGAGGATAATCTTTGGGAGGAGTTGATGTATGAGGTTCATCATACCAAGTACTGAATCCACCCGGGAAGCATGAAGATGTATAGAGACATGAAGAAATTATTTTGGTGGCCGGGTTTGAAGAAGGATGTAGCACTTTATGTGGCCAAGTGCCGTACTTGCACATTGGTGAAGGCGGAATGCCAGAAGCCCGGAGGTTTCTTGAAATCCCTTCCTATCCCATAATGGAAATTTGATGACATATCTATGGATTTTTTGCATGGTTTGCCGAAGTCATAGAAGGAAAACGACGCCATTTGGGTGGTCGTAGATAGGTTGACTAAGGTGTCGCACTTTATTCCGAACAGGAAGGAAGATCCGGTGGAAAAGTTAGCCAAACTCTACGTGGAGAATATTGTACGATTGCACGGTGTGCCCCGCAGTATTGTTAGTGATCGAGATGGACGCTTCACGTCGAATGACTGGAGTTTGGTGCATAGTCTGTTGGGTACTAAGCTAAAGTTCAGCACAGCCTTTCACCCGCAGACGGATGGCCAAACCAAGAGGGTCAACCAGACGATGGAAGACATGCTTCGCATGTGCGTCCTAGATTTCGGAAAGCATTGGGAGGATCACCTGTATATGGTGGAGTTTGCATACAACAACAGCTTTCAGGCGAGTATTCGAATGACACCTTTCGAGACCTTGTACGGGAGAAAGTGTCGCACGCCGTTGTCTTGGTTGGAGACGGGCGAGACAAAGCTTTTCAAACATCAAGCAGTGGAAGATGCCACATCAGTGATACAGACAGTTCAAGAAAGGTTGAAGATCGCTCAGGATAGACATTCAAAGTACTATAATGCCAAGCATAGGAACATGGAGTTCAGTGTTGGCGACATGGTGTATCTAAAAATCAAGCCATTCAAGGGTGTATCGCGGGTTCGACGCTTGAAAAAGTTGAGTCCGAGATACCTTGGACCATTTGAAATCCTGGAGCGTGTTGGCGAGGCAGCGTATATATTGAAGCTGTCGGTGGAATTGAGTGGGCTGCATGATGTGTTTCACGTATCGGTGTTGCGTAAGGCGGTGCAAGAGCCTTCACAGATCATTACGGATAATCAAGTACCAGTTGATTATGAGTTGACCACAAGGGTCAAGCCAGTACCTATTGAAGATGTTGCAGTCAAGCGACTCCGCAACAAGGATATCCGTATGGTTAAAGTCTGATGGGATAATTGCGGACGTGAGTAGCTTTCTTGAGAGAGAGAGCAAGCTATGTTGGAGTAATACCCCGAGTTATTCCACTCAGGTATCATTTAGATTTAGATTTGTGTACCTTTACTTAATTTCGGGACGAAATTCCTTAAGTGGGGGAGATTTGTAACGCCCCGAAAATTGTATTCGAGTCGGTCACGAAAAAGGGATTTTTTTGCCTGTATAGGGGTACACGGCCTAAGACACGGCCGTGTCCAAGGCCGTGTCTGGCTGGTGTTTTTGGTCGTTTTCATCCTGAGAAGGACACGGCCAGGAACACGACTAGCTGATACGGGCGTGTCATTGGGCACGGGCGTGTGCCTACCCATGTCCGTACCCGTGTGTAGTTGGGTCGTTTCGGTTGGCGTGGCGGTCATGTGTGACACGCCCCTGGACACGGGCGTGTCGAGAGACACGACACGGGCGTGTCAGGTTGGACACGGGCGTGTATTAGCCCGTGTGTCTTTTCTGTGGTCGACGATCGTGCCTGGATCGAGGCACACGGCCTGGGACACGGTCGTGTGCCAAGCCGTGTTCGGCCCAGGTCTGGAGATTTTTGAACGGATCTGAGCCGTTCGTTTTCTTTAATTAAGATCCAACGGCCCAGATGATTTCCTGCTCTGTTAAGGCCGGGAATAGGGGAGTTAATCCCTCATTTCTCTCCAAGGCTTTCTCTTTCCTATGTGTTAGAGAGAAGTGGAAGAAGGAGGAGGTTTCCGGCCGTCGGCGGAGCACAGGAGCACCGTTTCGAAATCAGAGAGCGGATCCGTGGAGGAAAGTTCATTGTGAAGAGTTCTGTCTGTGTAGTTTTTCCATGGAGCCAAAACGGACAACAAGGGTAACGATTTTCAACTTGATCCTGTGAAGCTCTTTCTTTCTGCATAGGGAATCCCGCTCCCGCGAGTGTGCGGTGAATGCGTGGTGTTCCTTGGGGTTGATGTGAATAGTCCCCCTTATGTTGCATATAGAGCCCAAAATCGTAAGTACGGGCATAGGCATTGTGTGTGAAGCCTACCCGGAAGTGTATCGTCTGGATCAGTGATGTTGCATTTGATATGTTTTGCCGGAGAAGACTCAGTGCTTTGGGTTTTTCGGGTTTCTACGCGGTAGATTGCAGCAGGGATCCTTGGAGGTTAGCTTCAAAGTGCACCCAGAAAACTGAGCGGAAACATGTTCTGCTAACTTGGCGGTCTGGGAACCGGCCTTGATCATAACTGTGTTATGAGATTGTTTGGAAAATTTTGGGATCCGAGAGAAGCTTGGCCCGCGCGTAGGACTTAAAGTGTATAAGCGGCGTGAGCAATGAGCAAGTGGAATTGGACCTAGGCTATGTGGAACGGTGCGAGAAATCCGAAAAGGGCACTGGCCGTTGGCATATTCGGGAGCCTTATACGGTGGTCAGAAAGGCTAAATGCTCACTTGGTTGCCATCTTTGGGATGGTGGTTAAGACGCTGATATGTCAGGATTTACCGTTAATGTGCCCTGAGTGCACGGGGTGTTTGGCCGTGCGAGCCTACACCTGTGGCGTAGTATAATTGCGCTTTATTGTTTTATTTGGGCTAATGTTATGTTGGGTACATTGGAAAATATGTACCTAATTTGAAGAAGCCTCACCATACTCAATGATACACATCAAGGTGTATTTGATGTATTTTGAGTTACTTTGTGCAGGTTAAGTAATTGCAGGGAAAGCTTAAAAGTTTCTAAGTCCATGTGTCGACACCTAGAAGAAAAGTGTCGAAACTTAAGAAGACTTATGTCGACACCCAGAGAAGCAGTGTCGACAATTGGAGTGATTGTGTCGACACCAGGAATGCAGAGTCGGCACCAGAAGGAAAGTGTCGACACATACAGGCTGTGTCGACACACAATGAAGAAATGTCCAAAGAAGTTGTGTCGACACTTAAAAGCAGTGTCGACACCCAGAGGAACTTTGTCGACATCAAAAGTGTCGACACTAGCAGGCTGTGTCGACACTCAGTAATACATCAACAAAGTTCAAGTACAAGTGTCGACACTAGGAGGCTGTGTCGACACTCAGCAAACTTCAACAGAGTTTAAGTACAAGTGTCGACATAATGAAGAATGTGTCGACACACAGCAAAAGTCTCAACACATGAATAATGTGTCGACACAAAGGAGATGTGTCGACACTCAGCAAAAGCTTCGACACAGAAGGCATGTGTCGACACAAAGAAGATGTGTCAACACTTAGCAAGTATCGACACTTACAAGAAATCAACTAAGTATCAAAGAAGAAGGACTTATGTCGACGCACAGGATCAGTGTCGACACATGTTGAAGAAGCAGTGTCGAGAAGCAGATTCTACAACACAAGGAGTTGTGTGGACACCATGAAGGCTAGTGTCGACACTTGGTCTATCAGTGTCGACACATAAAGACTAACTGTCTCGACACTTTCAGACAGTTACAGAAAATTCAAGAAGTGACTGGATGACTTGACAGCTGCCATTCCAGCCGGTCTACTGCAATTGTCAGAGCTGTCAGAAAGTTGTTAGGAACCAGATCAGTCGGTCACCTTGGAGAAAGTCTATATAAAGACCCTTCTCCTTTACAGATGGTGATGATCGATCAAGCAATTCATTGATGTATCATTGAAGTACAACACAACAAGAAGAAGACCTTCAAGTGAAGATATAAGAAGTTGGAGAGAGAGAGAGCTCCTTCTAAGAAGATAGCTATTGAACCAGGCTGTGAAGAAAGTTTCAGATTGAGATCTGATTCTTAAGTCAGCAGTGATTGAAGTTCATCTGCATAGAGTTTAAACCCTACTGTGTTCTAATTCAAAAAGCTTTGAAGAAAGCCAAGGGAGGTTGATCTCAGCAAAGTTCTTCCAAGAACTCATCAAGAAACCTGTCAACTCTTCTCTCTCATTCTGAGTTGTGGGCATATACTTTGTAATTTTAATTTCTTGTAGGATCCTAAGGGATCTGAGTTGTAAGCCTGAAATTATAAAGGCTGAGTGGTAGGGCCTGTGTGCCTGAGTGTAGGAGATTCATTTCTCTGAGTGTAGGCCTTGTTGAGGGCTGAGTGTAGGCCTTGTTGAAGGCTGAGTGTAGGTCTTGGTGAAGACTGAGTGGTAGGGCTTTGAGCCTGAGTTGTAGGAACTTGTTTGGGGTTCTGAGTGTAAGATCTGAGGATCTGAGGAATAGTGGAGGAGTTTGGCCGAATCTAGTACACTACTAGATAGGCAAAGGGGGAAAGTGGATGTACCCAAACCTTGGGGAACCACTATAAAACTGTGTGTATTCTGTGTGTGTCTGATTCTGTGTATGCTGTTTAAAGTTCTGTGAATGCTGTGATTAATTCTGCCTAAAAGTTTAAAAAGATTAAGGTCACCTATTCACCCCCCCTATAGGTGATTAGGTACAATTTCTTTTAAGTGGTATCAGAGGGAGGTTACTCAAAAATGACTTAACAGTCTGAGTAAAAGATCATGTAGGCAGACTCAGCATAATCAAGAAAATCAAGAAAATGGGTTCAACAGAGAATCACAAAGAACTAGGATCCATGAAGTTGCCAATCTGCAGAAAGGAGATGTTTGACATTTCGAAAGAAAGGGTTAGACTATTTATGGAAGCCTCTGACCCTAGAATCTATATCACAGTCAAAGAAGGGTCATATGTGCCAATGAAAGTATCAGTTCTGGATGCAAACCAGAGAACTCCAAAAGACTATTCAGAGATGACTAAAGATGAAATTATTCTGGCCACTATGGACAAGAGAGCTCAGAATATTATTGTAAGTGCAATAGATGATGCCACATTCCAGAATTTAATTCACTGTAAAACATCAAAGGAAATGTGGGACACACTGATAGTGTACATAGAGGGCTCTGAAGAGGTTAGACAGAACAGAAAGTCTTTATTAAACCAAGAGTATGAGAGCTTCAGACAAGGAAGGTCTGATAGCATAACTGAGTGCTACAAGAAATTCTATAGGATAGTTAATGAGTTAATGTCCTATGGAAGAGAATTCAGCAATTATGAGCTGAATGATAAGTTCTTGAGATCCCTAACTAAAGACTGGGATACTAAGATTTGTTCCATAAGGGAAATGGCCAAATTAGCAGACATTCCTCCTCCAACTTTGTTTGGAAAACTGTTATCATATGAGATGCAGTTACTGGTAAGGAAGGAGGAGAAGAAGACTACCAGAGTTGAGCATAAAGAAAGAGCTGTGGCTTTCAAGACAGAAGCCACTAGGAAATATTAAAGTAAGTCTCCATCTCCACCTCCAAAAGTTGCTGAGACTGAGACAGATGAGTCAGAAAGCAAGAATTCTGAAAGCAGTGAGAGTGATGAAGTTTTTGCAGTTTTCACTAAACATTTTCAGAAGTTTCTAAAGAAGAAACAGTGGAGTTCTAAGCCATCCACTTCATAGAAGTCATCAAAGAATGACAGGAGAAAGCCCAAGTCAAGTAAAACTACATCTTCAAAGATAGTTTGTTATTTTTGTAACAGACAGGGACATGTTGTTGCTGACTGTCCAGAGAAGAGGAAAGAGTCAACTGATAAGAAGAAAACTCAGATCAAGGTCAAAAAGGAAAGGTCCTTTGTTGCTAAGAAGGACAAAAGTCTATCTGACATGTCTTCTTTCGAAACTTATTCAGAAGCTGAAGCTTATATTGGACTGTTTGTTGACGAAGAGGAAGAGGAGTTCATCCAGTTAATGAACTCTATATATGAGCATGTGGACAATCAGTGCCAGGGACTGATGGCCTTATCAGAAGGAGACAACATCCAGGATCAACCTGTACCAAGTCAGGTACAAAATTGTTCTGCTAGTTCAATTTCTAGTACTGAGTCAGATTCAGATACATCATCATCAAGTGATGAGAGTGGATCTAAATTTGAAGGAGACATTCATCAATTAATTGATGAATATAGAGTAGTGTTGCAAGCTTTGAAGAAAAGCAAATCCTTGGCCAAGAGTCAGGCTAAGGAGATTGCTAATCTTAAAGTTGCTACAATAGATTTTGACAAGTTGCTTGATCAGAAATTAAATGAAATAGCCAGACTGAAGCACATTACTATTATTCTGATGGGGACTATAACATTTAAAAATGATCAAATCAGAAATCTGGAGATTAGTCTTCAGAAAGAGAGATATATAGTAGCAAGGTTTTCTAAACCAAAGTCTGTTCTACCTTTGATAGATGAGTTCATTTCTCAAAAAGGTAAAACTTGATTGGGGTTTACTAAACCTGCCAGGACTGTACAGTCCAAGTCTAAGGGCAAAGCCCCAGTACTCAACAAGAAACCTATTGTAGACAAAACATTCAGGGTTGTACCTAAACAAAGGTACAACAGATTTGAGTGCTGGTGTTGTGGCAAGATAGGCCACTTTGCCATAGACTATTGGCACAATTCTAGTGCCAAGGTGAGTAGCAAACTGCCTGTTAGTAAAGCTACAGGTAGTTTTGTTAAGAGTAAAACTAACTTGCACCAAGGACCCAAAAATTATTTGGGTTCTAAGGTAAAGTAATCTGTTTTGTAGGTGAGTCCAAGTGGTCATGCCCCAATATGGTACTTGGACAGTGAATGTTCCAGGCACATGACTGGAACTAGGGGATTACTGAAGGACTATACACAAATCAAGGATGGTCCTAAAGTCACCTTTGGTGGTTCTGAAAAAGGAATCATCAAAGGCTTTGGTAACATTTCTAGCAACCTTATTACAATTACTCAAGTGGCTTATGTTAAAGGTTTGAAACACAACCTCATTAGTATAAGTCAGCTGAGTGATTTAGGATATGACATCTCATTTGTCAAAGATAGTTGTCATATCAGGAGGTCAAATGATCAAAAGATCATTCTGACAAGTTATAGGAAGAGAAACGTCTATTGTCTAGACATTATGTGTGAGAACAATGTTTCTCCTGTGTGTCTTGTAGCTGATGAGAAAGTCTCTCATGGTGTCAAATGGCACAAGAGGCTAGCCCATCTTAACTATAAGACAATTGGTCAACTCTATAGTAAAGAGTTAGTGAGGAATGGTCCTCAGGTTAAGTGTATTAAGGATGGGATATGCTCAGCTTGTCAAAAGGGCAAGCAGACCAGATCCACCTTTAATAGCATTGAGAACAAAGATGCTGTGAGGTGTCTATACCTCTTGCATATGGATCTATTTGGTCCTATGCCAGTTCACAGCCTAGGTAGGAAGGTCTATACATTTGTGGTGGTTGATGACTACTCAAGGTATTCCTGGGTATTCTTCCTAAGGCAAAAGTCTAAAACACCTAGTATCTTTTATAGTTTTGTCAAACAAATTCAGAATGAGTTAGACAGTACAGTGCTCAAAATAAGAAGTGACCATGGTACTGAATTCCAATCTGATAGTATGACAAAGCTATGTGAAGAGTTTGGGATATTTCAGGAATTTTCCTCACCAAGAACACCTCAGCAAAATGGTATTGCTGAAAGGAAAAATAGGACCTTGATAGAGTCTGGTAGAACCCTATTAAGTGACACATCTCTCCCTGAATATTTCTGGGCTGAGGCAGTAAACACTGCATTTCATGTAATTAATAGGGCTACTATCACCAAGAGCCACAATAAGACCCCCTATGAGATTGTGAAGGGCAGAAAACCAAATCTATCCTATTTCAGGATCTTTGGTTGTAAATGTTATATACTTAACAATGGTAAGTCTTACTTAACCAAGTTTGCTGCCAAATACCAGGAGGGGATCTTTGTTGGGTACAGCAGTAACAGTAAGGCTTATAGGGTCTATAACTTGACTACTCAAGTTGTAGAAGAGTCAGTACATGTAGTGTTTGATGAAGCTAGACTCATTAATAATGAATTGTCTAGAAGTATTTGCAGCTCCACAAGTGTGACTGAGAAGATGAACAAGCTTACTATTGAAGAAGGTTCTACTGCAAGTCAGCGAGTAGATGATAGTGGCTGTTGTCCAGGGGGAGTACTAGATACACCTGATTCTTAAGAAGACCAAGGAGTGCAGCAAGTTAAAGAAGCTGTAGGTGCACAACCAGAAGACAGGCTGCCTCCAGCTAATAGACATTTAAAAGATCATCCAGACAATCAAATTATTGGTGATCTCAGACAAGTGGTACAAACAAGGAGCAGAAATCTAAGTTCAGTACTCTACTCTAGTTTTCTATCCCAAGTAGAGCCAAAGAAATTTGAAGAACCCATCCTAGACCCTCATTGGATTGAGGCTATGCAAGAGGAGCTGAACTAGTTCAAAAGATGCAATGTCTGGGAGCTAGTTCCTAAACTAAAAGACCACAACATTATTTGGACTAAGTGGATCTTTAGGAACAAGTTGGATGAACATGGAGTTATTATAAAGAACAAAGCAAGACTAGTTGCAAAAGGTTATAGGAAGGAAGAAGGTATTGACTTTGATCAAACCTTTGCTCCAGTAGCCAGACTGGAAGCTATAAGGATGTTCTTGGCTTATACAACCTATCAAGGGTTTAAAGTATACCAAATGGATGTTAAGTCAGCCTTTCTGAATGGAAATCTGAAGGTAGAAGTCTATGTAGAACAGCCATCAGGTTTTGTTGATTCTATCAAACCTAATTATGTCTATAGACTTATGAAGGCTTTGTATGGGTTAAAACAAGCCCCTAGGGCTTGCTATGAAACCCTGTCTAGTTTCCTCATTGAGAATAAATTGACAAGGGGGAAAATAGACAAGACTCTATTCCTTAGGGAATCCAGAGGCAAGATAATCTTAGTCCAAATATATGTAGATGACATTATATTTGGCTCTACAGAAAGTGGTCTTTGCAGAAAGTTTGCAAAACTTATGCAAGGACAATTTGAAATGAGCAGTATGGGGGAACTTAAGTTCTTCTTGGGTCTCCAAGTTAGACAGACTGAGGATGGTTTATCCATATGCCAGTCTAAGTTCACCCTAGAGTTGATAAGGAAGTATGGTATGGAATCATCCAGTACCATGAAAACTCCTATGGGGTCAAGCATGTCTCTAAGCAAAGATGATGAAGGGAAACCTGTAGATGAGACTTTGTATAGAGGGATAGTTGGCTCCCTATTGTATTTGAGTGCAAGTAGACCAGATATCATGTATGCTACATGTGTCTGTGCTAGGTACCAAGCTTGCCCTAAAGAATCTCATTTGACAGCAGTTAAAAGAATTTTGAGATATCTAAAGGGCACACCTTATCTGGGCCTTTGGTACGCTATGATTGGAGAGTTTGAACTGACAGGTTATTCAGATGCAGATTTTGCAGGCTGCAAGGAAGATAGTAAAAGTACAACATGTACCTGTCAATTCCTAGGTGGAAGGCTGATATCATGGAGTAGCAAGAAACAAACAAGTGTGGCTAACTCCACAGCAGAATCAGAGTATGTGGCTGCAGGAAGTTGCTGTGCTCAACTTCTATGGATGCAACATCAATTAGAAGACTATAGTATTCAAGTAAGTAGAACACCTCTATTTTGTGATTCTACTAGTCCTATTTCTATTGCAAACAATCCTGTCTCCCATAGTAGGACTAAGCACATAGAAATAAAATATCATTTTCTAAGAGAACATGTGAAAAAAGGAGATATTTCACTAGAGTATATTTGTACAGATAATCAGCTAGCTGACATGTATACTAAGCCCTTAGATGAAACCAAATTCAATAAATTCAAAATTGAATTAGGGATAATAAACTTAGAATAGTTTACAAAAAAAATTGGCTAAGTAAAATAGTGTTGACACACAGAGTTGTCTGTGTCGACACTGTTAGAAAGTAGAGAAAGGAAGCAAAAAGAAGAGAACAAGCCGAATAAACTTTTGAATAATCGAAATTTTATTATCCAAAAAATGATAACTATTACAAAGGTATGCCCTCCCTTATATAGAATGGAGGAGAGAAGAGAGAATACAAAAAAGAGATGTGGGACTAAAATTTACAAGCTAAGCGGACTGTACAAAGTAAACCGCACAGGCCGCGCGGTTAGACAGAAGGACTAACCGCACGGCTTACAATAAGAGATGCAGAGAGGTCGCCTGTGAAGATTGCTTAGACCGCCCGGTTTACAAGTCGCCGAGTCAAACCGCCAGACCGCGCGGTCTCTAACCCGCAAAGACAGACCGCCCGGTCTCCAACTTCAACACTCCCCCTCAAGCTGGAGCATATATATCAATCATGCCCAGCTTGTCGCAAACATGCAGAAACGAGGCGGAGACTGGCTTGGTGAAGATGTCGGCTAGCTCTTTATCAGATGTGACAAACGGAGTGCAAATCTGTTCTTTTAAAATCTCTTCACGAATGAAATGGCAGTCAACCTCAATGTGCTTTGTTCTTTCATGGAATACCGGATTTTTGGAGATGTATATGGCGGCCTTGTTATCACAGAACATAGGTAGAGGATGGTTGTACACCTCTCCTAAATCTAGCATGAGAGCCCGCAACCATTTCAACTCACAAGTGGTTGACGCCATACTGCGATACTCAGCTTCTGCACTGGACCTGGAGACAACAGACTGCTTTTTACTCTTCCAGCTCACCAGATTTCCCCCAACAAAGGTGCAAAAACCTGAGGTAGACTTGCGATCCCCTTTGTCATCAGCATAACTTGCATCTGAGTAGGCTTCAATCCTCAGATGACCATTCTTCTGAAACAGTAATCCTTTCCCAGGCGCTGCTTTGACATATTCCAAGATCCGCAAGGCGGACTGAAGATGACAATCCCTGGGCGCTTGCATGAATTGACTCACCTTGCCCACAGCATAAGAAATGTCGGGTCTGGTCACTGTGAGATATATGAGCTTACCAACCAGACGCCTGTATCGCGAACTATCTGAAAGAAGAGGCGAATCATCTGTCCAGGTTTTGTCCTCCCCAATAGCCATGGGACATCGGGCAGGTTTAGCTCCAGTCAATCCTGCCTCTTTTAAAAGATCAAGGGCATACTTACGCTGAGAGAGAACTAAGGAGTCGGGCTTCCGAGAGAGTTCGATCCCCAGAAAGTACATTGGAGAGCCCATATCTTTAGTGATCAGATGTTGGCGAAGATGTAGCTTTGTCAGGGCTACCCCTTCCTGGTCATCGCCAGTGAGAAGAATATCATCGACGTATACAGCAAGAACAACCAGCCCAGAAGGAGTTTTGCGAATAAAGAGAGAGTGATCAGCAGAGCTTCGCACAAAACCAACAGCCGCCACAATACCGCTGAACTTGTCAAACCAAGCTCGAGGACTCTGCTTGAGGCCATAAATTGCCTTCTGCAGCCGGCATACTCGTGTCTCCCCCTGAGCAACATACCCAGGAGGTTGCTCCATGTAAACGGCCTCGTGAAGATCACCATAAAGGAAGGCATTCTTGACGTCCAGCTGAGAAATTGGCCAATCCCGATTGACGGCCACAGAGAGAAGAACCCGGATTGTGCTGAGACGAGCCACAGGGGAGAAGGTGTCAAAGTAATCAACCCCATAGGTCTGAGTAAAGCCCTTAGCCACAAGGCGAGCCTTATACCGATCCACAGTGCCGTCTGGGCTAAATTTGACCACAAAGACCCATCGACAGCCAACAACATCAGTGCCAAAGGGAGGAGGAACAAGAGTCCAGGTACCCCGCTCAGTGAGGGTCGCCATTTCCTCATCCATGGCCATCTTCCAGTGAGGAATAGCAAGGGCCTCCTGATAGGAGCGGGGTGTGGCAGTGGCAGAGATAGCCAGTGCAAAGGCCCTGCGAGAAGGAGTAAGACGATCATAGGAAACAACAGCAGCAAGGGGGTGTAAGGTGCACGTCCGCACCCCTTTGCGAAGAGCTATAGGAAGATCCAGGTCAGCCGGGCCCGCGGCATCCGGAGCATCCGTGGTAGAGAAAGCTGGCCCGGGAGAAGAGAGCGACGGCAGCGGAGAGGAGGGAGAGGGTGGTGGAGAAGGGAGAGAGAGAGGTGGAGGAAGAGGAGGGGGTGGAGACGGTGTAGTGGTGGAGAGTGTAGGAGGAGACGAGGGAACGAAGGGAATGGCAGGAGAATCAGAAGCTGGGAGAAGAGGAGAAGAGGCATCCGAGAAGTAGGAGGTATTCTCGAAGAAGGTGACGTCAGCAGAGACGAACAGCTTACGAAGGACGGGATCAAAGCAACAGTAGCCTTTCTGAGTGGTGGAATACCCCAGAAAGACACATTTGGTGGAGCGAGGGGAGAGCTTATCACGGGTGGCAGAAGGGGCATGCACAAAGGCAGTGCATCCAAAGATTTGGAGAGGGAGATGAAACGGCTCCTTGCACGGATACAAAATGGAGAACGGGGTTTGGCCATGGAGAACCGTGGAGGGAATGCGATTGATGAGGTAGCAGGCAAGGAGAACAGCATAGCCCCAATAGGAGCGAGGAACATGCATCTGGGTCATCAAGGTGCGAGCGACATCGAGCAGGTGTCGGTTTTTGCGTTCGGCTACACCATTTTGTTGTGAAGAATAGACACAACTAGTTTGATGAAGAATCACATTTTGCATGCAGAATGTAGAGAAGTCACGACTGAGATATTCTGCGGCATTATCAGACCGAAAAACTTTGATAGAAACATCAAACTGAGTTTTGATCATGAGATAGAAGGATGTCCATACAGAGAATAATTCGGAGCGATCTTTTAACAGATACACCCACGTACAGCGAGAGAAATCATCAATGAACGTGACAAAATAGGAACTACCCCGACCAATGGTAAGAGTAGGAGAAGGACCCCAGATGTCGGAGTGGATAAGATCAAACGGACGGGTAGAGCTACGAACGTGCTTTGGAGGGAAGGAGGAGCGGTGATGCTTGCCAAGCTGACAGGCCTCACAGTTGAGCGGAGGACTTTGAGGAGGAAGGTGGGGCAGAAGTTGACGAAGAAGACGGGGAGGAGCATGACCAAGGCGGAGATGCCATTGGAGAAGATCTGTGGAGGTGGAGGAGAAGGTGGAAAAAGCAGAAATGTTGTCGAGGAAGTATAAGCCGCCACTCTCAGTCCCAGTAGCAATCGTCCGTTGGGAGTCCGGATCCTGAAAAGAGCAAGAAGTAGAAGTAAATGTGACGGAACACTGTAATTGCTTGCAAAGAGATGTAACAGATAATAAGTTGCACGGGAACTGGGGCACATATAGAGTATCCGCCAAGTGAAGAGACGGGGTGACATGAACGATCCCTGTGCCATGAACTGATGATGAAGAGCCGTCAGCGAGAGTAACTGGGGGCAAGCGAGCATGTTTTTCTAGGAGAGAGAAACACGGGAGATGGTCGGTCATATGATTCGTAGCACCAGTGTCGATCAGCCATTTGCCCTGAGTAACAACGTGTGCACGACCAGAAGACGTGACAACCGAGGCGAAAGCCATGAAGGGAGGAAGAAGAAACTGCAGCGGTCTCGGTGACAGCACACCAGCGGCACGAAGGGCCACGACCAAGGTGCAGAGCACAAGCCGCGCGACTAAACCAGGAGGTCGCGGCGACTAACAAGAGAGGCGGCTAAGAGCGAAGAGGCGGAGAGGCCGCTCAAACAAGGAAGAATCCGCGTGAAACCGCGGCGGGAACAAAAGGGAAGAAGCCGCTTGAACACGAACGGCTAGGATCCAGATCAAGGCACAGCGGGGAAGAAGTCGCGCGGACTGCAAAGGGCCGAGCGAACAGAAGAGAGGAGAAGAGCAGGTGACCGCGACCAAGATGCGGGTAAGAAAGGGACAACCCGCACGGTCAGGCAGATCACAGCAGCAAACCGCGAGTGCAGAGACAACACACGCGGACAGAGACAGACCGCAGCGACTAGGAAGTCGGAGCGGCAGGAAAGAGCAAGGAGCGCGGCGACACGGAAACAGGTCGCTGCGACAAAGAGCAGGAGGAGAAGAGAAACAAGAAGAGCAAGCCGCGCAAACAGGCAGCGGACAGAAACAAGCCGCGCGGATAGAAACAAACCGCGCGGACAGAGGAGAAGGCAAGCCGCGAACAAGCCGCAGAACGTGGAAGACAAGCCGCGAACAACAGAGAGCGCACAGAATCAGGAGGAAAAGACCGTGTCCTCTGATACCATGTTAGAAAGTAGAGAAAGGAAGCAAAAAGAAGAGAACAAGCCGAATAAACTTTTGAATAATCGAAATTTTATTATCCAAAAAATGATAACTATTACAAAGGTATGCCCTCCCTTATATAGAATGGAGGAGAGAAGAGAGAATACAAAAAAGAGATGTGGGACTAAAATTTACAAGCTAAGCGGACTGTACAAAGTAAACCGCACAGGCCGCGCGGTTAGACAGAAGGACTAACCGCACGGCTTACAATAAGAGATGCAGAGAGGTCGCCTGTGAAGATTGCTTAGACCGCCCGGTTTACAAGTCGCCGAGTCAAACCGCCAGACCGCGCGGTCTCTAACCCGCAAAGACAGACCGCCCGGTCTCCAACTTCAACAGACACAGAAAAGTGGTGTCGACATTTCAGAGAAATGGTGTCGACACATCTAGGAAGTCTGTGTTGACACAGAAAAGTGGTGTCGACATTTCAAAGAAATGGTGTCGACACATCTACAAAGTCTGTGTCGACACTTCAGAGAATTAGTGTCGACACATGCAGTGTAGGTGTCAACACATCCAAGGTGGTGTCGACACTTAGACTTTACACAGAATTAGTCTAGTAAAGTCTCGACCAAGTGTCGAGCTAAGTGGTGTCGACACATAAACAAGTGTCGACACATATATTCTGTCGACTATACTTGTGTCGACACATAGTTGTCGAGACATTATAAGTAAGTGTCGACACTTTTCAACAGTGTCGACACAATTTAAGTATTTTGACGTGTCCTTTCATCTTCGATTCTAGAAAGGTATAAATAGGTTTTCGCCATTATCAGTCGACACGCTCACCAAAGTTTCGAGACCAAACTTGTGTGTCGACATCTATCTTCTCTAAATTCAAATTTCTTCAAACCCTAATGGCGCCCAAGCTAGAAGAGAATGTGAATGAAGGATATGAAGTCATGCGACACGCATTTGATGACGCAGAACCTGAGATCAAAGGCGTGATAACCCTAATAGCAAAGACTGGGTTAGAATTTCTTGTTTCAGAACCGATCAAGATCTGTAAGAAGGTGGTCCTGGAGTTTCTAAATGCAGCAACACTAGATGAATCAGGACTCAAGATTAAGTCAAGAGTTCATGGGGTAAAGGTGAAGGTCTCTCCTAAGACTCTAAGAAAAGTACTTCAACTACCAAGGACAAAGGAAGAGAAAGATGTATCAGTTTCTAATACTAGAGAGGCACTGAGATGGTGTGGACTTGATTCTAACCTGAAGATAGGATCTGTATTCAACAGAAAAGGAATGAACATGCAGGGCAAATTCTTATCTGAAATTGTTGGCAAGGTCATCCTAAGCAAACCTGGAGGACATGATAGAATATCTGCTCATATGTTCAGTCTAATGACAAGAATTATCTTCAAACTAGATACTGATTGGTCTACAGTTATGTTTGAAAAGAAAAAAGAGAGTATGAAGAAGCTCAATCTGGGTAGAATACTAAGTCTTTACCTAGCTGGAAGTATTCCAGAAGTGATGAATCAAGCAACTGGTTCCAAGATTAACCACATGAGGAGAATGGATTTGAGAATCTTCTCTAGGTGGGATAGAGTATTGACCAAAGAGATGCCAACTCCAGAGAAGGAAACACCCCAGAAAAGGAAGAAGAAGACAGCCCCTGTGGCTTAAGAATCCTCAAGCAGCTCTGAAGAGCAAGTTGTTTTTACTCCTGATGAAGAAGACACTGCAAATGCTGGACAATCTCCAGCTAGACAAGAAGATACATAGCCCGAGGGGGAGAAAGTAATTATTTAGGGGGAGCATGTGGAGATTGAAGAAGAAACTGCAGGCAAAGAAACTTAGAAGCCAAAGGATGCTGAGCAACCACCAAGGACTGAGAAGGATTCACATCCTAGTCCTAAAGACAAAGTAGAGATAGCTAGCACATCTGCTTCTGAAGATGAAGAGGCTGTTAGAGCCCAGAAGATAAAGTTCCAAGTCTTTAAAAGAAGAAGCCAGACTTACAAAAAGGCTTTCAAACCATTGCACCACAGCCAGCCATATCTACTGATTTCAGTTCACTAATGGTGGCTTTACAAATAAAGATGTATGAGCAAAGGTAAGTTATAGAAAAGTATGTGGATGAAGGTCATAAGTCACTACAATTTGATCTGGCCCAAGACATCAAGTCAATCAGATTTGAAATGAATCTCAACAAGAAAGAAATGACTGACTGCTTCCATAAGGGAGGAAATGTAGTTGTCTATCTGGCCACACATCAAGAGAAAATAAAGACAAAACTTGATGAACTAGACGTGAAGCAAGGCTATGTTCTGGAGAATCAGATAAGGATGAATGATAATCTCACTGCTTCACATAATGCAATAGTAACAGAAATGAAGAATATAGCTACTGGTCAGACTACTGTAAGTGCTATAGCTAAGGCAGAATTTGATAAAGCATTACAAGAAGGTATCACTGTTGTTACTTCTGCACTCCAGGATTCCCAGAAGCTAATAATTGAAAAGCTCCAAAGGTTGAAACCTTTCTACAATGATGGAGTCAACTATCTGAATGCACAGATAAGGTTTCAGAAAGATGATCTTAGGGATCACATTGAAAGAGAAGTCATAAAGGGGGAGAGGGTATTAGTCAAGGCGGGCTCTGATCATGCCAAATGGATTTCCAATTCCATCAGAGCCACCCTTGGATATCCACCCTTATATGATGATGATAATGTTGCAGAGTCTGGAATTAATCCTGCATATCTTGGAGGAGAGCAAGCTGAAGTAGCTAAAGTGATATACCCTCCACCAGACTTTGATATGATACATCAAGACATACAATCAATGTATAGCCCTCGTGAGGGAAATCAGAATGTCATCATAGAGAAAGTAGTTCAGCCAGTACCAGAGGCAATTCTGAAAGAACAAGAGGCCTTATTAAAGGAACAAGAGACTCAATTGTCTAAGAAAAGATTCAGAGAGCAAGCTGAACTAAGGCCTGATTTTGAACAATGGAGCCCCACTTCCAGGAATATCATTTTGACTGCATAGAAGGCTGCTAAAGATAATATTCTGGATAGAGTCAAATGGTATTCTGACCTGGAGTGGATGAAGCATGAGAATAGGAAAGAGGATATTTTTCAATATAGAAGAAAGGCTAAGATGGGAAAGCTATCTCCTACTGCACAGGAGCCTAGCAAGTACTTCCCAAAGCCTTATCATTATTTTGAAAGGCAAAAGATAAAGGCTGAAGAATTGAAAAAGAAAGATCTTAAGGGAAAGAAGCCTGCTGCTGCTGATAATACTGAAGCTCCTGTCCAAGCAAAGATACAATCAGGAAAGGGCATTGTGATTAAGGAGCCTGAGCAGCCTTAGGATAGGAATTTTCTTAAGTTTACAATTTGTAATCATTTGATTTTTAAACTCTCTGTAAACTTTTGAATAATGAAAATGTTGAAGTTGTTAGAACAATGTGATGTGTTAAATCTATTACATTAATGTTCTGAGATATTTGTGTATATATGTTTTGTTTATACATGTTTATGTACTTACCCTATCATTTAATATTGTTTTACATCATACTGTGAATTTGTTATGTATGGTGTATATCATTGACTAAGGGTTATGACTTCTCCAAATAGGGGGAGATTGTTGGGTACATTGGAAAATATGTACCTGATTTGAAGAAGCCTCACCCTACTCAATGATACACATCAAGGTGTATTTGATGTATTTTGAGTTACTTTGTGCAGGTTAAGTAATTGCAGGGAAAGCTTAAAAGTTTCTAAGTCCATGTGTCGACACCTAGAAGAAAAGTGTCGACACTTAAGAAGACTTGTGTCGACACCTAGAGAAGCACTGTCGACACTTGGAGTGATTGTGTTGACACCAGGAATGCAGAGTTGACACCAGAAGGAAAGTGTCGACACATACAGGCTGTGTCGACACACAATGAATAAATGTCCAGAGAAGCTGTGTCGACCCTTAAAAGCAGTGTCGACACCCAGAGGAACTTTGTCGACATCAAAAGTGTCGACACTAGGAGGCTGTGTCGACACTCAGCAAGACATCAACAAAGTTCAAGTACAAGTGTTGACACTAGGAGGCTGTGTCGACACTCAGAAAACTTCAACAGAGTTTAAGTACAAGTGTCGACATAATGAAGAATATGTCGACACACAGCAAAAGTCTCAACACATGAAGAATGTGTCGACACAAAGGAGATGTGTCGACACTCAGCAAAAGCTTCGACACAGAAGGCATGTGTCGACACAAAGAAGATATGTCGACACTTAGCAAGTATCGACACTTACAAGAAATTAACTAAGTATCAAAGAAGAAGGACTTGTGTCGACACATAGGATCAGTGTCGACACATGTTGAAGAAGTAGTGTCGAGAAGCAGATTCTACAACACAAGGAGTTGTGTCGACACCATGAAGGCTAGTGTCGACACTTAATCTACTTGTGTCGACACTTGGTCTATTAGTGTCGACACTTAAGACTGACTGTCTCGACACTTTCAGACAGTTACAGAAAATTCAAGAAGTGACTGGATGACTTGACAGCTGCCATTCCAGCCGGTCTACTGCAACTGTCAGAGCTGTCAGAAAGTTGTTAGGAACCGGATTAGCCGGTCACCTTGGAGAAAGTCTATATAAAGACCCTTCTCCTTTACAGATGGTGATGATCGATCAAGCAATTCATTGATGAATCATTGAAGTACAACACAACAAGAAGAAGACCTTCAAGTGAAGATCTAAGAAGTTGGAGAGAGAGAGCTCGTTCTAAGAAGACAACTGTTGAACCAGGCTGTGAAGAAAGTTTCAGATTGAGATCTGATTCTTAAGTCAGCAGTGATTGAAGTTCATCTGCGTAGAGTTTCAACCCTACTGTGTTCTAATTCAAGAAGCTTTGAAGAAAGCTAAGGGAGGTTGATCTCAGCAAAGTTCTTCCAAGAACTCATCAAGAAACCTATCAACTCTTCTCTCTCATTCTGAGTTGTGGGCATATACTTTGTAATTTTAATTTCTTGTAGGATCCTAAGGGATCTGAGTTGTAAGCCTGAAATTATAAAGGTTGAGTGGTAGGGCCTGTGTGCCTGAGTGTAGGAGATTCATTTCTCTGAGTGTAGGCCTTATTAAGGGCTGAGTGTAGGCCTTGTTGAAGGCTGAGTGTAGGTCTTGGTGAAGACTGAGTGGTAGGGCTTTGAGCCTGAGTTGTAGGAACCTGTTTGGGGTTCTGAGTGTAAGATCTGAGAATCTGAGGAATAGTGGAGGAGTTTGGCCGAATCTAGTACACTACTAGATAGGCGAAGGGGGAAAGTGGATGTACCCAAACCTTGGGGAACCATTATAAAACTGTGTGTATTCTGTGTGTGTTTGATTTTGTGTATGCTGTTTAAAGTTCTGTGAATGTTGTGATTAATTCTGCCTAAAAGTTTAAAAAGATTAAGGTCACCTATTTACCCCCCCCCCCCTCTAGGTGATTAGGTACAATTTCTTTCATGTTATGCAGCGAAAGAGCACCGCCGTCCCTAGTAAGGGGCGGGGTCGTTATAATTTGGTCGGCTTTTAGCTGACCGTTGCTTTGTTTGCCACCGTGTGGTGGATGTGCTTGCAGGTGTTGCGGAGCCGAGTGCCAAATAGCGGGCTGGAGCCCATGTTGCTGTGCTGGCCCTAGAAGGCCGTAGAATAGTTGTTTTTACTTTTATCATGTGTGGCCGGCCTGCGAGCCGATGTATGTAAGACATGTTTTGTTAAGTGAACATTTGTAAGGACATAAGGCCATGTACCCCTTTTCAGTGTATTTGGGTTTCTTTCCTGTGGTTGTGGTCGTGGACATTCATATGTATTGGATTTAAGATTTGGGTTCTTTCAACTTTAAAATCTTCAGCTAGAATGCTCTGTGTAGGACGAGTAGTCTTAATTGGATGATTTGAATATTCATTTGGTAACCCTTCCGACTGTCTGTGGTATATGGCGTCGGGTTCCAGCTGGACTTTCTGTTATATGTCATGCGACAGATGAGGGTGTTACAAACTGTCACCTTCGTGATGTAGCCCACACTTTGATGACACAAATGCAAGTTCCACGCTTATATTGGGGATACGCTTTCCTCCTCGCCTGTTACCTAATTAATCACATTACGTCCACAGTTCTCCACAGCCAAACTCCATTCTCTCTTCTCTATCCTAGCAAGGATGCGTTTCCCCTTCCTCTATGTATCTTTGGGTGCACTGCCTTTGTGCACATTCCTTCCGCAACCCATGACAAACTTGACTCCCGTGCCACCAAATGTATCTTGTTTGGTGACTCAACTACCCAAAAACGATACTGTTGTTTTGATCCCATTCAACGGAAATAATTCATCTCCGCGGATGTCACCTACCTCAAGAATGTTTCTTATTTCTCCTCCAACCCGACTCCACGTCCACCTCCTTCTTTCACCGTCCCCTCCACCCCGTCTACTCTCATCGAGCTTTTCCCACCATCAGCTACACCGTCTCCTCCTTCCCTCCCTTCCTCATCACCACCACCATCTCCTTCTTCTCCACAGCCATCTCTCTCCTCTCCCGGGCCAGCTCTCTCCGCCGCGGATGCTCCGGTTGCTGAGGAACATGCCGACATGGATATATCCATTGCTCTTCGCAAAGGTGTGCGGATGTGTACCCAGCACCTGCTGGCTGCTGTTGTTTCATATGATCGTCTGACTCCTTCTCGCAGAGCATTTGCATTGGCTATCTATGAGACCGCCACTCCCCGCA
Source organism: Platanthera guangdongensis (assembly GCA_039583875.1). NCBI lineage: Eukaryota > Viridiplantae > Streptophyta > Magnoliopsida > Asparagales > Orchidaceae > Platanthera > Platanthera guangdongensis. The sequence goes on along the minus strand of CM077166.1, from coordinate 68,766,716 downwards.
CCTACTAGGAGGCTCTCACTATTCCTCATTGGAAGACTACCATGGATGAGGAAATTGCTACCCTCACTGAACGAGGGACCTGGACCCTGGTTCCCCCACCATTGGGCACGGATGTTGTTGGCTGCCGTTGGGTATTTGTTGTAAAATTTCGTCCCGATGGTAGCGTGGATCGCTACAAGGCCCGCCTGGTGGCCAAAGGTTTCACTCAGACCTATGGTGTTGATTAATTTGATACCTTCTCTCCCATGGCTCGTTTCAGCACCATTCAGGTCCTTCTCTTTGTCGTTGTCAACGGGGATTGGCTCATTTTGCAGCTGGATGTCAAGAATGCTTTCCTCTATGGTGATCTACAGGAAGATGTTTACATGGAGCAACCTCCTGGGTATGTTTCTCAAGGGGAGCCACGAGTATGCCAGCTAAAGAAGGCTATCTATTGCCTCAAGTAGAGTCCTCGTGTCTGGTTTGACAAGTTTAGTGTCATTGTTGCGGCCATTGGTTTAATAAGAAGCTCAGCAGATCACTCCTAATTTGTTCAGAAAACTGCCTATGGTCTGGTTGTTATTGCAGTTTATGTTGATGACATTCTTCTTACTGGCAATGACCAGAATGGGGTATTGTTGACAAAGAAACACCTTCGTCAACACTTGGTCATAAAGGATATGGGGTCCTCAAAATACTTTCTAGGGATTGAAATCTCTAGGAAGCCCAACTCCATGATCCTTTCCAAACGGTAGTATGCTCTTGATCTTTTAAAGGAGGCAGGATTGACTGGTGCTAAACCTACACATTGTCCTATGGCTGCTGGAGAAGACAAAACTTGGACATATGACTCGCCTCTTCTATCCGATCTTACGAGGTACCGGCATCTGGTGGGCAAGCTCATTTATCTCACAGTAACCAGACCCGACATTTCTTATGCTGTTAGCAAGGTGAGCCAGTTCATGCATGCTCCTAGGGAGTGTCATCTACAATCTGCCCTGAGGATATTAGAGTATATTAAAGCTGCACCAGGGAAAGGACTCCTCTTTCAAAAGAATGGTCACCTAAGGGTTGAAGCATACTCTGATTCAAGTTATGCTGATGACAAAAGGGACCGCAAATCAACATCAGGTTTCTGCATGTTTGTTGGAGGCAATCTTGTGAGTTGGAAGAGCAAGAAATAGTCTGTGGTTTCCAGGTCTAGTGCAGAGGCGGAATATCGCAGCATGACGTCGAGTACATGTGAGTTGAAATGGTTGCGGGCTCTCATGCTTGATTTAGGAGAGGTTTACAACTATCCTCTTCCTATGTTCTGTGACAACAAGGCCGCGATATACATTTCCAAAAATCCGGTCTTTCATGAGAGAACAAAACACATAGAAGTCAACTGTCATTTTATTCGGGAAGAGATATTGAAGAAATAGATTTGCACTCCGTTCGTCACTTCCGACAACGAGTTGGCAGATGTCTTCACCAAGTCGGTGTCCGCTTCCTTTTTTCCATATCTGCGACAAGCTGGGCATGATTGATATCTATGCTCCAGCTTGAGGGGGAGTGTTGCAGGATGGAGGCCGGGCGGTCTGTTGTTGTTCGAAGACCGGGCGGTCTGGCGGTTTATCCTAGCCGGTCTATGTGCCGGGCTATTGCTGTTTGGCATCCCAGCGGTCAGGCGGCTTGTCTCAGATGACTTGGAGACCGGGCGGTCTACCGGTCTCCTATGACAGCTTGCTCTCAATGTCCTTATTCTCTCCTCCTGTTGGTGGTCGGGTGGTTAGCCGGTTTGTCTAACCGCACGGCTTGTCCCGGTTTGTCTTTTTCTAAAGCCGCATATACTTGTAAATTTTTAGTCCCACATTGCTTAATTATAATCTCTCTCATCTTCTTCATTTTATAAAAGGGAGGCTATACCATTGTAATTGATATCTTTTTTGGATAGTAAAGTATACATTACTCCAATTTTTCGGTCTGTTATTTTCTGTTCGCACAAAATCCAACTACCTTCTCTCTCCTATTTAATGCATATTCTCTCTCCTATTAATTGCTCATACATAAAATAATATTAAAGTACAAATGTTGACTTGGTCAACCCAAACAAAGTCCAACATGTTGGGTATTGTATCCACGATTACCTAGATTTGAGGAAGCCACCTGTCAAGCTAAGATGAATTCACAATGTATTTGATAAACTCTTTCAAGTTGTACTTGCAGTCTCTCCACGCTAAGTGCACACCAATGTCAGGGTGCAGTAGGTCAATATACACGGGTCTGCACGACGTAATCCCTCGTTGAGCAGATCAGTGTGTTGGCCTATGTGTACTCTCTCTATTGGAGTGCACTTACTTTCAAGTACAGGGCCGCTCATATGCAAGAGAAGACAAGGAGCTTGGAGGATCAAGGAGCAGCTCCTAGGTGGAAGACGAAAAATCGTCCAAGGCAAATTCGACGAGAATCACCAAGTGATTCTCGCCGAATCGGTGAGAATCACTAGGTGATTCTCGTCGAATCGTCGAGAATCATCAGTGATTCTCGCCGACTCCTTCTGGCCATCTCAAAATGGTGCCAAGTAAGATTCGGCGAGAATCACTTGTAATTCCCGCCGAACCTGTGGTCTAGCAGCCCATGAATACAAAGTAAAATTCGTTGAGAATCAACAAGTGATTCGACGAGAATCACAAACGATTCTCGACGAATCGTCGAGAATCACTTGGTGATTCTCGCCGATTCGTCGAGAATCGTCTGCGATTCTCGCCGATTTTTACTTGGCGTTCTCTCAGAATGCTGCTGAACCGGATTCTGCTTCTGAATTTGTTTGAACCGGATTTTGGGGATTTCATTTGTGGGTCCCACAAACGGTCATATTTGAGAATCGTACAGTATTTATACACAGGTATTTTGAACAGTAAATCTACGGATAAGAGAGAAAGAAAATCCAGCGGCGACGTAACCCTAACTTCGCGAAATCGCTCCGCTCCACCGCCGCCGCTCGCGTGAAGTGGTCGCCGATGCTGATCGCTCTTCTTCCCGATCTCCGGTGACAGAAGCTTAGCAAGGCTTGAGTCTCACGCGTCTATCCGGAGATCTCTTGTCTCTCGATTCGTTGACCGGGAAAACTCCCCCGTCCGAATCGATCGAGACGACTGATCCTAGAGTGACCGTTGGTAGACCTAGCTTGCTTCGCTACGAAGTTTAGATCTCCAAGTTCTGCAGCCACTTTTCATCGTAGCCGCCGATCCCGAAGCTTGCCGCCGCTCGTGTGCCGCCGCCGGTTCCGGGGAGATCTTCTCCAAGAGAGACCAAGGTTGTAGACTCCTCATCGACCTCGAGAACACGTCGTCGAACTAAGAGGAACACCGTAGTCTCCGGAAGAAGTTTGTATTTCATATACATTCCATATTTACTTTTGTTGTAAAGGAACTTTTGTTCCGTGTTGTAAGGGTTGGTTGCAACCCAGGTTGTGGGAGTGTTGACTCTCACGTGTGGAAGGGCTCCTTCCGTTAGTGCAGGGATTGGATTTCAATCCCGTTGGTGAAGTGACCGAGTCGTCCCTTGTTGGGGAGATAGGTCGAAGGGGGAAAGTGGATGTACCCAAGTCGGGGAACCACTATAAATTTGCTGTGTATTCTGTGTGCTGTGTCTGTTGTTTTTATTGTGCAGGTACATCTGTAAATTCCGCAAAAGAACCACACGTCACCTATCCCCCCCCCATAGGTGCACATAGCCGACACTAGGTGGACTTTCAAGTGGTATCAAAGCGAGGTTACTCTTCAAAAAGGTTAACACCTTGAGCAGAATCCTGCCACCAGTGTCAGAAGCATGGATCTGGATTATGACGTGTTGCCACTCAAACTCCCTGCATGCTCAAAGGATTATTATCCCATCTGGAGGATGAGAGTATTATTTCACCTGGATGCCATCGATCCACGAGCATCCCTCATCCTGGAAGAGGGTCCGTTTATCCCCATGAAGACCTCCGACTCGGGGATCCAAGTGCCCATGTGCATTGCTGAGATGACAGAGATGGAACTCTCACTTTTCCAACTGGACCAGAGGATTCGACAAATTATTATGGATGTCTGGTCTGGAGCCTCTCACTCCAGGTTGGAAAAATGTAAAACGGCTAAATCTCTGTGGATGACGATCTCAGAGCTGATGGGGGGGTCAGAGAATGCTGAAATATGCTGCCAATCAGAGGATGAAGCGTATGTGGGGGTCCTCACCTCTGAAGATGAATGCAAGGATCATTCGGATTGCATCAGAGCTCCAGTATCCTTGTCAGAGACTGAAGAAGATAGTGAGGAAAGCAGCTTCGACGAGGACGAAACATTGGTCACTGATTCTAATGACAATAACCCAGATGAGCAGGTATCATCTTCATCCTGTCCCACATCTTTTGACTTTTCTGAAGACAGAAACTGCTCCCCTCCAGAAAATACTGATTCCCTGAAGAGAGCCCTTCAGGAAAGCAATCTACTTGCTGAGGAGCAAGCTCGAGAGATTGCTCGACTGAAGATCTTGTTGGTTCTCCAATTGGCGTCCAACAGGGTCAAGGACTCTAAGATCTCAGCTCTAGAGAATAGTCTAGAAAATGAGAAACGTATAGTATCTAACTTTTCCAAAGTTGATGCTATAAAGAGAAAACAAGAAACCGGGTGGATCTCCCGGATTATCCAGGGATGGAGAAATGGGGAAACGGTGTTCCGACCTCCCACTCCAAGCGGGAAGGCAACTCATCATGCCTTCAGGTATGACCACAGGAATAATCGTGGTCACTGCAAGGGTGAATTGTCCCCATGTGGAAACGTCCATAGTGCAAGAGGCGTCATGGCCACCCATGAGGAAATACCTAAGGCTCATTCTGAGCCCTTTGTATTCACGGCCACTGCCACAACAAAGTGTGGATCTGCAGGTCCTAGTTCACAGAAGAATTCTCTCCATTCGAGGACACGGGATAGGGAGAATAGAAGTCATGATGTCAGACGTCATGGAGCCTCAGCAAGGAAGATGCCTGAAAGAATGGCACCGCCTTCTCGGCCTCATAACGCTCACATCATGCATTCGTTCCACCCTTCATCATGCCTCGACGGAAGAGGAATTTGTGCAACAAGAACATGCCCTATCCCTTTTAGACCTAGGACCGTGACTACATCCGTCACTAGATCAGGTCGAAAACGGCGATACAACATTCACTCTTGTTGGTGCTGCGGCAAAGTGGGACACTTTGCCATTGACTGTTGGCACAACCCCTCAGTGCCCACAGCAAGGGCTTATCCACATTCTAGGGACAGGGGTAGTCTTCCAGACAGGTTTTCCGAAGGAAGGCAGTTGCATGCTTATGCTAATAGAAACCTAGGACCCAATATGATTTGGGTTCCTAAGGTAAAGTAATTCTGTCTTGCAGGGTAGTCTAGGTCCCCATGAATACTTTGGGAACTAGACAGTACGTGGCTCAAGGCTAACTTGGAACAAGCGTCTGCAATAACAGATGTGCTACCTGTTGAGCATACTCACTTTAAGCTACCAATATGTTCTACCTGTGGGACTAAGACGATGACTCTCCATATCCCAGGTAATTTTGATCAGTTCAAGGACTTGTGTCATGATGCATCCTCATTCAAAGTGCATATATATATATTTCTATCCTTGTGTATACGTATACTTATGCTTATTACGAGGCATGCAAACCATTACACATCAATAAAAGGATAACAAAGACATGTCGTTGTAAATCTCGACAACATACAATTGACATTTAGAAGACTTTGCAAAAACCTCAGTAAAATTCAAATAGAGTGACTTTAGAATATACTTGTATTTATCATTCCTTTTATCAACTTGACATCGGAAAATCTCTAAAATGGTGCAATGCTTCCCAAAGTAGTCAAGAAAAACATCAATATTTACTCCGAATCCCGCCGACCCATTTTACATCTCGCCGAATTAGACAAATCCCGCCGAAGAAGCTCCCGACCGCTCGACTTCCATAAGAATCCCGACGACGTATATAAATCCCGCCGAAAGACCATCTCCGCCTGTTCGCCTTCCTCTCGACTCGCGCAAGAGCCCACCTGACGACCCTCGCGCAAGAGAACTCCCTAAGACTCGCGCACGGGCACTTCCGCGAACTCGCCGACACCCGCAGCCCTCCGACGCTCTCGTCGACGCCGTCGAATCGCTGCTGCGTGTGACCTTCTTCTCACGGCAAGGTTCTAGCAAGGCCGCACCCCTCGGGATACTCTTCCCTCCACCGAAGATCTTCCCGAAGCTCATCAACTCACTTGCGTGTAAGCCCTTAGGTAACCTCCTCCTCAATGGCTCCAAGGCCGAACCACAAGTGATGTTTTCCTTTTGAATGTTCACTAATGTTTAGAGACGGGCTTCTTTCTAGATCCTCAATGGCCCCAAGGACGACTGTAGGCTTGATTTCTGGTTGCGAGCTGGTTCGCACTGGTTTTGCTCATGCCTCGGACGAGTTCCGGAACATCATTCTCATGCTGGAAGAAGCCGGACTAACCTTCGTATTGGAGCATCCTTGCAAAGTTTTAGATAAAGAAGTGCTGGAGTTCTTCTCTACCGCAAGGCTTCGAGACAGAGACTCCATCATCAAGAGCAAGGTGGCTGGGACTAAGGTAAAGATGTCTGCCAGTAAGCTAACACGCTACCTGCAGCTGTCAAGTGCGGAGCAGGAAGCCTATTTGGAGGACGAGGACAAAGCCAGAACCCTCCTATTCTGCGGTCTACCCAGAGGCACTCGATCAGTAAAGCGAAAAGAGATGAATGAAGAAGGGAAGCTCCTATCTGACATCATAGGAAAAGTACTCATCTGCAAGCCAGGCTCCCATGATCATATCTCCGGAGATATGTTCAAAATTCTCATAGCTGTGGTCTGCAGAAAGAGGTTCAACTGGGGAGAGTTGCTGTTTCAAAAGATCAAGGACACTCTGGGCACTCCAAGCTTCGGCCGTATCATCAGTCTATATCTCAACCAGCTCAACGGAGACAAATTCGACATGAGCAAAGGAGTCCCTCTCCATTACTTGAAAAAGATGGATGCTACTGTGTTTGATCGATGGGAGCGGCGCATCGGACAGCCTGCTGTAGAAGAGCATGAGGAAGTATCTCCCGCAGCCTCCCCCCGTGAAATTCCTGATACCCTGACTGCAGGAATCGAGGGGGAGACTCTACCCTCTCATATGATATAATATCTGACATCGCCCAGGTGGCCAGGGATGCGGTGGCCGAAGTTAATGAAGAAAGTGAACCTGGGTTGGAGGATGAGGAGGTCCTGAACAGACACACTCAAGGAACTGAAGCTGAAACACTGGACTCTGCTGATCAAGAAGAGGAAGAAGCTGCTGATGTGGATGAATTTTTGGATGCGGACGGAGAGGACGCTGTGAATGAGGGCCATGAAGTGTTTGAGTCTCCGGATACTGATGAACCTCCTACTGATAAGTCTGCACCAGTGGAGGGGGAGGTAAATAAGGCCACCAACATTCCTCCCATAGAGACTGTGATGGTATCCAGCTCTACTGATGCGTCTGCTGCCGAGCCAGAGCAAGGCCAAAAAGTGCCTCCGGGTATCCCATTACGAGATGACCTAGCCATTCACACTGTCCATATAATTCAGGGCATCGTGAATGAGCTTAAAACCTCTTTTGATAAAGCTCAGAAAACAATGCTGCAAGAGATTAAGACTTCTGAAGATCTCATGCTGAAGAATATGGTGGCAATCAACCATAAGCTAGACGTAATGGAGAAGAAATTCGAAGAAAAATATAACGCGGCCGGCGAAGCTGTCACACTGTTAATGGCCGGCTTGAAAAAGGCTACTGATACTCTGGCTGTTGTCAATCAGAACGCACACGTTGTGGCCAACAATATTCAGAAATTTGATGGTAACATGGTCACTTTAAATGCAAATCAGCAGGCCCTAATCACTGAATTCAGCAAGACAACTAAGCATATTGATGACTCCTTGCACTCATATGCCAATTGCATAGCTGACGAAGCCAAAAAGGGGGAGAAGGAGTATATCGCTAAGCTGGCCGAGCTCCAAGAAAGCATGGATGCAAACTTTGCCCAATCAAGCAAATACGTCTATGAGAGTTGCTGGTGGATGCTACAACAGGCACTGGGCACGTTAGGCGTCGTCCTACCTGACCAACCTGCCGGTGTTCAGGTTCCTGAGACTTCTAAGGCTGCTGAGGAAGTACATATTGCTGAGGATGTAAGTACAAGTGCTGCTGATATTTTCACTGATGAAGCTGACGCTAGGGCCATCTCCAAATCTAAGCTGAGAAGTATGTTTGACCAGGAGGCTTTAGCTAAAGCAAGGGGAAAGAGGAAAGTTCAGGAAGGGACATCAAAGGAGACACCAACTCAAAAGAGGATCAGACTAAGTGAGGAGGATGTAAGAAACGAAAGGTGGAGCCCAGTTTCAAGGAACATCATCTTAGACACCTTCCGGCTGCAAGAAAGAGGAGAGATAAATCGAAATGAAGCATATAGCCAGTATGAATGGGAGACGCACAAAGCATTTGAAGCGAAGCGCAACATTTTCTTCAGAAACAACAAGGATCCAGACAAAGTTGATCCTCCTAGGTACTATCCGAAGCCCAAGGAATACATGGAAAGGCAGAGCAAAAAGTACTTGGCGCAAACTCTTAAGGGTGACGTAGCTAAGGACAAATAGTCATTATTTTATAGCTGGTCACGGTGTATTAAGAACATTTAATAATTATTACTGTCGTACGAACAGTTCTGAATTATATGTGAATATATTTCTCTTGGTATATATATATATATTCTTGAATGTGTGAATGATTCAAGTCATGTTCTGATTACATATATTCCCTTGAGTTGCATATTTAATTTTTTTTTAAATGCTATAATTATTATTTGATAGGTGTTATTCATCTTAGCTAGTAGGGTTTTGGCTTCGTCAAATAGGGGGAGATTGTTGGGTATTGTATCCACGATTACCTAGATTTGAGGAAGCCACCTGTCAAGCTAAGATGAATTCACAATGTATTTGATAAACTCTTTCAAGTTGTACTTGCAGTCTCTCCACGCTAAGTGCACACCAATGTCAGGGTGCAGTAGGTCAATATACACGGGTCTGCACGACGTAATCCCTCGTTGAGCAGATCAGTGTGTTGGCCTATGTGTACTCTCTCTATTGGAGTGCACTTACTTTCAAGTACAGGGCCGCTCATATGCAAGAGAAGACAAGGAGCTTGGAGGATCAAGGAGCAGCTCCTAGGTGGAAGACGAAAAATCGTCCAAGGCAAATTCGACGAGAATCACCAAGTGATTCTCGCCGAATCGGTGAGAATCACTAGGTGATTCTCGTCGAATCGTCGAGAATCATCAGTGATTCTCGCCGACTCCTTCTGGCCATCTCAAAATGGTGCCAAGTAAGATTCGGCGAGAATCACTTGTAATTCCCGCCGAACCTGTGGTCTAGCAGCCCATGAATACAAAGTAAAATTCGTTGAGAATCAACAAGTGATTCGACGAGAATCACAAACGATTCTCGACGAATCGTCGAGAATCACTTGGTGATTCTCGCCGATTCGTCGAGAATCGTCTGCGATTCTCGCCGATTTTTACTTGGCGTTCTCTCAGAATGCTGCTGAACCGGATTCTGCTTCTGAATTTGTTTGAACCGGATTTTGGGGATTTCATTTGTGGGTCCCACAAACGGTCATATTTGAGAATCGTACAGTATTTATACACAGGTATTTTGAACAGTAAATCTACGGATAAGAGAGAAAGAAAATCCAGCGGCGACGTAACCCTAACTTCGCGAAATCGCTCCGCTCCGCCGCCGCCGCTCGCGTGAAGTGGTCGCCGCTGCTGATCGCTCTTCTTCCCGATCTCCGGTGACAAAAGCTTAGCAAGGCTTGTGTCTCACGCGTCTATCCGGAGATCTCTTGTCTCTCGATTCGTTGACCGGGAAAACTCCCCCGTCCGAATCGATCGAGACGACTGATCCTAGAGTGACCGTTGGTAGACCTAGCTTGCTTCGCTACGAAGTTTAGATCTCCAAGTTCTGCAGCCACTTTTCATCGTAGCCGCCGATCCCGAAGCTTGCCGCCGCTCGTGTGCCACCGCCGGTTCCGGGGAGATCTTCTCCAAGAGAGACCAAGGTTGTAGACTCCTCATCGACCTCGAGAACACGTCGTCGAACTAAGAGGAACACCGTAGTCTCCGGAAGAAGTTTGTATTTCATATACATTCCATATTTACTTTTGTTGTAAAGGAACTTTTGTTCCGTGTTGTAAGGGTTGGTTGCAACCCAGGTTGTGGGAGTGTTGACTCTCACGTGTGGAAGGGCTCCTTCCGTTAGTGCAGGGATTGGATTTCAATCCCGTTGGTGAAGTAACCGAGTCGTCCCTTGTTGGGGAGATAGGTCGAAGGGGGAAAGTGGATGTACCCAAGTCGGGGAACCACTATAAATTTGCTGTGTATTCTGTGTGCTGTGTCTGTTGTTTTTATTGTGCAGGTACATCTGTAAATTCCGCAAAAGAACCACACGTCACCTATCCCCCCCCATAGGTGCACATAGCCGACACTAGGTGGACTTTCACAACACCCCCCCCCCCCTCAAACTTGGCAGCACATGCCGAGTTTGCTCTTCAACTTCAAGAACGTCTCCACCTTCAACACCTTGGTGAAAATATCCGCGACCTGCTCTCTAGTAGGGCAATGCACAACTTCGACCGTCTTCAGCTCCACCTGCTCACAGAGGAAATGGTATATCATCTCGATATGCTTGCTACGTCCGTGTAGCACTGGATTCTTTGCGAGATGGATGGCCGACATGTTGTCCACAAACATGGTCATAGGCTCATCCACTTCATGATACAACTTCTGCAGGAGGTTCCTTAGCCAAATAGCCTGGCAGGTACAGGCCGCCGCTGCGATGTACTCTGCCTCACAAGATGATAAGGCGATCGTCGCCTGCTTCTTCGAACTCCATGAGAACCCTCATGTTCCCATATTGAAAGCGTACCCGGAAGTGCTCTTCCGGTCATTCACATCTCCACCATAATCACTATCTGAGTACCCCACCAGCTTCAGCTCCTCGCCCGTAGAGTACTTCAGTCCATGACCTCTTGCCCTGTTTATGTATCTCAGGATCCTCTTTACGGCTGTGAAGTGATCCTCCTTTGGTTCCTCCATGTGCATGCTTACCACTCTGACTGCGTACATGATGTCCGGTCGGGTGAAGGTCAAGTACCGTAGAATCCCCACCAAGTTTTTGAATATAGTGGAGTCCACCGCTCCTTCCTTTGACTCCTTGCTCAACTTCAGTCCAGGGTCGGCAGAATTAGAGATAGTCTTGTTGTTCTCCATCTTGAACTTCTTCAGGATCTCCTCTGCATACTTTTTTTGGGAGATGAAGATCCCGTCTTCACTCTGCTTCACCTCCACGCCCAAGAAGTAGTTGAGTTCTCCCTGGTCCGTCATCTCGAGCTCCTTCTTCATCATTCTCTTGAACTCCTCGTATATCGAAGGGTTGTTTCCTGTGAAGATCATATCATCCACGTATAGGCATACGATCATCATGTCGCCGTTATTCTCAACCTTCGTGTATAGGGCATATTCATGAGGGTTCTTCCTATAGCCATGCTTCTGCAGATAAGAATCTATTCTCCCATTCCAGGCTTGAGCTCCATGCTTCAGCCCGTACAAAGCCTTGTCTAGCTTGCATACTTTCCTTTCCTGCCCCTTCACCACATAATCTGGGGGCTGCTCGATGTACACATCCTCCTCCAGGTAGCCATTCAGGTAGGCAGATACCACATCCATCTGCATGATCTTCCATCCATGATGAGCAGCCAGTGCGATGATCAATCGGATAGTATCTATTCGCGCAACTGGGGTGAATACTTCATCATAGTCCACACCTTGGACTTGCCGATATCCCTTCACGACTAGCCGCGCCTTATGCTTCTCCACGCCTCCTTCTTTGTTCTTCTTCACCTTATAGACCCATTTCACCCCGAGGGGTTTATGGCCTGCAGGTGGATCCACTAACTTCCAGGTTTCATTCTTCTTTATGAATACTATATCCACATCCATAGCATTCCTCCAAGTTTTTTCTTTGGCTGCTTCCTCGTACGAGCACGACTCGACATCTACTAAGAGACAATATAAAGAAAAATTGTTAGCAGTTGGTGCCATCTCCTCGTAGATCTACTCCAACCTCCTCATCCTAGGCCGAGGACGATCCGCCTTGCTCCCGCTAGTACTTGCTCCACTGGACCCACCTCCACTAGTGCTTGCTCCACTAGAGTAGGGAGTGAAATCTCCCCCTGACGCTCCGCTAGGTGGTGATGGTGGCTCAGCTCCACCCATCTCAGTTTCGGCTTCCTGACCACCCTCCTCTTCATCATCTTCAAAGAACATCCCCTTGATGCTCCTCACCGCTTCATCCCAGCTCCAGCTCCTACCTTCCTCAAACACCACGTAGCTTGAGATGATAGCCCTCTCATTCACCGGGTTGTATAACTTGTAGGCCTTGCTCATCGGATCTTAGCCTATGAATATGCACTTCTCGCTTATGTCATCTAGCTTCTTTCTTCTCTGCTCCGGGACATGAGCATAAGCTACACATCCAAAGACTCTAAGGTGCTTCACACTTGGCTTCCACCCACTCCAGGCTTCAAAAGGAGTCATAAACTTCACACTCTTTGGTGTGCATCGATTCAGTAAGTACACAGCCACCTGTACTGCCTCCGCCCAAAACTTTTTTGGCAACCCCTTGGCATTCACCATGCTCTTTACCATGTTCATGATGGTCAAGTTCTTCCTCTCTACCACTCCGTTCTACTGAGGTGAGTATGCCTCCATCAGCTGGTGAGAGATCTCACACTCTCTGCAAAAATCATCAAACAGCCTAGAGGTGTACTCCCCACCCCTATCTGTCCTTAGCACCTTCAGAGGTTGACCACTCTCCTTCTCTACTATTGCCTTGAACTTCTTGAACTTGTCAAGAGCCTCAGCCTTCTTTTCAGGAAATACACCCAACACTTCCGACTGAAGTCATCGGTGAAGGTAATGTAGTACTTGCTCCCACCTACTGAGGTAGTCTCAAATGGACCAGCTATGTCCAAGTGAACTACTTCAATCTGTCTTCTCGACCTTCTGGACTTGCCTCCATCAAACGTCAACCTCTTCTGCTTCCCCTTTATACATGCCTCACAGTGTAACATCTCATTTCCAACTAGACCCCTAAGAGTGATTTTGGCCATGACTAGGTTATGACAAAATCCTAGGAAGCCCAAGAAGACCAAGAAAAACCTAAGAATGTGGGTGAGACCACTATGGTCTGTAAATAGTAAATTCCTGAACCTTAGTTTAAGATAACCATGGGGTTTCACCAAGAATTCAAGACCCCATCATGGTCTCATCAACCCATTGTAAGATCCCTTAGAGCACTAAGGACCCATGGAGGGCAGTCAAAAGGGTTAAGTTGACCCAAGTCAACCCTAACCATAAATGAGTCAAACTAACCTACTTAGGTAAATTGACCATCCCCAAGACAAGTGGACCCCACCCAAGCCCACCTAACCCTAGAGTGAGGTCAATGTGTCACCTAGGACCCATTGGGGTCCACTCAAGAGGCTAAGTTGACCAAAGTCAACTCTAACCCTAAATGGGTCAACCTAACCTACATTGGGTCAAACTGACCTGCACAAGGGCCAATTGAAGTTCCCTTAGCCAAGTGGACCCCACACATACCTTCATAACCCTAGTGAGAGGCCAATGGGTCACCAAGGACCCATTGGGGCCAACCAAAAAGGCTAAGTTGACAAAAGTCAACTCTAGCCCTAAAGTGGTCAAGTGCCCTGCCTAAGGGTCAAGTAACCTCCAAAGTGCCAATACAACCCTACCTAGGCCTTAGGGGAGTCCAATGGGTCACCAAGGACCCATTTGGGCCAACCTCAAAGACCAAATTGACCTAAGTCAACCCTAGCCTATGTTTGGGTCAAGCTAGCCCAAATGGGCTAACTCAAGCTCAAGCCCAACTCAGTTGGGCTAACCATGCTTTGGTGGATGAAATAAACATGTGGGCTGCCAATACAGTAGAATATTGACTATCCAACTTAGTGACTAGGAGAGAGAGAGAGAGAATCTCAAAATTAAAGAATATTTAAGAGAGAGAAAAGGAGTATATTTAAGGGTGTTTAAGGGAAATGAGCCACTTGGACCCATGCCATCAGCCCCCACTTAGGCTGGCCGACCCTTGGGGTCATGGAGAAGGAGCTGGATGGAGTGGGGACCACCCATGCATGCATGGTGACAATAACTAGGCAAAACCTCCACCTCTCACTTAAGAATTATCACCCTCCCCCTATACTTCATCTCCCCTTTTCCCCCTTCACTTCATCACCCTCAGGACAAGGAGAACAGCAGAGAGAGGGAGAGAGAGAAAGACCAAACCTTGGAGATGAACATGGGCTAGAGCCATGAAAACCATGGGAGAAGCGCCGCCGCCGCCATGGTTCCCCGCCGCTCCTCACGTCGCAAGGCCGCCGGGAAGGTCCTCCCTCACCTCTCTCTTCATGCTTAGATCTTAGGGAGGTTTAGGTTAGGGTTTGGGCTCGAATGAGCCCGAACCCAGCTCTACTTTTTCCGCCATTAATGGTGTTTTAGAGTTCTTGGGTGAGGTGGCGCCGCCACCTCCCGCCGCCCTAGCCGCCGGCAGGAGGTTGCCCCCACCACCGTGAGGGGGGAGGAGATGTTTGCTGGTGGAGGCGCCGCCGGTAGTCGCCGGGAAAGCCCCCGTGAAAACTCGGGCTGGATCCAGGCGATTTGGAGAAGATGAGCAGCTGCCGTCCGTTCGTGTCAAGATTCGTGCCATGCAAAAAATAATAATCCTCGAATTAATTAATTACATGAATAGTGCACTTCCTATCTCCTAAAATCTAGCTTTTGCATGTCAATATTTAGGGCACTTACATCCTTTTTCACAAAATGTTCTCAACATGAAAATTGTAGGTCTTGAAGTTACCTTTGATTTGATATGTTACACATAATTGTTGGTTAAGTCTACTGCCATATAGAGCCATTTTCCTAAGGCTGCTCCTAGGATAGGTCAAAAACTAAAATGAGTGCCCTGCCCAAACCCTAAGTCCAAATGGGCTGATATTTTGGGCATGTGGTGTAATTAGTCATATCTATCCCCTCCCCAAAAATGGGAATTTTTGGGAGAAAATAATTCTATAGTTTTAGTCAGAATTTGATAATTTAAATTTTGTTGACGTTTGGAGCATATCAACTCCAAAATGCCCCAAATTTTGGTGGCCTGCCCTTAGGAGTATATTAGACCTATGGTAGAAAAATTAGACAATTTAGCCCTCTGCATGTTGAGATATCTCACTTGCAAGATCTGAAAAATTGAATGGCCTTGGGCTGCAAATAGCAAAATACAGAAATTTGAAAGTGATGCCCAAGCCCATCCAGAGGCCCAAATGACCTGGGCTTTTGGAACGTAACTGGTTTAGGGCATAAGTAGGCCCTGCCCAAAAATGGAACTAATTGGAATTAAAATGAGGGTGAAATTACTAAAATACCCCTAGGCTTGTTTTGGTGATTCTTGGAGTAGTTCAACTCCAAAATGCCCCAAATTTTGGTGGCCTGCCCTTAGGAGTATATTAGACCTATGGTAGAAAAATTAGACAATTTAGCCCTCTGCATGTTGAGATATCTCACTTGCAAGTTCTGAAAAAGTGAATGGCCTTGGGCTGCAAATAGCAAAAATACAGAAATTTGAAAGTGATGCCCAAGCCCATCCAGAGGCCCAAATGACCTAGTATTTTGGGAAGTAACGGGTTTAGGGCATAAGTAGGCCCTGCCCAAAAATGGGACTAATTGGAATTAAAATTAGGGTGAAATTACTAAAATACAACTAGGCTTGTTTAGGTGATTCTTGGAGTAGTTCAACTCCAAAATACCCCAAATTTTGGTAGCCTGCCCTTAGGAGTATATTAGACCTATGGTAGAAAAATTAGACTATTTATCCCTCTGCATGTTGAGATATCTCACTTGCAAGATCTGAAAAAGTGAATGACCTTGGGCTGCCAATAGCAAAAATGCAGAAATTGGAAGAGATGCCCAAGCCCATCCAGAGGCCCAAATTACCTGGGATTTTGGGGAATAACTGGTTTATGGAATAGTTAGGCCCTGCCCAAAAATTGGACTGATTGGAATTAAAATTAGGGTGAAATTACCAAATTACCCCTAGGCTTGTTTAGGTGATTATTGGAGTAGTTCAACTCCAAAAGGCCCCAATTTTTGGTGGAATGTCCATGAGGACATTATTAAGGCATAGTTTAAGTTTCAGCCCATAGGGACCAGAGCAAGTTAGGGAAACCCCTTGCATGTGTTGGCTTGTAAAGGGCTTGATGTGCTTATAGCCAAAAAGAAGGAAAAAATGAAATATTGAATGCACAGCCCTTTTTGGACCACTGACTTAGTATTAACTTAAGTACCCTCACCTCTTTGGGAAAGATGTATGATTTAGGGTTGAGTTTCCCTTGGACCCAAGTTCACACCCTAAGGAAGGACCTTTAGGGGGTTGTGAAGGACATAGGGGCAAATGCCCTTGTATGGCCTTGTAATTCAGTACAGAGTTAGCTTAGATATATTTAAGCCTCTGGTTGAAGTGTTAGTGAATTTATAAGTAGTGAAGTACCTCCAAAATCAAACCCTAGTTTTAGGGTAGAAGCACTACTAGGTCAAAACAATAACTTAACGTACTCTAAAAATTGTGAAGATGGGGTAAAATGAATCGTAGGGTGAGTTGAACCCCTAGATATTTTTAGTGGAATTTTACAGGTTATATTCATGGTAGTTCCTTTGTTAATTATCAAAATGTTCAATTTAGTATTTGATTTAATTTGATGCTTTGGTTTAAATGGAATCTAGCAAAATTTGGCCAGTAGTGGTTTTTGACCTAAATAGAGGTCTCTGAATATTATTATGATTTGTAAAGGATTTATATATTGCTTCCTTCATAAATTTTGTAAAGGCCACACTTGTTAAATAAATCATTTAAAGAATAATTTAACTTTTAAAAATGTGAATTTTGGCCACTGATGTTTTTAGGATGATATCTACTGTTAGGAGTTTAATTAGTAATTTTTGAAGTATATTTATAGTACTTGATTCACAATTATGCTCTTTGTTGATTTCTGTATTGAATTTATTTAGAATTAAATATTCTGTGAAAAATCATGAAAGTTGGCCAGTGATAATTTTATGACTGTAGTAGTGTAATATATTTCACTCAAATTATTTGGATGAAAATATCAAGTAGTTGATTAACAAATCTTGGAATATGGGAATTTAGTGCTAAAATAATTTTAGGCCCCTTAAATGTTTGTAAAAAATGTCAAATTTGGAAATTGTCACTTTTAGATATATGGAATATTATCATGAATTTATAAAACACTAATCATGTCTAAAATGTATACTTCATGATCAACTTGACTATAATTGGCTTTTCTAAGAAATTATTTAAATAGAAGATTAATTGAGGAAAATACAATATTCTGGAATTAAATCATTTATGTCATGATAGGACTCCAGTAATAATCCTAGGCCATTCAGATGAAAACTTGAAGGACATCCTATCGTGAACATCACTTAGTATAAGTTGGTCTGCAAATAGTAATTTGAGGAAAAGTTGCACTAGGATAAGAGTTGGAAAAGGGTAGAGTTAGTCGTGTTGAATTGTTTAAATGAAAGTGGATGAGTCACCATAGAAAGTTCTAAGGAGTGGTGGGAATCGAGTTGATGTGTGTTAGAAGGTACGTGAGTTCGACGAAAGATCGTCGTTCCCGCGAGAGTGAAAGGTCTAAACTACCCTAGGATAAGCCTATCGTAATATGAGAAGGTATTGGGTAAGCGAAATCAACCAATAATAATAATAAGTACCTTGCGAAAGGGAACATTGGGCGTAATCCCAACATAGTTCCTAGTGCCCCTTCAGAGCCCTTCACAGGGAATACCGGGGCAGTCCTGGGTTAACGTAAACCTTAAAGAACAAATCGAAAGAGTAATTTATTAAATAGGGTTTCACACCGCACTCACTAGTTGGACAAGTATTGGAAATGGTTATGTCGTCCCGAGGTGTTTAAAGGGGCGCCATCCCGCGGTGTTCAAAGGGATGAGGTTTGGAATAAGAGACGGATGTTTTGGTCCGGCGAGCATTGGCTCGGTTGATATTGGAGACAGACGGGATGGTCCGGGGAGCTTTGGCTCGGTACTAATACGATAAATTTGCATGAGCATGAAAGGAAAGAAAGTTAAGGTGGTGGGTCTTCGGTATGGGTTAGTCGATGCACCGACGCCAATACGATGACTCAGCAAGTGTGGTTTTACACTTCGCCAAACTTAAGTCCGGCGGTCTAGTCGGCAAGAGTAAGCGGTAGTCCGCTTAGTGCACCAAGCATTGAGGCATACGATATGTCAGACTGGTAGTGCTTTTACTGATTTTGAGGTGGGCGAGGCCCAACCAACCGCTTCCGTCTACCACTACGGAGGTATCCTGGGAGATAACGGCTCCGAAAGGGGGAACTAAAGGTCTGTGTGCACAGAGCCGGGTGTGTGTGTTGCACTTGCATGTCCATCATAACCACTTGCATGTCATAGCATAATCGATTCATTTAACCCTGACACCTAAAGTATAAGCGGTATGGGACGCTTATACATTAGGCCCTGCAAAACGACCCCTTGGTCTATAAGCTTGTGTGGGAAAGTTTATAAATTAGGGTTATTTCAATATATATACTGCTTGTGATAACCGACACCCCAACGTATAAAGTGGTATGGGATATTTTATACGATGGGAGCCTTGTAGAAGATCCCTTGGCTTATTTGTATCCACATTAGTGAAGGTTAAATTCCTTTGCTTACTTTACCTATTACAACATGATTATAACTTGCTAGTTAGGTCCCCATGTCACCTGTTTTTGATCTCTCTCCACTTTCACGTCCTTTCCTTTCTTCCTCCCCGCTCGGTGCCTAGGAGCATGGGGGAAGGGGTGGGGGATGATAGGGCTTAGTCTTATAGACTAACGGTTTTCGAACCACATCAAATTAGGGGATCGTGGAGCCGAGTATGGAGGAGCAGCCCAGGAGACCGGTGCGATTGGAGACAGGGCAGTCTAGCTCAGGAGTGCAGCCAGCTGGGATTGTGAGTTCCGACTTCTAGTAGTTGTTTTGTTTTGCTTCCGCATGAGAGATCTGTAGTGAGGATATTGATGTACCAGGCTTAAGCCCTTTATTTCTGTACTCTTTTACTATTCTGTGGACACTCCCTTCGTGGAGATTTTATATATATGTGATTTGTTGTGGACTTATCTTCTCTTGCACTGCTACGTTTTTCTACAGTTGCGATCGATTTGGCCGGCAGGATCGACGTCTTGTAGTGACGACCTTACCGGGTCCGAAGGTGTCACCGCAAGGCGGCGGTTCTGGGCCTAAGACCCCGGGGTTTTAAGAGAGAAAAGGGGGGGGGGGGGGTCTTACAAGTGGTATCATAGGAAACCTCGATCGAAAAGTAACAGTCCACAAACCCTGGGTCATCCCCGCGCGAGTTTAGTTTGGGGACAAACTAAGCAGCGGAAGCAGTGGTGTGCCCATGTGGGATCATATATATAATTGTCCATTTTATTTAAGGTTGAAAAATTTCTGACGATAAATTTTGTGGCACAGCCTCCAGCACTGCCTACACAGATTCTGGATGTTGCACCACCGCCGCCGGTTCCCACTCAATTCCTACAGTCTGACATGGGACAGACTCTGACAGCTATCCTGGAAGCCTTCAGGAACCAACAGGCCCTAGCTCCGCAGCCTATTCCGGGAGCCAACTGGCTCAGCATCTTTCGAGGACTCTCTCCCCCGTCCTACTTGGGGACAGAGGGGGTAGTTCAGACAGAGGAATGTCTAGACATCATGGAGGGGATGCTGACAGGCATACGAAGCCCTTCGGAGGAGAGGGTGCCACTGGTTGTTTCCTACTTGGAGTCCGATGCCAAGCGGTGGTGGAAGACAGTTCTGGAGACTACCTTTGCTGATAGGGAGGCTGCCGAGGTGACGTGGGAGGAGTTCAGGCCCATGCTGTTATAGCACTTTGTTCCACAGTCGAACCGAGACGAGCTGGAAGACCGCTTCTTGCAGTGTAAGCAAGGTTCTAGGACGGTGGTGGAGTACCATCGAGACTTCAATCATCTGGAACGTTTTGCAATCTCTTACCAGCTGGATGAGGCAGCGTACACCAAGAGGTTCTACAAAGGTTTACGAGAAGACATGAGGGATGCCCTTATTTTCGTTTTGGATAGGCCTATCACTCGTATTTTGGAGATGGAAAAAAGGTTAGAGGCAGATTGGCTCACCACCAGAGGCCAGAAGCGGCCAACGGAGGATCAGAGCCGGGGAGCCCGGAACGATCAGCGGCGAGGTCGTACGCCAGAGGTACAAAAGGTGGAGGATCGGCCTCAACAGGAGGTGAGGCAGGAGCCGAGGGAGCAGGTGACGCTGGCCCCTCAGCCTATTCAGATGAGAGATGTGCAGAGACCGGGAGGTGGGGCTTACACTCCGCCGGAATGTTACCACTGCCATCAGGTGGGGCACATCAAGAGAAACTATCCCGTGAGAGGGATGCCTCCACCAGCACCGCATATTGCCCCACCGACTCAGCATTATGGAGGCCGAGGACGTGGCGAAGGATGCGGATATCAGGGTAGATACCGCAGGCCGGAAGGACAACAGATTTATGCACTAGACCTGGCTCAACCCAGGAACCCGGAGCAAGTGATCACAGGTACGACCGAAAAGTTTTCTTTATACCTATGTTCTTTCCTTTCCTAGAAAAGTAGTCTCATGAACTTGAATTATTAAGACTAGGCAGGAAAACTAGAAATGGAACTCTAAGTAAATTTACAATCTCAGGCATCGTCTTCATTTGCGGCAAGCCCGCACATACTCTCTTCGACACGGGTTCTTCGCACTCGTTTGTGTCGGAAACCTTTATCCAAGGGTTAGGAGGCGTGGAGAGGATCACAGGCAAGATGTTACGGATACGGCTACCCGACGGGTCGGAGCTGTTCGCATCATCCCATTGCAACCTGGAGGCATGGATAGGCGGAAAACCCTTCGAAGCTCTAGCGACAATTCTGTTGCTGCCTGATTATGATCTGATTCTGGGTATGACATGGCTCCAATGGAACCATGCCCAGATTGACTGCTTGGCCAAGAGGATTACCCTGAGACATTGGGGCTCGTTCGTCGTGATGGAAGGTATTAGACCAGCCTCCCACATATTCTTATCATCTATTCAGGCCGTCAAGGCCCACTTGCAGGGCGACGAGATTTATCAGATTCTCTTCGAGATGGTGGAGGTCAAGGGATCTGTATCCGACATTCCCGTGGTGCGGGATTTTGCGGACGTCTTCCCGGAGAAACTACCAGGGCTATCCCCGCACAGAGAGCAGGATTTCCAGATAGTGCTTATGCCAGGGGCAAAGCCGGTATCCAGAGCTCCCTACCGCATGGCCCCAAGGGAGCTGACAGAGTTCCGGAGTCAGTTGTAGGAGTTGGTGGAAGCCGGGTTTGTCCGGCCGAACTCTTCGCCATGGGGAGCCCTAGTGCTGTTTGTCAAGAAGAAAGACGGAACACTCACGTTGTGTATCGATTACCGGGCGTTGAAGCGGCTAACAGTCAGGAATACCTATCCTCTGCCAAGGATAGACGAGCTGTTCGACAAGTTGGAGGGAGCCCACTTCTTCTCGAAGTTGGACTTATGATAGGGCTATTATCAGTTGAGGATCAGAGAGGAGGATATACATAAGACTGCTTTTAACAGCAGGTATGGACTCTATGAGTTTACCGTGATGCCCTTTGGGCTCACGAACACGCCGTCAGCATTCATGACTCTCATGAACCGTGTCTTCGAGACATATCTAGATGTGTTTGTCATCGTTTTCATCGATGACATCCTCATTTACTCGAGGACCGAGGAGGAGCACGCGAGGCATCTGACGCTAACCTTGGAGATGCTACGGGAACATCAGTTATATGCCAAATTCAGCAAATGCCAGTTCTGGCTGAAGGAGGTGGCCTTCCTTGGACACGTTATTAGTGGAGCAGGGTTGGTAGTAGATCCGGCCAAGATTCAGGCAGTCCGAGATTGGCCACAGTTGAAGACATATGCGGACGTAAGGAGCTTCCTAGGACTTGTCGGCTACTACCGGAAGTTCGTAGAGGGTTTTTCTAGACTTGCCCTCCCACTTACCTCTCTGACAAGGAAGGATGTACCGTTTGTTTGGACACCACAGTGCGAGTCGGCATTCCAAGAGCTGAAAAGTCGACTCACTTCGGCACCGATACTTGACCTCCCCTCGGGGAGAGAAGGATTTCAAGTTTATGTGGATGCCTCCTACCAGGGCATGGGAGCAGTTTTGATTCAAAAGGGACATGTGATCGCTTATGCCTCCTGCCAGCTGAAGAAACATGAGCAGAACTACCCAGTTCACGATTTGGAGATGGGAGCAGTTATATTTGCATTGAAGGTCTGGCGGCACTACCTCTATGGTGTCCACTACGACATATTTTCGGATCATAAAAATCTGAAATATGTGGATACGCAGAAGGAATTGAATATCCGGCAACGGAGATGGGTGGAGTTTCTAGCGGACTATCAGTACAAGATACACTACCATCCGGGTAAGGCAAACGTGGTGGCCGATGCACTAAGCCGGAGAGCTTCCACTTCTGGAGCAGGGTCCCAGCTTATGTCCATGGAGCTATTACGAAGTTTTGAAGAGATGCATATCACTCTGGTATCATCTGATGACCCTAAGCGGTACAAGGAGTACCTGGCCGCTACGAGCACCACCTATGATATACATGACAGAGTCAGAGATTGGCAGACGTGGGATGCCAAACTAGAGCCGATTTTCCGGGCCATTGAGGCAGGCTTATCTGGAGACTACTCGATACGAGATGATCTGATATGTTTCATAGGTCGGACTTACATACCGGATGGAGGCGAAATTCGGGAGGACATCATGGTCGAGGCTCATCATAGCAGATATTCTATACATCCCGAGATCACTAAGATGACGGCGGATTTGAAGAAGACTCTATACAGGCCGGGCATGAAGAAGGACATCGCCTACTTCGTGACCCACTGCGAGGTGTGCCAGTTAGTGAAGGCAGAGTGCAGACATCCCGCTGGTTTATTGCAGCCACTCCCGGTGCCGGAGTGGAAATTTGAGGATATCGCGATGGACTTCATCCATGGCCTCCCTCGATCACGGGCGGGAAATGATTCTATCTGGGTAATCGTTGACTTACTGACGAAGGTGGCTAGGTTCATCCCGATCAGGAAGGAGTATGCTGCCGGAGTGTAACACCCCGAAGTTCTGGGTCAATTTGGGCCAAGTTGGGTTCAGGCATGGGTGACACGGCCTGGGACACGGGCGTGTCCCAGGGCATGTCATGCCTGGGTTGTGTCGAGTCGTGAGGTTGCGTGGGGCCCCAGCCGGACCCACCGCCATATGTCATCTGATAGGTGGGGGCGTTACACGGAGTACTGGCACGGAGGTTCATAGAGTAGTTTGTACGATATCATGGGGTGCCCAAGACGATCATGTCAGATCGAGATGGACAATTCACGTCCAAGGAGTGGAGGACAGTACAGGCATACTTGGGTACTCGACTGACTTTCAGTACGACCTTCCACCCCCAAACAGATGGGCAAACAAAGCGCACCAACCAGACACTGGAAGACCTGTTGAGACTGTGTATTGTGGGCCGTGGAGAGCCCTGGGAGAGGATTTTGCCCGTAGTGGAGTTTTCGTACAATAACAGTCATCAGTCTAGTATACGGATGGCTCTGTATGAGGCGTTGTATGGGCGGAAGTGTAGGGCTCCGTTGTCTTGGATACAAGGCTAGGATCCGAAGACTGTGGGCACGGACTTTATCGAGGATACTGAGGCACAGGTATGACTGATACGGGATAGAATGCTGGAGTCGCACAGCAGGTAGGCGAAATACTATGACGCTCGACATCGTCTAGTGGAGTTTCAGGTAGGGGATCGGGTGATCTTGAATATCCAGCCGATGCATGGGGTTTCACGAGTACGTGGTGTAACACCCCGAAGTTAATCTGATCAATTTGAGCAAAATCGGGTTCAGGCCTGGGTGACACGGCCTGGGACACGGGCGTGTCCCAGGGCGTGTCAGGCCTGGGTAGTGTCGAGTCGTGAATTCGACGAAATTTGGAATCGACATAGCGGACACGGCCTGCGACACAGGCGTGTCGCAGGGCGTGTCGGGGCCGTGTCGACGATCGGCCTGGATGTCGACGAATTTTCTCGACGATCGTCGAGTGTCGAGTGTCGAGTGAGGACACGGCCTGTGACACGGGCGTGTCACAGGGCGTGTAAGTGGTCGTCGAACTCAACTCGACGTTTCGAGTTAGGGCGTGTTTGCGGGACACGGGTGTGTCCAGGTGCACACGGCCAGGAACACGGGCGTGTGCCAGGCCGTGTGAAGTCTCGGGTTGTTTTGGGATTATTTTCATTGAGGTACACGGCCTCAGACACGGGCATGTCGGAGGGCGTGTCGGGGACACGACACGTGTCACGGGCGTGTCCCATGGTCGTGTACTGTTGGTTTTGAGTCGGTTGTCTGCGGCTTAGAGGGACACGGCCTGTGACACGGGCGTGTCACAGGGCGTGTCAGGCCGTGTTTTAACTTTTCTAGCCAAATCTGAGCCGTTTGTTTCCCTCTTCCTGGATCCAATGGTTGGGCTCTGTCCAGGTGTGGTGAAGGCCGAGAAAAAAGGGGATTTAATCCCTCTTTTCTTCTTCTTCTTCTTCATTTCTTTTACGCAATGGAGGAAGAAAGGCTAAGGCAAGAGGGAAGGGAGGAGTCTACCAGCTGCTGTCGGAGCTGCGGAGTACGGAGCGAAGATCTGAGAAAGGATTCGTGAAGGCGAAGCCGAGGCGGAGATTTCCATCCGGCTACTTCATGGCGCCGAAGCGGTCTTCAAGGGTAACGATCTCCTTCTTGGACATCGAAGTCCTTCCTTTATGCATGTGCTTGGAATCCTCCACCAAGAGGTGGATTTGTGGAAGTGATTCCTTTGTTGAGTCTGCATTTAGAGCCGGAATTATGGAACACGGCATAGGCATGCTGTGTGAAGCCCATCTGGACCGGTAGTCTGGATTGGTGATGTTCATGGGTAAACCGGAGGAGACTCAGTGGATTTGATGTGATGGAAATGGTTTTCTATTGTGATGAATGTATGGATGTGATGTTGAGTGTGAGGAGGCTTTGGCAAAGCTCCTGGTTGTGATATGATCAATTGGTAGCACGCCTGGGGAGCTCGTGATAAACCCACCCTGTTACACCACTAGGGTGGGTTGATCTAGTTAGTTAGAGGGGTCGATTGGTGGCAATGCTTGGGGAGCCGAGTTAAACCAGGCTTGCTGCACCACATAGTGTGGGTCGATCGGATTAGGAGGGGGGTCGATGGGTAGACATTGCCTGGGGAGCTTGGATAAACCCGGCGTGCTACACCACAGGTTGTGGGTCGACCTACTCTGGTTGTTGCTGTGAGGTTGTACCTCTGTGTGGTTTGGGCGGGATGTCGCCAGCTTGCGAGACTGGTGGACTAGGGCCGGTCAACCAACAAGTTAAAACCTCGGATCAGCGGTGTATGACTGGTGGATTCCGGTACACCAAGAAGGTGCCCTGAGTGCACGGAACGTCTGGTGGATTCCAGCGTTTGTGACGTCGTGTGTTTGCTAGCGGGATAAAGGAACTGATATACATATACTGTTGAATGATGCTTGATGATACTTGATGAGCACTGTATATAGGAAAGGAACCACTACCCCGGGTAGGGGATAGGGTCGTTATAATGGGTCAGCCAAATGCTGACCGTTACTTTGTTTTCTGGTTTGGCTTGGATGTGGAATTGCAGGTGTTGCGGCTTGAACTGAATAAGCGGAATGGCTAGCTTGATGAGGCCCTTGAAGGCCATGCGAAGAGTTGTGTTTGGATTTCATGTGTGGCCGGCCTGCATGTCGATGTATGAACTGATTGTTGTGTAAAAGAGGAACTTGTAAGGCCATAAGGTCAGAGTGTGTGGGTTGTATACATTCCTGGTGTTGTTATATATAAATGTGATCTTTATATATGGGTGGACATTCTGGTTTGAGTTCATGCTAACATAAAATATGCTGCGCTAGAATGGAATGAGTTAAGGATTCGCATAGATTTTGATTTCCACACGTGATTCCTTCGCTTGTCTGTGATATATGGAGTGGGGCCCCGGCCGGACCCACCGTTATATGTCATGTGACAGGTGGGGGCGTTACAAAGTGGTATCAGTGCCAGGTTTAGATTGTTTGGGAGGAGAGAACATAAATGAACTCATGAATGTCCACTAGGAATGTATGTCATGCACAAGATGTGCGTGAGTGTGTAGTCAATGTAGCAGTACCGTTATGATTGGAAGTATTAATGGTGTTCTGTACATTGATAGGTGGCGAGGGATGGAGCTGGGCCGTCTGAGCCCCAGCGGTCTGAGGAGAGTGCAGCACCCGTTGGAGTGCCTATGCCTCCCTCGGCAGAAGCCATACGAGTGGTGACGGAGACATTGCTTGCAGTATTATAAGCACAGCCTACTGGACAGGTAAGACCTGGTGCAAGGCAAGAACATGCTGCCGTGGTGGTGGAAGAGCAAGCACGTGACGACTCCTTGACACGTTTTATGCACTTTCATCCACCTACATTTGGTGGAGCGCTTTCACCAACGCAGGCGGAAGATTGGTTGGCAAGGGTCAAAAGGATTCTCACTGCAATCAGGACGGTCGAGGAACAGAAAGTGCTGTTGGCCACTTTTCTGTTGGAAGGCGATGCGAGATTGTGGTGGGATGAAATTGAAGTACATCACTTGGCAGGTCGAGGTTTAACTGACGTTTCCATGGAGGAATTCTCCCAAATATTTTTAGCCAAGTATGTGCCGGTGTCGCAGAGGATTGCGATGGAAAATGAGTTTCTCCGTTTGGTGCAGGGTGAGCAAGATATTGATACCTACCTGCATGAGTTTACAAGATTGGGGAGGTATGCGGGATCGAACTTTTCGGAGGAAGCACGAAAGACAAATCGGTTTTATGAAGGCTTGCGGGATGAATTGAGATTGGCACTCCCGAGTTCAGTGAGCCAAGGCTTTCAAGCATTGGTCGATACAGCTCGTGCCTTGGAAAAAGATATGAAGCGAGTACAAGCGAATAAGCGACTGGCAATGGAAAAGTCAGAGTTTAAAGTGTCGCAGTTGGATCAATCGGAGTTTCGACGACAAGAGAAGAAAAGATTTAGGCCGGCGGAATCATCTCCGTCGACTGTTTCTTCGGGGGCGACTTATGGGTCAGGACGTGTGGATACACGTATATGCTATAAATGAGGGCAGCAAGGACATATAGCAAAATTCTGTCGGAATGCCCCTTCAGGGAGTGAGAAAAAGATAGGTGCATCATATGAAGAAAAGGGAAAAGCAATGCCGAGTCATCTGCACCCCGGATGCAACCTCGATTGCACGCGATGGAAGTGCAAGAGCCGCAAAGCTCAGTTGGTGAAATTCAGCCTCGGGTGTTTAATTTGTCTCTTAATCGCGAATTTCAAAATCGTGAGGCTGAGCGGAGGTGAAACATGAATTACTTCTCTTGGACGCTCTGTTGTATGTAAACTTTGTTTATAT
Organism: Platanthera guangdongensis; assembly: GCA_039583875.1. Lineage (NCBI taxonomy): Eukaryota > Viridiplantae > Streptophyta > Magnoliopsida > Asparagales > Orchidaceae > Platanthera > Platanthera guangdongensis. The sequence continues at coordinate 68,738,943 of CM077166.1, read as the reverse complement.
CTCTACTTGTGATGAATAACAGCTGGTGGTGCACTTGTGATTGTGCGGCGATAAATCACTTATGTTGTTTTGTTTTGAGGTCTTCTGTGGCTGCATGTGCACAAGTGGAAGTTAGGGATGTTTGTTTGTGTTGTATGTTTGTTAGTTTGTGCGGAGGCGTGAGGTGTAAGATTTGATGATGTTGTGGCTGATTGGAGTCAATTTCGAGGACGAAATTATTTGAAGGGGGGGAGGATGGTAACACCCCGAAGTTAATCGGATCAATTTGAGCAAAATCGGGTTCAGGCCTGGGTGACACGGCCTGGGACACGGGCGTGTCCCAGGGCATGTCAGGCCTGTGTAGTGTCGAGTCATGAAGTTGACGAAATTTGGAGTCGACACAGCGGACACGGCCTGCGATACGGGCGTGTCGCAGGGCGTGTCGGGGCCGTGTCGACGATCGGCCTGGATGTCGACGAATTTTCTCGACGATCGTCGAGTGTCGAGCGTCGAGTGTCGAGTGTCGAGTGAGAACACGGCCTGTGACACGGGCGTGTCACAGGGCGTGTCAGTGGTCGTCGAACTCAACTCGACGTTTCGAGCTAGGGCGTGTTTGCGGGACACGGGTGTGTCCAGGTGCACACGACCAGGAACACGGGCGTGTGCCAGGCCGTGTGAAGTCTCGGGTTGTTTTGGGATTATTTTCGTTGAGGTACACGGCCTCAGACACGGGCGTGTCAGGGACACGGCATGTGTCACGGGCGTGTCCCATGGCCGTGTACTGTTGGTTTTGAGTCGGTTGTCTGCCGCTTAGAGGGACACGACCTGTGACACGGGCGTGTCACAGGGCATGTCAGGCCGTGTTTTAGCTTTTCTGGCCAAATCTGAGCTGTTTGTTTCCCTCTTCCTGGATCCAATGGTTGGGCTCTGTCCAGGTGTGGTGAAGGCCGAGAAAAAAGGGGATTTAATCCCTCTTTTCTTCTTCTTCTTCTTCTTCTTCATTTCTTTTACGCAAGGGAGGAAGAAAGGCTAAGGCAAGAGGGAAGGGAGGAGTCTACCAGCTGCTGTCAGAGCTGCGGAGTGTGGAGCGAAGATCTGAGAGCGGATTCGTGAAGGCGAAGCCGAGGCGGTGATTTCCATCCGGCTACTTCATGGCGCCGAAGCGGTCTTCAAGGGTAACGATCTCCTTCTTGTACATCGAAGTCCTTCCTTTATGCATGTGCTTGGAATCCTCCACCAAGAGGTGGATTTGTGGAAGTGATTCCTTTGTTGAGTCTGCATTTAGAGCCGGAATTATGGAACACGACATAGGCATGCTGTGTGAAGCCCATCTGGACCGGTAGTCTGGATTGGTGATGTTCATGGGTAAACCGGAGGAGACTCCGTGGATTTGATGTGATGGAAATGGTTTTCTATTGTGATGAATGTATGGATGTGATGTTGAATGTGAGGAGGCTTTGGCAAAGCTCCTGGTTGTGATATGATCAATTGGTAGCACGCCTGGGGAGCTCGTGATAAACCCGGCCTGTTACACCACTAGGGTGGGTTGATCTAGTTAGTTAGAGGGGTCGATTGGTGGCAATGCTTGGGGAGCCGAGTTAAACCCGGCTTGCTGCACCACATAGTGTGGGTCGATCGGATTAGGAGGGGGGTCGATGGGTAGACATTGCCTTGGGAGCTTGGATAAACCCGGCGTGCTACACCACAGGTTGTGAGTCGACCTACTCTGGTTGTTGCCGTGAGGTTGTACCTCTGTGTGGTTTGGGCGGGATGTCGCCAGCTTGCGAGACTGGTGGAGTAGGGCCGGTCAACCAACAAGTTAAAACCTCGGATCAGCGGTGTATGACTGGTGGATTCCGGTACACCAAGAAGGTGCCCTGAGTGGACGGAACGTCTGGTGGATTCCAGCATTTGTGACATCGTGTGTTTGCTAGCGGGATAAAGGAACTGATATACATATACTGTTGGATGATGCTTGATGATACTTGATGAGCACTGTATACAGGGAAGGAACCACTACCCCGGGTAGGGGGTAGGGTCGTTATAATGGGTCAGCCAAATGCTGACCGTTACTTTGTTTTCTGGTTTGGCTTGGATGTGGAATTGCAGGTGTTGCGGCTTGAACTGAATAAGCGGAATGGCTAGCTTGATGAGGCCCTTGAAGGCCATGCGAAGAGTTGTGTTTGGATTTCATGTGTGGTCGGCCTGCGTGCCGATGTACGAACTGATTGTTGTGTAAAAGAGGAACTTGTAAGGCCATAAGGTCAGAGTGTGTGGGTTGTATACATTCCTGGTGTTGTTATATATAAATGTGATATTTATATATGGGTGGACATTCTAGTTTGAGTTCATGCTAACATAAAATATGCTGCGCTAGAATGGAATGAGTTAAGGATTCGCATAGATTTTGATTTCCACACGTGATTCCTTCGCTTGTCTGTGATATATGACGTGGGGCCCCGGCCGGACCCACCGTTATATGTTATGTGACAGGTGGGGGCGTTACACGTGGTCGGCGGAATAAGCTTAGCCCGAGGTACATGGGGCCGTTCAAGATCCTGGGGCGTGTGGAAACAACCCGTCACCTCACTCTTCCCAAAACCCCGAGGTGATGGTAAGGGGGGACGGGGGTACATAAACACAAAGGATCGCCTTCTGCAGGCGATGTGAGACTAATCCATCCACGGGATGGCGGGGATATTGTAACACCCCCTATCCGTCGCATAGCATATAACAGTAGGTCCGGCCGGGGCCCGACGCCATATGCCACAGACAGACCAGGTGGTTACGTATGGAAACCATCCAACCAATCTCAACGTCCTACACAGAGCATTCTAGCGGAAGCAGTTTATAAGTTGCAAAACAAGAACCCAGCACAAGCATGAATGTCCACTAACAGGATAATAGGAATGTTATTACAAAATACTCAAAAGTCGGCCTTAAGGCCTTACAAAACGTTTCACTTGTCTTTTACATGATTTCCAAACCTCGGCTCGCAGGCCGGCCATACATGAATAAAACATAAAACATTTCCACTTGGGCCTTCGAGGGCCAGCTTCGCAAAAAGGGCTTTAGCCCGCTATTGACCGCTTGGTCCAGCTGCACCTGCAAGCAAACAAACCACCGCACGGTGGCAAACAAAGCAACGGTCAGCAATGCTGACCAAATTATAACGATCCCGCCCCCAACTCGGGGCGGCGATGCTCCTTCCCTGCATTTCATTAGCACAAGCGAGCAATGCATATATCCATAGCCATTTCATCACAGACGTTGGCTCGTACGGCCACACGTCCCGTGCACTCAGGGCACATTCTCGGTGAACCGGTCGATGTTACGTCAATTAAAGCCATTAACATTCCGGACTCACCACCGCCACTTAGACGGTCATTCCTATGAGCAATTTGTCTTCATGGTATTGGTCACGTCAATTTAAGCCATCGACCACCGAAGACTCACATCTATGCCAACGGCGAGTGCCATGTAACTTTAGGTCTCTCTAACCCGAACGACATAAAGCGGGTACGGCTCCATCTAACCCGTGCTCACATCGCAACGGCAATTTAAGCCATCTGCGCGGGTCAAACTTTCACCGATTCCCGTTCTACCACAAATCACATAACCCCGTTATGTTCAAGTTGGCTCTCAGGCCACCAAGTTGGCAAGACCTCGTGTCCGCCCAGTTTTCCGGGTGCACCTTTGGGTTAGTCCCCAAGGCTCCCTGCTGCAATCTACCGCGTAGAAAACCCGAAAAACACCCAATAGCACGGAGTCTTCTCCGGCCTTATGCAATGCAACATCACCGATCCGAACTACATGTCCGGGTAGGCTTCAACCAAAATGCCTATGTCCGTTCTCGCATACGGACGCTAAACAACGGGGACTTTACATATCTACCCGAAGGAACGCCTCCAACTCTTCGCAAACTCGCGAGAGAGGGCTTCCTATGCTAAGAAAGAGAGCTATCATGCTCACAAGTGAGGATCGTTACCCTTGCGTTCCTCTTTGGCGCCATCGAAATGTAATCGGATAGAAATCACCGCGCTTGCGTTGCCTCCGTGGATCCGGAGTCGGCTTGCGATTCGGAGCTCCGAAGCTCCTCCAATGGCGGATCTAGCTCTTCTTCCTCCAATAGCTTTCCTCTTTCTCCAAGGGTTTGGAGAGATGATCAAGTGAAGGAAAATGGATTTTTCTTAAGTCAAACCCGTGTATATCCTCTCAGGAACCATCCCCAGCCGTCGGATCTCAACCTAAGAAAACGAGCGGCTTTGATTCGGGGCTGAAATGCCCAATCTGGGCCGAACACGGCCTGGCACACGCCCGTGTCCAGGGCCGTGTGCCGCATTCGCCGTCAAAATCGAATCTTCTGAACACGCACACGGGTATCGAACACGCCCGTGTTCAAGTTGACACGCCCGTGTTCCCGATGACACGGCCGTGTAGCCGGCCGTGTACCCCATGATTTTTCCCCCGTTTCCAACCCGAGCACTGCACGGGTTCTAGGACACGCCCGTGTCCTTGCCCGTGTCACATTGACACGCCTGGGCCCCCAGGCCGTGTACACGGGACATTTCGTCGAGGGGAGAACGACGACTGGATGACACGGCCTTGGACACGCCCGTGTCCTAGGCCGTGTGCCTTGTCTCGACGATCGTCGAGTGAATCTCGATGATTTCACCTTGACGATCGTCGACACGGGTCGACACGCCCTGCGACACGCCCGTGTCGCAGGCCGTGTGCCCATTCTCGACGAATCGTCGAGAATAACTCGACGATTTCACGGCTAAGTGTCGACACAGGTTGACACGCCCTGCGACACGCCCGTGTCGCAGGCCGTGTGCCCTTTCTCGACGAATCGTCGAGTATAACTCGACGACTTCGCGACTAAGTGTCGGCACACACTTGACACGCCCTGGGACACGCCCGTGTCCCAGGCCGTGTGCCCTCAGCCAGAAACCAAGACTGGCCCAAAACGTCCCCCTTTGCTCCTTTGAGTTTCGGGGCGTTACAACTCTCCCCCTCTTAAAAGAATTTCGCCCACGAAATTACATAAAGGAAAGATATACAAAAACAACATTTGTACCTGAGCGGAACAACTCCGGATACTCGTCAAGCATAGTCTGCTCTCGCTCCCAGGAGAGCTCCTCACGACCGCAATTGTCCCATCGGACCTTGACCATCCTGATCTCTTTATTGCGTAGCCGCTTGACCTCCGAGTCCTCAATCCGCACGGGCTTTACCTTTGTCGTTAGCCCACTATCCACCGGCACTTGATCGACCGCGATCACTTGCGTAGGCTCTTGCACCGCTTTCCGAAGCACCGAAATGTGGAATACATCGTGTAAACCACTTAGCTCCACAGAAAGCTTCAACCTATAGGCCGCTTCTCCAACTCGCTCCAGAACCTCAAATGGTCCAAGGTACCTCGGGCTTAGCTTTTTCAATCGTCGCACCCGCGAGACACCCTTGAACGGCTTGATCTTTAGGTACACATAATCACCCACAGCGAACTCCACGTTCCTGTGCTTGGCATTATAGTACTTTGCTTGTCGGTCCTGAGCGATGAGTAACCTCTCCCGAATGGTTCTCACCAAAGAAGTAGCACCCTCTACTTCCGATCGCTTATACAACTTCGACTCGCCCGTTTCTAACCAAGACAACGGCCTGCGACATCTTCTACCATATAGGGCCTCGAAAGGCGCCATCTGAATACTTGCTTGGTAGCTGTTGTTGTATGCGAACTCCACTAAATAAAGGTGGTCCTCCCATTGCTTTCCAAAGTCCAAAACACACATGCGAAGCATGTCTTCCATGGTTCTATTGACCCTCTCGGTCTGCCCATCCGTTTGCGGATGGAAGGCTGTGCTAAACTTCAGCTTTGTTCCCAACATTTGCTGCACCAGCCTCCAATCATTGGACGTGAACCGCCCATCACGGTCACTCACGATGCTACGGGGCACACCATGAAGCCGCACTATGTTATCCACATAAAGCTTTGCCAGCTTCTCCACCGGATCATCCTTCCTATGCGGAATAAAATGCGACACCTTTGTTAATCGATCGACCACCACCCAAATGGCGTCGTTCCCCTTCTGCGACCTTGGCAAACCATGCACAAAGTCCATAGAGATGTCGTCGAATTTCCACTCCGGAATAGGCAAGGACTTAAGAAATCCTCCCGGCTTTTGGCACTCCGCCTTTACTAAGGCGCAAGTTTGGCACTTCGCTACATATAGCGCCACATCCTTTTTCAAGCCCGGCCACCAAAATAGCTTCTTGATATCGCGGTACATCTTCGTGCTCCCCGGGTGAATCGAGTACTTGGTATGGTGTGCTTCGTACAACAACTCCACCCGTAAATTGCCCACACTTGGGACGCACAAACGACCGTCTTTCCACAGCAATCCGTCCTCCACGACGAATTGGGAATTTGACCCATCCAGAGCCTCTATCATGAATTGCTTCATACGAGCATCCATATCCAAAGCCTGCCGAATCCGATCAGCCAGGTCATATTGGACTTCAGTCCAATTCAGCACTGCTTCAGCACTAGATTGTCTATCCACACAAACAATCTCCAACGCCTCCAGCTCCTGCACCAACCGCTCATCATGCACTGATAGCCAATTCGCTTGAGCTGGGGCTCGGCGACTCAACGCGTCCGCAACCGCATTCCCTTTGCCAGGCACGTAGTGGATCTTGAAAGTATAGTCCCCCAGGAACTCCATCCACCTACGCTGCCGCATATTCAGATCCTTCTGATCAATCAGGTACTTCAGGCTCTTGTGATCGGTGTAGATATCAATCTTCACACCGTACAGATAGTGTCTCCACAGCTTCAAGGCAAAAATCACGGCCGCTAACTCCAAGTCATGGACCGGATAATTCCTCTCGTGCACTTTTAGCTGTCTCGAGCCATAAGCTATCACGCTTCCGTGCTGCAGTAGCAGACAACCCAAACCGCTGCCTGAAGCATCGCAATATATCTCATAGCCTTCGGTCCCAACCGGCGAACTCAACACAGGCGCCGTGGTCAACCGACACTTCAATTCCTCAAAAGCTCGCGCGCACTCCGGCGTCCAAACGAACTTATGCTCCTTCCTCGTCAAAGTAGTGAGAGGTAGCGCTATCCGCGAGAAGTTCTCTACGAAGCGCCTATAATAACCGGCAAGCCCCAAAAAGCTCCGGACTTCTGCTACCGTAGCAAGCTCAGGCCACTCCCGTATCGCAACAATCTTCGTCGGATCCACAGCAATACCCTCTCCACTCACTATATGCCCGAGGAACGCCACTGAGGATAGCCAAAACTCGCACTTCGAGAACTTGGCATATAACTGGTTTCTCCTTAGCGTCTCCAACACCAAATGAAGATGCTTGAAGTGATCTTCCTCACTTTGCGAGTACACCAAAATATCGTCGATGAAGACGATCACGAAATGGTCTAGGTACTCCCTGAACGTCCTGTTCATCAAATCCATAAATACTGACGGCGCATTAGTCAGCCCAAACGGCATGACCATAAACTCATAATGCCCGTATCTCGTACTAAACGCTGTCTTCGGGATATCACTCTCCCTTATCCGCAGCTGATAGTACCCAGACTTGAGATCTAACTTCGAGTACACCGTCGACCCGACTAACTGATCGAAGAGATCATCAATCCGGGGGATCGGGTACTTGTTCTTCTCAGTCAGCTTGTTTAGCTCCCGATAATCAATACACAACCTCAAGCTTCCGTCCTTCTTCTTAACAAAGAGGACCGGTGCGCTCCAAGGCGAAGAACTCGGGCGCACATACCCTTGCTCCAACAACTCTTGTAGTTGAACTTTCAGCTCCGCCATTTCCTTAGGCGCTAGCCGATACGGAGATCGTGACACAGGCTTTGCACCTGGCACTAGCTCGATCGTAAAATCTATCTCCCGTTGAGGCGGGGCTCCAGGAAGATCTGCGGGGAACACATCAGGGTATTCCGATACCACTGAAATACAATCCAACGCGGGCTTCGGCTTTGCAACCTCCACTAGTGTAAAGAACAGTTCTGCTCCAGCACGAACCGCCTTCACCACCTGAAGAGCAGACATCAACGTCTTGCTCGACCCCTTTAAGCCCGTAAACGTCGTCTCACGACTTGGTCCCAGCTTTACTTCCTTGCTACCGCAATCTATATGGGCCTGCTGCTCCGAGAGCCAGTCCATGCCAAATATGACGTCGAACTCCACTAACGGAAGTAAAGAAGCCCTCCGATAGCCAGACTTCGAAGTAGTCGGCACTTTAAACTCAGATTTCTTTTCAACCAAGCCTTTCTTCGCTTGCACGCTCTTCATGTCCTTCTCCAAGGACCGGGCAGTATTGACCAAGGTTAAGAAACCTTGCGTCATCGGCCCCGACAGTAACAATCTCAGCTCATCCCTCAAGCCTTCATAAAAACGATTGGTCTTGCGCTCCTCATCCATGATGGTAGAGCTCGGATAACGACTCAACCGCGTAAACTCGTGGAGATATTCATCCACGCTTCGCTCACCCTGCACCAACCTCAGGAACTCATTCTCCATTGAAATCCTCTGAGTAGAAGGGAGGTATCTTGCTAAGAACAATTCCGAGAACTCTTCCATCGGAACGTCTATCAGTTGTCTACCTCTCAAATGATGCAGCTCCAAACCTTCCCACCACATCCTCGCTTCCCCGTCCAGAAGGAACGTAGCGATGGTGGTCATTTGCCACTCCTCCGTCTCCGTCGCTGTCATGACTCTCTTCACCCTAGAGAGCCAGTCTTCAGCCTGCGATGGGGTTCCCAACCCCGAGAATAACGGAGGGTTAAAGCTCATTACATGCTTCAACTGCCTCTCAGTCGCCCTCCTTGGCACTATTGGTTCTACAACCACTTGCTCCATCCTCCTCGGCTCGGCCTCTTGAAGAGGTACTTGCTCCATCACAGGAGCGGGCTGCTGCGCTTGCCTCCCAGGCTGCGCATTTATCACGGCTAACACCGCTTCAGCCACCAATCTTATATTTTCAGCCGACAGAGGTGTTGCAGGAGCAACTTCTGGTGCACTACGAGCCTCAGAACCTCGGCGTTCTGACGGCCCAACACCACTTCGGGTCACCTATAGTGGTACAAAACACCGTTAAGCGACCAAATAACATCGCAAACAGCAATTATAGGAACACGCAGGTTCCTCCAACACGAGTATTTTCATTCCTAAGTGGACATTCATGGGTTCTTTTTACTGTTATTACGATGACGCACACACTGTGCTCACCACCCCTTAAAAAGAATTCTCCCACGAATTCACTTTAAGCCCGACCGAAACCAGTAGTCTGATACCAAATTGTAACACCCCCTATCCGTCGCATAGCATATAACAGTAGGTACGGCCGGGGCCCGACGCCATATGCCACAGACAGACCAGGTGGTTACGAATGGAAACCATCCAACCAATCTCAACGTCCTACACAGAGCATTCTAGCGGAAGCAGTTTATAAGTTGCAAAACAAGAACCCAGCACAAGCATGAATGTCCACTAACAGGATAATAGGAATGTTATTACAAAATACTCAAAAGTCGGCCTTAAGGCCTTACAAAACGTTTCACTTGTCTTTTACATGATTTCCAAACCTCGGCTCGCAGGCCGGCCATACATGAATAAAACATAAAACATTTCCACTTGGGCCTTCGAGGGCCAGCTTCGCAAAAAGGGCTTTAGCCCGCTGTTGACCGCTTGGTCCAGCTGCACCTGCAAGCAAACAAACCACCGCACGGTGGCAAACAAAGCAACGGTCAGCAATGCTGACCAAATTATAACGATCCCGCCCCCAACTCGGGGCGGCGATGCTCCTTCCCTGCATTTCATTAGCACAAGCGAGCAATGCATATATCCATAGCCATTTCATCACAGACGTTGGCTCGTACGGCCACACGTCCCGTGCACTCAGGGCACATTCTCGGTGAACCGGTCGATGTTACGTCAATTAAAGCCATTAACATTCCGGACTCACCACCGCCACTTAGACGGTCATTCCTATGAGCAATTTGTCTTCATGGTATTGGTCACGTCAATTTAAGCCATCGACCACCGAAGACTCACATCTATGCCAACGGCGAGTGCCATGTAACTTTAGGTCTCTCTAACCCGAACGACATAAAGCGGGTACGGCTCCATCTAACCCGTGCTCACATCGCAACGGCAATTTAAGCCATCTGCGCGGGTCAAACTTTCACCGATTCCCGTTCTACCACAAATCACATAACCCCGTTATGTTCAAGTTGGCTCTCAGGCCACCAAGTTGGCAAGACCTCGTGTCCGCCCAGTTTTCCGGGTGCACCTTTGGGTTAGTCCCCAAGGCTCCCTGCTGCAATCTACCGCGTAGAAAACCCGAAAAACACCCAATAGCACGGAGTCTTCTCCGGCCTTATGCAATGCAACATCACCGATCCGAACTACATGTCCGGGTAGGCTTCAACCAAAATGCCTATGTCCGTTCTCGCATACGGACGCTAAACAACGGGGACTTTACATATCTACCCGAAGGAACGCCTCCAACTCTTCGCAAACTCGCGAGAGAGGGCTTCCTATGCTAAGAAAGAGAGCTATCATGCTCACAAGTGAGGATCGTTACCCTTGCGTTCCTCTTTGGCGCCATCGAAATGTAATCGGATAGAAATCACCGCGCTTGCGTTGCCTCCGTGGATCCGGAGTCGGCTTGCGATTCGGAGCTCCGAAGCTCCTCCAATGGCGGATCTAGCTCTTCTTCCTCCAATAGCTTTCCTCTTTCTCCAAGGGTTTGGAGAGATGATCAAGTGAAGGAAAATGGATTTTTCTTAAGTCAAACCCGTGTATATCCTCTCAGGAACCATCCCCAGCCGTCGGATCTCAACCTAAGAAAACGAGCGGCTTTGATTCGGGGCTGAAATGCCCAATCTGGGCCGAACACGGCCTGGCACACGCCCGTGTCCAGGGCCGTGTGCCGCATTCGCCGTCAAAATCGAATCTTCTGAACACGCACACGGGTATCGAACATGCCCGTGTTCAAGTTGACACGCCCGTGTTCCCGATGACACGGCCGTGTAGCCGGCCGTGTACCCCATGATTTTTCCCCCGTTTCCAACCCGAGCACTGCACGGGTTCTAGGACACGCCCGTGTCCTTGCCCGTGTCACATTGACACGCCTGGGCCCCCAGGCCGTGTACACGGGACATTTCGTCGAGGGGAGAACGACGACTGGATGACACGGCCTTGGACACGCCCGTGTCCTAGGCCGTGTGCCTTGTCTCGACGATCGTCGAGTGAATCTCGACGATTTCACCTTGACGATCGTCGACACGGGTCGACACGCCCTGCGACACGCCCGTGTCGCAGGCCGTGTGCCCATTCTCGACGAATCGTCGAGAATAACTCGACGATTTCACGGCTAAGTGTCGACACGGGTTGACACGCCCTGCGACACGCCCGTGTCGCAGGCCGTGTTCCCTTTCTCGACGAATCGTCGAGTATAACTCGACGACTTCGCGACTAAGTGTCGGCACACACTTGACACGCCCTGGGACACGCCCGTGTCCCAGGCCGTGTGCCCTCAGCCAGAAACCAAGACTGGCCCAAAACGTCCCCCTTTGCTCCTTTGAGTTTCGGGGCGTTACAGATATTCCGCCACACGGGGGGCCCACCGGGGTCAACCCCCAGACCTGGAACGCGATGGGAAAACCCAAATATGCGGTCCCACACACACCCAATCCCGATGTACCTTGGTTCTCAACAGAGCGGATCGGTCCCCTAGCTTACCGGCTGCAGCTATCACCGGAGCTGGTCGTCTTGCATGATGTCTTTCACGTGTCTTCACTCAGGAGGGCTCTACTACGCCCGGAGTTACAGATTACGGCCACTAATGGGCCGGTAGCTTCAGATCGATCTGTACATTTGGAGCCTATACGGATTGACGACCAGGGGATACGAGTCTTGCACCGTAAGAATATCCAGCTAGTCAAGGTCCTGTGGAGGAACCACGGACGAGAGAAGTGTTGGGTACATTGGTCAAATGTACCTGATTTGAAGAAGCCTCACCCAACTCAATGATATACATCATAATGTATTTGATGTATGTTTGAGTTACTTGTGCAGGTTAAGAAAGTACTGGACTGAAGCAAAAAGTTTCTAAGTCCATGTGTCGACACCCAGAGGGAAAGTGTCGACACTTAAGAAGACTTGTGTCGACACCCAGACAAGCAGTGTCGACAAATGGAGTCATTGTGTCGACACCTGGGATGCAGAGTCGACACCAGACAGAAAGTGTCGACACTTGGAGCTGTGTCGACACTGAGTGAAGAAAAGTGCAGACAGAAAGTATCGACACAAGGAGCTGTGTCGACACCCAGTGAAGCTGTGTCTACACCAGAAAGTGTCGACACTTGGAGTTGTGTCGACACTCAGCAAAAGTCTGCAGAGAATAAGTTAAAGTGTCGACACTCAGAACAATGTGTCGACACTCAACAGAAGAGTCAGCATTTGAAGTAAGTGTCGACACCCAGCACAATGTGTCGACATACAACCAGAAGAGTCAACACATGAAGTAAGTGTCGACACCCAGCACAATGTGTCGACACTCAGCTAAAGACTCTACACTTGAAGAAAGTGTCGACACAAGGAGCTGTGTCGACACTTAGCAAAGATCACAAAGAACAACAAATTATTCTAAGTACAAGTGTCGACACTATGGGAATGTGTCGACACTCAGCTGAAGTCTCAACAAGAAGAAGGTGTGTTGACACAAGGAGCTGTGTCGACACTCAGCAAGAATCAACATTGAAGACTTATGTCGACACAAAGAAGCAGTGTCGACACTTAACAGATTCAACACAAGGAGTTATGTCGACACAAAGGAGATGTGTCGACACTTAGAAGAATTCAGCAAACGCTAGAAGAACAAGTACTTGTGTCGACACTTAATTTCAGTGTCGACACATGAAGAAGAATCTGTGTCGAGACATACAAGGAGTTGTGTCGACACCTTGTAGTCTTGTGTCGATACTTACACAACTTGTGTCGACACTTGGTCTATAAGTGTCGACACTTAAAGACAGAAAGTCTCGACACTATCAGACAGATAGAGATTTTCAAGAACTGACTGGTTGACATGACAGCTGCCGTTCTAGCCGGTCTACAACGCCTGTCAGAGATATAAGAAGTCAGTTATGGACCGGACCAGCCGGTTACCATGAAGAATGCCTATAAATAGGCACCTACAGTTTACAGAAACTATTATTGATCAGATTGTTGTCAAGGTTGATCATATTGTTGAAGTAATCTTTAAAGTGGTACTCAAAGTATCAACACAAGAAGATCTAGCAGTTCATGTGCAGATCTAAGAAGTTGGAGAGAGAGGGCTCCATCCAAGAAATCAGCCTCTGGAACTAGGCTGAGAAGAAGGATTCAGATTCAATTCTGGATCTTAAGTAGCAGAGGTCAAGGAACTACTGTAGGAGGATTCAGTCTTATTCAGTTCTACTCAAGAAGCTTTGAAGAAAGCTAAGTCAGGGTGAATCCAGCTGAGTTCTTCCAAGAACTCATCAAGAATCTCTCAACTCCCCTCCTTTAATTCTGAGTTGTAGAGTTATTATTTGTAATACATTTTAACTTGTAGGATCCTTTGGATCTGAGTGAATTGTAAGCCTATATTTATAAAGGCTGAGGGTAGGGCTTGTGAGCCTGAGTGTAGGAGATTGAGATCTCTGAGTGTAGGCCTTGTTGGCTGAGTGTAGGCCATGGTTGGCTGAGTGTAGGCCTTGATTGGCTGAGTGTAGGCTTTGGGATAAAGCTGAGTTGTAAGGCTTTGGGCCTGAGGTGTAGGAACCAATTTGGGTTCTGAGACAGTGGAGAAGTTTGGCCGAATCTAGTACACTGCTAGATAGGCGAAGGGGGAAAGTGGATGTACCCATATCTTGGGGAACCACTATAAAAAACTGTGTGCTGTGCTGTGATTGTGCTGTGGATTAGCTGTGTATGTTTTGTTATTGCTGTTTGCTGTGCAAAAGTAGTTAGAAATCTGTGATATAACTGTTTGGCTGTCAACAAAGTTAGAAAAGGATTAGGTCACCCATTCACCCCCCCCCCCTCTAGGTGTTTAGGTACCATATCTTTCAAGTGGTATCAGAGCCAGGTTCCTCAAAACAAGGACTAACAGTCTGCGGAGATCCTGTTTGGCAGATTCAGTGTAAGGGAAAACACAGATTCAAGAAATTCAAGAAAATCAAGAAACATGGGTTCCTATGAGAATCACAAGGAATTGAGTTCCATGAAATTACCCATATGCAGGAAGGAGATCTTTGGGATCTAGAAAGAAAGGGTAAGGCTATTTATGGAGGCCTCAGACCCTAGAATCTACATCACAGTAAAGGAAGGGTCTTATGTGTCTATGAAGATTTCAGTTCTAGATGCAAATCAGAGAACTCCAAAGGATTTCTCTGAGATGACTAAGGATGAAATTGTCCTGGCCACCATGGACAAGAGGACACAAAACATAATAGTGAGTGCCATTGATGATGCAACTTTTCAGAACCTTATACACTGCAAGACAGCCAAAGAGATGTGGGACACTCTTATAGTGTATATGGAAGGATCTGAAGAAGTTAGGCAAGATAGAAAGTCCTTGCTAAATCAGGAGTATGAAAGCTTTAGGCAAGGAAAGGGTGATAGCATCACTGAGTGCTATAAGAAATTTTATAGAATAGTTAATGAACTCATGTCTTATGAAAGAGAGTTCAGTAACTATGAACTAAATGACAAGTTCTTAAGGTCCCTAACCAAAGATTGGGACACCAAGATCTGTGCCATAAGAGAAATGGCTAAGTTGGGGGAAATTCCTCCCCCTACACTGTTTGGCAAGTTATTGTCATATGAGATGCAGTTGACAACAAGAAAAGAGGAGGAGAAATCAACAAGTACTGAGCATAAGGAAAGAACTGTTGCTTTCAAAACAGAAGTTCCCAGAAAGTGCAGGAACAAGTCTTCAACTCCACCTCCAGAGGTAGTTGAATCAGAGTCTGATGAGTCTGTCAGCACAAAGTCTAAGAGCAGTGAAAGTGATGAAGACTTTGCTGCTTTCACTAGACACTTTCAGAAGTTTTTGAAAAAGAAACAGTGGAGGTCAAGGCCTTCTATATCACATGGAAAGGAAGACTCTTATCAGAAAAAGAGGTCTTCAAAGAATGAAAAGAAAAGGACAAAATCTAGCAAGGCAACTAATTCAAAGATAGTGTGCTATTGCTGCAATAGACAGGACCATGTTATTGCAGATTGTCCAGAGAACAGAAAGGAATCTGGTGACAGGAAAAAGACTCACTTCAAAGGAAAGAAAGAGAAGTCTTTTGTAGCCAAGAAGGAGAAGACTCTATCAGACATTTCTTCTTCAGAAACTGAGTCTGAGGCTGAAGCCTACATAGGGCTGTTTGCTGAAGAATAAGAGGAAGAATTCATGCAGATCATAGAGTCTATTTATGAACAAGAAGACAATCATTGCCAAGGGCTAATGACTTTGACAGAGAGTGCCAAAATCCTGGAGCAGCCAGGACCCAGTCAGGTACTAAGTTCAAGTTTAAATTCAGGTTCTTGTTCTAGTTCAGAATCAGATTATTCTTCATCAAGTGATGAGAATATATCTGAGTCTGAGGAAGATATTCATCAGCTTATAGATGAATATAAGGTACTGTTGCAAGCCTACAAGAAAAGCAAGACCCTAGCCAAAAGTCAGGCAAAGGAAATTGCTGATCTTAAAGCTGCTGCAACAGATTTTGAGAAGCAATTTGATCAAAAACTGAATGAGGTAGCTAGGCTGAAACACATTACTGTGATTCAGATGGGAACTATCACCTATAAGAATGATCAAATTAAGAGACTGGAGATCAATCTTCAGAAAGAGAGAGAGCTTGTTGCTAGGTTTTCAAAACCTAAATCAGTGCTACCTTTAATTGATGAATTTGTTCATCATAAAGGCAAGGCTGGACTGGGTTTTGTTAGACCTGCAGGGACTGAGCAGTCCAAGTCTAAGTCCAAGGGCAAAGCCCCAACATTCAACAAGCCTGCTGTAGTTAAGACAGCCAAGGCAGTACCTAAGCAAAGGTACAATAAGTTTTAATGCTGGTGCTGTGGCAAAGTTGGCCATTTTGCAGTGGACTGTTGGCACAATGTGAGTGCCAAAGTGAGTTCCAAACTACCTGTTGGAATGCCAGTAGGTAGGTTTGTCAAATTACAAACTAACAATCACCAAGGACCCAAGAATACTTTGGGTTCTAAGGTTCATTAATTTATTTTGCAGGTCAGTCCAAGTGGCCATACCCCAACATGGTACTTGGATAGTGGATGTTCCAGACATATGACTGGAAAAAGGGGACTACTGAAGGACTACATTCCAATCAAAAATGGTCCTAAAGTGACCTTTGGTGGTTCTGAAAAAGGAATCATCAAAGGGTTTGGTAACATTTCTTCAAACTTAGTTACCATTACTCAAGTGGCTTATGTTAAAGGGTTAAAACACAACCTAATAAGTATAAGTCAATTAAGTGATGTAGGGTATGACATCTCATTTGTTAAAAATGGTTGTCATATCAAGAGGTCAAGTGATCAAGAGATCATTTTGACAGGTTATAGGAAGAGGAATGTCTACTGCCTAGACATTATGATTGAGAACAATGGTTCTCCAGTTTGTCTTGTAGCTGATGAGACAGTCTCTCATTGTGTCAAATGGCACAAGAGGCTAGCCCATCTTAACTACAAGACTATTAGCAAACTCTTTAGCAAAGAGTTAGTGAGGAATGGTCCTCAAGTTAAGTGTGTCAAAGATGGTATTTGCTTAGCTTGTCAAAAGGGCAAGCAGACTAAATCGACCTTTAAAAGCATAGAAAACAAAGATGCTGTGAGGTGTTTGTACCTCTTGCATTTGGATCTCTTTGGTCCAATGCCAGTTCACAGCTTAGGTAGGAAGGTCTATACCCTTGTAGTTGTAGATGACTACTCAAGGTTTTCCTGGGTGTTCTTCTTAAGACAGAAATCTGAAACACCTAGTGTCTTCTACAGCTTTGTCAAGCAAATTCAGAATGAACTAAATAGTACTGTGGTCAAAATTAGAAGTGACCATGGTACTGAGTTTCAGTCTGAAAGCATGACAAAACTATGTGAAGACTTTGGGTTATTTCAAGAATTCTCTTCACCTAGAACACCTCAGCAAAATGACATTGCTGAGAGGAAGAATAGGACCTTGATAGAGGCTGGTAGAACCCTACTAAGTGATACATCACTGCCAGAGTATTTCTGGGCTGAAGCAGTTAACACTGCATGCCATGTTATAAATAGGGCTACCATCACTAAAAAGCTAAACAAGACCCCCTATGAAGTTGTGAAAGGCAGGAAACCAAACCTATCCTATTTCAGGATCTTTGGTTGCAAATGCTTCATACTTAACAATGAGAAGTCTTACATAACTAAGTTTGCTGCCAAGTCCCAAGAGGGAATTTTTGTTGGGTACAGCAACAATAGTAAGGCTTATAGAGTATACAACTTGACTACACAAGTTGTAGAGGAGACTGTAGATGTAGTTTTTGATGAGACTAAACTTGTTAATAATGAGTTGTCTAGTAGTGTATGCAGCCCCACAGGTTTAACAAAGAAAATGGACAAGCTTACTATAGAAGAAGAACCTGCTGCAAGACAGCAAGTTGAGGAGAGTAGCTGTTGTCCAGGGGGAGAACTACATGTGCCAATTGCTGAAGAAATACAAGGTATACAGCATGATGGAGATGCTGAAGAGGTTCAACCAGAAGTTAGGATGCCTCCAGCCAATAGGCATCTTAGAGATCATCTAGTAGAGCAGATTATTGGAGATCCAAGACAAGAAGTTCAAACAAGGAGCAGAAATCAGAATGCTGCAATCTATTCCAGCTTTCTGTCACAAGTTGAACCTAAGAAGTTTGAAGAAGCAATACAAGATCCACAATGGACTGAAGCAATGCAAGAAGAGCTTAATCAGTTCAAGAGGTGCAAGGTTTGGGAACTTGTTCCTAAACCTAAAGACCACAATGTAATAGGAGTTAAGTGGATCTACAGGAATAAGATGGATGAACAAGGGGTCATCATTAAGAATAAAGCTAGACTGGTTGCTAAAGGATATAGGCAAGAAGAAGGTATTTATTTTGATCAAACCTTTGCTCCAGTAGCCAGACTGGAAGCCATAAGAATGTTCTTGGCCTATGCAACCTATCAAGGATTCAAGGTATACCAAATGGATGTCAAGTCAGCATTCCTAAATGGTAATTTGAAAGAAGAAGTGTATGTGGAGCAGCCTTCAGGTTTTGTTGATCCAACTCTACCTCATTATGTCTATAGACTTAGGAAAGCTTTATATGGGTTAAAGCAAGCCCCTAGGGCTTGGTATGAAACCCTATCTAGTTTCCTCATTGAGAACAAGTTCTCAAGGGGGAAAATAGATAAGACTCTATTCCTTAGAGAATCTAGAGGCAAAGTCATACTAGTCCAAATATATGTAGATGACATTATATTTGGGTCTACTGAAAGCAGCCTTTGCAAAAAGTTTGCAAAACTTATGCAAGGCCAGTTTGAGATGAGTAGTATGGGAGAGCTGAAGTTTTTCTTGGGTCTCCAAGTTAAACAGACTGAGAGTGGGTTGTCCATTTGTCAGTCAAAGTTCACCCTAGAACTCATAAGGAAGTATGGTATGGATTCATCCAGTACCATGAAGACTCCTATGGGGTCAAGTATGTCTCTTAGCAAGGATGATGCAGGGAAACCTGTAGATGAAACCTTGTATAGAGGGATAGTTGGCTCCCTATTATACTTGACTGCTAGTAGACCAGACATCATGTATGCTACATGTGTTTGTGCAAGGTATCAAGCCTGCCCTAAAGAGTCTCATTTGACTGCAGTCAAAAGAATATTGAGATATCTAAAGGGCACTCCCTATCTAGGCCTCTGGTACCCTAGGAATGGAGATTTTGATCTAACAGGTTATTCAGATGCAGACTTTGCAGGATGCAAAGAGGATAGAAAGAGCACTACTGGAACCTGTCAATTCCTAGGTGGGAGACTAATTTCATGGAGTAGCAAGAAGCAAACCAGTGTGGCTATCTCCACAGCTGAGTCGGAGTATGTGGCTGCAGGAAGTTGCTGTGCTCAACTTCTGTGGATTCAACATCAGCTAGAGGACTATGGATTTCAGGTAAGTAGAACTCCACTTTTCTGTGATTCTACAAGTGCTATTTCAATAGCTAATAATCCTGTATCCCATAGTAGGACAAAACATATTGAGATTAAATATCATTTTCTTAGGGAGCATGTAGAAAGATAAGATATTTTATTAGAATATGTTAAAACAGATGAACAAGTAGCTGATATGTTTACTAAGCCACTAGAAGAAGCTAAGTTCAATAGATTAAAAATTGAACTAGGAATGATAAACTTAGAGTAAGTTTACAGATTTGAAAATGACTAAGTAAAAAGGTGTCGACACATAGACAAGTCTATGTCGACACAGAATAGTGGTGTCGACACTTCAGAAAAAAAGTGTCGACACATCTAGGAATGTGGTGTCGACACTTCAGAATGTTAGTGTTGACACATGTTAAGTAGGTGTCGACACATCCAATATGGTGTCGACGCTTAAGTTTTACTCAGAATTTTTCTAAGTAAAGTCTCGACAATGTGTCGAGTTATGTTGTGTCGACACATAACCATGTGTCGACACATAAAATCTATTGACTAAACTTGTGTCGACACATATGTGTCGAGACATTATAAGTCAGTGTCGACACTTATTGCCAGTGTCGAAACATTTTAAGTTAGCTGTCCCGCCTGTTCATCTTCAAAATCAGAAAGGTATAAATAGGGTTCTGTCTTTGATTGTCGACACGCTTTCAAAGTTTCGAGACCAAAACTACTGTGTCGACACCTCTCTTTTCTAAAGACAAATTCTACAAACCCTAATGGCACCTAAGCTTGAGGAGAATGTTAACGAGGGCTATGAGCTAGTACGCGGCGCGTTCGACGAAGCAGATGCAGAAATTCAGGCTGTAGTAACCCTAGTCACCGATTCTGGACTAGAATATCTTTTGTCTGAACCTACAAGGATTTGGAAGAAGGAAGTGCTTGAATTCCTTAATGGAGCTGCAGTCGATGAATCTGGATTCAGAATCAAATCCAGAGTTCATGGGACTAAGGTCAAGGTTTCACCAAAGAATCTGAGGAAGGTGCTCCAGCTACCCAAAATTCAAGATGAAGAAGAGGTTACTGCTTCAAAGACCAGGGAAGCTCTTACCTGGTGTGGACTTGACCCAAAGATGAAGATAGGTTCTGTCTTTAACAGGAAAGGCATGAATAATCAAGGCAAGTTCATGTCTGAGATTGTGGGAAAAGTCTTACTCAGCAAACCTGGAGGGCATGACAGAGTGTCTGCCTATATGTTTGGAATTATGACTAGAATCATATTCACTCTGAAAACATACTGGTCAATAGTGGTTTTTGACAAGATCAAGGAGAGCTTGAAGAAGCCCAATCTGGGCAGAATACTTAGTCTCTACCTAGCTGGTACCATACTAGAAGTCATGAGTTCAGCTACAGGAAGCAAGATCAACCACATGAGGAAGATGGATCAAAGGATATTTTCCAGATGGGACAGGGTGTTGTCCAAGGACATATCAACTCCAGAGAAGACAATTACTGAGAAGGAGATTCCTCCTAAGAAAAAGAGAAAAACTGCTCCAGTGACACAAGAGTCCTCCAGCAGTTCAGGGAGTGAAGCACATATTGTTTTCACTCCTGATGACCAAGAGGAAGTGCCAGCAGTGAAGTCTCCTGCTCCTCCAGCTGATGCTGAGATCCAGGGGGAGCTGCCTCCAGCTAGCCCCATCCACAGGGATCAAAGCCAGGGGGAGCATCCAGTTGTAGAAGCAGCATCTACACTGGACAGTGAGCAAGCCACTAACATCATACAAGAGGTACTCATTGACCTAAATACATTGAATTTTTCTATAGTAGATTTTGATTTGTCTGATGTACATCAGCAAACTCAGCTAGACAGTCAAGTTCCAGATGTTGTTTTAGAAGACACATCTGCTGTAGTTCAAGATGATACTTCTCAAGTGGTTGAAGAACCAAGAACTTCTCCTGCACAGTCTCCACCTGAATATACAATGGAAGATTTGTTTCTAAATCTAGATCAAGAAGATTTTAACATGGACAAGGATGCTGCTGCTGAAGATAAGAGTGTTGCTGCTGAGGGGGAGCAACTGACAGTTCTGGAAGAGCCTTTAAGGCCAGAAAGTGAGAAAGCACCTGATGTGCAAGATGAAAAACCTCCAAGCCCTAAGGAAAGGGTTGAAATAGCCAGCACTTCAGAATCTGAAGAAGATGAGGCTGCAAAGGCTAAGAAGAAGAAACTCTATGTCTTCAAGAGGAGAAGTCAGAGTTATAAGAAAGCCTTGCAATCCATTGCCCCACAGCCTATAGTTCAGCAAGCTCCAACTACTGATTATAGTGCTTTAATGGTTGCACTACAGATAAAATTGGATGAGCAAAGAAAGGCAATTGAGATATATGTGGATGAAGGGCACAAGACCCTACAGTTTGATCTTGAACAAGATATAAAGTCTAAAAGGTTTGAAATGAACCTTAACAAGAAAGAGATAACAGACTGCTTCCACAAGGGTGGCAATGCAGTGGTGTATCTGGCAACACACCAAGAGAAGATAAAAGTACAAGTAGATGATATAGCATTGAAGCAAGGATATGTGCTGGAAAACCAACTCAGAATGAATGACAATCTCACACAATCTCACAATGCTATAGTCACTGAATTGAAGAATAAGACTGCTGAACCTTCTACATCTGCTGCTGCAGTTAAGGCTGACTTTGATAAAGTATTTCAAGCTGAGATTACTGCTGTCAAGACTGCAATTCAAGATTCCCAGAAGGCCATCTCTGAACAGCTCACTAAGCTCAAACCTTACTTTAAAGAAGGAATCAGGTACTTGGATAGTCAAATCAGATTCCAGAAGGATGATATAAGAGATCATGTTGCCCAAGAAGTCATAAAGGGGGAGAGAGTTTTAGTCAAAGCTAGCTCTGACCATGCAAAATGGATATCTAATTCCATCAGAGCTACACTGGGCTATCCTCCACTCTGTGATGATGATAATATTGCTGAATCTGGGATTCAAAGTGCATATCTTGGAGGTGAGCAACCAGAGGTAGCTCAGGTCATATATCCTCCATCAGATTTTGACATGGTGCAAGCTGATATTCACCAGATGTATAGCCCAACTACAGGGAAGTCAAATGTTGTTCTGGAAAAGGTTATTCAACCTATTTCTGCAGCTATGCAAGAGACATTAGAGAAAGAAGAAGAGGCAAGGTTGTCAAAGAAGAGGTTTAGGGAACAAGCAGAACAAAGCCCAGCTTTGAACAGTGGAGCCCTACCTCTAGAAATATAATATTAACTGCCTGGAAAGCTGCCAAGGACAATGCTCATGAAAGGAACAAGTGGTTCTCTGAAGCAGAATGGAGAAAACATGAGATCAGACAAGAAGCAATAGTTCAATATAGAAGAAAGGAAAAGATGGGAAAGCTACCTCCTACTGCAGTGGAGCCTAGCAAGTACTTTCCTAAGCCATACCACTATTTTGAGAGGCAGAAGATCAAGGCAGAAGAACTCAAAAAGAAAGATCTAAAAGGAAAGAAGCATGCTGATGCTGAAACTGTTGAAGCCCCTGTCAAAGCTCAAGTTCAAGCTGGCAAGGGAATTGTTATCATGGAACCTGATCAGAAATAGATTAAGAGTTTACTTGAAGTTTATATTGTAATCTTTTGATGTAACACATTTAGTAAACTTCTGAAAATGTATAAGAAAAATGTTAGAACAATATATGATCAATATATTTCATGATTGTTCTGTGAATGTGTATATTTCTTACTTGTTCTGAAATGATGATTGTGTATACATGTGTGATTTAATACATGTTATGTTTACCCTGTTATACATTATCCTGCTTTACATCATTTTGTAATCTTTAATTATGAATGGTGTATATCATTGACTAAGGGTTATGACTTCTCCAAATAGGGGGAGATTGTTGGGTACATTGGTCAAATGTACCTGATTTGAAGAAGCCTCACCCAACTCAATGATATACATCATAATGTATTTGAGGTATGTTTGAGTTACTTGTGCAGGTTAAGAAAGTACTGGACTGAAGCAAAAAGTTTCTAAGTCCATGTGTCGACACCCAGAGGGAAAGTGTCGACACTTAAGAAGACTTGTGTCGACACCCAGACAAGCAGTGTCGACACTTGGAGTCATTGTGTCGACACCTGGGATGCAGAGTCGACACTAGACAAAAAGTGTCGACACTTGGAGCTGTGTCGACACTCAGTGAAGAAAAGTGCAGACAAAAAGTGTCGACACAAGGAGCTGTGTCGACACCCAGTGAAGCTGTGTCTACACCAGAAAGTGTCGACACTTGGAGTTGTGTCGACACTCAGCAAAAGTCTGCAGAGAATAAGTTAAAGTGTCGACACTCAGAACAATGTGTCGACACTCAACAGACGAGTCAGCATTTGAAGTAAGTGTCGACACCCAGCACAATGTGTCGACACACAACCAGAAGAGTCAACACATGAAGTAAGTGTCGACACCCAGCACAATGTGTCGACACTCAGCTAAAGACTCTACACTTGAAGAAAGTGTCGACACAAGGAGCTGTGTCGACACTTAGCAAAGATCACAAAGAACAACAAATTATTCTAAGTACAAGTGTCGACACTATGTGAATGTGTCGACACTCAGCTGAAGTCTCAACAAGAAGAAGGTGTGTCGACACAAGGAGCTGTGTCGACACTCAGCAAGAATCAACATTGAAGACTTATGTCGACACCAAGAAGCAGTGTCGACACTTAACAGATTCAACACAAGGAGTTATGTCGACACAAAGGAGATGTGTCGACACTTAGAAGAATTCAGCAAACGCTAGAAGAACAAGTACTTGTGTCGACACTTAATTTCAGTGTCGACACATGAAGAAGAATCTGTGTCGAGACAGACAAGGAGTTGTGTCGACACCTTGTAGTCTTGTGTCGACACTTACACAACTTGTGTCGACACTTGGTCTATAAGTGTCGACACTTAAAGACAGAAAGTCTCGACACTATCAGACAGATAGAGATTTTCAAGAACTGACTGGTTGACATGACAGCTGCCGTTCCAGCCAGTATACAGCGCCTATCAGAGATATCAGAAGTCAGTTATGGACCGGACCAGCCGGTTACCATGAAGAATGCCTATAAATAGGCACCTACAGTTTACAGAAACTGTTGTTGATCAGATTGTTGTCAAGGTTGATCATATTGTTGAAGTAATCTTTAAAGTGGTACTCAAAGTATCAACACAAGAAGATCTAGCAGTTCATGTGCAGATCTAAGAAGTTGGAGAGAGAGGGCTCCATCCAAGAAATCAGCCTCTGGAACTAGGCTGAGAAGAAGGATTCAAATTCAATTCTGGATCTTAAGTAGCAGAGGTCAAGGAACTACTGCAGGAGGATTCAGTCTTATTCAGTTCTACTCAAGAAGCTTTGAAGAAAGCTATGTCAGGGTGAATCCAGCTGAGTTCTTCCAAGAACTCATCAAGAATCTCTCAACTCCCCTCCTTTAATTCTGAGTTGTAGAGTTATTATTTGTAATACATTTTAACTTGTAGGATCCTTTGGATCTGAGTGAATTGTAAGCCTATATTTATAAAGGCTGAGGGTAGGGCTTGTGAGCCTGAGTGTAGGAGATTGAGATCTCTGTGTGTAGGCCTTGTTGGCTGAGTGTAGGCCTTGGTTGGCTGAGTGTAGGCCTTGATTGGCTGAGTGTAGGCTTTGGGATAAAGCTGAGTTGTAAGGCTTTGGGCCTGAGGTGTAGGAACCAATTTGGGTTCTGAGACAGTGGAGAAGTTTGGCCGAATCTAGTACACTGCTAGATAGGCGAAGGGGGAAAGTGGATGTACCCATATCTTGGGGAACCACTATAAAACACTGTGTGATGTGCTGTGATTGTGCTGTGGATTAGCTGTGTATGTTTTGTTATTGCTGTTTGCTGTGCAAAAGTAGTTAGAAATCTGTGATATAACTGTTTGGCTGCCAACAAAGTTAGAAAAGGATTAGGTCACCTATTAACCCCCCCCCCTCTAGGTGTTTAGGTACCATATCTTTCAAGAAGCATACTTGGGAGCCACAGGACCTGATGCAGGAAAGATATCCGTAGCTATTTAGTCAGGTATACCTCACAACCTCTCAACATGTTCATTTTACTTTCCTGCTTTTAAATTAGTACTGCTCTAGGAAGAGTAGAGGCTAATCTTTTGTTTATTGGGATCTTGGTTTTGCCAATTGGGCGAATTGGTCATATATTTAGGTTTTTCCTTTAAACCCCACTTAGCGAACGTGGCGTCATGATGGGATGTTACAAGTTTCTTTTCTTCGGTAGAAATCCCCGTAGGCATAACCTTGATTTCGGGGACGAAATTTTTGTTTTGTTTATTGAGATTTGTAATATCTCATTTCCAACTAGACCCCTAAGAGTGGTTTTGGCCATGACTAGGTTATGACAAAATCCTAGGAAGCCCAAGAAGACCAAGAAAAACCTAAGAATGTGGGTGAGACCACTATGGTCTGCAAATAGTAAATTCCTGAACCTTAGTTTAAGATAACCATGAGGCTTCACCAAGACTTCTAGACCCCACCATGGTCTCATCAACCCATTGTAAGATCCATTAGAGAACTAAGGACCCATGGAGGGCAGTCAAAAGGGTTAAGTTGACCCAAGTCAACCCTAACCTTAAATGGGTCAAACTAACCTACTTAGGGTCAATTGACCATCCCCAAGCCAAGTGGCCCCCACCCAAGCCCACCTAACCCTAGAGTGAGGTCAATGGGTCACCTAGGACCCATTGCGGTCCACTCAAGAGGATAAGTTGACCAAAGTCAACTCTAACCCTAAGTGGGTCAACCTAACCTACATTGGGTCAAACTGACCTGCACAAGGGCCAATTGAAGTTCCCTTAGCCAAGTGGACCCCACACATACCTTCATAACCCTAGTGAGAGGCTAATGGGTCACCAAGGACCCATTGGGGCCAACCAAAAAGGCTAAGTTAACCAAAGTCAACTCTAGCCCTAAAGTGGTCAAGTGCCCTTCCTAAGGGTCAAGTGACCTCCAAAGGGCCAATACAACCCTACCTAGGCCTTAGGGGAGGCCAATGAGCCACCAAGGACCCATTTTGGCCAACCTCAAAGACCAAATTGACCTCAGTCAACCCTAGCCTAGGTTTGGGTAAAGCTAGCCCAAATGGGCTAACTCAAGCTCAAGCCCAACTCAGTTGGGCTAACCATGCTTTGGTGGATTTAATAAACATGTTGGCTGCCAATAGACTAGAATATTAACTAGCCAACTTAGTGACTAGGAGAGAGAGAGTGTGTAACATCCCATTTCCAACTAGACCCCTAGGAGTGGTTTTGTCCATGACTAGGTCATGACAAACCCTAGGAAACCAGGAATGGGCCAAGAGATAGGAGACAAAATGTGGAAACTCATCATGGTCTGCAAATAGTAGAACTATGAACAATGGTCTGGGATGACCATGGGCTATACCTTGACCCCAAGACCCTACCACAACACCCCCTAATACCTTGGGAGGCCCTTTAGAGCCATAAGGACCCATTGGGGTCAATCAAAGAGGCTCAGTTGACCAAGGTCAACCCTAACCCTAAATGGGTCAAACTAGCCTACTTAGGGTCAATTGACCTACTCCCAGCCTAGAGGACCCCACCTATGCCCTCCTAACCCTAAAGTGAGGTCAATGGGTCACTAAGGACACATTGGGGTCAGCCCTAGAGGCCAGGTTGACCCAAGTCAACTCAAGCCCCTAATCTGGTCAAAGTACCCTTACTAAGGGTATGTGACCTCCAAGTGCAAGATAACCCTACATAACCATACCTAGACCTTAGGGGAAGCCAATGGGTCACCAAGGACCCAATGGGGACAACCCAAATGGTTATGTTGACCCAAGTCAACTCTAGCCCTAAAATGGTCAAAGTGTCATTACCAAGGGACATGTGACCCCCAAGATGCCCAACCAACCCTATTCAAGTCTTCCTAGACCTTAAGGGAGTCCAATGGGTCACTAAAAACCCAATGGGGTCATCCTAGATGATCAAATTGACCCAGGTCAACCCTAATTTGAACCAAGTCAAACCTAGCCCAAAAAGGGCTAACCCAGGCACAAGCCACTTCTTCCTTAGGCTAACCTCATTTTCATGTTCATCATGACTAAGTGGGTTGCACTTAGCCTATGAGGTTGACCAGTCAACCAGGGGTGATTAGGAGAGAGAAGGGAGCTTCCCTCCATGTTAATGGAGGAGAGAGAAGATGGGGGAGAGGAAGGGAGAGAGTGGAGCCGGCCAAGGGAGGCTAACAGCCACCTTTAATGGCTTCAATCAACTCCTCTAGGGAAGAGGAGTTGATTCCAGCTGTTTCCCGGCCACCAAGGGGTGGATTCAGCCCCCCTCCACTCCACCCGAGCCACACCATAAATGGTGTTGATGGGCATTGAAGAACCAGCCGCCCCCTCCCCAATTGCCATTTAAACACCATCAGTGGGCAGAGGGGAACATTTTCGAGCCTTTACCTGGAGGAGACGGGCCGTCCCACTGTGCTGTTGCAGAAGCCGAGCGCCGCCGCCGTCAACAATGGCATCCCGCCGCTCCTCCCGCATTCAGGCTGCCAGGAAGGTCCTCCCCCTCTCCTTAACTCACGGGTAGATCATAGGACTCCTTAGGTTTAAGTTTCGGGCTCAATTGAGCCCGATCAAAACCAGTATTTTCATGGTTTTCGGCTAAAAATGATCTTGCTATCACCGCCGGAAAACGCCTCTCCGGCGGCAGAGCCGCCGCCTGGCGATAGCCACCACCTCAACGGAGGTGGTGGTGGCGGTGGCCGGCCGGGGAAGGGGCTCCAGGCGGGATGGATCCTGGCCGTTGGCTCCAGGAGGAAGATGAAGGGATCCCGTCCCTTTTGCTTCAAGATCTGTGCGGTCAAATGATTAAACTATAGGTTATCATTTATATTAATGTGAGTTATGTCACAGATTTAGATATAATTGGTTTTAAATTTTAAAAATACTTAGGCACCTCTGCAGAAACAGTCACCAACATAAACGTTGTAGTCCTTGGTGTCTACTTTATTTTAAAATTAGTTTGAACCAATTTGGGTGCATGGTCTGACCAGGGCCCCCATTTTGGTGGGACATACCCTTAGGGCTAGACAGTCATTAAACTGAGTACCCACGCCTCATACTTGGTCCAAATCCCTTGAAATGTTGGCAGGGAGCCTATCCTAGCTATACCTAGGGCCTGCCCAAAACTCAGAATTTTTGGACACACTTTTCCTAAAGTTCTTGCTTTTATTTAATAAAGTTAGGGTAATTTAATTAAGTGGTCAAATTACCTCCAAACCCTCCCAAATTTTGTGTAGTGGTCGTTGGCATTAAGACCTAGGTTTGTACGAAATTTGAGCACATTTGGATATGTTTTGGTTAGGGAATCACCAAACCCTAGTTTGGCCTTAAGAGGGTATTTTTGACCACAAGTGCACTATGGACTTACGGTGGTCCCCTCTCCTCAACAGAGGCAGAGGTTTTGGACACTGACTTGGAATGGACAATGTCACCCTCTTGAGGAAAATGGGATGATTTAGGCTTGATTTGCCCTAGGGTTCAACCTCAAACCCTAAGGAAGGACTTTTGGGGGTTGTGAAGGACATGGGGGCAAATGCCCATGCATGGCCTTGAAAACCCAGTAGAATTGAGGTTTATGTAACCTAAGATCTCTGGAAGGAACTTTAGAAGAATTAGAGCAAGGTAGACACCTCAAAACCGTAACCCTAGTATTAGGGTAGGAGCACAAATTTGAAGAATCAGCCACTAAACCTTCCCCAAATGTTATGAAACTTGGGTAAAATAGGTTTTAGGCCACCTAGAACCTCTGGTAAGTTTTGTAGAATTTTATGGATTTTATTCTTGGTACTTCATTTGTTAATTACCAAAAGGCCAAAAATGATGTTTGATTTTCTTATGGATATTATATGCTTTAAAATATGATGAAACTTGGTCAGAGGTTAGTCTAGTGTTAGTTGAACATCTCTGAATTTTTATCACAAATCTTAATTAATTTTATTTGGTACTTCCTTCATTAATTTCAGAAGGGGCTTTGGTAAAGAAAATTCATTATTGATGATATATCAGTTTAAAAATCATGAGGCTTAGGTTTTGATGTGTTTAGGCCAAAAAGTACTTGTAGAAATTTAGTTATAATTTTTAGAGGTTTGTTTTCAGAACTTTCTTTACAAGGCCATATTTTTGAGAATAGGATAATTAATTAATTTATGGAATAATTCTTTCAAACAAATTATGAAAGTTTACTTAGAGGTTTTATGTGCCCTTACAATCATCCTGGAATTTTCTCTGAATTTTTGGAAGTATTTTTATTGTACATCCCCTTTTAATGAATTATTTTGGAATAAATTGGAAATAAAATTTAAGGGCTAAAATCTTGCTGGAAAATTTGGAGATTCTGGATTTTTAGATGATTACCCATCTTGCATTTATCATAATTTTAGTGGAGATTTATCTTGCATAAATCTTGTACTTCCTGTTCAACTTTGGAACTTTTGGCTTTTAAAATAGATAAATAAATTAGCGTTTAAATTATGAAAATTAGGAAATTGTGGATTCAGTTTACATATGCCAATATAGACCTCGAATTATTATTATATGAGCATTGGATGATCATATGGCATACTTCCCTTTTTACGAGTCATATAGCTTAAGTGGTCTGCATTTAGCAAAACTGCAGGAAATCATTTGGGATATGAACTAGAGCACATGTGTTGGGTGTTGTTGGGTTGCTGGGAAGGATAAGTAGAATTAGGTGCATCTTTGGAAGATAAGTGAGTAGGGTGTTGTTTTGTCTAGGGTTTAGAGGCGCTCGGGTCCGACGAAAGATCGTCCTCCCCGAGGAGAGTTGGAGTCAAATCATCCTAGGATTAGCCTATCGGAACATGATAAAGTAATGGGTAAGGGAATCAACCAACAACAAAAATAAGTACCCTGCGAAAGAGAATGCTGGGCGTAATCCCAACATAGTTCCTAGTGCCCCTTGAGAGCCCTTCACAGGGAATACCGGGTGCAGTCCTGGGTTAACGTAAACTGTTTTAACAAGCTGAAAAGAGCAACTTAGTAATTAGGGTTGCACCTCTCACAAACACTTATAGCACCGGAAGATAGCTGGGAGATTCGGCTCGGATGGTTAAAAGGCGGACTTTGGGTCCGGGCAGCTTCGGCTCGATTGTTTGAGACGGACGTTTTGTTCCGGGGAGCTTCGGCTCGGTTTTTGATTACACTAAATTTGCATGTGCATAAAAGGAAAGGAAATTAAGGTGGTGGGTCTTCGGTATTGGAGGGTCGATGCATCGACGCCAATACGTTGACTCGGCAAGTGTGGTTAGCACTTCGCCAACAAAAGTCCGGTGCGCCAGCCGGCAAGAGTACGCAGGAGTCCGCTTCGTGCACCAAGCGTTGAGGCGTATGATAGGTCTGACTGGTAGTGCTATACTGGTTTAGAGGTGGGCGAGCCCCAACCCACCGCTTCCGTCTGCCACTACGGAGGTATCCTGGGAGGTTACGGCTCCAGAAAGGGGGAACTAAAGGTCTGTGTGCACAGAGTCGGGTGTGTGTGTTGCACTTGCATATTCCATCATACCCACTTGCATGTCATAGCATAATCGATTCATTTAACCCCTGACACCTAATGTATAAGTGGAATGGGACGCTTATACATTAGGACCTGCTAAACGTCCCCTTGGTCTATAAGCTTGTGTGGGCAAGTTTATAAATTAAGGTTAATTTTGATATATATTTACTGCTGTTTGATAACCGACACCCCAACGTATAAATTGCTATGAGACTTTTTATACGATGGGAGCCTTGCAAAAGACCCCTTGGCTTATGTGACCTCACATATGCGAAGGTTAATTTTCTTATTTAAATCTTATTGTCAATGTCTACTATAGAATTGCTAGTATAGGTCCACTGCCACCGGTTTTTGAATATTCTCCACATTCAAGTCCTCCCCTTTCTTCCTCTCCGCTCGGTGCTTAGGAGCCATGGAGGAAGGGGTGGGGGATGATATGGTTTAGTCTTTTAGACTAACGGTTTTCGAACCGCATCATTTAGTGGATCGTGGAGCCCAGCATGTAGGAGCAGTCCCAGAGACCGGTGCGCTTGGAGGTGGGGCAGTCTAGCTCCGGAGTTCATACAACTGGGACCGTGAGTCTCGACCTCTAGTAGATTTTCTGTTTTTGCTTCCGCATGAGTGACTTGTAGTGAGGACATGATGTACCGGGCATAAGCCCAGATTTTGCTACTCTGATGTGTTTTTCTGTGGACACTCCCTTCGCGGAGATATATTTACTGTGATATGAGATTTTCTGTGGACTGTTAGTTTCCATTTACTTATTGTGCTACTTTTCTGTGATCAAATTGGCCGGCAGAATCAGCGCTTTGTGGTGATGACCCTTCAGGGCGAGAAGGAGTCACCGCAAAACGACGGTTCTGGGCCTAAGACCCCGGTGTCAATAAGAAATAAAAAGGGGGGTCTAACAAGTGGTATCAGAGGAGACCTCGATCTAAACGTAGCAGTCCACAACCCTGGGTCACCCCCGCGCGAGTTTTGTTTGGGGACAAACTAAGCAGCGGAAGCAGTGGTATGCCCATATGGCAGATCACATGTAAATTGTCCACTTCTGATTAGGGATTAAGTTGATTACCTGCTAATGTAGCTCGTTTTTGCAGCCCCCAGCTCAGCCCACCCCACAAGGTGGAGCCCAACAGACCCCAGACGTTGCACCACCTGGGCAAACCCTTACAGCTATCCTTGAGGCCTTCCGGGCTCAGCAGGCTCCTACCCAGCAGCAAAACCCAGGGGCCAACTGGATGAGCACCTTCCGAGGACTCTCTCCCCCGTCATACTTGGGGACAGAGTCGGCAGTGCGGACAGAGGAGTGGCTGGATGTTATGTACGAGATGTTGACCGGGATACGGTGCCTTGGGAGGAGAGGGTGGCCTTGGTGGTATCTTGCTTGGAGTCCCATGTCAAGAGGTGGTGGAAGACGATGTTGGACACGACGTTTGCCGATAGGGAGATTGCAGAAATTACTTGGGAGGAATTCAGGGCCACGCTGCTCGAGCACTTCGTTCCATAGTCGGCCAGGGACGAGTTGGAGGAGCGGTTCATACAGCTGAGGCAGGGCACCAGGACGGTGGTGGAGTACCACCGAGAGTTCGACCATTTGGCTCGATATGCAGGTTCTTACCAGCTGGACGAATGTAACGCCCCCGGTTTTTCTGTGTTTTGTTTGATTTTGGATTGGCGTTACGATGACGCATTTCCATCCCTTCGCCGTTGTAGAGCGCGGTCCTAGCTCTGTAGGTTCCTTGTGTAGCCTGGTTGTAGCCAGTTGGCAAGTTTCCCCAGCTAGCCGGAGTCTGTTTTGGTGACTCGGTTGGGCCTCTTAGGGAAATGCTTGCGTTTTGGCTTCGGGAGGTGTTAGCTCGAGTGTTCGATCGTCGGATGTTGTTTTCGACCTCGTCGTTGTTTTCGTGGCTTGGTTGTTTAGCTACGGTGCGAGTTTTGGTCGAAATCCGGGATCGTTTGCCTTCGCGTCGTTTCGGCATTGTTTTGTTAGCTGCATGTTTGTAATGTTTGCTGTGCTGTGCGTGGCCTGTTGTGGCTGAGCTTGTAGGCTGGTGCCTTGTCTCTTGTTTGCTAGGTGCTGGCAGGTTTCTTCTCTGTGTAAGTTTGGGTGACTCGGGTAGAGCTCCCGTTTCTCCGGTCGATGAATTTTTGGTCGACAGGGTTTTTTGTAGGAACACGGCCGTGACACGGGCGTGTCACGGGCGTGTCACGGGCGTGTCCCCCTTCGATTCGTCGAACTATGCTCGACGGTCGTCAGGCGGTGT
The DNA here is from genome assembly GCA_039583875.1 of Platanthera guangdongensis. Classification (NCBI taxonomy): domain Eukaryota; kingdom Viridiplantae; phylum Streptophyta; class Magnoliopsida; order Asparagales; family Orchidaceae; genus Platanthera; species Platanthera guangdongensis. The sequence continues at coordinate 68,705,869 of CM077166.1, read as the reverse complement.
TTAGTGAGAACACGGCCCTGTCACGGGCGTGTCGTGTCGAACACGGGCGTGACTTTGGGGCGTGTCTCTCTGTTCGACGATCGGCGCTCCACGATCGTCGGGCGGTGTTCGAGTTGGTACACGGCCTGTGACACGGGCGTGTCACAGGGCGTGTCCCTTGCTTCGTCGAGCGGAGATCGACTTTCGTCGAGTGGGTAGGTGCGTGAGTACACGCCCCGTGACACGGGCGTGTCGGGCCGTGTCACGGGCGTGTCTGGGGGGCGTGTCCCGTGTTTTCGTCGAGTAGAGATCGGCGTTCGTCGAGTGTGTGAGTACACGCCCCGTGACACGGGCGTGTCGGGCCGTGTCACGGGCGTGTCTTGGGCGTGTTCCGTACCTTTTTTCCTGAAATCGTCTTTTGTTGCCGTGAACTGTTTTTCCTCCTCATTTTTCATCGTTCCCGAGTCTGGAGAGCTTCCAGCGGAAGGGTTTTGAGAGGAGGCGGTGGTTGTTTTGGCCGGCGATTTCGGGAGGGTTAGAGCCCGTTTTTCTCGTGTGATAGCGGATTCGGCTTGCTCTCGGCTAGATCTTCCCTTCCATGTAGGTTTTTCTTGATTTAGGGTTCGATTCCAGGAATTTCTAAATATCTGATTTCTTTCTTCCCTCAAGTTTCTTCTAGGTGGCCGATCTTGCCGCCGGAGCCAAGCCGTGGTGCGGCTGTAGTTTGTTTTTCGAAGAGGTAGAGGCAAGTGGCCCCTTGCCCTTGCAAAATTTATTTCTAACCCATGATCTTTTTTTTATTTTATTTCTTCTGCAAAGCTCTGTTCTCTTTGTCCTTTTTCCTCCCTAGGGCAGCAGGTTAAGTTATTTCATCAAGCTTCTAATCAAGTGCTGATCCTTTATTTTCTTTTCTGGAATTCTAATCATGTTCTCTTTTGTCGGAGGTTTGGTGTTCTGTGGGTAGCTAGAGTTAGGGTGAGGCTGCGGTAGAGGTGGTTCAGGTTCGGTTGCGATAGTCCCGAGTAGTTAGGACGGAACGGAGGGTTGGGATTAAATTTCCAACTCTCTGCTTGCTCGCAATGAGAGAGCTTAGGCTGCAATTTTTAACGAGACTTACGTTTACCCTAAGTGGAAAGCGCTGACAGCGTCGAGTGAGCCGAGCTCACTCAACGCCGTCACCAAGCTTAGGACTTGCGACTAAGTATTCTTAGGCGTCAGGTGAGTGGAGTTTACTCAACGCTGCGTCGAGTGGGCTCGACATTTCTGTCTTGAGTTCTTGTGTACCTTAGGATTGTTAGTGTGACTTTTCCCTTCCTTTAGGGGGTGGTATTGGGTGTTCGGCAAATTTTTGCTTGCCGACTCTTGGGTTGTGGCAGGTGGTGCATGTTTAGTGGCCTCTAAGAGGGGTGGATTTTGATGTGGAGAGCTGTGGCCACGACCTGTTTGCCCTGGTTTGGGTTGGTGTGGGACCCTAAAGCTGCCACTGGCGACCCCTTAGCCCTTTTTGGATCTGATTCTGGTTATGTATTCAGATCCATGTTTTTTTGACCACTGCCACTTACCCACGTATTAGGAATGTTAGACTCTTTTGTGGAGCATGTTGCTTTTGTTGCTCTCACTTGGTGTGCTTTGCTGTGCTTTAGACAGTGCTCTTTTCTTACTGTCATGCTCTTTCTTTTGCTTATAGCAGCTTGTTGTCGGGGTGGTAAACCCTTCTTTTTGCTTTTAACTCTAATGCTTTATTTACACTTTTGATTATTTCCTTGCTGAGGTATTCTTTTCTTGAATGCCTCAGGTCCAGGTTGTAGCCGGTTCAGCGGCTAGTTCTTTTGGAGGGGCTGGTTTGTGGCCTCTGGGGTAGCTGAGACAGCTGATCTCGATTTTGTGAGGTAGTTCTTTACTTTTCTGTATAGACATACATACTCACCAGTGGGTTCGTGTCAGGTTGTTGGCGCCCACTGGTGGCTTCTTGCGATGCTGGGTATGAACTTAAACTGCTGTTTTTGCCTTTTAGTGGTTGTTTACTTGCTTCTGGGAAGGATTTTTGCTAGGTTGCATGTTAGATATTTTAAACCCTAAAAGCATTATTATATGTATATCATGCATAGCATAATTATAAAACAAAGTCACTATATTTCCTTAGCGTAAAAAGATTACCTTTTTATATCTATTATATTCACTTTAGAGTTGTGCATACCATGAGTTGTCCCTCGGGGACACTTATGCTCACTAGGGTGTCAACTTAATTGAACCAAACTATTTTCTGCTGCGTATACTTATACTTTTAACTGTGGACTAGCTGATCCACCATGCCGAGGGATACGGCCAATCAACATAACTGCTTTTCTTTCATAATTAATCAACGTTTTTCCCTAAATCTAAGGTCTGGAGTTTTGCCTGAGCGCGTGCAGTTATCCCCTGCACGGCGTGGCATCACGACACGTGTTTTCTCTTGCTCTGATACGATTTTATCGTTGAGAAAATGCGGGTTGTGACAGTTGGTATCAGAGGGAGGTTGCTTGACAAATGGTCGGGCAACCTTTCACCTTGTTTGCATTAGTGGTTAGCGTCATATCATACACACACCGATATGTCATCAGCACGTCTTGGCTAAAGCACGAACACTACACTCATGAGCATAAAGAAGTATACGGGGCATATTATGTAGTATGGGATGCATAATATGTGTTTGTATATGGATCCACCATAGGAGGCAACATGTGAGGGTTATGTAGTATGGGATGCATAACCTCACCACATGAATGCGGCTAGCACGTTTTCTTTTTTCGTTGCATGAGGAATGTTATGTAGTATGGGATGCATAACATTTTCATGTGTACGCCGCCCATGGCATGCATTAAGGCCTTTTTTTTAGAATGCATGGCACATCATGCATAGCATAACATTTCATAAGCACAACGTGTTAAGCTAAAGATTTGCAAGATGACATATGTACACACATGGTTTTGAGTCAAAAAGAATACAAATACATGCATTCATGGTTTAGGCACCTGAGTTAGTGTGATGGTGGTGAACCATCTTAGGTTAAGCATAACATCATCATGATAAAATAACACCTAGAGCAAGTTTTGCAGTTGAAGTTCATATTTAAGTGTGTTTGTCTGTACCGGGTAGTTTTGTTCTAGCTGTTGGGCTAAGTTTCGTCTAAAGCTTGTGCGATTATAGGATGGCGAGACGTCCTGCAACGAGGTCGACCCCCCAATCCGAGGGTGAGACGTCAGGAGCGCAGAGCGAGGCGTTGGTAGAAAACCTGCGGCAGAGTAATGAGACCCTATCGAGGCAGGTGGTGGCTATGCAGGCTCAGATTCAGTCCCTAGTAGCAGTGGTGGCGGGACAGGCCCCGAGAGTTCCGGACCCCGCTGAGGGGGTAGCTGTTCCTGCCCCTCCTGCTCCCCCCGTGCCTTTGGTTGTGGTGCCTCCGGAGATGGCGTTTATATCCCAGTTTCAGCGACTGAGACCCCCTACTTATGATGGGCAAGCAGATTTCATGATTTTGGATGACTGGCTGATTACTATTGAGGAGATGTTCTCTTATTCGGGGATTACGGATGATCAGAGAGTGATGCTCGCTGCCTACCAGCTCAAGGGCTTAGCAAAGAATTGGTGGTTGAGGGAGAAGGAGAGCTTGGTGGCAGGATGCTCTTGGGAGTCATTTAAAGGGATGCTGTTGAGTAAGTTTTTGCCTTCAGTCGAAAGGGACCGGCTGATGAATGACTTTCTCCATTTGAAGCAGAGGAAACTCACGGTCAGTGAGTATGAGATTGAGTTTAGTAAGTTGAGTCGGTTTGCTCCTGGTCTGGTGAGCGTTGAAGCAGACCGAGTTAAGCGATTTCTGGGTGGACTAAGAAGCGACATTCAGCAGTTAGCGAATGCCTACGGCGCAGTCAGTTATGCCAGCGTGGTCGAAGCTGCCTTGAGGGTTGAGGCCATTGAGAATGCCAAGAATAGAGGTCAGCAGTTGTGGAAGGATAAGCGAAAGTCCGGTGGAGGGAAGAGCCCTCAGGAACCCGATGCGGTCTCGAGAAAGAGGAGCAAAGAGGTTTGTAGTTTCTGTGGCCGACCAGGCCACCCCTTTGAGAAGTGTTTCAAAAGGTTTGGAGCGCAGAAGAAGGAACAGGTGCACGCAATTCAGGGTGCTCCCAGAGGAGACTTGGTGTGTGCCTTGTGTGGAAGGAAGGGGCATGAGGCTGCCCGTTGCTGGTCGAGAGATAAAGTCTGTTTTCAGTGTGGGCAGAAGGGTCATCTCAAGACAAAGTGCCCACAGTCCCAGCCTATTCTGCAGCCAGTACCCCTCCAGGCTTTGCCACCGCCTCAGCAATTGGATAGAGGAAAGGGAAAGCTGAATGTGCTTTCGGCAGACGAAGCGCAGACTTCGACCCAGGTTATCTCAGGTTTGATTTCTCCTCAGTCGTTTCGTTATGCTCCCTTCGTGGTTGTAGTTTCCGTTTTAGCATTTGTTTCCTTAGATGCGTGCGCTATTTGTAGGACGATTTAAGGTAAAGAACCGCTGGGCGCGCGTTCTCTTCGATTCAGGCGCTACCCACTCGTTTGTGGCTAGAGCCTTCGTGGAGCGGTTCAGTTTGGGCCTAGATCGTGTTGGTGGTGCCTTTTGCGTTAAGTTCCCCTCCGGTGACTCTGTGGTTACGGACCTGGGTGTCCTTGATTGTCCGATCTTGTTGGGGGATTTTCTAGCCAAGGCAGATCTGAAGGTGATTGACCTGGAGGACTTCGATGTTATCTTGGGCATGGACTGGTTGTCAAGGTACGATGCTGTGATCCAGTGCAAGGGTAAGCGCTTGGACTTCGTCAAGGACAACGGTCAGCCAGGGAGCGTTTATGGGTATTCTCTCCAGGAGTCTCCAGTCATTTCTGCGGTGCGTGCTCGGAAGTTGCTTGATTCTGGTTGTTCTGCCTGTGTGGTCTCTCTGGTAGGGGCTGTTGTTAGAGTGCCGTGTTTGCAAGAGATCCCTGTGGTGTGTGACTTCTCTGATGTGTTTCCTGATGATCTTCCCGGTCTTCCACCCGATCGAGATGTCGAGTTTGCTATAGATTTGGAGCCAGGCACGCGTCCTATTGCCAAGGCGCCGTACCGGATGGCCCCGCGAGAGCTGGAAGAGTTGCGAATTCAGCTGGATGAGATGTTGGCAAAAGGGTTCATTAGGCCGAGTTCTTCACCATGGGGTGCTCCAGTGCTGTTCGTTAAAAAGAAGGATGGGTCGATGAGGCTATGCATCGACTATAGAGAACTGAACAAGGTTACTATTAAGAACAGGTACCCTTTGCCTCGGATTGACGATCTGTTTGACCAACTGCGTGGTAGTGCCGTGTTTTCCAAGATAGATCTTCGATCGGGCTATCACCAGTTGAGGATTCGGGAGTCAGATGTTCCGCGGACGGCGTTCCGTTCTCGACATGGGCATTTTGAGTTTTTAGTTATGTCATTTGGTTTGACTAATGCGCCCTCAGCTTTTATGGATTTGATGAACAGAGTTTTCAAGGACTTCCTGGATAGGTTTGTGATTGTCTTTATAGACGATGTTTTGGTGTATTCTAAAGATGCGGAGGAGCATGATCGGAATTTGCGACTGGTCTTGGCGACTCTGAGAGACCATAAGCTATCCGCCAAGCTGAACAAGTGCGAATTTTGGTTGCCTCAAGTTTCTTTTCTCGGCCACATGGTGAATAAGGAGGGAATATCGGTGGACCCAGAAAAGATCGCTGCTGTTATGGAATGGGCGAGGCCTGTTACTCCCAAAGAGATCAGAAGCTTCTTGGGCTTGGCTGATTATTATAGGAGATTTGTAGAGGGATTCTCTACTTTGTCTGCGCCGTTGACCAGGTTGACGCAGAAGAATGCAGCCTTCATATGGGATGGCAAGTGTGAGGAGGCTTTTGAGGAATTAAAAAGAAGGTTGTGTTCAGCTCCAGTTTTGTCTTTGCCTACTGAAGATAGTGAGTATGATATATATGTGGACGCGTCGCACGTCGGACTGGGCTGCGTTTTGATGCAGGGCGGGAAGGTGATTGCGTATGGGTCGAGGCAACTAAAGACTCATGAGAGGAATTACCCTACGCATGACCTGGAGTTTGCAGCTGTGATCTATGCGTTGAAATTGTGGAGGCATTTGCTGTATGGTGCGCAGTGCAAGATTTTCACGGATCATAAGAGTTTGAAATATGTCTTCACTCAAAAAGAGTTGAATCTGCGCCAGCGGCGGTGGTTGGAGTACGTGGCCGACTATGATGTTGAAATCCAGTATCATCCGGGTAAGGCGAACGTGGTGGCCGATGCCCTAAGTAGGAAGTCAGGAAAGATTTTCAATCTCTCCGCCGAGCGTCTTGTGGAAGAGTTTCTTTTGATGGACATTTCTGTGGGAAGCTGCGATTCGCAGAGTAGCTTGGCAGTGGCAGAACCTTCGTGGATTGCGCTTACGCGACTGCATTAGAAAGATGATCCCGATCTTTTGCATTTGTACCTTCGAGCTGAGAAAGGTGAATTACCAGATTTCTCTATAGATGATGCGGGTACCTTGAAGTATCGTGGCAGGTTTTGCATTCCCGCAGTTGGGGATATCCGGAATATGGTGTGCAGAGAAGCCCACGGATCTAGTGTTGCCTACCATCCAGGGTCTACCAAAATGTACCATGATTTAAAGCAGATTGCCTGGTGGTATGGGATGAAGAAGGACGTAGCCAGATTTGTTTCTGAGTGCTTCACTTGCAGGCGTGTGAAGGCCGACCATGGGAGGCCTGGTGGCAAGCTAACTCCCTTAGAGATTCCGATGTGGAAGTGGGAGAGTATCTCGATGGATTTCATTACAGGCTTACCGAGATCTCCTAAAGGGCATGATTCAGTTTGGGTGATCGTGGACAGATTGACGAAGAGTGCTCACTTCGTACCATTTAAGATCGATTATCCGATGAGGAAGATAGCCGAGCTGTATTTGGATGAGGTTTTTAGATTGCATGGTGTACCCGTGAGTATCATATCATATCGAGACTCCAGGTTTACGTCTCGTTTTTGGAAGAGCCTTCATGAAGGGTTGGGTACAGATTTGAGATATTCCACAGCCTATCATCCCCAGACCAATGGTCAGACGGAGCGAGTAAATCAGATTGTGGAAGATATGATCCGATGCTATATTCTGGACCACGGAGGAGCGTGGGATGAGCGCTTGCGGCTTATGGAATTTGCGTATAATAACAGTTATCAAGAAAGCTTGCAAATGGCTCCTTTTGAAGCTTTGTATGGGAGGCGCTACAGGACTCCCTTGTTTTGGGCTGAGGTTGGCGAGAGACCTTTGTTGGGTCCAGAAGCACTCGAGGAGATGGAAACTGCTGTGAAGCTTATTCGGGAAAAGCTTCGGATAGCCCAGGAGAGATATGAGAAAAATGCCAATCGGCGTAGATCGGATTTGGAGTTTTTGGTGGGGGACTCAGTGTTCTTAAAGGTCTCCCCGTTGATCGGAGTCAAGCGTTTTGGCAAGAGCAGGAAGTTGGACCCGAGGTTCGTGGGGCCGTTTCCGATTGTTGAGCGGATTGGGATATCAGCTTATAGGCTGGCGTTGCCCGCAAACTTCCCTGGCGTGCATAATGTCTTCCACGTCAGTCAGCTGCGGAAATGTGTATCGAATGGCAGGCAGGTTTTGGATTCTGTGCCTCAGTTGGAGCCGAATCTTTCTTATGTGGAGGTGCCTGTCCGCATTCTGGATTCTCAGGTTCGTGCGCTGCGGAAGAAGTCTATTCCGATGGTTAAAGTTTTATGGAGGAATCAGGATGTATAAAGCGCCACTTGGGAGTTGGAGTCGGCTATGAGGGAGGCTCACCCTCACATGTTTCCCTGAGCTTGTGCCTGGTATGTTTTGTTTTATTTATGATTATTTAGCCCTTTCCTGGCTCTTTCTCTCTCCTTCTTCTTAGGAGTGTGGTGAGTAAAGTTTCGAGGCGAAACTTTCTTTTAGGGGGAGTGGCTGTAACGCCCCCGGTTTTTCTGTGTTTTGTTTGATTTTGGATTGGCGTTACGATGACGCATTTCCGGCCCTTCGCCGTTGTAGAGCGCGGTCCTAGCTCTGTAGGTTCCTTGTGTAGCCTGGTTGTAGCCAGTTGGCAAGTTTCCCCAGCTAGCCGGAGTCTGTTTTGGTGACTCGGTTGGGCCTCTTAGGGAAATGCTTGCGTTTTGGCTTCGGGAGGTGTTAGCCCGAGTGTTCGATCGTCGGATGTTGTTTTCGACCTCGTCATTGTTTTCGTGGCTTGGTTGTTTAGCTACGGTGCGAGTTTTGGTCGAAATCCGAGATCGTTTGCCTTCGCGTCGTTTTGGCGTTGTTTTGTTAGCTGCATGTTTGTAATGTTTGCTGTGCTGTGCGTGGCCTGTTGTGGCTGAGCTTGTAGGCTGGTGCCTTGTCTCTTGTTTGCTAGGTGCTGGCAGGTTTCTTTTCTGTGTAAGTTTGGGTGACTCGGGTAGAGCTCCCGTTTCTCCGGTTGACGAATTTTTGGTCGATAGGGTTTTTTGTAGGAACACGGCCGTGACACGGGCGTGTCACGGGCGTGTCCCCCTTCGATTCGTCGAGCTACGCTCGACGGTCGTCAGGCGGTGTTTAGTGAGAACACGGCCCTGTCACGGGCGTGTCGTGTCGAACACGGGCGTGACTTTGGGGCGTGTCTCTCTGTTCGACGATCGGCGCTCCACGATCGTCGGGCGGTGTTCGAGTTGGTACACGGCCTGTGACACGGGCGTGTCACAGGGCGTGTCCCTTGCTTCGTCGAGCGGAGATCGACTTTCGTCGAGTGGGTAGGTGCGTGAGTACACGCCCCGTGACACGGGCGTGTCGGGCCGTGTCACGGGCGTGTCTGGGGGGCGTGTCCCGTGTTTTCGTCGAGTAGAGATCGACGTTCGTCGAGTGTGTGAGTACACGCCCCGTGACACGGGCGTGTCGGGCCGTGTCACGGGCGTGTCTTGGGCGTGTTCCGTACCTTTTTTCCTGAAATCGTCTTTTGTTGCCGTGAACTGTTTTTCCTCCTCATTTTTCATCGTTCCCGAGTCTGGAGAGCTTCCAGCGGAAGGGTTTTGAGAGGAGGCGGTGGTTATTTTGGCCGGCGATTTCGGGAGGGTTAGAGCCCGTTTTTCTCGTGTGATAGCGGATTCGGCTTGCTCTCGGCTAGATCTTCCCTTCCATGTAAGTTTTTCTTGATTTAGGGTTCGATTCCAGGAATTTCTAAATATCTGATTTCTTTCTTCCCTCAAGTTTCTTCTAGGTGGCCGATCTTGCCGCCGGAGCCAAGCCGTGGTGCGGCTGTAGTTTGTTTTTCGAAGAGGTAGAGGCAAGTGACCCCTTGCCCTTGCCAAATTTATTTCTAACCCATGATCTTTTTTTTATTTTATTTCTTCTGCAAAGCTCTGTTCTCTTTGTCCTTTTTCCTCCCTAGGGCAGCAGGTTAAGTTATTTCATCAAGCTTCTAATCAAGTGCTGATCCTTTATTTTCTTTTCTGGAATTTTAATCATGTTCTCTTTTGTCGGAGGTTTGGTGTTCTGTGGGTAGCTAGAGTTAGGGTGAGGCTGCGGTAGAGGTGGTTCAGGTTCGGTTGCGATAGTCCCGAGTAGTTAGGACGGAACGGAGGGTTGGGATTAAATTTCCAACTCTCTGCTTGCTCGCAATGAGAGAGCTTAGGCTGCAATTTTTAACGAGACTTACGTTTACCCTAAGTGGAAAGCGCTGACAGCGTCGAGTGAGCCGAGCTCACTCAACGCCGTCACCTAGCTTAGGACTTGCGGCTAAGTATTCTTAGGCGTCAGGTGAGTGGAGTTTACTCAACGCTGCGTCGAGTGGGCTCGACATTTCTGTCTTGAGTTCTTGTGTACCTTAGGATTGTTAGTGTGACTTTTCCCTTCCTTTAGGGGGTGGTATTGGGTGTTTGGCAAATTTTTGCTTGCCGACTCTTGGGTTGTGGCAGGTGGTGCATGTTTAGTGGCCTCTAAGAGGGGTGGATTTTGATGTGGAGAGCTGTGGCCACGACCTGTTTGCCCTGGTTTGGGTTGGTGTGGGACCCTAAAGCTGCCACTGGCGACCCCTTAGCCCTTTTTGGATCTGATTCTGGTTATGTATTCAGATCCATGTTTTTTTGACCACTGCCACTTACCCACGTATTAGGAATGTTAGACTCTTTTGTGGAGCATGTTGCTTTTGTTGCTCTCACTTGGTGTGCTTTGCTGTGCTTTAGACAGTGCTCTTTTCTTACTGTCATGCTCTTTCTTTTGCTTATAGCAGCTTGTTGTCGGGGTGGTAAACCCTTCTTTTTGCTCTTAACTCTAATGCTTTATTTACACTTTTGATTATTTCCTTGCTGAGGTATTCTTTTCTTGAATGCCTCAGGTCCAGGTTGTAGCCGGTTCAGCGGCTAGTTCTTTTGGAGGGGCTGGTTTGTGGCCTCTGGGGTAGCTGAGACAGCTGATCTCGATTTTGTGAGGTAGTTCTTTACTTTTCTGTATAGACATACATACTCACCAGTGGGTTCGTGTCAGGTTGTTGGCGCCCACTGGTGGCTTCTTGCGATGCTGGGTATGAACTTAAACTGCTGTTTTTGCCTTTTAGTGGTTGTTTACTTGCTTCTGGGAAGGATTTTTGCTAGGTTGCATGTTAGATATTTTAAACCCTAAAAGCATTATTATATGTATATCATGCATAGCATAATTATAAAACAAAGTCACTATATTTCCTTAGCGTAAAAAGATTACCTTTTTATATCTATTATATTCACTTTAGAGTTGTGCATACCATGAGTTGTCCCTCGGGGACACTTATGCTCACTAGGGTGTCAACTTAATTGAACCAAACTATTTTCTGCTGCGTATACTTATACTTTTAACTGTGGACTAGCTGATCCACCATGCCGAGGGATACGACCAATCAACATAACTGCTTTTCTTTCATAATTAATCAACGTTTTTCCCTAAATCTAAGGTCTGGAGTTTTGCCTGAGCGCGTGCAGTTATCCCCTGCACGGCGTGGCATCACGGCACGTGTTTTCTCTTGCTCTGATACGATTTTATCGTTGAGAAAATGCGGGTTGTGACAATGAAGCAGGATACGTCAAGAGATTCTATAAGGGCCTAAAAGAGGAGTTGAGGGAGGCCTTACTGTTTGTATCTGATGGGCCTATCTCCCGGATTTTGGAGATGGCAAAGAGGATTGAGGCAGATTGGCACACCACTCGGGGCCGGAAGCGGCAAGCGGAGGATCAGGGCCGGAGGGCCCGAAATGATCAGCGGCGAGGCACCATACCAGATGGGAGAAGGATAGAGGAGCAGCCTCGTCAGGAGGTGAGGCCGGAGCCGAGAGAGCAGGTGGTTTTGGCCCCTCAACCTCTTCGGATACAGGAGATGCCGAGACACGGGGGTATGGCATATCCCCCGCCGGAGTGCTTCCATTGTCATCAGGTGGGACACCTCCGAAGAAACTGCCCCATGAGGGGGGCACCACCTCCAGCACCACAGGGTGGCCCACCTGCCCAGCATTTCGGAGGCCGAGGACGCGGCCGAAGACGGGGTTACCAGGGAGGAGAGCGAAGACAGGAAAGGGAGCAGGCATATGCCTTGGATCTGACACAACCTCGAAATCCAGAGCGGGTCATCACAGGTAAATCAAGATGTTTAAATTGTTTAAACTAAATTCCCGTTCTCAATTGCCCAACAAGTAGAACTGCCCTAGGTAGAATAAATAGGAAAGAAAACGTGTTATAAAATACTAAGACCTTTAATCATCTCAGGTATAGTCTTCATCAGCGGCAAGCCCGCCTATACTCTATTCGACACGGGTGCCTCGCACTCATTTGTGTCGGAGGCCTTTCTGGAAGCGCTGGAAGGAGTGGAACGGTTCACAGGCCGGATGAGGAGGGTGCGTCTACCCGACGGATCGGAGATACTCACCTCAGCCCACTGCAGCATGGAGGCGGAGATTGGAGGAAAGTCGTTCGAAGTTTCGGCAACGGTCCTGAGGATGCCAGTCTTCAAGCTGATCCTGTGCATGACTTGGTTGCAGTGGAATCATGCCCAGATTGATTGTCAAGCGAAGATGATCACCGTAAGGCACGGGGACTCTACCATCATCATTGAAGGTATAAGACCTGCCTCACGTATACCCTAATCTTCGGTACAGACCGTTAAGGCCTATTTACAGGGGGAGGAGGTCTACGAAGTGCTGTTTGAGATGGCGGAGGCCACGAGTTCTATATCGAATATCCCGGTAGTGCGGGAGTTTGAGGACGTCTTTCCAGAGAAATTACCCGGATTACCCCCGCTCAGGGAGCAGGACTTCCAGATACATCTTGTGCCGGGGGCCAATCCAGCGTCCAAGGCACCTTACCGGATGGCCCCAAAGGAGTTGATAGAGTTCCGGAGCCAGCTTCAGGAGTTAGTGGAAGCCGGATTTGTCCGGCCAAGCTCTTCACCTTGGGGTGCCCCAGTATTGTTCGTCAAGATGAAAGACGGGACACTCAGATTGTGCATCGACTACCGAGCACTAAATTGGCTGATAGTCCGGAACACCTATCCACTGCCACGGATAGACGAGCTGTTCGACCAGCTGTAGGTAGCACAGTTCTTTTCGAAATTAGATTTGTGGTCGGGATACTACCAGCTTCGGATTGGAGAGGAGGACATTCAGAAGACTGCTTTTAGTAGTAGATATGGATTATTTGAGTTTACGGTGATGCCCTTCGGGCTCACCAATGCTCCCTCGGCGTTCATGACTCTCATGAACCAGGTTTTCAAGGAGTACCTAGATGGGAACATCCTTCATGACTCTCGTGGTACCTCCTTCTTCGTCAAGGATTTGAGCGGGAGGGCTAAGTGACTCTCATGAACCAGGTACTCCTTGAAAACCTGGTTCATGAGAGTCATGAACGCCGAGGGAGCATTGGTGAGCCCGAAGGGCATCACCGTAAACTCAAATAATCCATATCTACTACTAAAAGCAGTCTTCTGAATGTCCTCCTCTCCAATCCGAAGCTGGTAGTATCCCGACCACAAATCTAATTTCGAAAAGAACTGTGCTACCTACAGCTGGTCGAACAGCTCGTCTATCCGTGGCAGTGGATAGGTGTTCCGGACTATCAGCCAATTTAGTGCTCGGTAGTCGATGCACAATCTGAGTGTCCCGTCTTTCATCTTGACGAACAATACTGGGGCACCCCAAGGTGAAGAGCTTGGCCGGACAAATCCGGCTTCCACTAACTCCTGAAGCTGGCTCCGGAACTCTATCAACTCCTTTGGGGCCATCCGGTAAGGTGCCTTGGACGCTGGATTGGCCCCCGGCACAAGATGTATCTGGAAGTCCTGCTCCCTGAGCGGGGGTAATCCGGGTAATTTCTCTGGAAAGACGTCCTCAAACTCCCGCACTACTGGGATATTCGATATAGAACTCGTGGCCTCCGCCATCTCAAACAGCACTTCGTAGACCTCCTCCCCCTGTAAATAGGCCTTAACGGTCTGTACCGAAGATTAGGGTATACGTGAGGCAGGTCTTATACCTTCAATGATGATGGTAGAGTCCCCGTGCCTTACGGTGATCATCTTCGCTTGACAATCAATCTGGGCATGATTCCACTGCAACCAAGTCATGCACAGGATCAGCTCGAAGACTGGCATCCTCAGGACCGTTGCCGAAACTTCGAACGACTTTCCTCCAATCTCCGCCTCCATGCTGCAGTGGGCTGAGGTGAGTATCTCCGATCCGTCGGGTAGACGCACCCTCCTCATCCGGCCTGTGAACCGTTCCACTCCTTCCAGCGCTTCCAGAAAGGCCTCCGACACAAATGAGTGCGAGGCACCCGTGTCGAATAGAGTATAGGCGGGCTTGCCGCTGATGAATACTATACCTGAGATGATTAAAGGTCTTAGTATTTTATAACACGTTTTCTTTCCTATTTATTCTACCTAGGGCAGTTCTACTTGTTGGGCAATTGAGAACGGGAATTTAGTTTAAACAATTTAAACATCTTGATTTACCTGTGATGACCCGCTCTGGATTTCGAGGTTGTGTCAGATCCAAGGCATATGCCTGCTCCCTTTCCTGTCTTCGCTCTCCTCCCTGGTAACCCCGTCTTCGGCCGCGTCCTCGGCCTCCGAAATGCTGGGCAGGTGGGCCACCCTGTGGTGCTGGAGGTGGTGCCCCCCTCATGGGGCAGTTTCTTCGGAGGTGTCCCACCTGATGACAATGGAAGCACTCCGGCGGGGGATATGCCATACCCCCGTGTCTCGGCATCTCCTGTATCCGAAGAGGTTGAGGGGCCAAAACCACCTGCTCTCTCGGCTCCGGCCTCACCTCCTGACGAGGCTGCTCCTCTATCCTTCTCCCATCTGGTATGGTGCCTCGCCGCTGATCATTTCGGGCCCTCCGGCCCTGATCCTCCGCTTGCCGCTTCCGGCCCCGAGTGGTGTGCCAATCTACCTCAATCCTCTTTGCCATCTCCAAAATCCGGGAGATAGGCCCATCAGATACAAACAGTAAGGCCTCCCTCAACTCCTCTTTTAGGCCCTTATAGAATCTCTTGACGTATCCTGCTTCGTTGTCACAACCCGCATTTTCTCAACGATAAAATCGTATCAGAGCAAGAGAAAACACGTGCCGTGATGCCACGCCGTGCAGGGGATAACTGCACGCGCTCAGGCAAAACTCCAGACCTTAGATTTAGGGAAAAACGTTGATTAATTATGAAAGAAAAGCAGTTATGTTGATTGGTCGTATCCCTCGGCATGGTGGATCAGCTAGTCCACAGTTAAAAGTATAAGTATACGCATCAGAAAATAGTTTGGTTCAATTAAGTTGACACCCTAGTGAGCATAAGTGTCCCCGAGGGACAACTCATGGTATGCACAACTCTAAAGTGAATATAATAGATATAAAAAGGTAATCTTTTTACGCTAAGGAAATATAGTGACTTTGTTTTATAATTATGCTATGCATGATATACATATAATAATGCTTTTAGGGTTTAAAATATCTAACATGCAACCTAGCAAAAATCCTTCCCAGAAGCAAGTAAACAACCACTAAAAGGCAAAAACAGCAGTTTAAGTTCATACCCAGCATCGCAAGAAGCCACCAGTGGGCGCCAACAACCTGACACGAACCCACTGGTGAGTATGTATGTCTATACAGAAAAGTAAAGAACTACCTCACAAAATCGAGATCAGCTGTCTCAGCTACCCCAGAGGCCACAAACCAGCCCCTCCAAAAGAACTAGCCGCTGAACCGGCTACAACCTGGACCTGAGGCATTCAAGAAAAGAATACCTCAGCAAGGAAATAATCAAAAGTGTAAATAAAGCATTAGAGTTAAGAGCAAAAAGAAGGGTTTATCACCCCGACAACAAGCTGCTATAAGCAAAAGAAAGAGCATGACAGTAAGAAAAGAGCACTGTCTAAAGCACAGCAAAGCACACCAAGTGAGAGCAATAAAAGCAACATGCTCCACAAAAGAGTCTAACATTCCTAATACGTGGGTAAGTGGCAGTGGTCAAAAAAACATGGATCTGAATACATAACCAGAATCAGATCCAAAAAGGGCTAAGGGGTCGCCAGTGGCAGCTTTAGGGTCCCACACCAACCCAAACCAGGGCAAACAGGTCGTGGCCACAGCTCTCCACATCAAAATCCACCCCTCTTAGAGGCCACTAAACATGCACCACCTGCCACAACCCAAGAGTCGGCAAGCAAAAATTTGCCAAACACCCAATACCACCCCCTAAAGGAAGGGAAAAGTCACACTAACAATCCTAAGGTACACAAGAACTCAAGACAGTAATGTCGAGCCCACTCGACGCAGCGTTGAGTAAACTCCACTCACCTGACGCCTAAGAATACTTAGCCGCAAGTCCTAAGCTAGGTGACGGCGTTGAGTGAGCTCGGCTCACTCGACGCTGTCAGCGCTTTCCACTTAGGGTAAACGTAAGTCTCGTTAAAAATTGCAGCCTAAGCTCTCTCATTGCGAGCAAGCAGAGAGTTGGAAATTTAATCCCAACCCTCCGTTCCGTCCTAACTACTCGGGACTATCGCAACCGAACCTGAACCACCTCTACCGCAGCCTCACCCTAACTCTAGCTACCCACAGAACACCAAACCTCCGACAAAAGAGAACATGATTAAAATTCCAGAAAAGAAAATAAAGGATCAGCACTTGATTAGAAGCTTGATGAAATAACTTAACCTGCTGCCCTAGGGAGGAAAAAGGACAAAGAGAACAGAGCTTTGCAGAAGAAATAAAATAAAAAAAAGATCATGGGTTAGAAATAAATTTGGCAAGGGCAAGGGGTCACTTGCCTCTACCTCTTCGAAAAACAAACTACAGCCGCACCACGGCTTGGCTCCGGCGGCAAGATCGGCCACCTAGAAGAAACTTGAGGGAAGAAAGAAATCAGATATTTAGAAATTCCTGGAATCGAACCCTAAATCAAGAAAAACTTACATGGAAGGGAAGATCTAGCCGAGAGCAAGCCGAATCCGCTATCACACGAGAAAAACGGGCTCTAACCCTCCCGAAATCGCCGGCCAAAATAACCACCGCCTCCTCTCAAAACCCTTCCGCTGGAAGCTCTCCAGACTCGGGAACGATGAAAAATGAGGAGGAAAAACAGTTCACGGCAACAAAAGACGATTTGTTGCATCAGCTTCACTTATGGGAACATCTGCAGCACTTACTCCCGCAGCAGCCATGGAAGTCTCAGGAGCATGAATACCTGCAGAATTGTCAGGCAAAACGACGCCTAACGCTCCTAACGCCTGTTGAAGCATCCACCAGCAGCTCTCATGGACATATTTGTTTGACTGTTCGAAGTTTGTGATCATGATTTCTTGAAGCTCGGCCATCTTAGCTAGATACTCTTTCTCCCCCTCTTTGGCTTCGACCGCGATGGAATTGGCATATGAGTGCAGCGAGTCATCAATATGCTTTGAGGTCCGGGAGAATTCAGTGACCAAGGTCTGCTGATTTGCGTTGAGAGTGACCATATTACCGTCAAACTTTTGAATGTTGTTTGCTACAACATGAGCGTTCTGATTTACTACAGCAAGAGTGTCGGTGGTCTTCTTCAATCCGGCCATAAGAATTGTGACCGCTTCGCCGGCCGCGGTATACTTCTCTTCAAATTTCTTGTCCATCACGTCAAGTTTATGGTTGATCTCCACCATATTCTTGAGCATGAGATTTTCAGACTTCTTAATTCTGTGCAGCAGTTTATTCTGAGCGTTCTGATAAACACAATGACAAACTAATGTGTTTGTCATTGTGTTTATCGATGACATCCTCATCTACTCGAGGACGGAGGAGGAGCACACTCGCTATCTGGCACTGACCCTACAACGACTGTGGGAGAATCATCTATATGCGAAGTTTAGTAAATGTCAGTTCTGGCTGAAGGAGGTGGGCTTCTTAGGCCATATTATCAGTGGAGCTGGATTGGCAGTGGATCCGGCAAAGATTCAGGCTATTCGGGATTGGCCGCACCTGAAGACAGCCACCGACGTACGAAGTTTTCTAGGACTTGTCGGTTACTACCGGAAGTTCGTGGAGGGATTCTCTCGAATCGCCCTCCCGCTCAAATCCTTGACGAAGAAGGAGGTACCGTTCGTGTGGACCCAGAAGTGCCAAGCAGCCTTCCAGGAACTGAAGGATCGGCTAACCTCGGCTCCCATCCTTACTCTCCCCTCGGGGAGGGAAGGATTTCAGGTCTAAACTGATGCTTCCTACCAGTGTATGGGAGCTGTACTGATGCAGGAGGGCCATGTGATTGCATATGCATCTCGCCAGCTGAAGAAGCACGAGCAGAACTATCCGGTGCACGACCTTGAGATGGGGGCGGTCGTTTTTACTTTGAAGGTCTGGCGCCATTATCTTTATGGAGTCCACTGCGACATTTATTCCAACCATAAGAACCTGAAATACGTGGACACGCAGAAGGAACTGATCATCAAGCAGAGGCGCTGGGTGGAGTTCTTTGTAGATTATCAGTATGAAATGCACTACCATCCAGGGAAGGCAAACGTGGTGGCGGACGCATTGAGTCAGAGAGCTGCCACTTCCGAGGTCGGGCCCCAGGTTATGTGTATGGAGCTGGTGAGGACATTGGAGGATATGCACATCGCACTAGTGTCGTCCGAGGACCCCGAGCTTTACATGGAGTATTTAGCTGCGGTGAGTGCTACAGATGATATTCGGGACCGAGTCAGAGAGGGACAGAGGCGAGATGTTAGATTGGAACCGATATTCTGGGCTTTGGAGAACGGTACAGTGGGAGATTACACGATGAGGGACGGCATGGTATGCTTCATAGGTCGGACTTATATACCGGAAGGAGGCCGGGTCCGGGAAGATATTATGGCAGAAGCCCACCACAGCAGATACTCGGTGCACCCGGGCATCACGAATATGACAGCGGATTTGAAGAAGACTATGTACTGGCCTGGCATGAAGAAGGATATCACTCGGTTTGTGACCCACTGCGAAGCTTGCCAGCTAGTGAAGGCAGAGTGCAAAAACCCCGGGGTTTGTTGCAACCACTCCCGGTACTAGAGTGGAAGTTCGAAGACATCGCGATGGACTTTATTCACGGACTTCCCCGATCACGAACAGGAAATGACTCGATTTGGGTCATCGTCGATCGGTTGACTAAGGTAGCCAGGTTCATTCCGATCAGGAAGGACGACGCTGTGGGAGTATTAGTACGGAGATTTGTGGAGCAGTTCGTTCGGTATCACGGGGTGCCCAAGACGATCGTGTCAGATCGCGATGGCCGGTTCACTTCCAGGGAGTGGAGATCCGTGCAAGCTTACTTAGACACGCGATTGACCTTCAGCACTGCATTCCATCCCCAGACGGATGGGCAGACAGAACGCACCAACCGGAAGCTGGAAGATCTATTGAGGCTATGCATTTTGGACCGCGGGGAACCGTGGGAGAAACTCTTACCCCTGGTAGAGTTCTCCTATAATAACAGCTACCAGTCCAGCATCAGGATGGTGCCTTACGAAGCCTTGTATGGAAGGAAATGCCGTACCCGCTTTATTGGGTTCAGGACGAGGATCCGAAGGTGTTGGGATCAGAGTTTGTTGAAGACAGCGAGGCTCAGGTGAGGCTGATCAGAGACAGGATGCTAGAGGCGCAGAGCAGACAAGCTAAGTACTATGACGCCCAGCATCAGCAGGTGGAGTTCCAGGTGGGGGACCGAGTGTTTTTAAAGATCTGGCCCATGCATGGAGTCTCGCGGGTGCGTGGTCGGAGGAAGAAGCTCAGCCCTAGGTACATGGGCCCTTACAGGATCCTGGAGCGGATCGGGCCCCTAGCCTACAGGCTGGAGTTACCACCAGAGCTGGAAGCTCTGCACGACGTCTTCCATATTTCTTCGCTGAGGAGGGCTCTGCTACGCCCGGAGCAGCAGATTTTGACCACCGAAGGGCCGGTAGCTTCAGACCGGTCAGTTCGTTTGGAGCCGGTTATGATCGACGACCGAGGAGTACGAGTCTTGCGTCGCAAGAAGGTCCCATTAGTCAAGGTCCTGTGGAGGAACCACGACCAGGAGGAACATACCTGGGAGCCACATGACCTGATGCGACAAAGATACCCAGAGCTGTTCAGTCAGGTATGCCTCACAAACACCTCAAGATGTTTAATTTATTTTCCTGCTTTAAACTAATAAGGGCTGCTCTAGGCAGGTAGAGGCTTATCTTTTGTTTATTGGGGGCTTATCTTTGTTTATTGGGATCTTGGTTTCATCAATTGGGTGAATTGGTCATAGATCTAGGTTTCCCTCAAAACTTAATTTAGCAAACATGGCATCGTGATGGGATGTTACAAGTTTCTCCCTTCGGTAGAAATTCCCGTAGGCTTAACCTTGATTTCGGGGACGAAATCTTTGTTCTGATTATTGGGATTTGTAACATCCCATTTCCAACTAGACCCCTAGGAGTGGTTTTGTCCATTACTAGGTCATGACAAACCCTAGGAAACCAGGAATGGGCCAAGTGATAGGAGACGAAATGTGGAAACTCATCATGGTCTGCAAATAGTAGAACTCTGAACAATGGTCTAGGATGACCATGGGCTACACCTTGACCCCAAGACCCTACCACAACACCCCCTAATACCTTGGGAGGCCCTTTAGAGCCATAAGGACCCATTGAGGTCAACCAAAGAGGCTCAGTTGACCAAGGTCAACCCTAACCCTAAATGGGTCAAACTAGCTTACTTAGGGTCAATTGACCTACTCCCAGCCTAGAGGACCCCACCTATGCCCTCCTAACCCTAAAGTGAGGTCAATGAGTCACTAAGGACACATTGGGGTCAGCCCTAGAGGCCAGGTTGACACAAGTCAACTCAAGCCCCTAATTTGGTCAAAGTACTCTTACTAAGGGTATGTGACCTCCAAGTGCAAGGTAACCCTACATAACCCTACCTAGACCTTAGGGGAAGCCAATGGGTCACCAAGGACCCAATGGGGACAACCCAAATGGTTATGATGACTCAAGTCAACTCTAGCCCTAAAATGGTCAAGGTGCCCTTACCAAGGGACATGTGACCCCCAAGATGCCCAACCAACCATATTCAAGTCTTCCTATACCTTAATGGAGTCCAATGGGTCACTAAAAACCCAATGGGGTCAACCCAGATGATCAAATTGACCCAGGTCAACCCTAATTTGAACCAAGTCAAACCTAGCCCAAAAAGGGCTAACCCAGGCCCAAGCCACTTCTTCCTTAGGCTAACCTCATTTTCATGTTCATCATGACTAAGTGGGCTGCACTTAGCCTATGGGGTTGACCAGTCAACCAGGGGTGACTAGGAGAGAGAAGGGAGCTTCCCTCCATGTTAATGGAGGAGAGAGAAGATGGGGGAGAGGAAGGGAGAGAGTGGAACCGGCCAAGGGAGTCTAACAGCCACCTTTAATGGCTTCAATCAACTCCTCTAGGGAAGAGGAGTTGATTCCAGCCGTTTCCCGGCCACTAAGGGGTGGATTTAGCCCCCCTCCACTCCACCCGAGCCACACCATAAATGGTGTTGATGGGCATTGAAGAACCAGCCGCCCCCCTCCCCAATTGCCATTTAAACACCATCAGTGGGCAGAGGAGAACATTTTCGAGCCTTTACTTGGAGGAGACGGGCCGTCCCACTGTGCTGTTGCAGAAGCCGAGTGCCGCCGCCGTCAACAATGACATCCCGCCGCTCCTCCCGCATTCAGGCCGCCAGAAAGGTCCTCCCCCTCTCCTTAACTCACGGGTAGATCATAAGACTCCTTAGGTTTAAGTTTCGGGTTCAATTGAGCCCGATCAAAACCAGGATTTTCATGGTTTTCGGCTAAAAATGATCTTGCTATAACCGCCAGAAAACGCCTCTCCGGCGGCAGAGCCGCCGCCTGGCGATAGCCACCACCTCAACGGAGGTGGTGGTGGCGGTGGCCGGGCGGGGAAGGGGCTGGATCGCCGGCGGCAGGGCTTGGAAACGGCTCCAGGCGGGATGGATCCTGGCCGTCGGCTCCAGGAGGAAGATGAAGGGATCCCGTCCCTTTTGCTTCAAGATCTGGGTGGCCAAATGATTAAACTATAGGTTATCATTTATATTAATGTGAATTATGTCACAGATTTAGATATAAGTGTTTTTAAATTTTAAAAATACTTAGGCCCCTCTGCAGAAAAAGTCCCCAACATAAAAGTTGTAGTCCTTGGTGTCTACATTATTTTAGAATTAGTTTGAACCAATTTGGGTGCATGGTCTGACCAGGGCACCAATTTTGGTGGGACATACCGTTAGGGCTAGGCAGTCATTAAACTGAGTTCCCATACCTCATCCTTGGTCCAAATCACTTGCAATGTTGGCAGGGAGCCTAACCTAGCTATACCTAGGGCCTGCCCAAAACTCAAAGTTTTTGGACATACTTTTCCGAAAGTTTTTGCTTTTATTTAATAAAGCTAGGGTAATTTAATTAAGTGGCCAAATGACCTCCAAACCCTCCCAAATTTTGGGTAGTGGTCCCTGGCATCAAGACCTAATTCTGTACAAAATTTGAGCACATTTGGATATGTTTTGTTTAGGGAATCACCAAACCGTAGTTTGGCCTTAAGAGGGTATTTTTGACCCCAAGTGCACTATGGACTTAGGGTGGTCCCCTCTCCTCAACAGAGGTAGAGGTTTTGGACACTGACTTGGCATGGACAATGTCACCCTCTCGAGGAAAATGAGATGATTTAGGCTTGATTTGCCCTTGGGTTCAACCTCAAACCCTAAGGAAGGACTTTTGGGGGTTGTGAAGGACATGGGGGCAAATGCCCATGCATGGCCTTGGAAACCCAGTAGAAGTGCGGTTAATGTAACCTAAGATCTCTGGTAGGAACTTTAGAAGAATTAGAGCAAGTTAGACACCTCAAAACCCTAACCCTAGTATTAGGGTAGGAGCACAAATTTGAAGAATCAACCACTAAACCTTCCCCAAATGTTATGAAACTTGGGTAGAATAGGTTTTAGGCCACCTAGAACCTCTGGTAATGTTTGTAGAATTTTATAGATTTTATTCTTGGTACTTCATTTGTTAATTACCAAAAGGCCCAAAATGATGCTTGATTTTCTTATGGATATTATGTGCTTTAAAATATGATGAAACTTGGTCAGAGGTTAGTCTAGGGTTAGTTGAACATCTCTGAATTTTTATCACAATTCTTAATTAATTTTATTTGGTACTTCATTCATTAATTTCAGAAGGGGCTTTGGTAAAGAAAATTAATTATTGATGATATTTCTGTTTAAAAATCATGAGGCTTAGGTTTTGATGTGTTTATGCCAAAAATTACTTGTAGAAATTTAGTTATAAGTTTTAGAGGTCTGTTTTCAGAACTTTCTTTACAAGGCCATATTTTTGAGAATAGGATAATTAATTAATTTAGGGAATAATTCTTTCAAAAAAATTATGAAAGTTTACTTAGAGGTTTTATGTGCCCTTACAATCATCCTGAAATTTTCTCTGAATTTTTGGAAGTATTTTTATTGTACATCCCCTTTTAATGAATTATTTTGGAATAAATTGGAAATAAAATTTAAGGGCTAAAATCTTGCTGGAAAATTTGGAGATTCTGGATTTTTAGATGATTACCCATCTTGCATTTATCATAATTTTAGTGGAGCTTTATCTTGCATAAATCTTGTACTTCCTGTTCAACTTTGGAACTTTTGGCTTTTAAAATAAATAAATAAATTAGCGTTTAAAATATGAAAATTAGGAAATTGTGGATTCAGTCTACATATGCCAATATAGACCTCTAATAATTATTATATGAGCATTGGATGATCATATGACATACTTCCCTTTTTACGGGTCATATAGATTAAGTGGTCTGCATTTAGCAAAACTGCAGGAAATCATTTGAGATATGAACTAGAGCACATGTGTTGGGTGTTGTTGGGTTGCTGGGAAGGATAAGTATAATTAGGTGCATCTTTGGAAGATAAGTGAGTAGGGTATTGTTTTGTCTAGGGTTTAGAGGCGCTCGGGTCCGACGAAAGATCGTCCTCCCCGAGGAGAGTTGGAGTCAAATCACCCTAGGATTAGCCTATCGGAACATGAGAAAGTAATGGGTAGGGGAATCAACCAACAACAAAAATAAGTACCATGCGAAAGGGAACGCTGGGCGTAATCCCAACATAGTTCCTTGTGCCCCTTGAGAGCCCTTCACAGGGAATACCGAGGGCAGTCCTGGGTTAACGTAAACTGTTTTAACAAGCTGAAAAGAGCAACTTAGTAATTAGGGTTGCACCTCTCACAAACACTGATAGCACCGGAAGATAGCTGGGAGCTTCAGCTCGGATGGTTAAAAGACGGACTTTGGGTCCGAGGAGCTTTGGCTCGATTGTTTGAGACGGACGTTTTGTTCCGGGGAGCTTCGGCTTGGTTTTTGATTACGCTAAATTTGCATGTGCATAAAAGGAAAGGAAATTAAGGTGTTGAGTCTTCGGTATTGGAGGGTCGATGCACCGACGCCAATACGTTGACTCGGCAAGTGTGGTTAGCACTTCGCCAACAGAAGTCCGGTGCGCCAGCCGGCAAGAGTACGCAGGAGTCCGCTTCGTGCACCAAGCGTTGAGGCGTACGATAGGTCTGACCGGTAGTGCTTTACTGGTTTAGAGGTGGGCGAGGCCCAACCCACCGCTTCCGTCTGCCACTACAGAGGTATCCTGGGAGGTTACGGCTCCAGAAAGGGGGAACTAAAGGTCTGTATGCACAGAGTCGGGTGTGTGTGTTGCACTTGCATGTTCCATCATACCCACTTGCATGTCATAGCATAATCGATTCATTTAACCCCAGACACCTAATGTATAAGTAGAATGGGACGCTTATACATTAGGACCTGCTAAACAACCCCTTGGTCTATAAGCTTGTATGGGCAAGTTTATAAATTAAGGTTAATTTTGATATATATTTACTGCTGTTTGATAACAGACACCCCAACGTATAAATTGGTATGGGACTTTTTATACGATGGGCGCCTTGCAAAAGACCCCTTGGCTTATGTGACCTCACATAAGCGAAGGTTACTTTTCTTATTTAAATCTTATTGTCAATGTCTACTATAGAATTGCTTGTATAGCTCCGCTGCCACCTGTTTTTGAATATTCTCCACATTCAAGTCATCCCCTTTCTTCCTCTCCACTCGGTGCTTAGGAGCCATGGGGGAAGGGGCGGGGGATGATAGGTCTTAGTCTTTTAGACTAACGGTTTTCGAACCGCATCATTTAGGGGATCGTGGAGCCAAGCATGGAGGAGTAGTCCCAGAGACCGGTGAGCTTGGAGGTGGGGCAGTCTAGCTCCGGAGTTCATACAGTCGAGACCGTGAGTCTCGACCTCGAGTAGATTTTCTGTTTTTGCTTCCGCATGAGTGACTTGTAGTGAGGACATGATGTACCGGGCATAAGCCCAGATTTTGCTACTCTGATGTATTTTTCTGTGGACACTCCCTTCGTGGAGATATATTTACTGTGATATGAGATTTTCTGTGGACTATTAGTTTCCATTTACTTATTGTGCTACTTTTCTGTGATCGAATTAGCCGGCAGAATCGACGCTTTGTGGTGATGACCCTTCAGGGCGTGAAGGAGTCACCGCAAAACGGCGGTTCTGGGCCTAAGACCCCGGTGTCGATACGAAAAAAGGGGGTCTTACAGAGAGAATCTCAAAATTAAAGAATAATTAGGAGAGAAAAAGGTGTATATTTAAGGGTGTTTAAGGGAAATGAGCCACTTGGACCCATGCCATCAGCCCCCACTTGGGCTGGCCGACCCTTGGGATCATGGAGAAGGAGTTGGATAGAGTGGGGCCCACCCATGCATGCATGGTGACAATAACTAGACAAAACCTCCACCTCTCACTTAGGAATTATCACCCTCCCCCCTACACTTCATCTCCCCTTTTTCCCCCTTCACTTCATCACCCTCAGGACAAGGAGACCAGCAGAGAGAGAGAGAAAGACCAAACCTTGGAGCTGAACCTGGGCTGGAGCCGTGAAAACCGTGGGAGAAGCGCCGCCGCCTCCGCCATGGTTCCTCGCTGTTCCTCACATCACAAGGCCGCCGGGAAGGTCCTCCCTCACCTCTCTCTTCATGCTTAGATCTTAGGGATGTTTAGGTTAGGGTTCGGGCTCGAATGAGCCCGAACCCAGCTCTCCTTTTTCCGCCATTAATGGAATTTTAGAGTTCTCGGCTGAGGTGCCGCCACCACCTCACGCCGCCCTAGCCGCTGGCAGAAGGTTGCCCCCACCACTGCGAGGGGGGAGGAGATGTTTGCCGGTGGAGGCGCCGCCGGTAGCCGCTGGGAAAGCCCCCGTGAAAACTCGGGCTGGATCCAGGCGATTTGGAGAAGATGAGCAGCTCAGGCGATTTGCCCCATGTCTGACGGTGGGATGGAGATAGATGGGGTGAAGGTTGGTTGGTCAATGATTTCTTGCAGAAGATCTTGATAAGATGTTGAGGATAAGGGTAGCTCAGGAGGAGAGGATGGTGAGTCATCCATAAAGGAATCATCAATGAGGTTGAAGGATGGAATGGAGGGTGATGAAGTGGCAATGTCTGTTGGAGGGTAGGTGAATAATGGATGGAATTGGTCTTCTGTGATTGGAAGAGTAGGGATTGGATATGGTGTAGATGTTGGAGAGGGGCTGGAGATGATGATGGTGGATGGAGTTTGAATGGTAGATGGAATGGGAAGAGATGGAATTGGAGGAGGAGGAGGAGAGGCATCAGCAGGCAGGTCATCTGCAGGGGCAGAGACCTGTGGGGAAGTGACTCTGAGAGTCCTGGTGCCTGAAGGATTGCTGGAGGAGGGCCTGCTGGGCTTGATGATCTGTCTGTCACATTTACCAAAAAGGGCACAGGACAGTCTCTTGGATACATTTATGTGAATCCCAGAGGATACCAGCAATGCAGGGCACCTATGCTGCAGAAAAATGCCTAATATCCTTCCAAAGTTTACAAAACTTTTGTTGATTTTCTTCTTAATGAGGTCAAAGAATACCTCTCCCCAATTCAGGTTCTTCTTGTCTACTAGGGCTCCCATTAGGCAGAGCTGATACTTGGAAATTGTATCATGAGCAGAGTGCTTAGCCAGTAGGACTTTCCCAACTACATCAGCCAGGAATCTGTATTCCACAGAAAGATTCTTTTTCAATAGCTTGCTAGGGTTAGCCTCAGAGTGACCCATTCTGGCAAGCAAGTCAGCATAGTCTTCTCCAGACAAATCAGCAGAATCTCCACCAGTACTTAACTCAAAAACCTCTGTTAAAATTGCTGGGGTCAAAGGTACCTGTGTGTCAGAGATTGATCCAACAATGATGGTGTGGTCCTGATTGTGGGCAGTGTAGACCCATTCCTTAATCGCATCAGAAGCAAGCTTAATCCTTGTAGTCATGATTGCAGCCAGTTTCTGCTCTTTGAATAACTCTAAGATATCCTGAAAAACCTGGTCTGTTGTGCTGAAGGATTCCATGTCTATGTCGAAGACAGCATCAAATTTCATGGCGGCGAGAACATCAACAAAAACAGCCATAGGTACCTGCAAAGATTCAACAAACAAAACGACCAAGTGCAGAAATGTTTAGAGGGAAAGAAAGTTTTTGCAGAAAAATCGAAAGCGCAAAGGAGAACGACGGCGAAAAATGAATTTTATATTAGGGTTCGACGCAGAATTGGAAAGATCGTTGAACTTAGTTCGATGATTGAGGCTTCTAAAGGAATCTGAAGAGTCTTCAACATCGTCGATCTCCGTTCGACGATATTGGAGAGCGTCGAGCTCTGTTCGACGATCGTTCAGAGAACAAAATCGTCGAGCGCTGTTCGACGATCGCTGACTGGAAGAGATAGTTCATACTATCTGAGAAACACTGAACTCAGGTCGACGATTTCAGAAATCGTCGATCTCCATTCGACGATCTGTGGGAAAATCGTCGAGCGCAGTTCAGAGATCAGAAAAACTCTAGACACTAAGAAAAATCAAGATGTTTGTCTAGTCTTGGTCAATTTTTAAGCTTTTAAAATCTTGGATATTATTTAAGACTTTCTCCATCTAACATTCCTAACTGATTTAGGAAGAAGGAGTGTTTCTTTTCATCCAAGGGCTTGGTGAAAATATCTCCCCTTTGTAAATCAGTTGGGATATATTGTATTTCAATTTTATTCTTTTCAACATTATCCCTTAAGAAATGATGCCTAATCTCTATGTGTTTTGTCCTACTATGGAGGGCTGGATTTTGAGCTATAGAAATAGCACTGGTGTTATCACAAAAGATTTTAGACTTCTCTAAGTTGTAGCCATAGTCTAGGAGTTGGTTTTGAATCCACAAGATTTGTGAACAACAACTGCCTGCAGCTATATATTCAGCTTCAGCAGTTGAAGTTGACACAGAAGTTTGTTTCTTACAAAACCAGGAGACAAGTCTGTCACCAAGGAACTGGCAAGTTCCACTGGTGCTTTTCCTGTCAATTCTGCATCCAGCATAATCAGCATCAGAAAATCCAGTTAAATCAAATGCTGAATCTTTTGGATACCAGAGACCTAGATTTGGACAACTTTTAACATACCTGAGAATCTTTTTTACTAGTGTTAGGTGTGACTCTCTAGGTCTTACTTGGAATCTAGCACATATGCATGTAGCAAACATTATATCTGGTCTACTAGCTGTAAGGTACAGTAAAGAGCCAATCATTGCTCTATATGTTGTCTGATCAACAGGTTTCCCATGTTCATCAGTATCCAATGCAGCATTAGTAGGCATAGGTGTTTTCATACAAGATGCTTCAGACATGCCAAATTTCTTAACCAATTTATTTGCATACTTGATTTGAGAAATGAAGATGCCTTCAGCATGCTGTTTGACTTGCAATCCTTGGAAGAAGGATAGCTCACCCATGCTACTCATTTCAAATTTAGAATGCATTAGGTTGGAAAACCTTCTACACAATTTGGAGTCAGTAGAACCAAAAATAGTATCATCTACATAAATCTGCACTAGTAGGGTATGGGACTTATGGGTTCTAATGAAAAGAGTTTGGTCTACTCTACCCCTTATAAATCCATTTTCCAAAAGAAAGCATGCTACGGTCTCATACCATGCTCTAGGAGCTTGCTTGAGACCATATAATGCTTTGTTCAATCTAAAAACATAATCAGAATAAGTTGTAGAGATAAAACCCGAAGGTTGTCTGACATATACTTCCTCTTTGATGTCTCCATTTAGAAATGCACTTTTGACATTCATCTGATATACCTTGAAGCCTTTATGTGCTGCATAAGCTAAAAATATTCTGATGGCTTCCAATCTTGCAACAGGTGCAAAAGTCTGGTCATAGTCTATTCCTTCTTCTTGAGAATATCCCTGAGCAACTAGCCTTGCCTTGTTCCGTATAATTACTCCTTGATCATCCAGTTTGTTTCTGAATACCCACTTTATTCCAACAATGGAGTGATCCTTAGGCTTTGGCACTAGTTCCCATACTTTGTTCCTCTCAAATTGATGCAACTCCTCTTGCATTGCAAAGATCCAGTGTGGATCTTGATCTGCATCTTGAATGGACTGAGGTTCAATTTGAGATAGGAAGCAGGTGTGCAACAGGTTTTGGTTGACCTGATTTTTGGTTTGCACACCAGCTGAGATGTCTCCAATTATTTGGGAAATTGGATGGTCTCTTGATGTTACTAAATCAACAGGGGGTGTTGATTGTTCACCAACCTGTGTTGTTGTTTCCTCTTGTTGTACAACAACTGGCTCTTCAAGTTGTTCTTCAATATGTTGAACAATGTCTTCATCTTCACTGCTTTCATCCTTTTGAGTAACTTGTAACTTGTTCAAGTCTTCAACAAGAGAATGTTCCTGCAAAGGTTCTATGGTAGAAGAGATCTTCTCCTTGAAAGACATGTTAGATTCATCAAATGATATATGAACAGATTCCTCAATTTTTAAATATGATTTATTAAACACCATATAAGCCTTGTTGATCATATAGTATCCCAGAAAAACTCCTTCATCAGCTTTAGCTTGAAATTTTGCTAAATATTTCTTATCATTATTATGTATGTAGTAAATACAACCAAAAACTCTAAAATAATCAACTTTAGGTTTCTTCCCTTTGAGTAATTCATATGGAGTCTTTCCCTTTAGTTTATGTATCAAACTTCTATTCCGCACATAGTTGGAGGTGTTCACTACCTCTGCCCAAAAGGATAGAGGAAGATGAGCATCTGACAACAGCGTAGTGGCAGATTCAATAAGTTTTCTATTTTTCCTTTCAGCTACCCCATTTTGTTGAGGAGTTCTAGGAGCTGAGAAAGTATGCCTGATCCCTTCACTCTGACAGAACTCTTGCATAAGAAGAGAATCAAACTCTGTCCCATGATCACTTCTGATCAGGGCAATGTGACTATTGAACTCAATCTGTATACATTTGAGAAACTCTGTCAGACAATTAAAGTTATCAGACTTCTTCCTTAGAAAGAACACCCAAGTGAATCTAGAGAAGTCATCTACAACTACTAAAGTGTAAGATTTCCCTCCTAGGCTTTGTACTGTGGTGGGTCCAAAAAGATCCATGTGTAACAGATACAATATCCTAGGTGAATCCCTCTTATTAAGTGACTTAAAGCTGTTTTTAGTTTGCTTGCCTAATTGACAAGCCCTGCAGAGTCCTTCCTTCTTGTAGGAGCCAGAAGGTAGTCCTCTAACAAGGTTGTCCTTGTATAGCCTAGCAATAGTTCTAAGGTTTAGGTGTCCTAGTCTCTTATGCCTTAAAATATTTGGTCTACAAACAGAATTGAACAGGCAAATATCTACATCTGTTGAAAGAAAATCTACTAGATAGATGTTACCTTCCCTTTTACCTATCAACACAGTTGTGTTGTCCTCTGAATTGATTTTGCATAAAGCTTTGCTGAAGGTCACCTGTTAGCCTTCATCACACAGCTGACTGATGCTTATTAAGTTGTGCTTAAGTGCTTCCACATAAGCTACCTTCTTGAATGTTACTGGTCCAATCTGGACTGCACCATATCCTTTAGTCTGTCCAAAGTTTGAATCACCAAAGATAACTTTGGGTCCAAGCTTGGCTCTAAAGGATGTGAGGTTGTCCTTGTTCCCTGTCATGTGCTTAGGGCACCCACTATCCAAGTACCATTGCTGGTTAGATGTTGGATAGGTCTTCACCTGCACATAAGACAATTTATTTGTTTTTGACCCAGTTTACCTTGGGCCTAGGTTGATAACCTTTAAATTCTGAAATAAAAGACATCCCAGGTTGACTCTTATATCCTTCACGATGATATCTCCTTGGAGGTATTATCCATTCAGTATAAGGGTTAAAGATTTGGGATGAAGGACCCTTAGGATTGAATTTTGATTTGCCCTTGAAAGACTTTCCAGAGCTCTGACCTCTGTTCGATGATCGTGGAGCTGCGTTCGACGAACTTGGGTCAGATCGTCGAGCTCCGTTCGACGGTCGACTACGGCAGAGTTCAGGAACTTGAGATTGTCGACCTGAGTTCGATGATTTTGTCTGAGATTGTCGATCTGCGTTCGGCGATCGTCGATCTCCGTTCGACGGTTTCTGCTGGGACTTGGTTTTCTTGGGCAGATCAGAATTTTTCCTAGCTACCTCTACAACTCCCTTTCCTTTGTCAGAAATGAACTTGATTGGAGTGGTTAGAACTATGGGTTGGCTGAATGAAGCACCCAAGCCCAGTATACTATTAAATCTGGAGTTCACTGTGCTTGTGATGTCCATCAGCTTGATGCTTCTCCCATTAAGAGATTCTTCAAGCTTCTTGGCCTCAGATAGCTCACCTTTCAGTGAAGCTATCTGCTCCCTACAGCACTCCAACTCCTGAGAGAGTTTGAGGTTTTCTGACATTAAAGTATTATGTTCAGATAAATGATTTCTGAGAGAGATAATTTCTTTCTCAGATTTTAGCAGATCTAAACATAATGCTTTAAATTCAGATTTAAAGTCCTCTGAATTAAAATCAAATGAACTAATTACCTGATCTTATTCAGGTTGAGTCTCTGAATCTGACTCTGACTCTTCTTCTTCTGAATTGTGTTGTGAGGCATTAATTACCATCATGCATAACTCTTTTTCTTCTGCATCATCTTCATCATCACTGGAGCTGGATGAGGCTTCTGACTCCTCTTCAGTCTCACTCCAGGATTCAGCAACAAACCCCTTTCTTGTGTGTTTGTTTTTGCTTGATGAGGGTTTGCCATTGCCATTCCTTTTGGAGTCTTTCTCCTTTCTTCTTTCTTTCTTGTCCCTTCTGTCCTTATTTTTGTTTTCTGGACAGTCAGGAACTATGTGCCCTGGTTTCCTACAACCAAAGCAAACAATTTCTTTATTATTAATTGACTTGTCATACCTTGGCTTATCATGCTCCTTGTATGATCTCCTTCTGAAGTCCTTTCTGACCATCTTGTAAAATCTTTTGGCCAACAAACTAAGCAGTTCATCATTGCCTGTGACTTTGTCTTCAGACAGATCTTCAGTTGCCTTGAAGGCTATTGTTTTCTCTTTTCTTGTGGCTGGTGAGGCAGCCTTCTGTTCTTCTTCTCTATTCTTGATGAGTAGCTCATAAGATTTGAGCTTGCCCAATAGAGCTTCTGTGGTGATCTCGTTCAAGCTTCTGGCATCCTTGATTGGCCAGATTCTTGAATCCCAAGTGCTAGGGAAGCACATTAGAATTTTGTCATTGAGTTCAGTTAGTGAGATCTCTTTATCCAATGTCCTGAGTTCACTGACAATTAGACTGAGCCTGTTGTACATATCTCTCACTGACTCAGTTTCTCCCCTCTTGAAATTCTCATATTGAGATATGAGGTGGGATCTCCTATCCTTTCTCTCATCAGCTGAGCCTGAGACTATTTCAGAGAGTTTGTCCCAAATTTCCTTTGCTGAATTGCATTCAGCCACCTTTTGAAATATGTCATCAGACATTGTCTGGGCTAAGATGTTCATAGCCTTGGCATCAACTACCTTCCATTTCTTAATGTCAGCATCTGTTCCTGATGGAGGTGGAACAGCATTTGTACTTGAGTTCTCTGGATGTCTTGGACACACTGTCAAAACAGAGTTAAAATATCCTCGTCAATAGAATTCATGTATAGTCTGATCCTTACTTTCCAAAGTGCAAACTTGGATAGATTGCACACTGGAGGTCTGGTGCTAGCATAATCTTTGTTTTGGGCCATGATTTGTGAAAACAAAATCTAATAATAAACTTCAAAAGAAAACAGATCTAACTAGGGATCTTTGGGTTCAGGTGTTAGCCTATGCAACCACCAAGGTGTGGTATGTTTAACCAACCTCGCTTTGATACCAATTGAAAGAGCAGCTAGATCTGATATACTCTAGAGGGGGTGAATAGAGTATATGGTGCTTGAAAACTTTTTACAACAATTGTTGTAATGTGAGTGAGAAGGGAAGCAGTTAATAAATCTAATCACAGAACTAAACTAATCATAAGCTAATCACAGAACAATCACAGCCAGAAACAAAAATAAAGACAAGCAAGCCAGATGACACAAGGAAATATAGTGGTTCCCCTAAACTTGGGTACATCCACTCTTCTACCACCCTAGGTAGGAATCCACTGCAGGATGAGTTGATCAGGTGTCCTGGGCACCAATGAGCCTTTGATAAGGTGCTCAAAAACCAAATCAGATTTTTTGATCAGGTGTCTTTCCACCAATGAGCTTTTGACAAGATGCTCAAAAACCAAGTTCAAACTTTTGAAGGGAGTTTGAGAAACCCTTTACAAAGATGGGGGTGAGAGAGTGATGGAAGTCTTCTCTTTCTCAGATCAACTGAGAAGACTATGTGGATTTGATGATGTCAAAGCTCCCCCTGAGTCCTTGAGATCTTCAGGAAAAGAAGCTTTGCTGTAGGGTGATAGGCCTTCAGAAGTTGAGCTCCACTAAGAGATGATTTCAGCAACAGCTGAAATGTTAGGTGTCTGGAGTCTTGAAATATGTTGGCCTTGAACACTTGATACAAGGGAGATCTGAAGATTTCAGAAAATTTGATCTCCTTGGATGTGTGTTCTTGAGAATTCTTTGAGACAGAGAATATTTTTTGTTCTTGTTCTGAAGATTACTGATCTGTCTTTCTGTCTGTCTGTGTGTGTATTAGAGATTCAAAAATTCTTATCTTTTATTCTCTGGTACTGAATAGAAAAAAATCCTCTGTCAAGAATAGCCGTTGGCCTTCATTAATTACATCCTTAATTGCAGAATGTCTTCTGGAGGAAAGTCCATAGAAATATTCCTTGAAAATCCCTTGAAACTTGGTCCAGAAATAAATGAAAACGGCTCGGAAAACTTCTAAATTAATTGCAGAATAACTCCTTAACTGATCTGAATTTGAATCTTGAAACATCCTTGAAGTTATCTGAAAACGTCGAACTGAGCTCTGCTATCGTCGAACTGAGCTCAGCGATATGAACTTATACTGCAACAAAATATCGTCGATCTGAGCTCAAAGATCGTCGAACTGAGCTCAGAGATAGAGATCCAATACTGAGTCAAAGATCGTCGAACTGAGCTCACCGATCGTCGAATGAAGTTCGACGATATGTGGAAGTTGAGCTCAGCGATCGTCGAATGGAGTTCGACGATCTGTCGAAGTTGAGCTAGACGATCGTCGATCGCAGTTCGACGAATCGTCGTGCTGAGCTCGACGATATGACTTAGTTTCAAACTAAAAAAGGCTTGGTCTTGATGGCAGCTTCCAAACTTAGACTTCTAACCCTTAGACTCAATTCTAATTGACCTTTTGAGCTATACAGGAGGTCAAACATTGGTTTCCTAGAGACATAGTGATCCTGACCCAAATTAGTAATAGGGTGTTCCGACAGGGTCATGTTTAGAAACTGGATAATAACTGTGCAAAGTATCAAAACTGATAATAAAGAATTCAAGTTCACTGTGAGATTAATAAAAATATCACCAATAGTTATTATTTCTGCTTCTGCTATTTTTGCTGCTTCAACTGAAAACATTATTGTATTTACTACTGCTGTTGTTGCTGCTGTAATCTATATGAATGGAACTGCAGATTGAGGAGCTTCTTCATGAAACTTCTCCCCCTACCCAGATCCAGGGAGACCTGAATCTAGGCCCCCAGAAGTAGGGACAGTAGAGGAGGAGGATAACTGAGAAGAGAAGGAAGAAATAGAAGCAACAATAGGAATTACTACTTCAGTTATCAACTTCTTGAGGGTTGGAGTAATAAATTCAAGAATATTTGAAGCAATGGAAGAGAAGAACACATACATAGACTTAGGAGCAGCCTGAGTAGATGCAGAGGTAGATGGAATGGAAGTAGAAGGGATGAAGGTGCTTTCACAGTTGGAGCAAAGATAGAAAGCTTGAAGAATTGATGATGGAGGGATGATAGAAGGAATGTCAGCAGGAGTTAATTCCTAGACATGTGATTGTGATGGAGTTATATGTGATTGAGGTGGAGATGAATGTAGTGGAGATGTGTGTAGAAGAGAGAAGTGTGGAGGAGAAGAGAGAAGTGGAGATTGAGGTCGTGTTTGAGGAATGGGGGATTCTGGATGAATTGAGGTGGATGGAATATCCTCAATGAGGTGTGGTGGTGACTGAGGAAGAACGTGAATCCACATGTGGAGTGGAAGAAGGAACTTTTTCAGGTATTTGTAGAGAAGGTGGAGTTGATGGTCTAGGGGATTGGTCTGGAGATGGCAGAGGAGAATGACGTGGAGATGGTAGAGGAGAATAAATTAGTGGAAGGGATACTTCTCCTGGGGTTGGTAGAGTGTCTAGAACAGCCCTTGTGTTTTCATAAGTGATCCTGGAAGAGGTAGCACTTGATGGCTTGGGGATTACCCTCACCCAAGTTCCAAATAAGGCAGAAGTAAGCCTTTTAGAAGCATTGATGTGAATGGTCTGGGAGACGAATAGTTCAGGACACTTGGTTTGAAGGAAGATGCTCGGAATTCTGACATAGCTGACATCTTTCTTATTAAGTTTCTTTTTGATCGAATCAAAAATAATTGTTCCCCAATTCACAGACTTCTTATTAACCAAAGAACACATCAACATAAATTTGTGCCTAGTGATATAATCATGTGCAGAGTGTTTTTCTAACAGAACTTTGCCAGCCACATTAGCAAAAAAATTATATTCAATAAAATGTTTTCTTGAACAGGTGGTTAGGGTTTTACTGGTTATGACCCATTCTATCTAGCATATCATCAAATTCACTACTAAACAATTCTATGTCAACTTCACCATTGACAAAACAAAAAATTTCAGATAAGATAACAGGTGTTAGAGACACTTGATTTCCTGCGACCGATCCAGTAACAGTTGTAGGGTCTTGAATCCCTACAGTATAGACCCATTCCTTGATTTCAGAGACGGGGAGTTCGATTCTTGTAGAAAAAAAATTCTGCAGATGTTGTGCCTCAAACAGCTGCAATAGTTTCTTGAAAATCTGATCTGAATGGCAGAAGGAGTCCATGTCTATGTCAAATCCTGCATCAAATTTCATTCCGGAGAGAATCGCCTGCGACACTGCCATTTTTCTGCAAAACCGACTAGATCAAGCGCAAGAGATTGGGTATAATACCTCCCCTACAAAGACTGTATAATATGGGTTCGGTCGGAGCCCCATAACATACAGACACCATAACTTCAGCATTATAAGATTAAATTTAAACTACCCAAAACCAAAACTCAGACATTAACAGTGGAAACATACACCAAAAACTTGAAGTTATCCACGACAAGCCAACAGTACCAAAATGGCCTTAAGGCCTTACACAACATAAGTCCAAAAACTGCAACGATAACCAACAGTAGTAACGTGCACATGCAATCCTATGGTACCTCGACATGCAAGTCGGATTACAGCTCAAAGAGCACATCAATCAATCAAAATATATGAAAATAAAAGGGAGTCCACTTCATGAGGCTTAGGACTTTTTGGCCGGCGAGCTTGTTCCTGCTTGTGCCCTGTAAAAATTAGTTGTAAC
The DNA here is from genome assembly GCA_039583875.1 of Platanthera guangdongensis. Classification (NCBI taxonomy): domain Eukaryota; kingdom Viridiplantae; phylum Streptophyta; class Magnoliopsida; order Asparagales; family Orchidaceae; genus Platanthera; species Platanthera guangdongensis. The sequence goes on along the minus strand of CM077166.1, from coordinate 68,669,310 downwards.
ATGGGTCATCAAAGGCCGACCTCAACTATATAACCAACAAATCTCCTCCCCGCCATCCTTAACGGACCTCGGGGTACTCCATCACCCTGCAAGTCAGCACTTCGTATGAAATAAATAATAACATATAAAGCTATAAACAGGTTTGGATGTCCCAAGCAACAAACATGTTTCTAAGTTGAGCAAGTAATAAAGGGAGCCTACAATGCAGCATGAATGCAAACCTGGGTTTCACCCAAGGCACCCGAAAGCGTATGCTTCTAACACATCATAATAAAATCTGGTACTTTCGATTTCCCGATCGGCGTTCAAGCCGCAAACACAAGGGTACTCTAATTTCCCACAATGATACACATGTCGCCACACGGAACACTTGCCTCGGCCCCACCAGCTCACAGGTCTCAAATCCCGGGCTTTCCTTTAAACTCTGACTTCACACGTCAGGGTTCTGCCATATAAATAAACTGATGCTAAGAACCCTTGCTAGAACGCACCCGTTCACGACGATCCAGGCCCGGCTCCAAAATCGGGACCAAGTCCACCGAAGGAGACCCAGGGAAGCCCAGCTAGTATCGTTTGGGCTTGTCATAAGCTTGACACTCTCGTCAGTTTCACAAAAGGGGACTTGTCTCACCGGGATAATCTCCACACATGAACTTGCAACGTCACGAGCTAGCCAGCCGACCATAGAGATAAACCACGCCTTGTCACATCATAATACTATGCCTTTCCCACCCTATTCCAACACTTATACCGTACCATCCCCGTACCCCCGCGTGTACTCTAATTTCCACTCCGTCCAGTTTCGGCCATACGTACTCACACAAGAAAGGGGGAAACATCATCACAGATGGTATCTTACCGCTAAAGGATTTCTACAAAAACCTTAAGGCTCGTAATCCAACATCACCGAGTCGGACTAACGGTCGCGATTACGGATTCACCCAGAATGCCTAATCCACTAACGGAGTGGATCTCTAATGCAATATCATGCTGGGGACGGACACAATCGACCCGTTGGCTTCTCTTGAACCATGACAACCCGAATACCTCTCAGTTGAGAGATCCGATTAACAGAATGCTTGAAAGAAAACAAGGAAAGTGTAGATGTCATGCACGCATCCTAAAACCGAGAGAAGAAGTGTTGTTACCCTTTGACTCCTCTTTCTATCCATGAAACCCTTGTATTGCAAGGATGAAAATGAGCACCTTCACATCCTCTTCATGGATCTGGCTTCAGAACGATGATTGGAGGCATGAAGCTCTGTTAATGGCGGAGAAAGCTCATCTATTCCTCCTCCGAACTCTCTCTCTCTCTCTCTCTCAAACCTTAAGTCAACTCCAAAATGAGAACAAATGAGGGAGAGAACCGTTCAGCTGCAGTAAAGACCTTTGGGCAGATGATCCTGGGGTCGAGGATCAACTTTGATGTTTAATCCAATTATTGGGAATTGTGCCCTACAATGTTCCTCAGTGAAGTTGCATCACCATTCATGCTAAAAAGAATAATATATTTGATGTGTACTTTAGTTCATGCATGAAGGTAGTCCATGATTCGACAAGTAATAAAAATAAGTTGTGCACTAAACTCAAATTTCGTCGAACTCAGCTCAGAGTTCGTCGAACTGAGCTCACTGATCGTTGAGCTCAACTCAGCATAAGCTTAAGAACTCAGGATACAAATTTCGTCGAGCTCAACAAACAGATCGTCGAACTCAGCTCCACAGTTATCAAGGTAAAAGATAAAAAAATTATATAAGTCAAAAAGTGTTGAGACCGTTGAGACACCTGAGATGGCTGGGAAGACAGTGGTTAGACTGTTGGATCCCTAGTTTGATTTGATATAGGTTCACTAAGTTAGGATCATATGATCCATCATGTATAGCCAGGGTCATGGTTGTGTCCTAGAGTGTAGGCCAAGTCCTTAGAATCAACATCACATGGACCAGCCTTCAACAGACTGCCAGAGACTCAAGTAATTGTGTCGACACTTGGGAAAGGCTGTGTCGATACTCAGGACTTGTGTCGACACGCAGAACATCTGTCGACACCAACTGTGTCGACACTAGAAGCAAGATTGTGTCGATACACATAAGACTTGTGTCGACACATAACATCTGTCGACATCAACTATGTCGACACTAGATGCCAGATTTTGTCGACACGCAGGACTTGTGTCGACATACAGAACATCTGTCGACATCAACTATGTCAACACAAGAAGCCAGATTGTGTCGACACACAGGACTTATGTCGACACACAGAACATCTGTCGACAGCAATTGTGTCGACACACTCAAGATTTTTGTCAAAACAACAACTATATCGAGATAAGAAGCAATTGTGTCGACACACAAGACTTGTGTCGACACATTCCATTGAAGCTATGTCAATAAGTTAAAGAAGAACTTGGGAGTCAGGTCAATGATTTATGGACAATACTTCAACATTTCATGTCGAGACTTTCTCTAAACTCCACTCAACGAAGTCAAATTCTCAGCTCGACGAACTTGATGTGCAGAAAAGGTAAGGTTCTAGAGAATGCAGTTATTTGTTCTCAGCTCGACAATCTTGGAACACAGCTCGACGAACAGAAGCCATCTGGTCGACGAATACAACTCCTCAGCTTGACGAACTGTGGACTCAGCTCGACAATTTCTGTTCTCTATTCGATGAATCCAGACTTGGTTATTTCCATCCTTCTGTCCCTTTCCTACTGTAATAATTCCTGAGTAATTAATGATAAAATATTCTCTGAATATTACTGTTAGACGGGGCATTAATTATGGTCTTCTCCAGGATTATTGCTTGCCATTTTTCCATGGGATAGTTGAGGATACTCAATCAATGCAAAACATTCTCCAGGCCATCAACATTGAATGCAGAATAATTTCAAATTTCAAAAGGAAGATAATATAGAATATACAAAAAGGGATTTTCCATCTTCTTCTCTACAAGAAAGAAACAGACAGTCAGTCAGTTTTGTGAATCAAGAATCAAGAATCTTCTGCTTCTCTCTCTCTCGACAACACTCTGAGACAAAAAGAGAGAGAAATCTGATACAAACGTACAAGATCTAGACTAGAAGAATATCAACAATATGAAGGAGAAGAACATAAAATCAAAATCAAGAGTCTTCTTCCTTCTACACTCCAGGACACTTCAAAGGACATCTAACCCTCTATCTGTCAGTAAGTTTCTGTACTTTGTCTGGTCAAAGCTGAAAGACTGAAGGCCTATCACCCTGAAGCAAAGCTCCATCTTTCCTGAACCATTCTACATCTCAAGGGGAGCCTTTGCTAACATCAAATCTGAGTGGATGTCACCTGACCAAAAGACTTGAGGATTGGTTTTTGAGCACCTGATCAAAAGCTCATTGGTGTCAGAAACCTGGTCAAAAGTTATTCCTGGTTGCAAGTCACCTGACCAAAAGACTTGAGGATTGGTTTTTGAGCACCTGATCAAAAGCTCATTGGTGTCAGAAACCTGGTCAAAAATCTGAGTGGATTCCTACTAGGGTGGTAGAAGAGTGGATGTACCCAGGTTGGGGAACCACTATAAATTTCTTGTGTTGTCTGGTTGGTCTTTTCTTTTATTTCTTGCTATGGTTGTGCTAGTTAGGATAACTGTGTTTGTGCTTTAATTTAATTCCTGCACAATTAGGACTAGATTAAAGTAGTTGAAAATTTTATAAAAACCCTAAATACTCTATTCACCCCCCTCTAGAGTATTCCAGATCTAACCCCTCACTTTCAATTGGTATTAGAGCAGGATTCCCTTGGTTGTATAAGCTAACCTGTTGGGAACTATGTCCACATTAACCCATATTTGATGAATTCACCCTGGAACTAAGTTGAATTAGGTTGTATTTGATGCTTTGTTTGAGTTATGTGTTTGTAGGATTCCAATGGGAAGTATAGACCAATGTCAGTCTACAATGGGTCATCAAACACAGGATCATACAGTGTAATCTATCATTGTGTGTTCCAAAGTGTTGACTCATGTGTAGCCTCTCTATTGGGATACACTTCATATTCAAGCTATAGGACTGTGTAAGGACTTGGTGCTGATTCCCTTCTAGTAGAAGAAAATTTTGCTGACAGAAATTTTTCTAAGTATTTCTCTCGAGTAGATCCTTAACTACTCGAGTAGATTGCTTGAGAAATACTCGAGTAAAAAGTTCTGTATACTCGAGTAAGAAAATTATTTCTCTCGTGAAGTTAAGTAAAACACTCGAGTAGTTCATTGACATACTCGAGTAGCCTACTTAACTACTCGAGTAGATCATTCTTCCTACTCGAGTTGCCAAAAATTCAGGTTCAGAAGTTTTCTAAGTCATTTACTCGAGTAGGTACTTCATATACTGGAGTAAGTCTCGACACTGTGTCGAGTAACAATCTTCTCTGTGTCGAGTAGTTAAGACTTACTCGAGTAGGTACTTTATATACTCGAGTAGATTTCTTTTATCTCGAGTAGTTAAACCAAACTACTCGATTAGCTGTTTTTCCCGTGTGCAGAATATTTCTAAGTGTTTGTCTCGAGTAGTTTTTCTAACCACACGAGTAGTTCAATTCTGCCTACTCGAGTAGTATAACTTGTACTCGAGTAGCTCAACTCCTTCCCGTGAGAAACTTTCTGTGTACTCGAGTAGTCCTTCTAACATACTCGAGTAGTTGACTATATGTACTCGAGTAGTTGTCCTCAACATACTCGAGTAGTCTTAATTTATATACCCGAGTAATTTCTCTCTGCTTACTCGAGTAGTCCTTGACCTACTCGAGTAGTTTTATACATACTCATGTATATGACTTCATTTTCCCTGAAATTTCTTCTAAGTTCAGATTTGATAAAATTTCAAATACCATGATATGATTGGTCCATGTGTCCATCATTAAAACCAATTATGACTGTTATTAGTGCTCCTATAAATGGTCTTGTCTAATCGACAAACCGTAATCAGAAAAACAGATCTTTAAAGAAAAAAATTCTTCTGAGTTTTACAGCCGTCGCTTTCCAAAATAATCATTATTTCCTCTCTCTCTCTTCACGGAATGAAATCCGCCGCCGCCGCTGTACTTCTCCGGCAAGGGTTTCGATCTTTAGAGGAAATAGACTGAAGAAGCTCTCCAGATCGGGATCTTGTTTCGTATACTCATCATCCGACCGATCGTGGAAGCATGAAGTTCAGATCTAATGTTGCCGAGAATCATTCTTCAACTTTTCTGATAAAGCCGAACGCCAAGAAGAAGATTCCAGTTTCTGTGTTATTTTCAGATATGAATCAGACGATTTTACTGTTTGTATTTTTCAATACTTGAATTTCTTTTCTGTAGGAGAATTTTTCTCCGAGTGTAGGAGTTTTCCACTCCGAGTTTGTAGGAAGGTGTTTCTTCCGAGTTGTAGATCCAGTTGGATTGGATTGAGATTGTAGGAACTTTGTTCCGAGGGTAGGATTGATTTTCAATCCTAGATAGTGGAGTAGCCGAGTCTAATTTATTACTAGATCGGTGAGGGAAAGTGGATGTACCCAAGATCGGGAAACCACTATAAATCTTGTCTCGTCTGTGATATTTTAGTAGATAGAACTGTGCTGTGTTCTAAGATTTTTTATTCCGCAAAAGAAGCGCAACTCACCTATTCACCCCCCTCTAGGTTATTTAGGTTAACAATTATTCTCTTTCATAACCCTTGAACCAAAGATCCTGAGTTAGATCTATCTTCTCATTTCTATTAGATATTCACACACAATAATGGCACAGAACAAAGACTATGCAAGCACCAGACTTCCAGTTTGCAACCTAAATAGGTTTGACATCTAGAAGGCAAGAATCAAGTTATATATGAACTCTATTGATGAGGATATTTTCAATTCCATTGTGACAGGTCCTCCTGAAGCATCTACCTCTACAGCGACCTCCAGCAACAATGCAGTTCCACCACCTGAGTGGACTGAGGCCTAGAACAAGGCAAAAATTACTGATGGCAAGGCAATGAATATTCTGGCACAAACAATGTCAGATGACATTTTTCAAAAAGTGGCTCAATGCACATCAGCCAAAGCCATCTGGGATTCTCTCAATCAAATGGTGGCTGGATCTGCTGATGAAAGAAAGGATAGGAGATCCAATCTCATATCCCAATATGATAATTTCAAGAAGGAGGAAGATGAATCAGTAGTTGATATGTACAATAGGTTGAGCTCAATCATCAATAAACGAAAAACCTTGAACTCGGACATCACCCTCACAGAGGTGAATGATAAAATCCTTATGTGGTTCCCAAGATCATGGGATTCAAGGATCTGGCCCATCAAGGAGGTCAGGAGACTGAATGAGATTTCCACTGAATCTCTTTTAGGAAAGCTGAAGTCCTATGAACAACATATCAAATCAAGAGAAGTAGCTGAGCAAAGAACACCTCCACCAGCAATGAAGGAGCACAACATTGCATTCAAGGATGCTGAGGAGATAGAAGCACCAATAATAAATGAAGAGCTGATGGGTCTACTTGACAAAACATTTTACAAGCTGGCAAGGAAAGACATCAGAAGAAAGTCATCCAGACAGGATGACAAAACAAGGTATGATAAAACTCCCACTAAAGAACTGGTCTGCTTTGGTTGCAGGAAACCTGGACAGTTCATCTCAGAGTGTCCAAAAAATCAAAAGAAGGATTAGAGAAGAGAGAAGGATACCAGAAGACAACAAAGCTCAAGACCTTCCTCCAATAGATACAAGAAGAAGGAGAATGGATTTGTAGCTGAATCCTGGAGTGAAACTGAAGATGAATCAACATCCTTCAGCTCCAGTGAAGAGGAAGAAGAGGCAATTGCCAAAGAAGTCTGCATCATGGCAATTGATGCTTCCAGAACTCATTCAGATGAAGGAGAATCAGACAATTAAGAAGCTTCAGAATCTGAGGCTGATCAGGTATTCTCTTCATTTGACTATAACTCTGAATCTTTCAAATCTGAATTTAAAATCATGTGCATATATCTAATAAATTAAGAAAAAGAAATTAAGACACTTACAAAAAAACTAGGAAACTAAGAAAATATTGTTTCTGAAAATAATAGGTTAAAGGATGAATTAAATTCAGCAAAAGAGCAAATTATCTTGTTAAAGACTGAGTTATGTGAGGCTAAACAACTTGTGGAAACTCTCAATGGGAGAAGCCTCAAGCTAATGGACATTACAAGCACTGTCAATGTCAGATTAAATGACAAGCTGGGCTTGGGTACTTCATCAAGTTTTCCCCCCATACTCAAGAAGAATATTTTGACAACCCCCATCAAATTTGTTTCAGCTAAGGGAAAAGAAATAATAAACTATAAACAAACATAGAACATATTCCCAAGTTAAAAGGTCAAAATAACAAAAATCAGAAAACCTTAGCTAAAAACAAAGTTCAGGAGATTTCGTCAAACTCAGATCGACAAAACATGAACAGTTCGTCGAACTCTACTCGACGAACTCTGAATGCAAATTTAACTATAATTATTCGTCTAACTACGATCGACGAACTCTGTATGGTTCATCGAGCAGAGATCGACGAACGTGGGGCATAAAAAATGAACATGTTCATTCTCTGGGCAGAGAACGACGATCTCATCCCAATTCATCGAACTCTGGTCGACAAACTCACAATATTTCATCGAACCCAGAAAGACTTAACAAAAATTATAACTACAACAGCAACTCTAATCAATCTAAGAAATCATTTAATCCATTAGCTGATTAGATTATTCCACCTAGAAGATATCACCCACTAGGATATAAATCTCAACCAGAGTTTTCTATGATATCCAGTTTTTCTTACCAGCAATATAAAGGACCCAAGGTAACCTGGGTTAAGAACAACTAACTATTTCTACTCTAGGAAAAGGGTTGTCCAGTGACTAATCAAACCTGGTACCTGGACAGTGGATGCTTCAAACACATGACTGGTAGCAAGGACAACCTAATCAACTATAAGTCCAAGCTGCGGCCAAAGGTAATCTTTGGTGATTCAAAATATGACCAGTCAGAAGGTTATGGAGAAGTGAAAATTGGAGCAGTCACCTTCAAGAAAGTGACTTATGTAAAAGGACTCAAGCATAACCTCATCTATATAAGCCAATTATGTAATGAAGGTTATCAGGTACATTTCGACTCAACTTCTTGTATTATTTCTAATAAAGAAAACCAAAAGGTTTTAATTGGAAATAGACAAGGAAATATATATTTAGTTGATTTCTATTCTGCCAATTCAGACATTTGTTTGCTTAATATTATTTGCAATCAAAATGAACTTTGGCATAAAAGGCTAGGTCATGTTAACATTAAAAACATTGCTAGGTTATCTAAATACAGTCTTGTAAGAGGCTTACCTTCTGATCCCTACAAGAAGGAAGGCCTTTGGAGGGCTTGTCATCGAGGGAAGCAAACTAAAACTAGCTTTAAATCAGTTAATAAAAGTGATTCACCTAGGATTTTATATTTGCTACACATGGATCTCTTTGGACCCATTGCTGTGCAAAGCCTAGGAGGGAAATCCTACACTATAGTTATTATAGATGACTTCTAAAGGTTCACTTGGGTGTCCTTTCTGAGATCTAAGTCAGATACCTTTAAAGTTCTTAGAGATTTTCTGAGGACCATACATATTGAGTACTCTACTCATGTTACATTGATCAGAAGTGATCATGGTACAGAGTTTGAGTCTCTTCTTATGCATGAGTTCTGTGAGAAGAAAGGTATTATGCACGGTTTCTCAGCTCCTAGAACTCCCCAAAAAAATTGGGTAGCTGAAAGGAAAGATAGGACCCTAATTGAAGATGCAGGTACATTACTTGCAGATACTTACATGCCACTAACCTTTTGGGCAGAGGCTGTAAGCACAACAAACTATGTCCTGAATAGGAGCTTGATACATAAACTAAAGAATAGGACTCCCTATGAATTACTTAAAGGGTATAAACCTAAAATCATCTATTTTAAAGTATTTGGATGTATATGTTATATACATAACAACAACAAGAAATACATTAGAAAGTTTGAAGCTAAGGCTGAAGAGGGAATTTTTCTAGGATATTTCCAAGTAAGAAAAGCTTATAGGGTATTCAATAAATCATCATTAAAAATTGAATAGTCTATACATGTAACATTTGATGAGGCTAACATGTCTTGCAAGGAGAAAGAAATTTCTACCAGTAATCCTTTGCAGGTACCTCACTTGTGTGAGAACTTGGATGGATTATGCCTCACCCAAGAGGCTCCAACACATCCTTCTCCACAAGATGAAGAAGGAAGTGAAGAAGAAGGAACTGAAGTAACTGAACCTCATCAATAGCAAACTCAATTCCACAAGAGAAATTAATTCAAAATGCTGTTGCTGAAACAACTCCACCAACTGACTTTATCACACTCAGGGATCACCACAGATCCCAAGTAATTGGAGACATGTCAGTAGGTGTACAGACAAGGCATCAACTCAACCAAGACTTGATGCATGCCTGTTTTCTCACTCAGGTTGAACCTCAATCTATACATGATGCTGAGCAGGATCCCCACTGGATCATTGCTATGCAAGAGGAACTCAGTCAATTTGAGAGATGTAGAGTTTGGGATTTGGTTCCAAGACCCCAAGACTACCCAGTCAATGGAACCAAATGGGTATACAGAAATAAACTGGATGCCCAAGGTACAATTTTGAGGAACAAGGCTAGGCTTGTTGCTCAAGGATACATACAAGAAGAAGGGATAGATTATGATTAAACCTTTACACCAGTTGTAAGTTTAGAGGCCATCAGAATCTTTCTGGCCTATGCTGCCTTCAAGAAATTCAAGGTGTATCAGATGAATGTGAAGAGTGCATTTTTGAATGGAGTACTAAAAGAAGAGGTTTATGTTGAACAACCTCCAGGTTTTGTCTCTCCAACTCATCCTTATCATGTTTTTAAATTGCATAAAGCTATTTATGGTCTAAAGCAAGCTCCAAGGGCTTGGTGTGAGATCCTAGCTAGCTTTTTGATAGTGCATAAATTCATTAGAGGCATAGTAGATAAAACACTTTTCACTAGACATTATAAGGATCAAACCTTGTTAGTACAAATATATGAGGATGACTTCATATTTGGATCTACTGATTCCAAATTATGCAAGAGGTTCTCTGACCTCATGCATTCTAAATTTGAAATGAGTAGCATGGGTGAGCTCTCCTACTTCCTTGGTCTCCAAGTGAAGCAGCTCCCTGATGGCATCTTCATCTCCCAAGCTAAATATGTTGGAGAGCTTATCGAGAAGTTTGGGATGGCTGATGCCTCAATAAAGAAAACACCCATGGCTACAAATGCTGTAATAGACTCTGATGCACATGGGAAACCTGTAGATCAGAAAATATATAGGGGCATTATTGGGTCCCTACTATATCTTACAGCAAGCAGACGTGATAATATATTTTCCACATGCCTTTGTGCTAGATTCCAGGTGAACCCTAAAGAATCTCAACTAATTTTTCTTAAAAAGAATTTTGAGATATATAAATAGTTGTCCTAGTCTAGGCCTATGGTATCCTACTGAGTCAGAATTTGATTTAACTGGATATTCAGATGCTGACTTTGCATGATGCATGGTGGACAGAAAAAGCACCTTAGGAACTTGACAGTTCCTTGGGATGAGATTAGTGTCTTGGTTTTGTAAGAAATAATCATTTGTGTCTACATCGACAGCTGAAGCAGAATATATAGCTGTTGGCAGTTGCTGTTCCCAGATGCTGTGGATACAAAATCAACTTCTATACTACGGTCTCAACTTAAATAATTCAACTCTATTTTATGATAACACAAGTGCTATATCCATAGTACAAAATCCAGTTCATCACAGTAGGACCAAGCAAATAGATATTAGGCATCATTTCATTAGAGAGTGTGTAGACAAAAACAAAGTTAATCTTGTCTATATCTACACTGATTTACAAAGAGATGATATATTCACCAAACCTCTGGATGAGAGAAATCACTTGTTCTTTATAAATCAGCTTGGAATGATCAATGGAGAAGACTTAGTTTAGTTTATGTCTGCACTCGACGAATTATTCACAGTTCGTCGAACGAAGTTCGACGATCTGGGAAAAGTTCTTGAGACATTTGTCGAATGGAGATCGACGAACTCTCTATGAGTGAACCAATTTTCGTCGACCAGAGATCGACGAATCTGATTCAGAAAACTTTCGTCGAACGGAGCTCGACGAAATGTCTTCAAATCTTCAGACTGAGCTCGACGAATTGTTTTCCTCTAAATTATTTTGTCGACCTCAGATCGAAGAATCTTTTAAATTTCGTGGAACGGAGTTTGTCGATTCATATTCTGGAAAACCCTATATCTAGGTTTTCTTCGACCTCCATCCTACGCCTTCACATTCCTTTGCACTTGATCGTCATTTTTCTCTTGCAGGTACTCAAATGGCGATTCCAGCGGGAACCCTTGCAGCAATGAAGTTTGATACCAGATTCGATGTGGATTTCGATTCATTACAACATTCCGACCCTATCTTTCTGAAAATCCTACAACTTCTTGATGACCGGAAATTGAAAACTCTGCTATCCACAAGGATCAAAATATCTGGATCAGAAATCAGGGAATGGGTATATACTTCCTCTACAACAGATGACAATACCATGACCGACACTATAGCGGGTATTACTGTTTCCCTAACTCCAGCCGTTCTCACTAAAATTTTTGGATTAAATAATGGTGAAGAGGATTTAGACATGGATACTGATGAGTATGATGAGATGTTGAGTGTAATGGGTTATTCTGGACAAACACAAAACAAGTTGTTGAAGAAACATCTATCTGCAAAGTTTAAATTCATAGCAGATAAAGTAGGGAAAGTCTTGCTGGGCAAGCACACTGCACACGACTATATAACCAGACACCAATTTCTGGTTATGTGTGCAGTGGTGAACAAGAAATAGGTGAATTGGGCACAGATCATTTTTGATCTTATTAAGAAAAAGAATTATAAAAAGGAAGTCAGTTTTGGAAGGATCCTGGGGATCTTCTTGAAAGAGAAGGCTGCTGAATCACTGGTCTCCCAGACCATATTCATAAATGCTAGTAAGAGGATAACTTGTGCTCTCTTTAGCAAGTGGGAGAGGACCATCACAAAGCCCTCCAAGGCTCCCTCTTCCATAAGAGCTTCTGAAAGTGCAAGGGCCGATACAACTCCCCACCCTTCTGAAGAGATCACTCCTTCACCCCCATCCCTTCCAACAATTCAAACACAACTTCCCTCCACAGCCCACATAATCATTCAAACTCCCACACCTCCATCATCCCCCATCCTTACATCTCCACCTCATACTCATCTTCCAACAACACCTTCATCTCCTCTTCCACCACATTTGTCCTCCATACCATCCTTTAACTTGCTATCCCCCCTCAATTCTCCTTCCCCACAAGATGACCATATGCAAGATGCTCCTACTCCAACCCCACCAACTACTACCATCCCTCCATTTGTTTCCACTCAAACACCTTCCATTCCACCATCTGCAAATCTACCCTTGGACACCTCCACCATCTCCTCTCTCATTACCCTCATTACTACCCTCCTAAAAACCATCATAACAGAGGCCATTTCACATCTTGCTACTTCTATATCATCTCTTGCTGCCCAAATCTCTGCCCTCTCAATTGCCCCCTCTTCAGTTAGGGGTCTGGCTCCAGTTTGCACTAAAACCAGGCAGGGGGAGATACTTGATGAAGAAGCTGCAACAGTAACAGTTCAAGCAGAAATAGTAGCAGCAACAGCTGATGATGAAGATTTGTTTGATTTAATTCATTTTATTGAAACTAACATGGACATAGATGAGTGAGTAACAGAAGAAATAATGACTGTTGGTGATTTAATTTTTAATCCCACAGTAGATTTGGTAAATCTTTTGAGAATTTTTGATACATCTTATTTGAGCTTTCCTCCAACTGACAGTACTAAGCCATCTTTGGCTATTATTCCTTATTCGTCTCCAATAAGTACTGAAGTTGCCAAACAACTCAAAGACATTTTTGCTGCTCCAAAGACTACAACCATTCCATCTCCACCTAAGGCTGATTCAGTCAGTGTTTCCTCCCCTCCAGAAATCATTTCTGCTCTAATTGCAGCTCCTCTTCCAGCTCCCTCTCAGACAGATAAACCTTTGATTTCTGTAGAGGCTCTCAAAGCACTGGATTCACTGTATGACAATCCTCAGGATTCTGATGATGATGAGGAGGATGAAGACTCAAATGAGGAACCTAAGAAAATGAAAATTTCTAAAAAGTGGAAATCACCTCCACCTCCTGTTCCAAAGCCTAATCCAGCAAATCACACCCCTTACTATATTCTCCAGAAAATCACTCCTTATAAGGGAATGTCTGCTTGGTTGTGGTTATCTAAAAATGAACAGAAAGAAAGAAAGAGAAGCAGAAGGTATTCACCTCCTCCTACTCAAAGATATAGGAAGGATCCTCCTCCTCCTCCAGATGTTGGTTCTTCAGGCACAACATCTCAAAGGACTACTAAGTTTCAAACTTATAAAAGGCATCAGGGTAGGTCCTCATCCTTAGGAAGCAGCCATCAGAGATACTAATCTTCAGGCAAGCAGCACCAACCTCAACAGCAGCTGCATCAACAACAACTCATGCAACAACAGCAACATCAAAAAGCTGAAAGCCCCAAGAGACCTGCTTCCCCACCTATACCATATGAAGATCCTGAAACGGCAACAACAGCTAGGGTGGCTAGTCTCCAAGAACTGGTTGGCCTTTCTATGATCAACAAAGCCAGAGCTAAAGGGAAGGATCCATCAGAGTATAATACCATGTCAAAATATAGGAATGAAGAGCTCAACAGGTTTGAAAAAGCAAATAAATTTTTCAATGTTGATGACTACATGAAACTTCATCCAGAAGCAGTGCTCCCAAGGGGTACATCTCTAAATATCATAGGGGCTGCTGATATGACAATGACAAAGGTGCAAGCTGCTGATCCCAACAAGAAAATCATATTCACTAAGCCTGGAGACAAAAGCAAAGAGGAGAAGCACAAAGGGAAAAGGCAAAAGAAATGATCTTTAAACTATATCTAGTCTGTCTGAGTTTGCTTAAAACTGCTTTCTAATTTCTAATACAAAACTTATTATATATATATATCTGCTGCATGTGTTAACTTTCTCGTACAGATATATGTTTTCTTGCTTTATTTACTTTCAAGTTTAGTTTGAGTCTGTAATTAGTGACCTCACCCAAATAGGGGGAGATTGTTGGATCCCTAGTTTGATTTGGGCTAGGTTCACTAAGTTAGGATCATATGACCCATCATGTATAGCCAGGATCATGGTTGTTTCCTAGAGTCTTGGCCAAGTCCTTAGAATCAACATCATATGGACCGGCCTTCAACAGACTGCCAGAGACTCAAGTAATTGTGTCGACACTTGGGAAAGGCTGTGCCAACACTCAGGACTTGTGTCGACACACAGAACATCTGTCAACACCAATTATGTCGACACCAGAAGCAAGATTATGTCGACATACAGAAGATTTGTGTCGAAACACAGAACATCTGTCGACATCAACTATGTCGACACCAGAAGCCAGATTGTGTCAACACGTAGGACTTGTGTCGACACACAGAACATCTGTCGACATCAACTATGTCGACACCAGAAGATAGATTGTGTCAACACACAGGACTTGTGTCGACACACAGAACATCTGTCGTCATCAATTGTATCGACACACAGGACTTGTGTCGACACACTCCAGATTTCTATCAAAATAACAACTATATCGAGACAAGAAGCAATTGTGTCGACACACAAGACTTGTGTCGACACATTCCACAGAAGCTGTGTCAAGAAGTTAAAGAAGAACTTGGGACTCATGTCGGCGATTTATGGACTATACTTCAACATTTCAAGTCCAGACTATCTCTGAACTCTACTCAACGAAGTCAATTTCTCAGCTCGACAAACTTGATGCACAGAAAAGAAAAGGTTCTAGAGAATGCAGTTATCTGTTCTCAGCTCGATAATCTTGGAACTCAGCTAGAAGAACAGAAGGCATCTGGTCGATGAACACAACTACTCAGCTCGACGAACTGTGGACTCAGCTCGACGATTTCTGTTCTCTATTCGACGAATCCAGACTTGGTTATTTCCATCCTTCTGTCCCTTTCCTACTGTAATAATTCCTGAGTAATTAATGCTAAAATATTCTCTGAATATTACCGTTAGACGGGGCATTAATTATGGTCTTCTCCAAGATTATTACTTGCCATTTTTCCATGGGACAGTTGGGGAAACTCAATCAATGCAAAACATTCTCCAGGCCGTCAGCATTAAATGCAGAAGAATTTCAAATTTCAAAAGGAAGATAATATGGAATATACAAAAAGGGATTTTCCATCTTCTTCTCTACAAGAAAGAAAGAGACAGTCAGTCTGTTTTGTGAATCAAGAATCAAGAATCTTCTACTGCTCTCTCTCTCGACAACACTCTGAGACAAAAAGAGATAGAGAAATCTGATACAGACATACAAGATCTAGACTTTAAGAATATTAGCAATCTGAAGGAGAAGAACATCAAATCAAAATCAAGAGTCTTCTTCCTTCTACACTCCAGGACACTTCAAAGGACAACTAACCCTCTATCTGTCAAGAAGTTCCTGTACTTTGTCTGGTCAAGGCTGAAAGACTGAAGGCCAATCACCCTGAAGCAAAGATCAATCTTTCCTTAACCATTCTACATCTTAGGGGGAGCCTTTGCTAACATCAAATCCACATAAGTCTTCTCAGTTGTACATTGAGAAAGACAAGACAAAATCATCTCTCACACCCCCACTGTAAAAAGGGTTCTTAACTCCCTTCAAAAGATATTCCTGGTTGCAAGTCACCTGACCAAAAGACTTGAGGTTTGCTTTTTGAGTACCTGATCAAAAGCTCATTGGTGTCAGGCACCAGATCAAAAATCTGAGTTGATTCCTATCAGGGTGGTCGAAGAGTGGATGTACCCAGGTTGGGGAACCACTATAAATTTCTTGTGTTGTCTGGTTGCACTTTTCTTTTGTTTCTTGTTGTGGCTGTGCTAGTTAGGATAAATGTGTTTGTGCTTTAATTTAATTCCTGCAGCATTAGGACTAGATTAAAGTAGTTGAAAATTTTATAAAAACCCTAAATACTCTATTCACCCCCCTCTAGAGTATTCCAGATCTAACCCCTCACTTTCAGTTGGTCTAAGAGCAGGATTCCATTGGTTGTACAAGCTAACCCTTGAACCAAAGATCCGGAGTTAGATCTATCTTCTCATTTCTATTAGATATTCACACACAGCAATGACATAGAACAAAGACTCTGCAAGCACCAGACCTCCAGTTTGTAACCTAAATAGGTTTGACATCTAGAAGGCAAGAATCAAGTTATATATGAACTTTATTGATGAAGATATTTTCAATTCCATTGTGATAGGTCCTCCTGAAGCATCTACCTCTACAGCGACCTCCAACAACAATGCAGTTCCACAACCTGAGTGGACTGAGGCCCAGAAGAAGGCAAAAATTACTGATGTTAAGGCAATGAATATTCTGGCACAAACAATGTCAGATGACATTTTTCAAAAAGTGGCTTAATGCATATCAGCCAAAGCCATCTGGGATTCTCTCAATCAAATGGTCGCTGGATCTGCTGATGAAAGAAAGGATAGGAGATCCAATCTCATATCCCAATATGATAATTTCAAGAAGGAGGAAGCTGAATCAGTAGATGACATGTACAATAGGTTGAGCTCAATCATCAATGAGCTGAAAACCTTGGACAAGGACATCACCCTCACAGAGGTGAATGATAAAATCCTTATGTGCTTCCCAAGCTCTTGGGATTCAAGGATCTGGCCCATCATGGAGGCCAGGATACTGAATGAGATTTCCACTGAATCTCTTTTAGGAAAGCTGAAGTCCTATGAACAGCTTATCAAATCCAGAGAAGCACCTGAGCAAAGAACACCTCCACCAGCAAGGAAGGAGCACAACATTGCATTCAAGGCTGCTGAGGAGACAGAAGCACCAATAATAAATGAAGAGCTGATGGGTCTACTTGCCAAAAGATTTTACAAGCTGGCAAGGAAAGACTTCAGAAGAAAGTCATCCAGACAGGATCACAAACCAAGGTATGATAAAACTCCCACTAAAGAAGTGGTCTGCTTTGGTTGCAGGAAACCTGGACACTTCATCTCAGAGTGTCCAGAAAATCAAAAGAAGGATAAGAGAAGAGAGAAGGATACCAGAAGACAACACAGCTCAAGACCTTCCTCCAGCAGATACAAGAAGAAGGAGAAGGGATTTGTAGCTGAATCCAGGAGTAAAACTGAAGATGAATCAACATCCTTCTGCTCCAGCGAAGAGGAAGAAGAGGCAAGGGCCAAAGAAGTCTGCCACATGGAAATTGATGCTTCAAGAACTCATTCAGATGAAGGAGAATCAGATAATTAAGAAGTTTCAGAATCTGAGGCTGATCAGGTACTCACTTCATTTGACTATAACTCTGAATCTTTAAAATCTGAATTTAAAATCATGTGCATAGATCTAATAAATTAAGAAAAAGAAATTAAGACACTTACGGAAAAACTAGGAAACTAAGAAAATAATGTCTCTGAAAATAATAGGTTAAAGGATGAATTAAATTCAGCAAATGAGCAAATTATCTTGTTAAAGACTGAGTTATGTGAGGCTAAACAACTTGAGGAAACTCTCAATGGGAGAACCCTCAAGCTGATGGACATTACAAACACTGTTAATGCCAGACTAAATGGCAAGCTGGGCTTGTGTGCTTCATCAAGTTTGCCCCCCATATTCAAGAAGAATATTTTGACAACCCCCATCAAATTTGTTTCGGTTAAGGGAAAAGAACTATGAACAAACCATAGAAGATATTCCCAAGTTAAAAGGTCAAAATAACAAAAATCAGAAAACCTTAGGTAAAAACAAAGTTTAGCAGATTTCGTCAAACTCAGATCGACGAAACATGAACAGTTCGTCGAACTCTACTCGACAAACTCTAAACGCAAACTTTAACTATATTTATTCATCTAACTGCGATCGACGAACTCTGTATGGTTCATCGAGCAGAGATCGACGAACGTGGGGCACAGAAAATGAATATGTTCATTCTCTGGGCAGAGATAGACGATCTCATCCCAATTCGTCAAACTCTGGTCGACAAACTCACAATATTTCGTCGAACCCAGAAAGACTTAATAAAAATTATAACTACAACAGCAACTCTAATCAATCAACGAAATCATTTAATCTATTAGCTGATTGGATAATTCCACCTAGAAGATATAACCCACTAGGATACAAATCTCAACCAGAGTTTTCTGTGATATCCAGTTTTTCTTACCAGCAATATAAAGGACCCAAGTCAACCGGGTCAAGAACAACTAACTATTTCTACTGTAGGAAAAGGGCTATCCAGTGATTAATCAAACCTAGTACCTGGACAGTGGATGCTCCAAACACATGACTGGCAGCAAGGACAACCTAATCAACTATAAGTACAAGCTGGAGCCAAAGGTAATCTTTGGTAATTCAAAATGTGACCAGTCAGAAGTTTATGGAGATGTGAAAATTGGAGCAGTCACCTTCAAGAAAGTGACTTATGTAAAAGGACTCAAGCATAACCTCATCTCTATAAGCCAGTTATGTGATAAAGGTTATGAGGTATATTTCGACTCAACTTCTTTTATTTTTTCTAATAAAGAAAACCAAAAAGTTTTAATTGGAAATAGACAAGGAAATATATATTTAGTTGATTTCTATTCTGCCAATTAAGACATTTGTTTGCTTAATATTGTTTGTAATCAAAATGAACTTTGGCATAAAAGGCCAGGTCATGTTAACATGAAAAACATTGCTAGGTCATCTAAAGACAGTCTTGTAAGAGGCTTACCTTCTGGTCCCTACAAGAAGGAAGGCCTTTGTAGGGCTTGTCAACTTGGCAAACAAACTAAAACTAGATTTAAATCAGTTAATAAAAGTGATTCACCTAGGATTTTGTATTTGCTACACATGGATCTCTTTGGACCCTTTACTGTGCAAAGCCTAGCAGGGAAATCCTACACTTTTGTTATTGTAGATGACTTCTCAAGATTCACTTGGGTGTCCTTTCTGAGATCTAAGTCAGATACCTTTAAAGTTCTTACAGATTTTCTCATGACCATCTAAAGACAGTCTTGTATGAGTACTCTACTCATGTTGCATTGATCAGAAGTGATCATGGTACAGAGTTTGAGTCACTTCTTATGCATGAGTTCTGTGAGAAGGAAGGTATCAGACACTATTTCTCAGCTCCTAAAACTCCCCAAAAAAATGGGATAGCTGAAAGGAAAAATAGGACCCTAATTGAAGCTGCAGGTACATTACTTGCAGATACTTACATGCCACTAACCTTTTGGGCAGACGCTGTAAGCACAACAAACTATGTCCTGAACAAGAGCTTGATACATAAACTAAAGAATAGGACTCCCTATGAATTACTTAATGGGAAGAAACCTAAAATCAACTATTTTAAAGTATTTGGATGTATATGTTATATTCATAACAACAACAAGAAATACGTTAAAAAGCTTGAAGCTAAGGCTGAAGAGGGAATTTTTCTAGTTTATTTCCAAGTAAGCAAAGCTTATAGGGTATTCAATAAATCACCCTTAAAAATAGAAGGGTCTATACATGTAATATTTGATGAGGCTAATATGTCTTACGAGGAGAAATAAGTTTCTACAAGTAATCCTTTGCAGTTACCTCACTTGTGTGAGAACTTGGATGGATTAAGCCTCACCCAAGATGCTCCAACACATCCTTATCCACAAGATGAAGAAGAAAGTGAAGAAGAAGGAACTGAAGTAATTGAAGCTCATCAACAGCAAACTCAATTCCACAAGAGGAATTAATTCAAAATGCTGTTGTTGAACCAATCCACCAACTGACTTTGTCACACTCAGGGATCACCCCAAATCCCAAGTAATTAGAGACATATCAATAGGTGTACAGACAAGGCATCAACTCAACCAAGACTTAATGCATGCCTATTTTTTCTCTCAGTTTGAACCTCAATCTATACATGATGCTGAGCAGGATCCCCACTGGATCATTGCTATGCAAGAGGAACTAAATCAATTTGAGAGATGTAGAGTTTGGGATTTGGTTCCAAGACCCCAAGAATACCCAGTCAATGGAACCAAATGGGTATACAAAAATAAACTGGATGCCCAAGGTACAATTGTGACGAACAAGGCTAGGCTTGTTGCTCAAGGATGCAGACAAGAAGAAGGGATAGATTATGATCAAACCTTTACACCAGTTGCAAGGTTAGAGGCCATCAGAATCTTTTTGGCCTATGCTGCCTTCAAGAAATTCAACGTATATCAGATGGATGTGATGAGTGCATTTTTGAATGGAGTACTGAAAGAAGAGGTTTATGTTGAACAACCTCCAGGTTTTGTCTCTCCAACTCATCCTTATCATGTTTTTAATTGCATAAAGCTCTTTATGGTCTAAAGCAAGCTCCAAGAGCTTGTTATGAGACCCTAGCTAGCTTTTTGATAAAGCATAAATTCATTAGAGGCATAGTAGATAAAACATTTTTCACTAGACATCATAAGGATCAAACCTTGATAGTACAAATATATGTGGATGACTTCATATTTGGATCTACTGATTCCAAATTATGCAAGAGGTTCTCTGACCTCATGCATTATAAATTTAAAATGAGTAGCATAGGTGAGCTCTCCTACTTCCTTGGTCTCCAAGTGAAGCATCTCCCTGATGGTATCTTCATCTCCCAAGCTAAATATACTGGAGAGCTTATCAAGAAGTTTGGGATGGCTGATGCCTCAACAAAGAAAACACCCATGGCTACAAATGCTGTAATAGACTCTGATGCACATGGGAAACCTGTGGATCAGAAACTATTTAGGGGCATTGTTGGGTCCCAACTATATCTTATAGAAAGCAGACCTGATATTATGTTTGCCACATGCCTTTGTGCTAGGTTCCAGGTGAACCCTAAAGAATCTCACCTAATTTTCTTAAAAAGAATTTTGAGATATATAAAGAGTTGTCCTAGTCTAGGCCTATGGTATCCTACTGAGTCAGAATTTGATTTAACTGGATATTCAGATGCTGACTTTTAAGGATGCAGGGTGGACAGAAAAAGTACCTCAGGAACTTGCCAGTTCCTTGGGATGAGATTAATGTCTTGGTTTTGTAAGAAACAATCATCTGTGTCTACATCGACTACTGAAGTAGAATATATAGTTGTTGGAAGTTGCTGTTCCCAGATGTTGTGGATACAAAATCAACTCATAGACTATGGTGTCAACTTAAATAATTCAACTCTATTTTGTGATAACACAAGTGCTATAGTCATAATACAAAATCCAGTTCATCACAGTAGGACCAAGAAAATAGATATTAGGTATCATTTCATTAGAGAGTGTGTAGACAAAAATAAAGTTAATCTTATCTATATCTATACTGATTTACAAAGAGATAATATATTCACCAAACCTCTGGATGAGAGAAATCACTTGTTCTTTATAAATCAGGTTGGCATGGTCAATGGAGAAGACTTAGTTTAGTTTCTGTCTGCACTCATCAAATTGTTCATAGTTTGTCAAATGAAGTTCGACGATCTGGGAAAAGTGCTTGAGACATTCGTCGAACGAAGATCGACGAACTCTCTGTGAGTGAACCAATTTTTGTCGATCGGAGATTGACGAATCTGATTCAGAAAACTTTCGTCGAATGGAGCTCGATGAAATGTCTCCAAATCTTCAGACTGAGCTCGACAAAATGTTTACCTCTAAATTATTTCGTCGACCTCAGATCCAAGAATCTTTTAAGTTTCGTGGAACGGAGTTTGTCGATTCATATTCTGGAAAACCCTATATCTAGGTTTTCTTCGACCTCCATCCCGCGGCTTCAGATTCCTTTGCACTTGATCGTCGTTTTTCTATTGCAGGTACTCAAATGGCGATTCTAGCGGAACCCTTGCAACAATGAAGTTTGATACCAGATTCGATGTGGATTTCAATTCATTCCAACATTCCGACTCTATCTTTCTGGAAATCCTACAACTTCTTGATGACCAGAAATTGAAAACTCTGCTATCCACAAGGATCAAAATATTTGGATCAGAAATCAGGGAATGGGTATATACTTCCTCTACAACAGATGAAAATACCATGATCGACACTATAGCGGGTATTACTGTTTCCATAACTCCAGCCATTCTCACTTAAATTTTTGGATTAAACAATGGTGAAGAGGATTTAGACATGGATACTGATGAGTATTATGAGATGCTGAGTGTAATGGGTTATTCTTGACAAACCCCAGACAAGTTATTGAAGAAACATCTGTCTGCAAAGTTTAAATTCTTAGCAGATATAGTAGGGAAAGTCTTGCTTGGCAAGCACACTGCACACGACTATATAACCAGGCACCAATTTCTGGTTATGTGTGCAGTGGTGAACAAGAAACAGGTGAACTGGGCACAAATCATTTTTGATCTTATTAAGAAAAAGAATAATAAAAAGGAAGTCAGTTTTGGAAGGATCATGGGGATCTTCTTGAAAGAGAAGGCTGCTGAATCACTGGTCTCCCAGACCATATTCATAAATGCTAGTAAGAGGATAACTTGTGCTCTTTTTGTCAAGTGGGAGAGGACCATCACAAAGCCCTCTGATGTAGGTTAAAACTCCAAAATTATTTGCGGTCACGCGGCGACCCGGCGGTTTTATTTGAGAAAAAGGCGGAAGTGAATTTATTTAAGATAACGGGGCGCGCGTATTTATTTATTTATTTTGGATATAAAAAAGGTTTAGAAATCGAGTTTTAACGAAAGGAGGCAAGTGCACCTATCGTGAGTAGTACAGGATATTCCGGGTGGAATATCGAGGTCGTATTGTTCTCGGGTCCGGTTCGATTATTTCTACTCTTCCCTGGAGGGGACTATTATTTTACCGATAATTATCTTGTCGGGATATTTTATATAAAAATACAGAAAATGGCGGAAAGAAAATGAAAGCAATAAAAAGAAAGCTTGAAGGTGGTGCCGATGAAGAGCTTAGCTCGATGGCACCGAAAAAACAATTGAACTAAAATAGACTTTAAATAAAAAGAGCTCCTAAATTTCTAATTAATTAAGGCGGAGACTTGGCCGTGGAGGTTCCACTAAAATGAGCTCACCTAGCTCTAGGACTATCGCTCACCTGAACGCTAAGACTATTCGACCGGGCTCTCGTCCGACGAAGGATTCCTCTTAACGCCCGCATTACGCTAAGAACCCCGCTATTGGGTGGGGGACCCAATCCGGTAGAGTTGGCGCGCCTCCTCTCTCGAGGGTTAGTGCGGAACTCTCTTTGCCAAGGGGTGATCGGTCCATATGCACGGCCTCTCGGCTAGCTAGCATATGGACTACGGAAATAGGGCCCACACATCGATATGTGGTCCTACGCGTCGTTAACCCCGGGCAAACCTTAAGTACTTTTAATTAATTAGAAAAATTAGACCTTTAATTATTTTAAGCTATTTTATCTGTCCCAATGCTCTTCGATACCGAGGGCTAAGAACTGTTAGCCACTCATCGGAATGGGGACGGCTTGCGGGAAAAGCAGAAAAAGAAAGCAGAAAAAGAAAGCAGTAAATGAAAGCGATAAAATGAAAGCTGAAAATTGCAAGTCCTACCCAAACGAGTAGGACTGAAGAAAGCAGTAAATTGCGAGTCCCGGCGCAACTGCGTGGGCGGGAGAAATGAAAGCAGTAAAACGCACACACGCAAGTCCTACTCAAATGAGTAGGAGAAAATAAATACGGGTCCTACTCAACCGAGTAGGACAAAATAAATGCAACGCACACACACTCTCTCTCGACATAAATGAAAACGCACACACTCTACCGAAATAAAAACCAGCCATTAAACTCAAGTGAGTAGGCGGAAAAAAGAAAATTACAAACTCACGCACTCTACAGAAAGTAAAATAAGCGAGCGCCATTTAACTCTTAACGAGTAGGCGGAAATAAATGCGCACACACACATGAGCTAAAAAATTAAGAAAAACTAAGTTGACGAAAAATGAAAACAACTGCATTTCTACCGCTAGAATGCGGTAGAAATGCATAAAAAGCTGAAATAAAAATTAACCGGAAAGAAAGGTTTGCGAATAAACGCAAAAATGCAAGTGCTCGAAAAATAAAAACGAACACATTTCTACCGCTAGAATGCGGTAGAAATGTGTAAAAAGAAGACAAAAAAATTAAACGGACAAAAGTTTTAAATGAAAAAAACTAAGTTCACGAAAAATTAAAATAACTATGTTATCATTCCTATAACTTGATAAAAACGCTAAAAAAGTGTAAATAAAGTAAAAAGAAAGAAAACGTTTTACAACCTAAAACGAAAAAGCTAAGTTAAAGAAAAAAAGAAAGACACTTTAAAGTGTTTTTATGGGTTATAGGAATGAAATAAAAGCTATAAAAACCTAATCTAAACAAATCTAAGTAAGAAAATGAAAACATAAAAGCGAAAACTATACTCATACACTCACACACGCCTTAGGAAAGAACGAAAAAATCAAAGTTAAAACAACGCATAAATAAGATTGTATAAGAGAGGGGCACATGGATGCATTCCAAAACCATGAAATGGGAAAAAAAAAACTACATTTTTATTAAGTCTAAAAACGATTACAAAGCTAATACAAAAAGAAAGAGAGAGGGAGAAAATATCCCTTACAAGGGCCTTGGAAGCAATCCTGCAGCATTTCCCCTATACAAAATGGTGCCCAAAAGGGGAATAGAATTTCAGAGCAGAACCTCTGAATTTATAGAAAAAATTTTCATGAGTCACGCCCTTGGTCACGGGCGTGACAGGGGGCGTGACAGTACTATTTGGAAGGCGGCCGGCGATTTGACGGGAAAGTTGACTTCGGGCTGGACACGTGGCGGTCTCGCAGTGCTCACGCCCTTGGTCACGGGCGTGACAGGCAGGTGGATCTGGGCGCGGTGCGCGCCGAAAGTCTTCGGGCAGGTCTTGTCGGGCTAGCTGGAAAGGTCACGCCCCAGGTCACGGGCGTGACTCTGGGCGTGTCGGCAGGTGTCGACACTCGACGAATGTCGAGCTGAAAGTGTCGAGTTGAAAATCGTCGAGCGGAAATTGATGTCACGCCCTAGGTCACGGGCGTGACTCTAGGCGTGTCGGCTGGTTTCGACGATCGTTGAGCTGAAAACGTCGAGCGGGTGGACACGGGCTTGGGTCACGCCCCGTGTCGGGTGACACGGGCGTGACCCCGGGCGTGTCACGCTTTGCACTTCAAAAATTGCTGATTCACGGGATTTTGACGTGTCACGCCCTGGTCACGGGCGTGACCAATATGTCACGGGCGTGACATGTCAATTTTTTGGCAGATTTTCAATTTTTCCTGAAAAATAAAATAAACTAAGTTAGTATAATATTTACAAAAATAGGAGCATTTTATTGAATAAAAATAAGTAAAAACGACAAAAATAAATGAAAATAACTAAATTAATGTACACAAAAATAGGTATATTTACAATTCATCAAATACCCCCATACTTAAGCTTTTGCTATTCCAGAGCAAAAGTTGGAGATGAACTTATAAGGAATAAAAGAAATCCTAAGTTTAGCTACCGCTTGAATTAATTAAAAGGAAGATCAAAATAAACATCCGGGGTTAAAGAATTAAATCCTAATTTATGAAATGTTATGAATAGAGGAAGAGTTTCAAAAAGACTTCTACATAAAATAAAATAGAAAGCAAAAATTTATTTTTGTTAGTTTAACAAAGATGGATTGGATTTATACAAAAAACTTTAGCTTAAAAGAAGTTAAAAGGAAATAATGCAATTTAAAAATTATGCTCTCAAAAACAATTTAAATTAAGTCTAGAATCATTGAAATAGGCTAAGTGGTTTGGTGGATTATGAAGAAGGCTTGAATAGTGAGGTGAGGTAATTTTTTCTCGAACCTCCAATTTTTTTCTTTTTGGATAGTTAGGAAAATGAAATCTTATTTTCCTAACACATAATAATTTTTTTTTTCTTTCTTCATATAAAATAAAATTAACCCAATGTATATTTGTATGAGTAATGAATTTTATCCTCTTACTCCATATATAATCTTTTAAAATTATTGGGTGCCTATGTTTACGGAACGAAATCTTATTCCCATTGACATAAGATCTTTTTTAAGGGATAGGGGTAAACATGTCAAGTAAGACATGAAAAAAATGGAAGTGGGTTTAGTTTTTCAAAAATAAAACTAGCTTTTAATCAAAAAGTTTTGAGAGCAACCTTTTTAAAATGAACGTTCCAATGTTTCTAAAAGCATGAAGTAGAAATAATTGAAATCCATAGATGTTATTTTCTAACATAAAAAACGAGCTTCTATTTATAAAATTAGAAGTGGTGGTGAAAAACAAGTTCCCTATTATAAGGATAAGACATAAAAAAAATCCTTTAAATCTTAACCCCAGACACTTAAATCTATCGAACTTTAATTAATAAACGAATAGTAAGCAAAGAATAACTAAAATTCGCATATAAATTGACTCGAAACTAGATTTTTGGAAAGCAAAAAGGGTTAAGAAATGGTGTATTCGAATTATTTTGTTACATAATTTTAACAAAACATTTTTTTTGGAATTTTTAGAGTTTTTATCATTTTTTTGTGTTTTAATTATTATCTTTTTAAGATTTTTAGATTTTTATCTTTTTAGGGTTTTTGGGTTTTTCTAATTTTTTGATTTTTAGTTTTTGAGGATAAGCTATTTACAAGAAAGAGGAGAGAAAGAAAAGTTATTTACAAAGAAGATAGGGGGGAAAGAGAGATTTTTTTACAAAAAAGCAAAGTAAAAACTCGATTGCGGCCCCGCAAACAGACTCTTATTTGAATGGTTGGTTCGATGAGTCGACCGTCGCGGGCAAGCAAGAAGCAAGTTTTTACAAAAAAGAGAAGAAGAGGGGGGGAAGAGAGATTTTTTACAAAAAATATTTACGAAGTAAAAAGATTTTTTGAAATTTTTTTTTTTTTTTTTTTTTGAGTTTTATGATTTTTTTGAAGTTTTATGATTTTTTTTAAAAACAAAAAAAAAATTTTTAGATTTTAAGTTTTGCAAATTTTTTTTTTTTTTTTTTTGTAGTTTTGATGAGTACAAAATAAAAAAAAAATGCAGAATAGGAAAACACCCCCATACTTAAACTCAACATTGTCCCCAATGTTGCAATCTAAGTATGCGGAACAGATAATATACAAAATAAAATAAGTACAAAAAACAAAAACATAGAGGGTAGAAGCTTCCCTAAGACAAGTCCGGGAGGCCCAAGTTGAAACCCTGCATTATTTAGAAGAAAAAGCAAAAAGATAACAGAAAAAAAAGATAAACTCGGCCTAAAGATTGCGGGCGGTAGGGGGGAATGTGCGTGGGGGAGTCGGAGGTAGCTAAGGTCTTAGCGACCACTGTGTGATAAAAGTGTGATCCCCTAGCGCGCACAAGAGTGGAAGTGCGCCGAAACAAAATAAATTAAAATATAATAAGTTAAATTAAAATATATTTTTTTTTAGTTTTTCATTTTTTAGTTTTTTTGTTTTGTTTTTTTTTTTTTGTATTTTGTGTATTATTATTTTTTTTTTTTGTGTTGTTTTTTTTTGTTGTTTTTTTTTTCTTCTTTTTCAAAAACAAGAATGAAAATAAAAATATTTTTTGTTAAGTTTTTTTTTTTTTCATTTTTTGGATTTTTAGGTTTTTTTTTTAGTTTAGTTTTTTTAGTTTTATAGTTTTTTCAAATTTTTAATTTTTAAGGTTTTTCAAATTTTTTTTGTTTTGAGTTTTTCAATTTTTTTTTTTTTGGTTTTATAAATTTGTAAATATATATATTAGTTTTTATTATTATTATTATTATATTATAATTTTTTTTGAGTTGGCCAAACTATTTTTTTTTATAAATATATATAGGTAAAATTAATAGATTTCCAGGGTTTAAAATAACGAACGTAAAACTCCCCGGCAACGGCGCCAAAAACTTGATGTAGGTTAAAACTCCAAAATTATTTGCGGTCACGCGGCGACCCGGCGGTTTTATTTGAGAAAAAGGCGGAAGTGAATTTATTTAAGATAACAGGGCGCGCGTATTTATTTATTTATTTTGGATATAAAAAAGGTTTAGAAATCGAGTTTTAACGAAAGGAGGCAAGTGCACCTATCGTGAGTAGTACAGGATATTCCGGGTGGAATATCGAGGTCGTATTGTTCTCGGGTCCGGTTCGATTATTTCTACTCTTCCCTGGAGGGGACTATTATTTTACCGATAATTATCTTGTCGGGATATTTTATATAAAAATACAGAAAATGGCGGAAAGAAAATGAAAGCAATAAAAAGAAAGCTTGAAGGTGGTGCCGATGAAGAGCTTAGCTCGATGGCACCGAAAAAACAATTGAACTAAAATAGACTTTAAATAAAAAGAGCTCCTAAATTTCTAATTAATTAAGGCGGAGACTTGGCCGTGGAGGTTCCACTAAAATGAGCTCACCTAGCTCTAGGACTATCGCTCACCTGAACGCTAAGACTATTCGACCGGGCTCTCGTCCGACGAAGGATTCCTCTTAACGCCCTCATTACGCTAAGAACCCCGCTATTGGGTGGGGGACCCAATCCGGTAGAGTTGGCGCGCCTCCTCTCTCGAGAGTTAGTGCGGAACTCTCTTTGCCAAGGGGTGATCGGTCCATATGCACGGCCTCTCGGCTAGCTAGCATATGGACTACGGAAATAGGGCCCACACATCGATATGTGGTCCTACGCGTCGTTAACCCCGGGCAAACCTTAAGTACTTTTAATTAATTAGAAAAATTAGACCTTTAATTATTTTAAGCTATTTTATCTGTCCCAATGCTCTTCGATACCGAGGGCTAAGAACTGTTAGCCACTAATCGGAATGGGGACGGCTTGCGGGAAAAGCAGAAAAGAAAGCAGAAAAAGAAAGCAGTAAATGAAAGCGATAAAATGAAAGCTGAAAATTGCAAGTCCTACCCAAACGAGTAGGACTGAAGAAAGCAGTAAATTGCGAGTCCCGGCGCAACTGCGTGGGCGGGAGAAATGAAAGCAGTAAAACGCACACACGCAAGTCCTACTCAAATGAGTAGGAGAAAATAAATACGGGTCCTACTCAACCGAGTAGGACAAAATAAATGCAACGCACACACACTCTCTCTCGACATAAATGAAAACGCACACACTCTACCGAAATAAAAACCAGCCATTAAACTCAAGTGAGTAGGCGGAAAAAAGAAAATTACAAACTCACGCACTCTACAGAAAGTAAAATAAGCGAGCGCCATTTAACTCTTAACGAGTAGGCGGAAATAAATGCGCACACACACATGAGCTAAAAAATTAAGAAAAACTAAGTTGACGAAAAATGAAAACAACTTCATTTCTACCGCTAGAATGCGGTAGAAATGCATAAAAAGCTGAAATAAAAATTAACCGGAAAGAAAGGTTTGCGAATAAACGCAAAAATGCAAGTGCTCGAAAAATAAAAACGAACACATTTCTACCGCTAGAATGCGGTAGAAATGCGTAAAAAGAAGACAAAAAAATTAAACGGACAAAAGTTTTAAATGAAAAAAACTAAGTTCACGAAAAATTAAAATAACTATGTTATCATTCCTATAACTTGATAAAAACGCTAAAAAAGTGTAAATAAAGTAAAAAGAAAGAAAACGTTTTACAACCTAAAACGAAAAAGCTTAGTTAAAGAAAAAAAGAAAGACACTTTAAAGTGTTTTTATGGGTTATAGGAATGAAATAAAAGCTATAAAAACCTAATCTAAACAAATCTAAGTAAGAAAATGAAAACATAAAAGCGAAAACTATACTCATACACTCACACACGCCTTAGGAAAGAACGAAAAAAAATAAAGTTAAAACAACGCATAAATAAGATTGTATAAGAGAGGGGCACATGGATGCATTCCAAAACCATGAAATGGGAAAAAAAACTACATTTTTATTAAGTCTAAAAACGATTACAAAGCTAATACAAAAAGAAAGAGAGAGGGAGAAAATATCCCTTACAAGGGCCTTGGAAGCAATCCTGCAGCATTTCCCCTATACAAAATGGTGCCCAAAAGGGGAACAGAATTTCAGAGCAGAACCTCTGAATTTATAGAAAAAATTTTCATGAGTCACGCCCTTGGTCACGGGCGTGACAGGGGGCGTGACAGTACTATTTGGAAGGCGGCCGGCGATTTGACGGGAAAGTTGACTTCGGGCTGGACACGTGGCGGTCTCGCAGTGGTCACGCCCTTGGTCACGGGCGTGACAGGCAGGTGGATCTGGGCGCGGTGCGCGCCGAAAGTCTTCGGGCAGGTCTTGTCGGGCTAGCTGGAAAGGTCACGCCCCAGGTCACGGGCGTGACTCTGGGCGTGTCGGCAGGTGTCGACACTCGACGAATGTCGAGCTGAAAGTGTCGAGTTGAAAATCATCGAGCGGAAATTGATGTCACGCCCTAGGTCACGGGCGTGACTCTAGGCGTGTCGGCTGGTTTCGACGATCGTTGAGCTGAAAAAGTCGAGCAGGTGGACACGGGCTTGGGTCACGCCCCGTGTCGGGTGACACGGGCGTGACCCCGGGCGTGTCACGCTTTGCACTTCAAAAATTGCTGATTCACAGGATTTTGACGTGTCACGCCCTGGTCACGGGCGTGACCAATATGTCACGGGCGTGACATGTCAATTTTTTGGCAGATTTTCAATTTTTCCTGAAAAATAAAATAAACTAAGTTAGTATAATATTTACAAAAATAGGAGCATTTTATTGAATAAAAATAAGTAAAAACGACAAAAATAAATGAAAATAACTAAATTAATGTACACAAAAATAGGTATATTTACAATTCATCACCCTCCAAGGCTACCTCTTCCACAAGAGCTTCTGAAAGTACAAGGGCCGATACAACCACTCCCCACCCTTCTGAAGATATCACTCCTTCACCCCCATCCCTTCCAGCAATTCAAACACAACTTCCCTCCACAGCCCACACAATCATTCAAACTCCCACACCTCCATCATCCCCCATCGTTACATCTCCACCTCATACTCATCTTCCAACACCACCTTTATCTCCTCTTCCACCACATTTGTCCTCCATACCATCCTTCAACTTGCTATCCCCCCTCAATTCTCCTTCCCCACAAGATGACCAAATGCAAGATGCTCCTCCTCCAACCCCACCAACTACTACCATCCCTCCATTTGTTTCCACTCAAACACCTTCCATTCCACCATCTGCAAATCTACCCTTGGACACCTCTACCTTCTCCTCTTTCATTACCCTCATTACTCCCCTCCTAAAAACCATCATAACAGAGGACATTTCTGTAACACCCCTATCCGTCGCATAGCATATAACAGTAGGTCCGGCCGGGGCCCGACGCCATATACCACAGACAGACCGGGTGGTTACTCAATGGAAACCATCCAACCAATCACAATGTCCTACACAGAGCATTCTAGCAGAAGCAGTTTAAATAATTGCAAATAAAAGAACCCAGCAGCCAGCATGAATGTCCACTAACAAGCCAAATAGGAAAGAAGTACATACACAAGTACTGGCCTTAAGGACTTACAAATAGTTTACTCATATTACATGTTCTCCATACCACGACACGCAGGCCGGTCATACATGAACAAAAGCAAGTAAACACTCCAATTAGGCCTTTGAGGGCCGGCTTCGCAATTTGGGCTTTAGCCCGCTATTGACCGCTTGGTCCAGTAGCACCTGCAAGCACAATCCACCGCACGGTGGTAAACAAAAGCAACGGTCAGCAATGATGACAAAATTATAACGATCCCGCCCCCAACTCGGGGCGGCGATGTTCCTTCCATGCATTTTATTAGCATAACCAAGCAGTATAGTAATGTCACTACATCACAGGCGTAGGCTCGCATGGCCACACACCCCGTGCACTCAGGGCACATTCTCGGTGAACACGGTCTAAGTCTGCAGACTCACCACCATCCCCAGGACGACCAAACAATGAGCATTTTGTCTTCCCGGCATGGGTCACGGTAATTTAAACCATAGACCGCCGAAGACCCTCATCTATTCCGACTGCTCTAACCAAACGACATAGAACGGGTACGGTTCCGCATGACCCGTTGCTTACACCACAACGTTAATTTAAAACATATGCGCGGGTCAAACGTCTCCCGAGTCCCGTTTCCATCACACATTTCACATAACCCGGTTATGTTCAAGTTGGCTCCCAGGCCACCAAGTTGGCAAGATCACGCATCCGCCAAGGTTTTCAGGTGCACCTTAGGGTTAATCCTCAAGGCTCCCTATTGCAATCTACCACGTAGAAAACCGAAAAAACAAACATTCGCAAGGAGTCTTCCCCGGCATTTATGCAATTCAACATCACCGATCCAGACCAACATGTCCGGATAGGCTTCACACATCATGCCTATGTCCGTTCTCATTTACTGATTCTACACAACGGGGACTTCACATATCTACCCGAAGGAACGCCTCCAACTCACCGCAAACTCGTGAGAGCGGGCTTCCTATACAAAAGAAGTAGAGCTTCACATGCTCAAGTAGAGAATCGTTACTCTAGCGTTCTTCCTTGGCGCCATGGAAATGTAAGCGGATGAAAAGCACCGCAATCTCCTTGCCTTCGTAGATCCGAAGTCGGATCGCGATTTGGAGATCTAAAACTCCTCCAAAGACTGGATATAGGCTTCTTCTTCCTCCTTTGCTCTCCCCTCTCTCTAGGATTTAGACAGAGAACTTACGACAGAAAAATAAGGGTTTTGAAACCCTTCTCTCAGGTATAACCCCTTTGGGAATAACCACCGCCGTCAGATCCCACAAAAAGGGATGCACGGACACGATCCAGGTCTGACATGGACAAATGGGGCTAAACACCGCTTGGCACGCCAACACGAGTAGGACACGTCCGCGACAAAACAATGTCGGAACATTTTAGTCAACTCCCACCAAAACCCCAGCGTCAACACTCCGAATCGACAGAATCAAACACGCCACAATGCGCCCCACGCTCGACGATCGTCGAACCAAGATCATCGACCACTGCCAGATCATCGAACAGAGCTCTTTGGCCAAATCGTCGAACGCAGCAAAAATCATCAAACAGAGATCACTGGCCCGATCGTCGAACCCCCGGCCCGATCGTCGAACCCACGACCCGATCGTCGACCGCAGAATTGTGACCAGATCGTCGAGCGCTGCTCGTCGATCGTCGAACCCAGAAAACTGTCTGATCGATTTGCCAGATCTTTGAACTAAATCGTCGAACCAGCTCGACATGCCCTGGGACACGCCCGTGTCCCAGGCCGTGTGCCTCCTGCCAAATTCCAAATTTGGCCCGGAACGCCTCCCGTCGCTCTTCTGAGTTTCGGGGCGTTACAATTTCACCTCTTGCTACTTCTATATCATCTCTTGCTGCCCAAATCTCTGCCCTCTCTGCTGCCCCCTCTTTAGTTAGGGGCCTGTCTCCAGTTTGCACTAAAACCAGGCAGGGGGAGATACTTGATGAAGAAGCTGCAACAGTAACAGTTCCAGCAAAAATAGTAGCAGCAGCTGATGATGAATATTTGTTTGATTTAATTCATTTTATTGAAACTAACATGAACATATATGAGTCAGTAACAGAATAAATAATGACTGTTGGTGATTTCATTTTTAATTCCACAGTAGATTTGGTAAATCTTTTGTGAATTTTTGATACAACTTATTTGAGCTTTCCTCCAGGTGACAGTACTAAGCCATCTTTGGCTATTATTCCTTATTCCTCTCCAATAAGTCCTGAAGTTGCCAAGCAACTCAAAGACATTTTTGCTGCTCCAAAGACTACAACGATTCCATCTCCACCTAAGGCTGATTCAGTCAGAGTTTCCTCCCATCCAGAAATCATTTCTACTCCAATTGCAGCTCCTCTTCCAGCTCCCTCTAAGGCAGATAAACCT
The DNA here is from genome assembly GCA_039583875.1 of Platanthera guangdongensis. Classification (NCBI taxonomy): domain Eukaryota; kingdom Viridiplantae; phylum Streptophyta; class Magnoliopsida; order Asparagales; family Orchidaceae; genus Platanthera; species Platanthera guangdongensis. Next base: position 68,635,228 of record CM077166.1, on the reverse strand, counting down.
TTGATTTTTGCAGAGGCTCTCAAAGCACTGGATTCACTATATGACAATCCTCAGGATTCTGATGATGATGATGAGGATGAAGATGAAGACTCAAATGAGGAACCTAAGAAAAAGAAAATTTCTAAAAAGAGGAAAGCACCTCCATCTCCTGTTCCAAAGCCTAATCCAGCAAATGACACCCCTTACTATATTCTCCAGAAAATCACTCCTTATAACGGAATGCCTGCTTGGATATGGTTATCTAAAAATGAACAGAAAGAAAGAGAAGCAGAAGGTATTCACCTCCTCCTACTCAAAGATATAGGAAGGATCCTCCTCCTCCTCCTCCAGCTGCTGGTTCTTCAGGCACAACATCTCAAAGGACTACTAAATTTCAAACTTATAAAAGGCATCAGGGTAGGTACTCATCCTCAGGAAGCAGCCAGCAGAGATACTACTCTTCAGGCAAGCAACACGAACCTCAACATCAGAAGCATCAACAACACCTCATGCATCAACAACAACATCAAAAAGCTGAAAGCACCAAGAGACCTGCTTCCCCACCTGTACCATATGAAGATCCTGAAACGGCAACAACAACTAGGGTGGCCAGACTCCAAGAACTGGTTGGCCTTTCTATGATCAACAAAGCCAGAGCTGAAGGGAAGGATCCATCAGAGTATACTACCATGTCAAAATATAGGAAGGAAGAGCTCAACAAGTTTGAAAAAGCTAATAAATTTTTCAATTTTGATGACTACATGAAACTGCATCCAGAAGCAGTGGTCCCAAGGGCTACATCTCTAAATATCATAGGGGCTGCTGATATGACAATGACAAAGGTGCAAGCTGCTGATGCCAACAAGGAAATCATATTCACTAAGCCTGGAGACAAAAGAAAAGAGGAGAAGCACAAAGGGAAAAGGCAAAAAAATGATTTTTAAATAATCTCTAGTCTGTCTGAGTCTGCTTAAAACTGCTTTCTAATTTCTGATACAATGCTTATTATACATATATATATATTTGCTGCATGTGTTAACTTTCTCTGCCAGATATTTGTTTTCTTGCTTTGTTTACTTTCAAGTTTAATTTGAGTCTGTAATTAGTGACCTCACCCAAATAGGGGGAGATAGTTGGATCCCTAGTTGGATTTGGGCTAGGTTCACTAAGTTAGGATCATATGACCCATCATGTATAGCCATGGTCATGGTTTTGTCCTAGAGTCTAGGCCAAGTCCTTAGAATCAACATCATATTGACCAACCTTCAACAGACTGCCAGAGCCTCAAGTAATTGTGTCGACACTTGGGAAAGGCTGTGTCGACACTCAGGGCTTGTGTCGACACATAGAACATCTGTCGACACCAATTGTGTCGACACTAGAAGCAAGATTGTGTCGACACACAGAAGATTTATGTCGACACACAGAATATCTATCAACATCAACTATGTCGACACCAGAAGCCAGATTATGTCGACACGCATGACTTGTGTCGACACACATGACATCTGTCGACATCAACTATATCGACACCAGAAGCCAGATTGTGTCGACACACAGGACTTGTGTCGACACACAGAACAACTGTGGACAGTAATTGTATCGACACACAGGACTTGTGTTGACACACTCCAGATTTCTGTCAAAATAACAACTATGTCGAGACAAGAAGCAATTATGTCGACACACAAGACTTGTGTTGACACATTCCACAGAAGCTGTGTCAAGAAGTTAAATAAGAACTTGGGACTCAGGTCGACGATTTATGGACTATACTTCAACATTTCAAGTTCATACTTTCTCTGAACTCCACTCTGAGATGTGAGTATTTTTGGAGTAGGCCGTGCACACACCCATATGTTAAAAGTTAAGTCTGGGGGTATGGTGTACCCGCATATATTTTGGTTAGCTTATGGATTCTTTCTTTGATAGCTCATTTGGGTTAGGTGCATTGCCTTCCTGTTTATCTTTGTTTACCTCACTGAAACCCAAGCCCCATCTCTTCAACTAAAGTCCTACAGATTCGTGTGTGAACCCAACCAGTGCCATGGAGAGAATGCGAAAGGGCAAGCATATGGTCACCGACATTGGTGGATTCCTTTGAAGGTTATCCCAAGCCCCGATATTTGGCAATGCTCGCCTAGCGATTAGTCTACTTTCTCCCTACGCGTGACCGGATGATTCACCGTGATTCCATTTTTGAGTAATAATAAAATGTTGATACACATTGTGAAAAGTATAAACTATTTTGTATACTTAGAAATTTCTTCTAGTATATTTTTACACGTGTGAGCATGCGACTTCGCATGGTACTCCGTATCGCAATTTCTTGTTAGCTAAATCATTTTCCCTATCTGCTTAGATTTTGTTTGCTCGAGAGGCGCAAATAGTTAAGTTTGGGGGTGTGATGAGTCCAATTTATATAGGGTTTTTCGGACTCATCTGGGATAGTTTTCACACTTTTGCACTTCACGTTTAGTTCTATATCGTTCATATTTCATCTTCTTTATATTTTCATAGGAAGTGCACCCTTAGGCCCGTGGTTGTGTATTTTTGTACTTTTAATGTTTGTACTCCCTTTTTGTGATTTCCTGGAATGTCTGCAAATATCAGTGGTCTGTTTTTCCTATTGGTACATGGGTCATGTGCGTGTTCCGAGGATGTTTGGAAGCAGGAATACTGCACACGATCATCAGATATAGTGCGCACGGCCACTGGTCGTGCCCGACTGCTCGTGTGCAATGTTCCCTGATTTCTAGAATCTGCCTGGGGTATGCGCACTATCACTGGACATGGTGCGCACGACCACTGGTCATCCGCCGCTGATCGTGTGCATTGATTCCATATTTTTCCAAGTTCTAGCTGGGGCAAACGCACTACCAATAGACATAGTGTACACGACCACTGGTCGTGTGCCACTAGTCGTGTGCATTATAATTTCTGCAATCTATAAATTCATAGGTTCTTCCCTAATTCGGGATCGCTCGACATTTCTCCACCGTTTTAGTCTCCGAGGAAGGGTTCCGTCATTCCCCTTCATCTTCCATCATAGGGAGGTGCTCTGGACAAGCTTTCACCGCCAAATCCAAGCCGGAGCTTCCTCTCGGCCTCCTCCTTCATCTTTGAGCTTCAAGAAGATCTTGACCTAGCTTTATCCATCAATCTAGGAGAAGTTGTGCCATCCTCCACCGGATCGTAACATGAAGAAGACGGGCCATTAGAAGGTGGTGATAGCCCTTCTCTACCCCGGACGTAGTTGAGGACCGAGCTTGGATGCGGATTGACAACCCGACGATTCCAACCGTGAATCCTTAGCAAGACATCAGATCCGGTTGATTTCGTACACTCTTTTCTTGTTTGGTTGTTGAATGTGTAGTTGAACTCTTGTATATGATGAAGTATGCTTAGTTTGAAAAACGTTTTTATACAATCATGTCTATGTGATTTTGTATTTTCGTTATTTGCTTGAGCTGCGCCATATTTCATCCACCAACCATCCGCCCTTGCCGCACTAGCAATTGCTAGTGGCGTGCGTAGCGAAGAGGTGCTCACGACCCTCATTTCTCCATTCTAATCACCTCATCCGCAAGCCTACTCGTCCATCCGCCCAACGATTCGGTGCATAGCAGCCCGACTAGTCTTCCATCGAGCCTGTCGAAGCATCGCATAGCGGCGTTGCATAGGAGTAGTTGTTAGATTTTTACTTTATTTTTCTGCAAATTTCAAAACCCCCCTTAGTTAAATCCGACCTAAGGACTTCAATCTCAAGTCATCCTCGAAATTAACTCCACCTTACTGTGTTCCTTGAGAGATTGATACTTAGGAAAACTTGCCCACTTTATATTACTTGTGCAACCGGTTCACTGCCATGATCTTTAGCATCAGTTACTCAAAAAGGATTTAACAATCTGAGTATACCTCCAAGGTTATCTAAAAGGGTTAGACTTGTGGGTTCAAAAGAGAACCACAAGGAATGGAGCTTCAAGTCTGCAAATAGGAAAACGTTAAGACTTGGAAAGAAAGGGTCAAGCAAATCATGGAAACCTCTGAACTTACGGTGCTTGCAACAGTTCATGGAGGACCTTTCATTCCCATGAAGGTCTCAACTTCAAATGTAAGCATTCATACTCCAAAGAGTTATGCAGAGATGTCTGAAGGAGAAATCAACCTTGCATCTATGGATAAGAGGGCACAACACATCATGGTGAGTGCCATGGATGACTCAACCCTCATGAGAGTGGTCCACTTCAAGTCAGCCAAAGAGATGTGGGATTCCCTCACTGACTATATGGAAGGGACATGGAAAGTCAGTCATTCTGATAGTGGCTTAGAGTCTGAAGATGAGAAGAAGAAGAAAAAGACCTTTGTGACCAAGAAGGAGAGAAGCTGGACTGATTCTTCATCCTCAAATTCTGAAGATAAAGAGGAAGAAGCCTACTTACGGCCGATATTAGTTACTGCAGATCCAAAACAAGAAATGGAATATCTTGCTGTTAGGATAGGAATCAGGGCCCCTCTGTCACTCTCAGATAGTGATAATGAGGAGGATGAATAAATCTATGGATGTCATGGGTTGATGGCAATGTCTGCAGAAGAGAGAAGTCAGGAAGATTCAAAATCAATTAAGGTACAATCTCTCTCAAATTCTGCATCTTTCTCTGACTTTGAAATCAGTCCAGATACCGGTACATCTTCATCCTGTGATGAAAATTGAGATGAATCTTTGACCGATGTCAATCGATTGATTGACAAGTTTGTACTACTCCTAATTGCTCTAAAGGAGAGCAGATTACTTGCCAAGAGACAAGCCAAGGAATTAGAGGTCCTAAGGCCTTATAAAACTCTCTATAACAATAAATATATTGAGTTTTATAAGAAAGTTCATGAGATGTCTGAGCTCAAGAAAAATCTTGAGTGTCAGACCATGCTTCTAAAAGAAAAGAAGAAGCACATCAGATATCTTGAACAAAAGTTCTCAGAGAGGTTGGGGATTGTGATTAACCCTTCTCAGTCACATGGTTAGTTTCCAAAAGCTGTAACTTGCCAAGTACATAAGAAGCTCGGTATTGACCACATCAATCACCACTTCAAATCCGATTGCACTAATAAGAGGACAGTGATTCAGATGGCAAATACACCTTCTAAAACTATCAAGTTTGCACCACTCCTGAAGGATAAATCAAATGTGTACTCCACCAATGGGGTGAAGGCACATGATCCAAGAAAGAGTGACACTATCCACTCTAGCCACCAAGTTCAGGAGAAGATCTTTAGATTTGGATTCAAGTATCCTTTATCTAAGGAAATGAGAAAGTCCACTAGATGGCCGGCTCAAAAAAACATCAGGCCCATATTGGATCATTTGTATTTTGTTCCTCAGCTCCTTCATTCAAGAAGAAGGGGGTATCATCATGTAATGCTCATCCAGCAAAGCCTGGTGTTGCTCACTTCTCTCATGGACAACAATTCTATGCTCTCCTAAAGAGAAGATACAATATTTATAAATGTTAGTGGTGTGGGAAAGTGGGTCACTATGCCACTGACTGCTGGCATAACCTGAATGTGACTAGTGGACAGTTGAGTGCTCAGCCCAGGCATAGAGTTGGGAATATGTTTTATGATGCTAATAAGAACCTAGGACCCAATTATCATTGGGTGCCTAAGGGTAAATGAACTCTGTTTTGCAGGATAGTCAAAGTACCTGTCCACTTAAGACCTGGTATTTGGACAGTGAGTGTTCCAGGTAAATGTCTGTGACAGGATAGTTGCTCTAGGAATATGCTCCAGAAAAGGCAACAAATCAAGGTTGAGGCTGTCAAGTAAGTGATCCTCAAAAGCTAGAGAAAACAAGCATCAAGGTATGTCTCTCTCTCTCTCTCTTATATAGAGATTTTGCTTGTTATTTGATTGAGTTTTGTTAGTTGTGCTCAAAGATGAATCCAATCAAGCAAATAGAAAAACAGTGATCCAATCAACTACACTGTTAATTCTTGCAAGATTTTACGTTGTAAGATCTCTTTGTAATTTACTTAAAAATTAAAAGTAACTTATTAGGAAGCCTTAGGGCAAAACAGTGCATAAATTGGGTGCCAATAGAACTGGCCTACTAACATGTTAGGTCCCCTTCTATTTATCTTGGCAAAGTTTTTACTAAATAGAGAAAATTGTATAACCAATCAATAAAGAAAACCACAAATTAAACATGCATGGAACTAATAGAAGAAACGCTGAGTGATATAGTAAAAGCACAATTTTTGGTCATGTCGTAAAGACTAATACACTTAACTTAATAGTCAAATGAAATATTTACATTAAATTAATTAAATCTTTTCATTACATATATAAAGACGAAAAGAAACGAAAAGCCACATCGCTCTCTAAAAGCCGTAACCCTATACATTGAGACGGAAACCGTCTTAGCATCTTGCTGCTCTGTTTCAATGGCTCCAAATGTCGTCAAGGAGCTTCAGGATGGATATGAGATAGTGAGGAATGGATTCAATCATGACTATCCTGAGATTAAATCCGTGTAAAGGATGATTGAGGTCGCTGGCTTAGAATACACTCTTTCTGAACCCTCCACCATTCTTAGAAATGAGGTTATGGAATTCTTCTCAAACTTTAAGATGTCCCCATCTCAAAACTCTCTCAAGTATAAGATTGAAGACATCAAAATCAAGGTAAAACCTAAGAGGTTAAGAAAGGTACTTTATATCCCCTCCATCAACCCTAGCAAGGAAGAAGAGCTCACCGATACGTACAGAGATAGTGCTTTCTTATGGTGTGGATACACTGAGGTCAAATATTGGTCCCTGAAAAGCAAATTCTTCAATCAAAGAGGAAAATTGCTAGCAGACATTGTAGGGAAAGCCCTCATCTGCAAACCTGAATCACATGACACCATCTCCAGTTTCATGTTTGCAGTCATGAAGAGAATTATACTAAATAGAAAGACCTCATGGACCTCTCTCATCTATCAGAGAAAAGTAGACTGCATATCCTCTCCAAATATGGGAAGAATCATTTCCTTATACCTAGTAAACCCCTATCCTGATTGCTTCACACAGGAATAGGGGGTGAAAATTCACTACCTGAAAAGAATGGACATAAAAACCTTTGATAGATTCTCCAGATTCCTACCTATGGGCCAACCTACAGGAATTAAGGAATCCTCCAAGGGTATAAGGAAGAAACCCACTGAGGAAGAAAGAACTTCCAAGCCTAAACCAGTACTTGGATCATCCTCTCCAACTGATGCTGGTCTGCTGGTTGACTTATCCCTCAATCAAACCTCTGCAAACATTCAACTTCAGGATGTTGCTGTACATATTGATAAAATCCAAGCTAGCTCTAGGTCAGGAGAAATCTTTAAGACTGCTGCTGAAGGAGGTAATTTTGGAAAGGATGGGGCAGACATGAATATTACTGATGATGCTCAGCATTTGATGATATGCCTACTGCAAAAGATAACTGCGAGCATCTTGAGACATTAGACACTTATCTTGATAAGTCCAGCCCAGAGAAAAATGCTCAGCCTGAGGGGGAGCATGATCAGATGGATATGATAAACTTGGATCAAGTTGTCAATAAGATAGCTAAGACTGCACCCACTACAGGTAAAACTCATTCCTTCTTAATTAATAGTGTTAAAACAGTTTTAGATAAGGGAATGTTTTCTTCTATAGGTGCTGTAGTTGAGGGGGAGACTCCTCATATCCCTCCTCAGAATGTTATACGTCCTCCCATGAGCCCTACCTCCCCTACCCCCATCTCCAATGAGGGTTTTCTGAACCAGATCAAATCAATGTTGAATTCTCAGACAACAACACTCAAAGAGTATGTTGAACACTCTGTTGCCATGCTGATGGATGAGCAATTAAGTGAAGTCAAGGAATGCAAAGAAGAAACCTCTCACCTGAATAAACAGGTCACTACCTTGTTTGATATGGCTGGAACTGCTGCCACAAAGCTGACCACCCTTATGAAGTACATATAAAGAAGCCAGCAATTCTCTACAACTAACATTAGATATGTCAACAATTTTATGAGTGCAACTGATGAAGTAATCAAGGGTGCAGTAGATCATGTAAATCAGCATGTGACCAATGTTGCTCTCCACTCTATGGAGCAGGCAATGCTTATGAAAAATAATTTCCTTACTGACAATGAGAGAATATTTCAACAGTTATCAAATCAAACTGAAGCTACCACCACTTTACTGCACAAGACTATATCTAATGAAGGCAGAAAGGGGGAGAGCAGCCATGCTAAGAATGCAGGACTCATTGAAGATCATGCATTCAAAGTAATTCAAGGCACTAGGGTTGCACTGCATCTGCCTCTACTGGATAAACAGAGGCTAGAGGATTTAGATTTTCCAGCTCAAGCTAGACATGAACAGGATGCACAACTTGTTGCCAGAAGAAAAAGGGAAGGGACACAGATGGCTGAAGAGTTCATGGCCAAGAGAAGAGCTGAGAACAAAAATGATCCTGATTATGAACAACTAAGTGATGTCTCTAAGTCTATCATCATAAATGCTTGGATCAGCCATGGATAAATTCTAAAGAACATTGATAGTGTTTATCTCTCAGAGGAATGGATAAAATATCTGGAAAGAAACTCCTTAAGAGAAAGAGTATTTAAAGAAAGTCTCGTAAGGAGAAGCAATCCTAAGAGAATGCCTTCAAGATACATCCCAAAGCCATTCCTCTACTTCAAGAGGTAGAACGACAAAGATGAAACCTTGAAGAAGACTGCTGCAACCATGGATGCTGGTGTAAGTTCATCAAGGAACAACTGATAGATTTTTGCTAGCTTAGGATTGTTTAAATTATCACATCTTCTCTTGTAATGTATACCAACAATGTAAAAAAATTCAAATCTGTATCAATGAAATTAATATGATTTGGCCCTAAATTCTTTGCTTTGTCTAATGTGCTTAAAATTCTCACTTCTATATCTGTGGTTGGTAAATATGCTATTTATTGACAGATTTCTCAATTTCCTATTGTTGTCTGGCTAAGTTAATGATTAGGTAGACCTTAATCATAATATTACACTGTCAATAATTGATAATTCAAAACTCACAATCATAGTGTTAAGTCATCTCATGTAGGGGGAGTTTTCTAGTACTGAGATGGCTAGTGGTCATGATAATTTGTTCATAAAATCTATCTTGATATTTCCTGCGTTGATGCACCTTATCATGGATGTGTGTTCTGCCTTCTTCGAATAGGGGGAGATTGTTGTAAATTGTGCCCTATAATGTTCCTCAGGATTTAAAGTTGCATCACCATTCATGCTAAGGGGCATAATATATTTGATGTGTGTTTTAGTTCATGCATGCAGGTAGTCCATAATTGGACAAGTAAAGAAAAATGAGTTGGGCAGTAAACTCAAATTTTGTCGAACTCACCTCAGAGTTCGTCGAACTCAGCTCGCTGATCGTCGAGCTCAACTCAGCATAAGATTAAGAACTCAGGATACAAATTTCATCGAGCTCAGCACAAAGATCATCGAACTCAGCTCAACAGTTATCAAGGTAAAAGACAGAAAAATTATCTAAGTCAAAAAATGCTGAGAACGCTGAGACAGCTGAGATAGCTGGGAAGATATCATTGAGATAGCTGAAGACAACTGAGAAGATGGTGTTGAGAAGGCTGAGATAGCTGAGAAGATAGCATTGAGACAGATGAGACAATAGAGAAGATGGAGTTGAGATAGATGAGACAGTAGAGACAAAGTGAGCTGGAAACTTTCTAAGTCCAGAAGCATTGAGTGAATCAAGCTCACTCAATGCTTCCCAATAAAGGAGGAGAGCGTTGAAATAAAGATTTATCTCAGCTGATAAATGAAAAACTGCTGAGACCGCTGAGACAATTCCGCTGAGACAGTTAAAGTACAAAAACCGTTGAGACAACAGATAAGAGGAAAGCGTTGAGACAAAGGCTTGTTTCAGCTAATAATGGAAAATCGCTGAGACCGCTGAGACTGCTGAGACAAAACCACTGAGATAAAGCCAGAAAATTTTCTAAGTCCAGAAGCGCTGAGAGCTAAGGCTGATGGAGTTTAGTGTCTCAACATCACTCAATTCTTGACAAGATTCAGGAAATTTTCTAAGTCCAGATGTTGATGACCACTGCTGACGTCATCAAAGTTAACTATGCAGAAAGCTTTTGCGAGAAAGCTGTTACAGCTCCGAAAGTTGTTTTGTCCCTTTCTGATGGAGTTGGCACTCAATAATCCTTGGTGCGCCCACATACTATATTGCTGTTGATTCAATTCAACGCATATAAAAGGGGGAAACATAAAAGGTTTAGGGTTAACGAATACCCGGGCATCAAATGAATCCGAGGAACAGAGAGAGAAAAATAAAGAGGCGGTTGGACATTTATTTCGATCAAGCTTGAAAGCTAAAGTCCAGCCAAGATAACCAAAGGGCAAGAAGAAGATAGCTAGAGCACATCCTGCTCAACAAGTTGGTTCTTTCAAGAATAAAGCAAGCTGGTTGATCCACTCAACAACAGATAGCTGCTCACCTGTGCAGCAATGGAGAAGATAATTATAGAAGAAGACTCATCCCTTCTACAACAAGTTAGCTGGACTAATATCTGCTTAGACCAGCAGAGAAAACTCTGAGATTTAATCTCTGAGTTATTTTTGTTATCTTTTTCATCTTAAAACTTATAACCATTTTACTGTAGAATTTAGTCTTCCTGGATCTGAGTTGCTAGAAGGCTTGATAGCCTGAGGCTGGAGAGTTTATCTCTTTGTGGTTAGATCAAATTGGATCTGAGTTGCTGGAAGGCTTGATAGCCTGAGGCTGGAGAGTTTTTCTCTCTATGGTAGGATCCAACTGGATGTGAGTTGGTGGAAGGCTTGAGAGCCTGAGGCTTGAGAGTTTATCTCTCTATGGTCGGATCCAACTAGATCTGAGTTGCTGGAATGCTTGATAGCCTGAGGCTGGAGATTTTATCTCTCTATAGTAGGATCTAAGTGGATCTGATTTACTAGAAGGCTTAATAGCCTGAGGCTGGAGAGTTTTTCTCTCTGTGGTATCATCCAGGTGTGGATCTGAGTGTAAGGCTGTGAGCCTGAGGTGTAAGCTCTAAAGAGCATAGTGTTGGAGTTTGTTCCATATCCAACAAGTAAGTTGGAAAGGTGGGAGGGAAAGTGAATGTGCCCATTTGTGGGACCAATATAAATACTTGTGTGCTTACTCTGTGTGTTTGTTTTAGTTTCTTATTGCAGGACATAAGGACAAGCTCTAGATAGAGTAGTAAGAAAACATCAAAAAAACTTATAAATTTCAAAGACCTATTCACCCCCCCTCTAGTTGATTAGCTAACCTTCAATAAATAACTTTCAAAAAGGCTAAGAAATCGATCTACAAAACCCCACATTTCAGCAATTTAGTCGAACTGCTCAGAATTCGTCGAACGACCTGAGTTCAACGAATGGCCCTGAGTTCGACAAATGGCCCTCAACTCGACGAATGGCCCTCAGCTCGATGAATGACCCTGAGCTTGACTGTCGGACGGCTAGAGTTTGACTTTCGACGGACGGCCAGAGTTCGACTTTTGTCAAACGGCCAGAGTTTGATTTTCGTCGAACGGCCAGAGTTCGACTTTCGTGGAACGGCCAGAGTTTGACTTTCGTCGAACGGCCAGAGTTCGACTTTCATCGAACGGCCAGAGTTCGTCTTCTATCGAACGGCTAGAGTTCGATTTTCGTCGAACGGCCTTTGATGATCCCAGAATTTTGTCGAACTGCACTGGTTCCTCAAATTTGGGGTGTTACAACTCCTCCCCCCTTACAAGAATTTTGTCCCCGAAATTAATCTTCGTACATGGAAGACAGCAAGAAAATTGTTGCAACAAATTTAAACATTATTACAACAACTTTACAGAAACCATTTTCATTCAGGTAAACAACAAGAAAAATGTTGCAACATCTCAAAACACTATTGCAATCAACATTATACAAACAACTGGGGATAATATTCACGCATGGTTTGCTCTCGCTCCCTAGAGAGCTCATCCCGCCCGTAGTTGTCCCAACACACCTTTAAGAGCTGCACATCTTTGTTACGCAACTGCTAAACTTCAGAATCCTCTATGCCCACCGGACGAACTTTTGTCATCAAGTCCTCTTCTATTGGCACCGTCGCCGGTTGGATTACCACACTATCCTCCACCAAGGTTTCCTCAAGACGGAGACATGGAAAACATTGTGTAAACCACTCAACTCCGTGGACAACGCCAACCGTTAAGCTGCTTCTCCAATACATTCTATAACCTCGAACGGTCCCAAAAACCTCGGACTCAACTTCTTGAGTCGGCGAATCCACAAAACGCCTTTGAATGGCTTGATCTTGATATAGACCAAGTCGCCTACCGCAAACTCCACATTCCTATCGCGAGTATTAAGATACTTTGCTTGCTAGTCCTGGGCAACCTTCATGTGCTCCTGAATAGTTAGCAGCAACTCGCATGCAGCATCCACCACTTATTTACGCAAAAGTTTGGTGTCTCCCGCCATCTCCAAGACATTGGCATTCGACACCGCCATCCATACAAAGCTTCATATTGCGCCATCTTTATATTTGTCGGGTAATTGATGTTATAGGCGAACTCCACCATGAAGAGGTGATCTTCCCACTTCTTACGGAAGTCAAGAGTACACATCCTCAGCATATCCTCCATAGTACGATTCGTTCTTCCGGTTTGCCCATCACTTTGAAGATGGAACAGCATACTGAACTTGAGCTTCGTGCCAAGACTCTTATGAACCAACACCCAGTCTTTGGATGTGAAACGTCCATCGCAATCACTAACTATACACTTAGGAATACCATGAAGTTGCACAATGTCGCGAACATACAAGTCTACCATCTTCTCCGCGCTGTCCTCTTTTCGATTTGGGATGAAATGAGCCACTTTGGTCAAGCGATCCACGATAACCCAAATCGCGTTGTTACCCTACTATGATCGAGGTAAGCCATGCACAAAATCCATGGAGATGTCATCAAATTTCCATTCGGGGATCAGAAGAGGCTTCAGGAACCCGCCCGGCTTCTGACACTCGGCCTTTACTAAGATGCAAGTTTGTCACCGATTCACGTACAAAGCTACGTCCTACTTTAGAACAGGCCACCAAAAGGATTTCTTCATATCCAAGTTCATCTTTGTAATGCCCGGGTGAATGGAGTACTTTGCGAAATGAGACTCAAACATCAGCTTCTCGCGGAGCTTGCCGAACCGCGGTACACATATACTTCCATCCTTCCTCAGAATCCCACCAATCATCTCCCAGGCGCCACCCTCACCCTTTTGAGCTTCCACCACGAATGTATGAAATAATACATCCAAATTAGTCGATTCCCGAACACAATCTGTTAAGTCATTTTGAAACTCATTCTAGTTCAACCGAGCCGTACTAGACTCGCCTCTGGCTACACACTCAATGCCAAGGGACTCCCAGTCCCGCACCAACCGCTCATCATGAGCTTCGATCCAACTCCCTTGTCCCGAGTATTTTCTACTCAAGGCATCAGCCACCACGTTGGCTTTGCCTGACGTATACTGAATCGCCACATTGTAGTCTCCAAGGAACTCGACTCAACTATACTGTCGTATATTTAAGTTCTTTTGATCTAGAAGATATTTCAGGCTTTTCTGGTCCGTGAAGATCTCTACCTTCACACCATATATATAGTGCCTCCACAACTTCAACACAAAAATTACCACCGCCTATTCCAAGTCATGGATGGGGTAATTCCTCTCGTGAGTTTTCAACTTCCTAGACTGTTGGGTACATTGGTCAAATGTACCTGATTTGAAGAAGCCTCACCCAACTCAATGATATACATCATAATGTATTTGATGTATGTTTGAGTTACTTGTGCAGGTTAAGAAAGTACTGGACTGAAGCAAAAAGTTTCTAAGTCCATGTGTCGACACCCAGAGGGAAAGTGTCGACACTTAAGAAGACTTGTGTCGACACCCAGACAAGCAGTGTCGACACTTGGAGTCATTGTGTCGACACCTGGGATGCAGAGTCGACACCAGACAGAAAGTGTCGACACAAGGAGCTGTGTCGACACTCAGTGAAGAAAAGTGCAGACAGAAAGTGTCGACACAAGGAGCAGTGTCGACACTCAGTGAAGCTGTGTCTACACCAGAAAGTGTCGACACTTGGAGCTGTGTCGACACTCAGCAAAAGTCTGCAGAGACTAAGTACAAGTGTCGACACTCAACACAATGTGTCGACACTAAGCAGAAGAGTCAGCATTTGAAGTAAGTGTCGACACCCAGCACAATATGTCGACACACACCAGAAGAGTCAACACATGAAGTAAGTGTCGACACCCAGCACAATGTGTCGACACTCAGCTAAAGACTCTACACTTGAAGAAAGTGTCGACACAAGGAGCTGTGTCGACACTTAGCAAAGAACACAAAGAACAACAAATTATTCTAAGTACAAGTGTCGACATTATGGGAATGTGTCGACACTCAGCTGAAGTCTCAACAAGAAGAAGGTGTGTCGACACAAGGAGCTGTGTCGACACTCAGCAAGATTCAACATAGAAGACTATGTGTCGACACCAAGAAGCAGTGTCGACACTTGACAGATTCAACACAAGAAGTTGTGTCGACACAAAGAAGATGTGTCGACACTTAGAAGAATTCAGTAAAAGCTAGAAGAACAAGTATTTGTGTCGACACTCAATTTCAGTGTCGACATATGAAGAAGAATCTGTGTCAAGACAGACAAGGAGTTGTGTCGACAGCTTGTAGACTTGTGTCGACACTTACACAACTGGTGTCTGAAAGGGGAAACTAGATCAGATATACTCTAGAGGGGGGTGAATAGAGTATATGGTGCTTTTAAAACACAAAGAAAAACTTTTGCAAAGCTTTACAACAATTGTTGTAATGAGTGTAAGCAGGGAAGCAGAAATAAAACTAATCACAAAACCAAGCTATGCAGAAACTAAGCACAAGAAAATCTAGGCCAGAAACAAAATGAAAACATGCAAAACCAGATGACACAAGGAATTATAGTGGTTCCCCAAACTTGGGTACATCCACTCTTCTACCACCCTAGGTAGGAATCCACTACAGGATGAGTTGATCAGGTGTCCTGGGCACCAATGAGCTTTTGATAAGGTGCTCAAAAACCAGAACAGATTTTTTTGATCAGGTGTCTTGCCACCAATGAGCTTTTGACAAGGTGCTCAAAAACCAGATTCAAACTTTTGAAGGGAGTTTGAAAAACCCTTTACAGAGTGGGGGTGAGAGAGTTATGGCAGTCTTCTCTTTCTCAATCAACTGAGAAGACTAAGTGGATTGATTTCAAAGCTCCCCCTGAGTCCTTGATCTTCAGGAAGATGAGCTTTGCTGAGGGTGATAGGCCTTCAAAGGTAGATCTCCAGCAAAAGATGATTTCAGCAAGCTGAAATGTTGAGTGTCTGGAGTCTTGAAATATTGTTGGCCTTGAACACTTTGAGAGCTGAAGAGATCTGAAGATTGTTTGAAAGCTTGATCTCTTTTTGATGAGTGTTCTTCAGAATTCTTGTTGACAGAATATTTTCAAGGAGTCTCTGTGTACTGAGTTGTGTCCTATACTTGTCAATCTCTCTTTTTGTTCTTATCTATTCTCTGTCTTGATTCAAAAGCATTCTGTCTTTTATTCTCTGTGTCTGAATAAAATATCACTCTGTCAAAGATAGCCGTTGGTCTACATTGATTACAGCCTTAATTGCATAATTTGTTCTGAAGGAAAGTTCACTGAATTGTTCCTTGAAAAATCCCTTGAAACTTGCTCCAGAAGTAAATGAAAACGGCTGGCAGATCTTCTGAATTAAATGCAGAATAACTTCTATCTGATTTAAATTTGAATTCTGAAAGAAACTGAAAACGTCGAACTGAGCTCTGCTATCGTCGAGCTGAGCTCAGCGAACTGGAAAATGCAAGCAGTAAATAAATCGTCGATCTGAGCTCAAAGATCGTCGAACTGAGCTCAGAGATAAGGATCCAGTGCAGAGTCAAAATCGTCGACCTGAGCTCAGCGATCGTCGAATGGAGTTCGACGATATTGAGAAGTTGAGCTCAGCGATCGTCGAGTGGAGCTCGACGATATTATGAGGTTGAGCTCAGCGATCGTCGAATGGAGCTCGACGATCTGTAGAGTTTGAGCTAGACGATCGTCGACCGGAGTTCGACGAAACGTCGTGCTGAGCTCGACGATTGGACTTATTCTCCAGAAAAACTTGGTCTTCAGGGCAGCTTCCAAACCTAGACTCCTGATCCCTTAGACTCAATTCTAATTGACCTATTAAGCTATACAGAAGGTCAAACACAGATTTCTAGAGACATAGTGATCCTGACCCAAATTAGTAATAGGGTGTTCCAACAATCTCCCCCTATTTGGGTTAGGAAAACTATTTACAGACTTTGGAAAATCAAACAACATCATACAATCAGAAAAACATAAAAACAACAGTACCTAGACATTACAGAACCATCACACAGATATATAAATATGATATCCAGAAAGCAGTCAGAAAAACCAAGAATTGTCACCTTACAGAGTTACTCTTTCTCTTTGCCTTTTATAATTTTGATTTCTCTGTTAGGATTTAAAGCTTCTTTGTTGGATCTAGTATCATCAGCTGCACCCAAATATGTTTGCTTTGAAGTCCTGGGAACCACTGCAGCAGGATGGAATTCCATGTATCTGTCTGCATCAAAAAATTTACTGGAGGCATATCTTTCTAATTCTTTCTGTCTTTGTTCTGACATTGTAGATATATTAGAGGTGTCTAGGCCTTTCTCTCTTGCTTTCTTTATTTGATCTAATGCAGCCAACTCTTTCATTCTAGCAGTTCAAGCAACAGGATTCTTCTCAGGGTCCTCAAATGGAACAGGTGGCTCATACCTGTTGGAAGAAGTATCTTGAGGAGTCCTGGCAGTCACAGTTTCTTTGAGCTTGTAGGGGAATGGACCAGAAGATGTATCAGATGAAGCATGTCCTCCCCTGGAGTAAGGATGCTGCCTGGAATGCCCTTTGGAGTAAACTTGAGTCTCTCTTTGATTTCCCCTATATCCTCCCCTTCTAGAGTAAGAGCCCCTACACTGGCTTTCCCTTTGATATGTTCTAGAATGGGGTTGGTAGGGAGCCTGGCTTCTAGCTGGGCCTGAACTTGCAGAGCTGCCACCTGCACCTGCATCAGGTGGAGGTGGTGGAGGAGGATGGGGGTGCTTGGACTGGGTGGAACCTTTCTCATACTTCCTTTTCTTCTTCATTGCCTTTAGCTGATTTTTAGAGAACTGCATCCAATGTTCAGTAATTGGGCAGTTGTGCAGAATATAGTAGGGAACATCATTGTCATCTCTAACTTTGGCAGGTGGAATCCTTTTCATTGCCTTACTTCTTGCCTTCCTTTTCCTTGCAATGGTGGCAGAAGAATCATCAGAGGCAGTGTTGTAGTCATCAGATTCAGAGCTTTGAGCATCATATAAAGCATCAATCCTTTTCATCAAATCTTCTTTTAGTTGAACAGCAGCAGATGGGGCAGAAGCAGAAGCAGAAGGAGCAACAGAGACAGATACAGCAGCAGATGTAACAACAGATACAGGAGCAGCAGTAGAAGCAACACTGGTTATTTCAGGAATTATGGCAGCAGCAGATTCAGAAACAACAACAACATCTACAACAGGCTCAAAAACAACAGCCTCTGTCATCAGAGAATCCTGGGAAATGGGCTCATCAGAAACAATTTGATTTTCAGCAGCAGCAAGAACAATTTCAGAAGCAGATTCAGCCTTTTCTTTATCAGCAGCAGCAGCAGCAGCAGTCATCACTGAGAGTACAAAGGATGAAAGAATGTTGGGGTCACAGCCAGAGAAGGGCACCATTGCCTTAGACAGATCTTCTGAGGGCTGGACAGCAATAGCTTCTGGAAGGTAGCTGTAATATGCAGTATCAAATGCAGATAGCAAAGACCTTAGGTCTATTGCTAAGACTGGAGTAGCAGCAGCAACTGGAGCAGAAGAGGCAGCAGACACAGGAGCAGCAGCAGCATGAAGGCTGGCTTCATAGGGCATCTCCCCCTTCCTGGATGCAGATACCTCTGTATCAAGGCAAACTGCTGGTGGGGCTGCTTGAGGAAGAAGAGAAGAAAGCCTGGCAGAGAGGGCTGCCACTGATAAGTGTAGAGGAGCCAAAGAGGTCTCCAAGAGAAGGGAGAGCCTGGGGGCAAAGAGCTCATACAACTTGTCAGGAAGGGCTGAAAGATCTACTTGCTCAAGAAGAGGAGCAGAGGTAGAGGGTACATGGATGGCTGAAGAAGCTGGAGGTGGAGGGCTGAATGGTAGAATGAATGGCTCAGGAGAGGGGATTGTGGAGATGGAGGACAAAGGGAGGGATATGGAGGGAGTGAAAGTGGGTTGGTCAATGATGTGGTGGAGAAGGTCTTGGAAAGATGTTGAAGAGGATGGTAATTCTGGAGGAGAGGAGGGGGAATCATCCATGTAGGATTCATCCAGAAGTGTGAAGGATGGTATGGATGGGGATGAGGTGACATCTGGTGGTGGATATGAGAATAATGGGTGGAAGTGGTCTACTGGTGGAGATGAAATGGTTGCTGGAGATGGAATAGAGGTTGGAGATGGGCTGGAGATTGTAATGGTGGATGGAATAGGTAGGGTTGGACTTGGAGGAGGAGGAGAAGCAGCACTAGCAGCAGGCAGGTCTTCTGCAGGAGCAGAGACCTGGGGGGGAGTGACTCTTTGAGTCCTGGTGCCTGAAGGGGCAGTTGAAGAGGGCCTGCTGGGCTTGCTAATTTGCCTGTCCCATTTCCCAAATAGGGCACAGGTGAGTCTCTTGGAGGCATTGATGTGCACTCCAGAGGAGACCAACAGAGCAGGGCACCTTGCCTGAAGGAAAACTCCCAGAATTCTTCCAAAATTCACAAAGGTTTTGTTAATCTTTTTCTTTATCAGGTCAAAGAAGACCTCTCCCCAGTTCAAGCTTTTCCTATCTACCAGAGCTCCCATGAGGCAGAGCTGATGTCTGGAGATGGTGTCATGTGCAGAATGTTTTTCCAACAGCACCTTGCCTACAACATCAGCTAGAAACCTGTATTCAACTGACAGGTTCCTCTTAAACAACTTGCTAGGGTTTCCCTCAGGATGACCCATCCTGGCAAGTATATCAGACAACTCTTCTCCAGATAGTTCAGCAGTGTCTTCACCATTTCTTAAACCAAAAACCTCTATTAAGACTGTTGGGGTCAGAGGTACCTGTGTTCCAGCAATAGATCCAACTATGGTGTTGTTGTCAAGGTTGTGTGCAGTATACACCCATTCTTTTATTTCATCTGAGGCAAGTTTGATTCTTGTGGTCATGAGGGCAGACAAATGCTGATCTTTGAATAAACTCAGGATGTCCTGGAAGATTTGATCAGTGGTGTTGAAGGAGTCCAGATCAATGTCAAACCCTGCATCAAACTTCATTGCGGCGAGGACAGCGAATGAGACGGCCATGGTACCTGCAAAAACTTAACAAACAAACCGAACAAGCGTAGAACTGTTTGGAGAGAAGAAATTTTTTTTGCAGAGAAATTGAAAGCGCAAGAGAGAACGACGGCGAAAAATGAGTTTTATATTAGGGTTCGACACAAAAATGGAAAGATCGTTGAACTCAGTTCGACGATCGAGGCTTCTAAAGGAATCTGAAGAGACTCCAACATCGTCGATCTCCGTTCGACGATCTGGAAAGGCGTCGAGCTCCGTTCGACGATCGTTCAGTGAACAAAATCGTCGAGCGCCGTTCGACGATCGTTGACCAGAAGAGATAGTTCATACTATCTGAGGAGCGCTGAACTCCGTTCGACGATTCAGGAAATCGTCGAACTCCGTTCGACGATCGTTGGGAAAATCGTCGAGCGCAGTTCAGAGATCAGAAAATTCTAGACACTAAGGAAAATCAGAATTTTTGCCTAGTCTTGGTCAATTTTTAGCTTTCAAAATCTTGGATATTATTTAAGACTTCCTCCATCTAACATTCCTAACTGATTTAGGAAGAAAGTGTGTTTCTTTTCATCCAAGGGCTTGGTGAAAATATCTCCCCTTTGTAAATCAGTTGGGATATAATGCAGTTCAATTTTATTCTTTTCAACATTGTCCCTTAAGAAGTGATGCCTAATCTCTATGTGTTTTGTCCTACTATGGAGGACTGGATTTTGAGCTATGGAAATAGCACTTGTATTGTCACAAAATATTTTTGACTTCTGTAAGTTGTAACCATAGTCTAGGAGTTGATTTTGAATCCACAATATTTGTGAACAACAACTACCTGCAGCCATATATTCAGCTTCAGCAGTTGAAGTTGACACAGATGTTTGTTTCTTGCAAAACCAAGAGACAAGTCTATCACCAAGGAACTGACAAGTTCCACTGGTTCTTTTTCTGTCAATTCTGCATCCAGCATAATCAGCATCAGAGAATCCAGTTAACTCAAATGCTGAATCTTTTGGATACCAGAGACCTAGATTTGGACAACTTTTAACATACCTAAGAATCCTCTTTACTAATGTGAGGTGTGACTCTCTAGGGCTAACTTGGAATCTAGCACATATACATGTAGCAAACATTATATCTGGTCTACTAGCTGTAAGATACAACAGAGAGCCAATCATTGCTCTATATGTTGTCTGATCAACTGGTTTCCCATGTTCATCAGCATCCAATACAGCATTGGTAGGCATGGGTGTTTTCATATAAGATGCCTCAGACATGCCAAATTTCTTAACCAGCTCATTAGCATATTTGGTTTGAGAAATAAAGATGCCTTCAGCATGTTGTTTGACTTGCAATCCTAAGAAGAAGGATAGCTCACCCATGCTACTCATCTCAAATTTAGAATGCATTAGGTTAGAAAACCTTCTGCACAATTTTGAGTCAGTAGAACCAAAAATGATATCGTCCACATAAATTTGTACTAGTAGGGTATTGGACTTATGGGTTCTAATAAAAAGAGTTTGGTCTACTCTACCCCTTATAAAACCATTTTCCAAGAGAAAGCATGCTAAGGTCTCATACCATGCTCTAGGAGCTTCCTTGAGACCATATAATGCTTTATGTAGTTTAAAAACATAATCAGGGTAAGTTGGAGAGATAAAACCTGGAGGTTGTCTGACATAGACTTCCTCTTTGATGTCTCCATTCAAGAAAGCACTCTTGACATCCATCTGATAAACCTTGAAGCCTCTGTGAGCTGCATAAGCTAGAAAAATTCTAATGGCTTCCAATCTTGCAACAGGTGCAAAGGTCTGGTCGTAGTCAATTCCTTCTTCTTGAGAATATCCCTGGGCAACTAGCCTTGCCTTGTTCCTTATTATTACTCCTTGATCATCCAGTTTATTTCTGAATACCCATTTTGTTCCAACAATGGAATGATCCTTTGGCTTTGGCACTAGTTCCCATACTTTGTTCCTCTCAAATTGATGCAACTCCTCTTGCATGGCAATGATCCAGTGTGGATCTTGCTCTGCATCTTGAATGCACTGAGGTTCAATTTGAGAAAGGAAGCAGGTGTGCAACAGGTTTTGGTTGACCTGATTTCTGGTTTGCACACCAGCTGAGAGTTCTCCAATTATTTGGGAAATTGGATGGTCTCTTGATGTTACTAAATCAACAGGGGTTGTTGATTGTTCACCAACCTGTATTATTGTTTCCTCTTGTGGTACAACAACTGGCTCTTCATGTTGAGCTTCAATGTGTTGAGCATTCCCTTCATCTTCACTGCTTTCATTCTCTTGAGCAACCTGCAACTTGTTCATATCTTCAACTAGAGAGTGTTCCTGCAAAGGTTCTATGGTAGAAGAAATCTTCTCCTTGAAAGACATGTTAGTTTCATCAAAGGAAACATGAACAGATTCCTCAATTTTCAAAGATGATTTATTATAGACCCTATAGGCCTTGCTGATCATGGAGTATCCCAGAAATACTCCTTCATCAGCTTTGGCTTGAAATTTTGCTAAATATTTCTTATCATTATTGTGAATATAGCAAATGCAACCAAAAATTCTGAAATAGTCAACTTTAGGTTTCTTCCCTTTGAGTAATTCATAGGGAGTCTTTCCCTTCAGTTTATGTATCAGACTTCTGTTCAGCACATAGTTGGAGGTGTTCACTGCCTCTGCCCAAAAGGATAGAGGTAGATGAGCATCTGACAACAATGTAGTGGCAGATTCAATAAGGGTTCTATTTTTCCTTTCAGCTACCCCATTTTGTTGAGGAGTTCTAGGAGCTGAGAAAGTATGCCTGATCCCTTCACTCTGACAGAACTCTTGCATAAGAAGAGAATCAAACTCTGTCCCATGATCACTTCTGATCAGGGAAATGTGAGTATTGAACTCAATCTTTATACATTTGAGAAACTCTGTCAGACACTTAAAGTTATCAGACTTCTTCCTTAGAAAGAACACCCAAGTGAATCTAGAGAAGTCATCTACAATCACTAAAGTGTAGGATTTCCCTCCTAGGCTTTGTACTGTGATGGGTCCAAATAGATCCATGTGTAACAGATACAATATCCTAGGTGAATCACTCTTATTAAGTGACTTAAAACTGTTTTTAGTTTGCTTGCCTAATTGACAAGCCTTGCATAGTCCTTCCTTCTTGTAGGGGCCAAAAGGTAGTCCTCTAACAAGGTTGTCCTTGGAGAGCCTAGCAATAGTTCTAAGGTTTAGGTGTCCTAGTCTCTTATGCCATAAAACATTTGGTCTACAAACTGAATTGAATAAACAGATATCTATAGTAGTTGAAAGAAAATCTACTAGGTAGATGTTACCTTTCCTTTTACCTGTCAACACAGTTGTGTTGTCCTCTGACTTGATTTTGCATAAGGTTTTGCTGAAGGTCACCTGGTAGCCTTCATCACATAGCTGACTGATGCTGATTAGGTTGTGCTTCAGTCCTTCCACATATGCTACCTTCTTGAAGGTTACAGAACCAATCTGGACTGCTCCATATCCTTTAGTTTGTCCAAAGTTGGAGTCACCAAAGATAACTTTGGGTCCAAGCTTGGCTCTAAAGGAATTTAGGTTGTCCTTGTTCCCTGTCATGTGCTTAGAGCACCCACTATCCAAATACCATTGCTGGTTAGATGTTGGATAGGTCTTCACCTGCACATAAAACAATTCACTTGTTTTTGACCCAGTTTACCTTGGGCCTAGGTTGATAACCTTTAAATTCAGAAATGAAAGATATCCCTGGCTGACTCTTATATCCTTCAGGATGATATCTCCTTGGAGGTATAATCCATTCAGTATAAGGGTTAAAGGTTTGGGATGAAAAACCCTTAGGATTCAATTTTGACTTGCCCTTGAAAAAATTTCCAGAGCTCTGACCTCTGTTCGACGATCTTGGAGCTGCGTTCGACGATCGTGGGTCAGATCGTCGAGCTCCGTTCGACGGTCGACTATGGCTGAGGTCAGGTATATGGGATCGTCGACCAGCGTTCGACGATCTTGGCTGAGATCGTCGATCAGCGTTCGACGATTTTTCCTGAGATCGTCGAGCTGCGTTCGGCGATCGTCGATCTTCATTCGGCGATCGTCGATCTCCGTTCGACGATTTGTGCTGGACTTTAGTTTTCTGAGGCAGATCAGAATTTTTCCTGGCAACCTCTACAACTCCCTTTCCCTTGTCAGAAATGAACTTGATAGGGGTTGTTAGAACAATAGGTTGGCTGGATGAGGCACCCAAGCCCAGTGTACTGTTGAATCTTGAGTTCACTGTGCTTGTGATGTCCATCAGCTTGATGCTTCTCCCATTGAGAGATTCTTCAAGCTTCTTGGCCTCAGAGAGCTCACTCTTCAGTGAAGCTATCTGTTCCCTATAGTTCTCCAACTCCTGAGAGAGTTTGAGGTTTTCTGATTTTAAAACATTTTGTTCAGATAATTGATTTCTGAGAGAGATGATCTCTTTCTCAGACTTTAGCAGGTCTAAACATAGTGCTTTAAATTCAAATTTAAAATCTTCTGAAGTAAAATCAAAAGAGCTGATTACCTGATCTTCTTCAGGTTGAGTCTCTGAGTCTGACTCTGACTCCTCTTCCTCTGAGTTGTGTTGTGAGGCATTGATTGCCATCATGCAGAACTCCTTTTCCTCTGCATCATCCTCATCATCACTGGAGCTGGAAGAGGCTTCTGACTCCTCTTCAGTCTCACTCCAGGATTCAGCAACAAATCCTTTCCTTGTGTGCTTATTTTTGCTGGAGGAAGGTTTGCTATTTCCATTCCTTTTGGAGTCCTTCTCCTTTCTTCTTTCTTTTCTGTCCCTTCTGTCCTTGTTCTTGTTCTCTGGACAGTCAGGAACTATGTGCCCTGGTTTCCTGCAACCAAAGCAAATAATGTCTTTGTTATTGCCAATGGACTTGTCATACCTTGGCTTGTCCTGCTCCTTGTATGATCTTCTTCTGAAGTCCTTTCTGGCCATCTTATAGAATCTTTTGGCCAACAAGCTGAGAAGTTCATCATTGGCTGTTCCTTTTTCTTCAGGCAGATCCTCAGTTGCCTTGAATGCTATAGTCTTCTCCTTTCTTGTGGCTGGTGAAGCAGCCTTCTGTTCTTCTTCTCTGTTCTTGATGAGTAGCTCATAAGATTTGAGCTTACCCAACAAGGCTTCAGTGGTGATCTCATTCAGACTTCTGGCATCTTTAATTGGCCAGATTCTTGAATCCCAAGTGCTGGGGAAGCACATTAGGATCTTGTCATTAAGTTCTGTCAGTGAGATCTCTTTGTCTAATGTCCTCAGTTCACTGACAATTAGACTCAGTCTGTTGTACATGTCTCCCATTGACTCAGTTTCTCCCTTCTTGAAGTTCTCATATTGGGAGATGAGATGGGATCTTCTGTCCTTTCTCTCATCAGCTGAGCCTGAAACTATTTCTGAGAGCTTGTCCCAGATCTCCTTGGCTGAATTACATTCAACTACCTTTTGAAAAATGTCATCTGACATTGTCTGAGCTAGAATGTTCATTTCCTTGGCATCAGCTACTTTCCACTTTTTGATGTCAGCATCTATTCCTGATGGAGGTGGAACAGCATTTGTGCTTGTGCCCTCTGGAGGTCTTGGACACACTGTCAAAACAGAATTAAAAATTTCTTCGTCAATAGAATTCATGTAGAGTCTAATCCTTGCTTTCCAAAGTGCAAACTTTGACAGATTGCACACTGGAGGTCTGGTGCTAGCATAATCTTTGTTTTGGGCCATGATTTGTGCAAACTAAATCTAATAATAAGATATAAAAGAAGGATCTAGTTTGAGATGTTTGGGGTTCAGGTGTTAGCCTGTACAACCAAACAGATATGGTATGTTTAACCAACCTCGCTTTGATACCAATTGAAAGGGGAAACTAGATCAGATATACTCTAGAGGGGGGTGAATAGAGTATATGGTGCTTTTAAAACACAAAGAAAAACTTTTGCAAAGCTTTACAACAATTGTTGTAATGAGTGTAAGCAGGGAAGCAGAAATAAAACTAATCACAAAACCAAGCTATGCAGAAACTAAGCACAAGAAAATCTAGGCCAGAAACAAAAAGAAAACATGCAAAACCAGATGACACAAGGAATTATAGTGTTTCCCCAAACTTGGGTACATCCACTCTTCTACCACCCTAGGTAGGAATCCACTGCAGGATGGGTTGATCAGGTGTCCTGGGCACCAATGAGCTTTTGATAAGGTGCTCAAAAACCAAAACAGATTTTTTTGATCAGGTGTCTTGCCACCAATGAGCTTTTGACAAGGTGCTCAAAAACCAGATTCAAACTTTTGAAGGGAGTTTGAAAAACCCTTTACAGAGTGGGGGTGAGAGAGTTATGACAGTCTTCTCTTTCTCAATCAACTGAGAAGACTAAGTGGATTGATTTCAAAGCTCCCCCTGAGTCCTTGATCTTCAGGAAGATGAGCTTTGCTGAGGGTGATAGGCCTTCAAAGATAGATCTCCAGCAAAAGATGATTTCAGCAAGCTGAAATGTTGAGTGTCTGGAGTCTTGAAATGATGTTGGCCTTGAACACTTTGAGAGCTGAAGAGATCTGAAGATTGTTTGAAAGCTTGATCTCTTTTTGATGAGTGTTCTTCAGAATTCTTGTTGACAGAATATTTTCAAGGAGTCTCTGTGTACTGAGTTGTGTCCTATACTTGTCAATCTCTCTTTTTGTTCTTATCTATTCTCTGTCTTGATTCAAAAGCATTCTGTCTTTTATTCTCTGTGTCTGAATAGAATATCACTCTGTCAAAGATAGCCGTTGGTCTACATTGATTACAGCCTTAATTGCATAATTTGTTCTGAAGGAAAGTCCACTGAATTGTTCCTTGAAAAATCCCTTGAAACTTGCTCCAGAAGTAAATGAAAACGGCTGGCAGATCTTCTGAATTAAATGCAGAATAACTTCTATCTGATTTAAATTTGAATTCTGAAAGAAACTGAAAACGTCGAACTGAGCTCTGCTATCGTCGAGCTGAGCTCAGCGAACTGGAAAATGCAAGCAGTAAAGAAATCGTCGATCTGAGCTCAAAGGTCGTCGAACTGAGCTCAGAGATAAGGATCCAGTGCAGAGTCAAAATCGTCGACCTAAGCTCAGCGATCGTCGAATGGAGTTCGACGATATTGAGAAGTGGAGCTCAGCGATCGTCGAGTGGAGCTCGACGATATTATGAGGTTGAGCTCAGCGATCGTCGAATGGAGCTCGACGATCTGTAGAGTTTGAGCTAGACGATCGTCGACCGGAGTTCGACGAAACGTCGTGCTGAGCTCGACGATTGGACTTAGTCTCCAGAAAAACTTGGTCTTCAGGGCAGCTTCCAAACCTAGACTCCTGATCCCTTAGACTCAATTCTAATTGACCTATTAAGCTATACAGAAGGTCAAACACAGATTCCTAGAGACATAGTGATCCTGGCCCAAATTAGTAATAGGGTGTTCCAACAGTGTCGACACTTGTGCTATAAGTGTCGACACTTAAAGACAGAAAGTCTCGACACTATCAGACAGATAGAGATTTTCAAGAACTGACTGGATGACATGACAGCTGCCGTTCCAGCCGGTCTGCAGCGCCTGTCAGAGATATCAGAAGTCAGTTATGGACCGGACCAGCCGGTTACCATGAAGAATGCCTATAAATAGGCACCCACAGTTTACAGAAACTGTTGTTGAAGTTGTTGATCAGATTATTGTTAAGGTTGATCACCTTGTTGAAGTAATTATTAAAGTGGTACAAAGAGTATCAACACAAGAAGATCTAGCAGTTCAAGTGCAGATCTAAGAAGTTGGAGAGAGAGGGCTCCATCCAAGAAATCAGCCTCTGGAACTAGGCTGAGAAGAAGGATTCAGATTCAATCTGGATCTTAAGTGGCAGAGGTCAAGGAACAACTGCAGAGGATCCAGTCTTATTCAGTTCTACTTAAGAAGCTTTGAAGAAAGCTAAGTCAGGGTGAATCCAGCTGAGTTCTTCCAAGAACTCATCAAGAATATCTCAACTCCCCTCCTTTAATTCTGAGTTGTAGAGTTATTATTTGTATTACATTTTAACTTGTAGGATCCTTTGGATCTGAGTGATTTGTAAGCCTGTATTTATAAGGCTGAGGGTAGGGCTTGTTAGCCTGAGTGTAGGAGATTGAGATCTCTGAGTGTAGGCCTTGTTGGCTGAGTGTAGGCCTTGGTTGGCTGAGTGTAGGCCTTGATTGGCTGAGTGTAGGCTTTGGGATAAAGCTGAGTTGTAAGGCTTTGGGCCTGAGGTGTAGGAACCAATTTGGGTTCTGAGACAGTGGAGAAGTTTGGCCGAATCTAGTACACTGCTAGATAGGCGAAGGGGGAAAGTGGATGTACCCATATCTTGGGGAACCACTATAAAACACTGTGTGCTGTGCTGTGATTGTGCTGTGGATTAGCTGTGTATGTTTTGTTATTGCTGTTTGCTGTGCAAAAGTAGTTAGAAATCTGTGATATAACTGTTTGGCTGCCAACAAAGTTAGAAAAGGATTAGGTCACCTATTCACCCCCCCTCTAGGTGTTTAGGTACCATATCTTTCAAGTGGTATCAGAGCCAGGTTCGTCAAAAAGGAGAAATAGTCTGAGGAGATCCTGTTTGGCAGATTCAGTGTAAGACAAAACACAGATTCAAGAAATTCAAGAAAATCAAGAAACATGGGTTCCTATGAGAATCACAAGGAATTGGGTTCCATGAAATTACCCATATGCAGAAAGGAGATCTTTGGGATCTGGAAAGAAAGGGTAAGGCTGTTTATGGAGGCCTCAGACCCTAGAATCTACATCACAGTAAAGGAAGGGCCTTATGTGCCCATGAAGATTTCAGTTCTAGATGCAAACTAGAGAACTCCAAAGGATTTCTCTGAGATGACTAAGGATGAAATTGTCCTGGCCACCATGGACAAGAGGGCACAAAACATAATAGTGAGTGCCATTGATGATGCAACTTTTCAGAACTTAATTCACTGTAAAACAGCAGAAGAGATGTGGGATACTCTCATTGTTTATATGGAAGGTTCTGAAGAAGTTAGGCAAGATAGGAAGTCCTTGCTAAATCAGGAGTATGAAAGCTTTAGGCAAGGAAAGGGTGATAGCATCACTGAGTGCTATAAGAAATTTTACAGAATAGTTAATGAACTCATGTCTTATGGAAGAGAGTTCAGTTACTATGAACTAAATGACAAGTTCCTAAGGTCCCTAACCAAAGATTGGGACACCAAGATCTGTGCCATAAGAGAAATGACTAAGTTGGGGGAAATTCCTCCTCCCACACTGTTTGGCAAGCTATTGTCTTATGAAATGCAGTTAACAGTGAGAAAAGAGGAGGAGAAATCAACAAGGACTGAGCACAAAGAAAGAACTGTTGCTTTCAAGACAGAAGTTCCCAGAAAGTGCAGGAATAAGTCTTTAACTCCACCTCCAGAGGTAGTTGAATCAGAGTCTGATGAGTCTGTCAACATAAAGTCTAAGAGCAGTGAAAGTGATGAAGACTTTGCTGCTTTCACTAGACACTTTCAGAAGTTTTTGAAAAAGAAACTGTGGAGGTCAAGACCTTCTACATCACAAGGAAAGGAAGACTCTTATCAGAAAAAGAGGTCTTCAAAGAATGACAAGAAAAGGACAAAATCAAGCAAGGCAACTGGTTCAAAGATTGTTTGCTATTGCTGCAATAGACAGGGCCATGTTATTGTAGATTGTCCAGAGAAGAGAAAGGAATCTGGTGACAGGAAAAAGACTCATTTCAAAGGGAAGAAAGAAAAGTCTTTTGTTGCTAAGAAGGAGAAGACTCTATCAGATATCTCTTCTTCAGAAACTGAGTCTGAGGCTGAAGCCTACATAGGGCTGTTTGCTGAAGAAGAAGAGGAAGAATTCATGCAGATCTTGGAGTCAATTTATGAACAAGAAGACAGTCATTGCCAAGGGCTAATGGATTTGACAGAAAGTGCCAAAATCCTGGAGCAGCCAGGACCTAGTCAGGTACAAAGTTCAAGTTTAAATTCAGTTTCTTGTTCTAGTTCAGAATCAGATTCTTCTTCATCAAGTGATGAGAATATATCTTAGTCTGAGGAAGATATTCATCAGCTTATAGATGAATATAAGGTACTGTTGCAAGCCTACAAGAAAAGCAAGACCCTAGCCAAAAGTCAGGCAAAGGAAATTGCTGATCTTAAAGCTGCTGCAATAGATTTTGAGAAGCAATTTGATCAAAAACTGAATGAGATAGCCAGGCTGAAACACATAACAGTGATTCAGATGGGAACTATCACTTTTAAGAATGATCAAATTAAGTGTCTGGAGAACAATCTTCAGAAGGAGAAGGACTTGGTTGCTAGGTTTTCTAAACCTAAGTCAGTGTTACCCATAATTGATGAATTTGTTCATCACAAGGGTAAAGCTGGACTGGGCTTTATTAGACCTGCAGGGACTGAGCAGTCCAAGTATAAGTACAAGGGCAAAGCCCCAACATTCAACAAGCCTGCTGTAGTCAAGACAGCCAAGGCAGTACCTAAGCAAAGGTACAATAAATTTGAATGTTGGTGCTGTGGCAAAGTTGGCCATTTTGCAGTAGACTGTTGGCACAATGTGAGTGCCAAAGTGAGTTCCAAACTACCTGTTGGAAAGCCAGTAGGTAGGTTTGTCAAATTGCAAACTAACAATCACCAAGGACCCAAGAATACTTTGGGTTCTAAGGTTCATTAATTTGTTTTGCATGTGAGTCCAAGTGGCCATACCCCTACATGGTACTTGGACAGTGGATGTTCCAGACATATGACTGGAACAAGGGGACTACTAAAGGACTACATACCAATCAAAGATGGTCCTAAGGTTACCTTTGGTGGTTCTGAAAAAGGAATCATCAAAGGGTTTGGTAACATTTCTACAAACTTGGTTACCATTACTCAAGTGGCTTATGTTAAAGGGTTGAAACACAACCTAATAAGTATAAGTCAATTAAGTGATGTAGGGTATGACATCTCATTTGTTAAAAATGGTTGTCATATCAAGAGGTCAAGTGATCAAGAGATCATCTTGACAGGATATAGGAAAAGGAATGTCTATTGCCTAGACATTATGATTGAGAACAATGGTTCTCCAGTTTGTCTTGTAGCTGATGAGACAGTCTCTCATTGTGTCAAATGGCACAAGAGGCTTGCCCATCTTAACTACAAGACTATTACCAAACTCTTTAGCAAAGAGTTAGTGAGGAATGGTCCTCAAGTTAAGTGTGTTAAAGATGGTATTTGCTCAGCTTGTCAAAAGGGCAAGCAGACTAAATCCACCTTTAGAAGCATTGAAAACAAAGATGCTGTGAGGTGTTTATACCTCTTGCATATGGATCTCTTTGGACCAATGCCAGTTCACAGCTTAGGAAGGAAGGTCTATACCTTTGTAGTTGTAGATGACTACTCAAGGTTTTCCTGGGTGTTCTTCTTAAGATAGAAATCTGAAACACCTAGTGTCTTTTATAGCTTTGTCAAGCAAATTTAGAATGAACTAAATAGTACAGTGGTCAAAATTAGAAGTGACCATGGTACTGAATTTCAGTCTGATAGCATGACAAAACTGTGTGAAGACTTTGGGATATTTCAAGAATTCTCTTCACCTAGAACACCTCAGCAAAATGACATTGCTGAGAGGAAGAATAGAACCTTGATAGAGGCTGGTAGGACCCTACTTAGTGATACATCACTGCCAGAGTATTTCTGGACTGAAGCAGTTAATACTGCATGCCATGTTATAAATAGGGCTACCATCACTAAAAGGCTTAACAAGACCCCCTATGAAGTTGTGAAAGGCAGGAAACCAAACCTATCCTATTTTAGGATCTTTGGTTGCAAATGCTTCATACTTAACAATGGGAAGTCTTACTTAACTAAGTTTGCTGCCAAGTCCCAAGAGGGAATTTTTGTTGGGTACAGCAATAATAGTAAGGCTTATAGAGTCTACAACTTGACTACAAAAGTTGTAGAAGAATCTATGCATGTAGTTTTTGATGAGACTAAACTTATTAATAATGAGTTATCTAGCAGTGTATGCAGCCCCACAGGTTTATCAAAGAAAATGGACAAGCTTACTATAGAAGAAGTGCCTGCTGCAAGACAGCAAGGAGAGGAGAGTAGCTGTTGTCCAGGGGGAGAACTACATGTGCCAGTTGCTGAAGAAATACAAGGAGTACAGCAAGATGCAGATGCTGAAGTGGTTCAACTAGAAGTTAGGATGCCTCCAGCTCACAGGCATCTTAGAGATCATCCAGTAGAGCTGATTATTGGAGATCCAAGACAAGGAGTTCAAACCAGGAGTAGAAACATGAATGCAGCAATCTATTCCAGCTTTCTGTCACAAGTTGAACCTAAGAAATTTGAAGAAGCTAATACAAGATCCACAATGGACTGAAGCAATGCAAGAAGAGCTTAATCAGTTCAAGAGGTGCAAGGTTTGGGAACTTGTTCCTAAACCTAAAGACCATAATATAATAGGAGTTAAGTGGATCTACAGGAATAATATGGATGAACAAGGTGTCATCATTAAGAATAAAGCTAGACTGGTTGCTAAAGGATATAGGCAAGAAGAAGGTATTGATTTTGATCAAACCTTTGCTCCAGTAGCCAGACTGGAAGCCATAAGGATGTTCTTGGCCTATGCAACCTATCAAGGATTCAAGGTATACCAAATGGATGTCAAGTCAGCATTCCTAAATGGTAACCTTAAGGAAGAAGTCTATGTGGAACAGCCTGCAGGTTTTGTTGATCCAACTCTACCTCATTATGTCTATAGACTTAAGAAAGCTATATATGGGTTAAAGCAAGCCCCTAGGGCTTGGTATGAAACCCTATCTAGTTTCCTCATTGAGAACAAGTTCTCAAGGGGGAAAATAGATAAGACTCTATTCCTTAGGGAATCTAGAGGCAAAGTCATACTTGTCCAAATATATGTAGATGACATTATATTTGGGTCTACTGAAAGCAGCCTTTGCAAAAAGTTTGCAAAACTTATGCAAGGTCAGTTTGAGATGAGTAGTATGGGAGAGCTAAAGTTTTTCTTGGGTCTCCAAGTTAAACAGACTGAAAATGGACTGTCCATTTGTCAGTCCAAGTTCACCCTAGAACTCATAAGGAAGTATGGTATGGATTCATCCAGTACCATGAAGACTCCTATGGGGTCAAGTATGTCTCTTAGCAAGGATGATGCAGGGAAACCTGTAGATGAAACCTTGTATAGAGGGATAGTTGGCTCCCTATTATACTTGACTGCTAGTAGACCAGACATCATGTATGCTACATGTGTTTGTGCAAGGTATCAAGCCTGCCCTAAAGAGTCTCACTTGACTGCAGTCAAGAGAATTTTGAGATATCTAAAGGGCACTCCCTATCTAGGCCTCTGGTACCCTAGGAATGGAGATTTTGATCTAACAGGTTATACAGATGAAGACTTTGCAGGATGCAAAGAGGATAGAAAGAGCACAACTGGAACCTGTCAATTCCTAGGTGGGAGACTAATCTCATGGAGTAGCAAGAAGCAAACCAGTGTGGCTATTTCCACAGCTGAGTCAGAGTATGTGGATGCAGGAAGTTGCAGTGCTCAACTTTTGTGGATTCAACATCAGCTAGAGGACTATGGATTTCAAGTAAGTAGAACACCACTTTTCTGTGATTCTACAAGTGCTATTTCAATAGCTAATAACCCTGTATCCCATAGTAGGACAAAACATATTGAGATTAAATATCATTTTCTTAGGGAGCATGTAGAAAGAGAAGATATTTTATTAGAATATGTTAAAACAGATGAACAAGTAGCTGATATGTTTACTAAGCCATTAGAAGAAGCTAAGTTCAATAGATTCAAAATTGAACTAGGAATGATAAACTTAGAGTAAGTTTACAGATTTGAAAATGACTAAGTCAAAAGGTGTCGACACATCGACAAGTCTATGTCGACACAGAATAGTGGTGTCGACACTTCAGGAAAAAGGTGTCGACACATCTAGGATGTTGGTGTCGACACTTCAGAATGTTAGTGTCGACACATGTCAAGTAGGTGTCGACACATCCTAAGTGGTGTCGACACTTAGTATTTACTCAGAATTTTTCTAAGTAAAGTCTCGACAATGTGTCGAGTTATGTTGTGTCGACACATAACCAAGTGTCGACACATAAAATCTGTTGACTGAACTTGTGTCGACACATATGTGTCGAGACATTATAAGTCAGTGTCGACACTTATTGCCAGTGTCGACACATTTTAAGTTAGCTGTCCCGCCTGTTCATCTTCAAAATCAGAAAGGTATAAATAGGGTTCTGTCTTTGTTTGTCGACACGCTTTCAAAGTTTCGAGACCAAAACTACAGTGTCGACACCTCTCTTTTCTAAAGACAGATTCTCCAAACCCTAATGGCTCCTAAGCTTGAGGAGAACGTTAACGAGGGCTATGAGCTAGTGCGCGGTGCGTTCGACGAAGCAGATGCAGAAATTCAGGCTGTAGTAACCCTAGTCACCGATTCTGGACTAGAATATCTTTTGTCTGAACCTACAAGGATTTGGAAGAAGGAAGTGCTTGAATTCCTTAATGGAGCTGCAGTCGATGAATCTGGATTCAGAATTAAATCCAGAGTTCATGGGACTAAGGTCAAGGTTTCACCAAAGAATCTGAGGAAGGTGCTCCAGCTACCCAAAATTCAAGATGAAGAAGAGGTTACTGCTTCAAAGACCATGGAAGCTTTAACCTGGTGTGGTCTTGATCCTAAGATGAAGATAGGATCTGTATTCAACAGAAAAGGCATGAATAACCAAGGAAAGTTCATGTCTGAAATTGTAGGAAAAGTCTTACTCAGCAAGACTGGAGGGCATGACAGAGTGTCTGCCTACATGTTTGAAATCATGACAAGAATTATCTTCACTATTAAAACTGATTGGTCAATGATATTGTTTGACAAGATCAAGGAGAGTCTGAAGAAGCCCAACCTAGGCAGAATACTTAGTCTCTACCTAGCTGGTATCATACCAGAAGTCATGAGTTCAGCTGCAGGAAGCAAGATCAACCACATGAGGAAGATGGATGAAAGGATATTTTCCAGATGGGACAGGGTGTTGTCCAAGGAACTGTCAACCCCTGAGAAGCCAGTATCTGAAAAAGAAATTCCTCCAAAGAAGAAGAGAAAGACTGTACAAGTGGTACAAGAGTCCACTAGTGATTCTGATAGTGAAGAACAGGTTGTCTTCACTCCAGATGATCATGAGGGAGAGCCTGCTGAAAAGACTCCTGCTCCTCCAGCTGATGCAGAGATCTAGGGGGAGCTGCCTCCAGCTAGCCCCATCCCCAGGGATCAAAGCCAGGGGGAGCCTCCAGTTGTAGAAAAGTCATCTACACTGGACAGTGAGCAAGCCACTAACATCATACAAGAGGTACTCATTGATCTTAATACATTGAATTTTTCTATAGTAGATTCTGATTTTTCTGATGTACATTAGCAAACTCAGCTAGACAGTCAAGTTCCAGATGTTGTTTTAGAAGACACATCTGCTGTAGTTCCAGATGATACCTCTCAAGTGGTTGAAGAACCAAGAAATTCTCCTGCACAGTCTCCACCTGAATATACAATGGAAGATTTGTTTCTAAATCTAGATCAAGAAGATTTTAACATGGACAAGGATGCTGCTGCTGAAGATAAGAGTGCTGCTGCAGAGGGGGAGCAACTGACAGTTCTGGAAGAGCCTTTAAGGCCAGAAAGTGAGAAAGCACCTGATGTGCAAGCTGACAAACCTCCAAGCCCTAAGGAAAGGGTTGAAATAGCCAGCACTTCAGAATCTGAAGAAGATGAGGCTGCAAAGGCTAAGAAGAAGAAACTCTATGTCTTCAAGAGGAGAAGTCAGAGTTATAAGAAAGCCTTGCAATCCATTGCCCCACAGCCTATAGTTCAGCAAGCTCCAACTGCTGATTATAGTGCTTTAATGGTTGCCCTACAGATAAAATTGGATGAGCAAAGAAAGGCAATTGAGACATATGTGGATGAAGGGCACAAGACCCTACAGTTTGATCTTGCATAAGATATAAAGTCTATAAGGTTTGAAATGAACCTTAACAAGAAAGAGATGACAGACTGCTTCCACAAGGGTGGCAATGCAGTGGTGTATCTGGCAACACACCAAGAGAAGATAAAAGTACAAGTAGATGATATAGCATTGAAGCAAGGATATGTGCTGGAAAACCAACTCAGAATGAATGACAATCTCACACAATCTCACAATGCTATAGTCACTGAATTGAAGAATAAGACTGCTGAACCTTCTACATCTGCTGCTGCAGTTAAGGCTGACTTTGATAAAGTATTTCAAGCTGAGATTACTGCTGTCAAGACTGCAATTCAAGATTCCTAGAAGGCCATCTCTGAACAGCTCACTAAGCTCAAACCTTACTTTAAAGATGGAATCAGGTACTTGGATAGTCAAATCAGATTCCAGAAGGATGATGTAAGAGATCATGTTGCCCAAGAAGTCATAAAGGGGGAGAGAGTTTTAGTCAAAGCTAGCTCTGACCATGCAAAATGGATATCTAATTCCATCAGAGCTACACTGGGCTATCCTCCACTCTGTGATGATGACAATGCTGCTGAATCTGGGATTCAAAGTGCATATCTTGGAGGTGAGCAACCAGAGGTAGCTCAGGTCATATATCCTCCACCAGATTTTGACATGGTGCAAGCTGATATTCACCAGATGTATAGCCCAACTGCAGGGAAGTCAAATGTTGTTCTGGAAAAGGTTGTTCAACCTATTTCTGCAGCTATGCAAGAGGCATTAGAGAAAGAAGAAGAGGCAAGGTTGTCAAAGAAGAGGTTTAGGGAACAAGCAGAACAAAGGCCAGACTTTGAACAGTGGAGCCCTACCTCTAGGAATATAATTTTAACTGTCTGGAAAGCTGCCAAGGACAATGCTCATGAAAGGAACAAGTGGTTCTCTGAAGCAGAATGGAGGAAACATGAAATAAGACAGGAGGCCATTGTTCAGTATAGAAGGAAGGCAAAGATGGGAAAGCTACCTCCTACTGCAGTGGAGCCTAGTAAGTACTTTCCTAAGCCATACCACTATTTTGAGAGGCAGAAAATCAAAGCAGAAGAGCTGAAGAAGAAGGACTTAAAAGGCAAGAAGCCTGCTGATGCTGCAACTGCTGAAGCCACTGTCAAAGCTCAAGTCCAACCTGGCAAAGGCATAGTTATCAAAGAACCAGACCATAAATAGATTAGGAATTGACTTGAAGATTGTTGAAATCTTTTGAATGTAAAACATTTTTGTAAACCATTGAAAATGTATAAGGAACAATGTTAGAACAATATATGATAAATATATTTCATGATTGTTCTGTAAATGTGTCTATTTCTTGATTGTTCTGAAATGATGAATGTGTATACATGTGTGAATTTCTACATGTTTATGTTTACCCTGCTGAATATAATCTGCTGTACATCATTTTGTAATTTTAATTATGGATGGTGTATATCATTGACTAAGGGTTATGACTTCTCCAAATAGGGGGAGATTGTTGGGTACATTGGTCAAATGTACCTGATTTGAAGAAGCCTCTGTAACGCCCCGAAACTCAAAGGAGCAAAGGGGGACGTTTTGGGCCAGTTTTGGTTTCTGGCTGAAGGCACACGGCCTGGGACACGGGCGTGTCCCAGGGCGTGTCAAGCGTGTGTCGACACTTAGCCGCGAAGTCGTCGAGTTATTCTCGACGATTCGTCGAGAATGGGCACACGGACTGCGACACGGGCGTGTCGCAGGGCGTGTCGACCCGTGTCGACACTTAGCCGTGAAATCGTCGAGTTATTCTCGACGATTCGTCGAGAATGGGCACACGGCCTGCGACACGGGCGTGTCGCAGGGCGTGTCGACCCGTGTCGACGATCGTCCAGGTGAAATCGTCGAGATTCACTCGACGATCGTCGAGACAAGGCACACGGCCTCGGACACGGGCGTGTCCAAGGCCGTGTCAGCGAGTCGTCGTTCTCCCCTCGACGAAATGTCCCGTGTACACGGCCTGGGGGCCCAGGCGTGTCAATGTGACACGGGCAAGGACACGGGCGTGTCCTAGAACCCGTGCAGTGCTCGGGTTGGAAACGGGGGAAAAATCATGGGTACACGGCCGGCTACACGGCCGTGTCAGCTGGAACACGGGCGTGTCAGCTCGAACACGGGCGTGTTCGATACCCGTGTGCGTGTTCAGAAGATTCGATTTTGACGGCGAATGCGGCACACGGCCCTGGACACGGGCGTGTGCCAAGCCGTGTTCGGCCCAGATTGGGCATTTCAGCCCCGAATCAAAGCCGCTCGTTTTCTTAGGTTGAGATCCGACGGCTGGGGATGATTCCTGGGAGGATATACACGGGTTTGACTTAAGAAAAATCCACTTTTCATCACTTGATCTCTCTCCAAACCCTTGGAGAAAGAAGAGCCAAGGCTAGAGGAAGAGGAGCTAGATCCGCCATTGGAGGAGCTTCGGAGCTCCGAATCGCAAGCCGACTCCGGATCCACGGAGGCAACGCAAGCGCGGTGATTTCTATCCGATTACATTTCAATGGCGCCAAAGAGGAACGCAAGGGTAACGATCCTCACTTTGAGCATGATAGCTCTCTTTCTTAGCATAGGAAGCCCCCCTCTCGCGAGTTTGCGAAGAGTTGGAGGCGTTCCTTCGGGTAGATATGTAAAGTCCCCGTTGTTTAGCGTCCGTATGCGAGAACGGACATAGGCATTTTGGTTGAAGCCTACCCGGACATGTAGTTCGGATCGGTGATGTTGCATTGCATAAGGCCGGAGAAGACTCCGTGCTATTTGGTGTTTTCGGGTTTTCTACGCGGTAGATTGCAGCAGGGAGCCTTGGGGACTAACCCAAAGGTGCACCCGGAAAACTGGGCGGACACGAGGACTTGCCAACTTGGTGGCTTGGAAGCCAACTTGAACATAACGAGGTTATGTGACTTGCGGTAGAATGGGACTCGGTGAAAGTTTGACCCGCGCATATGGCTTAAATTGTCGTTGCGATGTGAGCACGGGTTAGATGGAGCCGTACCCGCTTTATGTCGTCCGGTTAGAGCGACCTAAGGTTACATGGGACTCGCCGTTGGCATAAATGGGGGTCTTCGGTGGTCCATGGCTTAATTTGACGTGACCAATACCATGAAGACAAATTGCTCATAGGAATTGCCGTCCAAGAGGCGGTGGTGAGTCCGGGATGTTCATGGCTTTATTTGACGTAACATCGACCGGTTCACCGAGAATGTGCCCTGAGTGCACGGGACGTGTGGCCGTACGAGCCAACGTTTGTGATGAAATGGCTATGATTATATGCATTGCTCGCTTGTGCTAATGAAATGCAGGGAAGGAGCATCGCCGCCCCGAGTTGGGGGCGGGATCGTTATAATTTGGTCAGCATTGCTGACCGTTGCTTTGTTCGCCACCGTGCGGTGGTTTGTTTGCTTGCAGGTGCAGCTGGACCAAGCGGTCAATAGCGGGCTAAAGCCCATTTTGCGAAGCTGGCCCTCGAAGGCCCGAATGGAAATGTTTTATGTTTTGTTCATGTATGGCCGGCCTGCGTGCCGAGGTTGGTAAATCATGTAATAGACAAATGAAACATCTTGTAAGGCCTTAAGGCCGACTTTTGAGTATTTTGTAATGACATTCCTGTTGGTTTTAGTGGACATTCATGCTTGTGCTGGGTTCTTGATTTGTAACTCTTATAAATTGCTTCCGCTAGAATGCTCTGTGTAGGACGTTGAGATTGGTTGGATGGTTTCCATACGTAACCACCCGGTCTGTCTGTGGTATATGGCGTCGGGCCCCGGCCGGACCTACTGCTATATGCTATGCGACGGATAGGGGGCGTTACAATTTGGTATCAGACTACTGGTTTTGGTCGGGCTTAAAGTGAATTCGTGGGCGAATTCTTTTTAAGGGGTGGTGAGCACATTGTGTGCGTCATCGTAATAACAGTAAAAGAACCCATGAATGTCCACTTAGGAATGAAAATACTCGTGTTTGAGGAACCTGCGTGTTCCTATAATTGCTGGTTGCAATGTTATTTGGTCGCTTAACGGTGTTTTGTACCACTATAGGTGACCGGAAGCGGTGTTGGACAGCCTGAATGTCCGGTTTCTGAGGAGCATAGTGCACCCGGTGAGGTGTTTGAGCCTCCTCCTTCGTATGAAACCGTTAGAAGGATTGTAGAAGCGGTGTTCGCTGTGACGGGTGCACAGCTAGGAGGAAATGTACAACCCTGCGCCCCTGCTGTGGCTTCAACGCCGGTGGGCGCGATGCAGCAGATGACCTTTGGTAGACCATTGGGGCAGCAGCTGGTTATGAACTTAGTGCAGGGAGCGCACACGGTTGAGGAATATTTGCAAGCTTTTCTTATGATAAGTCGCTACCCATGCTTTGAGTCGGATAATGAGCAAGCTACAGTCGATAGATTCTATAATGGCCTACGCGCCGAGTTACGAGTCCTACTGCTAGGACCAAAGTTATTGGGGTTCCGAGCCTTGGTGGAATAAGCTAGATCATTGGAGGCAGAGTTGAGGAAGACCCTCCCGATGCCAGCGACCATGGTATCGAACTATACAAACCCCATAAGAGCTGCATCCGGCAGAATGCTGGAGAAAGGGGCTATGAAATCGACTAGTAAAGCTTCTTACACTTGTTATACGTGTGGAAAGAAAGGGCACTTTGCCCGAGACTGTTGGAATGGTGCTCGGAAGGGTAAGAAACCTATGTCAGGAGCAGTCAGGGATGTCAGTGCAAAGGAAACGGCATTCAAAGTGCCGAACACCTCAAAGTCTGGATATCAAAAATGGTATAAGAAGCATAGGACTTCGGGTCCAGCTCCTTCTGGTACTTCTGGGTCGACTACGGGTCAGACCCCGGGCTCATGTTACAACTGTGGGGAGCCGGGGCATTATGCTCGTGAGTGCCTAAAGCCCTGGAGAAAGCCCGTCGTCGTGGCGACAGGTATGGTTTAAAGATAGTTTTGCTTTAAACACTTGTTATGCATATTAGCTTAGAACTACTAGTGTTAAGCCTTGTTATGACTTTCTTTATCTGCGAGAGCACCGTTCGTTTAGGGAGCTTCGCGTTCCTTTATTAGGAATTTTATTGTGCCTTGGAGTACCTCCTTCGATGGAAAGAGATAAATTGGATGTGTTATAGTCCAATGGTGCTCTTTCGGCGAGGGTAGAATTCATTGCTCTTAGTTTGTGGTTTGGGAATTAGGAGTACGATCTGCAAGCGTCGTTACTTCCGTTGGTGGGGTTTGACGTTATATTTGGCATGTACTGACTCTCGGAGCAGCAAGCCTACATAGACTGCGATAGCAAGGAAGTCAACTTGGGAGCAAGTCGTGAGACGACCTTTATGAGCTCGAAGAGGTCGAGCAAGGCGATGATGGCCGCTCTTCAGGTGGTGAAGGCGGTTTGTGCTAGTGTAGAGCTGTTCTGTACACTAGTGGAGGTTGCAAAACCGAAGCCCGCGTTGGATTGTATTTCAGTGGTATCGGAATACCCTGATCTGTTCCCCGCAGATCTTTCTGGCGCCCCGCCTCAGCGGGAGATAGATTTTAAGAGCGAGCTAGTGCCAGGTGCAAAGCCTGTGTCACGATCTCCGTATCGGCTAACGCCTAAGGTAATGGCGGAGCTGAAAGCGCAACTGCAAGAGTTGTTGGAGCAAGGGTATGCGCGTCCAAGTCCTTCGCTTTGGAGCGCACCGACCCTCTTTATTAAGAAGAAGGATGGAAGGTTGTGGTTGCGTATTAATTATCGGGAAGTCAACAAGTAGACAGAAAAGTGCAAGTACCCAATCCCAAGGATCGATAATCTTTGTGATCAGTTGGTAGGGTCAACGGCGTACTCTAAATAGATAAGGGAGAGTGATATCCCTAAGATGACGTTCAGTACAGGACACGGGCGCTACGATTTTACGGTCATGCCGTTTGGGCTGACTAATGCGCCGTCAGTATTCATGGATTTTATGAACAGGACGTTCAGGGAGTACTTGGACCGTTTCGTGATCGTCTTCATCGACGATATTTTGGTGTACTCGCAAAGTGAGGAAGATCACTTCAAGCATCTTCACTTGGTGTTGGAGACGCTAAGGAGAAATCAGTTGTATGCCAAGTTCTCGAAATGCGAGTTTTGGCTATCTGCAGTAGCGTTCCTCGGGCATATAGTGAGTGGAGAGGGTATTGCTGTGGATCCGGTGAAGATTGTTGCGATACGGGAGTGGCCTGAGCTTACTACGGTAGCAGAAGTCCGGAGCTTTTTGGGGCTTGCCGGCTATTATAGGCGCTTCGTAGAGAACTTCTCGCGGATAGCGTTACCTCTCACTACTTTGACGAGGAAGGAGCATAAGTTCGTTTGGACGCCGGAGTGCGCGCGAGCTTTTGAGGAACTGAAGTGTCGGTTGACCACGACGCCTGTGCTGAGTTCGCCATGTGGAACCGAAGGCTATGAGATATATTGCGATGCTTCGGGCAGCGTTTTGGGTTGCGCGCTACTGCAACACGGAAGCGTAATAGCGTATGGACGTGAGTTTTGCCTCGAAGCTATGGAGGCATAATTCTATACGGTGTGAAAGTGGATCTCTCTACGCCGGTCGCAAGAGCGTGAAGCATCTGGTTGATCAGAAGGATCCAAATATACGACAGCGTAGATGGATGGAGTTCTTGGGAGACTATACATTCAAGATCCACTACGCGCCTGATAAAGGGAATGCGGTTGCGGACGCGCTGAGTCGCCGAGCCCCAGCTCAAGCAAATTGGCTATCA
Organism: Platanthera guangdongensis; assembly: GCA_039583875.1. Lineage (NCBI taxonomy): Eukaryota > Viridiplantae > Streptophyta > Magnoliopsida > Asparagales > Orchidaceae > Platanthera > Platanthera guangdongensis. Next base: position 68,592,876 of record CM077166.1, on the reverse strand, counting down.
GTGCATGATGAGCGGTTGGTGCAGGAGCTGGAGGCGTTGGAGATTGTTTGTGTGGATAGGCAATCTAGTGCTGAAGCAGTGCTGAATTGGACTGAAGTCCAATATGACCTGGCTGATCGGATTCGGCAGGCTTTGGATATGGATGCTCATATGAAGCAGTTCATGATAGAGGCTCTGGATGGGTCAAATTCCCAATTCGTTGTGGAGGACGGATTGCTGTGGAAGGACGGTCGTTTGTGCGTACCAAGTGTGGGCAATTTACGGGTGGAGTTGTTGTACGAGGCGCATCATACCAAGTACTCGATTCACCCGGGGAGCACGAAGATGTACCGTGATGTTAAGAAACTATTTTGGTGGCCGGGTTTGAAAAAGGATGTGGCGCTATATGTAGCGAAGTGCCAAACCTGCGCCTTGGTAAAGGCGGAGTGCCAAAATCCGGGAGGATTTCTTAAGTCCTTGCCTATTCCGGAGTGGAAATTCGACGACATCTCTATGGATTTTGTGCATGGTTTGCCAAGGTCGCAAAAGGGGAACGACGCCATTTGGGTGGTGGTCGATCGATTAACAAAGGTGTCGCACTTTATTCCGCATAGGAAGGATGATCCGGTGGAGAAGCTGGCGAAGCTTTATGTGGATAACATAGTGCGGCTTCATGGTGTGCCCCGCAGCATCGTGAGTGACCGAGATGGGCGGTTCACGTCCAATGATTGGAGGCTGGTGCAGCAAATGTTGGGAACAAAGCTGAAGTTTAGCACAGCCTTCCATCCGCAAACGGATGGGCAGACCGAGAGGGTCAATAGAACGATGGAAGACATGCTTCGCATGTGTGTCTTGGACTTCGGAAAGCAGTGGGAGGACCACCTTTATTTGGTGGAGTTCGCATACAACAACAGCTACCAAGCAAGTATTCAGATGGCGCCTTTCGAGGCCCTATACGGTAGAAGATGTCGCACGCCGTTGTCTTGGTTAGAAACGGGCGAGTCAAAGTTGTCTAAGCGAACGGAAGTGGATGATGCTACTTCTTTGGTGAGAACCATTCGGGAGAGGTTGCTTATCGCTCAGGACCGGCAAGCAAAGTACTATAATGCCAAGCACAGGAACGTGGAGTTCGCTGTGGGCGATTATGTATACTTGAAGATCAAGCCGTTCAAGGGTGTCTCGCGGGTGCGACGGTTGAAAAAGCTAAGCCCGAGGTATCTTGGACCGTTCGAGGTTCTGGAGCGAGTAGGAGAAGCGGCCTATCGGCTGAAGCTTTCAGTGGAGCTAAGTGGTTTACATGATGTATTCCATATTTCGGTGCTTCGGAAGGCGGTGCAAGAGCCTACGCAAGTGATCGCGGCCAATCAAGTGCCGGTGGATAGTGGGCTAACGACAAAGGTCAAGCCCGTGCGGATTGAAGACTCGGAGGTCAAGCGGCTACGCAACAAAGAGATCAGGATGGTCAAAGTCCGGTGGGACAATTGCGGTCGTGAGGAGCTCTCCTGGGAGCGAGAGCAGACGATGCTTGACGAATATCCGGAGTTGTTCCGCTCAGGTACAAATTTAGTTTTGTACATGTTTTTCCCTTTATGTAATTTCGTGGGCGAAATTCTTTTAAGAGGGGTAGAGTTGTAACGCCCCGAAACTCAAAGGAGCAAAGGGGGACGTTTTGGGCCAGTTTTGGTTTCTGGCTGAAGGCACACGGCCTGGGACACGGGCGTGTCCCAGGGCGTGTCAAGCGTGTGTCGACACTTAGCCGCGAAGTCGTCGAGTTATTCTCGACGATTCGTCGAGAATGGGCACACGGCCTGCGACACGGGCGTGTCGCAGGGCGTGTCGACCCGTGTCGACACTTAGCCGTGAAATCGTCGAGTTATTCTCGACGATTCGTCGAGAATGGGCACACGGCCTGCGACACGGGCGTGTCGCAGGGCGTGTCGACCCGTGTCGACGATCGTCCAGGTGAAATCGTCGAGATTCACTCGACGATCGTCGAGACAAGGCACACAGCCTCGGACACGGGCGTGTCCAAGGCCGTGTCAGCGAGTCGTCGTTCTCCCCTCGACGAAATGTCCCGTGTACACGGCCTGGGGGCCCAGGCGTGTCAATGTGACACGGGCAAGGACACGGGCGTGTCCTAGAACCCGTGCAGTGCTCGGGTTGGAAACGGGGGAAAAATCATGGGTACACGGCCGGCTACACGGCCGTGTCAGCTGGAACACGGGCATGTCAGCTCGAACACGGGCGTGTTCGATACCCGTGTGCGTGTTCAGAAGATTCGATTTTGACGGCGAATGCGGCACACGGCCCTGGACACGGGCGTGTGCCAAGCCGTGTTCGGCCCAGATTGGGCATTTCAGCCCCGAATCAAAGCCGCTCGTTTTCTTAGGTTGAGATCCGACGGCTGGGGATGATTCCTGGGAGGATATACACGGGTTTGACTTAAGAAAAATCCACTTTTCATCACTTGATCTCTCTCCAAACCCTTGGAGAAAGAAGAGCCAAGGCTAGAGGAAGAGGAGCTAGATCCGCCATTGGAGGAGCTTCGGAGCTCCGAATCGCAAGCCGACTCCGGATCCACGGAGGCAACGCAAGCGCGGTGATTTCTATCCGATTACATTTCAATGGCGCCAAAGAGGAACGCAAGGGTAACGATCCTCACTTTTGAGCATGATAGCTCTCTTTCTTAGCATAGGAAGCCCCCTCTCGCGAGTTTGCGAAGAGTTGGAGGCGTTCCTTCGGGTAGATATGTAAAGTCCCCGTTGTTTAGCGTCCGTATGCGAGAACGGACATAGGCATTTTGGTTGAAGCCTACCCGGACATGTAGTTCGGATCGGTGATGTTGCATTGCATAAGGCCGGAGAAGACTCCGTGCTATTTGGTGTTTTCGGGTTTTCTACGCGGTAGATTGCAGCAGGGAGCCTTGGGGACTAACCCAAAGGTGCACCCGGAAAACTGGGCGGACACGAGGTCTTGCCAACTTGGTGGCTTGGAAGCCAACTTGAACATAACGAGGTTATGTGACTTGCGGTAGAATGGGACTCGGTGAAAGTTTGACCCGCGCATATGGCTTAAATTGTCGTTGCGATGTGAGCACGGGTTAGATGGAGCCGTACCCGCTTTATGTCGTCCGGTTAGAGCGACCTAAGGTTACATGGGACTCGCCGTTGGCATAAATGGGGGTCTTCGGTGGTCCATGGCTTAATTTGACGTGACCAATACCATGAAGACAAATTGCTCATAGGAATTGCCGTCCAAGAGGCGGTGGTGAGTCCGGGATGTTCATGGCTTTATTTGACGTAACATCGACCGGTTCACCGAGAATGTGCCCTGAGTGCACGGGACGTGTGGCCGTACGAGCCAACGTTGTGATGAAATGGCTATGATTATATGCATTGCTCGCTTGTGCTAATGAAATGCAGGGAAGGAGCATCGCCGCCCCGAGTTGGGGGCGGGATCGTTATAATTTGGTCAGCATTGCTGACCGTTGCTTTGTTCGCCACCGTGCGGTGGTTTGTTTGCTTGCAGGTGCAGCTGGACCAAGCGGTCAATAGCGGGCTAAAGCCCATTTTGCGAAGCTGGCCCTCGAAGGCCCGAATGGAAATGTTTTATGTTTTGTTCATGTATGGCCGGCCTGCGTGCCGAGGTTGGTAAATCATGTAATAGACAAATGAAACATCTTGTAAGGCCTTAAGGCCGACTTTTGAGTATTTTGTAATGACATTCCTGTTGGTTTTAGTGGACATTCATGCTTGTGCTGGGTTCTTGATTTGTAACTCTTATAAATTGCTTCCGCTAGAATGCTCTGTGTAGGACGTTGAGATTGGTTGGATGGTTTCCATACGTAACCACCCGGTCTGTCTGTGGTATATGGCGTCGGGCCCCGGCCGGACCTACTGCTATATGCTATGCGACGGATAGGGGGCGTTACAGCCTCACCCAACTCAATGATATACATCATAATGTATTTGATGTATGTTTGAGTTACTTGTGCAGGTTAAGAAAGTACTGGACTGAAGCAAAAAGTTTCTAAGTCCATGTGTCGACACCCAGAGGGAAAGTGTCGACACTTAAGAAGACTTGTGTCGACACCCAGACAAACAGTGTCGACACTTGGAGTCATTGTGTCGACACCTTGGATGCAGAGTCGACACCAGACAGAAAGTGTCGACACAAGGAGCTGTGTCGACACTCAGTGAAGAAAAGTGCAGACAAAAAGTGTCGACACAAGGAGCTGTGTCGACACTCAGTGAAGCTGTGTCTACACCAGAAAGTGTCGACACTTGGAGCTGTGTCAACACTCAGCAAAAGTCTGCAGAGACTAAGTACAAGTGTCGACACTCAACACAATGTGTCGACACTAAGCAGAAGAGTCAGCATTTGAAGTAAGTGTCGACACCCAGCACAATGTGTCGACACACACCAAAAGAGTCAACACATGAAGTAAGTGTCGACACCCAGCACAATGTGTCGACACTCAGCTAAAGACTCTACACTTGAAGAAAGTGTCGACACAAGGAGCTGTGTCGACACTTAGCAAAGAACACAAAGAACAACAAATTATTCTAAGTACAAGTGTCGACACTATGGGAATGTGTCGACACTCAGCTGAAGTCTCAACAAGAAGAAGATGTGTCGACACAAGGAGCTGTGTCGACACTCAGCAAGATTCAACATAGAAGACTATGTGTCGACATCAAGAAGCAGTGTCGACACTTGACAGATTCAACACAAGAAGTTGTGTCGACACAAAGAAGATGTGTCGACACTTAGAAGAATTCAGTAGAAGCTAGAAGAACAAGTATTTGTGTCGACACTCAATTTCAGTGTCGACACATGAAGAAGAATCTGTGTCAAGACAGACAAGGAGTTGTGTCGACACCTTGTAGACTTGTGTCGACACTTACACAACTGGTGTCGACACTTGTGCTATAAGTGTCGACACTTAAAGACAGAAAGTCTCGACACTATCAGACAGATAAAGATTTTCAAGAACTGACTGGATGACATGACAGCTGCCGTTCCAGCCGGTCTGCAGCGCCTGTCAGAGATATCAGAAGTCAGTTATGGACCGGACCAGCCGGTTACCATGAAGAATGCCTATAAATAGGCACCCACAGTTTACAGAAACTGTTGTTGAAGTTGTTGATCAGATTATTGTTAAGGTTGATCACCTTGTTGAAGTAATTATTAAAGTGGTACAAAGAGTATCAACACAAGAAGATCTAGCAGTTCAAGTGCAGATCTAAGAAGTTGGAGAGAGAGAGCTCCATCCAAGAAATCAGCCTCTGGAACTAGGCTGAGAAGAAGGATTCAGATTCAGTCTGGATCTTAAGTGGCAGAGGTCAAGGAACAACTGCAGAGGATTCAGTCTTATTCAGTTCTACTCAAGAAACTTTGAAGAAAGCTAAGTTAGGGTGAATCTAGCTGAGTTCTTCCAAGAACTCATCAAGAATCTCTCAACTCCCCTCCTTTAATTCTGAGTTGTAGAGTTATTATTTGTATTACATTTTAACTTGTAGGATCCTTTGGATCTGAGTGATTTGTAAGCCTGTATTTATAAAGGCTGAGGGTAGGGCTTGTTAGCCTGAGTGTAGGAGATTGAGATCTCTGAGTGTAGGCCTTGTTGGCTGAGTGTAGGCCTTGGTTGGCTGAGTGTAGGCCTTGATTGGCTGAGTGTAGGCTTTGGGATAAAGCTGAGTTGTAGGGCTTTGGGCCTGAGGTGTAGGAACCAATTTGGGTTCTGAGACAGTGGAGAAGTTTGGCCGAATCTAGTACACTGCTAGATAGGCGAAGGGGGAAAGTGGATGTACCTATATCTTGGGGAACCACTATAAAACACTGTGTGCTGTGCTGTGATTGTGCTGTGGATTAGCTGTGTATGTTTTGTTATTGCTGTTTGCTGTGCAAAAGTAGTTAGAAATCTGTGATATAACTGTTTGGCTGCCAACAAAGTTAGAAAAGGATTAGGTCACCTATTCACCCCCCCCTCTAGGTGTTTAGGTACCATATCTTTTATAGACCAAAAGGCTATCAAATTGCCATGTTGCACCAACACGCAACCCAAACTGAATCCAGATGCGTCACTGAAAATCTGAAATCCATCAGTCCCGTTAGGTAGACTTAGGATTGGAGCTGTCATCAGCCTTTCCTTCAGGGTATCAAACGCCTAATTGCACTCCCGAGTACACACAAAGTTTTGGTCCTTACGAGTCAACGAAGTGAGTTGTAAATCTATCTGCGAAAGGTTTTCCACAAATCTTCTGCAATGCCTGACAAGTCCAAGAAAACTCCTGACTTCCGCCACGGTGCTCAAAACTGGCCAATCTCTGATGTCCTCAACTTTTGCAGGATCCACCGCCACCCCATCATCACTAATCACATGGCCCAGAAATGTCACCATCTCTAACCAGAACTCGCACTTTGAGAACTTTGCATAAAGCCGGTTCTCTCTCAACACTTGTAAAACTATTCTCAAATGAGTCTCATGATCCGCCTCCGATTTGGATTATACCAAAATATCGTCGATAAAGACAACAACAAAAGAGTCCAAGTATTCACGAAATACTCGATTCATCAAATCCATGAATACGGACAGCATGTTCGTCAGTCCGAACGACATCACCGAGATCTCAAAATGACTATACACATACCAAAAGTTTTATTGGGTAAGACCTCATCTCGAATCCACAACTGATAGTATCTTGACTTCAAGTCCAACTTAGAATACACCACTGACAACACCAACTGGTCGAACTTGTCATCTATCCGAGGAATCAGATACTTATTCTTGACAGTCACTTTATTCAACTCTCGATTGTATATACACAAACGCATACTACCGTCTTTCTTCTTCACAAACAACACTGGTGCGCTCCATGGTGAAGAACTGGTCTAATATACCGCTGCTCCAACTATTCCTGCAACTGTACTTTGAGTTCGGATAACTCTTATGGTGCAATCTTAAAATAAGGACGTGACACTGGCCTAGCCTCTGACACTAACTCAATCGAGAAATCATTCTCCCGTCGAGGAGGTGCTCCAGAAAGCTCCTCGGGAAACACATCATCAAACGCTTCTACTACTGGCACCTCTCCTGGATAGGCAAACCTCCAACAATACTACAAGAGCTACTCCTCCCTGGTTAACAACCCGCACCAACTGCATGGCCAAAATTAGGGAACATGCCACTCCACTAAGGCCCTCGAACGTAACTTCTGCCTGCCCTTCGCTTCTCCAGGTCACCACCATAGATAGACAGTCAATACTGGCAAGCTGCTCTGCATTCCAGTCAATACTCAAAATCACATCGAACTCAACCAATGGTAGAACCGCTGCTACCAACATAAAGTCAACACCACCTAGACTCCAACAAATGTGCCCCTTCGCCCAGTAGTCATGGAAGACCCATTGGGCATGCACACCTTCAGCCCTGCGTCCGCCGAAAATTACTCAACTCCAATTCTCCGGATAAAGCTTTCCGCAAGGAAGGGGTACGACGGTCCCATTTCTAATAATATCCTAGCGGGGTACCCAGAAACTAACACAAAGCCTAAAACATAGGTGACATATATAAACAATCTTGAAATTCTAAAGTAAAAGATTAACGCAAAATTTCATACATGTCACCACATCGGGTTGGCAGATCTCTTCCTGTCGTCGAAGGTTATTTGCCATTGGCTGCACGGGTTGGAAATGAGAAGCGCTAGACTTTACCATATTTTCTTTATCCGCTGCGATGGGCCCTGAGCGCACTGACTGCTCTTGCCTCGGCTCCTGCTCAGTGCCACCCTCAGTACAGAATCGAGCTATGTGGCCCGGTTTGCCATACTTGTAGCACAATCATGGTCCTTTGAAGAGAGACCCCCCAGACGTCGTACTATCCTTCTCCCAATTCTTGTAGGGATGTGACTTCTTCTTCCACTTACTCCCGTCGGTCCTTCCTTGAGATTGAGAAGGCTTTCCTTCTCCCTGCTTGGCCGCAAAACCCTTTCAACGTTGTGTTTGCCCTATATCATTCTCCAATGTTCTGGAAGCCTCAACCAGCTCATTAAAACCAGTATTCTTAATAGATATGATGGGTTATCTTAGATTCTCACTCAGCCCATGGTAGAAGAGGTTGACCCTCTCCACATCGTCAGCCATGGTCATTCCAGCATAACGACCCAACCGAGTAAACTCCTGAACATACTCGTCCACTGTCTTGTCCAGCTGCAACAAGTGAAGAAATTGCCTCTGAAGGGCCAGCCTTGTCTACGCAGGAATGTACTTCTTCAATAAAGCATTCCTGAACTCTTTAATGGATGGGGTGTGTAACGACCAAGGGAGGACCCCTAGCGCAGCCCGGTCGACCAGCAGCCCATGGAGGACCCATGGCACCACGGTGGTACTGCTGGAATCTACAAGTCCTCCAGGCCCCACACCCCAAAGCTTCTTCGGCCTGTTTATCAGCACGGTGCATTGTTGCCACGGGGTCTCGAACCCGCAACCTTGATATGAAGCCTTTAATATCACCATTGTGCTATGGGTCCACCATGGGCTGCTAGTTGGCTGGGTGGCGCTAGGGGTCCTCTCTAGGTCATTACATGGTACATCCAGGAAACTGGAGACCGTAATCGATCACCCACCACAATATAGCATCTCCTTCCAACATGAAGGTCGCAAACTCAGATTTCTTTTCCTCTAGCATCTCTTCCGCCCTTAGAAGTTCTTGAATCCTTGCCCACCAATCATCTGCATCGGTCGGTGTGCCGACTCCCTTAAAATTTGCAGGATGGAAGCTAAATAAATACTTCTTTTGTCGGTCTTCTGCCCAACAACCACTCTTTCAGCCAAAGGCTCTGCTTATCTGGCTCTTCCACCCTTTGTGACTGGTGTCTCCTCCCGAGCAATGGTAGTCGTCTCCTGCATAGCAGGAGCCACAACTTACGCTACTGCTTCATCTTGGACCACTACCAATACTTCTGCGAGCATGCGATAGAAATCGACCGGGGTTACACCCATGACCAAAGGACCCTGAGCTGTAGCACTGCTCGTCGAAGGCTCTTCTCATGGTCTCGATGTCCCCACCTCGTCGCTTGCACCCTTTACAAAAGCAAAGTAGAACAAGAATCAGCTTCTAGTCACACAACTAAACACAAGGACACTCATAGTCATGTGATACTCCTAGGTGGATAACTTCATTACGCGATCCGATTACGACATTCGACCAAAAATCTTTAACATGGACACTAATCTCCCTCTGGTACTAAAATGCAACACCTCCCCTGTAAAGACCAAATAATATGGGTCCAGCCGGGGCCCCACAATATATAGACCTGACAGCTTCAGCATTATAAGATGATATTTAAACAACCCAAAACCAAAACTCAGACATTTACAGCGGAAACATACACCAAAAACTAGAAGTTATCCACCACACACCAAGAGTATAAAAATGGCCTTAAGGCCTTAGACAACATAAGTCTGAAACTACAATGATAACAAATATTAGTAACGTGCACATGAACTCCTAAGCTACCTCGGCATGCAAGCCAGATTACATCTCAAAGAGCAAATCATTCAATCAAAATATATGAAAATAAAAGGGAGTCAACTTCACGAGGCTTAGTACTTTTGGTTGTTGAGCTTGCTCCTGCCTGCGATCCTTGCCCTGTAAAAATCGGTTGTAACGTGGGTCAGCAAAGGCCGACCTCAACTGTATAACCAACACATCTCCTCCCGGTAATCCCTAACGCACGCTGGGGTACTCCATCACCATGCTGGTCAGCATTTCGTATGCAATAAATAATAACATATAAAGCTATAAATAGGTCTGGATGTCCCAAGCAACAAACATGTTTCTAAGTTGAGCATGTAATAAAGGTAGCCTATAATGCAATATGAATGCAATCCTGGGTTTCACTTAAGGCACCCTAAAGTGTATGCTTCTAAACAACATCATCAAATCAGGTACTTTTGATTTCCCTATCGGCGTTCAAGCTGCAAACACAAGGGTATTCTAATTTCCCACAACGACACACATACCGCCACACTGAACCCTTTCCTCGGCCCCACCCGCTCACGGGTCTCAAAACCCGGTCTTGCCTACAAACTCTGGCTCCACACGTCAGGGTTTTGCGAAACAAACAGACCGATGCTAAGAACACTTGCTACACCCCACCCGTTCGCGATGACCCAGGCCCGATGTCACGACCCGCATTTTCTCTATATTCAAAAATACATCAGAGTAAAGAAAATATGTGTTGTGATGCCATACCGTGCAGGGGACAACTACAGACGCTCAGGCAACTCGTCCTCACATTTACTTTATGTAAAAGGTTTATGCGATTAAGTTAAAAATAATGCATATAAGCTATTAGAGTTACTGACCGTTTCCCTCGGTCGGGTGGATCACAAGTCCATAGGTGAGAAAATATATAAATTTTTTACGTGGCAAAAAATACTAAGTTTATTCATTTGATAACCTATATGAGAGTGAAGGTCTAGTATCTAAAAATGATGATGTGTCTTCTACATATAATATATATAGAGGGATTTTATAGCGCTTAAAATTAGATTTGGCAGTTAAAAGTCATGCCATGCCGATACTCAAGAATGCAGTTTTGTATACTTTAAAATAACTATATGCATCCTAACACAGATCCTTCCCACAGAGCAAGTATAAATAGGAAGAAGTAACAGTAGTAAAAGCAGCAAGTATTCTACCACAGAAAAGTCAAAGACTATGAGCGTCAACAACTGACACGAACCCATAGTAAAGTCTGACAAGTTAAACAGAGACAATTAACTCTAAGCTCTGAGGTGGAAGCAAATAGCTGCAGCAACGCACAACACCAGAAGCACAACACGGCCAGCTAAACCTGCTACTGCTCTGATCCTGAGACATTCAAAAGAAGAACACCTCAGAAGAAAGACACAAATGGTGCAAGGAGTAAAGGCAGAATAAACAAACCTCCAAGTGAAGGAAATTGTAAAGCGACTACAACAAAAGGGTCAGCAGTAGATTAAAAGTAAGCAACAGTAAATCTAGCCGAGCAAGAATGGCTAATCATATCATCAGGACAAAACAAAGTAGCAACATCAGAAGTTCAAACTTTCATATTTCATTAATATTCATGTTATTCATCGATAAAAATGAGACTAATCAGCTCAATAATAAAGAGTACTTTGCCGTGGAAAAAGGTCCACAACGCGCACAAACACAGCCAACAGGCACCATGCCGAGGGAGAAACCCCAACACGCACAGACCAAGCTAAGATAATGTGCCGGGGATGAATGTCCACAACGCGCACAGACTCATGCATAAGGCACTATGCCGAGAGAGAAACCCCAACGTGCATAGTCCATCTGTGTTTCTTTAGTTACATAATTATACAAGCAGAGTTCCTTTTTATTCATCACGGACTCATGGTCAACAACAATATGGACTGCATAAGGATATTTCAAGGTCAAGCAAATGAAGTTTAATCAAAAACAACGGAACGCACAAGGTGCCACAACGATCAAGATTACTCGATGGTTAAAACGAAACCACAACCGATTCTTTTACCAATTCTACGGACTAAAATTTTTGGGGTATGGTTTTAGGGAAAACAAGTCACAATTAAATGAAAAGAGAAAGTAAATTAGTATATTAGGACAAGTTTCTAAGTAATTGAAACATGAAAAACTCAAACAAATGTAGAAAAAATTTAGAATAAAGCAGTAAGAGAGAGAGCAAGAACACCACTTGCCTCGGTTTTATAGAAAAAATCCTCCGAATCACCCCACGTCGCATTTCGGGGCAAAAGAAGACAGGAGGAGTCGAAATCTAAACAAAAATGGCTGAAATAGAGGTTAGGACCGAAAAACCCTAACGAGAAAACTCAAGAAATGGGGAAAAATTTACCACGATGGCGTAGCTCTCGACGAGAGCTTTCCAATTCTACGATCAGTTGGAAATTTCGAGCACCGGAGCTCCGCCGGCGGCCACCGGAAGATTCATTACTTAGAAATCTGCCGTCACAATAGCACTCTTGTTAGGCCTAGAGAAGAAAAGAAGTTCTTTCTTTTTATCTATCCTAAGTATAGGAATATATATATATATCTTTATACTATAAGGAAACCCATTTCTAACCATGGTGTAACATTCACTTGCCCAAAAAGCCCTCATTAAAACATATTTTGGGTTTAAGTTTGAGACATTTTGGTCTTTTGTCCACTTAATCCCTTATTAAAACCATATTATTTTTAAAGCATCATTTGGTTATCCCGCTTAATTTTGCCATTTTCCCGCTCTGTTTCGGCGATTTCCCGCTCGCACACGACACTTTGTCCTCGACAGTCCGCCGTATGGGTTAAATCACGCAGACCTCCTCGAAAAAACATTGACTGCTAAAACCCTCCTCCGTAGCTCCTCCTCTGCCGCTGCTCCTAAATAGCTGCTCCTCCACAGCTCCGACTACCGCATCACCAGATCGTTGGCGATCCTCTTCGACTTCTACCATAGGTCGACACGATCTTCTTCAACGGCGGAACTTCTACTCCACGAAACTCTGGCATCAACAGATTGACCAAATCTAAAGAACTACCCAACACCACGCCCTTCAAACCTCCGGTAAGATCCTTCGCTGCTTACTCACTACTCCTTTAGGCCAAGTAGTTCTCTGCTCGCGGCTTGCTGCTTGCTGGTGAAATTTTAGTATTTATTTATTTTTATTTCTGTATCTGATAGGTTGGTGGTGGCCGCCTGTTTGTTATAACTCCAGCTTTGTTTCTGTCTTCCTGTCCATAGAGGCCCCGAAGAAGTTCAGCAGAAGAAGCCTTCCATTCCAAATCTTCCGAGAGGGTAAGCTCTTCACAGTAAATTATTTTGACTGTTATCTTTCCGAGAGGGTAAGTTCTTCACAGTAAAATTTAATGTTTCCCTCTTTTGTGCGTGTGTTGTTTGTTCTAACTTGATCTTCCAAAATGTGTGAAAAAATTAGCTAGAGCAGAGTCTCATTCACTCTGATTAGGAACATAGGGAGGAAGGAAAATAGTATTTAGGACAGAGAAAAAACTTGAGTTTTGTACTAAATTTTATTTTAATTGAGAGTTATAAGGAAATTATTTGTTTTAGGCATGGGGTTATAGGATCGCAGAGAAATTGATTTGTAATTTTACAGAACTCTTTCTATTTTGGCTTAGGCATGCGGTTATAGGATCGCGTAGTTGGATGGTTCTCTTATGCTTATTTTCTTCTCCTACTCATTTAGCACAAAATCAATTACTAAAAGTCTCATTCCACTAATAAGAGCTATTGATTTTTAAATTTACATTTCCTTATAGTTAATGACATTTATTGGTTCCACCTCCCGATGTCAATTATTTTTCTTGGTTTGCATTTACATTTCCTTATAGTTAATGACATTTATTGGTTCTACCTCCCGATGTCAATTGTTTTCTTGGTTTGCATTCATTAAATATATAATTACTACCAAAAAAACAATGTAACAATCCTTTGCTTCAGGCTTGCTACGAGAAATAAATAATAAAATATAACCATTCTCAAGCAATCAAATTTCTTTTTCTCCTATTTAATTCTGTTAAAGCTTTTATCTTTATCTTCTTTATACTATAAGGAAACCCATTTCTACACATGGTGTAACATTCACTTGCCCAAAAAATACCTTCATATATTATTTTAATTTGAAAAATAAAGATTTTTTGAGTCTTTTCCAACTTTACCGCCGTAATATCCCGCTCAAAATTTTGGCGTGCCGCGGTACTAAAGTCGCGAGGCTGAAACCCTAAACCTAAACCCGCAACTCTTCGATCCGCTCCGTCGTTTCCGCGCTACAGCTATTTCTTCGCCCTCTCCACCGCTCTCTTTGCCCCCTCCGCCTCTCCCAGACATCCTCACATATTCTTCGCCCCCTCCGCCACTCACAGACATCCTCACACATTCTTCGCCCCTCTCCCGCCAGCGACCATTGTTCCGTCGCATCCACCGACGTGCATTCGTCCTTCGCTCTGCTCCGTCGTGTCGTCTCATCCGGCCTGGGCGTGGGGCGGTACAGACCTCAAATCTCCTCTTCCCTCAACTTTCCTCCACGGCACTCCTTCTTCACTGTGCTTCTCCTCCATCTGCCGTGCCTCACAGTGCCTCAATGCAATAGCTTCTCCTCACTGCAATGGCTTCTCCGCCTCAACACCGTCAACACCCTCAACAGAACTCCTCATATAGCCACCCATCACGGTAAGCATTACTCACGGTGTCATTACTCATCTGTAGTTGCTTTCAATGGTCTTAATACCTGAAACAGAGGTGTTAATCGCTGTCAAATTCACAGTTATGATTTTGTTTTTTAAAGTTCCGCACCTGTTCATTGCATATAGTCAGCAAAAAGTATTGCCACTTCTATGAGTATTTAATTGTTTTTAGCCTGTGATATTTGGTTATTATAATTACTCTATGAGTTAATGTTTTCCGTGCAATTTGAACTGTTTTCAGCCCTCTCTTTTCATTACTGTGAAGTTTCCTAATTGTTATTTATTATTCATTATCATGCTAATGTGTCTTGGTGTTTGGACCTTTAACTTCCTCTTGAATTAGTTCTTCTTAATTTGGCCCATTAATTTGTTTCCTGTTTTCGTGTTCAAAGAAGAACTCTGTTGGAATGAACATTGGAATATCATGAATTGAATTAATCTAACAACTTTTGATGGTTATAGTCCCTGTGAAGCATTTTCCTCATCTCATTCTGCAAGACGATTAGTAATTCTCATACTTTTATTAACACTTATCTTCTTGCCATTCAAATCACAAGGTTGCAAATAAATGATTCTTAGAATAATGTCAATATCAATAATAATTCTTAGGCGATTAGTAATTTCCCTCGCGGGCCTGGTACGGTCGCGCTTGGCCGTAGGGGCATTGCACCGTGTACCCTGTATGGAATTAAATTACTTTACTTTTAACCAAGTGGTATTTCATCAAACATTCTTAGAAATAATGTCAATATCAATAATAATTCCAAGACGATTAATAATTTCCCTCACGGGCCTGGTACGGTCGCGCTTGGCCGTAGGGGCATTGCCCCGTGTACCCTGTATGGAATTAAATTACTTTACTTTTAATCAAGTGGAATTTCATCGAACATTCTTAGAAATAATGTCGATATCAATAAAAATTCTTAGGCGATTAGTAATTTCCCTCGCGGGCCTGGTACGGTCGTGCTTGGCCGTAGGGGCGTTGCCCCGTGTTCCCTGTACGAAATTAAATTAGTTTACTTTTAAACAAGTGGTACTTCATCAAACACAAAAAGTGATTACAGGTATGAGAGAAAACAGATAACTCATGAGTTCATTGCTTCGCATCGCAGACACTTGGAAATGTCCTGTCAAAATCATGCTGAGGCGTCGTCGTCATTGCCAAACCAGGGTTGGCCAGTGCAAAGTAAAAGAGGGCCTCCTTCAACTTTGGCGGCAACCATTGAGAAAACTCGAGAGAAAACCCGAGTACGTGTTAGTAATTGGAGACGGTCATGGACTGCAGAACAACGGAGTGCACTGAATGCAAGGAGAGCACAATCACGCTCAACGATGACTTTACCATCGGTCGTGGAAGTCCAACCATCACATCCAGAACCTCCGAATCAACCGAATGAAATTGAAGATGACAGTTCTGCGCCCACTTCACGGACAGGACGTCGTAATATTGCAAGAAATTATCGTTCCTCCGACAAAGTTTGCGTCTTCCAGCTCCCACAACCAACGATTTGCCCTCACTGTGCAGCTCGATTATTCCACAAAGAAACAAAAAATTTATGCTATAAACTTGGCAAAGTAATTTTACCTGCCGTTCCTGTCTCCCCACAGTTGTTGGCCCTTTACACTACACTGATCAAATAACAAGAGGACATCATTTTAGGCAAAATATACGTGCATACAACCACGTATTCTCTTTCACATCCATGGGCGTTACACTTGACGAAACACTTCCAGATTTCAACCAGGGTTTGTACAATTTCAGAGCACATGGAGCTATATATCACAAAATTGGATCTCTTCTTCCTACTCCAAGGGACAGACCATGATTTTTACAAATGTTCATCTACGACACCGAACATGAGACATCACATCGATTGGCGGAAAATAATGGACTCGATATGGAAATAGTGAATGAGATCAAAGATATCCTTGATACACACAACCCATATGTCATAAACTTTAGACAAATTGCTCAACACCAGTAGTTACAGTCGTGTCAACTACTTATTCGTGAACGACCGTCTGCCGACAGACAATATATCCTTCCTACAGCATCTCAGGTAGCTGCAGTGTTGGTGGGAGGCGACAATTTCGCTGAGTCTACCGATAAGGACATCAAAGTCCATTCTACTAGCGGGCATTTGACTACAGTCAAGGAGTATGCAGGTTTTTATGATCCATTACAGTACCCACTCCTGCTCTCGCACGGTACTTTTGGTTGGGATTTAGCTTTTCAGACGGATCAGGGGCTACGTGTTAGTTGTTGTGACTACTACGCATGCTTGCTCCAGGACATAAATTTCACGACTATTGATTAAGAGCTTCGTGTAATAGATTTTTAATTTCCTAATTTTATATATTTTGTGGCCTAATACAGATACGCACGAATAATCCATCAATACTTCTTCGCGGAGGACGACTGCTTCAACAATATGTTGTGTATAATTACATCAAGATTGAGACTCAAAAACTCAGATGGATTAGCCTAAATCAAAATAAAATTCGTGCGGAGCTTTATCAAGGATCACAAGATTGCTTAAATACTGGTGAAATGATGCAGGTATATTTACGTGCTTTTTCGTGCTTCTCAAACTGTTCTAATATGTGCATTTGCTGATTAACGTCGTTCATTTATTCTTTCATAATTTTCTTTGCTTAGGAAACATTGGGCGACGAACCGTACTTCCGTCTTCCTTCATTGGCAGCCCTCGGGATATGTATCAGAGGTATCATGATGCAATGTCAATCGTGCAAAACTACGGAAAACCAAATATTTTTAACAATGACGTGCAATCTTAACTAGAGTGAAATCAAAAATGAACTTTATCCAGGACAACTTCTGCATGATCGTCCAGATTTACTTACGAGAATCTTTCGATCTAAATATGAAAACTTAAAGGATGAGATCTTCAATAAAGGTATCTTTGGAAAGGTGGTTGTGCACGTTCACATTATTGAGTTTCAAAAGAGAGGCCTACGGCACGTACATATGTTGGTTAATTTTGATGCAGAAGATAAATTAAATACTACAGATGAGTACGATTCCTTGGTTAGCGCTGAGATACACAATCAAGAGGCAGATCGCCCTTTATATGATGCAGTTCTAAAACATATGATACATGGACCATGTGGTCACTTCAAACCGAATGCACAATGCATGAAGAATTTGTGTGCAGTAAGGGTATCCTAAGCCTTTTGCAGAGTATACTGTTCAAGGGAATGACTCATATCCTGTTTATCGACGTCAGAATAACAATAGTAGAACTATTACAGTTGGTCGTGACGTTGTGGTGGATAATAGATGGGTCGTTCCATATAACCCGTTGTTACTCTTAAGGTATGATTGCCACATCAATGTGGAGATATGTAGTAGTATTAAGAGTGTTAAGTATTTGTACAAGTATGTATACAAGGGACATGATTGCGTGTCATTTGAAGTTCGCCCTGCCCCTAATTATGATGAGGTGAGCAAGTACGTTGACAGTCATTGGGTTTGTGCACCAGAGGCATTGTGGAAAATATTTAAGTTTGAGATGACGAGGATGTATCCTTCTGTTTCGAGATTGCAAATTCATTTACCAAATCAACATCAGGTTCACTTCGGTAGTGGGGACATGATTTCAAGTGTCTTGGCAAATGAGAGGAACTCCAAATCGATGCTAACTGAATTTTTTCATTTGTATAATGACGACCAAGAGCGTGAGAAATACTTATATAAAGATTTTCCAAAATATTACAGATATTTACCTGTCGAGCGCAAGTGGATACCGAGAGTATCAAATCAAAAGGTTATTGGTAGAATATATGCAGTCAACCCAATGGAAGGCGAAAGGTTTTACTTACGACTGCTACTTAATCATGTTAAGGGTCCAAAATCGTTTGAGGATCTAAAGTTTATCGGTGGTGTACAGCCTTTAAACAAGCTGTAGAGCAACACGGACTTCTTGAAGAGGACAATAGCATTCGAGATTGCCTGGCTGAAGCAAGATGTTTTAGAATGCCAATTTTGTTGAGAATGCTTTTTGCAACAATTGTGTTATACTGTGAACCGACCTCTGTACAAGATCTGTAGGATGAGAATTTTGACAGTATGACGGAAGATTACACTACAAGTAGCACTTCAAATAGCACTTATAAAAAAGACAAGTTACTTCATGATTTAGATGACATTCTACAACAACATAAGAAAACAATAAAAGATTTTGGTTTGCCAGCCATAAGTGAAGGTTTTGAGGGTTTGAACCTCTTCTCTAGCCTAATAGAACATGAACGTTCATTCTTAATATCTGATGATGACTTAAATTCAATAAGCTCATTTAATCCAGAACAGCTGTCAGCATTCAACATCATCAGTGCATCTATATGAAAATGACAAAATGCAATGTTCTTCTTGGATGGTCAGGAGGTACGGGAAAAACGCACCTTTATCGAGCATTGTTGGCAACTTTCAGAAAGGAAGGGTTCATTATACTAGCCACAACTTCATCGGGGATCGCAGCAAAGCTACTCCCAGGTGGGAGGACTGCACACTCGAAGTTCAAAATACCCATCAAATATGAAATAATGTCGACCTGCAGATTTAATAAGCAGTCTGATTTACGTGAATTGATACAACAAGCCGGGGCAATTATTTGGGATGAGGACCCAATGATTCATAAAAAAGCATTTGAAGCTGTGGATCGATCTTTCAAGGATGTCCTTGACATCAATGAGCCATTCAGCGGTAAGGTTATGATCTTTGGTGGTGATTTCCGTCAATTGACACCAGTTGTCGTAAATGGAACAAAATATCAAATAATTAGCGCAAGCATTGTTGAATCGTATTTATGGACGAATGTTCGCATTCTTAGCTTAACAATGAACATGAGAGCTCACGACGATCCACATTTCTCGGAGTTCCTGCTGCGCGTGGGTAACGGTGATGAGCCAGCCGTTCTAAATGATATGATTCAGATTCCAACATCAATGGTCATACCTTGGGTAGATGAACGCTCTGTAAATATATTGATCGATGCAATAATCCCTGAACTTGGTTCCCAAACAGATGTCAATTATATGGAAAGCAGAGCCATAATAACGCCTTTGAATGAAGATGTCAACAAAATAAATGAAAAATTTCTTGAAATATTTTCGGGTGAATGCAAAACTTACTATTCTGTTGACTCAGTAGTGGATGACACTCATAATTTATATTTTCCAGAATTATTAAATTCAATAAATCCAGGGAATCTACTACCTCACGAGCTCAATCTCAAGAAAGGTTCACCGATAATGCTTCTTAGAAATATTGATCCAAAAATTGGGTTGTGCAACGGAACAAGGCTTATATGTGTAAACTTTCCAAGAAATGTTATTGAAGCAGAAGTATTGAGTGGAGAGTTTAAAAGACACAAAGTATTTCTACCACGAATTCCCTTGAAGAGCGCAGAGGATGTTAAGATGCCCTTCGAACTCACCCGAAAGCAATTCCCAATACGATTGAGCTATGCTCTAACCATCAACAAATCACAGGGCCAATCAATTTCAAATGTTGGAGTATATTTACCAAATGATGTTTTTAGCCATGGATAACTGTATGTGGCATTGTTAAGAGGAGTTTCTGCAAATATCACTAAAGTGATGGTTAAAAATGGTACAATGGAGGAGCACGAAAGAGTGTACACTAAAAATGTGGTGTTCAAAGAAATATTTACAAAATTGCATGCATCGAGTCAAATTACATAGATTGTATGGATCAATGTAACATTTGTAATATTCAAGAACTGTATTTTTTCTTCTGTTTTTTTATTCAGTGTACGATCGATATCTGAGACAAATTATATGCATTGTATTACTTCTTCTAGACATGTTTGGAAGCTTTCGCAACCGTTATCTTCATCCACGATCGATATCTGAGACCACAAACGATATCGCCGCGCATGACCGATGTTGCCCCCCACGAACAATGTCTCCCCTGCGATAATTGTCGCCCCACGACAATTGTTGCCCTCGCAACAAATGTCGCCCCTGCCGAATGCCGCCCCCCGCCAAATGTCGCCCTCGCTGAATGTCGTCCCCACGACGAATGTCGCCACCACGACGAATGTCACCATCATGAAAAATGTTACAACATTATCAAACGACGCTCCCACGACAAATGTCGCATCCACGACGAATATCGCCCCCTCGACAAATGTCGCACCAACGACAAACGTCGCCACCTCGACAAATGTCGCACCCACGACGAATGTCGCCCTCTCAATAAATGTCGCACCCACGATGAATGTCGCCCCCTCGACAAATGCCGCACCCATGATGAATGTCGCCACCTCGACAAATGTCTCCCCCACGAGGAATGTCGCACCCACGACAAATGTCGCCCCCTCCACGAATGTCGCACCCACGATGAATGTCACCCCCATGACAAATGCCGCACCCACAATGAATGTCGCACCCACGATGAATGTCGCACCCACGACGAATGTCGTACCCACGACGAATGTCGCACCCACGACGAATGTCGCCCCCTCGACGAATGTTGCACCCACGTCGAATGTCGCCCCCACGCCGAATGTCGCACCCTGACGAATGTCCCCCCTCGACGAATGTCGCACCGACGACGAATGTCGACCCCTCGACAGATGTCGCACCCACGACGAATGTTGCCCGCACGGGGTCCCCCGTGCACGACTGCTTGTATATATATATATATATATATATATATATATATATATATATATATATATTTATTTATTTATTTATAAAAATTTCTTGTCTAAAACGGACGATCTACGAGCGAGTGCGCGGAAGACGAAAATAGAGGTATATGATGGCTTCAACTCGAAACGTGCCCAACTTGAAAGTTGTAGATCTCGAGACGAACAAATGTCATGTTAACCATTTTTTCATACAATATTGTTTTGACTCTCAAAACGGCGCTCGAACGCAAACTACAACAGACTACTCAGGATGAATAAATAGTACTCGAGACGAGAATACAGGTACTCGGGAGGTAGAAAATAGGCTACTTGAGTACTAAAATTTACTACTCGAGAACAAGATCATTCACTCGAGAGGCAAAAATAAATCACTCGAGTAAAATTTGCATGAACAGTACTTCACTCGTGTAGAATAGACAACACTCAAGAGAAATTTTGCGTGAACAGTAGACCTACTCGAGAAACATGGAAATTCACTCGAGAGAGAATTGTGGGAACAGTAGATTTACTCGAGTGAAATATTGCAGAAATAACAACTTACACGAGAGCAGAACTTCACTCGAGTAAAGTTTTGCACGAAAAATATTTTTTTTGCAAATATACCATTTTGATCAAACTATTTGAATGAATAGTACTTTTCATTTTTGAATAATACTTTTGTTGGAACACCCTATTACTAATTTGGGCCAGGATCACTATGTCTTTAGGAAACCTGTTTTGACCTCATTGTATAGATCTAAATGCCAATTAGATTTGAGCCTAAGGGTTAGTAGTTAGGTTTGGGAGCTGCTCTCAAGACCAGGTTTGTTAGTTTAGAGACTAAGTCATTTCGTCGAGCTCAATACGACGAATAGTCAAACTCCAATCGACGATCGTTTAGCTCAACTTCGACGGATCGTCGAACTCTATTCGACGATCGCTGAGCTCAACTTCAACAAATCGTCGAACTCCATTCGACGATCTTCGAGCTCAGTTCGACGATCTTGACTCCAGTATTGATTCTCTATCTCTGAGCTCAGTTTGACGATAGTTGAGCTCAGATCGACGATCTCTGTTGCTGTCTAAGTCCAAATCGCTGAGCTCAGTTCGACGATAGTGGAGCTCAGTTCGACGTTTTCTGAAGAGTTAAATGATTTTCAAGATTCAAAATCAAACAGTTAAGGAGTTATTGTCAGCAATTAATTCAGAAGATCTTGTAGCCATTTTCATTTATTCTGGAGCAAGTTTCAAGGGATTATCAAGGAATGTTTCATTGGACTTTCCCCCAGAAGACAATTGCAATTAAGGATGTAATTAATGACATGCTAACGACTATTCTGGACAGAGGATCATTTCTATTCAGAACAAAGGAATAAAAGATAAGATTTTTTTTAATTCCTAACAAGAAGAGAGTGCACAAGAAGAAGAAGAATAAAAAATTCTATTCTCTGCCACAACTCTTCTCTGGAACAACATCTTTCTCAACAATAATCACTCAAGAGAAAAAGAAAGAGAGCTGTAGACATTCTCTGTCTCAAAGAATTCACACAAGAACACCATCACCAAAAGGAGATCAACAAATCTGAAATCTTCAGATCTCTTTTGATTCAAGTGTTCAAGGTCATCATCATTCAAGACTCCAGACACCTAACATTTCAGCTGTTGCTGAAATCATCAATTGCTGGAGATCAATTTTCTGAAGGCCTATCACCCTACAGCAAAGCTTCATTTCCTGAACATCTCAAGAACTCAGGGGGAGCTTTGACAACATCCACAAATCTTCTCTTTGACTGTTGACAGAGAAGATCATCTCTTTCCATCTCTCTCTCTCACTCTGCTGTACAGGGTTTTTCAAACTCCCTTCAAAAGTTTGTGTTTGGTTTTTGAGCACCTTATCAAAAGCTCATTGGTGGCAAGACACCTGATCAAAAAATCTGGTTTGGTTTTTGAGCACCTTGTCAAAAGCTCATTGGTGCCCAGGACACCTGATCAACTCATCCTGCAGTGGATTCCTACCTATGGTGGTAGAAGAGTGTGTTGGGTTTCTCTATGAGGATGGCACAACGCTTGTGCACGCAGCGGAAGAATAAAACATCAAGAAAACCCAAAAGAATGGGATCGGGCCATGACAGTTGAATCAAGAAGTTAACACACAACTATGCAAAATTACCTCGGTGGCGTTGAGTCACAACTCAACGGAGATGCTCCAAGCTTTGCGTTCTTGCTGGTGGCGAGTTCTACGTAGAATGATGTCCACGTCTCTGCAGAAATCCACACGAGCGGGAGAACGCCGGTCTTTCCGTCGCACGGAAGATCGGGAAGGAGAAAGACCGCACCTTTGCTTCTCCACGGACTGCTAGGTCCGCGCCAGGAAGAGCAACACCAGTGACGATCGCCGGAGAGGAGGAGGTCGACGGAGCGAATGATAATACATTTGCAGTCAATTTTATTAGGATATTTTCGGGGTTTTAAAGCCAATCATGTCTTGTAAAGTACTTGTTTTGATTCCCCTTTGTATATATTTTTGTCGCTAATGCATTTTTTCTGCTTTTTGCAGGTTTTCACGGCTTTCAACCGAAGTTTGCTGTGACACGCCCCAAGGTCACGCCCTACCAGGGCGTGTACCTAGGGCGTGTAACACAGAGGAATGAAGCAATTGGTCTGAAACTGCATTCCGTGGAAACTTAGTGTACACGCCCTCGGTCACGCCCGTGACACACCCGACACGGGCGTGTACTATAAGCGTGTCCCCAGGTTCCGAGGAATCGCCGCAGCGCGCTCGTTTTTCCCGCTCCACCGCCGCACCGAAAGTGTCACGCCCCAGGGTCACGCCTGACCCGGGCGTGACCTGTGGGCGTGTACCGCAACAACTCCGTCAGAATTCAATTCCTGCCCGAAAAAGTCGCGCTGAATGTGTCACGCCCCAGGGTCACGCCCGACCAGGGCGTGACAGGGGGGCGTGACCTGACCCGAAAAATTCTATAAATAGAGCCCAACTCTAGGGGTTTAGGGACACTTTTCGCTTTGAGAGGGGAGGTTCTGTCCTTTGTATTTCTGAACTTTTTAAGCATGTCTTTCCATTTTTAGTTCTTAGTTGTAGCTTTATGCTTTCCCTGTAGTAGTTCCTAGCTTCATTCTGTAGTATAATGTTAATGATAGCGTAGTTTACCTTTCCATGCACTTGTAATCGCTGGTTTTCATGTTGTAAGAGCCCTGTTTCTATTAATAAAAATTGATGTTTTCTTTTACGTTTCTGCTCCATTTTCATTATTCTTCTTCTACTCATCCCCCCTCTTCCTCCTCACCATGATTAACTAATCCTCCATGTACTCGATCTTAATGATCCGAGGTTCGAGTGATTAGGTTATGATGCTTTGAATCTTACCTCTTCTTTTTAGGGTTTAGCTTTGAATTACTCTTGATTTATCACGGGTTGGAGGTATATTATCGATATATACTCTCCACCTTTGCTTTCATTCTGGGCTAGCCGAGAGGCCAAAAGTTTGAAATGAGCACTCAAGAGTAAAGGGAGTTGTTCACACACCTCGAGAGAGGCAGACGATCAAATCTCCCGGATTGGAGTAAAATCCATTAGAGGGGTTCACCGCGTAAAGCGAGTTTTAGGCCTCCGATTAGGCGAAAGTCGGTCGGACCTTCCTAAACTCAGTTAGGCACGGCCTTCGAGAGAAGCGTGTCAATATTCATGGAACCTCCACGGTCAAGGACCTTTACCCTAATTAGCTTAGGTTTATTTATCGTATTTTTCTAACCACTCTTGCCGAGGTGATTTCTGATCGAGTGCATTTTCCCTTCATTGTTACTAAGCTTAAGTTAATCGCTCTTTAGCTCTCTTTGTCTTTTCATGCAAGTAGTTCTCTTCCTTTAGTACATTTAGCTTAAGAAAACCTTATTTTTCCGTCGATAAAATAATAGATTTCGTGTGAGTAAGCTTACTCAACTGTTCCGGATTTCAATACGACACTTGTGTCCCCTAGCTGCATTTCGATAGGTATACTTGCCTTGATGAATTGTTAGTTTGGTTATTCTCTCTCCTTGCAGATATCTAAGTGGCAATCAAGTTTTTGGCGCCGTTGCCGGGGAAGCAACGCTCGTTGATAAATTGAAAACGCTAATATATTAATTTTATCACTTCTCTTTCTCAGCCTCCTTCTTAAATTTTTTCCGCCTACTCACTTGAGTTAAATGGCTGGACTTTGTTAAGTGTGCGTATTTTTAATTTTTTCCGCCTACTCACTTGAGTTAATTGGCTGGATTTATTTCAAGCAAGTGTGCGTATTTTATTTTTTCCGCCTACTCACTTGAGTTAATTGGCAGGCTTTATTTCAGTAGAGTGTGTTTACTTTCTGTAGAGTGGGTGTGTTTTAATTTTCTGTCGAGTGCGTGAGTATAGCTTTTATTTTCCGCCTACTCGCACAAAGATAAATGGCTGGATTTTAATTACCGCATTCTTAATAGAAACCCACATCACATAATTTTCTACACCACCTAACTCTCTCGAAAAGGGCAAAGTGGCTCTAAATGCCACTATCTTGTCTAGTACCTTGCGAACCCTTCACCGGGTAGCCCTTGGGAAGTTCGGGAGTTAAAACATAAAAAATCTATTTCAAAAATTTTTTCCAACTTCTTTAGCTCTTTTACTTTTTAGTCTTGCTCTCCTCTCTTCTTCTAGTGTATGACCCGCGGAAGTCCGTCGGTTACTTTGGACCTGGACCACGAAATTGAGCGTACTCTTCGGAGAAGATCGCGATTTCAAGGCCCTACTACCCAAGTGCCGGTTGAGGATTCCGAGTCATTTTCTACCTTAAGAATGGCAGAACCCAACGTAGAGGAAGTCGTGCAAAGACCTATGTCCTATTATGCACGACCGAATCTCGAGGGTACAGAAACGAGTATAGTTCGCCCTGCAATAAATAATAATAATTTCGAACTAAAGCCTAGCATAATTCAAATGGTGCAGCAGTATGTGCAATTTGACGGGCTTCAAGATGAAGACCCGAACGCACACATAGCCAGCTTTCTTGAGATTTGTGACACCTTCAAGATAAATGGTGTCACAAATGATGCTATTAGGCTAAGATTATTTCCTTTCTCTCTCAGAATTAAGGCTAAGCAGTGGCTGAACACCCTTCCTAAAAATAGCATAACTACTTGGACGCAATTAACTGAAAAATTTTTGGCCAAGTATTTTCCGCCTGCTAAAACTGCTAAACTTAGGAATGACATTTCTGCCTTTGGACAAATAGACTCTGAGACCCTTTACGAAACTTGGGAAAGATTTAAAGAATTATTAAGACGATGCCCACATCACGCTCTGCCTGTATGGTTGCAGGTGCAGACGTTTTATAATGGGCTAAATCAAAGCACAAAGCAAATGATAGACGCAGCTTCTGGCGGTACTTTAAACCATAAGACCCCTGAAGCAGCTCTTGAGCTGTTTGAAGACATGGCCATGAACACTTACCAGTGGAATGTGACTAGGTCCCGCCCAAACAAACCTGCAGGTCTCTTTGAAGTGGACAACGTCTCCCAACTCGCACTGCAAGTCGAAATATTAAGCAAAAAAATTACGGAGATGACTGCTACCTCCGCCCCTCAGGTATGGAAATCTGCAACACCTCCCGCCGAACATTTGGATTATGTAAATAATATGCCTAGAACTGCTTTTAATAATTTTTCTGCTGCGAATTATCATCCTCCTGGTTTTAATTTTCCGAATAGTTATAATCCCGCGTTAAGAAATCATCCGAATTTTTCGTGGAGCAATCCATCGAATGCTGTGCGCCCGCCACCGCAAAGTGATTTTTCTGCTCCACCACCACCTCCTCAAAATTTCCAAAACCTCCAAATTTGGAGGAAATATTTTCAAAATACATGAATGCTAATGACGCTACGATTAGAACGTTAACCGGAAGTGTTAAAAATTTAGAAAAACAGGTAGGACAACTCGCTAAAATGATTTCTGAGCGACCCGTAGGGTCTCTTCCTTCCAATACCGAGCCCAACCCGAGAGAGCAAGCGAAAGCTATAACTCTTCGGAGTGGGAAGAAAGTTCCTGGTATGGTAAGTGAAGAACCTGAGGCAAGCTCCGCTCCCCGTTTTAAAAAATCAAAGTTCCGTTCCCGTTTTAAAAATTCCACCCTCTGCCGAAGAAATTATCACCCCTATCGTAGAAAAAGAACTCACTCCACCACCCACCTTTAAAAATAATCCATCCCCGCCATACCCTTCTGAACTTAATAAACAACGACAGGATGATCAATACACCCGTTTTTGGAAATGTTTAAACAAATCCACGTAAATCTGCCTTTCCACGAAGCCATATCCCAGATGACGAAGTACGCAAAATATCTTAAGGACCTCCTAACCAACAAGAAGAAGTTAGAGAACCTTTCTCATGTCACGTTAAATGCCGCGTGCTCGGCGGTTTTGACAAACGGATTACCGAAGAAAATCAGTGACCCGGGTAGTTTCTCTATCCCGTGTGTCTTTGGTGATCTCTTTGTCAAACACGCTTTAGCCGACTTAGGTGCGAGTATTAATCTTATGCCCCTCTCGTTGTTTAAAAAGTTAGGAATTGGTAGTCTTAACCCACACGCATGAGTATCCAGCTAGCCGACAGGTCAGTCAAATACCCGTTAGGAATAGTGGAGGACGTCCTAGTCAAAGTTGACAAGTTCATCTTCCCGGTGGACTTTGTCATTTTGGACATCGAAGAAGACGTCGAGGTTCCCTTGATCCTTGGCCGACCCTTCCTTGCCACCTCCCGAGCTATCATTGACGTAAGCAATGGTAAGCTCTTCCTTCGAGTGGGCGATGATGAGGTAACTTTCTCCATCACCCCCTCGATGAAGAACACACTAGCTAATGATGACTCCTGTTTTTTCATGGATACCGTAAGTGAAGAATCCTTCTCTCACACCTCTGCTTTTGACGAAGAATTTTCCAATTTTTGTTCCTCTCCTCCTCCAACTGAATCTCTACACCTAATTGAAGAATCCTCCACCCGCCTTTCTGATTTTGAAAAAGAATTCCTTGATTTCTGTTCCTCTTCTACTTTTCCAACTGAATCGCTGCACGAAGTCGCCATGGCCGCTAGCAACACTCCTTTTAATTTTACATATAAAAAGTGTACGAGGACATAGTTTTTGAAAAAGAACAAATTTCCAAGACCTCGTATGATGACCCTCCTACCTTGGAACTGAAAGAACTACCAGAGCACCTTCAATACGCTTTCTTAGAAAAGGACTCTAAGATGCCTGTCATAATTTCGGCCTACCTCACGGATGCACAAAAGAATAAACTTCTTTCAATTTTACGAAAGCATCGCCAAGCTATTGCTTGGCAGATATCTGATATCAAGGGCATAAGCCCATCTTTCTGCACTCATAAAATCTTAATGGAAGATAATTCTCGTAACTCTATACAACCTCAGTGCCGTATAAACCCAAACATGAAAGACGTAGTTAAGGGCGAGGTTATGAAATTGTTAGACGCAGAAATTATCTATCCTATATCCGATAGTAAGTGGGTTAGCCCAGTACAGGTAGTGCCAAAGAAGGGAGGGATAACGGTCGTAAGTAATGAAAATAATGAATTAATCCCGACTCGGACGGTGACCGGATGGCGAATGTGCATAGATTATCGTAAGTTGAATGACGCCACCCGTAAGGATCACTTCCCCTTGCCATTCATTGATCAAATTTTAGAACGACTTTCCGGACATAGCTTTTATTGTTTTCTCGATGGCCTCTCGGGGTATCTTCAAATCCCGATCTCCCCCGAGGACCAGGAGAAAACTACGTTTACTTGTCCCTTCGGCACCTTCGCCTACCGAAGAATGCCGTTTGGATTGTGCAATGCGCCAGCTACATTCCAACGATGTATGCTCGCGATCTTTGACAAGTACGTAGAAAGCATTATGGAAGTCTTCATGGATGATTTCTCCGTCTTCGGGAATTCCTTCGATAGTTGCTTAGAGAACCTTGAAAAAGTCTTAGAACGATGCGAAGAAACTAACCTCGCCCTAAATTGGGAAAAATGTCATTTTATGGTAAGGGAATGGTTAGTTTGGGACATAAAATTTCTGAAAGGGGTATTGAAGTAGACGTTGCGAAAATAGAAGTTATCGAGAAACTGCCGCCACCTACGAACATAAAAGCCATAAGAAGTTTCCTGGGTCATGCGGGTTTCTACCGCCGCTTCATAAAGGACTTTTCCAAAATCACCAAGCCCCTTACCCATCTCTTAGAAAAAGACGCCCCATTCATCTTTGATGACCTCTGTCTAGCTGCCTTCAATTTAATAAAGAAAAATTAGTTAATGCGCCAATCATGATAGCTCCGGTGTGGGATCTTCCATTTGAAATAATGTGTGATGCGAGTAGTTATGCGGTGGGAGCCGTACTAGGTCAACGTATTTCCAAAAACTTCCACCCCATTTATTACGCTAGTAAAACTCTCACATCTGCACAGGAAAATTACACCACAACCGAGAAGGAGCTCTTAGCTGTAGTATTCGCATTTGACAAATTTCGCCCTTATATTACTCTTTCGAAAATTATTGTTTTTACGGACCACTCGGCCCTCAAATATCTTCTCTTTAAAACGGATGCCAAGCCTCGCTTGATTCGCTGGGTCTTACTCCTCCAGGAGTTTGACTTAGAGATCCGTGATAAGCGAGGTGCCGAGAACTTGGCCGCCGACCACCTTTCGCGCCTAGACAACCCGTTTATAGAACAATTAGATGAAAATTCTTTTCATTACTATTTCCCTGATGAGAAGCTTTTCGTAATTAACACATCTACTTCTCCTTGGTTTGCCCGCATCGCCAACTATCTAGTGGCTCGTGTGCTCCCAAAAGAGTTCTCGTCTCAGCAAAAGAAGAAATTCTTTTCTGAATTGAAGAACTACTTTTGGGAGGACCCGCATCTTTTTAAAGTCTGTGCAGACCAAGTGATCAGGAGGTGTGTTTCCTTTGATGAAGGATTAGATATTATTAAACATTTGCATGAAGGACCGACAGGTGGGCACTATCAAGCTGCTCGCACCGCTCATAAAGTGTTAAGCGCGGGTTTTTACTGGCCCAGCCTGTTTAAAGACGCGCATGCCTTTGTGAGTAGGTGTGATAGTTGCCAACGGTCGGGGAATATTTCGAATAAAAATGAAATGCCACAAAATTATTTCCTAGAGTGCGAAGTTTTCGACCTCTGGGGGATTGATTTTGTCGGCCCTTTTCCTTCTAGCTTCGGGAATAAGTATATTTTAGTTGCCGTTGATTATGTTTCACGTTGGGCCGAAGCCCAAGCTCTTCCTACGAATGACGCCCGAGTAGTAGTTAATTTCCTCAAAAAATTATTTTCTCGATTCGGTACGCCGCGCGCTATCGTTAGTGATAGGGTTCCCATTTCTGTAACGCACAATTTTCAAAAATCCTAACTAAATATGGCGTTACTCATAAGCTTTCCACTGCCTACCACCCCCAAACTAACGGACAAGTCGAAGTAGTGAATAGAGAAATAAAAAGAATTTTAGAAAAGACTGTTTCAACATCTAGAAAAGACTGGTCCGCCAAATTAGACGATGCTCTATGGGCCTACCGAATAGCGTACAAAACCGCCCTCGGCTGTACGCCATATCGGTTGGTTTATGGAAAATCGTGTCATTTACCCGTAGAGTTAGAACACCGCACCTTTTGGGCCTTGCGATTTTTAAACTTCGATCCCCACTCTGTCGGCGATTTTCGAAAATTTCAACTTAACGAACTCGACGAGTGGCGCTCTTACGCGTATGAAAATAACAGACTTTATAAAGAGGGGACGAAGCGTTTACACGATCGACATCTTAGGCACCCAAAAATCTTTAAGCCAGGCGACCTCAAGTGCTTCTTTATAACTCTCGTTTACGTTTATTCCCGGGTAAATTAAAATCACGTTGGTCTGGGCCTTTTACTGTTTTAGAAGTCTTTTCTTATGGTACTGTTTTAATTTCCCACCCTGATAAGGGTACTTTCAAAGTGAATGGTCAGCGTCTTAAACTGTATTTCTGTGATGATGTCAGTCTCAACCCTGTTAACTCTATCTTTCCGGTCCTGACATTTGATTAATCTGAACTTTATTTTTCTCAACAACTTTGACTTTATTCGAACTTTATTTTTAAACTATATGGGACATTATTATTTTTATGCGTCGAGCTCAAACGACGCTTTAAACAAAGGGCGCTCTTGGGAGGCAACCCAAGTTATCTTTTTCTATTTTCTTTCTTTTACACTTTTTGCCCCGACTGGCTCCGGCAAGCTGAAACTTCTGCGATGGCCTGCTCCAACGGTTCTGCTTCCATGCCAAAGTCTGCCGGACGACGTTTCATGAAGATGCACAGCACAGGCCTGGAGGAGCGGCATCACTCAACTTGCCCTGCAAAATAAAACCGGGGAAGTACCTTCTTTTCAATTCTGTCTTTTATTTCTGTACTTTACTTTTCTCTCGTTCTCCGACCTCGTTCTCCATTGCGGACAATGTTGATTTTAAGCTTGGGGGAGGACTTCCTCCTTCTTTTTGTTTTCTTTTTGTTTTGTAAATATCCAAAAAAAAAATCCAAAATTTCAAAAAAAAAAAAATTTCAAAAAAATTATATATATATAGCTGCATTTTGGTATTTCAATAAGTACCCAATGTTTATGTTTTGTTTTCTCAAACTTCTTTATAAACAACGTAGTTAATTATAATTTTTCTAATCATTCTTTTTAATCATATTTCACAAGTAAAATGTTGGCCATGCTGTGTTTCTAATTCACGGTAGCATGTTAAGGTAAAATATTTCTCTAAACCGTGCATTTCTATTATGGTTTTCCGTTCTTTATTTTCTTTACTTTCTCTAAAAATTTATCATCCACTATTTTCCTTTTCGTCTTTAGATGATTTTTGTAAGAACATATTTTGAATAACGTAGTAGATATGAACGATCCAAGTGACATATTATTTTTATTTTCAAGATAATTTCATCAATCTTCTTTTATTATCTCGAACTTGCTTTTTGAAATTTATCGACTCTATGTTTTAAATAAATTTTAAAAAAAAATGCGTGAAAATGATTTAGGCCATTTTTGTTTACGTTTGAGCTTTCTTGCCAACCTAAACTCTTTTACCACTAGTTAGCCGCTTTTGAGCCTTTTTTTCCAAATTCATTTGATAAACTCCACACACCTTTTCATTTTCACCAAAGCTCAAATTCCTACCTATCTAATCATGCTAATTTTGTTTGATAGGAAATTTATCTTATCTGTGGAGATATTGTTGAAAAAGGTGTACTCAAAAGCAATAAATTGAAAAGAAAAAAAAACAAAAATGAATGAAAATAATAATAAAAAAAATGAGAAAAAAATGAGATAAATAATCATAAAGAGAAAAAAAAAATTTATTTATACATATTTTGTTTAAAATAAATTTTTTTTTTTTTTGAAACTCGTTGTTTTGGTTTAGTGTGATTTTTAAGCCTCCATGTTTATATTTGAATTCCACTCCTATTCATATTCCTAAACCAAACGTTTCGGTCCTATTAAGTCCTTTTGATTCACGCCCTTTTTTTTATTTTATTTAACAACTAAGAAAAGAAGAAAAGTAAATCAGTTTTAGTTTTGGATTTAAACTTAGATTTTTGTTATTTAATTGATATAATTATAATGCGTTGCTTGGATCTAGTAATAACTCAATACGTTCCTTTCATTTTCATTGCCTTACTTAAATCTATTTAAAGAATTTCGTCAAAATTCTGGATGATTTATTTTTATTAAGTAAAGTTTATAAAAGTTAAACCATACCTAAATAATTGTTTTAGATTTACGTTTTACATTCTCCCTACCTAGAATTTCGCATAGTACTTGTGTAAGTATGATTAAAACTTTTTGAATTAGTCACTTTTTATGATTAGCTTGTCTTTATATCTTTGCTTGGGGACAAGCAAAACTTAAGCTTGGGGGAATTTGATAATACATTTGCAGTCAATTTTATTAGGATATTTTCGGGGTTTTAAAGCCAATCATGTCTTGTAAAGTACTTGTTTTGATTCACCTTGTATATATTTTTGTCGCTAATGCATTTTTTCTGCTTTTTGCAGGTTTTCACGGCTTTCAGCCGAAGTTTGCTGTGACACGCCCCAAGGTCACGCCCTACCAGGGCGTGTACCTAGGGCGTAACATAGAGGAATGAAGCAATTGGTCTGAAACTGCATTCCGTGGAAACTTAGTGTACACGCCCTCGGTCACGCCCGTGACACACCCGACACGGGCGTGTACTATAGGCGTGTCCCCAGGTTCCGAGGAATCGCCGCAGCGCGCTCGTTTTTCCCGCTCCACCGCCGCACCGAAAGTGTCACGCCCTAGGGTCACGCCTGACCCGGGCGTGACCTGTGGGCGTGTACCGCAACAACTCCGTCAGAATTCAATTCCTGCCCGAAAAAGTCGCGCCGAATGTGTCACGCCCCAGGGTCACGCCCGACCAGGGCGTGACAGGGGGGCGTGACCCGACCCGAAAAATTCTATAAATAGAGCCCAACTCCAGGGGTTTAGGGACACTTTTCGCTTTGAGAGGGGAGGTTCTGTCCTTTGTATTTCTGAACTTTTTAAGCATGTCTTTCCATTTTTAGTTCTTAGTTGTAGCTTTATGCTTTCCCTGTAGTAGTTCCTAGCTTCGTTCTGTAGTATAATGTTAATGATAGCGTAGTTTACCTTTCCATGCACTTGTAATCGCTGGTTTTCATGTTGTAAGATCCCTGTTTCTATTAATAAAAATTGCTGTTTTCTTTTACGTTTCTGCTCCATTTTCATTATTCTTCTTCTACTCATCCCCCCTCTTCCTCCTCACCATGATTAACTAATCCTCCATGTACTCGATCTTAATGATCCGAGGTTCGAGTGATTAGGTTATGATGCTTTGAATCTTACCTCTTCTTTTTAGGGTTTAGCTTTGAATTACTCTTGATTTATCACGGGTTGGAGGTATATTATCGATATATACTCTCCACCTTTGCTTTCATTCTGGGCTAGCCGAGAGGCCGAAAGTTTGAAATGAGCACTCAAGAGTAAAGGGAGTTGTTCGCACCCCTCGAGAGAGGCAGACGATCAAATCTCCCGGATTGGAGTAAAATTCATTAGAGGGGTTCACCGCGTAAAGCGAGTTTTAGGCCTCCGATTAGGCGAAAGTCGGTCGGACCTTCCTAAACTCAGTTAGGCACGGCCTTCGAGAGAAGCGTGTCAATATTCATGGAACCTCCACGGTCAAGGACCTTTACCCTAATTAGCTTAGGTTTATTTATCGTATTTTCTAACCACTCTTGCCGAGGTGATTTCTGATCGAGTGCATTTTCCCTTCATTGTTACTAAGCTTAAGTTAATCGCTCTTTAGCTCTCTTTGTCTTTTCATGCAAGTAGTTCTCTTCCTTTAGTACATTTAGCTTAAGAAAACCTTTTTTTTCCGTCGATAAAATAATAGATTTCGTGTGAGTAAGCTTACTCAACTGTTCCCGGATTTCAATACGACACTTGTGTCCCCTAGCTGCATTTCGATAGGTATACTTGCCTTGATGAATTGTTAGTTTGGTTATTCTCTCTCCTTGTAGATATCTAAGTGGCAATCAGCGAACACGGCGGCGACGGAACACTTCTGTCGGCGGCGGGATTCGGGATCGGCGGAACGATCGCGGAATGGCGTAGCGCTTCCGTCGATTTCGATTCGATCAGCCAAGGAGAGGGCTCTATCCCGAAAAACCCTAAGTATTCTATTTATACCTAAAGTATAAAATAGACTTAGGAGTGTCGCTATCCGCAGACCACCCAAGAATAAGGGTTCCAGAATCGGCGAGAATCACCAGTCGATCGGTGAGAATCGATCGTCGAGAATCACTAAGGATCGGCGAGTATCGGCTAGGATCGGCAAGAACTAGTCAGCGAGAATCGGTCGGCGAGAATCACCAGCAGATTCGGCGAGAATCAATCGGCGAGAATGCCCGATGATTCACGTCGAATCGTAGGTTGACGATTCTCGTCGATCGTCGAGAATCACCGACGATACACGTCGAACAGGGTCGACGATTCTCGTCGATCGGCGAGAATCAGAGTACACTACTCGACGATTCTCGTCGATCGGCGAGAATCCGAGCACCGATCCACCAAGGCAACACTTTGCCCAATCCGACTCTCCTTTAAGGCAACACTTTGCCCACAATCCCATTCAGGTCGGTGATTGGTAACCTTTACCAACACAGTCAATCATCCAACTTCTCCACATCTCTTATGTGCGACCCTGCAGGCTCATATCGCGTTGGCAGTGAGATTACATGTTTGATCACTTCTAGATCACAATGGTAACTCCAACAGACTCCCACTTGATCTCGAAAGTATCAAAGCAAAAACCTCAAAAACAATGAGCGGCATCTAGCAATGCATCATTGCTCCCCAAGCAATAAGAGTTTATAAATCATAAGCCTTTATGACCAATATATCAGCGTTGTCTTTGTCCCTTTGTCCCTTACATTCGGAAAGAACTAGAGGCATGGACCGTGTCACCCTCGTAATAGCTCAATCTAAGTTTCTTGATCCAGGACGGACTTCCAGAGAATGGTGAGTCCAATATCACATATTGACTCAACCAAGCATGGTCATGCCTTTCTCAGTCCAGTTCCATCAAGGGGCCCATGGATGCAACTCCTGTCATATAGGAGGACAAATCCCATATCTGCTCACACACAAACACCCAAATGATTCGTAACATGCCCAACAACCATCCTTATCATCAACCTTTCTCAAGGAGGACTTTAGATGGCATCAAAGCACGCTCTTCCTCACTTGATGAATGTTGTGACTTCAGGTCAAAGGACCACAACACCATTGTCAATTGAGACCTACTCGTGACACGATTGCATGACAATCCATAGAGTAGTCTCAGGTTGGGTATGTCCAGTACAACTTGTTCACTAACAAGTACCCACGTGATGACTTGATATCACAATATCATGACCTGTGAGAACCGGTCATCAGTCAACGCACGTGCTAGCCTTCATGTATCATCATCACCCTTAGCTTCTATGATGATACTCGACTAGGGACTTTTAAGAATGAAGCTTCAAATAAATCATAGGCTCTCACATTCAAGTCACGTACTTGATGTCCCATGGAAGCAAATATTTTAAGGGTATCTATTATGTTAACATTTAACTATCACATAGAAAAATTCATAATAAAAGAACTTGCCATTAATTGTAAGAGAAAAACTAGGTACAATGTTCATCATATGAACAAATAGCCAACAAAATACAAGTTTACATGCAACCCACAAGATTCTCACTAGAGTTGATCATTTAGGTATGATATACCCATCGATCTAGTATGACCATCATGCTTTCCCTACGCGAGAGGCTTTGTCAGTGGATCCGCAATGTTCTCCTCAGTCGGCACTCTGCAAATGTTCACATCTCCTCGTTCGACAATCTCACGAATAAGATGAAACCGCCGAAGTATGTGCTTGAAGCGCTGATGGGATCTAGGTTCCTTAGATTGTGCAATTGCACCATTGTTATCACAGTAGAGAACTACGGGACCAACAATGCTAGGAACTACATCAAGCTCGCCGATAAATTTCCTAATCCATACAGCCTCCTTCGCCGCATTAGCTGCGGCGATATACTCAGCCTCTGTTGTAGAATCAGCAACTATCTCTTGCTTGGAACTCTTCCAGCTCACAGCTCCTCCATTCAGGCAAAACACAAAACCTGACTGAGACTTGGAGTCATCTTTATCAGTTTGGAAGCTAGCATCCGTGTAACCACTTACAACGAGCTCTTCCTCTCCACCATACACCAAGAACACATCCTTAGTCCTTCTTAAGTACTTCAGGACATTCTTGACTGCAATCCAGTGACACTCACCGGGGTCTGACTGATACCTTCTAGTCATGCTCAAAGCAAAGGAGACGTCGGGTCAAGTACATAACATCGCGTACATGATTGATCCAATTGCCGAAGCATATGGAATCAACTTAATGCGGTCCTTATCTTAACAAGACTTTGGACACTGGTCCTTAGAGAGATTGACACCATGAGACATGGGTAAAAGTCCTTTCTTGGACTCAAGCATGTTGAACCGCTTCAACACCTTTTCGATGTACGTACTCTGGGTCAAACCCAGCAACTTCTTCGATCTATCTCTATAGATCTTAATACCGAGTATATAAGTCGCTTCACCTAAATCCTTCATTGAAAAGCAGTTCCCTAGGTTGTTCTTAACAACTTTCAGGGTAGGAATGTCATTCCCAATCAACAGTATGTCATCCACATACAATAACAGAAAGACAACAATGCTCCCACTGATTCGCTTGTAAACACAAGGCTCATCTTCATTCTTGATGAAACCAAACTCTTTGATTTTCTCATCAAAACAAGAGATTCCAACTTCGAGAGGCTTGTTTCAGTCCATAAATGGACTTATTCAGCTTGCATATTTTAGTGGCTTCATCTGGGGATACAAAACCATCGGGTTGTGTCATATACACTTCCTCAAGGAGGTTTCCATTAAGGAAAGCCGTTTTGACATCCATCTGCCAGATCTCGTAGTCATAATACGCAGCAACAGCAAGCAATATCCTTATGGACTTTACCATGGCAACAGGGGAAAAGGTCTCATCATAGTCAATACCATGAATTTACTTGAAACCCTTAGCACCAGCGCCCTTTGAATGTCTATACATTCCCATCCATGTCGGTCTTCTTCTTGAAGACCCACTTGCACCCTATGGGTCGTACCCCTTCAGGTGGTTCCACCAAGTTCCAAACTTGGTTTGCATACATGGAGTCCATTTCGGATTTCATAGCCTCAAGCCATTTGTCAGAGTCCGGTCCATTCATAGCCTCTTGGTAGGTTGCTGGTTCATCATCATGATCCATGAGCAACACATTACCTATTTGAGACACGAGAAATCCATATCTCTCAGGCTCAAACCTCGGTCTACCAGATCTACGTAGGACTTGTGTTCCTTGAGCAGGTTCTCTAGCTATAACATCTTGTAGTCCTGTCTCAGATCCAATTCCGGTTCATTCACTTCATGTGGTTCTTGAACTTCTTCAAGCTCTACCTTTTCAGTCTTTCTTGATAAGAACTCTTTCTACAAGAAGACACCAGTCCTTGAGACAAACACTTTGCCCTCACTACGTAGGTAAAAGTAATACCCTTTCGTTTCCTTAGGATATCCCACCAGATAACATTTATCCGATTTGGGTTCCAGCTTGTCAGGCATTTGACGTCTCACGTATGCCTCACAGCCCAAAATTTTAATGAACGACATACTAGGACGCTTCCCAGTCCATATCTCATATGGTGTCTTCAGAACCGTTTTCGTTGGAGCGCGATTCAATGTCATTGCAGCAGTCTCTAAAGCAAAACCCCAAAAGGAAATAGGCAAGTCTGCATGACTCATCATCGAACGTACCATGTCCAACAGAGTACGATTTATCCTCTCAGACACACCATTATGTTGTGGTGTTCCAGGTGGAGTGAGCTGTGATACAATACCACACTCTTTCAGATGATCACGGAACTCATGACTCAGGTATTCGCCACCTCGATCAGATCGGAGTGCTTTAACCCTTTTACCCAACTGGTTTTCTACTTCATTCTGA
Organism: Platanthera guangdongensis; assembly: GCA_039583875.1. Classification (NCBI taxonomy): domain Eukaryota; kingdom Viridiplantae; phylum Streptophyta; class Magnoliopsida; order Asparagales; family Orchidaceae; genus Platanthera; species Platanthera guangdongensis. Next base: position 68,554,306 of record CM077166.1, on the reverse strand, counting down.
ACTCTTTGAACTTTTCAAAGGTCTCGGATTTGCACTTCATAAGATACACATATCTGTATCTACTGAAATCATCAGTAAATGTAACAAAGTAGAAATACCACCTCTAGCCATGGAACTCATGGGTCCGCATACATCACTATGTACAACATCCAAGAGATCCTCAGCCCTCTCAGTATAACCAGTGAAAGGAGCTTTAGTCATCTTGCCTAACAAACAAGATTCGCATCGCTAAAATGATTCATAATCAAATGAGTCCAAAAGTCCATCTCTATGGAGCTTGGATATGCACTTCTCGTTGATATGGCCCAAACGACAATGCCAGAGAAAAGTAGGGTTCGAGTCATTTGTTCTTTGTCTTTTATTATTTTCTACATTACAGATCAGATGGTCCAAGTTCAAAACATAAAGACCATTAAACAATTGGGCTACAACATAACAAACATCATTCTTAAATATAGAACAACAGTTGTTCTTAATTATAAAGAAAATCCAATCATGTCCAAACATAAAATAGATATAATGTTTCTAGTTATGGCCGGAATAAAATAACAATTATCTAGTTCTATTACAAGCCCACTAGGCAAAGAAAGACGGTAAACCCCTACGGTTACAACAGCAACTTTTGCTCCATTGCCGACGCGGAGGTCCACCTCCCCTTTACTCAGCAATCTTCTCCTTTCCAGTTCCTGCACATTTGTACAAATGTGAGAACCACATCCGGTATCCAATACCCAAGATGAAGGAGCAGAAAGGTTTATCTCTATAACGTAAACATTAGAAGCGGAAGTCATACCTCCCTTCAATTTCTGCAGACCCTCAATGTACGAAGGACAGTTCCTCCGCCAATGACCAGCCTTGCCACAGTGGTGGCATTCCCTTCCTTCACCGTGCTTTTCCTTTTCATCAGTGCAGAAGACTTGGGCTCAAGATATGACTTAGGTCCCACCTTCGTCTTCTTAGAGCCCTTGGCCTTGCCCTTGCCCTTAAACACCATCAATATGGGGCTGGCAGGCTTGACCTTCTTCATATTGATTTCAGCAGTTATCAACATGCCTAGGAGTTCGGGCAGTGTCTTGTCTATTTCATTCATGTTGTAGTTCAAGACGAACTGCTCATAACTGTCCGACAACGATTGCAGGATTAGATCCGTGGCCAACTCTTGACCAAGAGGAAAACCCAGCCTTTCAAGGTTCTCTATATACCCATCATCTTGAGTACGTGAGTCCCTACTGAGTCTTGAACTCCCATCTTGCACTGAAACAACGCTTTTGTGATGTCGAACCTCTCTTGACGAGCCTGCCCTTGAAACATTTTCTTGAGATGCTCGTCAATCTCCTTGCACCCATGCTCTCATGTTGCTTCTGAAGCTCAGAGTTCATAGTGGCAAGCATAAGGCATTCGACATCTAAAGCATCATCAGTATACTTCTTATAAGTATCCTTTTCAGCACGGGAAGAGTTCCCGGTCGGCACCTCAGGGGCTTCTTCTTCCAAGACATAGAGCTTTCGCTCTTGCCTGAGAACAATTCTCAGGTTCCTATACCAGTCCATTAATTTGTCCCACTGAGCTTATCCTTCTCAAGGATGGCTCTCAGAGACAAAGTGGAGTGTGAAACACTTGCCATGGAATTCTACAAGAATTTATGCAGAATAAAATCAGTACCAAAATTTCAAATACAATTTATTTTAATTTGGACTTCAATTAAAATACTCCCACTATTTTTATTCGAAATGATAGCCCTCACAAACAATTCGGAGAGTTCATGCGAGCTATTCTCTTAGTGGACAAGATCCGTATTTCACCAACAAATGAGTCAGCTTGGCTTTCCTCTCACGATGCGGTTATTTAGGTAGGCAACGCTTGCCAATTGCATTCTCATGCAATTCTTGTATGATTGGTGAATAACTCCTTACTCGCATCCATCATATGGTGCATGCCAACCCTATGCCTCTAGGCACTCAACCTTTGAGGTCACCTAGTTAAGTTGGACCTGATGTCGACAGTGGGATATCACAATTATCCGATCGCACCCTACCAAGATAGATTAATGCACCTTGCTTTGGAAAGCCCACACTTCATCGATCGAGGCAGGAAGAGTGTCATCCATCGGAAGGCATCCGAACACTTAATATTTGATGAAGGGATTTTAATTATAGGTTAACATTTAACCATGATCAACATTTGATCAATGTGCACATCCAAAGAAAAACAATTTCTAAACCACATGCATCCCTTATGTGCACATCCTGACACCATCAACATTTGATAGAAGGAAGGGCTAAATCTGAACATCCGGAAACTTCCAAATCCTCAGATTTACATGCATTGGACAAAGGCAAAGACAACTCAACTTAAAGCAGTAGACAAGCTCATCTCTCTATGTTGGATCCAATCCAAAACAAACTCGAGGGATGGTTACTGCTAAGGAGATTACAATTTCTAACAATTAGAAATTTCCACGAAATTCCAGAAGTTCTTGGCGGGGTACCAGACTAAATCTAGACATTTAGAACACTTCTAAATCCCTAGGTTTACACGCACTGGAATAACAAAACTTCCAAAACAACAATCATGGCCGAAACCTGGCTCTGATACCACTGTTGGGTTTCTCTATGAGGATGGCACAATGCTTGTGCATGCAGCGGAAGAATAAAACATCAAGAAACCCAAAAAAATGGGATCGGGCCATGATAGTTGAATCAAGAAGTTAACACACAACTATGCAAAATTACCTCGGTGGCGTTGATCACAACTCAACGGAGATGCTCCAAGCTTTGCATTCTTGCTGGTGGCGAGTTCTACGTAGAATGATGTCCACGTCTCTGCAGAAATCCACACAAGCGGAGAAACGCCGGTCTTTCCGTCGCACGGAAGATCGGGAAGGAGAAAGACCGCACCTTTGCTTCTCCACGGACTGCTAGGTCCGCGCCAGAAGAGCAACACCAGCGACGATCGCCGGAGAGGAGGAGGTCGACGGAGTGAACACGGCGGCGAAAACACTTCCGTCGGCGGCGGGATTCGGGATCGGCGGAACGATCGCGGAATGGCGGAACGCTTCCGTCGATTTCGATTCGATCAGCCAAGGAGAGGGCTCTATCCCAAAAAACCCTAAGTATTCTATTTATACCTAAAGTATAAAATAGACTTAGGAGTGTCGCTATCCGCAGACCCCCCAGAATAAGGTTCCAGAATCGGGAGAATCACCAGCCGATCGGTGAGAAGATCGTCGAGATCACTAAGGATCGGCGAGTATCGCTAGGATCGGCGAGAACCAGTCATCGATAATCGGTCCGCAAGATCACCGCAGATTCAGAAGAATCAATCGGCGAGAATGCCCGATGATTCACGTTGAATGTATGTTGACGATTCTCGTCGATTGTCGAGAATCACCGACGATACACGTCGAACAGGGTCGACGATACTCGTCGATCGGCGAGAATCAGAGTACACTACTCGACGATTCTCGTCGATCGGCGAGAATCCGAGCACCGATCCACCAAGGCAACACTTTGCCCAACCCGACTCTCCTTTAAGGCAACACTTTGCCCACAACCCCATTCAGGTCGGTGATTGGTAACCTTTACCAACACAGTCAATCATCCAACTTCTCCACATCTCTTATGTGCGACCCTGCAGGCTTCATATCGCGTTGGCTGCGAGATTACATGTTGATCACTTTCAGATCACAATGGTAACTCCAACAGAGTGGATGTACCCAAGTTTAGGGGAACCACTATAGCTCCTTGTGTCTTCTGGTTTCATGTGTTTCTTTTGTTTCTGGCTGTGGCTTTGTGATTAGTTTCTTTTGTAGTCGTGTGATTATTCTGTGGTTAGATTTACTATTTGCTTCCCTGTTCACATCAGATTCCAACAACTGTTGTAAAAAGTTTTTAAATGCCCCATACTCTATTCACCCACCTCTAGAGTTCTTATCAGATCAACGTT